>OZ038381.1:148501351-149991351 GCA_964036045.1 Eutreptiella sp. 'Long Island Sound 2002' | reverse complement strand
GACCATTTGGGATGCTCAATCAACTGATTTTAGCCCGTTTTGAGCCCGTTTTTGACCGAGTTTAGCCCCTTGGACCACATGTATGGACCACTTTGTGCCCTTCGCCCGTACCTTAGAGCCGTGTGCTGGAGCCACCTAGAGTTGGGAGAGGGGTGTAGATTGGAGGATATATATATATATATATATATATGTATACATATATATATATATATCTATATATATATATATATATATATTACTACACCCCTCTCCCCTTCAATCTAGCTAACAAGCAACAACAAGCAAGCAACAAGCAAGCAACAAGCAAGCAACAACAAGCAACAAGCACTTCTCCTCACCGTTTTGGCCATTGCTCCGCCTCATCGCTCCGGGCTCTACTCTACTCTAGCCATTCTAGAGCCTAGGTGGTGGCCTTGCCAAATCCAAGTTTTGGGCCAGAAACTCACCGGTGGCGGCCCGGGGCGGGGGCGCCAACTCGGGAGGTGCCCTCCCAAATCTGCGCAGTTTTGGGCCAAAAACAGCCATTTTTCGCCCAAAACAGCCCCAAATCCCGGGCGAAACGCCCAAACGAAGGGATACGGTGAGTACACTGCACGTGTGGCTTCACTTAACCGTGTCAAAGAGCTCTCTAGTGCCCTTCAATTCCACGATATGTCCGAGAAACAGCCCAAAAAGGCGCCAAAAAGCCCCAAAAACCTGCGCCATGCGCACCAGCACCCCGAAACCAAGCACAGGGCGTATCTTGGGTTAGGTGGCTCAAATCCAAATTCGGAGGGCACCTAGTCCACCCGCAAGCCCCCACTTTTTGTGGTTTCCAAGCCTCAGAATCGCCCAACGAGCCACTCAGACCCCCGTACCAGTGGTCACTTGGTGCAGCTGGAGGGCAGCCCGGCCCGCGCACGGTGGGGACCAACGGTGGGTCCACCAGGGTCCCGGGGGCGAAAAAAATCATTTTTTCCAAAGTTGTTCCTAGACCACTTGTGATGTTCAGAGAAGTGTTTTTAGGCCGTTTTGAGCCCGTGGTGGTGCATTATGGGCCACGGAAAATCCCAAAATGCCTTGAAAATGGGCCGTTTCGGGACCAAAATTGGGTCGAAAATGGGTCAAAAACGCATTTTTCTAAAAGTGATCCCACACCATTTGGTATGCTCAAACAAGTGTCTTGAGCCCATTGGAAGCCCGTTATGATGGAGTTTAGCCACTTCCACCACATGTATGCACCACGTACCTTAGAGCCGTATGGTGGAGCCACCTAGAGTTAGGGAGAGGGGTGTAGATTGGAGGATATATATATATATATATATATATATATATATATATATAGCAATAGTCATAGTCATAACCACTTATCACGCCGTCTATTGGAGTTACCGGGCATCTCGCGCCGACAGGTGGTTCCTGCCTCGCTCGATCCCGTGGGTCCCAGGGCTGCCTGAGGTGGCCCACAGCATAACGGAGGACCCAGAGGACCGGGGATACCGGTCAACCAGGCTTTGGGGGCAGTGGTAACTGCATAGCGTTAGCATTAGCAACGGCGACCGGCGCTGGCCCGTTTGTTCGCCGGGGGTAAGGGGGCAAGGCAAAGCAACGCAGCAGCATCGCAACAAGTAGAAAGCAAGGGCTTCTCTGTCCGTCGCAAAGCGGCAACCAAGGAACAAAGCAGGACACATGCGGCGAAGCGAGAGCTGACCCTCCGTCGTTCGCGTACCCCCGCCACCGTGCAGACATCCATCACCCATGACCCCATGGAATCCATTGCCGTTTGCGTTCTCGAAATTGCCCACCACCCCTGACTCCACGTATCCCTCTGCCAGCACGCAATAGCCCGTATGTGCATAGCCAGGATTTCTGGGAGGCTCCGGCCTAGCCTGGCCCTCAGCTTTCATCGCCCCCATGTCTCCACAAGGTACGCCGCCAACCCACCTCACCATCCCCCTAGTATAGTACAGAAACACGGTGCCAATTCCACGTCCCTGTGGCCCTGAGCTGCTCCAACACCCCAGATATATACCATGCTGGCACTCCATGTCGGGGCCAGCACCCAATCAGCTTCGAGGCATCCACTTGCCCACGTATAATATATCTTGAGGGTCTACAGGGGGGGACGCCGGCCGCTACGCGACGGGAGTGGCGCAACCCACTGGCTGGGATTCGGGCTGGTGGGTGCCGTAGCTTGGTTATCGACCCCCTGTAGGGGTACCCACCAGAGGCTCGCTCCGGGCTGTGGTAACCAGGTGCACCTCATCTGGCCCACATACAATGCCCTGGCGCCTACCCTTGACCCTTACCTGCACTGATTGGCCAGCTCCCGTGGTTGTGCCTCTTCCGCCACAGCAGCGGCCAGGCCGTAGGTTCGGCCCCCACCGACGACGTGGCGAGCCTACTTATAGCATTGGCCCGCGCGTCACCCCCCGGACCACTCAGCATGCCGCTCCTCGCTCTCCTCGCCTCTAGCCGACCGGACTGGCGCCCCCCAGGGGTAAGCCGTTACAGTGGTGAGGCGACCGCATACTCTTCGCTACGACGCCACGCAGTACCGCTGTTGCCACGCCGATGCCACCTGCGAGCCGCCACGACACGCACCACCGCAACCACAAGGCCATGGTCAGAGGTTAGACTATGTACATGCCCGCAGGCACGGTCCCTCTAGTTTGTTAACGGGGCCAGGGGATGCCCCCGCGCTCCCCCTGAGTTGTTAGAGGGGTCAGGGGGACACCCGAGTACCGCCATGCAACCCCGTAGCGCCCCCACTGTACGGCCCTCCAGTACCGCGGCGTACCCTCACCATACGGTCCCCAGTACCGCTGCGCATACCCCCACGACGCCAGTACACCGTCATCTGGAACTTCCCCGCTGCTCCCCCACTGTACGGTTCCCCTGTACCGCCGCGTACCCCCATCGTACGGATCCCAGTACCGCCGCATTTACCCCCAAGACTCCAGTACGCCGTCACCTGGAACTCCATGTGCCCCCCGTGAGTGCTCCTCCCAAGCTGCCACGCCGTCTCCACGACGCCCGCCATACTGTCCCCTTGACGACCCGACTGTCACATCCTTCTACGCACACATCTTCGCCTCGTCGCCGCCCCCGGGGCTTGCAGGCTGACCCCGCAACCCCGTGTAACACTCCAAGGGGGCGCCGCGACGCCGTAACCCCCAGACAACTCTGTGCACCCCCGGGGTATCCCGAGCAACCACTCCCATTACTGCCGTAGCCTGCCGCCAGTAGAGACCCCGGTGCCATGGGAATACCCTACAGGGGTTTGGGCCTTATTACCCTGGTCGGGACGACCCATGACACCTCGCTCTTGTATGCGGCGACCCGGGGCAGGCGGGTGAAGCATCCCTGTCCGACCCTCATGCACGGGGGCAGTACGGCTCACCATCAGGCCGGCACGACCTGTCACATCGCGTTGGCCATCATACGCCGCCTGCTTGTACCGCACAATCAGGCCGTGAAGGCACTGCTTCTCAGGTGTTACCCCCTCCGCTGCGTCCAGCGTAGGGACGGTAGCTGGTGCACCCACAATTCCCAACCCCATCAATCTGCACCCCCGGCCCCCACCACGCCGTCACCATTTCCTCCGCGATGCCACAACTAGAGTATGCGTGAGTCGCCCTCCAGAGCCGCCCACCACAGCATCAGGGGCAGGGCCGCAGACGGCGCTCCAGGGCACCGTACCCCTTCCACTCGGACGCTCTTCAGGCCACCCTGGATAGTCTTCCAGGCACTTGAGGACATCTGTCCAGAGTGCCGCAGTGCCCACCTCGCCTTAGGCCATCCCCTATCGGCACGCTCCTTACATGTCCCGCACAGCGGGACGGAGGCACACTGATGAACCCAAACTGACACCGTTTCCCCGCACCCGTGGCATGGCTGCGGAAGCACAGACCACGACGGAACGCAGCTACCATCACAACACTGCGACCACAGGTCCTGCCATACATCGCAACACGCGTCCTGGAGTCCGAGCAAAGCACCCGCCAGCGTGCGTGCTGTGGCACAACTGAGGAGGCTGCGCCTCGCTTCCTCCCACGTGGACACCGTGCGGAGTATCGGCCCGTCGGGCATCACCGGCAGGCTCTCAAGCAGCCGGGGCCACCGCGCCACTTTGGGACTGTGTGTGCCATGCGCCAGGAGCTCCCAACCGTAGTCCCGTAAGACCTCCCCGATGACATCAACTCCGTCCTGCTCCGGGCCCCTGGCGGAAGCCAGAACCAAGCGTTGTCCTCCCGCTCGAGCCTCAATGACCGCCTCGAGGCCCAGGGTGTCAAGGGTGTGACGGGCATCGGCAGCCACGTGGTCGTCCCCCTCTGGCAGAGAGAACATGGCCTCCGTGACGTGGCCCTGCGCCTCGTCGCCCTGTACCCGTGCCAGCTGCTTGGAGCCCACTAACACTGCCATGGACCGCTGCTCCGTGACCGCTGTTACGGCTCGTCGCAGCTGCCGGTCATACAGCCACAACGTACCCACGTCAAGTACGACAGCCACCGCCAGGATTGGGAGACTGCACAGAGGTTGTTGAAGGACCGGCAGCACCTTCGCGAGGCCAGCCCATGACGTTCCCCACAGCTGGATGGTTGGCGTACACCTGAAGCCAGGGATCACTCTGGCCGTCAGGGGTTCTCACCTTGGTACCACGCACCTGGGCCCACGATTGCGCCGACACCACGCGGGACCACTCCCTGAACGTCGTGATGTCCCGCGCCACCCAGGAACCGATCCACGGGTCGAAGGCCTGCGCCACCGCCGCCATCCGGTGAGGGAACAAGGACAGGGCCTCTTCATGCTGGATGCACGACCCCGACACCAGCAGTGCGTGCAGCGGTGCCCTCTGAAAGGTTGCCCGCAGGTCGCCGGGGAGGCCGGCAAACGGGTTCCACGGCGGACGCTGCTGGATCCTCCCTGCCGGCGGGCAGAAGGGTGTGTCACCGCGCAGGAACGCGTAAACCGCCCTCCTTCGATCTTGCATCGGCAGCTGCATGATCTGGGTGAGCCGATGGTTCCTGCGGGCATACACATCTTCCCCAATCTGGACCATGTCCTCCACAAAGAGCCTGGCCTTGGCGGGGCTCCGGGACGACGCCGCTCGCACCGCAGCGAACAGCCGCTTCAGGTCCCCGGGGACGACACCTGCCATCAGGGATTCAGTCCACCTGCAGCCGTGCTCCCTCCACGCCACGAACTCCAACGCCCTGTCCATCAGGGGTAGCTCCGCCGTGAATTCCTCCACACACCTGCACAGGAGCCCGGCCACCTCCTCGTCCCGCGCACACAGTAGGCGCATGTGGCCAATGTCCTCCTCCGGCCCCCCACAGAAGATACAGGGGTGGGCTGGTATTGCCATACGCGTGAGCTTTTGTCTCCACCGTGGCATGACCTGCATGGTGGACAAGCGACCGTCACGTGCCCGCGGCATATTCCTGTGCGTTGGGCCGTGGTGCACAGCTCCCAGGGGCATCGCCTCGCAGGCGCCAGCCATTGGCGTGTGCGCCTTGGTGCGAGCCGCTAGCGAACGCCACTCCATCTCCCGGACTTGCTGAAGGGCTTGCATGGATGGCACACGCGGCTCGAGCTCTCCATTATCCCCCGGCACTAAGAGGATGGCATGCTCCTTTGGCAAGACGAGATGGACAGGCGGGGCCATCGCACGGGCCGCGGCAGAGTCCGGTGCCTCGAGCGGGACCGCCGCCAAGTGCGAGCTCTGCATCACCACCTAGTGGTGCGGCCCCCCAACTCGGCGCGGCAGCCGCCGCAGCCCCTCCACTATCCAGCTCAGTGCGTGCTGGTTGACCAGATGTGATGTCGGCCCCTTGATGCCACGGTACATGACCTCCTGCGCCCTGCGGAGATGCGCTCCTATGACGGACGCATCGACCACGTGTACCGTGCACGCTGACAGGGGCGTGTGCAACAAGTACGCCGCCGCGCCAATGACCTCTGCCTCCGGGACCGTGCCGTAGATGGCACCCGTCCACGTGGGGGTTCCGTGGCTGGCCACCGCCACGTTTGTGGCGTCGTCTCCCTGGGGCGACGCGTCAGACGATGTGACTTTAGTCGCCACCGGCACCCAGCAGTACCGGTGGGGCTCTAGCCACGCCACGTCGGAGTGGGGGCTCTGCACCACCTTTCCCAGGGACGCCGCATTGGAGGCCGTGAGCTCCGGGGACAGGACCACCCTCGGTCGATACACCGCATGTGGTCTCCAGGCCAGGTCACATCCGCAGACAGACTTTATGGCGTCCAGGGCGGTGGTATACTCCGCTCCCCAAACTGTTGCGGAGCAGGAAGGCTGGTATACCACCACAGACCCCTGCTCCACTGCGCCGCCATCACGCAACGACGTGACGGCGACGTGCGGATCGTGTGGCACGTTGGACATCCGGACCACTTCCGGGACCGAGTACTCATCCGGATCCGGGATTGGGCCTGCTGGCAGCAGAAGGACAATTGCCCACTCGCAGCACCAGCGCACCGCCGCGCACGCCCTGGAAAACGCTGGCCGCCCGTGCACAACCCACAGTGGTGGCGGGCTTATGCCGCCCCCGGCGTGTGGTGTGAGCAGGGGGACGGACGCCGGATCGTCTTGCTGTTGGTAGCCCTCAAAGACGTCCCCCAATAGAAACAGGAGGGCGGCTAGCGGGATGAACGGCATGGACAGCCCCGGGTTGGCTGGGTCCCATCCTTCCTCCCTGTATCCGCCCACCACATACACGTCCCCCGCAGCGGACTGTCTATTGCGTTTGCTGGCCTTCTTTCGGCGCACCGGGTGTATTAGCCGGTGAGTCAACGGACCGGGCAGCTGCGGCCGGAAGACGTCGCGGAGCCCCGTGAGCCACACGTGGTCCAGCTGGTGGGGCCCTACTCCCGCGTGCGGAAGGTGCAGGTGGTCCTCATGGCACTCTTGAAGCTGGACAGCCCAGTGCCTAGGCGCAGGGCAGGGGAGCCGCGCATGCAGGAGGTCATTTGCGGGATCAGTCAGGTACTGTACTGTCGCATCTGTGCGGGGCCCCGAGAGAACGCAGATGTCCCTACCCTTGAAGGTATAGGATTTGGACACCCACTTCCGCCCCGCCCAATGCACTTGCGGCAGATGGGCGTGTACACACGAGTACACCGACGATGGCATGAGAAGTCCTACGCGCAACGTCCCCATCGCCCGGAGTACCCTGTCCACCCACGTATTGCCAGCGTGTGTGGCGAATGACGTAGAGGGCACCATGAACTGCCCGCACATTCCGTACTGCACGTGCATGTCTCGGAGCATGGCCCGCAGCTCATCCCGGACTGTCGTCGACCTGTGGTGGGTGAGCTGAGCCATGGTCGCCACGACGGAGTCGCGGCATATAACCTGGACATCCGCCAACCGTAACCCATGACCCGACCGCACCGCTTCGTTGGACAGTTCCTTGGGCAGCTTCTCGAACTGCAGGGCCGCAGCCTTGATGGCAGTATTCAGTTTGATCGCCGCCTCCGCCGTGTCGGACAGGTAGGGCGCCGCGTACCGCACGATGCCTCCAACCACAGCCGCCATCACCTCATGAGGCACCGACGCCGGCCCCAACGTGTTCTTGCACCAGCCCAGCAGAGCTTCACACCGGAGTACATGTTTCTCCTTCATGGTCGCCATCCCCCTGGGATCGAGGCGCAGGCCCAAGTATGGTACCGTGCCCTTGGCACGTAAGCAAACCCATGGGGCCGCCGTGTTCCCTGGGTTCAGGTATACCATAATTGAATGGATGCGAGCAGTATTGGTATAGGCGCATTTGCCCACGTTGAGGGACATGCCCATGTCAGTGAGATACCGCGCTATCGCCGCCGCATACTCCAGGAATTGCGGCAGGGAATGCGCTATCCACAGGAGGTCATCACAGTACGCCTGTACCAGGGGTGGCACCGCATGGCGAGCATCTCCCCGCGCCCTGCAGGCGAGGCTCCGCAGGAGAGGCTCCAAAAGGAGGAGGTAGAGCACAGCGCTCTCCGCACTGCCCTGCCGCAGGCCCCTGTGGAGCCGTATGCTCGGCGTCGGGCCGTGCGTGGTGACGATGCGCACCAGAGACCCGCAGCTGAGGGTTTGGAAGAGCCTGATGAGCTCCTCCGGGACACCCATGTGGCGCAGGAGGAGCGCCAGCGCTCTGTGCGGCGCTGTGTCAAATGCTTTTGACACATCGAAGGCCAGGACGTGGTTTTCCTCCAGCCCACGCTGCAGCCTGCGCTGGGGCAGGAACACCGGGGCAGCCGCCGTGGAGCCCGGCATGGCTCCGAACTGCCAGTCCGCGGCCAGTCCCTTGCGTGCCAGAACAGCTGTGAACCTCCGCATGAGGGGAGTCATGAGCATTCGCATGTCTTGCTGCCCCAGCGCTATCGGCCTGTACTCGTCCAGGTTGCCCGTGGCTGTGCCCTTGGGCATCAGCCAGATAATGGCCTCGTGCCAGGACTCCGGGACGTCTGCACCCCGGAGGATTGCCCTGTACGCATGCACCAGGAGCCCTTGCACCGGTTCAGGCAGCTCTGCTATGAGGGCCGCCATGACCCGGTTGGACCCCTGAGCTTTGTCGTCCGCCACGGCCTGCCTCACGGCGTCTTTAAGGTCCTGCATGGTGTAGTCATGTACCGACCTCCGTTCCTCCGGCACCCCTTTGGGAATGTGGGCCCGGACCAGCCGCTCGAAGGCCGGCAGGTTCACTGGCCGCTTGGCATACAGCGCCTCCCAATACCTCTGGACCTCGCCTATGACGTCCGAGGCCTCCAAGAGCACCTTCTCCGACTCGCGGACGCGTACGGACCATAGGCCTGACGGGGCATAGTTCACCACGTTGATGGCCCCCCGTATCGCCGTCCATCGGAGCTGCAGATCCGGTACCCTGCCCCGCCAGTAGTCCTTGATGGACCGGCGCCTGTTGCTCTTGAGGACATCCCGCAGCTCCTCCACGCGTGTCTCCAGCTGTTGGAGCTGTTGGTCCAACGCGGCACGCAGGTCCTCTACCGAGGCGGGGGACAGGTCGGGGTCCACTCGCCGGAGGTGCTGTAGCAGGGCAGTCGCTTCTTGGGAGTCGAGTCCGGCCGCCGCCGCGTCCCGTTGCCACAGCTGATGGGCACGCCAGGCCACGGCCTGCTGATCCGAGAGAACCTGGTCCAACGACGCCTCTTTTTCCGCCTGCCCGTACGGGTATTGCGGGTCCACGCCTGAAGGCATGCGCACTCCCGTGACCCTGGACACGTCATCACGGAAGGCGTAGAGCAAATCAAAGACCGCCTGCACCTCCGACGTGCCCATGGTGGCAGTGTCCTGGTCCGACGAGAGCCACGCCTGTAGCCGCCGATCGCCGCAGGCCTTCTGCAGTACTGCCGCGGCCGCCTCACGAACCCCCGGGGAGTCCGGGCGTATGGCATGCAGCCTGCCTTGGGCGTGCGAGTAGGCCATCCTGGTGACTCTCTCTTTGCCGGCCACCGCTAGCGCGATGTCCAGGACCACAGGGCCATGATCCGACCCCAGTGACGCAGGAGACCGCCCCGGCGCCAAGTGTGGGCGCTCACGCGCCGCCCATGGGACCAGAGGCGAGTTTAGAAGGAAGGAGTCCAGTCGGTGCCCTGCCCTCGTGGGCCTCCTGTCCTCCTCCCGTTCCAGGCCTGCCCTGTGGAAACCACACTGTTCCCACAGGGCTTGGAACCTCCTCGTGGTGGGGTGCCACGGGGACTCCAGCCACACGTTGAAGTCCCCTCCGAGGAGCACGGCCCTGGTGCCACCCGCGCTCTTGGCCGCCGCATACATGGCCACGTCAGCCCAGAAGGACGCCTTAGACGCCCAGGAGTCGCCGCCGCTACCCGGGCCGTGGACGTTGATGACCGTGAGGGTGCCACCCCGATCCACACGTGCAGCCATGAAGGGGCCCCGCCTCCGACACCCGAGCGGCGGTGTCCTGGAACGTCCAGGGCTCGATGCGGGGGGACGGCGTACCAGTGGCCCCAGGTATGCTCGACGGCGAAGCGGTGGCGGCGGGCATCATGAAGGCCAGGGGTGCCATCCTGGGCCTATTCCAGGAGACCAGCCTGCAGGACCCTCAGGGTGTGGTGCACTCGGAGAACCAGTGGCGTCACCACGGGTATCATGCGTACCCAGGGGTGGATGCCCAGGCGGCGTCGGCGGCAGCGGTGCGCGGCGGGCTCTTGATTGCCCTTCGGGCGGACGTGTTCGCCGCGGAGGAAGTTCGAGACATCGTGGACATCGTGCCGGGCAAGGCCATGGCCCTCGATGTGGTGACCTCCCGCCGGATCCGGATCACTGGACGGAGGGGGGCCACCAGCAGGTTCAGGGGGACCACCCGCACCCGGCGCGGGCGGCCGGCGAGGTGGCCCCTGTCCCCGTGGGCTTCCGCCCGAGGCGGCCGTCGCTTGCTGAGACCCGGCAGATGCGGCGGGCTCCCCCTCTGCCTGTTCGCCGGATGTACTTGCCGCCGTACTCCCCGTAGAAGTCACTGCCCCACGCCGCGCTGCAGACCCAATCGCTCCAGATCGCGCTGCCGACGGCGACGCCCCGCGCCCCGCTGCAGGGCGGGCACCCGTGGGCAGCGTGAGCGCTCTGGACCCCGCCTGGGCCGACGCGAAAGGCCCCGCATGGCCCCCCAGCATAACGCCAGCCAGCATGGCCAGCGCTTGGTCCCGTTGCGCCGGATCAGTCACATGGTCCCGCTGGATGTGGTCCAGCAGGTCCTTGGGGTGGAGGTGGGTAGGCCGGCAGTGCGTGCCAGCTTTCCATGTGCAGTGACCAGCCCCATCCAGCCGAGACCAGGGGCAGACGTTGATCGTCTTTGTCCCGCGCTGCTCCGTGGCCAAGTCACCACCGAAGTGCTGCAGCACGTACCGAATGTTGGCATAGCCGCCATACTGAGGCGGCTGGCCCCTCTTGGGCGGCGGCTTGGGCGCCGCTTTCGGGGCCTGCCTCGCCGCCGCGGCCGGGGGTGCCGCAGGCCGTACTGGTGGCACGCTTGGTGGCTGCGGCAGGTGCAGCATTGCCCCCACGGGAAACTGCTCCTCCACCCAGCGGCGCCACGCGTCGGCGAACTTCTCCCGGTCGCCCTCGACCCTCCACCTGGACGTGGAGAATGCCCGGAGCCACGGCCCCATGTTCTCCGCCATGACCAGGCGGAGGGCATCTCCTCCGCTCTGCCGGCGGAAGCGTGTCGCGGCCGCGCCTGCCACGGTCCCTTGGAGGTACAGCGCTACGCCCCCGTCGCCACTCAGCGCACTAAGGTGCAGGGCCTCCAGGTCGGCGGGGCGGACCGTGAGCACCGTGCCCTCTCCGCGATCGTACAGGCGCAGCGCCGAGGAGTGGGGCTCCAACGCCGCCACAACCCAGCACCACGCCCGCGACACGCTATGCAGCAGTGCCAGCGAGGCTGCCGGCCTGTTGCTGGAGGACTGCGCCGCCGGGGCCCTCGGGAGGGCCGCCGCGTGACCCTGCAGCGCCCTGCACATGCCAGCCGCATGCTCAGCCTGCCACATGTTGCTCGGGGCTATGGGCCAGACGTCCTGTCCGTGGATCACCGGCGGCCGCGTGACCACCACGAAGACCGCCGGCGCCGGCGGGATGTCCTCGGCCGTGCACCTGTGCGCCCTGCGCACCGGCCCCAGCTCACTGAGGCACTCCCGGAACACCCGGTCGCAGGCCCGGCCCCTGAACTGCTGCCTCCTGAGCCGGCACGTGGTGACTACGACCCACTTCAGTCCCCCTGTTTCCACCTGAACACAGGCCCAATACTCCACCCCCTCCAACACCACCAGCCGCCCCATATCCGCCATGCCCACCGTATGGGTGGAAGGCACGCTCTCCACCCTCAGCCACCGCTTGGCGCTTTCTTCCCACGGCTGGGGGGCATGCATCCGCTGCTGCTGCATCGCGTCCTGCACGTGGTGCAGGGACACCGTCGCCAGCATGGACATCCCCCCGTCCGCCGCCGCCGCCATACACAGCAGGGCATGTTGCATGCGCGCCCCGGGCAGCCCCACGTTGTGCGGGACGTTTGCCAGGTCCAAGGGCGTGCGGGGCGCCGGCAGGGCATCCAACACTGCTGCAGGCAGCTCTCCCAGGGACGGCAGACGCGCGATGGGCCCCATGACCCTGTTGAGGACCACCGCCGCCACCCACCGCCCGTCCAGCGCGGACAGGAGGTTGCCCGGCCTCGGCACCCTGAGGAGGGTACCGACGGCGGACATGAGGGCGCACACGCCACAGTCCTTGGTGTTGCCGGCCGGCTGCTGCACCTGTGCCGCCCGGGCCTCCGGGCCGCCCGGGTTTGGGCTCATGGAAAATCCCAAAATGCCTTGAAAATGGGCCATATTGGGACCAAAAATGGGTCAAAAATAAGTCAAAAACAGATTTTTCCAAAAGTGATCCCAGACCATTTGGGATGCTCAAACAAGTGTTTTTAGCCCGTTTTGAGCCCGTTCTGACCGAGTTTAGCCTCTTCCACCACATGTATGCACCACTTTGTGCCCTTCGCCCGTACCTTAGAGCCGTGTGGTGGAGCCACCTAGAGTTGGGAGAGGGGTGTAGATTAGAGGATATATATATATATATATATATATATATATTTATATACATATATATATATATATATATATATATATATATATATATATATATATATATATATATATATATATATACCCTGGTGGACCCACCGTTGGCCCCCATTGTGCGTGGGCTGGCCGGCCCTCCGGCTGCACCGAGTGACCGCTAGTACGGGGGTCTACGTGTCTCGTTGGGCCATTCCGAGGGTTGGAAAGCACAAAAAGTGGGGGGTTGCGGGTGGACTAGGTGCCCTCGGAATTTGGATTTGAGCCACGTAGCCCAAGATACGGCCCGTGCTTGGTTTCGGGGTGGTGGTGCACATTGCGCAGTATTTGGGGCTTTTTGGCGCCCTTTTGGGCCGTTTCTCGGACATATCGTGGAGTTAGAGAGTACCAAATGTCCCTTGGTCACGAGAAAGTCAAGCCGCACGTGGAGTGTAGCAGCCGTTTGCCTTCGTTTGGCTGTTTTGAACCCTTACTAGGGCTGTTTTGGGCGAAAAATGGCTGTTTTTGGCCCAAAACTGCGCAGATTTGGGAGGGCACCTCCCGAGTTGGCGCCCCCGCCCCGGGCCGCCACCGGTGAGTTTTTGGCTCAAAACTTGGATTTGGCAAGGCCACCACCTAGGCTCCAAGATGGCTACATGGGCAAATGATCCGAAGCGTTGGGACGGAGCAATGGCCAAAACGGCAAGGAGACGTGTTGTTGCTTGTTGCTTGTTAGCTAAATTTAAGGGGAGAGGGGTGTAGTAATATATGTATATATATATATATATATATATATATATATATATATATATATATATATATATATATATATATATATATATATATATATATATATATATATATATATATATATATATATATATATATATATATATATATATATATATATATATATATATATATATATATATATATATATATATATATCCTCCAATCTACACCCCTCTCCCAACTCTAGGTGGCTCCACCACAGGGCTCCAAGGTACGTGCGAAGGGCACAAAGTGGTGCATACATGTGGTGGAAAGGGCTAAACTTGGTCAAAACGGGCTCAAAACGGGCTAAAACCACTTGTTTGAGCATCCCAAATGGTCGGGATCACTTTAGGAAAAACGCGTTCTTGACCCATTTTGGACCCATTTTTGGTCCCAAAATGGCCCATTTTCAAGGCATTTTGGGAGTTTCCAGGAGCCAAAACACGTCGCCACGGGCTCAAAATGGGCTAAAACCACTTGTTTGAGCATCATAAATGGTCCAGGATCACTTTTGGAAAAACGTTTTTTGACCCATTTTTGACCCACTTTTGGTACCAAAACGGCCCATTTTCAAGGCATTTTGGGATTTTCCATGGCCCAAAATGCGCCACCACGGGCTCCAAACGGCCTAAAAACACTTGTTTGAGCATCCCAAGTTGTCTAGGAACAACTTTGGAAAAAATGATTTTTTTCGCCCCGGGGACCCTGGTGGACCCACCTTTGGCCCCCACTGTGCGTGGGCTGGCCGGCCCTCCGGCTGCACCAAGTGACCACTGGTACGGGGGTCTACGTGTCTCGTTTGGCGACTCTGAGGCTTGGGACCCATAAAAAAAGGGGGATTGCGGGTGGACTAGGTGCCCTCGGAATTCGGTTTTGAGCCACGTAGCCCAAGATGCGGCCCGTTCTTGGTTTCGGGGTGCTGGTGCATATGGTGCCGTTTTTGGGGCTTTTTGGCACATTTTTGGGCCGTTTCTCGGACATATCGTGGAGTTGAAGGGCACTAGAGGGCTCTTTGAGACGGTGAAGTCAAGCCGCACGTGGAGTGTGGCCACCGTTTTTCTTCGTTATGGCGTTTCGCCCGGGTTTCGGGGCCATTTTGGGCGAAAATGGCTGTTTTTGGCCCAAAGCTGCGCAGATTTGGGAGGGCACCTCCCGACTTGGTGCCCCCGCCGCGGGCTGCCACTGTCGAGTTTTTGGCTCAAAACTTGGATTTGGCAAGGGCACCACCTAGGCTCCAAGATGGCTACATGGGCAAATGATCCGAAGCGTTGGGACGGAGCAATGGCCAAAACGGCAAGGAGACGTGTTGCTTGTTGTTGCTTGTTGCTTGTTGCTTGTTGCTTGTTGTTAGCTAAATTTAAGGGGAGAGGGGTGTACTAATATATATATTGTCTGACGGTCAGAACGTGGGTACCCCTCCGCAGCCGCAAAGGCCAAACTGTCTCTCGGGACTCTCTACCGTCCAACACTCAAAAGCCCAAAGCCAAAGCCACAGTAAGGTACAAAAAGGGAACGGTGGTCAAACCTCACCACCATCATTCGTCCCCATGGCGGAACCAACTGTCCCTGCGCTCAGGGAGTGGCAAACACCACTGTACAATAATGAACAATAGATGAGGCAGCGTTAGCGCCGCCACCAATGTGGCGTCTCCTGTGACGCTGCTGCTGGTGCGGTGTGGGTGTGCGGTGGCGGTGTGTGAAAAAAAAGAGGCTGGGACATCTGCCGTCCACGAGCCTCATCGGGGTCTGGCCACCCCGACCCATCCCCCCACCCCTCCCCCCCTTCCCCTTCCCCCTCTGCCTATGAGAACTGGGTGAACATGTCCACGTCGCTGGCATCCCATGCATCGGGGTCGTCCTCAGCAGCTGTGCAGAACACCCAGGACATGCAGCACATGCACGCGGTCACCAGGGACATGCGTGGGGACAGCGCGGAGAGCGTGCAAAGCGTCTGGAACACGAAGCGATGGCGCAAGGGACACATCGAGAGACAGCGTGCGTAACGAATGCGACCCGCGGCACGCACCTGTGACCTGGTTCGCCAGTGTCCATCTTTGGTTCTTCCACCTCCTCCTGCTTGATGGGCAGGTCGCCCATCGGGCCGGCTTCCTCGGGCACCACGGGGGCATCTTGCGGCGACGGGGCTGGCGGGTGCTGGAGCTGTTCTTGGGGCGGCGGTGGCGGTGGCCGTAGCTGCTGTGGCTGGGGCGGCAATGGTGGTGGGTGGTGCTGCTGGTAGTATTGCGGCGGTGGTGGCGGATTGCGATCCGGCTCCCACTCCGCCTTCATACCCGGTTCTTCCCACTCCTCATCCTGGTACTGCGGCTGCTGCCCGTACAGCTGGCCGTACCGCTGCCCATACTGCCCATACTGTTGCCCGTACTGCAACGGTTGGTACGGCACCGGGTACTGCGGAGGATATTGCGGCGGCGGCAGCCGCGGGGGCATGGCCTGTGACATGGAACGCACATTAAGCGCGGCGAACACAGTTATTGTCACCGGAGCCAAATCCGGAGACATCACGCGGAACGTTCGGAGCGCGCAAAACAAACAAGGAGGCCGCCAGGGACAGTGCAAAAGACAGCGTGTATCACATGCATCACGCAAACAGCACCACACCTTGTGGCTCTTCCATGCTTTAAATTCTTGGTACTTTGCCTGCCGCACCAGAATCCACGTCTTCTGCTCCGGCTCCTCAGTTAGCCCGTGGTCGGCCTCGAGCATGTACCGGCAGTGCAGCTGCCCGTACGGTTCGGTTGTACTTCTGGATCAACTCGTCCAGATCCATGTCCATCACAGCCTTGACGTGGAAGCCTGAGACGTCCGACATCTCCGAAGCGGCCCTCATGGCCGGCCTCCAGTGCCGAGGACTCCCCGAACCTCTCGTCCAGAAAGGCTTGCCAGCGGGATACCCCCGGGTTTCGGCTTTGGGTCCTCCGCCTCGAATTCCCCGGCCTCCGCGCAACCACTAACGCAACCGCCAGAACGACGGAGAATACTCTTTGCGGCGCCCTCTGCCCCGGCGGTTGGGTACAGCGTCTGGAAATGCTCTACTGCCTTCGTGACGAAACTGCAGTTCTTCGTTCCACAGGATAGCACAGCTTGGATCGTCCGCGGCTCAGCGCGGCTCAGCATGGTTGCGGCGAGGCCCAGATCTTGACGCACTGCAGGACACGAAACACGCGCTCAACGACATGCATGTCTCCA
The DNA here is from genome assembly GCA_964036045.1 of Eutreptiella sp. 'Long Island Sound 2002'. Taxonomy (NCBI): domain Eukaryota; phylum Euglenozoa; class Euglenophyceae; order Eutreptiales; family Eutreptiaceae; genus Eutreptiella; species Eutreptiella sp. 'Long Island Sound 2002'. Next base: position 149,974,815 of record OZ038381.1, on the reverse strand, counting down.
GGGACACATGCGGAGACGACGTGCGCAACGAATTGGACGCGCGCAACACGAGCGACGGTCCCCGGGGACGCAAGGAGAGCCTCCATGCACAGCAGTCTGAACGTAGTGCACACGCATACCTTCAGCCCCAGTTGCCGCCTTCAGCTGTCCGCAGCAGTTCTTGTAATGGTGGACGAAGATCCCCAGCGAGTACCCGTACTCGTTGTTGAAAAAGCTCTTCGGAATCTCAATGGACCGGACATGGTGCGCCGATCTGGTGAACTTCTCCTGCCTTGTCTGCCCAGTGGGGAGCTTGCTTGGCGGGCGGCCATGGGTCTCCACCAGGAAATGGGGCCTCGCCTTCTCCTTCCCCTTCTCCGGCGCCTCCGTCTTTGCCGCCTTCAAGACCCCCTTCTGCTGCACTGGGCTCTTCTCGGCACTCTCGTCGCTCTCACTGCTGCTGGAGCTGCCGCTGCGGCTACTCGTGCTGCTCTTGCTGCTGCCACATTTGGAGCTGCTGCTGCTTGCACTTCCCAATGGTGACAGTGGTTCCTCCGGCACTTCCGGGTGTGTCGAGCGTGGGGCGCGCAGGGGCTGCGAAGCCATCTGCGCTGGCTCCGCCTTGATCTGCTGCACCTCCTCCTCGAAAGCATCGTCGTCATCTTCTGCCACGATCCTCTTCGCCTTCCCCTTTGGGTCCTTTTTCTTTGGCTTTGCTTCTTCTTTTCGCTCCTCCCGCTTCTCTTCCTTCCTTCCTTCTGGCTTGCCCTTGGTCTTGTCTTCGGCCTTGTGCTTCTTCTTCTCCTTTTTCTCCTTCTTCTGCTTTTTGTCCCCTTGCAGGACACAAAGAACGCGTAAAACACGATCAATGTCGCCAGGGACACTACGAGCGACAATGCGCGCGACGTGCAAAACACATAGGACAATTCAGACAGGCTCCAGGGACCGATACAAAGACTACACCACGGACGTCCCGAACATGCAGAACATGTACCTTTTCGGGTTCATCGGGGATAAAACCCCAGAATGATCCAGCACGGATCTTGTCGACGCTGATGGACACGGTGCCCTGCAAAGAAGCGCGGGGGGGAGGGAGGAGGTGCTGTAACTCATCGTAATGAAACACTCCGAGTCGGTAGATAACCGAAGTATACCTGTGCTCTGGTGCCCTCGATCTTGCGGCCCATCTCCTTTGTTGTACGGACCATGTACGTGCAGGCCTGCGTCAGCGTCAGAACCCAATGATTGCTCTTCGTCTTGTTATCATACACTTCCTCCATGCCGGAGACCCACCCGGCATGGTACCCGGCTGCAAAGAAGGGGTGAAAGCGACACACGAAGAGGCAACACGTGAAACTCGAGCAACTCGAACATTGCACACATACATGTTTGTTGCTTCACTTGAAAAACCACCGCCGCATTCTCGTCCTTCTTGACGTCGCAGCACGACATGGGGTCGCACTCGGTGAGGTGGGTGTGGGGTAGCTGGTACTGACTGGGGTACAAAGGCAGCATGGCACATAGTGCTAAGCAACGAAACAAAAATCCTGCACAGGTGCTGGGGAACACTGAGAACGTGCAGAACAGGCAATTCGGCCCTGGGGACAAGAGCAGAGCCACCACGCACCACCCGCAGAGCAAGCCCTCTCAGGGCGTAACTGACGCGACTTGGACATGTACACGCAGTTCTCCGAAGGCCCCCTGTGGGCCACGGCGGTGTCACCCTCAGGGCGTAAGTGTCGCGACTTGGAAATGTACACGCAGTTCTCCCTCACACATGCATTGCAAGGAGTGCACAAGTGCTGCAAAACACGTAAAACATACTTCACAAAGTAATTGGCGCCGGGGACAGTTGTGGAGCCAGACGTGAGAAGCGCGCGGCACGCGCGCGACGTTGTTACCTACCTGTATGGGGTCATGCAGGACATGTAGGACACGTATGACACTGGAGCCATGGTTAGCAAAGTGGCTCTACACCCAAACATGATGAAATTACAAAAAACGGACAATTCCAGTGCGTTCCTCGCCCTCAAAAACCCCTAGAGCCAACCAAACCTCAACGGAGACATGCACGACTAATTCGGCTCCCGAGAGCCATAGACAAAGGAATATCCACCACGCCTAAAAAGCTACCCATTGGGGAAAAAAATGTGACCCCAAGTGTGGTCTGCGGCGTGCCGCAGGACCGTGTGCAAAGACCCGCAAAGAGCTGCTAGTGATTGTCGCACCATACCGTGTTCCCGTTCTTGTGGTGCCAGCATGTAAGGGGCTAGAGGTTCAACTCGTGTAGGCTCATTGGGGCCGAGGGTCACCGTTGGGAGCCCTTTCAGGACACATATAGTTATTAGCCGCTGGATCTCCCAACCGGCCCCAGCTCTTTCCTAACATCTTAGTTTCACATGGACCCAGGCATCGGATAGGCCGGGGCATACCCAGGGTACGGATATGCATAGGGGGTGGGAGCCGGAGTGGCATACTTTTGCACAGTATGCCCCACCATGAGGGCCGTGGAGGTCGAGGGAGGATTAGGGTCCGTGCGGGCCCGCTTAGCACTCGGGGCTGCACCCCATGGCCTCCAGGGTTGCCCGTCCGCTTTGCGGAAAGTGAAGGTGAAATGAGCATCCTGATGGGAGGATTGAGACTGCAAAATAGTTTCCGCTACGGGGGACATGCCCACCACGGAATACCTTCCATTCTGGCCAATCGTGCCTTGCCGAAGGTACTGGTCTGCAATGTGCGCGACCTGGTCCGCCCCGAAAACCGTGCCCATGACACCGCCCAGTTTGGATGATGTGCAAGGACGTGGACATCTGCTTTGCTGTCAACTGAATATGTACTGCGATGGGAAAGCGATCAGTGTCCGCTCCCCCTCCACGCGGGGGGGGGTGCGCGTAGAGGATGCTGAGGTCCCAACCGCCTAATTTTGCGAGTGTGCCACTGTGGCGGCGGCTATGACAGCCGTCGTCGCTGACTCACAGGGAGGTTGCGTACTCTGCTGCACTAGAAAGGCCCGGACGGCAGAACCCCACGCGGGGTGTTGAGCCGCATTACGTATAACGTACTCCCATTGGGAGTACCAGGACTCCCTGGGGAAGTCGGGACACATGGCGCTGGAAGGCACAACGTAGAAGTAAAAAATGGCAGGAAAAAGCTGGGCATTTTGCAGGGGATTTTCGGAAACGCTTAGCACTTATGGTCACCAAATGTGACTCGTATCGCACGGTACATTTCAGACTTGGGCACCAAAATTTCTTCCGAGCTACCTGCGGACGGTTGCTTGGAAGGTCCATAGAACATTCCAAGCGATATTGGTTGCGTTTTGGATCCTGAATTGGCTGCCAAAACTTCCGAGCATTTTTCCAGGCAACTTTGAAAACTTCCAGGCGATTTTCAATTGAAATTTGCTACATTGAGAGAGGGCAATATTGTCCACCCATATACGTGACCTCAGCAAAGCAACATGCAAAAAAGAAAAGAATACTTGTCCTTAATTGGAACTGTGAATGCTGTACTCCCCTTCACTGAGCATATGCACGGGACAACCATCACTTGACATGGCGTCCACATCCAACACCCGCTCCCCCTGACTATGTACAGCCGTACGCCAATACTTCTTGGGTTGCGGTTGAGGTTCAGGGCTGTCATGAGATTATGATGAAGAATCTGACCCTGCGGCACTTAATGTAGAGCCGCTAGACACGTACTCATCATCATCCTCAGAATCATCATTCTCGGGACTGCTACTATTCCCACTATCACTGCTGTTGCTGTTGCTGTTGTTGCTGCTGCTGCTGCTACTACTGCTACCTTTGGGAAACACAAGTTGCTGCTGTATGTCGCTATCAACAATGGGGACGTGCAACAACTTTGCCTGCCTCAATGGTTGTACGCGCTGCTGGTCGCTTACATCACTTGGACCTTGATTTGAGGCAGCACTGTCCTCCGCCTCCGAAGCAGGAACCACAAGAACGGAACTTGGATTAGAATCCACTGGTCGTGGATGGGCCCCACATCAGTTTTACCCTTACCCTTGCCCTTGAGATCTTTAAGCAATGCGGCACAGGATTTGAATTGGGGCCTGCTGTTCAAAGCCATGGTAGGCCAACTTTGGACAGCTTCTACCTCAAGTGGGACCCATTGACGAATACCACGCTTCAAGCCACGGCTCCCATACACACAAACCACATCACTTTCCAGTTCTGCACTTCGAAAAGTGCATTTAACCGAATTGGTTGCTGGGTGCATATTCCTTTGTCTACGGAGGGGACGTTATTGTCCGGAAGCGGTCTGCGCGGCACAATACGTGCTGCGCGTGTTGCTTCAAAACGCGCAGCACGCGCAGCACGTGCAGAACGCAAACAACACACGCATCACGCGCAGAACGCGCAGAACGCGCAGCACGGAGTTCTAGAGGCAGACTTAGAAGCAGACTTCCGGCACGCGCAAAACGCGTAGCACGCGTAGCACGTCACTATTGCACACGCGCGCACTTTTGGGGGGCCGCGTCCTCACAGTTTGGGTATCCAGCCTACGCGGTTGTCCCCCAGGGTTCGCACTGGTCCCATGGGTAGGGATGGCAGAGGCTTGGCGGCCATGAAGTTCACGATTCCACCACGTCCGCCCTCCACCACCTTCTCCTTCCTAATCTTCGTCAACCTCCATGTCCTCGTCCTCTTCCCCGTCACTCTCCTCCTCCTCCTCACTCTCTTCCTCCTCATCCTCCTCCCCCTCCTCCTCACTCTCCTCCTCCGTGTCATCCTCACTCTCCTCCCTCTCGCTGCCATCCACCTCGGCCTCGTCGCCCTCCTCCTCCACATCTGCCTCTACCACCCCGGTCACCCCATGCGCCACGGCAAAGCACCCCACATGGTACCACTTGCCGCACCCACAACAAACGTAGTGGGTCTTGCCCCGGTTGCAATGGGCGCACACCCGGCGGCCCGGCATCCGCACCGGCACGTGGGAAATGGCATTTTTGAAGAGCGGTGTGTCTGCACAACACGGAACACGTACTTTTAGGCTCCAGAGGCAGAACCGGAGGCAACGCCGATAACGCGCAACACGCGCAGAACGCGCCACACGCAGTCCAGAGGCACAGTCAGAGGCAACACGCAGCACACGTAGCACAGGGCACTGTGGGTGTTTTTTTCATGGGGGGGGTGGTTTGAGCCTCAATTCCCCTACCACACAGCAACCTGCAGCGGAGGGGGGGGGTTTCAACCTCGATTCCCCGACCGCAGAGCAATAGGCAACAGGTGTGGTATCTTTTTTTACGGGACACCACCAGTTCGCTTGTGCTGGGCGCCGGGCACTACATGTCCGATCGCCATAATACTCCGTTATCGTACAGCCAAGAAACCGGGTATAGCTACCACATATTACGACGCCACCAGTCCGGCGCCTGTTGAGAAAAAGCGCCTGTCTGCGCCGAAACTTCCCAAGGGGGGACCCGCAAAGCGGGCTGCGAACTCTGCCGCCCCCGGGACTCGTCGGGGTCCGGCCATCCCGGACTCGGTTCCCCAAGCGGGGAGAAAAACCCCTGGAACCCCTCCCCCTCCCACCCGTCCTCCCCCTCCCAGCCCTCCCAACCCTCTACACTTCTTGGATTTCGCCGTCCGTCATCTTGCCCTCGGCTGCCGTCTCCGGTTCGGCATGGCGTTCCGGGGAGTCGGGGGGCTCCTCCTTCACTCGCACAGGCGCCTGCAGAACGCGGAAAACGGGGTGCTGTCCTCCAGAGGAAGGCCAGAATCGAGACACGTGTAACGCGTAACACGCGCAGAACGCGCAACACATGCCAGGGCGGATTCCAGAGGCAAAACAAAACCATACGGGCATAACGCGCAAACAGCAGTGACCCCGCAACGCGCACCTGCTCACCTGCCGGACCATCATCGCCCCCTGCTGAGACCTCCGTGCGTGCGGCAGCGCCTTCTGCAGCGCCTTCTGCGGGCTCCTTGGGTCCTTCTTTGGCCCCCTGACCTTCCGTCTCTGGGGGAGGCTTCTGCAGAACGCGAACGACGTGATGTCTGTCCTCCAGAGGCACGGCGGAGGCAAGACATGTAGAACGCGGAGAACGCGCACCACGCGCAACACGGGGCGTACCAGCCTCTAGAGGCGACAAAGAAGCACGCGTGGAGAACACGCAGCACAGCGACCTGCTCCACCTCCATCCCAACGGCGCCAGATCCTTCTGTTTTGATGCTCTGGGGATCGTCCCGCGTCTCGCCCGTCTCCTGCGGATCCTGCGTCTCCTCCTCCTCCTCCTCACTCTCTTCTGCCTCGCCCTCCAACCAGGTCCACAACCGGTTCGCTTGGATCTGCAGAACGCGCAGCACGCGTAACACGGTGGTGGTGCCCCCAGAGGCGGAGCGAGAGGCACACCGGCGGAACGTGCAGAACGCGCAACACGCGCAACACACGTAGAACAGGGGGCAGAATCACATACAGATGCAACACGCAGCACGCCCAGAACAACCTTTGTGTACTCGAACCATCCATCCGGCTTAGCGCGGCAATCTTGGACTTTTGCGGGATCCCGGGGCTTGCTTGGCTTCGTCTTGATCTGCAGGCAGTTGGTGGGGTAAGCAGCTTATCGAAAATGGAGACTAGGGACCGGCACGGTGCGACGAAACGGAACATAATGGCACTTGTCATGCATGCATACTTGATATGCGGTGACGTTGGTGAGGTACATCTCATCTTCTCGGCGATCCTTGCTGCCGGGCTTCTTGCGGTTGACCCAGGCTGCGTGCCACCCAGCTGTGCAGAAATGTGTGGCACGGCCCAGAAACAGAAAAAAAAAATGTGAAACGAACCACATCGACGTGGGGGACATCGAAAGGCACAACACCCGTACTCCACCCCATTGAACAATCACATACATGTCTGTTGTTTGATCTGGAACACGATGAACGCGTTGTGCTTCAGCGTGGCCGCGCTCCCCCAACTGCCCAGGTGGCCCCCCTTGGCGAGCCACTGCTTGTGGCTATCCGGGAAAAGCGGTGCGGGCATAAAGAAAGGGCTGAGGTACAGGAGGACGCGTAGCTCGCGCAAAACGTGGGTTCCGGCCTCCAGAAGCGTGATGTCGGTTACGTGCGGAACGCGGAACACGCCTTGCACGGATATGCGACACGAGTTATTCGAGTTCCAGAGGCACACCTAGAAGCGAACGCTTAGAACACGTAACACGCGTAACACGCGCGGCACACGGAGCACGAAAGCCAAGGTAGAGGCAACGGCACGATACGCTTCTCACATGGAAAACGGTGGAAATGAACAAAACGGATGCTTCCATGACGTCCGGCACGTTCGAAAACCCCCCGGAACAACAAAACTTTATGGATTCATTTTTGACGAACAAAAAACGTTGATTCCGTTCTGCGCGTGGTAGACAAAGGAATATATAACTTGCAGCCGCCTGCTTCTTGACAAGTCATCAAGTGCCGTAAGAGGCGTTGGAAGATTGTCTGCCACAGTGCATTGGCGGCAACCATGCAAGCCTCAAAAACAAGGTTCTGATGGACAGCAGCCCAAATTTTGGCAGTGGAGATCTTCTTTTTCTTACGCAAACCTTTTCATACAGCTCATGCTTCAAACTTTCACTAATGCTAGCATCCTGCCTAGTACTATGCCCGGGGGCATATCTCTTGGCCACCCGGATATCCCGTTCCCCTGCCTCATCGGAATATAGCATCGGGGTCCGCGGGTTAAACCAAGAGTGGGACCACCCATGCATATATAGGGTTGCAATGCAACCTTCTTCCCCAAATTCCGGAATGATGTGCACAATATATGTGTACACCAAACCCATAGCTTGCCATGCTACAGTTGCCAATGTAGTGCAACCATAGCACAGGTGTACTATGTGGCAGAAGGCCACAACCAGAGAATGGAATGGCGACAGACGGACCATGCCCCCCGCCAGTCTTCCCATCACAGTGCGGCCCTCTCGGCTAGTGAAGCTGATGCCTGCTTGGAACCTTCCTCGCACGAGGCGCTGGTGCTCCGTGCTATCAGGAGGCAAAGATCCAGGGTGGTATCTCCTAGCAACCTGAGCTATTACCTTCAACAACTCATGCTTGTACGGCGCGGATACCGTCCGGCCAATAACACCAAAGAGTCTAGAGGCTCCTCCTTTAGTGTTGTGTAATACTGGTTGTATAATATAAACCTGTGTCGGGTTGGATACACCCTGGAACTTGTGGGAACCGCGCACGTCATTTAGACACCCGCCTTTGTGCAGAAACAATGTGGCGGCCCCATGCTTATTGACCCAGGTACATGCCACGCACCCCTTCTGCCCACACTCTGACCACAAATGGTGGTGATCTGCAGTCAGGCAACCAAATTGTACGTGCAGTGTCCTACCATACTTCATGTGTTGGTTGAATTTACACGAAGGCAGGGCTTGTTGGGCCTCTGCTGGTTTGGGTAGCCACTCCCCATCAACAACTTTGGGAAGTTCCATCCAGTTTATCATGTCTGTGCACTTGGGCACATGGCCAGACCTTGGGAACCAGTCTCCCACAAAATCAATTATACAAATCGAAGTGTTTACATTGGGACGCCCCCTGGGCTGGTATCCATCGGCATACAGGCCCAAGGTTAGGGTTGCTTGTTGTTGGGGGGGGGGGTCCTTGAGACCCCAGCATGCACGGCCGCAACGAGGGCATGCAACGGCTCTTCCCCCCCCCCCCCCCCGTCCCGTCCCATTTGCCAAAAGGTGGGAGGGTGGAGGCAGGCATTTTGGGCAGGGGGAACTTGAGGAGATGGCGCTTTCTACCTTCCCCCCATGGGGCACGCATCTGCACCAGCAGCCCCTCTGCCTTTTTGCTGTGGGCAGTGGCAGTGTCCCTCAGCTTGCGCTCCTTCTCCTTGAGACCAGCCCCCCATGCCTCTTCCCCCCACAGCATTCCCTAACCTTAACCTCTGCGGCCTCAAATTTCCTCAACTCATCGTCAAACCTCGCCCTAAGTGCCCTTACCTCCTCAGGCGGCTTCCTCAACTCGGTTACCACCCAGTTGCGCACTTGGGGGTTACCCCCAAAAAACTACAAACCCCCACAACATTTTCCCGAATGGGCTGCTCCAGCAGGGCCATCGGAAAGGGCGGGGGGGAGGACCCCAAATTTTTCAACCCTCCCCAGGGTTCGCTTACTACTGATGGTAGCCTTGGTCTGCCAGACCACCCCAACGCTGGGGTTGAACCTGGCCTGGACGGCCACGCAGTCTCTGCTCTTCTTGGTGCAGAGGTGCACTTGCAACGCTGCCACGGCCACGCCCGCCGCTGCTGCCACCAATGCTGTTGGAGCTCCTGCTTCTTCTGCTGCGGCCTCCTGTGGAGCAGCGGCTTCTCTTGCTGCTTCTTCTTCCGCTTTCGCCCATGCTTGCCTCTGCTGCAGCCGCGGGTGCTGCTTGGGGGGCGGGGGGTGCCCATAGGGGGGCCGACCCTGACGGCGATGGGGACGTAGAGGGGGATTGGGAGGCGGCCAGAAGGCGGCCGGAAGAAATTGTTGGCCCGGCGCCAGCGGCAGAGTTGGAGCGCGCAGCCATGGCAGCAGAGATGGCAGATATTTAGAAAAGTGGCCTGACCAAAATAGTGCATCCTTTGGGGGGGGGGGGGGGGACTACAGGGAGTGAGACAAAGGCACACACTTACCCGGTGGCTGGGGTGTGTGGACTGTTCACCCTTGGCTTGCAACGAGGAGTCCACAACTGACAGTTTTGCCCGTTTCGGTGCAGATTGGTTTGGCTTTGAGGCGGAGGCCAAAGAAAACTCTATACCCCACAGGGGGCCATGGGGGTGAGATGTTGGCTGCAGTTCTGTCCTGGTCTTGCCCAGGTCTTTCGTATCCTCGTAGGCATATACCCTTACAACATCCCCACCCACACCCTTTAGAGTGGGTACCACGGGGTCACCGAGGTCGCCAAAACCGCCAACATAGCAAAAATGGCCAAAAAGTGCATAAACTACATTTGCGTCCGCCCCATACAAACCTCATGAAGTCGGGACCCGGAAACACTTTTTAGGCTCAAAATCAAAAAAAACCAAAAGATTCATGATCTTTGACCCAAAAAAGGGGGGTCATTTTTTGACCCCCCCCCACCTCCCTGAAAACCTCAAACAAATGGGTTTCAAGGGGGGGGGGTCAAGGGGTATCCGGACCAAAAACTCATTGGGGGATGCGTTTATTGGACAAAATAATGATTTTACAAGGGGGGTTATGTGTCTGGGGGTTTGGGGGTACGGAGGTATGTATGCGGTAATAGCGCTTTCTCATCATTGCCGCGAAGAAAGTCTTAAAGTCGCCGTGTTGCGCCTGCCCCCCTCCCCCCTTCCCTCTCCCCTCTTGTTCCCCCGTGCCCCCCGGTTAGTTTGTGAGAAAAATTCCTGAGGAGAAACCAACAATTCAACCCCTTGGGGTAGGGTACGCGAATAGGCCCACAAAGGCCCAAAATGGGGGGGTATGTGGCGTTTTCCCCTATACACGCCTGCCTGGCTTTGATCTAACAACCTCTGCGAGGTGATTTCGATTTTTGAGCTGCCCAATGTGAAAAACTGCACAAGCAGGTTGTGTACCAGCCCACTCACTCATGTAAGCCATTATTGATGGAAACAGTCAGTTCGTGTCTTTGGCACGGGTTCTGACCGGCCCTCGGCAAGGCTACAGACTGCAAAAAACGTCATTTTGTATCCTAATAGGCATATACTGTCATGGCATCCCTGCTTGCACCCCTCAGAGTGGGTACAACGGGGTCACCGACGTCGCCAAAACCGCCAACATAGCAAAAATGGCCGAAAAATGCAAAAAAAACTGCACAAGCGCTCGTCCCACTCCGCCCCATACAAACCCCATGGAGTCGGGACCCGGAAGCACGTTTTCGGCTCAGAATAAAAAAAAACCAAAAGTTTCATGATTTTGGACACAGAAAACGGGGGGGGGGATTCGTTTCTCGACATTTTTGACCCCCCCCCCCTCATGATGCCTAAAAAAATGGGTTTCAAGTGGGGAGGGTCTTGGGGGTGGTCTGGACCAAAAACTCATTGGGGGATGTGTTTAGTGGACAGAATAATGATGATGCAGAGGAGAAACAGACATCAAGAGTCCCGAGAATTCATTGTTTTCACACAGCCAGGAAGAATGACCATAGGTTAACATTAGCATGATTGGCCAGGTTTGATGGTAATCACCTTGCAGAGGTTGTTATAACATTAGCATGATTGGCCAGGTTTGATGGTAATCACCTTGCAGAGGTTGTTATAACATTAGCATGATTGGCCAGGTTTGATGGTAATCACCTCGCAGAGGTTGTTGGACCAAAGCCAGGGAGGCCCATATATATATGGGAAAACGCCACATATCCCCCCCATTTGGGGCCTTTTTGGGCTTATTTGCAAACCCTACCCCAAGGGGTTGAATTGCTAGTTTAACCCCTTGTACTGCATCCGCGGCCACCAATGCCAGATGAATAGATGAGACACCAACCAGCAGGCGTCAGTGAAGATTCCATACCTCCTGGAACGCTGGGGGCTCTTCAGGGGCCTTGTTCCACTGTGAAAGTGCCAATAGCGCCCCGCTGAGGGCTGAGAACGCCAGCAGTAATTGGCCGGGAATATTCCATTGAGATGCCTGCATACGGGGCAGAGGTTTGCGGAGGGTTACCACTCATCATGGACATGGGGGAGAAGCAGGGGGTGGGTTCACTGGTGGGACCCCATGAGGTGGCTGATGTTTGACTGTCGAATATAGCACCCGCAACCCCCGGTCATTGGTTCGGGGTCCGGAGAAAAGAAAAAAGCGGAACAGGACCTGGATCCCAATTGACACACAGTGGCCGCTCTCGGCCAACCAAACGTTGCACACCACGGTGCTAACGGGCCCAAAACGGTGCTTTTGGGGCCCTAGCTGGTACTAACCCTAGCTGGCTCCCCATGGGTTTAAATGTTCTTCCATTGTCACCAAATGATCACCCAACAACAGCCCAAGGGTCCCCGGGAGTCATCAGAAGTCACCCAAAATCACAATTTTCCACCAAAATGGCCAAGTCCTCACCGGAAAGAACCGGTCACAGACATCAGAAAGGGCCTGGGAAATCGGCCTGAGGCCACGCACCTACCCCAGCAACAGCTGGTCGGTCCCAGACTGTCTCATTTGCAGTTGCACCACAAACTACATTTCACGGAAATGCATGGCAGCGTTGGACGAGCGACGAAATTCGCCTTTGTAATCAGTGACGGATGCACAAACTGTTGTTCACCAACAACGCCCGGAACCTGAACCCCATGTACCTCCCTGCCTTGGCGATACCTGGCTGAGATGCGATGCTGCATCCAAGTCCAACCCTGCAGGCACAAAATGTGGGCGATAGAGGCGAAAGAGGCAGAACACTTTGCCCAACGTGTTTCCTGCTCCTCAGCAAATCGCTCCTCGCACTGCTTTTCTCGGCGACTTTTGACTGCCGCCTCCCACGTACCTCCTCCGTCCATGAAAGCACCAACTCGTGTTGCCTTTGCCCCGTTGAAGACAGAGGCCGTATTCCAATCTGGGTGACCTGCGGCTGGTGCCTGTTGAGGAGAAGTACAAAACTCAACAGGGAGTTCGGAGTTGAATTGGTACACGTTGTTCTTTCACAAGGTTGGACCGCCAAGAATCACTGGTGCGGCACAGCTTGGCCGAAACGGGGATGGTTCATGAAGAACGTAGGCAGTAAAGTTGCGACATGAGTTGTGTTCGCTTACTTCAGTCTGTACGCGACATGAATGCACAATACAGGGCCCAAACCACGCACGGGGATCTGGTGGCCGCCACCAAACACCAAAAAATCCAACAGACTTGTGAGGCAAGTTGAAACGACGCACGCAGTGACTCTCTTGAAAGGTTCACAGTCTCCACCAAAGGACAAGAAGCCCACCAAATGCAACGCGGCAATACAACGGGTCAAAGGACAATTTCCAGTTTGCACGTAGGCCACCAAGTGCAAAATCATTTGCACTCTGAAGTCCAACGGAAGGCCATACCAAAGAGCTCGATTGAGGGCCGCGGATCCGAAGTAAGTTTGATGCAGGCTGAGCAAGCGTTGATCTGCGAGTGGAGTGCAAGGTTCAGATTCATATGACCCATGGGAAGCAGCCAAACAAGTCAACGAAACAGGGGCCAGCGTCACGGGTGCACTGCGTCCCTACGCCCGGTCCACGTGGTTACCTTGCAAGCATCTGGGGTGTTCGTGAGGCAATGTATGCCTGCGACGTTCCGTCACGAGAAAACAGCGGGTGGTATTGGTGGGCATAAAGTGCGGCACAAGTCAGAGCAGTTGCGATCGTTGCACACAGAGGTACGCATGAGGGCAATCGTCGTCTTGGTGCTTCATGCTCGCCTCGGTTGACGTCAATAATGGAATAGGAGCTTGGCTGGGACTGAGCCAAAAGATGTATGCCAGCACCTGACATTATTACCAAGGGGCTGTTGAAGGCGACAGCGACGGGTCAGAGGGGCATGCGTCACTGGATATTACGTGTGCCTGCAAGAGATGCTTGTGCTTGACGTTGAGAGTGTGCCCCGCCAAAAAATGCTATGAGAAAACCGGGTCCAGTCCCGCAACATGATATCATGGATTAGATGGAGGGATAACATGAGCGGAACAAGTGCCATGCATATCACGATTCATCAGACGGCAATCCTCACACATGGAGCCAGAGAACCAAATGTAAAGCGCTAGTTCGAGCACCAACGACCATCAGTCGGGGAGCCTGCGGGCAATATCGCGTGAAAAATGCGGGTCGGAAACACAGGGGAGCTTTTTCGCCTGTCTGGAAAGTAATTTTAAAAGCTGCAAAATTCAACTAGATTTTAATTTCCATCGTCACTTCGCTGCAGTTTTTGATCTGGTTGTACTGGATTGGATATTTTTGGCCCATGGCTGAAGGGTGGTTACGGAAACGGAAGACCGAACTGAACCCTGGTGCTCGGTCGAGTACGGGGACAAATTATGTTGACCGCTATGTTATGCTAAGCCGCGATGGACAGCTTACCTTCCACATGTGGAAACCTGCATCCTCTGACAACAGTAATCCCAAACTTCCAGGCCCTGGTGTCGTTGTGGATGACAGTAAAGAGCCGCTCCCCCCAAAACCCAAAATTGCGCTCAACCTTGATGTTCCCGTGCTGCAGACAGGCTACTCGAGTGGCAACTTGTCACCACAAAGCGGGCCACGTCGGGTTCACACAGAAGGAAATGAGCACCATACAAGTCCCGGGAGAGCCTCCCCTGCCTCACTACCTCGTTCGAATACGCTTTATGCCTCACCAGGGAGACAGGGCCCGGCAATTCCTCGCGGTCACAGTCAGTTTGTGGCCCCTTCCATTCAAGTGCCCAGCTCTTCAGGGGAGGGCCCGTCCTCGTTGGGAACGGATCATCTCCAGGTTTTCTGCCTGTCGGGCTGTGGTTTTAAGTTGGGCGTGTCGGGACTCTCGATACCGACCTTCGTCGCCGTGCCACAATAACAGCAAGACAAAAGAAGCAATTTCTTCACATTCTCATTCAGGCACCAGGGCGGCTTGCAAGTCCGAATCCTTTGCCTCGCTCAAACAGTGATGTCCGCAATATAAAGGTCTGTTTTCGTCGGGTTGCGGCATCCCATGTTTCGAGGTTCTACGTCTCCATCCTGCGTCATCAATAACTATGAAAGGATAGTGCAGCATACCACTTCTGTTGTCGCAGTGGGGCTCGCCGGAAAGTCCGCAGCTGAAGGGCCGTTTGCCAGTGAGCCAACCGTCCAGTCCAGTGGGTCGAATGGATCGGACAAAAAGCGACATGCACTCACAAAAGGTTTGTTTCAGTCGGTGGGTTCGATGTGTTGAGGTCTCGGCTTGGCGATGTCTTGAGATTGATGTATGCCCTAGACTCTCGGGGACCCTCAAGGTCTCAGGCTAATTTCCAGTGTTTCAACTGACCGCGCCTAGTTCAGCTCAGTATCGCGTATATTTTCTTGATGTCTAACGGCTTCACTCCTCTGAACGACTGAACGACTCTGAAGGGGCCGGAAGTTTTACCGCGTCGGACGGAGTGACATTTTGACGATGACTAGAGCAGCCTTGATGAACAACTGAGGGAGCAGGATGGCACCCACGCGATACACGTGATACACAAGTACAACCCGCTGGCCAACCGGGTTGCACTTGTCGGTCTGGTAAATTGGAGTTGCGCCACGTCCGCCCGCCAAGCCCCGAATTGCGAGCTGTGGGAATGACTCAGAGTGTACAGCCCTCATGACTGCGATATTGCAATATCGCAAGCGTGATGCACCATGCACGTGTTGCTTGCAGAACCAGAACGGCCTCAACCTCGTGTTGTTGTGTAGATCGGTCCATGGCCATATGAAAAAGGTGCCTACCCTTCCAGGTGGTTGCAGGTTCGGTTTGTGATTGAGCTGCTTGGTATTGGTAGTTTTGCTTGCTGCTGTTTCGAGCAGTCTCACGCTTCCTTTACAGTCGTCATTTGCCGGAAAGGGCGAAAACATCAGCATTCATGGATGCCAACTTATTCCACAAAAGGACAACATCTTCTCCCTCGTGGACCGTTCTTGCCAGGCCAACTATGCCTTCATTGCATTCGATCCCCAGGACTACCGGCACTGGCTGGAGGCTCTGAGACGAGTCGCCTCTGGAGGATCCACTGAAGCTAGCCCGCGGTTGCCACGACAAGCGTCCCAGACCTCCCCGGGGTGCTCTCCGAGACTTGCACAGGCGTCTCCGCAGGGCTCTCCGAGACTTGCACAACCACGTATCGAACCGAAACCAGTTGTTAAAAAGCTTTCCATGAGCGTCGATGATTTCCACCTTATGTGCTGTGTGGGCTCAGGTGTGGTGTGGAAACGGCGGGCACGATTTGTGTGGTACCGTTGCGCTCGGAGTACGGTATTCATTCAGTTCGTGTGTTGCGTTTCTTTGCCAGGAAAATTCGGGAACGTATTCAAGGTGAAGCGCAAAACAGGCCCTGGTGGCGTGTATGCCATGAAAGTGATCAAGAAATGTGACCTCGCCAACGCAGACAACTCCGAGCAGGCCAGCATTTCTGATGTTTTGCGGGAGGTGCACATCATGCAGATGCTGCAACACCCCTTCATCGTGCAACTGTTGGCCTCTTTCCAAAGTCGCGATCGACTGTTCATCGTGATGCCATTTTTATCGGTATGGTGCAGTGTTGTGTCTTGAGGTGCACCCAGCATGCTATCGCAGCAAACGACGATTGGGACCACTCCATAAGCTCAGTTGCTTCCTTTCTGTGTGTGTGCACGTCCTCCCATGGGTATTTCCATTCAAGAAACAACGAGCCAGGCACTGCTGGCCGAGGGACACAGCTTCAGAGACATGCAGGCTAGGTTTTAGCGCCCATCTGTGTTCACGTCTCCCACAACCTGCATCAATGGCCATTGGAATGCTTGAAAATAGCAACTTGGAACTGAATGGCATCTTCTGACTCCTTTCCGTCTCTTTACTGTGCAATCTTGTCTTGTTTCGAGGGAGTGGTCGGTGTGCAGACACTGTGCTTCTTATCATTTTGTACAATTGAATTGAATCAGAATATGCCTGTGTCTTCGTTGAGATGTGATCAGCGAGCTTTTCCTTCCTCCCTGGTCCTTCTTTTATCGTCTGGTTTGCTCTGCAATGTAAGGCAACCAGTTGGGCATGTTCAGCATGAAACCTGGCTTTTGTAATTCGGCTCCCTCACTCTTCCGGCCCATGGCAATGTGTGGACATAGGGCTCTTGCATTCATCGATGGTTCTCATGCACAGGGTGGTGAGGTGTTCACGCTGCTGAAGTCCATAATGTGGAAAGAAGAGGTTTTGAAAATCCACTCTGCGCAGATGGTCTCAGCGTTGGACTGCATGCACCAGACCGGCTTAGTTTATCGCGACGTGAAGCCCGAAAATGTTATCCTGGATTCGGCAGGCAACTGTGTTTTCGCTGATTTTGGATTGTCTTGTGCTATCAACTCAACAGGCCGGGAATGCGCCCAGGGGGGCACCGCCTCATATATGGCACCAGAGGTCTGATGTGCCGTGATTGCGTTCGACATGTGTGGGGGTTTTGCCACAATCTCATGTTCAAAGATCCTCACACGCACGCACACACACACACACACACACACACACACCGCAACCATGTGTCAAGGGCATCCACTGGGGAAATCACTGGGGCAATGGAGGCCGCCTACCACCAGCCATGGTTGCCCCAGTACACAAACAAAGCACAGGCAATGATGGACTGGCTGAACTAATGCTGTGGGGCTGGCATGGTCCTGGAGCAGCAAGCCAGGTTCAGGCCCCAATATGGAGCACTGGTGGAGGATCACAAGATGACAATCCCTGTGGCCCAATGGACTAGTACCAATCAGAGGCTGCACTTCCCAAGCCAAGGATGCAGACGGGTGATCCATACATACCTGGTAAAACTGGTAATACCCCACCACCACCACTTTGCTGGGCACCTCACACCAATTTGCATTTGCTTTAATTCCCACTCTTGTGTGCCTCTGAGTGGTTGCAATCCAGTAGCTCTTGGTTACCGAGGGTTTACCCTGTTGAGATTTTACACCCCTTCTTAGGGTCCAAGGATGAGCAACACATTTTAGCAAGCAGCAAGCAGCAAGCATCAAACAGGCGGTTCAAAAGTCCTTTTGTGGATATTGTGTCTCAAAACCGGCATGCAAGTAGCTCAGAATGACCGCAGAGCAAATGCGCATCACCACAATCAAGTTTTGTGCCATTTCGAGCCGCCTAGCCCGTTCTATGGTTGATTTACTGGTCAAAAACAGCCATTTTCAGTCTGTTCAGAGGCAGTTTTCAGGACGATTGTCACTGTGACTCAAAGCTGGCATCCAAGGAGCTCAGAAAAACCAGGGAGCAAATGCGCATCACCACAAACACGTATTGTGGTATTTCAGGCTGTATAGGCCGTTCCAGGCCCGATTTAGTGTCCAAAAATGGCCGTTTTGAGCCTACAAGACGGTTGTTCTGAAAATTCAGTGCGATCGCCAGTGTGTCAACCAAGTGTCTCAACTGCATCAATGACATCTACTACCCAAGTCCGTCCTAGTAGAAATCTTGTCGAACTATAACGGTAGGTATCCTGCCGGCCGGTGCGATGATGTTACTTTGGTTATTTGGTCTCGTGGGGGGGCTACTGTTCTGGTGCGGCCGCTTTCTTTGGGCTGTCTTCGCTTTGCCTGCCCCGACTCGCCTGGTGAGTTGGCGTTTGCGCTTCACCTGAGGTCGGCAGTGAGTTTCTTTTATGACGCTTCGCTAACCCTCATTCAAGAACGCGACTGACATTGGGCAACGGGGGGTCGCAGACGTGCTATGGTGGCTTGTGACACTTAGTTGTTGTCTTGAGGTTTTTGGGGGATTGGTGCATGCACAATGGTTCCCTCGTGACGGGCTGGTTGGGTCCCGCTGCTGTGGCTGCAGAGTTGGCTTTGCTGAGGGTTTTGGCGGGTGGTGTGGCTCCTTCCAACCGGTCTATTGTGTGGCCCCTCGGGGGCGCGCCGTCTTTGGGCTGTGGTGTGCAGTACTCATCCGTGGCGTGCAGCCATAGTACTGTTTGGGACTTCACCCGAAGGTGATTTCGATCCTTTGTTGTTGCTTGTGTGAACTGCAAAGCAAGCGGTCTTTCTTCCAGGGTGCTTTCCAATGCGTTAAGCGGGACTAGGACCCAGCTTGGTCATAGTTTGAGTCTTGATTACCGAGCTGGGTTCACCCTGTCGAGGTTTCGCACCCCTTCTTAGGGTCCAAGGGTGAGGAACACCTTTTAGCAAGCAGCGACTAGCAGCAAAATGTGATTAAAAAGTCCTTGCGAGGACATTGTGGCTCAAAACCGGCATCCAAGTAGCTCAAAGCGACTGGGGAGCCAACGCGCATCACCACAAACAGGTTTCGTGCCGTTTCAAGCCGTCTAGCCCGCTCTATGGCCGATTTAGTGTCCAAAAATGGCCGTTTTTTGGGCTATTTTCATGATGTTCGTCCTCAAAGTTCAGGGCGATCGTTCGTTCGTCGAGTAGGCGATACCAGGGGTGGATATAATAGTGACGACATTACAAGGGTGGGGGTGGAGGGGGGGCATTGAGCCGGGGGGCAGTGATGACGGAAGGACGATTACGATTTGCTCCTTTTTCGCTTTACAGGTATGTGTGTTTGCAGAGTTGGATGAATCTGCAGCTGCGCTACCACCTGGGTTTTGGCAAAATGTGCCAAGAAATAATTGCACTCTGTGGACTACCTTCATGGGATACATAAAGCACTGTGCACTGTAGTGTTTCGTGTCAGGGAGGGCAGATTGGTGCAGTAGTAAGTGGTACATACGCAGTCTTGAGGTTTAGGGGTCCTGGGTTCACGCCCAGCCGGGACTAAGACCCTGGCGCTTTTTTTGGCCATCAGTCCTGTTGTCAAATTGCTGGCAAAACTGCCGTTCTGTCAAACTGGAAAATCGTAATTGTAATCGTCATCGGGGGGGGGTGTGGGGGCTTGGGGGGGGGGGGGGGGGGGCACTATATGCACCCCTGGGCGACACCAGGCAACGCCTTTGTTCTTCCACAACCATTGGACAATCAAATAATTGCAAATGGGTGTTGAAGAAGGCGTCTTCCACACCGCGGTGTCTTCGCGTAGTCCATTTGGGGTGAAAATGGGTGTTTTTCAGCTAGTGTTCGAGAGCACACACAGCAGTAGGAAGCAGCAAGTAGCGATCCAAAAGTCCTTGCGAGGACATAGTGGCTCAAAATGGGCATCCAAGTAGCTCAAAACGACCGGGGAGCAGACACGCATCACCACAAACAGGTTTTGTGTGCCATTTCAAGCCTTCTACCCCGTTCTATGGCCGATTTAGTGTCCAAAAATAGCCGTTTTTGGGCTATTTTCAGGACAATCGTGCTGCAAACTCGGCCGTGGTGCCACGCGGCGGTCCATTTTGAGGTTAAAATGAGCCGTTTTTGAGCTTTGATTCAGGATGATCGTTTTGACCGTGGAGGCACACCTTCAAAGCAAGTGGTTTTTCTTTCACGGTGATTTCCAATGCGTTAAGCAAGACCAGGACCCAGCTCGGTCCTAGTCATGATTCTTGATTACCAAGTTGGGTTTACCCTGTCGAGGTTTTACACCATTTTTTGAGGTCCACGGATGAGCAACAAATTTTAGTAAGCAACAACAAGCAAGCAGCAGCAGCAGCAGCAGCAAGCAACAACAAGCGATTAAAGTCCTTGGAACGACATCGTGGGTCGAAACCGGGATCCAAGCAGCTCAAAACGACTGGGGAGCAAACTCGCATAACCACAAACAGGTGTTGTGCCATTTCGAGACGGCTGTAAAACGGCTCATTTTCACCTCAAAATGGACCACTATGTGGCACCACGGCATGGAACACGCTTTATTGAATACCGATTTGCATCCTTTTGATAGGCCCATCGCTATGGAAGAACACGCCGGTCGTCCTGAAAACAGCCTGAAACCGGCCATTTTTGGACACTAAATCGGCCATAGAACGGCGTGTATCGGGACGATCGTCCAGACCGTGAAAGCACATGTGCAAAGAAAGCGGTCTTTCTTCCACGGTGCTTTGCAATGCGTTCAGTAGGACTAGGACCCAGCTTGGTCATAGTTTGAGTCTTGATTACCGAGCTGGGTTCACCCTGTCGAGGTTTCGCACCCCTTCTTAGGGTCCAAGGGTGAGGAACACATTTTAGCAAGCAGCGAGTAGCAGCAAAATGTGATTAAAAAGTCCTTGCGAGGACACCGTGGCTCAAAACCGACATCCGAGTAGCTCAAAGCGACTGGGGAGCCAACGCGCATCACCACAAACAGGTTTTTTCGTGCCGTTTCAAGCCGTCTAGCCCGCTCTATGGCCGATTTAGTGTCCAAAAATGGCCGTTTTTGGGCTATTTTCATGATGTTCGTCCTCAAAGTTCAGGGCGATCGTTCGTTCGTCGAGTAGGCGATACCAGGGGTGGATATAATAGTGACGACATTACAAGGGTGGGGGTGGAGGGGGGGCATTGAGCCGGGGGGCAGTGATGACGGAATGACGATTACGGTTTGCTCGTTTTTCGCTTTACAGGTATGTGTGTTTGCAGAGTTGGATGAATCTGCAGCTGCGCTACCACCTGGGTTTTGGCAAAATGTGCCAAGAAATAATTGCACTCTGTGGACTACCTTCATGGGATACATAAAGCACTGTGCACTGTAGTGTTTCTTGTCAGGGAGGGCAGATTGGTGCAGTAGTAAGTGGTACATACGCAGTCTTGAGGTTTAGGGGTCCTGGGTTCACGCCCAGTCGGGCTTAAGACCCTGGCGCTTTTTGTGGCCATCAGTCCTGCTCTCAAATTGCTGGCAAAACTGCCGTTCGGTCAAACTGGAAAATCGTAATTGTAATCGTCATCGGGGGGGGGTGTGGGGGCTGGGGGGGGACCCTCCCCACTATATCCACCCCTGGGCGACACCAGGCAACGCCGTTGTTCTTCCACAACCATTGGACAATCAAATAATTGCAAATGGGTGTTGAAGAAGGCGTCTTCCACACTGCGGTGTCTTCGCGTAGTCCATTTGGGGTGAAAATGGGTGTTTTTCAGCTAGTGTTCGAGAGCACACACAGCAGTAGGAAGCAGCAATCAGCGATCCAAAAGTCCTTGCGAGGACATAGTGGCTCAAAATGGGCATCCAAGTAGCTCAAAACGACCGGGGAGCAAACACGCATCACCACAAACAGGTTTTGTGTGCCATTTTAAGCCTTCTACCCTGTTCTATGGCCGATTTAGTGTCCAAAAATAGCCGTTTTTGGGCTATTTTCAGGACAATCGTGCTGCAAACTCGGCCGTGGTGCCACGCGGCGGTCCATTTTGAGGTTAAAATGAGCCGTTTTTGAGCTTTGATTCAGGATGATCGTTTTGACCGTGGAGGCACACCTTCAAAGCAAGTGGTTTTTCTTTCACGGTGATTTCCAATGCGTTAAGCAAGACCAGGACCCAGCTCGGTCCTAGTCGTGCTTCTTGATTACCAAGTTGGGTTTACCCTGTCGAGGTTTTACACCATTTTTTGAGGTCCACGGATGAGCAACACATTTTAGCAAGCAACAACAAGCAAGCAGCAGCAGCAGCAGCAGCAAGCAACAACAAGCAATTAAAGTCCTTGGAACGACATCGTGGGTCGAAACCGGGATCCAAGCAGCTCAAAAAGACTGGGGAGCAAACTCGCATAACCACAAACAGGTGTTGTGCCATTTCGAGACGGCTGTAAAACGGCTCATTTTCCCCTCAAAATGGACCACTATGTGGCACCACGGCATGGAACACGCCTTATTGAATACCGATTTGCATCCTTTTGATAGGCCCATCGCTATGGAAGAACACCGGCGGTCGTCCTGAAAACAGCCTGAAACCGGCCATTTTTGGACACTAAATCGGCCATAGAACGGCGTGTATCGGGACGATCGTCCAGACCGTGAAAGCACATGTGCAAAGAAAGCGGTCTTTCTTCCACGGTGCTTTGCGTTCAGTAGGACTAGGACCCAGCTTGGTCATAGTGTGAGTCTTGATCACTGAGGTGGGTTCACCCTGTCGAGGTTTCGCACCCCTTCTTAGGGTCCAAGGGTGAGGAACACATTTTAGCAAGCAGCGAGTAGCAGCAAAATGTGATTAAAAAGTCTATGTGAGGACACCGTGGCTCAAAACCGGCATCCGAGTAGCTCATTGACAAAGCGACTGGGGAGCCAACGCGCATCACCACAAACAGGTTTCGTGCCGTTTCAAGCCGTCTAGCCCGCTCTATGGCCGATTTAGTGTCCAAAAATGGCCGTTTTTGGGCTATTTTCATGATGTTCGTCCTCAAAGTTCAGGGCGATCGTTCGTTCGTCGAGTAGGCGATACCAGGGGTGGATATAATAGTGACGACATTACAAGGGTGGGGGTGGAGGGGGGGCAATGATGACGGAATGACGATTACGATTTGCTCCTTTTTCGCTTTACAGGTATGTGTGTTTGCAGAGTTGGATGAATCTGCAGCTGCGCTACCACACGGGTTTTGGCAAAATGTGCCAAGAAATAATTTCACTCTGTGGACTACCTTCATGGGATACATAAAGCACTGTGCACTGTAGTGTTTCGTGTCAGGGAGGGCAGATTGGTGCAGTAGTAAGTGGTACATACGCAGTCTTGAGGTTTAGGGGTCCTGGGTTCACGCCCAGCCGGGCTTAAGACCCTGGCGCTTTTTGTGGCCATCAGTCCTGCTCTCAAATTGCTGGCAAAACTGCCGTTCGGTCAAACTGGAAAATCGTAATTGTAATCGTCATTGGGGGGGGTGTGGGGGCTGGGGGGGGACCCCCCCCACTATATCCACCCCTGGGCGACACCAGGCAACGCCGTTGTTCTTCCACAACCATTGGACAATCAAATAATTGCAAATGGGTGTTGAAGAAGGCGTCTTGCACACCGCGGTGTCTTCGCGTAGTCCATTTGGGGTGAAAATGGGTGTTTTTCAGCTAGTGTTCGAGAGCACACACAGCATTAGGAAGCAGCAAGTAGCGATCCAAAAGTCCTTGCGAGGACATAGTGGCTCAAAATGGGCATCCAAGTAGCTCAAAACGACCGGGGAGCAAACACGCATCACCACAAACAGGTTTTGTGTGCCATTTTAAGCCTTCTACCCCGTTCTATGGCCGATTTAGTGTCCAAAAATAGCCGTTTTTGGGCTATTTTCAGGACAATCGTGCTGCAAACTCGGCCGTGGTGCCACGCGGCGGTCCATTTTGAGGTTAAAATGAGCCGTTTTTGAGCTTTGATTCAGGATGATCGTTTTGACCGTGGAGGCACACCTTCAAAGCAAGTGGTTTTTCTTTCACGGTGATTTCCAATGCGTCAAGCAAGACCACGACCCAGCTCGGTCCTAGTCGTGATTCTTGATTACCGAGCTGGGTTTACCCTGTCGAGGTTTTACACCATTTTTTGAGGTCCACGGATGAGCAACACATTTTAGCAGGCAACAACAAGCAAGCAGCAGCAGCAGCAGCAGCAAGCAACAACAAGCAATTAAAGTCCTTGGAACGACATCGTGGGTCGAAACCGGGATCCAAGCAGCTCAAAACGACTGGGGAGCAAACTCGCATAACCACAAACAGGTGTTGTGCCATTTCGAGACGGCTGTAAAACGGCTCATTTTCACCTCAAAATGGACCACTATGTGGCACCACGGCATGGAACACGCCTTATTGAATACCGATTTGCATCCTTTTGATAGGCCCATCGCTATGGAAGAACACGCCGGTCGTCCTGAAAACGGCCCGAAACCGGCCATTTTTGGACACTAAATCGGCCATAGAACGGCGTGTATCGGGACGATCGTCCAGACCGTGAAAGCACATGTGCAAAGAAAGCGGTCTTTCTTCCACGGTGCTTTGCAATGCGTTCAGTAGGACTAGGACCCAGCCTGGTCATAGTTTGAGTCTTGATTACCGAGCTGGGTTCACCCTGTCGAGGTTTCGCACCCCTTCTTAGGGTCCAAGGGTGAGCAACACATTTTAGCAAGCAGCGAGTAGCAGCAAAATGTGATTAAAAAGTCCTTGCGAGGACACCGTGGCTCAAAACCGGCATCCGAGTAGCTCAAAGCGACTAGGGAGCCAACGCGCATCACCACAAACAGGTTTCGTGCCGTTTCAAGCCGTCTAGCCCGCTCTATGGCCAATTTAGTGTCCAAAAATGGCCGTTTTTGGGCTATTTTCATGATGTTCGTCCTCAAAGTTCAGGGCGATCGTTCGTTCGTCGAGTAGGCGATACCAGGGGTGGATATAATAGTGACGACATTACAAGGGTGGGGGTGGAGGGGGGGCATTGAGCCGGGGGGCAGTGATGACGGAATGACGATTACGATTTGCTCCTTTTTCGCTTTAGAGGTATGTGTGTTTGCAGAGTTGGATGAATCTGCAGCTGCGCTACCACCTGGGTTTTGGCAAAATGTGCCAAGAAATAATTGCACTCTGTGGACTACCTTCATGGGATACATAAAGCACTGTGCACTGTACTGTTTCGTGTCAGGGAGGGCAGATTGGTGCAGTAGTAAGTGGTACATACGCAGTCTTGAGGTTTAGGGGTCCTGGGTTCACGCCCAGCCGGGCTTAAGACCCTGGCGCTTTTTTTGGCCATCAGTCCTGTTGTCAAATTGCTGGCAAAACTGCCGTTCTGTCAAACTGGAAAATCGTAATTGTAATCGTCATCGGGGGGGGGTGTGGGGGCTGGGGGGGGACCCCCCCCACTATATCCACCCCTGGGCGACACTAGGCAACGCCGTTGTTCTTCCACAACCATTGGACAATCAAATAATTGCAAATGGGTGTTGAAGAAGGCGTCTTCCACACCGCGGTGTCTTCGCGTAGTCCATTTGGGGTGAAAATGGGTGTTTTTCAGCTAGTGTTCGAGAGCACACACAGCAGTAGGAAGCAGCAAGCAGCGATCCAAAAGTCCTTGCGAGGACATAGTGGCTCAAAATGGGCATCCAAGTAGCTCAAAGCGACCGGGGAGCAAACACGCATCACCACAAACAGGTTTTGTGTGCCATTTTAAGCCTTCTACCCCGTTCTATGGCCGATTTAGTGTCCAAAAATAGCCGTTTTTGGGCTATTTTCAGGACAATCGTGCTGCAAACTCGGCCGTGGTGCCACGCGGCGGTCCATTTTGAGGTTAAAATGAGCCGTTTTTGAGCTTTGATTCAGGATGATCGTTTTGACCGTGGAGGCACACCTTCAAAGCAAGTGGTTTTTCTTTCACGGTGATTTCCAATGCGTTAAGCAAGACCAGGACCCAGCTCGGTCCTAGTCGTGATTCTTGATTACCGAGTTGGGTTTACCCTGTCGAGGTTTTACACCATTTTTTGAGGTCCACGGATGAGCAACACATTTTAGCAGGCAACAACAAGCCAGCAGCAGCAGCAGCAGCAGCAAGCAACAACAAGCAATTAAAGTCCTTGGAACGACATCGTGGGTCGAAACCGGGATCCAAGCAGCTCAAAACGACTGGGGAGCAAACTCGCATAACCACAAACAGGTGTTGTGCCATTTCGCTTAGGCGTCACAAGTTGCCCACCCTCTAGGACCCCGTATACGCGCGATTTGACAATATTCTACATTTCTACTTTGAGTATGTTATTTGACGTATGTGACCGAAGTTGTTGGCAGAGCTGTGTGACACCCGTTGAAATACGTGTTGATGTGTTAGCCTTGTGTATACCCGTCTTCTAGTGTGTTGTATTTGACGCTTTTTCTGAAGCTGGCCAAAATATGGCCAGGTTTTGGGTAACATTGCAAACAACTATGTGTATATGCAGTTTTTGACCCTTCTAGCCGAAATTTCGGCCAACTTTTTGGTTTCCTGGTGAATAGGCATGATTATTTTCATTTTTCTTAGGACTGGCCGAAATTTCGGCCAGCTTTTTGGTCTGTTCACTATTCAAGCACTTATATTCTGGTTTTTGGCTGGGCTGGCCGAAATTTCGGCCAGCTTTTCCTATTGTTGAACATTTAAGCAATTATTTCCCCTTTGAACACACCTGGCCGAAATTTCGGCCAGCTTGCAATTGTCATTGTTCATGAGTATTACACCATACACTCCTACATAACTGTTTTCTTGTCTCAGGTTTAATGTCTTCTGCTATTCCTGTCAATGTTGTACATGCTGCAGTCACTGGTGCTTTTGCTACTACAGCCAAAGGGCTGTTGCGAAATGCATTACGTGGTGGGACTGTGCAAAAGCTTTTGCAATTCTGCCTCTTCTTGCGGAAGAATCGCAGGAGCCGGCACTCCCGGACACAGTTGAAGGCCGCCGCCACTGAGAAGAAGCCCCCACGATGGTACTTGACATTTTTGTCACAGTTCCATGCCCTATACTGCCCGCTGCGCCGTATGGCCCTCCCATACTCTAACTGTGGGTCTGGTTACAACTGGGGTATTATGTCCTGCCGCCAAGGCCGTAAGGTAGGAGTCCTTGGTCAGTGTAACACTAAGCAGGAGTCCATTCACCATCGTGCTGGACTAGCAGCACACAACTTGTGGAACACCATGCAACGTAGGCAAGTTTGTATATGGTTTGATAACCTGAGGCGTTACAGGTCGGGAGCTGATCCCCATTCACCCGACTTAACCCTAAACTGTACAGCTATTGCTGTTTTGCACACTACTGCCCTACCTGCATACCGGGGTCTGCCGGAGCTGGCCGAAATTGAGGCCAGGGTACCAAAGGTTGCTGATGACATCTTTCGCTCACATAGAGCATTGTTTGATCGTATTGATGTTGCCAACCAAGGTATTCAGAGAGTTTGGGTTCGTGCTCCTTTGGATATTGCCAGAAAAAATGTTCGTTCCCTCAACTGGAGACCCTTTTTCTTGTCTGAGCTCCGCTCCGGCACACACAAAAAGCTTTTGCAACTCGTGGTTGATTTGTCATGTTTGGAACACCGTGTTCACACTGTGTGTGAACACTGTGTTCCGCTGCTTGTGGACATGAAAATACACTTTGCCCTACTTAAGCTGTGTTATGGTGCTGCTTATGTTCCCTGGAATGTACCACAATTACTGTTGGGTTTTCCTTTGGTGTACGGAGTATGGCATAGCTATAAGTATTGTGTTGAATTGATCTACAGGGCGTTCCTGCCGTTCATTAAGTTTTTGGAGCAGGGGAACAGCCTTCAGGTTGGGTCTATCCTCCCTCGCAAGGTCAAGGTCATCCATATGAAGAAGACGTTGCTTGGACTCATGCTAGCCACATCGTCCAATAGAGGCAGACTAGATGAGCGCGTCACTTCCCTGCTCAATAGCCAGCGGGACCTGACACCCATTCAGCGCAAGGGTTTGCGTATGTTATTAGCCCTTAAGGCTTTGCTGCACACATACTGTCCAGCTGCTTTCAGCATTGGGACTTTGGTTCGTGAGTGCAACTGGGAGGGACGGGGGGCAGGTTCCGGTATTGTAGCTAAGCAGGCACTTGAGATGTCCCTACTGCTCATGCTGAACATCCTAAAGCCCGAGGAACAGTTAACCACGGAGTATGTGAAAACCACCGCTGTTGCTCTTTTGTTTTGGAGTCAGTGGCATTCCGCCTCCCTAGGGTGTATCCACTCTGAGGAGCTGGGTGAGGCACTTCTGAGTCGGTTCTCAGCCCACTGTCGCCGCAACACTGCCTGTACTAGTGTCCAACAGTCGTCTGATTTATTTCTGACACTTCCCCCTGTCCAACCGGGAGAGAAAGTTTTGCGTGGTGTGCTGACTGAGAGATCCGTGGCAATGTTCTCTGCCAATCTTAAACAATTCATCTTGACAGCCCATACACAGAGCGTGCCCATTTGTGTTCCCGTTCCGGACTATAAAGTTGAGGTGAGAAGACTGGATGCAGTTGAGGATTTGACGTTTCCCGGTACCATGTCTAGGACACGAATCACCACAGACCGTTTAAAAGTGGTTCTGTTGCATGCAATGCAAAATCTGGTTGCGCGTACCAGGGTTCCTGAGGGTGTTGAGGATTTTTTACAGACAAATGCACCTGCCCGCACTGCTGCCGAGCAAGGGGTGTTGCGTACTGCACATGCTTCTATTCGCGCTGCCAACCGTGCACCGCCTGCTGCTGCTGCTGCTGCTCCTGGTGGAATTGCCTTGCCCCCAAAGCCACCCCCGAAGCCCCGAGCCAGAGGCCCCCCAGTACCCCCCCCGGCCCCCCCCCGCCCAGTATCCCCCCCCCGCCCTTGATGATTCCATTGCTGTCGACTCTTGTGATAGTGACCAGGATATTGATTGTGATGCAGACAGCGTTGCCTCCTTTGAAGACCTAGATGAGGCGGAACACATCGGTGTGGATACCCAGGATTGGGACTGATTTCTGTTTGCAGCTGTGTTTGTCACTGTGGTATGGGTTCTGCCACGCATTGCCAGTGATTTTGGTGTGTCTATTTGCTGTTTCATGTTTTTCTGGCCGAAATTTCGGCCAGACTTGTTGTTTTGTCATATGGCTACCCCCAGAACACGAATGACTTAAGGGTCTGGCCGAAATTTCGGCCAGCCTCTCAGAATCGTAGTTGTACACAGTGGTTTGACATGCAGAGCAGTGCTGGCCGAAATTTCCGCCAGGTTTTCCGAATTTCCTGTCAGGCAGTCCGTTTTGGTCCTTTTTTGGTTCCTCTGTGCTTGTTATTTGCTATTTGGGAACTCTCCCCTTCATGAAATGTTGCCCCGTAGCCCTTTATTTTATGACTGAGCCTGGAGGGGTATCGCAGGACATGGCTGTTTCGCCAGATGGTGAGCCTGCAGCAGACAATGGGCAATCTCAAGTGCAATCCCAGTCTCAAGAGGACCAGGCGAGCACAGAGGGACTTCAAAAGAAGCCTAAGGCCGCACCAAAGAAAAATTCATCATCCTCCATCAAGTTATCCGACTGGGTTACGTCAACGACGAAAATAAAGGTTCGGTGGGATCAGATTATTATCGACCACGACCGAAAATTTGGGCAGGTCCGTAGGATTTCGGATGATCGCGTGCAACGCCGCTACGACGATCTGAAGGCAGCCCCGCCTGTGGATTACATCCAGGATCTTCTTTTTTATAAAGTCACTCGTATGTGTGTTGTGGTATTCTTCTCGATAGTACCGTTTTCGCGTCTGAATTTTCGACCCTGCTGTTACGAATATCCCTGTTGCACAGCCACTCGCTGGGTTCTGTTGGGGGGTCAGCATGTTTACACTGCTGCCCAAAAACACAAGCCCGAATTTGAGATGAAAAATATGGAGACTCCGGATTGGACCCTGGTATTTGGTGGTTATGAAGTCAAACAGGACTGCCCCCTGCGGACTAGGCGCCGGCTTGCAGGCTTACATCAAATCCAGACCACTGCTGGCTCAGCATCCACCACATCGGAGCGAATGTCCCTACTCCTGGATAGGCTTGAGGATGAGGATGCCAATGAGTACACCCTGTACCATCACATTACTGTTATGCTTGAAGAGTGTGGTGTTACTGCCGAGGAAGGCACTGTGGTGTGTTTCATTCATTAATTCGGTTGTGTCGATCGACCTGGCCGAAATTTCGGCCAGCTTCTGTCTTCCACATGTTCTCCTGTGCAGAGTGCTGTTGCCAAATGGTGGGGTGGCGTTGGGCGTTTGGTGAAATTTGTGGGTCTTCCTTCAGTAGACGCCATGGCAGCCATGGAAAAGCGTGGACTACATCCCGCACTGGGTACGTTCAAGGAAGTGGAAGGCATCACGCCTGACCGACTTCGCGAGATCGTAGGTTACATGGATGGGACAAAAAGTACCCTACCTGGTCTCAAAAAAATTATAAAAGATGTTAAAAAGGCCCAGATGTGGTCCTGGCACATTCTTCATCCCGAGGCGGCTACCAATGGGCTTGTGAACAACACCAGAGGTATGTTTTGGTCAAACAGGGGTTTGTATTCGAATAAATCGACCGACCTGGCCGAAATTTCGGCCAGCTTGTGTGTTGTTCAATTAATGCACAATAGGGGCCCACCGTGTGCTACCACCTATCTGCAGCTACACTTGGTACTATCGAGATGGCCAAAAGGCAGTGCGCTATTGCATCACACCTGAAGGTAGCCTATGGCAGTTGGACCTGGACTGAAGAAAACCCCTGGCCCCCGTGGTCAGCAGTAATTAAGGCCCCTCTTTGGAAGGAACCCAAATATGAGGGGTTGCGGGGATTGTTGCAGAAGCCTGTTGCTAAGCCTGTTTGTGAAAAATCTGATACTGGTCTGGTCAGTATCCAGTGTGCTAGGGAGTCCCTCGTTGAGTCAAGCACAGGCAAACTCATTGCAGAGTCAGGTCGTGTGGAACTGATGGCAATGCGTTGTGGAGTCCCTGTTCCCAGTATCATTAGTTCACTGCCCTTTGCTGCTTGTATCATTGAGGTGCCCCGCCTCTATACAGCTGGTTTGCATAACCTGGTTGCGCAGCTGCTTTTGTCCGGTGTGCCTGTGTTCATTGCGGGTGAGTCTGCTGATGTGAAAGCCACTGTTGCTGCTTTGAAGGCCACTGTGGCTGAGGATATGTATCAGTGTGATGTTGCACTTTACAATTTGTCAAGTAAGACCCCGCTGTACACTTCTACGTCCCATCTGGTTTCCATTTGTTCTGCCACTGCCTTTGATAACAGGCTTCCCCGTTACGTGGCTTTTACTGAAGGACCAATGTCGTCTGTGATGCCTGTTGAAATATTCTCATTTCTTTTGAGCCTGGTTCCGGTCCCAGAACGGGCAGGCAACTGGTTTTTGCTGGGGACTCTGTCTGTGTATTTTGCAAGCATGATGTCTACCAGGTTTTCCAAGGACTGTAATGTTGTGTGTGCCCTTTTGGGTGAGGAGACTGTTGTGCCCGATGACTTTGTTCAGCTCATCAGAGCAGGTATCACCAACGCCGACACGTGCCCCCCCAAGTCATGGGAGGATGTGTACCACAACTTGGGGGCAGGTTTTCCTGTGGATTGTTCTGGGGTTAGGTATGTAGATGAGGATCCTGAGGAGCAAGATGGGGAGGCAAAGTCGCAACCAGAGACACAGACTCCAAAGAAGAAACCCAAAACTGCCCCTGCCCCCTCACCCAGTGGCACGCAGTGCGCTCAGGCCACCCCAGCTTCCTCCTCAGGCACTGTTGCCCCTACTGGCAAAGGTATGAATACTTTTGTGAATCATTTTTCACCATCCCAGGGTGGAAACACACAGTCACAGAACTGTGCCACTGCCAAGTCTGGTGCTGCAGCCACTGCCAAGCCTCCTGCTAACACAGGTGCTAAGAAGCCCCGTGCATCTGGTCTGCGCAAGCGCTAATGCCAGTCCTGCTGCTTATATTGCCTGTCAGCATGAAGTCTGGCCGAAATTTCGGCCAGCATGCAGTCCTCAGCCTCTTCAGCCTTTTATTATTGTGTTTCCCCATAGGCACTGCAAAAGTCTGCTTTGATTCGTCAGGTGGCAAGTATTTGCTTGTAATTGAGTATATTATGTTGCACACCCTGTTCAAATGTCACTGCTCCTGTGTTCCTTGCTCATGTCTACTGTCTTAGGTACCCATTTCAGTGATCATATTGGGAGTTTCGATGGACCTGGCCGAAATTTCGGCCAGCTCAGGCCTGTCTGTCAAATACGACCATGTTTTTGACATTTTTCGAAGAGCTGGCCGAAATTTCGGCCTGGTTGGTTAAAATAGGAAATACAAGTACATGCTTTGGGATAGTTTTTTGTGTGCTTTAATGAAAGGTATGTTTGGGGTTCCCACATCTGTGGTGTATAGGGGGGTTCTGTGATCAACCTCGAACAAAGGGGAGAGAAAAATAGGCAGCCCCCCCCCCCCCCCCACACTGGAATGCAGTGGTCTAAATGTAAAACAACACTATATTTTGGTGATTGAATGTCTTTATTTTGAAAATCTGTGTGTTTCCAGAAATGCAAATAATGGCATATATTTGAAATACACACCTTGCTTTTGCATGTTGCCACCAGGGGGGTTTGGGTACCCAAAAAATAACACCCCTTTTCACATACTTTCCCCCTCATTACAACATGGACTTCCGTGGGCCATAGCGCCAGGTGGGGGGTGGGCAACTTGTGACGCCTAAGTTTCGAGACGGCTGTAAAACGGCTCATTTTCACCTCAAAATGGACCACTATGTGGCACCACGGCATGGAACACGCCTTATTGAATACCAATTTGCATCCTTTTGATAGGCCCATCGCTATGGAAAAACACCGGCCGTCGTCGTGAAAACAGCCTGAAACCGGCCATTTTTGGACACTAAATCGGCCATAGAACGGCGTGTATCGGGACGATCGTCCAGACCGTGAAAGCACATGTGCAAAGAAAGCGGTCTTTCTTCCACGGTGCTTTGCGTTCAGTAGGACTAGGACCCAGCCTGGTCATAGTTTGAGTCTTGATCACTGAGGTGGGTTGACCCTATCGAGGTTTCGCACCCCTTCTTAGGGTCCAAGGGTGAGGAACACATTTTAGCAAGCAGCGAGTAGCAGCAAAATGTGATTAAAAAGTCCTTGCGAGGACACCGTGGCTCAAAACCGGTATCCGAGTAGCTCAAAGCGATTGGGGAGCCAACGCGCATCACCACAAACAGGTTTCGTGCCGTTTCAAGCCGTCTAGCCCGCTCTATGGCCGATTTAGTGTCCAAAAATGGCCGTTTTTGGGCTATTTTCATGATGTTCGTCCTCAAAGTTCAGGGCGATCGTTCGTTCGTCGAGTAGGCGATACCAGGGGTGGATATAATAGTGACGACATTACAAGGGTGGGGGTGGAGGGGGGGCATTGAGCCGGGGGGCAATGATGACGGAATGACGATTACGATTTGCTCCTTTTTCGCTTTACAGGTATGTGTGTTTGCAGAGTTGGATGAATCTGCAGCTGCGCTACCACCTGGGTTTTGGCAAAATGTGCCAAGAAATAATTGCACTCTGTGGACTACCTTTATGGGGTACATAAAGCACTGTGCACTGTAGTGTTTCGTGTCAGGGAGGGCAGATTGGTGCAGTAGTAAGTGGTACATACGCAGTCTTGAGGTTTAGGGCTCCTGGGTTCACGCCCAGTCGGGCTTAAGACCCTGGCGCTTTTTTTGGCCATCAGTCCTGCTGGCAAATTGCTGGCAAAACTGCCGTTCTGTCAAACTGGAAAATCGTACTTGTAATCGTCATCGGGGGGGGTGTGGGGGCTGGGGGGGACCCCCCCCACTATATCCACCCCGGGGCGACCCCAGGCAACGCCGTTGTTCTTCCACAACCATTGTACAATCAAATAATTGCAAATGGGTGTTGAAGAAGGCGTCTTGCACACCGCGGTGTCTTCGCGTAGTCCATTTGGGGTGAAAATGGGTGTTTTTCAGCTAGTGTTCGAGAGCACACACA
Organism: Eutreptiella sp. 'Long Island Sound 2002'; assembly: GCA_964036045.1. NCBI lineage: Eukaryota > Euglenozoa > Euglenophyceae > Eutreptiales > Eutreptiaceae > Eutreptiella > Eutreptiella sp. 'Long Island Sound 2002'. The sequence goes on along the minus strand of OZ038381.1, from coordinate 149,940,915 downwards.
GCAGTAGGAAGCAGCAAGCAGCGATCCAAAAGTCCTTGCGAGGACATAGTGGCTCAAAATGGGCATCCAAGTAGCTCAAAACGACCGGGGAGCAAACACGCATCACCACAAACAGGTTTTGTGTGCCATTTTAAGCCTTCTACCCCGTTCTATGGCTGATTCGGTGTCCAAAAATAGCCGTTTTTGGGCTATTTTCAGGACAATCGTGCTGCAAACTTGGCCGTGGTGCCACACGGCGGTCCATTTTGAGGTTAAAATGAGCTGTTTATGAGCTTTGATTCAGGATGATCGTTTTGACCGTGGAGGCACACCTTCAAAGCAAGTGGTTTTTCTTTCACGGTGATTTCCAATGTGTTAAGCAAGACCAGGACCCAGCTCGGTCCTAGTCGTGATTCTTGATTACCGAGTTGGGTTTACCCTGTCGAGGTTTTACACCATTTTTTGAGGTCCACGGATGAGCAACACATTTTAGCAGGCAACAACAAGCAAGCAGCAGCAGCAGCAGCAACAACAAGCAACAACAAGCAATTAAAGTCCTTGGAACGACATCGTGGGTCGAAACTGGCATCCAAGCAGCTCAAAACGACTGGGGAGCAAACTCGCATAACCACAAACAGGTGTTGTGCCATTTCGAGACGGCTGTAAAACGGCTCATTTTCACCTCAAAATGGACCACTATGTGGCACCACGGCATGGAACACGCCTCATTGAATACCGATTTTGCATCCTTTTGATAGGCCCATCGCTATGGAAGAACACCGGCGGTCGTCCTGAAAACAGCCTGAAACCGGCCATTTTTGGACACTAAATCGGCCATAGAACGGCGTGTATCGGGACGATCGTCCAGACCGTGAAAGCACATGTGCAAAGAAAGCGGTCTTTCTTCCACGGTGCTTTGCGTTCAGTAGGACTAGGACCCAGCCTGGTCATAGTTTGAGTCTTGATCACTGAGGTGGGTTCACCCTGTCGAGGTTTCACACCCCTTCTTAGGGTCCAAGGGTGAGGAACACATTTTAGCAAGCAGCGAGTAGCAGCAAAATGTGATTAAAAAGTCCTTGCGAGGACACCGTGGCTCAAAACCGGTATCCGAGTAGCTCAAAGCGATTGGGGAGCCAACGCGCATCACCACAAACAGGTTTCGTGCCGTTTCAAGCCGTCTAGCCCGCTCTATGGCCGATTTAGTGTCCAAAAATGGCCGTTTTTGGGCTATTTTCATGATGTTCGTCCTCAAAGTTCAGGGCGATCGTTCGTTCGTCGAGTAGGCGATACCAGGGGTGGATATAATAGTGACCACATTACAAGGGTGGGGGTGGAGGGGGGGCATTGAGCCGGGGGGCAATGATGACGGAATGACGATTACGATTTGCTCCTTTTTCGCTTTACAGGTCTGTGTGTTTGCAGAGTTGGATGAATCTGCAGCTGCGCTACCACACGGGTTTTGGCAAAATGTGCCAAGAAATAATTTCACTCTGTGGACTACCTTCATGGGATACATAAAGCACTGTGCACTGTAGTGTTTCGTGTCAGGGAGGGCAGATTGGTGCAGTAGTAAGTGGTACATACGCAGTCTTGAGGTTTAGGGCTCCTGGGTTCACGCCCAGTCGGGCTTAAGACCCTGGCGCTTTTTTTGGCCATCAGTCCTGCTGGCAAATTGCTGGCAAAACTGCCGTTCTGTCAAACTGGAAAATCGTACTTGTAATCGTCATCGGGGGGGGTGTGGGGGCTGGGGGGGACCCCCCCCACTATATCCACCCCTGGGCGACCCCAGGCAACGCCGTTGTTCTTCCACAACCATTGTACAATCAAATAATTGCAAATGGGTGTTGAAGAAGGCGTCTTGCACACCGCGGTGTCTTCGCGTAGTCCATTTGGGGTGAAAATGGGTGTTTTTCAGCTAGTGTTCGAGAGCACACACAGCAGTAGGAAGCAGCAAGCAGCGATCCAAAAGTCCTTGCGAGGACATAGTGGCTCAAAATGGGCATCCAAGTAGCTCAAAACGACCGGGGAGCAAACACGCATCACCACAAACAGGTTTTGTGTGCCATTTTAAGCCTTCTACCCCGTTCTATGGCTGATTCGGTGTCCAAAAATAGCCGTTTTTGGGCTATTTTCAGGACAATCGTGCTGCAAACTTGGCCGTGGTGCCACACGGCGGTCCATTTTGAGGTTAAAATGAGCTGTTTATGAGCTTTGATTCAGGATGATCGTTTTGACCGTGGAGGCACACCTTCAAAGCAAGTGGTTTTTCTTTCACGGTGATTTCCAATGTGTTAAGCAAGACCAGGACCCAGCTCGGTCCTAGTCGTGATTCTTGATTACCGAGTTGGGTTTACCCTGTCGAGGTTTTACACCATTTTTTGAGGTCCACGGATGAGCAACACATTTTAGCAGGCAACAACAAGCAAGCAGCAGCAGCAGCAGCAACAACAAGCAACAACAAGCAATTAAAGTCCTTGGAACGACATCGTGGGTCGAAACTGGCATCCAAGCAGCTCAAAACGACTGGGGAGCAAACTCGCATAACCACAAACAGGTGTTGTGTCATTTCGAGACGGCTGTAAAACGGCTCATTTTCACCTCAAAATGGACCACTATGTGGCACCATGGCATGGAACACGCCTTATTGAATACCGATTTTGCATCCTTTTGATAGGCCCATCGCTATGGAAGAACACCGGCGGTCGTCCTGAAAACAGCCCGAAACCGGCCATTTTTGGACACTAAATCGGCCATAGAACGGCGTGTATCGGGACGATCGTCCAGACCGTGAAAGCACATGTGCAAAGAAAGCGGTCTTTCTTCCACGGTGCTTTGCGTTCAGTAGGACTAGGACCCAGCCTGGTCATAGTTTGAGTCTTGATCACTGAGGTGGGTTCACCCTGTCGAGGTTTCGCACCCCTTCTTAGGGTCCAAGGGTGAGGAACACATTTTAGCAAGCAGCGAGTAGCAGCAAAATGTGATTAAAAAGTCCTTGCGAGGACACCGTGGCTCAAAACCGGCATCCGAGTAGCTCAAAGCGACTGGGGAGCCAACGCGCATCACCACAAGCAGGTTTCGTGCCGTTTCAAGCCGTCTAGCCCGCTCTATGGCCGATTTAGTGTCCAAAAATAGCCGTTTTTGGGCTATTTTTATGATGTTCGTCCTCAAAGTTCAGGGCGATCGTTCGTTCGTCGAGTAGGCGATACCAGGGGTGGATATAATAGTGACGACATTACAAGGGTGGGGGTGGAGGGGGGGCATTGAGCCGGGGGGCAATGATGACGGAATGACGATTACGATTTGCTCCTTTTTCGCTTTACAGGTACGTGTGTTTGCAGAGTTGGATGAAACTGCAGCTGCGCTACCACCTGGGTTTTGGCAAAATGTGCCAAGAAATAATTGCACTCTGTGGACTACCTTCATGGGATACATAAAGCACTGTGCACTGTACTGTTTCGTGTCAGGGAGGGCAGATTGGTGCAGTAGTAAGTGGTACATACGCAGTCTTGAGGTTTAGGGGTCCTGGGTTCACGCCCAGTCGGGCTTAAGACCCTGGCGCTTTTTTTGGCCATCAGCCTTGTTGTCAAATTGCTGGCAAAACTGCCGTTCTGTCAAACTGGAAAATCGTAATTGTAATCGTCATCGGGGGGGTGTGGGGGGTTGGGGGGGACCCCCCCCACTATATGCACCCCTGGGCGACACTAGGCAACGGCGGTGTTCTTCCACAACCATTGGACAATCAAATAATTGCAAATGGGTGTTGAAGAAGGCGTCTTGCACACCGCGGTGTCTTCGCGTAGTCCATTTGGGGTGAAAATGGGTGTTTTTCAGCTAGTGTTCGAGAGCACACACAGCAGTAGGAAGCAGCAAGCAACGATCCAAAAGTCCTTGCGAGGACATAGTGGCTCAAAATGGGCATCAAAGTAGCTCAAAACGACCGGGGAGCAAGCACCCATCACCACAAACAGGTTTTGTGTGCCATTTTAAGCCTTCTACCCCGTTCTATGGCCGATTTAGTGTCCAAAAATAGCCGTTTTTGGGCTATTTTCAGGACAATCGTGCTGCAAACTCGGCCGTGGTGCCACACGGCGGTACATTTTGAGGTTAAAATGAACCGTTTTTGAGCTTTGATTCAGGATGATCGTTTTGACCGTGGAGGCACACTCTCAAAGCAAGTGGTTTTTCTTTCACGGTGATTTCCAATGCGTTAAGCAAGACCAGGACCCAGCTCGGTCCTAGTCGTGCTTCTTGATTACCGAGTTGGGTTTACCCTGTCGAGGTTTTACACCATTTTTTGAGGTCCACGGATGAGCAACACATTTTAGCAAGCAACAACAAGCAAGCAGCAGCAGCAGCAGCAGCAAGCAACAACAAGCGATTAAAGTCCTTGGAACGACATAGTGGGTAGAAACCGGCATCCAAGCAGCTCAAAACGACTGGGGAGCAAACTCGCATAACCACAAACAGGTGTTGTGCCATTTCGAGACGGCTGTAAAACGGCTCATTTTCACCTCAAAATGGACCACTATGTGGCACCACGGCATGGAACACGCCTTATTGAATACCGATTTGCATCCTTTTGATAGGCCCATCGCTATGGAAGAACACCGGCGGTCGTCCTGAAAACAGCCTGAAACCGGCCATTTTTGGACACTAAATGGGCCATAGAACGGCGTGTATCGGGACGATCGTCCAGACCGTGAAAGCACATGTGCAAAGAAAGCGGTCTTTCTTCCACGGTGCTTTGCGTTCAGTAGGACTAGGACCCAGCCTGGTCATAGTTTGAGTCTTGATCACTGAGGTGGGTTCACCCTGTCGAGGTTTCGCACCCCTTCTTAGGGTCCAAGGGTGAGCAACACATTTTAGCAAGCAGCGAGTAGCAGCAAAATGTGATTAAAAAGTCCTTGCGAGGACACCGTGGCTCAAAACCGGTATCCGAGTAGCTCAAAGCGACTGGGGAGCCAACGCGCATCACCACAAACAGGTTTCGTGCTGTTTCAAGCCGTCTAGCCCGCTCTATGGCCGATTTAGTGTCCAAAAATGGCCGTTTTTGGGCTATTTTCATGATGTTCGTCCTCAAAGTTCAGGGCGATCGTTCGTTCGTCAAGTAGGCGATACCAGGGGTGGATATAATAGTGACGACATTACAAGGGTGGGGGTGGAGGGGGGGCATTGAGCCGGGGGGCAGTGATGACGGAATGAGGATTACGATTTGCTCGTTTTTCGCTTTACAAGTATGTGTGTTTGCAGAGTTGGATGAATCTGCAGCTGCGCTACCACACGGGTTTTGGCAAAATGTGCCAAGAAATAATTTCACTCTGTGGACTACCTTCATGGGATACATAAAGCACTGTGCACTGTAGTGTTTCGGGTCAGGGAGGGCAGATTGGTGCAGTAGTAAGTGGTACATACGCAGTCTTGAGGTTTAGGGGTCCTGGGTTCACGCCCAGCCGGGCTTAAGACCCTGGCGCTTTTTTTGGCCATCAGTTCTGTTGTCAAATTGCTGGCAAAGCTGCCGTTCTGTCAAACTGGAAAATCGTAATTGTAATCGTCATCGGGGGGGTGTGGGGGCTTGGGGGGGACCCCCCCCACTATATGCACCCCTAGGCGACACTAGGCAATGGCGGTGTTCTTCCACAACCATTGGACAATCAAATAATTGCAAATGGGTGTTGAAGAAGGCGTCTTGCACACCGCGGTGTCTTCGCGTAGTCCATTTGGGGTGAAAATGGGTGTTTTTCAGCTAGTGTTCGAGAGCACACACAGCAGTAGGAAGCAGCAAGCAACGATCCAAAAGTCCTTGCGAGGACATAGTGGCTCAAAATGGGCATCCAAGTAGCTCAAAACGACCGGGGAGCAAGCACGCATCACCACAAACAGGTTTTGTGTGCCATTTTAAGCCTTCTACCCCGTTCTATGGCCGATTTAGTGTCCAAAAATAGCCGTTTTTGGGCTATTTTCAGGACAATCGTGCTGCAAACTCGGCCGTGGTGCCACGCGGCGGTCCATTTTGAGGTTAAAATGAGCCGTTTTTGAGCGTTGATTCAGGATGATCGTTTTGACCGTGGAGGCACACCTTCAAAGCAAGTGGTTTTTCTTTCACAGTGATTTCCAATGCGTTAAGCAAGACCAGGACCCAGCTCGGTCCTAGTCGTGCTTCTTGATTACCAAGTTGGGTTTACCCTGTCGCGGTTTTACACCATTTTTTGAGGTCCACGGATGAGCAACACATTTTAGCAAGCAACAACAAGCAAGCAGCAGCAGCAGCAGCAGCAAGCAACAACAAGCGATTAAAGTCCTTGGAACGACATCGTGGGTAGAAACTGGCATCCAAGCAGCTCAAAACGACTGGGGAGCAAACTCGCATAACCACAAACAGGTGTTGTGCCATTTCGAGACGGCTGTAAAACGGCCCATTTTCACCTCAAAATGGACCACTATGTGGCACCACGGCATGGAACACGCCTTATTGAATACCGATTTGCATCCTTTTGATAGGCCCATCGCTATGGAAGAACACCGGCGGTCGTCCTGAAAACAGCCTGAAACCAGCCATTTTTGGACACTAAATCGGCCATAGAACGGCGTGTATCGGGACGATCGTCCAGACCGTGAAAGCACATGTGCAAAGAAAGCGGTCTTTCTTCCACGGTGCTTTGCGTTCAGTAGGACTAGGACCCAGCCTGGTCATAGTTTGAGTCTTGATCACTGAGGTGGGTTCACCCTGTCGAGGTTTCGCACCCCTTCTTAGGGTCCAAGGGTGAGCAACACATTTTAGCAAGCAGCGAGTAGCAGCAAAATGTGATTAAAAAGTCCTTGCGAGGACACCGTGGCTCAAAACCGGCATCCGAGTAGCTCAAAGCGACTGGGGAGCCAACGCGCATCACCACAAACAGGTTTCGTGCCGTTTCAAGCCGTCTAGCCCGCTCTATGGCCGATTTAGTGTCCAAAAATGGCCGTTTTTGGGCTATTTTCATGATGTTCGTCCTCAAAGTTCAGGGCGATCGTTCGTTCGTCGAGTAGGCGATACCAGGGGTGGATATAATAGTGACGACATTACAAGGGTGGGGGTGGAGGGGGGGCATTGAGCCGGGGGGCAGTGATGACGGAATGACGATTACGATTTGCTCGTTTTTCGCTTTACAGGTATGTGTGTTTGCAAACTTGGATGAATCTGCAGCTGCGCTACCACCTGGGTTTTGGCAAAATGTGCCAAGAAATAATTGCACTCTGTGGACTACCTTCATGGGATACATAAAGCACTGTGCACTGTAGTGTTTCGTGTCAGGGAGGGCAGATTGGTGCAGTAGTAAGTGGTACATACGCAGTCTTGAGGTTTAGGGGTCTTGGGTTCACGCCCAGCCGGGCTTAAGACCCTGGCGCTTTTTTTGGCCATCAGTCCTGCTGTCAAATTGCTGGCAAAGCTGCCGTTCTGTCAAACTGGAAAATCGTAATTGTAATCGTCATCGGGGGGGTGTGGGGGCTTGGGGGGGACCCCCCCCACTATATGCACCCCTAGGCGACACTAGGCAATGGCGGTGTTCTTCCACAACCATTGGACAATCAAATAATTGCAAATGGGTGTTGAAGAAGGCGTCTTGCACACCGCGGTGTCTTCGCGTAGTCCATTTGGGGTGAAAATGGGTGTTTTTCAGCTAGTGTTCGAGAGCACACACAGCAGTAGGAAGCAGCAAGTAGCGATCCAAAAGTCCTTGCGAGGACATAGTGGCTCAAAATGGGCATCCAAGTAGCTCAAAACGACCGGGGAGCAAGCACGCATCACCACAAACAGGTTTTGTGTGCCATTTTAAGCCTTCTACCCCGTTCTATGGCCGATTTAGTGTCCAAAAATAGCCGTTTTTGGGCTATTTTCAGGACAATCGTGCTGCAAACTCGGCCGTGGTGCCACGCGGCGGTCCATTTTGAGGTTAAAATGAGCCGTTTTTGAGCTTTGATTCAGGATGATCGTTTTGACTGTGGAGGCACACCTTCAAAGCAAGTGGTTTTTCTTTCACGGTAATTTCCAATGCGTTAAGCAAGACCAGGACCCAGCTCGGTCCTAGTCGTGCTTCTTGATTACCGAGTTGGGTTTACCCTGTCGAGGTTTTACACCATTTTTTGAGGTCCACGGATGAGCAACACATTTTAGCAAGCAACAACAAGCAAGCAGCAGCAGCAGCAGCAGCAAGCAACAACAAGCGATTAAAGTCCTTGGAACGACATCGTGGGTAGAAACTGGCATCCAAGCAGCTCAAAACGACTGGGGAGCAAACTCGCATAACCACAAAAAGGTGTTGTGCCATTTCGAGACGGCTGTAAAACGGCTCATTTTCACCTCAAAATGGACCACTATGTGGCACCACGGCATGGAACACGCCTTATTGAATACCGATTTGCATCCTTTTGATAGGCCCATCGCTATGGAACAACAACGGCGGTCGTCCTGAAAACAGCCTGAAACCGGCCATTTTTGGACACTAAATCGGCCATAGAACGGCGTGTATCGGGACGATCGTCCAGACCGTGAAAGCACATGTGCAAAGAAAGTGGTCTTTCTTCCATGGTGCTTTGCGTTCAGTAGGACTAGGACCCAGCCTGGTCATAGTTTGAGTCTTGATCACTGAGGTGGGTTCACCCTGTCGAGGTTTCGCACCCCTTCTTAGGGTCCAAGGGTGAGCAACACATTTTAGCAAGCAGCGAGTAACAGCAAAATGTGATTAAAAAGTCCTTGCGAGGACACCGTGGCTCAAAACCGGCATCCGAGTAGCTCAAAGCGACTGGGGAGCCAACGCGCATCACCACAAACAGGTTTCGTGCCGTTTCAAGCCGTCTAGCCCGCTCTATGGCCGATTTAGTGTCCAAAAATGGCCGTTTTTGGGCTATTTTCATGATGTTCGTCCTCAAAGTTCAGGGCGATCGTTCGTTCGTCGAGTAGGCGATACCAGGGGTGGATATAATAGTGACGACATTACAAGGGTGGGGGTGGAGGGGGGGCATTGAGCCGGGGGGCAGTGATGACGGAATGACGATTACGATTTGCTCGTTTTTCGCTTTACAGGTATGTGTGTTTGCAGAGTTGGATGAAAGTGCAGCTGCGCTACCACCTGGGTTTTGGCAAAATGTGCCAAGAAATAATTGCACTCTGTGGACTACTTTCATGGGATACATAAAGCACTGTGCACTGTAGTGTTTCGTGTCAGGGAGGGCAAATTGGTGCAGTAGTAAGTGGTACATACGCAGTCTTGAGGTTTAGGGGTCTTGGGTTCACGCCCAGTCGGGCTTAAGACCCTGGCGCTTTTTTTGGCCATCAGTTCTGCTGTCAAATTGCTGGCAAAGCTGCCGTTCTGTCAAACTGGAAAATCGTACTTGTAATCGTCATCGGGGGGGTGTGGGGGCTTGGGGGGGACCCCCCCCACTATATGCACCCCTAGGCGACACTAGGCAATGGCGGTGTTCTTCCACAACCATTGGACAATCAAATAATTGCAAATGGGTGTTGAAGAAGGCGTCTTGCACACCGCGGTGTCTTCGCGTAGTCCATTTGGGGTGAAAATGGGTGTTTTTCAGCTAGTGTTCGAGAGCACACACGGCAGTAGGAAGCAGCAAGCAACGATCCAAAAGTCCTTGCGAGGACATAGTGGCTCAAAATGGGCATCCAAGTAGCTCAAAACGACCGGGGAGCAAGCACGCATCACCACAAACAGGTTTTGTGTGCCATTTTAAGCCTTCTACCCCGTTCTATGGCCGATTTAGTGTCCAAAAATAGCCGTTTTTGGGCTATTTTTAGGACAATCGTGCTGCAAACTCGGCCGTGGTGCCACGCGGCGGTCCATTTTGAGGTTAAAATGAGCCGTTTTTGAGCTTTGATTCAGGATGATCGTTTTGACTGTGGGGGCACACCTTCAAAGCAAGTGGTTTTTCTTTCACAGTGATTTCCAATGCGTTAAGCAAGACCAGGACCCAGCTCGGTCCTAGTCGTGCTTCTTGATTACCGAGTTGGGTTTACCCTGTCGCGGTTTTACACCATTTTTTGAGGTCCACGGATGAGCAACACATTTTAGCAAGCAACAACAAGCAAGCAGCAGCAGCAGCAGCAGCAAGCAACAACAAGCGATTAAAGTCCTTGGAACGACATCGTGGGTAGAAACTGGCATCCAAGCCGCTCAAAACGACTAGGGAGCAAACTCGCATAACCACAAACAGGTGTTGTGCCATTTCGAGACGGCTGTAAAACGGCTCATTTTCACCTCAAAATGGACCACTATGTGGCACCACGGCATGGAACACGCCTTATTGAATACCGATTTGCATCCTTTTGATAGGCCCATCGCTATGGAAGAACACCGGCGGTCGTCCTGAAAATAGCCTGAAACCGGCCATTTTTGGACACTAAATCGGCCATAGAACGGCGTGTATCGGGACGATCGTCCAGACCGTGAACCCACATGTGCAAAGAAAGTGGTCTTTCTTCCACGGTGCTTTGCGTTCAGCAGGACTAGGACCCAGCCTGGTCATAGTTTGAGTCTTGATCACTGAGGTGGGTTCACCCTGTCGAGGTTTCGCACCCCTTCTTAGGGTCCAAGGGTGAGCAACACATTTTAGCAAGCAGCGGGTAGCAGCAAAATGTGATTAAAAAGTCCTTGCGAGGACACCGTGGCTCAAAACCGGCATCCGAGTAGCTCAAAGCGACTGGGGAGCCAACGCGCATCACCACAAACAGGTTTCGTGCCGTTTCAAGCCGTCTAGCCCGCTCTATGGCCGATTTAGTGTCCAAAAATGGCCGTTTTTGGGCTATTTTCATGATGTTCGTCCTCAAAGTTCAGGGCGATCGTTCGTTCGTCGAGTAGGCGATACCAGGGGTGGATATAATAGTGACGACATTACAAGGGTGGGGGTGGAGGGGGGGCATTGAGCCGGGGGGCAGTGATGACGGAATGACGATTACGATTTGCTCCTTTTTCGCTTTACAGGTATGTGTGTTTGCAAACTTGGATGAATCTGCAGCTGCGCTACCACCTGGGTTTTGGCAAAATGTGCCAAGAAATAATTGCACTCTGTGGACTACCTTCATGGGATACATAAAGCACTGTGCACTGTAGTGTTTCGTGTCAGGGAGGGCAGATTGGTGCAGTAGTAAGTGGTACATACGCAGTCTTGAGGTTTAGGGGTCCTGGGTTCACGCCCAGTCGGGCTTAAGACCCTGGCGCTTTTTTTGGCCATCAGCCTTGTTGTCAAATTGCTGGCAAAACTGCCGTTTTGTCAAACTGGAAAATCGTAATTGTAATCGTCATCGGGGGGGTGTGGGGGCTTGGGGGGGACCCCCCCCACTATATGCACCCCTAGGCGACACTAGGCAATGGCGGTGTTCTTCCACAACCATTGGACAATCAAATAATTGCAAATGGGTGTTGAAGAAGGCGTCTTCCACACTGCGGTGTCTTCGCGTAGTCCATTTGGGGTGAAAATGGGTGTTTTTCAGCTAGTGTTCGAGAGCACACACAGCAGTAGGAAGCAGCAAGCAACGACCCAAAAGTCCTTGCGAGGACATAGTGGCTCAAAATGGGCATCCAAGTAGCTCAAAACAACCGGGGAGCAAACACGCATCACCACAAACAGGTTTTGTGTGCCATTTTAAGCCTTCTACCCTGTTCTATGGTCGATTTAGTGTCCAAAAATAGCCGTTTTTGGGCTATTTTTAGGACAATCGTGCTGCAAACTCGGCCGTGGTGCCACGCGGCGGTCCATTTTGAGGTTAAAATGAACCGTTTTTGAGCTTTGATTCAGGATGATCGTTTTGACCGTGGAGGCACACCTTCAAAGCAAGTGGTTTTTCTTTCACGGTAATTTCCAATGCGTTAAGCAAGACCAGGACCCAGCTCGGTCCTAGTCGTGCTTCTTGATTACCAAGTTGGGTTTACCCTGTCGAGGTTTTACACCATTTTTTGAGGTCCACAGATGAGCAACACATTTTAGCAAGCAACAACAAGCAAGCAGCAGCAGCAGCAGCAGCAGCAAGCAGCAACAAGCAATTAAAGTCCTTGGAACGACATCGTGGGTAGAAACTGGCATCCAAGCAGCTCAAAACGACTGGGGAGCAAACTCGCATAACCACAAACAGGTGTTGTGCCATTTCGAGACGGCTGTAAAACGGCTCATTTTCACCTCAAAATGGACCACTATGTGGCGCCACGGCATGGAACACGCCTTATTGAATACCGATTTGCATCCTTTTGATAGGCCCATCGCTATGGAAGAACACCGACGGTCGTCCTGAAAACAGCCTGAAACCGGCCATTTTTGGACACTAAATCGGCCATAGAACGGCGTGTATCGGGACGATCGTCCAGACCGTGAAAGCACATGTGCAAAGAAAGCGGTCTTTCTTCCACGGTGCTTTGCGTTGAGTAGGACTAGGACCCAGCCTGGTCATAGTTTGAGTCTTGATCACTGAGGTGGGTTCACCCTGTCGAGGTTTCGCACCCCTTCTTAGGGTCCAAGGGTGAGCAACACATTTTAGCAAGCAGCGAATAGCAGCAAAATGTGATTAAAAAGTCCTTGCGAGGACACCGTGGCTCAAAACCGGCATCCGAGTAGCTCAAAGCGACTGGGGAGCCAACGCGCATCACCAAAAACAGGTTTCGTGCCGTTTCAAGCCGTCTAGCCCGCTCTATGGCCGATTTAGTGTCCAAAAATGGCCGTTTTTGGGCTATTTTCATGATGTTCGTCCTCAAAGTTCAGGGCGATCGTTCGTTCGTCAAGTAGGCGATACCAGGGGTGGATATAATAGTGACGACATTACAAGGGTGGGGGTGGAGGGGGGGCATTGAGCCGGGGGGACGATTACGATTTGCTCCTTTTTCGCTTTACAGGTATGTGTGTTTGCAGACTTGGATGAATCTGCAGCTGCGCTACCACCTGGGTTTTGGCAAAATGTGCCAAGAAATAATTGCACTCCGTGGACTACCTTCATGGGATACACAAAGCACTGTGCACTGTAGTGTTTCGTGTCAGGGAGGGCAGATTGGTGCAGTAGTAAGTGGTACATACACAGTCTTGAGGTTTAGGGGTCCTGGGTTCACGCCCAGTCGGGCTTAAGACCCTGGCGCTTTTTTTGGCCATCAGTCCTGCTGTCAAATTGCTGGCAAAACTGCCGTTTTGTCAAACTGGAAAATCGTAATTGCAATCGTCATCGGGGGGGTGTGGGGGCTTGGGGGGGACCCCCCCCACTATATGCACCCCGGGGCGACCCCAGGCAACGCCGTTGTTCTTCCACAACCATTGGACAATCAAATAATTGCAAATGGGTGTTGAAGAAGGAGTCTTCCACAATGCGGTGTCTTCGCGTAGTCCATTTGGGGTGAAAATGGGTGTTTTCAGCTAGTGTTCGAGAGCACACACAGCAGTAGGAAGCAGCAAGCAACGATCCAAAAGTCCTTGCGAGGACATAGTGGCTCAAAATGGGCATCCAAGTAGCTCAAAACGACCGGGGAGCAAGCACGCATCACCACAAACAGGTTTTGTGTGCCATTTTAAGCCTTCTACCCTGTTCTATGGCCGATTTAGTGTCCAAAAATAGCCGTTTTTGGGCTATTTTCAGGACAATCCTGCTGCAAACTCGGCCGTGGTGCCACGCGGCGGTCCATTTTGAGGTTAAAATGAGCCGTTTTTGAGCTTTGAATCAGGATGATCGTTTTGACCGTGGAGGCACACCTTCAAAGCAAGTGGTTTTTCTTTCACAGTGATTTCCAATGCGTTAAGCAAGACCAGGACCCAGCTCGGTCCTAGTCGTGCTTCTTGATTACCGAGTTGGGTTTACCCTGTCGCGGTTTTACACCATTTTTTGAGGTCCACAGATGAGCAACACATTTTAGCAAGCAACAACAAGCAAGCAGCAGCAGCAGCAGCAGCAAGCAACAACAAGCGATTAAAGTCCTTGGAACGACATCGTGGGTAGAAACTGGCATCCAAGCAGCTCAAAACGACTGGGGAGCAAACTCGCATAACCACAAACAGGTGTTGTGCCATTTCGAGACGGCTGTAAAACGGCTCATTTTCACCTCAAAATGGACCACTATGTGGCACCACGGCATGGAACACGCCTTATTGAATACCGATTTGCATCCTTTTGATAGGCCCATCGCTATGGAAGAACACCGACGGTCGTCCTGAAAACAGCCTGAAACCGGCCATTTTTGGACACTAAATCGGCCATAGAACGGCGTGTATCGGGACGATCGTCCAGACCGTGAAAGCACATGTGCAAAGAAAGCGGTCTTTCTTCCACGGTGCTTTGCGTTCAGCAGGACTAGGACCCAGCCTGGTCATAGTTTGAGTCTTGATCACTGAGGTGGGTTCACCCTGTCGAGGTTTCGCACCCCTTCTTAGGGTCCAAGGGTGAGCAACACATTTTAGCAAGCAGCGAGTAGCAGCAAAATGTGATTAAAAAGTCCTTGCGAGGACACCGTGGCTCAAAACCGGCATCCGAGTAGCTCAAAGCGACTGGGGAGCCAACGCGCATCACCACAAACAGGTTTCGTGCCGTTTCAAGCCGTCTAGCCCGCTCTATGGCCGATTTAGTGTCCAAAAATGGCCGTTTTTGGGCTATTTTCATGATGTTCGTCCTCAAAGTTCAGGGCGATCGTTCGTTCGTCGAGTAGGCGATACCAGGGGTGGATATAATAGTGACGACATTACAAGGGTGGGGGTGGAGGGGGGGCAGTGATGACGGAATGACGATTACGGTTTGCTCCTTTTTCGCTTTACAGGTATGTGTGTCTGCAGACTTGGATGAATCTGCAGCTGCGCTACCACCTGGGTTTTGGCAAAATGTGCCAAGAAATAATTGCACTCCGTGGACTACCTTCATGGGATACACAAAGCACTGTGCACTGTAGTGTTTTGTGTCAGGGAGGGCAGATTGGTGCAGTAGTAAGTGGTACATACACAGTCTTGAGGTTTAGGGGTCTTGGGTTCACGCCCAGTCGGGCTTAAGACCCTGGCGCTTTTTTTGGCCATCAGTCCTGCTGTCAAATTGCTGGCAAAATTGCCGTTTTGTCAAACTGGAAAATCGTAATTGCAATCGTCATCGGGGGGGTGTGGGGGCTTGGGGGGGACCCCCCCCACTATATGCACCCCGGGGCGACCCCAGGCAACGCCGTTGTTCTTCCACAACCATTGGACAATCAAATAATTGCAAATGGGTGTTGAAGAAGGAGTCTTCCACAATGCGGTGTCTTCGCGTAGTCCATTTGGGGTGAAAATGGGTGTTTTCAGCTAGTGTTCGAGAGCACACACAACAGTAGGAAGCAGCAAGCAACGATCCAAAAGTCCTTGCGAGGACATAGTGGCTCAAAATGGGCATCCAAGTAGCTCAAAACGACCGGGGAGCAAGCACGCATCACCACAAACACTTTTTGTGTGCCATTTTAAGCCTTCTACCCTGTTCTATGGCCGATTTAGTGTCCAAAAATAGCCGTTTTTGGACTATTTTCAGGACAATCGTGCTGCAAACTCGGCCGTGGTGCCACGCGGCGGTCCATTTTGAGGTTAAAATGAGCCGTTTTTGAGCTTTGATTCAGGATGATCGTTTTGACCGTGGAGGCACACCTTCAAAGCAAGTGGTTTTTCTTTCACAGTGATTTCCAATGCGTTAAGCAAGACCAGGACCCAGCTCGGTCCTAGTCGTGCTTCTTGATTACCGAGTTGGGTTTACCCTGTCGCGGTTTTACACCATTTTTTGAGGTCCACGGATGAGCAACACATTTTAGCAAGCAACAACAAGCAAGCAGCAGCAGCAGCAGCAGCAAGCAACAACAAGCAATTAAAGTCCTTGGAACGACATCGTGGGTAGAAACTGGCATCCAAGCAGCTCAAAACGACTGGGGAGCAAACTCGCATAACCACAAACAGGTGTTGTGCCATTTCGAGACGGCTGTAAAACGGCTCATTTTCACCTCAAAATGGACCACTATGTGGCACCACGGCATGGAACACGCCTTATTGAATACCGATTTGCATCCTTTTGATAGGCCCATCGCTATGGAAGAACACCGGCGGTCGTCCTGAAAACAGCCTGAAACCGGCCATTTTTGGACACTAAATCGGCCATAGAACGGCGTGTATCGGGACGATCGTCCAGACCGTGAAAGCACATGTGCAAAGAAAGCGGTCTTTCTTCCACGGTGCTTTGCGTTCAGTAGGACTAGGACCCAGCCTGGTCATAGTTTGAGTCTTGATCACTGAGGTGGGTTCACCCTGTCGAGGTTTCGCACCCCTTCTTAGGGTCCAAGGGTGAGCAACACATTTTAGCAAGCAGCGAGTAGCAGCAAAATGTGATTAAAAAGTCCTTGCGAGGACACCGTGGCTCAAAACCGGCATCCGAGTAGCTCAAAGCGACTGGGGAGCCAACGCGCATCACCACAAACAGGTTTCGTGCCGTTTCAAGCCGTCTAGCCCGCTCTATGGCCGATTTAGTGTCCAAAAATGGCCGTTTTTGGGCTATTTTCATGATGTTCGTCCTCAAAGTTCAGGGCGATCGCTCGTTCGTCGAGTAGGCGATACCAGGGGTGGATATAATAGTGACGACATTACAAGGGTGGGGGTGGAGGGGGGGCATTGAGCCGGGGGGCAGTGATGACGCAATGACGATTACGATTTGCTCCTTTTTCGCTTTACAGGTATGTGTGTTTGCAGACTTGGATGAATCTGCAGCTGCGCTACCACCTGGGTTTTGGCAAAATGTGCCAAGAAATAATTGCACTCTGTGGACTACCTTCATGGGATACATAAAGCACTGTGCACTGTAGTGTTTCGTGTCAGGGAGGGCAGATTGGTGCAGTAGTAAGTGGTACATACGCAGTCTTGAGGTTTAGGGGTCCTGGGTTCACGCCCAGTCGGGCTTAAGACCCTGGCGCTTTTTTTGGCCATCAGCCTTGTTGTCAAATTGCTGGCAAAACTGCCGTTCTGTCAAACTGGAAAATCGTAATTGTAATCGTCATCGGGGGGGTGTGGGGGCTTCGGGGGGACCCCCCCCACTATATGCACCCCTAGGCGACACTAGGCAATGGCGGTGTTCTTCCACAACCATTGGACAATCAAATAATTGCAAATGGGTGTTGAAGAAGGCGTCTTCCACACTGCGGTGTCTTCGCGTAGTCCATTTGGGGTGAAAATGGGTGTTTTTCAGCTAGTGTTCGAGAGCACACACGGCAGTAGGAAGCAACAAGCAACGATCCAAAAGTCCTTGCGAGGACATAGTGGCTCAAAATGGGCAATCAAGTAGCTCAAAACAACCGGGGAGCAAACACGCATCACCACAAACAGGTTTTGTGTGCCATTTTAAGCCTTCTACCCCGTTCTATGGTCGATTTAGTGTCCAAAAATAGCCGTTTTTGGGCTATTTTCAGGACAATCGTGCTGCAAACTCGGCCGTGGTGCCACGCGGCGGTCCATTTTGAGGTTAAAATGAACCGTTTTTGAGCTTTGATTCAGGATGATCGTTTTGACCGTGGAGGCACACCTTCAAAGCAAGTGGTTTTTCTTTCACGGTAATTTCCAATGCGTTAAGCAAGACCAGGACCCAGCTCGGTCCTAGTCGTGCTTCTTGATTACCAAGTTGGGTTTACCCTGTCGAGGTTTTACACCATTTTTTGAGGTCCACAGATGAGCAACACATTTTAGCAAGCAACAACAAGCAAGCAGCAGCAGCAGCAGCAGCAGCAAGCAACAACAAGCAATTAAAGTCCTTGGAACGACATCGTGGGTAGAAACTGGCATCCAAGCAGCTCAAAACGACTGGGGAGCAAACTCGCATAACCACAAACAGGTGTTGCGCCATTTCGAGACGGCTGTAAAACGGCTCATTTTCACCTCAAAATGGACCACTATGTGGCGCCACGGCATGGAACACGCCTTATTGAATACCGATTTGCATCCTTTTGATAGGCCCATCGCTATGGAAGAACACCGACGGTCGTCCTGAAAACAGCCTGAAACCGGCCATTTTTGGACACTAAATCGGCCATAGAACGGCGTGTATCGGGACGATCGTCCAGACCGTGAAAGCACATGTGCAAAGAAAGCGGTCTTTCTTCCACGGTGCTTTGCGTTCAGTAGGACTAGGACCCAGCCTGGTCATAGTTTGAGTCTTGATCACTGAGGTGGGTTCACCCTGTCGAGGTTTCGCACTCTTTCTTAGGGTCCAAGGGTGAGCAACACATTTTAGCAAGCAGCGAGTAGCAGCAAAATGTGATTCAAAAGTCCTTGCGAGGACACCGTGGCTCAAAACCGGCATCCGAGTAGCTCAAAGCGACTGGGGAGCCAACGCGCATCACCACAAACAGGTTTCGTGCCGTTTCAAGCCGTCTAGCCCGCTCTATGGCCGATTTAGTGTCCAAAAATGGCCGTTTTTGGGCTATTTTCATGATGTTCGTCCTCAAAGTTCAGGGCGATCGTTCGTTCGTCAAGTAGGCGATACCAGGGGTGGATATAATAGTGACGACATTACAAGGGTGGGGGTGGAGGGGGGGCAGTGATGACGGAATGACGATTACGATTTGCTCCTTTTTCGCTTTACAGGTATGTGTGTTTGCAGAGTTGGATGAATCTGCAGCTGCGCTACCACCTGGGTTTTGGCAAAATGTGCCAAGAAATAATTGCACTCCGTGGACTACCTTCATGGGATACACAAAGCACTGTGCACTGTAGTGTTTCGTGTCAGGGAGGGCAAATTGGTGCAGTAGTAAGTGGTACATACACAGTCTTGAGGTTTAGGGGTCCTGGGTTCACGCCCAGTCGGGCTTAAGACCCTGGCGCTTTTTTTGGCCATCAGTCCTGCTGTCAAATTGCTGGCAAAACTGCCGTTTTGTCAAACTGGAAAATCGTAATTGCAATCGTCATCGGGGGGGTGTGGGGGCTTGGGGGGGACCCCCCCCACTATATGCACCCCGGGGCGACCCCAGGCAACGCCGTTGTTCTTCCACAACCATTGGACAATCAAATAATTGCAAATGGGTGTTGAAGAAGGAGTCTTCCACAATGCGGTGTCTTCGCGTAGTCCATTTGGGGTGAAAATGGGTGTTTTCAGCTAGTGTTCGAGAGCACACACAGCAGTAGGAAGCAGCAAGCAACGATCCAAAAGTCCTTGCGAGGACATATTGGCTCAAAATGGGCATCCAAGTAGCTCAAAACGACCGGGGAGCAAGCACGCATCACCACAAACAGGTTTTGTGTGCCATTTTAAGCCTTCTACCCTGTTCTATGGTCGATTTAGTGTCCAAAGATAGCCGTTTTCTGGGCTATTTTCAGGACAATCGTGCTGCAAACTCGGCCGTGGTGCCACGCGGCGGTCCATTTTGAGGTTAAAATGAACCGTTTTTGAGCTTTGATTCAGGATGATCGTTTTGACCGTGGAGGCACACCTTCAAAGCAAGTGGTTTTTCTTTCACGGTGATTTCCAATGCGTTAAGCAAGACCAGGACCCAGCTCGGTCCTAGTCGTGCTTCTTGATTACCAAGTTGGGTTTACCCTGTCGAGGTTTTACACCATTTTTTGAGGTCCACGGATGAGCAACACATTTTAGCAAGCAACAACAAGCAAGCAGCAGCAGCAGCAGCAGCAAGCAACAACAAGCGATTAAAGTCCTTGGAACGACATCGTGGGTAGAAACTGGCATCCAAGCAGCTCAAAACGACTAGGGAGCAAACTCGCATAACCACAAAAAGTTGTTGTGCCATTTCGAGACGGCTGTAAAACGGCTCATTTTCACCTCAAAATGGACCACTATGTGGCACCACGGCATGGAACACGCCTTATTGAATACCGATTTGCATCCTTTTGATAGGCCCATCGCTATGGAAGAACACCGGCGGTCGTCCTGAAAACAGCCTGAAACCGGCCATTTTTGGACACTAAATGGGCCATAGAACGGCGTGTATCGGGACGATCGTCCAGACCGTGAAAGCACATGTGCAAAGAAAGCGGTCTTTCTTCCACGGTGCTTTGCGTTCAGTAGGACTAGGACCCAGCCTGGTCATAGTTTGAGTCTTGATCACTGAGGTGGGTTCACCCTGTCGAGGTTTCGCACCCCTTCTTAGGGTCCAAGGGTGAGCAACACATTTTAGCAAGCAGCGAGTAGCAGCAAAATGTGATTAAAAAGTCCTTGCGAGGACACCGTGGCTCAAAACCGGCATCCGAGTAGCTCAAAGCGACTGGGGAGCCAACGCGCATCACCACAAACAGGTTTCGTGCCGTTTCAAGCCGTCTAGCCCGCTCTATGGCCGATTTAGTGTCCAAAAATGGCCGTTTTTGGGCTATTTTCATGATGTTCGTCCTCAAAGTTCAGGGCGATCGTTCGTTCGTCGAGTAGGCAATACCAGGGGTGGATATAATAGTGACGACATTACAAGGGTGGGGGTGGAGGGGGGGCAGTGATGACGGAATGACGATTACGATTTGCTCCTTTTTCGCTTTACAGGTATGTGTGTTTGCAGAGTTGGATGAATCTGCAGCTGCGCTACCACCTCGGTTTTGGCAAAATGTGCCAAGAAATAATTGCACTCTGTGGACTACCTTCATGGGATACATAAAGCACTGTGCACTGTAGTCCTTCGTGTCAGGGAGGGCAGATTGGTGCAGTAGTAAGTGGTACATACGCAGTCTTGAGGTTTAGGGGTCCTGGGTTCACGCCCAGTCGGGCTTAAGACCCTTGCGCTTTTTTTGGCCATCAGTCCTGCTGTCAAATTGCTGGCAAAACTGCCGTTCTGTCAAACTGGACAATCGTAATTGCAATCGTCATCGGGGGGGTGTGGGGGCTTGGGGGGGACCCCCCCCACTATATGCACCCCGGGGCGACCCCAGGCAACGCCGTTGTTCTTCCACAACCATTGGACAATCAAATAATTGCAAATGGGTGTTGAAGAAGGCGTCTTCCACACTGCGGTGTCTTCGCGTAGTCCATTTGGGGTGAAAATGGGTGTTTTCAGCTAGTGTTCGAGAGCACACACAGCAGTAGGAAGCAGCAAGCAACGATCCAAAAGTCCTTGCGAGGACATAGTGGCTCAAAATGGGCATCCAAGTAGCTCAAAACGACCGGGGAGCAAGCACGCATCACCACAAACAGGTTTTGTGTGCCATGTTAAGCCTTCTACCCTGTTCTATGGTCGATTTAGTGTCCAAAAATAGCCGTTTTTGGGCTATTTTCAGGACAATCGTGCTGCAAACTCGGCCGTGGTGCCACGCGGCGGTCCATTTTGAGGTTAAAATGAACCGTTTTTGAGCTTTGATTCAGGATGGTCGTTTTGACCGTGGAGGCACACCTTCAAAGCAAGTGGTTTTTCTTTCACGGTGATTTCCAATGCGTTAAGCAAGACCAGGACCCAGCTCGGTCCTAGTCGTGCTTCTTGATTACCAAGTTGGGTTTACCCTGTCGAGGTTTTACACCATTTTTTGAGGTCCACGGATGAGCAACACATTTTAGCAAGCAACAACAAGCAAGCAGCAGCAGCAGCAGCAGCAAGCAACAACAAGCGATTAAAGTCCTTGGAACGACATCGTGGGTAGAAACTGGCATCCAAGCAGCTCAAAACGACTAGGGAGCAAACTCGCATAACCACAAAAAGTTGTTGTGCCATTTTGAGACGGCTGTAAAACGGCTCATTTTCACCTCAAAATGGACCACTATGTGGCACCACGGCATGGAACACGCCTTATTGAATACCGATTTGCATCCTTTTGATAGGCCCATCGCTATGGAAGAACACCGGCGGTCGTCCTGAAAACGGCCTGAAACCGGCCATTTTTGGACACTAAATGGGCCATAGAACGGCGTGTATCGGGACGATCGTCCAGACCGTGAAAGCACATGTGCAAAGAAAGCGGTCTTTCTTCCACGGTGCTTTGCGTTCAGTAGGACTAGGACCCAGCCTGGTCATAGTTTGAGTCTTGATCACCGAGCTGGGTTCACCCTGCCGAGGTTTCGCACCCCTTCTTAGGGTCCAAGGGTGAGCAACACATTTTAGCAAGCAGCGAGTAGCAGCAAAATGTGATTAAAAAGTCCTTGCGAGGACACCGTGGCTCAAAACCGGCATCCGAGTAGCTCAAAGCGACTGGGGAGCCAACGCGCATCACCACAAGCAGGTTTCGTGCCGTTTCAAGCCGTCTAGCCCGCTCTATGGCCGATTTAGTGTCCAAAAATGGCCGTTTTTGGGCTATTTTCATGATGTTCGTCCTCAAAGTTCAGGGCGATCGCTCGTTCGTCGAGTAGGCGATACCACGGGTGGATATAATAGTGACGACATTACAAGGGTGGGGGTGGAGGGGGGGCAGTGATGACAGAATGACGATTACGATTTGCTCCTTTTTCGCTTTACCGGTATGTGTGTTTGCAGAGTTGGATGAATCTGCAGCTGCGCTACCACCTGGGTTTTGGCAAAATGTGCCAAGAAATAATTGCACTCTGTGGACTACCTTCATGGGATACATAAAGCACTGTGCACTGTAGTGTTTCGTGTCAGGGAGGGCAGATTGGTGCAGTAGTAAGTGGTACATACACAGTCTTGAGGTTTAGGGGTCCTGGGTTCACGCCCAGTCGGGCTTAAGCCCCTGGCGCTTTTTTTGGCCATCAGTCCTGCTGTCAAATTGCTGGCAAAACTGCCGTTCTGTCAAACTGGAAAATCGTAATTGTAATCGTCATCGGGGGGGTGTGGGGGCTTGGGGGGGACCCCCCCCACTATATGCACCCCTGGGCGACCCCAGGCAACGCCGTTGTTCTTCCACAACCATTGGACAATCAAATAATTGCAAATGGGTGTTGAAGAAGGCGTCTTCCACACTGCGGTGTCTTCGCGTAGTCAATTTGGGGTGAAAATGGGTGTTTTTCAGCTAGTGTTCGAGAGCACACACAGCAGTAGGAAGCAGCAAGCAACGATCCAAAAGTCCTTGCGAGGACATAGTGGCTCAAAATGGGCATCCAAGTAGCTCAAAACGACCGGGGAGCAAGCACGCATCACCACAAACAGGTTTTGTGTGCCATTTTAAGCCTTCTACCCTGTTCTATGGTCGATTTAGTGTCCAAAAATAGCCGTTTTTGGGCTATTTTCAGGACAATCGTGCTGCAAACTCGGCCGTGGTGCCACGCGGCGGTCCATTTTGAGGTTAAAATGAACCGTTTTTGAGCTTTGATTCAGGATGATCGTTTTGACCGTGGAGGCACACCTTCAAAGCAAGTGGTTTTTCTTTCACGGTGATTTCCAATGCGTTAAGCAAGACCAGGACCCAGCTCGGTCCTAGTCGTGCTTCTTGATTACCAAGTTGGGTTTACCCTGTCGAGGTTTTACACCATTTTTTGAGGTCCACGGATGAGCAACACATTTTAGCAAGCAACAACAAGCAAGCAGCAGCAGCAGCAGCAGCAAGCAACAACAAGCGATTAAAGTCCTTGGAACGACATCGTGGGTAGAAACTAGCATCCAAGCAGCTCAAAACGACTAGGGAGCAAACTCGCATAACCACAAACGGTTGTTGTGCCATTTCGAGACGGCTGTAAAACGGCTCATTTTCACCTCAAAATGGACCACTATGTGGCACCACGGCATGGAACACGCCTTATTGAATACCGATTTGCATCCTTTTGATAGGCCCATCGCTATGGAAGAACACCGGCGGTCGTCCTGAAAACAGCCCGAAACCGGCCATTTTTGGACACTAAATCGGCCATAGAACGGCGTGTATCGGGACGATCGTCCAGACCGTGAAAGCACATGTGCAAAGAAAGCGGTCTTTCTTCCACGGTGCTTTGCGTTCAGTAGGACTAGGACCCAGCCTGGTCATAGTTTGAGTCTTGATCACTGAGGTGGGTTCACCCTGTCGAGGTTTCGCACCCCTTCTTAGGGTCCAAGGGTGAGCAACACATTTTAGCAAGCAGCGAGTAGCAGCAAAATGTGATTAAAAAGTCCTTGCGAGGACACCGTGGCTCAAAACCGGCATCCGAGTAGCTCAAAGCGACTGGGGAGCCAACGCGCATCACCACAAACAGGTTTCGTGCCGTTTCAAGCCGTCTAGCCCGCTCTATGGCCGATTTAGTGTCCAAAAATGGCCGTTTTTGGGCTATTTTCATGATGTTCGTCCTCAAAGTTCAGGGCGATCGTTCGTTCGTCGAGTAGGCGATACCAGGGCTGGATATAATAGTGACGACATTACAAGGGTGGGGGTGGAGGGGGGGCAGTGATGACGGAATGACGATTACGATTTGCTCCTTTTTCGCTTTACAGGTATGTGTGTTTGCAGAGTTGGATGAATCTGCAGCTGCGCTACCACCTGGGTTTTGGCAAAATGTGCCAAGAAATAATTGCACTCTGTGGACTACCTTCATGGGATACATAAAGCACTGTGCACTGTAGTGTTTCGTGTCAGGGAGGGCAGATTGGTGCAGTAGTAAGTGGTACATACGCAGTCTTGAGGTTTAGGGGTCCTGCGTTCACGCCCAGCCGGGCTTAAGACCCTGGCGCTTTTTTTGGCCATCAGTCCTGCTGTCAAATTGCTGGCAAAACTGCCGTTCTGTCAAACTGGACAATCGTAATTGCAATCGTCATCGGGGGGGTGTGGGGGCTTGGGGGGGACCCCCCCCACTATATGCACCCCGGGGCGACCCCAGGCAACGCCGTTGTTCTTCCACAACCATTGGACAATCAAATAATTGCAAATGGGTGTTGAAGAAGGCGTCTTCCACACTGCGGTGTCTTCGCGTAGTCCATTTGGGGTGAAAATGGGTGTTTTCAGCTAGTGTTCGAGAGCACACACAGCAGTAGGAAGCAGCAAGCAACGATCCAAAAGTCCTTGCGAGGACATAGTGGCTCAAAATGGGCATCCAAGTAGCTCAAAACGACCGGGGAGCAAGCACGCATCACCACAAACAGGTTTTGTGTGCCATTTTAAGCCTTCTACCCTGTTCTATGGTCGATTTAGTGTCCAAAAATAGCCGTTTTCTGGGCTATTTTCAGGACAATCGTGCTGCAAACTCGGCCGTGGTGCCACGCGGCGGTCCATTTTGAGGTTAAAATGAACCGTTTTTGAGCTTTGATTCAGGATGATCGTTTTGACCGTGGAGGCACACCTTCAAAGCAAGTGGTTTTACTTTCACAGTGATTTCCAATGCGTTAAGCAAGACCAGGACCCAGCTCGGTCCTAGTCGTGCTTCTTGATTACCAAGTTGGGTTTACCCTGTCGAGGTTTTACACCATTTTTTGAGGTCCACGGATGAGCAACAAATTTTAGCAAGCAACAACAAGCAAGCAGCAGCAGCAGCAGCAGCAAGCAACAACAAGCGATTAAAGTCCTTGGAACAACATCGTGGGTAGAAACTGGCATCCAAGCAGCTCAAAACGACTAGGGAGCAAACTCGCATAACCACAAAAAGTTGTTGTGCCATTTCGAGACGGCTGTAAAACGGCTCAATTTTCACCTCAAAATGGACCACTATGTGGCACCACGGCATGGAACACGCCTTATTGAATACCGATTTGCATCCTTTTGATAGGCCCATCGCTATGGAAGAACACCGGCGGTCGTCCTGAAAACAGCCTGAAACCGGCCATTTTTGGACACTAAATGGGCCATAGAACGGCGTGTATCGGGACGATCGTCCAGACCGTGAAAGCACATGTGCAAAGAAAGCGGTCTTTCTTCCACGGTGCTTTGCGTTCAGCAGGACTAGGACCTAGCCTGGTCATAGTTTGAGTCTTGATCACCGAGCTGGGTTCGCCCTGTCGAGGTTTCGCACCCCTTCTTAGGGTCCAAGGGTGAGCAACACATTTTAGCAAGCAGCGAGTAGCAGCAAAATGTGATTAAAAAGTCCTTGCGAGGACACCGTGGCTCAAAACCGGCATCCGAGTAGCTCAAAGCGACTGGGGAGCCAACGCGCATCACCACAAACAGGTTTCGTGCCGTTTCAAGCCGTCTAGCCCGCTCTATGGCCGATTTAGTGTCCAAAAATGGCCGTTTTTGGGCTATTTTCATGATGTTCGTCCTCAAAGTTCACGGCGATCGTTCGTTCGTCAAGTAGGCGATACCAGGGGTGGATATAATAGTGACGACATTACAAGGGTGGGGGTGGAGGGGGGGCATTGAGCCGGGGGGCAGTGATGACGGAATGACGATTACGATTTGCTCCTTTTTCGCTTTACAGGTATGTGTGTTTGCAGAGTTGGATGAATCTGCAGCTGCGCTACCACCTGGGTTTTGGCAAAATGTGCCAAGAAATAATTGCACTCCGTGGACTACCTTCATGGGATACACAAAGCACTGTGCATTGTAGTGTTTCGTGTCAGGGAGGGCAGATTGGTGCAGTAGTAAGTGGTACATACACAGTCTTGAGGTTTAGGGGTCCTGGGTTCACGCCCAGTCGGGCTTAAGACCCTGGCGCTTTTTTTGGCCATCAGTCCTGCTGTCAAATTGCTGGCAAAACTGCCGTTCTGTCAAACTGGAAAATCGTAATTGCAATCGTCATCGGGGGGGTGTGGGGGCTTGGGGGGGACCCCCCCCACTATATGCACCCCGGGGCGACCCCAGGCAACGCCGTTGTTCTTCCACAACCGTTGCACAATCAAATAATTGCAAATGGGTGTTGAAGAAGGCGTCTTCCACACTGCGGTGTCTTCGCGTAGTCCATTTGGGGTGAAAATGGGTGTTTTTCAGCTAGTGTTCGAGAGCACACACAGCAGTAGGAAGCAGCAAGCAACGATCCAAAAGTCCTTGCGAGGACATAGTGGCTCAAAATGGGCATCCAAGTAGCTCAAAACGACCGGGGAGCAAGCACGCATCACCACAAACAGGTTTTGTGTGCCATTTTAAGCCTTCTACCCTGTTCTATGGTCGATTTAGTGTCCAAAAATAGCCGTTTTTGGGCTATTTTCAGGACAATCGTGCTGCAAACTCGGCCGTGGTGCCACG
Source organism: Eutreptiella sp. 'Long Island Sound 2002' (assembly GCA_964036045.1). NCBI lineage: Eukaryota > Euglenozoa > Euglenophyceae > Eutreptiales > Eutreptiaceae > Eutreptiella > Eutreptiella sp. 'Long Island Sound 2002'. The sequence goes on along the minus strand of OZ038381.1, from coordinate 149,913,993 downwards.
CGGCGGTCCATTTTGAGGTTAAAATGAACCGTTTTTGAGCTTTGATTCAGGATGATCGTTTTGACCGTGGAGGCACACCTTCAATGCAAGTGTTTTTTCTTTCACGGTGATTTCCAATGTGTTAAGCAAGACCAGGACCCAGCTCGGTCCTAGTCGTGCTTCTTGATTACCAAGTTGGGTTTACCCTGTCGAGGTTTTACACCATTTTTTGAGGTCCACGGATGAGCAACACATTTTAGCAAGCAACAACAAGCAAGCAGCAGCAGCAGCAGCAGCAAGCAACAACAAGCGATTAAAGTCCTTGGAACGACATCGTGGGTAGAAACTGGCATCCAAGCAGCTCAAAACGACTAGGGAGCAAACTCGCATAACCACAAAAAGTTGTTGTGCCATTTCGAGACGGCTGTAAAACGGCTCATTTTCACCTCAAAATGGACCACTATGTGGCACCACGGCATGGAACACGCCTTATTGAATACCGATTTGCATCCCTTTGATAGGCCCATCGCTATGGAAGAACACCGGCGGTCGTCCTGAAAACAGCCTGAAACCGGCCATTTTTGGACACTAAATGGGCCATAGAACGGCGTGTATCGGGACGATCGTCCAGACCGTGAAAGCACATGTGCAAAGAAAGCGGTCTTTCTTCCACGGTGCTTTGCGTTCAGTAGGACTAGGACCTAGCCTGGTCATAGTTTGAGTCTTGATCACCGAGCTGGGTTCGCCCTGTCGAGGTTTCGCACCCCTTCTTAGGGTCCAAGGGTGAGCAACACATTTTAGCAAGCAGCGAGTAGCAGCAAAATGTGATTAAAAAGTCCTTGCGAGGACACCGTGGCTCAAAACCGGCATCCGAGTAGCTCAAAGCGACTGGGGAGCCAACGCGCATCACCACAAGCAGGTTTCGTGCCGTTTCAAGCCGTCTAGCCTGCTCTATGGCCGATTTAGTGTCCAAAAATGGCCGTTTTTGGGCTATTTTCATGATGTTCGTCCTCAAAGTTCACGGCGATCATTCGTTCGTCAAGTAGGCGATACCAGGGGTGGATATAATAGTGACGACATTACAAGGGTGGGGGTGGAGGGGGGGGCATTGAGCCGGGGGGCAGTGATGACGGAATGACGATTACGATTTGCTCCTTTTTCGCTTTACAGGTATGTGTGTTTGCAGACTTGGATGAATCTGCAGCTGCGCTACCACCTGGGTTTTGGCAAAATGTGCCAAGAAATAATTGCACTCCGTGGACTACCTTCATGGGATACACAAAGCACTGTGCACTGTAGTGTTTCGTGTCAGGGAGGGCAGATTGGTGCAGTAGTAAGTGGTACATACACAGTTTTGAGGTTTAGGGGTCCTGGGTTCACGCCCAGCCGGGCTTAAGACCCTGGCGCTTTTTTTGGCCATCAGTCCTGCTGTCAAATTGCTGGCAAAACTGCCGTTTTGTCAAACTGGAAAATCGTAATTGCAATCGTCATCGGGGGGGTGTGGGGGCTTGGGGGGGACCCCCCCCACTATATGCACCCCTGGGCGACCCCAGGCAACGCCGTTGTTCTTCCACAACCATTGGACAATCAAATAATTGCAAATGGGTGTTGAAGAAGGCGTCTTCCACACTGCGGTGTCTTCGCGTAGTCCATTTGGGGTGAAAATGGGTGTTTTTCAGCTAGTGTTCGAGAGCACACACAGCAGTAGGAAGCAGCAAGCAACGATCCAAAAGTCCTTGCGAGGACATAGTGGCTCAAAATGGGCATCCAAGTAGCTCAAAACGACTGGGGAGCAAGCACGCATCACCACAAGCAGGTTTTGTGTGCCATTTTAAGCCTTCTACCCTGTTCCATGGTCGATTTAGTGTCCAAAAATAGCCGTTTTTGGGCTATTTTCAGGACAATCGTGCTGCAAACTCGGCCGTGGTGCCACGCGGCGGTCCGTTTTGAGGTTAAAATGAACCGTTTTTGAGCTTTGATTCAAGATGATCGTTTTGACCGTGGAGGCACACCTTCAAAGCAAGTGGTTTTTCTTTCACAGTGATTTCCAATGCGTTAAGCAAGACCAGGACCCAGCTCGGTCCTAGTCGTGCTTCTTGATTACCAAGTTGGGTTTACCCTGTCGAGGTTTTACACCATTTTTTGAGGTCCACGGATGAGCAACACATTTTAGCAAGCAACAACAAGCAAGCAGCAGCAGCAGCAGCAGCAAGCAACAACAAGCGATTAAAGTCCTTGGAACGACATCGTGGGTAGAAACTGGCATCCAAGCAGCTCAAAACGACTGGGGAGCAAACTCGCATAACCACAAACAGGTGTTGTGCCATTTCGAGACGGCTGTAAAACGGCTCATTTTCACCTCAAAATGGACCACTATGTGGCACCACGGCATGGAACACGCCTTATTGAATACCGATTTGCATCCTTTTGATAGGCCCATCGCTATGGAAGAACACCGGCGGTCGTCCTGAAAACAGCCTGAAACCGGCCATTTTTGGACACTAAATGGGCCATAGAACGGCGTGTATCGGGACGATCGTCCAGACCGTGAAAGCACATGTGCAAAGAAAGCGGTCTTTCTTCCACGGTGCTTTGCGTTCAGTAGGACTAGGACCCAGCCTGGTCATAGTTTGAGTCTTGATCACCGAGCTGGGTTCGCCCTGTCGAGGTTTCGCACCCCTTCTTAGGGTCCAAGGGTGAGCAACACATTTTAGCAAGCAGCGAGTAGCAGCAAAATGTGATTAAAAAGTCCTTGCGAGGACACCGTGGCTCAAAACCGGCATCCGAGTAGCTCAAAGCGACTGGGGAGCCAACGCGCATCACCACAAACAGGTTTCGTGCCGTTTCAAGCCGTCTAGCCCGCTCTATGGCCGATTTAGTGTCCAAAAATGGCCGTTTTTGGGCTATTTTCATGATGTTCGTCCTCAAAGTTCAGGGCGATCGTTCGTTCGTCGAGTAGGCGATACCAGGGGTGGATATAATAGTGACGACATTACAAGGGTGGGGGTGGAGGGGGGGCATTGAGCCGGGGGGCAGTGATGACGGAATGACGATTACGATTTGCTCCTTTTTCACTTTACAGGTATGTGTGTTTGCAGACTTGGATGAATCTGCAGCTGCGCTACCACCTGGGTTGTGGCAAAATGTGCCAAGAAATAATTGCACTCTGTTGACTACCTTCATGGGATACATAAAGCACTGTGCACTGTAGTGTTTCGTGTCAGGGAGGGCAGATTGGTGCAGTAGTAAGTGGTACATACGCAGTCTTGAGGTTTAGGGGTTACTGGGTTCACGCCCAGCCGGGCTTAAGACCCTGGCGCTTTTTTTGGCCATCAGCCTTGTTGTCAAATTGCTGGCAAAACTGCCGTTCTGTCAAACTGGAAAATCGTAATTGTAATCGTCATCGGGGGGGTGTGGGGGCTTGGGGGGGACCCCCCCCACTATATGCACCCCTGGGCGACACTAGGCAACGGCGGTGTTCTTCCACAACCGTTGCACAATCAAATAATTGCAAATGGGTGTTGAAGAAGGCGTCTTCCACACCGCGGTGTCTTCGCGTAGTCCATTTGGGGTGAAAATGGGTGTCTTTCAGCTAGTGTTCGAGAGCACACACAGCAGTAGGAAGCAGCAAGCAACGATCCAAAAGTCCTTGCGAGGACATAGTGGCTCAAAATTGGCATCCAAGTAGCTCAAAACGACCGGGGAGCAAGCACGCATCACCACAAACAGGTTTTGTGTGCCATTTTAAGCCTTCTACCCTGTTCTATGGTCGATTTAGTGTCCAAAAATAGCCGTTTTCTGGGCTATTTTCAGGACAATCGTGCTGCAAACTCGGCCGTGGTGCCACGCGGCGGTCCATTTTGAGGTTAAAATGAACCGTTTTTGAGCTTTGATTCAGGATGATCGTTTTGACCGTGGAGGCACACTCTCAAAGCAAGTGGTTTTTCTTTCACGGTGATTTCCAATGCGTTAAGCAAGACCAGGACCCAGCTCGGTCCTAGTCGTGCTTCTTGATTACCAAGTTGGGTTTACCCTGTCGAGGTTTTACACCATTTTTTGAGGTCCACGGATGAGCAACACATTTTAGCAAGCAACAACAAGCAAGCAGCAGCAGCAGCAGCAGCAAGCAACAACAAGCGATTAAAGTCCTTGGAACGACATCGTGGGTAGAAACTGGCATCCAAGCAGCTCAAAACGACTGGGGAGCAAACTCGCATAACCACAAACGGTTGTTGTGCCATTTCGAGACGGCTGTAAAACGGCTCATTTTCACCTCAAAATGGACCACTATGTGGCACCACGGCATGGAACACGCCTTATTGAATACCGATTTGCATCCTTTTGATAGGCCCATCGCTATGGAAGAACACCGGCGGTCGTCCTGAAAACAGCCTGAAACCGGCCATTTTTGGACACTAAATGGGCCATAGAACGGCGTGTATCGGGACGATCGTCCAGACCGTGAAAGCACATGTGCAAAGAAAGCGGTCTTTCTTCCACGGTGCTTTGCGTTCAGCAGGACTAGGACCCAGCCTGGTCATAGTTTGAGTCTTGATCACCGAGCTGGGTTCGCCCTGTCGAGGTTTCGCACCCCTTCTTAGGGTCCAAGGGTGAGCAACACATTTTAGCAAGCAGCCAGTAGCAACAAAATGTGATTCAAAAGTCCTTGCGAGGACACCGTGGCTCAAAACCGGCATCCGAGTAGCTCAAAGCGACTGGGGAGCCAACGCGCATCACCACAAACAGGTTTCGTGCCGTTTCAAGCCGTCTAGCCCGCTCTATGGCCGATTTAGTGTCCAAAAATGGCCGTTTTTGGGCTATTTTCATGATGTTCGTCCTCAAAGTTCAGGGCGATCGTTCGTTCGTCGAGTAGGCGATACCAGGGGTGGATATAATAGTGACGACATTACAAGGGTGGGGGTGGAGGGGGGGCATTGAGCCGGGGGGCAGTGATGACGGAATGACGATTACGATTTGCTCCTTTTTCACTTTACAGGTATGTGTGTTTGCAGACTTGGATGAATCTGCAGCTGCGCTACCACCTGGGTTGTGGCAAAATGTGCCAAGAAATAATTGCACTCTGTTGACTACCTTCATGGGATACATAAAGCACTGTGCACTGTAGTGTTTCGTGTCAGGGAGGGCAGATTGGTGCAGTAGTAAGTGGTACATACGCAGTCTTGAGGTTTAGGGGTCCTGGGTTCACGCCCAGCCGGGCTTAAGACCCTGGCGCTTTTTTTGGCCATCAGCCTTGTTGTCAAATTGCTGGCAAAACTGCCGTTCTGTCAAACTGGAAAATCGTAATTGTAATCGTCATCGGGGGGGTGTGGGGGCTTGGGGGGGACCCCCCCCACTATATGCACCCCTGGGCGACACTAGGCAACGGCGGTGTTCTTCCACAACCGTTGCACAATCAAATAATTGCAAATGGGTGTTGAAGAAGGCGTCTTCCACACCGCGGTGTCTTCGCGTAGTCCATTTGGGGTGAAAATGGGTGTCTTTCAGCTAGTGTTCGAGAGCACACACAGCAGTAGGAAGCAGCAAGCAACGATCCAAAAGTCCTTGCGAGGACATAGTGGCTCAAAATTGGCATCCAAGTAGCTCAAAACGACCGGGGAGCAAGCACGCATCACCACAAACAGGTTTTGTGTGCCATTTTAAGCCTTCTACCCTGTTCTATGGTCGATTTAGTGTCCAAAAATAGCCGTTTTCTGGGCTATTTTCAGGACAATCGTGCTGCAAACTCGGCCGTGGTGCCACGCGGCGGTCCATTTTGAGGTTAAAATGAACCGTTTTTGAGCTTTGATTCAGGATGATCGTTTTGACCGTGGAGGCACACTCTCAAAGCAAGTGGTTTTTCTTTCACGGTGATTTCCAATGCGTTAAGCAAGACCAGGACCCAGCTCAGTCCTAGTCGTGCTTCTTGATTACCAAGTTGGGTTTACCCTGTCGAGGTTTTACACCATTTTTTGAGGTCCACGGATGAGCAACACATTTTAGCAAGCAACAACAAGCAAGCAGCAGCAGCAGCAGCAGCAAGCAACAACAAGCGATTAAAGTCCTTGGAACGACATCGTGGGTAGAAACTGGCATCCAAGCAGCTCAAAACGACTGGGGAGCAAACTCGCATAACCACAAACGGTTGTTGTGCCATTTCGAGACGGCTGTAAAACGGCTCATTTTCACCTCAAAATGGACCACTATGTGGCACCACGGCATGGAACACGCCTTATTGAATACCGATTTGCATCCTTTTGATAGGCCCATCGCTATGGAAGAACACCGGCGGTCGTCCTGAAAACAGCCTGAAACCGGCCATTTTTGGACACTAAATGGGCCATAGAACGGCGTGTATCGGGACGATCGTCCAGACCGTGAAAGCACATGTGCAAAGAAAGCGGTCTTTCTTCCACGGTGCTTTGCGTTCAGCAGGACTAGGACCCAGCCTGGTCATAGTTTGAGTCTTGATCACCGAGCTGGGTTCGCCCTGTCGAGGTTTCGCACCCCTTCTTAGGGTCCAAGGGTGAGCAACACATTTTAGCAAGCAGCCAGTAGCAACAAAATGTGATTCAAAAGTCCTTGCGAGGACACCGTGGCTCAAAACCGGCATCCGAGTAGCTCAAAGCGACTGGGGAGCCAACGCGCATCACCACAAACAGGTTTCGTGCCGTTTCAAGCCGTCTAGCCCGCTCTATGGCCGATTTAGTGTCCAAAAATGGCCGTTTTTGGGCTATTTTCATGATGTTCGTCCTCAAAGTTCAGGGCGATCGTTCGTTCGTCGAGTAGGCGATACCAGGGGTGGATATAATAGTGACGACATTACAAGGGTGGGGGTGGAGGGGGGGCATTGAGCCGGGGGGCAGTGATGACGGAATGACGATTACGATTTGCTCGTTTTTCGCTTTACAGGTATGTGTGTTTGCAGAGTTGGATGAATCTGCAACTGCGCTACCACCTGGGTTTTGGCAAAATGTGCCAAGAAATAATTGCACTCCGTGGACTACCTTCATGGGATACACAAAGCACTGTGCACTGTAGTGTTTCGTGTCAGGGAGGGCAGATTGGTGCAGTAGTAAGTGGTACATACGCAGTCTTGAGGTTTAGGGGTCTTGGGTTCACGCCCAGTCGGGCTTAAGACCCTGGCGCTTTTTTTGGCCATCAGTCCTGCTGTCAAATTGCTGGCAAAACTGCCGTTCTGTCAAACTGGAAAATCGTAATTGTAATCGTCATCGGGGGGGTGTGGGGGCTTGGGGGGACCCCCCCCACTATATGCGCCCCTGGGCGACACTAGGCAACGGCGGTGTTCTTCCACAACCGTTGCACAATCAAATAATTGCAAATGGGTGTTGAAGAAGGTGTCTTCCACACTGCGGTGTCTTCGCGTAGTCCATTTGGGGTGAAAATGGGTGTCTTTCAGCTAGTGTTCGAGAGCACACACAGCAGTAGGAAGCAGCAAGCAACGATCCAAAAGTCCTTGCGAGGACATAGTGGCTCAAAATTGGCATCCAAGTAGCTCAAAACGACCGGGGAGCAAGCACGCATCACCACAAACAGGTTTTGTGTGCCATTTTAAGCCTTCTACCCTGTTCTATGGTCGATTTAGTGTCCAAAAATAGCCGTTTTCTGGGCTATTTTCAGGACAATCGTGCTGCAAACTCGGCCGTGGTGCCACGCGGCGGTCCATTTTGAGGTTAAAATGAACCGTTTTTGAGCTTTGATTCAGGATGATCGTTTTGACCGTGGAGGCACACTCTCAAAGCAAGTGGTTTTTCTTCCACGGTGATTTCCAATGCGTTAAGCAAGACCAGGACCCAGCTCGGTCCTAGTCGTGCTTCTTGATTACCAAGTTGGGTTTACCCTGTCGAGGTTTTACACCATTTTTTGAGGTCCACGGATGAGCAACACATTTTAGCAAGCAACAACAAGCAAGCAGCAGCAGCAGCAGCAGCAAGCAACAACAAGCGATTAAAGTCCTTGGAACGACATCGTGGGTAGAAACTGGCATCCAAGCAGCTCAAAACGACTGGGGAGCAAACTCGCATAACCACAAACGGTTGTTGTGCCATTTCGAGACGGCTGTAAAACGGCTCATTTTCACCTCAAAATGGACCACTATGTGGCACCACGGCATGGAACACGCCTTATTGAATACCGATTTGCATCCTTTTGATAGGCCCATCGCTATGGAAGAACACCGGCGGTCGTCCTGAAAACAGCCTGAAACCGGCCATTTTTGGACACTAAATGGGCCATAGAACGGCGTGTATCGGGACGATCGTCCAGACCGTGAAAGCACATGTGCAAAGAAAGCGGTCTTTCTTCCACGGTGCTTTGCGTTCAGCAGGACTAGGACCCAGCCTGGTCATAGTTTGAGTCTTGATCACTGTGGGTTCGCCCTGTCGAGGTTTCGCACCCCTTCTTAGGGTCCAAGGGTGAGCAACACATTTTAGCAAGCAGCCAGTAGCAACAAAATGTGATTCAAAAGTCCTTGCGAGGACACCGTGGCTCAAAACCGGCATCCGAGTAGCTCAAAGCGACTGGGGAGCCAACGCGCATCACCACAAACAGGTTTCGTGCCGTTTCAAGCCGTCTAGCCCGCTCTATGGCCGATTTAGTGTCCAAAAATGGCCGTTTTTGGGCTATTTTCATGATGTTCGTCCTCAAAGTTCAGGGCGATCGTTCGTTCGTCGAGTAGGCGATACCAGGGGTGGATATAATAGTGACGACATTACAAGGGTGGGGGTGGAGGGGGGGCATTGAGCCGGGGGGCAGTGATGACGGAATGACGATTACGATTTGCTCGTTTTTCGCTTTACAGGTATGTGTGTTTGCAGAGTTGGATGAATCTGCAACTGCGCTACCACCTGGGTTTTGGCAAAATGTGCCAAGAAATAATTGCACTCCGTGGACTACCTTCATGGGATACACAAAGCACTGTGCACTGTAGTGTTTCGTGTCAGGGAGGGCAGATTGGTGCAGTAGTAAGTGGTACATACGCAGTCTTGAGGTTTAGGGGTCTTGGGTTCACGCCCAGTCGGGCTTAAGACCCTGGCGCTTTTTTTGGCCATCAGTCCTGCTGTCAAATTGCTGGCAAAACTGCCGTTCTGTCAAACTGGAAAATCGTAATTGTAATCGTCATCGGGGGGGTGTGGGGGCTTGGGGGGGACCCCCCCCACTATATGCGCCCCTGGGCGACACTAGGCAACGGCGGTGTTCTTCCACAACCGTTGCACAATCAAATAATTGCAAATGGGTGTTGAAGAAGGCGTCTTCCACACTGCGGTGTCTTCGCGTAGTCCATTTGGGGTGAAAATGGGTGTCTTTCAGCTAGTGTTCGAGAGCACACACAGCAGTAGGAAGCAGCAAGCAACGATCCAAAAGTCCTTGCGAGGACATAGTGGCTCAAAATTGGCATCCAAGTAGCTCAAAACGACCGGGGAGCAAGCACGCATCACCACAAACAGGTTTTGTGTGCCATTTTAAGCCTTCTACCCTGTTCTATGGTCGATTTAGTGTCCAAAAATAGCCGTTTTCTGGGCTATTTTCAGGACAATCGTGCTGCAAACTCGGCCGTGGTGCCACGCGGCGGTCCATTTTGAGGTTAAAATGAACCGTTTTTGAGATTTGATTCAGGATGATCGTTTTGACCGTGGAGGCACACCTTCAAAGCAAGTGGTTTTTCTTTCACGGTGATTTCCAATGCGTTAAGCAAGACCAGGACCCAGCTCGGTCCTAGTCGTGCTTCTTGATTACCAAGTTGGGTTTACCCTGTCGAGGTTTTACACCATTTTTTGAGGTCCACGGATGAGCAACACATTTTAGCAAGCAACAACAAGCAAGCAGCAGCAGCAAGCAGCAGCAAGCAACAACAAGCGATTAAAGTCCTTGGAACGACATCGTGGGTAGAAACTGGCATCCAAGCAGCTCAAAATGACTGGGGAGCAAACTCGCATAACCACAAACAGGTGTTGTGCCATTTCGAGACGGCTGTAAAACGGCTCATTTTCACCTCAAAATGGACCACTATGTGGCACCACGGCATGGAACACGCCTTATTGAATACCGATTTGCATCCTTTTGATAGGCCCATCGCTATGGAAGAACACCGGCGGTCGTCCTGAAAACAGCCTGAAACCGGCCATTTTTGGACACTAAATGGGCCATAGAACGGCGTGTATCGGGACGATCGTCCAGACCGTGAAAGCACATGTGCAAAGAAAGCGGTCTTTCTTCCACGGTGCTTTGCGTTTAGCAGGACTAGGACCCAGCCTGGTCATAGTTTGAGTCTTGATCACCGAGCTGGGTTCGCCCTGTCGAGGTTTCGCACCCCTTCTTAGGGTCCAAGGGTGAGCAACACATTTTAGCAAGCAGCGAGTAGCAGCAAAATGTGATTCAAAAGTCCTTGCGAGGACACCGTGGCTCAAAACCGGCATCCGAGTAGCTCAAAGCGACTGGGGAGCCAACGCGCATCACCACAAACAGGTTTCGTGCCGTTTCAAGCCGTCTAGCCCGCTCTATGGCCGATTTAGTGTCCAAAAATGGCCGTTTTTGGGCTATTTTCATGATGTTCGTCCTCAAAGTTCAGGGCGATCGTTCGTTCGTCGAGTAGGCGATACCAGGGGTGGATATAATAGTGACGACATTACAAGGGTGGGGGTGGAGGGGGGGCATTGAGCCGGGGGGCAGTGATGACGGAATGACGATTACGATTTGCTCGTTTTTCGCTTTACAGGTATGTGTGTTTGCAGAGTTGGATGAATCTGCAGCTGCGCTACCACCTGGGTTTTGGCAAAATGTGCCAAGAAATAATTGCACTCCGTGGACTACCTTCATGGGATACACAAAGCACTGTGCACTGTAGTGTTTCGTGTCAGGGAGGGCAGATTGGTGCAGTAGTAAGTGGTACATACGCAGTCTTGAGGTTTAGGGGTCTTGGGTTCACGCCCAGTCGGGCTTAAGACCCTGGCGCTTTTTTTGGCCATCAGTCCTGCTGTCAAATTGCTGGCAAAACTGCCGTTCTGTCAAACTGGAAAATCGTAATTGTAATCGTCATCGGGGGGGTGTGGGGGCTTGGGGGGGACACCCCCCACTATATGCGCCCCTGGGCGACACTAGGCAACGGCGGTGTTCTTCCACAACCATTGGACAATCAAATAATTGCAAATGGGTGTTGAAGAAGGCGTCTTCCACACTGCGGTGTCTTCGCGTAGTCCATTTGGGGTGAAAATGGGTGTCTTTCAGCTAGTGTTCGAGAGCACACACAGCAGTAGGAAGCAGCAAGCAACGATCCAAAAGTCCTTGCGAGGACATAGTGGCTCAAAATTGGCATCCAAGTAGCTCAAAACGACCGGGGAGCAAGCACGCATCACCACAAACAGGTTTTGTGTGCCATTTTAAGCCTTCTACCCTGTTCTATGGTCGATTTAGTGTCCAAAAATAGCCGTTTTCTGGGCTATTTTCAGGACAATCGTGCTGCAAACTCGGCCGTGGTGCCACGCGGCGGTCCATTTTGAGGTTAAAATGAACCGTTTTTGAGATTTGATTCAGGATGATCGTTTTGACCGTGGAGGCACACCTTCAAAGCAAGTGGTTTTTCTTTCACGGTGATTTCCAATGCGTTAAGCAAGACCAGGACCCAGCTCGGTCCTAGTCGTGCTTCTTGATTACCAAGTTGGGTTTACCCTGTCGAGGTTTTACACCATTTTTTGAGGTCCACGGATGAGCAACACATTTTAGCAAGCAACAACAAGCAAGCAGCAGCAGCAGCAGCAGCAAGCAACAACAAGCGATTAAAGTCCTTGGAACGACATCGTGGGTAGAAACTGGCATCCAAGCAGCTCAAAATGACTGGGGAGCAAACTCGCATAACCACAAACAGGTGTTGTGCCATTTCGAGACGGCTGTAAAACGGCTCATTTTCACCTCAAAATGGACCACTATGTGGCACCACGGCATGGAACACGCCTTATTGAATACCGATTTGCATCCTTTTGATAGGCCCATCGCTATGGAAGAACACCGGCGGTCGTCCTGAAAACAGCCTGAAACCGGCCATTTTTGGACACTAAATGGGCCATAGAACGGCGTGTATCGGGACGATCGTCCAGACCGTGAAAGCACATGTGCAAAGAAAGCGGTCTTTCTTCCACGGTGCTTTGCGTTCAGCAGGACTAGGACCCAGCCTGGTCATAGTTTGAGTCTTGATCACCGAGCTGGGTTCGCCCTGTCGAGGTTTCGCACCCCTTCTTAGGGTCCAAGGGTGAGCAACACATTTTAGCAAGCAGCCAGTAGCAGCAAAATGTGATTCAAAAGTCCTTGCGAGGACACCGTGGCTCAAAACCGGCATCCGAGTAGCTCAAAGCGACTGGGGAGCCAACGCGCATCACCACAAACAGGTTTCGTGCCGTTTCAAGCCGTCTAGCCCGCTTTATGGCCGATTTAGTGTCCAAAAATGGCCGTTTTTGGGCTATTTTCATGATGTTCGTCCTCAAAGTTCAGGGCGATCGTTCGTTCGTCGAGTAGGCGATACCAGGGGTGGATATAATAGTGACGACATTACAAGGGTGGGGGTGGAGGGGGGGCATTGAGCCGGGGGGCAGTGATGACGGAATGACGATTACGATTTGCTCGTTTTTCGCTTTACAGGTATGTGTGTTTGCAGAGTTGGATGAATCTGCAGCTGCGCTACCACCTGGGTTTTGGCAAAATGTGCCAAGAAATAATTGCACTCCGTGGACTACCTTCATGGGATACACAAAGCACTGTGCACTGTAGTGTTTCGTGTCAGGGAGGGCAGATTGGTGCAGTAGTAAGTGGTACATACGCAGTCTTGAGGTTTAGGGGTCTTGGGTTCACGCCCAGTCGGGCTTAAGACCCTGCCGATTTTTTTGGCCATCAGTCCTGCTGTCAAATTGTTGGCAAAACTGCCGTTCTGTCAAACTGGAAAATCGTAATTGCAATCGTCATCGGGGGGGTGTGGGGGCTTGGGGGGGACCCCCCCCACTATATGCACCCCTGGGCGACCCCAGGCAACGCCGTTGTTCTTCCACAACCATTGGACAATCAAATAATTGCAAATGGGTGTTGAAGAAGGCGTCTTCCACACCGCGGTGTCTTCGCGTAGTCCATTTGGGGTGAAAATGGGTGTTTTTCAGCTAGTGTTCGAGAGCACACACAGCAGTAGGAAGCAGCAAGCAACGATCCAATAGTCCTTGCGAGGACATAGTGGCTCAAAATGGGCATCCAAGTAGCTCAAAACGACTGGGGAGCAAACACGCATCACCACAAACAGGTTTTGTGTGCCATTTTAAGCCTTCTACCCCGTTCTATGGCCGATTTAGTGTCCAAAAATAGCCGTTTTTGGGCTATTTTTAGGACAATCGTGCTGCAAACTCGGCCGTGGTGCCACGCGGCGGTCCATTTTGAGGTTAAAATGAGCTGTTTTTGAGCTTTGATTCAGGATGATCGTTTTGACCGTGGAGGCACACCTTCAAAGCAAGTGGTTTTTCTTTCACGGTGATTTCCAATGCGTTAAGCAAGACCAGGACCCAGCTCGGTCCTAGTCGTGCTTCTTGATTACCGAGCTGGGTTTACCCTGTCGAGGTTTTACACCATTTTTTGAGGTCCACGGATGAGCAACACATTTTAGCAAGCAACAACAAGCAAGCAGCAGCAGCAAGCAACAACAAGCAATTAAAGTCCTTGGAACGACATCGTGGGTCGAAACCGGGATCCAAGCAGCTCAAAATGACTGGGGAGCAAACTCGCATAACCACAAACAGGTGTTGTGCCATTTCGAGACGGCTGTAAAACGGCTCATTTTCACCTCAAAATGGACCACTATGTGGCACCACGGCATGGAACACGCCTTATTGAATACCGATTTGCATCCTTTTGATAGGCCCATCGCTATGGAAGAACACCGGCGGTCGTCCTGAAAACAGCCTGAAACCGGCCATTTTTGGACACTAAATGGGCCATAGAACGGCGCTTATCGGGACGATCGTCCAGACCGTGAAAGCACATGTGCAAAGAAAGCGGTCTTTCTTCCACGGTGCTTTGCGTTCAGCAGGACTAGGACCCAGCCTGGTCATAGTTTGAGTCTTGATCACCGAGCTGGGTTCGCCTTGTCGAGGTTTCGCACCCCTTCTTAGGGTCCAAGGGTGAGCAACACATTTTAGCAAGCAGCCAGTAGCAGCAAAATGTGATTAAAAAGTCCTTGCGAGGACACCGTGGCTCAAAACCGGCATCCGAGTAGCTCAAAGCGACTGGGGAGCCAACGCGCATCACCACAAACAGGTTTCGTGCTGTTTCAAGCCGTCTAGCCCGCTCTATGGCCGATTTAGTGTCCAAAAATGGCCGTTTTTGGGCTATTTTCATGATGTTCGTCCTCAAAGTTCAGGGCGATCGTTCGTTCGTCGAGTAGGCGATACCAGGGGTGGATATAATAGTGACGACATTACAAGGGTGGGGGTGGAGGGGGGGCATTGAGCCGGGGGGCAGTGATGACGGAATGACGATTACGATTTGCTCGTTTTTCGCTTTACAGGTATGTGTGTTTGCAGAGTTGGATGAATCTGCAGCTGCGCTACCACCTGGGTTTTGGCAAAATGTGCCAAGAAATAATTGCACTCCGTGGACTACCTTCATGGGATACACAAAGCACTGTGCACTGTAGTGTTTCGTGTCAGGGAGGGCAGATTGGTGCAGTAGTAAGTGGTACATACGCAGTCTTGAGGTTTAGGGGTCTTGGGTTCACGCCCAGTCGGGCTTAAGACCCTGGCGCTTTTTTTGGCCATCAGTCCTGCTGTCAAATTGCTGGCAAAACTGCCGTTCTGTCAAACTGGAAAATCGTAATTGCAATCGTCATCGGGGGGGTGTGGGGGCTTGGGGGGGACCCCCCCCACTATATGCACCCCTGGGCGACCCCAAGCAACGCCGTTGTTCTTCCACAACCATTGGACAATCAAATAATTGCAAATGGGTGTTGAAGAAGGCGTCTTCCACACCGCGGTGTCTTCGCGTAGTCCATTTGGGGTGAAAATGGGTGTTTTTAAGCTAGTGTTCGACAGCACACACAGCAGTAGGAAGCAGCAAGCAACGATCCAATAGTCCTTGCGAGGACATAGTGGCTCAAAATGGGCATCCAAGTAGCTCAAAACGACTGGGGAGCAAACACGCATCACCACAAACAGGTTTTGTGTGCCATTTTAAGCCTTCTACCCCGTTCTATGGCCGATTTAGTGTCCAAAAATAGCCGTTTTTGGGCTATTTTCAGGACAATCGTGCTGCAAACTCGGCCGTGGTGCCACACGGCGGTCCATTTTGAGGTTAAAATGAGCTGTTTTTGAGCTTTGATTCAGGATGATCGTTTTGACCGTGGAGGCACACCTTCAAAGCAACTGGTTTTTCTTTCACGGTGATTTCCAATGCGTTAAGCAAGACCAGGACCCAGCTCGGTCCTAGTCGTGCTTCTTGATTACCGAGCTGGGTTTACCCCGTCGAGGTTTTACACCATTTTTTGAGGTCCACGGATGAGCAACACATTTTAGCAAGCAACAACAAGCAAGCAGCAGCAGCAAGCAACAACAAGCAATTAAAGTCCTTGGAACGACATCGTGGGTCGAAACCGGGATCCAAGCAGCTCAAAATGACTGGGGAGCAAACTCGCATAACCACAAACAGGTGTTGTGCCATTTCGAGACGGCTGTAAAACGGCTCATTTTCACCTCAAAATGGACCACTATGTGGCACCACGGCATGGAACACGCCTTATTGAATACCGATTTGCATCCTTTTGATAGGCCCATCGCTATGGAAGAACACCGGCGGTCGTCCTGAAAACAGCCTGAAACCGGCCATTTTTGGACACTAAATGGGCCATAGAACGGCGTGTATCGGGACGATCGTCCAGACCGTGAAAGCACATGTGCAAAGAAAGCGGTCTTTCTTCCACGGTGCTTTGCGTTCAGCAGGACTAGGACCCAGCCTGGTCATAGTTTGAGTCTTGATCACCGAGCTGGGTTCGCCCTGTCGAGGTTTCGCACCCCTTCTTAGGGTCCAAGGGTGAGCAACACATTTTAGCAAGCAGCGAGTAGCAGCAAAATGTGATTCAAAAGTCCTTGCGAGGACACCGTGGCTCAAAACCGGCATCCGAGTAGCTCAAAGCGACTGGGGAGCCAACGCGCATCACCACAAACAGGTTTCGTGCCGTTTCAAGCCGTCTAGCCTGCTCTATGGCCGATTTAGTGTCCAAAAATGGCCGTTTTTGGGCTATTTTCATGATGTTCGTCCTCAAAGTTGAGGGCGATCGTTCGTTCGTCGAGTAGGCGATACCAGGGGTGGATATAATAGTGATGACATTACAAGGGTGGGGGTGGAGGGGGGGGCATTGAGCCGGGGGGCAATGATGACGGAATGACGATTACGATTTGCTCGTTTTTCACTTTACAGGTCTGTGTGTTTGCAGAGTTGGATGAATCTGCAGCTGCGCTACCACCTGGGTTTTGGCAAAATGTGCCAAGAAATAATTGCATTTTGTGGACTACCTTCATGGGATACATAAAGCACTGGGCACTGTAGTGTTTCGTGTCAGGGAGGGCAGATTGGTGCAGTAGTAAGTGGTACATACACAGTCTTGAGGTTTAGGGGTCCTGGGTTCACGCCCAGCCGGGCTTAAGACCCTGGCGCTTTTTTTGGCCATCAGTCCTGCTGTCAAATTGCTGGCAAAACTGCCGTTCTGTCAAACTGGTAAATTGTAATTGCAATCGTCATCCGGGGGGTGTGGGGGCTTGGGGGGGACCCCCCCCACTATATCCACCCCTGGGGGACACCAGGCAACGACGTTGTTCTTCCACAACCATCTGACAATCAAATAATTGCAAATGGGTGTTGAAGAAGGCGTCTTCCACACCGCGGTGTCTTCGCGTAGTCCATTTGGCGTGAAAATGGGTGTTTTTCAGCTAGTGTTCGAGAGCACACACAGCAGTAGGAAGTAGCAAGTAGCGATCCAAAAGTCTTTGCGAGGACATAGTGGCTCAAAATGGGCATCCAAGTAGCTCAAAACGACCGGGGAGCAAGCACGCATCACCACAAACAGTTTTGGTGTGCCATTTTAAGCCTTCTACCCCGTTCTATGGCCGATTTAGTGTCCAAAAATAGCCGTTTCTGGGCTATTTTCAGGACAATCGTGCTGCAAACTCGGCCGTGGTGCCACGCGGCGGTCCATTTTGAGGTTAAAATGAGCCGTTTTTGAGCTTTGATTCAGGATGATCGTTTTGACCGTGGAGGCACACCTTCAAAGCAACTGGTTTTTCTTTCACGGTGATTTCCAATGCGTTAAGCAAGACCAGGACCCAGCTCGGTCCTAGTCGTGCTTCTTGATTACCGAGCTGGGTTTACCCCGTCGAGGTTTTACACCATTTTTTGAGGTCCACGGATGAGCAACACATTTTAGCAAGCAACAACAAGCAAGCAGCAGCAGCAAGCAACAACAAGCAATTAAAGTCCTTGGAACGACATCGTGGGTCGAAACCGGGATCCAAGCAGCTCAAAATGACTGGGGAGCAAACTCGCATAACCACAAACAGGTGTTGTGCCATTTCGAGACGGCTGTAAAACGGCTCATTTTCACCTCAAAATGGACCACTATGTGGCACCACGGCATGGAACACGCCTTATTGAATACCGATTTGCATCCTTTTGATAGGCCCATCGCTATGGAAGAACACCGGCGGTCGTCCTGAAAACAGCCTGAAACCGGCCATTTTTGGACACTAAATGGGCCATAGAACGGCGTGTATCGGGACGATCGTCCAGACCGTGAAAGCACATGTGCAAAGAAAGCGGTCTTTCTTCCACGGTGCTTTGCGTTCAGCAGGACTAGGACCCAGCCTGGTCATAGTTTGAGTCTTGATCACCGAGCTGGGTTCGCCCTGTCGAGGTTTCGCACCCCTTCTTAGGGTCCAAGGGTGAGCAACACATTTTAGCAAGCAGCGAGTAGCAGCAAAATGTGATTCAAAAGTCCTTGCGAGGACACCGTGGCTCAAAACCGGCATCCGAGTAGCTCAAAGCGACTGGGGAGCCAACGCGCATCACCACAAACAGGTTTCGTGCCGTTTCAAGCCGTCTAGCCTGCTCTATGGCCGATTTAGTGTCCAAAAATGGCCGTTTTTGGGCTATTTTCATGATGTTCGTCCTCAAAGTTGAGGGCGATCGTTCGTTCGTCGAGTAGGCGATACCAGGGGTGGATATAATAGTGATGACATTACAAGGGTGGGGGTGGAGGGGGGGGCATTGAGCCGGGGGGCAATGATGACGGAATGACGATTACGATTTGCTCGTTTTTCACTTTACAGGTCTGTGTGTTTGCAGAGTTGGATGAATCTGCAGCTGCGCTACCAGCTGGGTTTTGGCAAAATGTGCCAAGAAATAATTGCATTTTGTGGACTACCTTCATGGGATACATAAAGCACTGGGCACTGTAGTGTTTCGTGTCAGGGAGGGCAGATTGGTGCAGTAGTAAGTGGTACATACACAGTCTTGAGGTTTAGGGGTCCTGGGTTCACGCCCAGTCGGGCTTAAGACCCTGGCGCTTTTTTTGGCCATCAGTCCTGTTGTCAAATTGCTGGCAAAACTGCCGTTCTGTCAAACTGGTAAATTGTAATTGCAATCGTCATCGGGGGGGTGTGGGGGCTTGGGGGGGACCCCCCCCACTATATCCACCCCTGGGGGACACCAGGCAACGACGTTGTTCTTCCACAACCATCTGACAATCAAATAATTGCAAATGGGTGTTGAAGAAGGCGTCTTCCACACCGCGGTGTCTTCGCGTAGTCCATTTGGCGTGAAAATGGGTGTTTTTCAGCTAGTGTTCGAGAGCACACACAGCAGTAGGAAGTAGCAAGTAGCGATCCAAAAGTCTTTGCGAGGACATAGTGGCTCAAAATGGGCATCCAAGTAGCTCAAAACGACCGGGGAGCAAGCACGCATCACCACAAACAGTTTTGGTGTGCCATTTTAAGCCTTCTACCCCGTTCTATGGCCGATTTAGTGTCCAAAAATAGCCGTTTCTGGGCTATTTTCAGGACAATCGTGCTGCAAACTCGGCCGTGGTGCCACGCGGCGGTCCATTTTGAGGTTAAAATGAGCCGTTTTTGAGCTTTGATTCAGGATGATCGTTTTGACCGTGGAGGCACACCTTCAAAGCAACTGGTTTTTCTTTCACGGTGATTTCCAATGCGTTAAGCAAGACCAGGACCCAGCTCGGTCCTAGTCGTGCTTCTTGATTACCAAGTTGGGTTTACCCTGTCGAGGTTTTACACCATTTTTTGAGGTCCATGGATGAGCAACACATTTTAGCAAGCAACAACAAGCAAGCAGCAGCAGCAGCAGCAGCAGCAAGCAACAACAAGCGATTAAAGTCCTTGGAACGACATCGTGGGTCGAAACTGGCATCCAACCAGCTCAAAACGACTGGGGAGCAAACTCGCATAACCACAAACAGGTGTTGTGCCATTTCGAGACGGCTATAAAACGGCTCATTTTCACCTCAAAATGGAATGGAATGGAATATATATATCTGAGACAACCTTCGCTTCTCTACCTATATGTCTATGGTTCGTGAGAAGGGGAAGGAAAGGCCTTTGGGCGAACTCAAGACAACATTCAGTACCGCTAAGAAAGTGCTGCAGTGCAGCAAAACAATCACCATTCACAGTGCATCTTGTTAGCTTTGTGTGTTTGCGCGCTTGGACGGGGCTTGCCGGAAAACGTGTTGGGTTTGGGTCAACGAAGGGGGGGGGGGATGCCCCCCCCCCCTTCGGAGGGGCGTGCCCCCCCCCCCCCTACAGCCCCACAAACTGTGGAAGACCCCTGGGGGTCACACATTGGCTGGCAGCGGCCCCCGTGCTGAAAACTCACGACATTCGCCGGTGTGCCAAGTGAGCGTTTTTAATGAGGGCTGCCGCATGGCACCACGGTGTGGTAGACACTTCATTGAACATTCTGTTGCCATCATTTGACAGCCCCATCGGTATGAAAGATCAACCGGCCTCGTTGGAAACACGTACGTTTGGAGGACGCTCGTCCGGACAGCAGCCCCAAAACGGCTATTTTTGAACAATAAATCAGCCGTAGAACACGCTAAACAGCTCAAAATGACACGCAACTTGTTTGTGGTGATGCGCATTTGCTCTCCGGTTGTTTTGAGCTACTTGGATGCCGGTCTGGAGCCACGTACCAGGCTAAAAGGACTTTTAACCGCCTATTGCTGCTGCTTACTGTTTTCACCGTAAATCCATTTTGCTGAACGCATTGCAAATCCACCTTGCCGAAAGGGTGGGTGTTCCTTCAAGGTCAAGAAGATCGTCCTTCATCATAGCTCAAAAACAACTCATTTTTTGACCTCACCAAACCTACCACCGCGTGGCATGACGGCATGGCATACGGGTTATTGAACACCGATTTGCATGCCTTCTCGCTTCGGAGTGACCACCCGACCTTGTTGCCACGGCTTGTTGGTTGATGACGGATGATTCTTGAAGGTAACACCTTCCAAAGCAAGCGACTGTGCCGCGTAACAGGTTGTAGGCGATTGCGATGCGCAATGCGTTCGACTGCGCGACAGATGTAAGCAATATGCCGCTTGGTGCTAATAGTGTTCGATCTGGCTGGTCTGAACTCCAGCTGCTCTGCACATTGACGGCGGACCCCCCACGCAAAGGCATCCACATGGAATGCTGGAGGTTATGGGAGCAACCAAAAATGTGTGGATGATGCATGATGATATCAAGGCCAAGGTGGAGACATGGAACATCGATGTATCGTCACAGTCAAATCCACTGCCTAGGTTCACAGGAAGTTGGTATCAAGAGAGGATCATCAATAGAATCACCGATTACGTGCAGCTGGAGGCCACTTGTGACCCTTCCGCAAAGCTAGTAGCACCCTAAGTGTTCCTACACGCCGGTGGAGGGACCGGAAAGAGTTGGGTGGCACGGGAAATCCATGCAAGACCACGGCAATCATTTGGTTGTAATGTTGTGCGATTTGTTGCTCCGTCCGGAATCGCAGCAAGCAACCTTGCAAAGGGGTCAACTATCCATCATGCATTGGGTCTCGGTATTTTTGATGGAGATAGTGAAACAACACAATTTGAGAGCGACACGGCGAATTTGCATCGCTTGCGCAAATTTTTTGAAGGCCACAAAGTGTTGATAGTGGATGAAGTCTCAATGGTTGGTTGTCGCATGCTTCAGGATATTCATAGCCGTCTTTGTGAGATCATGCAATGCCAAGATACACCATCTGGTGGCATGTTTGTGGTATTGATGGGTGATTTTGTTCAATTGACACTTGTTGGCCAAACGAAGTTATTTGGGTCCGTGAAAACTCAAGTTAGTCGACAAAACTTGAATGACAAAGTTGGCCGGGAATTGTTCCAAAAGTTTGAAGAGGTGAGTCTCATCAAACAACATCGAGCCACGGATCCGCATTATGCAACCTCTGTTTCTTCTTTCCCTTTTTTTTCCAGGAGTGGATGCTAAGTGCTCTAAAGACACGCATGGATTCTTCGGATACGGTCTCTGAAATTAGTGAGGAAGAAATCAGCTATCCCTCTAGGCAACAAGCCACAATTGTTGGTACGGATCAGAAGACAATCCATGCTGTGAATGAAGTGATGCTTAAACCTTTTGCCATTGATCAAGAATTGCCCATTGTGGCGTGGAGGTTGCCCATGGTTGACAAATATGCAAAGAAGTTTGGAAATAATGTGGATTTCATGTATGACATTGTGAAGGACATGACCTCCTGCTTTGTCTTTGTCTCGAATGACCTTGTTGCCTCACTAGCAACCTCGGACCGGAGAAAGTATTGTCAAATGGCACTCAAGGACGCTTACACAGCAGTGTTTTGCATCCCGATGAAGTGCAAAGTAGAGCGCAAAAAATCTGTGATGCACATCTTGGTCATGTAGTAATGCTAGACTATCCACCATTTTGTGTCACAGTTTCTATGGATGCTTCTAGCTTGAGTGCCATCAGAATGCAACACCACGATGCATCCGAGGTGATTGTGCGTCTCATGCAACTGCGCCGCAAAATCAACATTCATTGATACATTGATGTACGCACCAAAGGCGGTGGATCTTTTTACACTCAAGCTCATCCTTTTCGATTGACATTTGGATCAACATATCATGGGGTGCAATGTAGGTCAGTGGATAAAATCATGTTGGTTGTGGATGAATGTAGCCTGCCTGCATTGCCGTACGATGCTTACTATGTGGGCATAAGCCGGGTTCGTATAGTTGCAGGTCTTAGAGTCATTCGCCTGTGGAACCGCGAAGAACCAGTGGAAGATTGGCGGGCCCGATTGAAGTCACTCATTCCGACAGTGATGGTCGTGCAATATATGTAAGAGTGGGTTATGAGGAGGCACACACATTGTTGAACAACATGTACCGCAAATTTGGGATTGACTGCAATAAAAGAGGCCAAGACAAAAGAATACATGGCAAGTCATCCAAGAGAGCCCCCAAGAAGGGAACTTTTTCTTGCATCAAGCAATGCGATCGGGTGTTTGTCACCGTGCATCATCGTGAACTCCATGAAGCATGTTGCAAACATCTCCCAAGCAATAGGGATGTACAAGATGTTTGCATTGTCGATGGCAAGCCTCACTCCAGCGGCAAGAGACCGAGCAATACACGGTGCACGGTGGCCCGTAAAAAGCAATGCACCAATACACATGTAGACCGGCGTGAAGTGCAAGATGTGCAAGAGGCAATCATTGACACAATGGTGCAACCAACATTGGCTGAAGACAATTTCATGCACGCCGCTACAGAAGCAAGAACGTTGCTTGATGAACATGGACAACAAAGCCTGGAATCAAGAGGTAAGCAACGTGTACGTGACAATGATGCCTCACCAAGTTCACCTTCAAAGCGTAGACACCATTCTTCCTCATCAACACCGTCAACCATATGCCATGCAATTTCACCTCCTAAAGAGTCCTCATTGTCGCCATACGCCTCTTCAACAACATCTCCTTCAGCTTCCACACCCATAGCACCGCCATCATCATCCTCATCATTTTCCTCCTCCTCCTCAAGGAATGTGCTGCTGACACCCTGGGTGCCATGTCACATTTCCGCCGTGCCAGGATCCGAATTGGTTGAAGTTGGATCACTATTGTCCAAGTCAAAGAACAAGGTCACCATGGCTTTGACTCTTTTGGGGGCCAGTGGTGCTCAAGACATTCGGAAACCTTACCCAGTGTGCAGCCCCATCTTGATAAGTGTGAAGACTCCTAGGCAATGGATCGCTTTCAATCGCTTTTGAAGGCGTACAATCTCTTGAAGGACAAGTATAAGTTGCATTGAAAAGCTTAACATGTGTTTCACCTCCGGTCTTATTGAGGTCGGCAAACATGTCAATTTCTGCGAGGTTGCAAGATTTTTCAACTTTGACATGATCAAAATTTTTTATGACGGCAATCAACCTCGTGTGTCATCATTGCAATCTATCATGCTTCGCCAAGTGCACATTACACTTGGAGTTGATGTGCAACCGCATCGGGGTTGTAAGTACAAAAGCCGCAATTTTCAATTTCCACACTTGCACAAAACAATTGGTCAATCTCTATAATGTTTGTGCAATTGGATCAAGGCAAGTGACGATGGTATTGGCCACCACTGAACAACCCTACGTCAGCTTGTGATCGGTCGTTTGGACTCATATTACAAGTCCCACCTTTCTTTTTATGATTAATCAATGAGGCGTCCCAAGTGTGCCTATCATCGCATGCAATTTTGACTACAATTGTGGTGCAAACTGTTCTGCCACCTTGGTGAGATTGTCAAACTGCCTCTTGTTGTTGTTTCTCTAGTACACATGCGTGCATTTCGTTGTCCTTTTGATTGTCCATGTTGTTCATCGCGCAACCGTTTGAACCAAAGTTGTGTACCCAAAAGTGCAAAAGTAAGGCATGAAGAATAAAAATCGCCTCAAGGCCAATGAATACTAAAACAAACCGTGGTCAAGTAAGATCATCGCATCCACTCAACACCCCTACCACCTAGCTCGGTGCTAGCAAAGATCTTGAATGCCGAGCTGGGTTTACCCTGTCGAGGTTTTACACCCCTTCTTAGGGTCCAAGGGTGAGCAACACCTTTTAGCAAGCAACAGCAAGCAGCAAGAGCAAGCGGCAGGCGAGTAAAAAGTCCAGTTTGTGGACACTGTGTTCCAAAACCGGCATGCAAGCAGCTCAAAGCGACCGTAGAGCAAATGCGCATCACCACAAACAAGTTTCATTGCATTTTGAGCCGTTTAGCCCATTTTACGGCCGATTTATGGACCAAAAATGGCCGTTTTTGGGCCGTTTTCAGGATGATTGTCCTAAAAGTTCAGGACGCTCACTAGTGTGCCCGCGACGTGTCTGAACTGCATCAATGACATCTACTACTCAGCTGGGTCCTAGTAGAAGTCCTGATTACCGAGCTGTGTTTACCCTGTCGAGTTTTTACAATCCTTATTAGGGTCCAAGGGTGAGCAACACATTTTAGCAAGCAGCAGCAGCAGTAGTAGCAAGCAGCCGCAAGCAACAGGCAAATTAAAAAGTTTTTTGTGCCCAGCATGTGGCTCCAAACCGGCATCCAAGTAACTCAAAACGACCGGAGAGCAAAGGCGCATAACCGAAAACTGGTTTCCTTGCATTTTGAGCCGTCGAGCTTGTTCTATGGCCGATTTAGTGTCCAAAAATGGTTGTTTTTGGGCTCCTTTTAGGATGATGTTTTGAAAGTTCAGGACGTTCGTTGGTGTGTCAAGTGGGCGTTTTCAATGAGGGTCGTTCTTCTTCCATAGCGATTGGGCTATCAAAGGAATGCAAAGCGGTGTTCAATAAGGCGTATGCCATGCCATGGTGCCACACGGTGGTCGACTTTGAGGTGAAAATGAGCCGTTTTTGAGCCGTGTTTCAGGACGATTGTCTTGACCGTGCACGAACGTTTCCAAGCCAGTGGTCTTTCTTCAAGGGTGATTTCCAGTGCGTTAAGTAAGCCTGGGACCCAACTTGGTCCGAGTAGAAGCCTTGATTACCGAGCTGGGTTTACCCCGTCGCGGTTTTGCAACCCTACTTAGGTTCTCAGGGTTAGCAACGCATTTCAGTAGCAGCAGTAGCAAGCAGGTGGCGAAAAAGTCCTTTTGTAGACATTGTGTCTCAAAACCGGCATGCAAGTAGCTCAAAACGACCGCGGAGCAAATGCGCATCTAGAGAAACAGGTGTTGTGCCATTTTGAGCCGTTTGGCCCGTTCTATGGCCAATTCAGTGTTCAAAGACAACCATTTTTAGCCTATTTTGAGGCAGCCATCAGGACGACCGTCCTCAAAATTCAGGACGATCGTCAGTGTGCCAAGCAAGTGTCTCAAGTGCAGCAATGCCGTCTGCCACACAGCTTGGTCCTAGTAGAAGTCTTGATTACCGAGCTGGGTTTACCCTGTCGAGGTTTTACACCACCTTTCAGGGGCCAAGGCTGAGCTACACGTTTTAGCAGCAACAACAACAGCAAGCAGCAGCAAGCAGCAACAGGCGCCCCAAAAGTCCTTGCGACCACACCGCGGCTCAAAACCGGCATCCAAGTAGCTCAAAACGACCGGGGAGCTAAGGCGCATCACCACAAACAAGTTTCGTTGCGTTGTGAGCCGTTTGGCCGGTTCTACGGCCCATTTAGTGTCCAAAAAATGGCCCTTTTTGGGCTGTTTTCGGCCGTTTTCAGGACGATCGTCCTGAACGTTCGGGACGATCGCCGCTACGTGAAGCCGGTATTTTCGATGAGGGCCGTTGCTCTTTCATGCCGATTGGGCTATCAAAGCATGGCAAATTGGTGTTGAATAAGGCGTGTACCACGCTGTGGTGCCACGCCGTGGTCCATTTTGAGGTGAAAACAAGCCGTTTTTGAGCCGTGTTTCAGGACGATCGTCCCGACCGTGGAGGCACATCTACAATGCAAGCAGTCTTTCCTCAGTGGTGATTTCCCATGCGTTACGCAAGACTAGGACCCAGCTCGGTCCTAGTTCGAGTCTTGATCACCGAGCTGGGTTTGCCCTGTCGAGGTTTTACAGCACCTTATAGCAGGGGTGTATGCTCACCGACTTTTCGGTGAGTGCGGTGAGTTCCCATTTTTGCCCGTTTTGCAGTCGGTGAGTGGTGGTGTGTAGTTTTTCATAACAGCGTGGGAAGGCGACTTCTCTTGCGTGTCTTGTACTGCTTGCATGGCTGGGGTTGTATTCAGGCTCAGGCTCAGACTCAACGGTGCAGTGTTCTCATGTTTCCCCCTTTTGTGCACTGCTATGGATCCCCCAAGTTTTTGTGCACACAATGGTTCACTTTTTGTGAACAACAGTTGGGCAGTCAAGCAGGAGTGGTGGACTAGTTATGATGCCTCAAGGAAGTTGACACGTTTCAAAGCAAAGGATGTGGGCATCGCTGGATTGAAAACAGGTGTAGTGCCGTCCCTTAAGAACGCAAAAACGTGCTAAAATAGGGGCAAAGGATGAGCTACACGTTTTAGCAAGCAGCAAGCAGCAGCAAGCAGCAACAGCAGAAGGTCCAAAAGTCCTTGTGACCATACCGTGGCTCAAAACCGGCATCCAAGTAGCTCAAAACCAGCGGGGAGCAAACGCGCATCACCACAAACAAGTTACGTTGCGTTTCGAGCCGCATAGCCCGTTCTACAGCCGATTTAGTGTCCAAAAATGGCCGTTTTTGAGCTGTTTTCGGATGTTTTCAGGACGATCATCCTGACAGATCAGGATGATCGCCGCTACGCCAAGCAGGTGTTTCCGATGAGGGCCGTTGTTCTTTCATGGCGATTGGGCTATCTAAGGATGGCAAATGGGTGTTCTATAAGGTGTGTACCACGCCGTGGTGCCACACGGTGGTCCCTTTTGAGCTGAAAACGAGCCGTTTTTGAGGCGTGTTTTAGGACGATCGTCCCGACCGTGAAGGCACATCTGGCAAGCAAGCAATCTTTCCTCAGTGGTGATCTCCAATGCGTTACGCAAGACTAGGACCCAGCTCGGTCCTAGTTCGAGTCTTGCTTACCGAGCTTGGTTTACCCTATCGAGGTTTTGCACCACCTTTTAGGGGCCAGGGCTGAGCAACACGTTTTAGCAAGCAGCAAGCAGCAGCAAGCAGCAACAGCAGAAGGTCCAAAAGTCCTTGTGACCATACCGTGGCTCAAAACCGGCATCCAAGTAGCTCAAAACGAGCGGGGAGCAAACGCGCATCACCACAAGGAACTTTCGTTGCGTTTTGAGCCGTCTAGCCTGTTCTACGGCCGATTTAGTGTCCAAAAATGGCCGCTTTTGGGCTGTTTTGGCTGTTTTCAGGACGATCGTCCCGAAAGTTCAGGACGATGGACGCTACGCCAAGCAGGTGTTTCCGATGAGGGCCGTTGCTCTTTCATGGCGATTGGGCTATCAAATGATGGCAAATGGGTGTCCAATAAGGCGTGTACCACGCTGTGGTGCCACGCCGTGGTCCATTTTGAGTCGAAAACAAGCCGTTTTTGAGCCGTGTTTCAGGACCATCGTCCCAACCGTGGAGGCACATCTACAATGCAAGCAGCCTTTCCTCAGTGGTGATCTCCAATGCGTTACGCAAGACTAGGACCCAGCTCGGTCCTAGTTCGAGTCTTGATTACCGAGCTGGGTTTACCCTGTCGAGGTTTTACACCACCTTTTAGGGTCCAAGGATGAGCAACACGTTTTAGCAGCAATAGCAGCAAGCAGCAGCAAGCAGCAGAAGGTCCCAAAGTCCTGGTGACCACACGGCGTGGCTCAAAACCGGCATCCAAGTAGCTCAAACCCATCGGGGAGCGAATGCACATCACCACAAACAAGTTTCGTTGCGTTTTGAGCCGTCTAGCCCGTTCTACGGCCGATTTAGTGTCCAAAAATGGCCGTTTTTGGGCTGCTTTCGGCTGTTTTCAGGACAATCGTCCTGAAAGTTCAGGACGATCGCCGCTACGCCAAGCAAGGGTTTCCAATGAGGGCCGTTGTTCTTTCATGGCGATTGGGCTATCAAAGGATGGCAAATGGGTGTTCAATAAGGCGTGTACCACGCCATGGTGCCGCGCGCTGGTCCATTTTGAGGTGAAAATGAGCCGTTTTTGAGCCGTGTTTCAGGACAACCGCCGTAACCATGGAGGCACATCTCTAAAGCAACCGGTCTTTCCTCAACGGTGATTTCCAATGCGTTATGCAAGACTAGGACCCAGCTCGGTCCTAGTTCGAGCTGGGTTTACCCTGTCGAGGTTTTACAACACCTTTTAGGGTCAAAGGGTGAGCAACACGTTTTAGCAAGCAGCAGCAAGCAGCAACAGCAGCAGCAGCAGCAACAGAAAGCAGCAAGCAGAAGGTCCAAAAGTCCTTGTGACCATACCGTGGCTCAAAACCGGCATCCAAGTAGCTCAAAACCAGCGGGGAGCAAACGCGCATCACCACAAACAAGTTTCGTTGCGTTTCGAGCCGCATAGCCCGTTCTACAGCCGATTTAGTGTCCAAAAATGGCCGTTTTTGGGCTTTTTTTGGCCGTTTTCAGGACGATCATCGTGACAGATCAGGACGATCGCCGCTGCGCCAAGCAGGTGTTTTCAATGAGGGCCGTTGTTCTTTCATGGCGATTGGGCTATCTAAGGATGGCAAATGGGTGTTCAATAAGGTGTGTACCACGCCGTGGTGCTACACGGTGGTCCATTTTGAGCTGAAAACGAGCCGTTTTTGAGGCGTGTTTTAGGACGATCGTCCCGACCGTGAAGGCACATCTCGCAAGCAAGCAGTCTTTCCTCAGTGGTGATCTCCAATGCGTTACGCAAGACTAGGACCCAGCTCGGTCCTAGTTCGAGTCTTGATTACCGAGCTTGGTTTACCCTATCGAGGTTTTACACCACCTTTTAGGGGCCAGGGCTGAGCAACACGTTTTAGCAAGCAGCAAGCAGCAGCAAGCAGCAACAGCACAAGGTCCAAAAGTCCTTGTGACCATACCGTGGCTCAAAACCGGCATCCAAGTAGCTCAAAACGAGCGGGGAGCAAACGCGCATCACCACAAGGAACTTTCGTTGCGTTTTGAGCCGTCTAGCCTGTTCTACGGCCGATTTAGTGTCCAAAAATGGCCGCATTTGGGCTGTTTTGGCTGTTTTCAGGACGATCGTCCCGAAAGTTTAGGACGATGGACGCTACGCCAAGCAGGTGTTTCCGATGAGGGCCGTTGCTCTTTCATGGCGATTGGGCTATCAAATGATGGCAAATGGGTGTCCAATAAGGCGTGTACCACGCTGTGGTGCCACGCCGTGGTCCATTTTGAGTCGAAAACAAGCCGTTTTTGAGCCGTGTTTCAGGACCATCGTCCCAACCGTGGAGGCACATCTACAATGCAAGCAGCCTTTCCTCAGTGGTGATCTCCAATGCGTTACGCAAGACTAGGACCCAGCTCGGTCCTAGTTCGAGTCTTGATTACCGAGCTGGGTTTACCCTGTCGAGGTTTTACACCACCTTTTAGGGTCCAAGGATGAGCAACACGTTTTAGCAGCAATAGCAGCAAGCAGCAGCAAGCAGCAGAAGGTCCCAAAGTCCTGGTGACCACACGGCGTGGCTCAAAACCGGCATCCAAGTAGCTCAAACCCATCGGGGAGCGAATGCACATCACCACAAACAAGTTTCGTTGCGTTTTGAGCCGTCTAGCCCGTTCTACGGCCGATTTAGTGTCCAAAAATGGCCGTTTTTGGGCTGCTTTCGGCTGTTTTCAGGACAATCGTCCTGAAAGTTCAGGACGATCGCCGCTACGCCAAGCAAGGGTTTCCAATGAGGGCCGTTGTTTTTTCATGGCGATTGGGCTATCAAAGGATGGCAAATGGGTGTTCAATAAGGCGTGTACCACGCCATGGTGCCGCGCGCTGGTCCATTTTGAGGTGAAAATGAGCCGTTTTTGAGCCGTGTTTCAGGACAACCGCCGTAACCATGGAGGCACATCTCTAAAGCAACCGGTCTTTCCTCAACGGTGATTTCCAATGCGTTATGCAAGACTAGGACCCAGCTCGGTCCTAGTTCGAGCTGGGTTTACCCTGTCAAGGTTTTACAACACCTTTTAGGGTCAAAGGGTGAGCAACACGTTTTAGCAAGCAGCAGCAAGCAGCAACAGCAGCAGCAGCAGCAACAGAAAGCAGCAAGCAGAAGGTCCAAAAGTCCTTGTGACCATACCGTGGCTCAAAACCGGCATCCAAGTAGCTCAAAACCAGCGGGGAGCAAACGCGCATCACCACAAACAAGTTTCGTTGCGTTTCGAGCCGCATAGCCCGTTCTACAGCCGATTTAGTGTCCAAAAATGGCCGTTTTTGGGCTTTTTTTGGCCGTTTTCAGGACGATCATCGTGACAGATCAGGACGATCGCCGCTGCGCCAAGCAGGTGTTTTCAATGAGGGCCGTTGTTCTTTCATGGCGATTGGGCTATCTAAGGATGGCAAATGGGTGTTCAATAAGGTGTGTACCACGCCGTGGTGCTACACGGTGGTCCATTTTGAGCTGAAAACGAGCCGTTTTTGAGGCGTGTTTTAGGACGATCGTCCCGACCGTGAAGGCACATCTCGCAAGCAAGCAGTCTTTCCTCAGTGGTGATCTCCAATGCGTTACGCAAGACTAGGACCCAGCTCGGTCCTAGTTCGAGTCTTGATTACCGAGCTTGGTTTACCCTATCGAGGTTTTACACCACCTTTTAGGGGCCAGGGCTGAGCAACACGTTTTAGCAAGCAGCAAGCAGCAGCAAGCAGCAACAGCAGAAGGTCCAAAAGTCCTTGTGACCATACCGTGGCTCAAAACCGGCATCCAAGTAGCTCAAAACGAGCGGGGAGCAAACGCGCATCACCACAAGGAACTTTCGTTGCGTTTTGAGCCGTCTAGCCTGTTCTACGGCCGATTTAGTGTCCAAAAATGGCCGCATTTGGGCTGTTTTGGCTGTTTTCAGGACGATCGTCCCGAAAGTTCAGGACGATGGACGCTACGCCAAGCAGGTGTTTCCGATGAGGGCCGTTGCTCTTTCATGGCGATTGGGCTATCAAATGATGGCAAATGGGTGTCCAATAAGGCGTGTACCACGCTGTGGTGCCACGCCGTGGTCCATTTTGAGTCGAAAACAAGCCGTTTTTGAGCCGTGTTTCAGGACCATCGTCCCAACCGTGGAGGCACATCTACAATGCAAGCAGCCTTTCCTCAGTGGTGATCTCCAATGCGTTACGCAAGACTAGGACCCAGCTCGGTCCTAGTTCGAGTCTTGATTACCGAGCTGGGTTTACCCTGTCGAGGTTTTACACCACCTTTTAGGGTCCAAGGATGAGCAACACGTTTTAGCAGCAATAGCAGCAAGCAGCAGCAAGCAGCAGAAGGTCCCAAAGTCCTGGTGACCACACGGCGTGGCTCAAAACCGGCATCCAAGTAGCTCAAACCCATCGGGGAGCGAATGCACATCACCACAAACAAGTTTCGTTGCGTTTTGAGCCGTCTAGCCCGTTCTACGGCCGATTTAGTGTCCAAAAATGGCCGTTTTTGGGCTGCTTTCGGCCGTTTTCAGGACGATCGTCCTGAAAGTTCAGGACGATCGCCGCTACGCCAAGCAAGGGTTTCCAATGAGGGCCGTTGTTCTTTCATGGCGATTGGGCTATCAAAGGATGGCAAATGGGTGTTCAATAAGGCGTGTACCACGCCATGGTGCCGCGCGCTGGTCCATTTTGAGGTGAAAATGAGCCGTTTTTGAGCCGTGTTTCAGGACAACCGCCGTAACCATGGAGGCACATCTCTAAAGCAACCGGTCTTTCCTCAACGGTGATTTCCAATGCGTTATGCAAGACTAGGACCCAGCTCGGTCCTAGTTCGAGCTGGGTTTACCCTGTCGAGGTTTTACAACACCTTTTAGGGTCAAAGGGTGAGCAACACGTTTTAGCAAGCAGCAGCAAGCAGCAACAGCAGCAGCAGCAGCAACAGAAAGCAGCAAGCAGAAGGTCCAAAAGTCCTTGTGACCATACCGTGGCTCAAAACCGGCATCCAAGTAGCTCGAAACCAGCGGGGAGCAAACGCGCATCACCACAAACAAGTTTCGTTGCGTTTCGAGCCGCATAGCCCGTTCTACAGCCGATTTAGTGTCCAAAAATGGCCGTTTTTGGGCTATTTTTGGCCGTTTTCAGGACGATCATCGTGACAGATCAGGACGATCGCCGCTGCGCCAAGCAGGTGTTTTCAATGAGGGCCGTTGTTCTTTCATGGCGATTGGGCTATCTAAGGATGGCAAATGGGTGTTCAATAAGGTGTGTACCACGCCGTGGTGCTACACGGTGGTCCATTTTGAGCTGAAAACGAGCCGTTTTTGAGGCGTGTTTTAGGACGATCGTCCCGACCGTGAAGGCACATCTCGCAAGCAAGCAGTCTTTCCTCAGTGGTGATCTCCAATGCGTTACGCAAGACTAGGACCCAGCTCGGTCCTAGTTCGAGTCTTGATTACCGAGCTTGGTTTACCCTATCGAGGTTTTACACCACCTTTTAGGGGCCAGGGCTGAGCAACACGTTTTAGCAAGCAGCAAGCAGCAGCAAGCAGCAACAGCAGAAGGTCCAAAAGTCCTTGTGACCATACCGTGGCTCAAAACCGGCATCCAAGTAGCTCAAAACGAGCGGGGAGCAAACGCGCATCACCACAAGGAACTTTCGTTGCGTTTTGAGCCGTCTAGCCTGTTCTACGGCCGATTTAGTGTCCAAAAATGGCCGCTTTTGGGCTGTTTTGGCTGTTTTCAGGACGATCGTCCCGAAAGTTCAGGACGATGGACGCTACGCCAAGCAGGTGTTTCCGATGAGGGCCGTTGCTCTTTCATGGCGATTGGGCTATCAAATGATGGCAAATGGGTGTCCAATAAGGCGTGTACCACGCTGTGGTGCCACGCCGTGGTCCATTTTGAGTCGAAAACAAGCCGTTTTTGAGCCGTGTTTCAGGACCATCGTCCCAACCGTGGAGGCACATCTACAATGCAAGCAGCCTTTCCTCAGTGGTGATCTCCAATGCGTTACGCAAGACTAGGACCCAGCTCGGTCCTAGTTCGAGTCTTGATTACCGAGCTGGGTTTACCCTGTCGAGGTTTTACACCACCTTTTAGGGTCCAAGGATGAGCAACACGTTTTAGCAGCAATAGCAGCAAGCAGCAGCAAGCAGCAGAAGGTCCCAAAGTCCTGGTGACCACACGGCGTGGCTCAAAACCGGCATCCAAGTAGCTCAAACCCATCGGGGAGCGAATGCACATCACCACAAACAAGTTTCGTTGCGTTTTGAGCCGTCTAGCCCGTTCTACGGCCGATTTAGTGTCCAAAAATGGCCGTTTTTGGGCTGCTTTCGGCTGTTTTCAGGACAATCGTCCTGAAAGTTCAGGACGATCGCCGCTACGCCAAGCAAGGGTTTCCAATGAGGGCCGTTGTTTTTTCATGGCGATTGGGCTATCAAAGGATGGCAAATGGGTGTTCAATAAGGCGTGTACCACGCCATGGTGCCGCGCGCTGGTCCATTTTGAGGTGAAAATGAGCCGTTTTTGAGCCGTGTTTCAGGACAACCGCCGTAACCATGGAGGCACATCTCTAAAGCAACCGGTCTTTCCTCAACGGTGATTTCCAATGCGTTATGCAAGACTAGGACCCAGCTCGGTCCTAGTTCGAGCTGGGTTTACCCTGTCGAGGTTTTACAACACTTTTTAGGGTCAAAGGGTGAGCAACACGTTTTAGCAAGCAGCAGCAAGCAGCAACAGCAGCAGCAGCAGCAACAGAAAGCAGCAAGCAGAAGGTCCAAAAGTCCTTGTGACCATACCGTGGCTCAAAACCGGCATCCAAGTAGCTCGAAACCAGCGGGGAGCAAACGCGCATCACCACAAACAAGTTTCGTTTCGTTTTGAGCCGTCTAGCCCGTTCTTCCGCCGATTTAGTGTCCAAAAATGGCCGTTTTTGGGCTTTTTTTGGCCGTTTTCAGGACGATCGTTCTGAAGGGTCAGGACGATCGCCGCTGCGCCAAGCAGGTGTTTTCAATGAGGGCCGTTGTTTTTTCATGGCGATTGGGCTATCAAAGGATGGCAAAGGGGTGTTCAATAAGGCGTGTACCACGCCATGGTGCCACGCGGTGGTCCATTTTGAGGTGAAAACAAGCCGTTTTCTAGCCGTGTTTCAGGACGATCGTCCCGACCGTCGAGGGACGTCTCGAAAGCAAGCACTCTTTCCTCAACGGTCGTAACCATGGAGGCACATCTGCACAGCAAGCGGTCTTTCTACAACGGTGATCTCCTATGCGTTACGCAAGACTAGGACCCAGCTCGGTCCTAGTTCGAGTCCCAGCTACCGAGCTGGGTTTACCTTGTCGAGGTTTTACACCACCTTTTAGATGCCAAGGATGAGCTACACGTTTTAGCAGCGGCAAGCAGCAAGCAGCAAGCAGCAAGCAACAGCAGCAGCAAGCAGCAGTAGGAGGCGATCCAAAGGTCCTTGCGACCACACCGTGGCTCAAAACCGGCATCCAAGTGGCTCAAAATGACCAAGGAGCCAAGGCGCATCACCACAAACAGATTTCGTTGCATTTGGAGCCGTCTAGCCCGTTCTACGGCTGATTTAGTGTCCAAAAATGGCCGTTTTTGGGCTGTTTTTGGCTGTTTTCAGGACGATCGTCCTGAAAGTTCAGGACGATCGCCGCTACGCCAAGCAGGTGTTTCCGATGAGGGCCATTGTTTTTTCATGGCGATTGGGCTATCAAAGGAAGGCAAATGAATGTTCAATAAGGCGTGGACCACGCCGTGGTGCCACGCAGTGGTGCATTTTGAGGTGAAAATGAGCCGTTTTCCAGCCGGGTTTCAGGACCATCGCCGTAACCATGGAGGCACATCTCTAAAGCAAGGGCATTTTCTTCAACGGTGATTTCCCATGCGTTACGCAAGACTAGGACCCAGCTCGGTCCTAGTTCGAGTCTTGATTACCGAGCTCGGTTTACCCTGTCGAGGTTTTACACCACCTCCAAGGATGAGCAACACGTTTTAGCAGCAGCAAGCAGCAGCAGCAGCAGCAAGCAGAAGGTCCAAAAGTCCTTGTGAACACGGCGTTGCTCAAAAGCGGCATCTAAGTAGCTCAAAAGGACCGGGGAGCAGAGGCGCATCACCACAAACAGGTTTTGTTGCGTTTTGAGCCGTCTAGCCCGTTCTATGGCCGATTTAGTGTCCAAAAATGGCCGTTTTTGGCCTATTTTCGGCTGTTTTCAGGACGATGGTCCTGAAAGCTCAGGATGATCGCCGCTATGCCAAGCAGGTGTTTCCGATGAGGGCCACTGTTCTTCCATGGCGATTGGGCTATCAAAGGATGCAGGGGGGGGGGAAAAATGCGATTCGCATTTTTTCGCATTTTCCGCATTTTTTTTCGCATTTTCTGGGCAGGTCCCTTAGTGTAATGTTCAAGAGGATACATTCAAGTGGCATTGTGTAGTTCAACTAAAGGGTAGTTTTGTAGTCAAGTCAGTGTTTGCATACCTTCCCAACACCGCCACTTTTGTTTGTTACATGGCTCCTTTTCCCTTAGACATGTCACATGCTATGCCCTCCCATTGCCCTCCTTCTGAGCCCACATCTGATGATGGAAATAGCCCACCCCGCCGCAAAGTACGTGGTAAGGGGAGAGGTGGTGCCGGCGCAAAGTATTGCACCATGGGCCCTGGGAAGCGGAAGGAACAACGGTGTTGTTCTTGATCACCATCCCTACCAGCAGTGGGGCAGTGGAGAGGTTCTTCTCGCAAGCTGGCAACGTCTCCAAGAAGCAAAACAAGTTGTTGAATCAGATGAGGCGATTGGCTTTTATGGCGCGCTTCAACTTGGATGTCGAAGGGCGCCTTGTATAGTGTAGCTTCCGACAGCCGCCAACGTATACCTACGGGCGGTTAAGCTATCCAACTCGGGGCGAATAGTCGGAGGCAACGCACCGCGAAACACATCGATACGCCAGGCTCACCGGATTGGGCACCCTGTGGGCTTGGGAAGGCTTCCGACAGCCGCCAACGTATTTGTACGGGCGGTTAAGCTATCCAACTAGGGGCGAATAGTCGGGGGCAACGAACCGCGAAACGCATCGATACGCCAAGCTCACTGGACTGGGCACCCTGTGGGCTTGGGAAGGCTTCCGGCAGCCGCCATTGTATTCTTACGGGCGGTTAAGCTATCCATTGAGGGGCGAATAGCCGGTTGCTTCAATGGGGTATGGGGCGGAGGCAGTATTGGGGCTCTGCTGCTTCTTGCCGAGGGTGTAACGCCCCTCCTCCTAAACCACAGTAGAAGGGTGAGACTTCCCTACCACGCTTTGCATGTTGAGCCGGGGCCGTAGTCTTCACATTGATGGAGCGATGGTGTCAACAGATCAACATGCGTCTTGATAAACATAGGGGTTTTGGGAGTCCTATAGCATTGTAGCAAAACCGCATTTTATGCCGCATTTTTTCTCGCATTTTCCGCATTTTTTCCGCATTTTTCCGCATTTTTTTCCAATCCCGGCGACCGCATTTTTCCCCCCCCCCTGAGGATGGCAAATGGGTGTTGAATACGCCATGTACCATGCCGTGGTGCCACACGGTGGTCCATTTTGAGGTGAAAATGAGCCGTGTCTCAAGACGATCGTCCTGACCGTGGAGCCACATCTCTAAAGCAAGCGGTCTTTCTTCAACGGTGATTTCCCATGCGTTACGCAAGACTAGGACCCAGCTCGGTCCTAGTTCGAGTTTTGATTACCGAGCTGGGTTTACCCTGTCGAGGTTTTACACCACCTTTTAGGGGCCAAGGCTGAGCAACACGTTTTAGCAGCAGCAAGCAGCAGCAAGCAGCAAAAGTCGCTGAGACCACACTGCGGCTCAAAACCGGCATCCAAGTAGCTCAAAACGACCGCGGAGCTAAGGCGCATCACCACAAACAAGTTTCGTTGCGGTTTGAGCCGTCTAGCCGGTTCTACGGCCCATTTAGTGTCCAAAAATGGCCGTTTTTGGGCTGTTTTCGGCTGTTTTCAGGACGATCGCCCTGAAAGTTCAGGACGATCGCCGCTACGCCAAGCAAGTGTTTCCAATGAGGGCCGTTGTTCTTCCATGGCGATTGGGCCATCAAAGGATGACAAATGGGTGTTGAATAAGGCGTGTACCACTCCGTGGTGCCACACGGTGGTCCATTTTGAGGTTAAAACGAGCCGTTTTTGAGGCGTGTTTCAGGACCATCGCCGTAACCATGGAGGCACATCTCTAAAAGAAGCGGTCTTTCTTCAACAGTGATCTCCAATGCGTTACGCAAGACTAGGATTCAGCTCGGTCCTAGTTCGAGTGTTGATTACCGAGCTGGGTTTACCCTGTCGAGGTTTTACACCACCTTTTAGGGTCCAAGGATGAGCAACACGTTTTAGCAGCAATAGCAGCAAGCAGCAGCAAGCAGCAGAAGGTCCCAAAGTCCTGGTGACCACACGGCGTGGCTCAAAACCGGCATCCAAGTAGCTCAAACCCATCGGGGAGCGAATGCACATCACCACAAACAAGTTTCGTTGCGTTTTGAGCCGTCTAGCCCGTTCTACGGCCGATTTAGTGTCCAAAAATGGCCGTTTTTGGGCTGCTTTCGGCTGTTTTCAGGACGATCGTCCTGAAAGTTCAGGACGATCGCCGCTACGCCAAGCAAGGGTTTCCAATGAGGGCCATTGTTCTTTCATGGCGATTGGGCTATCAAAGGATGGCAAATGGGTGTTCAATAAGGCGTGTACCACGCCATGGTGCCGCGCGCTGGTCCATTTTGAGGTGAAAATGAGCCGTTTTTGAGCCGTGTTTCAGGACAACCGCCGTAACCATGGAGGCACATCTCTAAAGCAACCGGTCTTTCCTCAACGGTGATTTCCAATGCGTTATGCAAGACTAGGACCCAGCTCGGTCCTAGTTCGAGCTGGGTTTACCCTGTCGAGGTTTTACAACACTTTTTAGGGTCAAAGGGTGAGCAACACGTTTTAGCAAGCAGCAGCAAGCAGCAACAGCAGCAGCAAGCAGAAGGTCCAAAAGTCCTTGTGACCATACCGTGGCTCAAAACCGGCATCCAAGTAGCTCGAAACCAGCGGGGAGCAAACGCGCATCACCACAAACAAGTTTCGTTTCGTTTTGAGCCGTCTAGCCCGTTCTACGGCCGATTTAGTGTCCAAAAATGGCCGTTTTTGGGCTTTTTTTGGCCGTTTTCAGGACGATCGTTCTGAAGGGTCAGGACGATCGCCGCTGCGCCAAGCAGGTGTTTTCAATGAGGGCCGTTGTTTTTTCATGGCGATTGGGCTATCAAAGGATGGCAAAGGGGTGTTCAATAAGGCGTGTACCACGCCATGGTGCCACGCGGTGGTCCATTTTGAGGTGAAAACAAGCCGTTTTTGAGGCGTGTTTTAGGACGATCGTCCCGACCGTCGAGGGACATCTCGAAAGCAAGCACTCTTTCCTCAACGGTCGTAACCATGGAGGCACATCTGCACAGCAAGCGGTCTTTCTACAACGGTGATCTCCTATGCGTTACGCAAGACTAGGACCCAGCTCGGTCCTAGTTCGAGTCCCAGCTACCGAGCTGGGTTTACCTTGTCGAGGTTTTACACCACCTTTTAGATGCCAAGGATGAGCTACACGTTTTAGCAGCGGCAAGCAGCAAGCAGCAAGCAGCAAGCAACAGCAGCAGCAAGCAGCAGTAGGAGGCGATCCAAAGGTCCTTGCGACCACACCGTGGCTCAAAACCGGCATCCAAGTGGCTCAAAATGACCAAGGAGCCAAGGCGCATCACCACAAACAGATTTCGTTGCATTTGGAGCCGTCTAGCCCGTTCTACGGCTGATTTAGTGTCCAAAAATGGCCGTTTTTGGGCTGTTTTTGGCTGTTTTCAGGACGATCGTCCTGAAAGTTCAGGACGATCGCCGCTACGCCAAGCAGGTGTTTCCGATGAGGGCCATTGTTTTTTCATGGCGATTGGGCTATCAAAGGAAGGCAAATGAATGTTCAATAAGGCGTGGACCACGCCGTGGTGCCACGCAGTGGTGCATTTTGAGGTGAAAATGAGCCGTTTTCCAGCCGGGTTTCAGGACCATCGCCGTAACCATGGAGGCACATCTCTAAAGCAAGGGCATTTTCTTCAACGGTGATTTCCCATGCGTTACGCAAGACTAGGACCCAGCTCGGTCCTAGTTCGAGTCTTGATTACCGAGCTCGGTTTACCCTGTCGAGGTTTTACACCACCTCCAAGGATGAGCAACACGTTTTAGCAGCAGCAAGCAGCAGCAGCAGCAGCAAGCAGAAGGTCCAAAAGTCCTTGTGAACACGGCGTTGCTCAAAAGCGGCATCTAAGTAGCTCAAAAGGACCGGGGAGCAGAGGCGCATCACCACAAACAGGTTTTGTTGCGTTTTGAGCCGTCTAGCCCGTTCTATGGCCGATTTAGTGTCCAAAAATGGCCGTTTTTGGCCTATTTTCGGCTGTTTTCAGGACGATGGTCCTGAAAGCTCAGGATGATCGCCGCTATGCCAAGCAGGTGTTTCCGATGAGGGCCACTGTTCTTCCATGGCGATTGGGCTATCAAAGGATGGCAAATGGGTGTTGAATACGCCATGTACCATGCCGTGGTGCCACACGGTGGTCCATTTTGAGGTGAAAATGAGCCGTGTCTCAAGACGATCGTCCTGACCGTGGAGCCACATCTCTAAAGCAAGCGGTCTTTCTTCAACGGTGATTTCCCATGCGTTACGCAAGACTAGGACCCAGCTCGGTCCTAGTTCGAGTTTTGATTACCGAGCTGGGTTTACCCTGTCGAGGTTTTACACCACCTTTTAGGGGCCAAGGCTGAGCAACACGTTTTAGCAGCAGCAAGCAGCAGCAAGCAGCAAAAGTCGCTGAGACCACACTGCGGCTCAAAACCGGCATCCAAGTAGCTCAAAACGACCGGGGAGCTAAGGCGCATCACCACAAACAAGTTTCGTTGCGGTTTGAGCCGTCTAGCCGGTTCTACGGCCCATTTAGTGTCCAAAAATGGCCGTTTTTGGGCTGTTTTCGGCTGTTTTCAGGACGATCGCCCTGAAAGTTCGGGACGATCGCCGCTACGCCAAGCAAGTGTTTCCAATGAGGGCCGTTGTTCTTCCATGGCGATTGGGCCATCAAAGGATGACAAATGGGTGTTGAATAAGGCGTGTACCACTCCGTGGTGCCACACGGTGGTCCATTTTGAGGTTAAAACGAGCCGTTTTTGAGGCGTGTTTCAGGACCATCGCCGTAACCATGGAGGCACATCTCTAAAAGAAGCGGTCTTTCTTCAACAGTGATCTCCAATGCGTTACGCAAGACTAGGATTCAGCTCGGTCCTAGTTCGAGTGTTGATTACCGAGCTGGGTTTACCCTGTCGAGGTTTTACACCACCTTTTAGGGGCCAGGGCTGAGCAACACGTTTTAGCAGCAGCAAGCAGCAGCAACAGCAGCAGCAGCAGCAACAGAAAGCAGCAAGCAGAAGGTCCAAAAGTCCTTGTGACCATACCGTGGCTCAAAACCGGCATCCAAGCAGCTCGAAACGAGCGGGGAGCAAACGCGCATCACCACAAACAAGTTTCGTTTCGTTTTGAGCCGTCTAGCCCGTTCTACAGCCGATTTAGTGTCCAAAAATGGCCGTTTTTGGGCTGTTTTTGGCCGTTTTCAGGACGATCGTTCTGAAGGTTCAGGACGATCGCCGCTGCGCCAAGCAGGTGTTTTCGATGAGGGCCGTTGTTTTTTCATGGCGATTGGGCTATCAAAGGATGGCAAAGGGGTGTTCAATAAGGCGTGTACCACGCCATGGTGCCACGCGGTGGTCCATTTTGAGGTGAAAACAAGCCGTTTTCTAGCCGTGTTTCAGGACGATCGTCCCGACCGTCGAGGGACATCTCGAAAGCAAGCACTCTTTCCTCAACGGTCGTAACCATGGAGGCACATCTGCATAGCAAGCGGTCTTTCTACAACGGTGATCTCCAATGCGTTACGCAAGACTAGGACCCAGCTCGGTCCTAGTTCGAGTCCCAGTTACCGAGCTGGGTTTACCTTGTCGAGGTTTTACACCACCTTTTAGATGCCAAGGATGAGCTACACGTTTTAGCAGCGGCAAGCAGCAAGCAGCAAGCAGCAAGCAGCAGCAGCAGCAAGCAGCAGTAGCAGGCGATCCAAAGGTCCTTGCGACCACACCGTGGCTCAAAACCGGCATCCAAGTGGCTCAAAATGACCAAGGAGCCAAGGCGCATCACCACAAACAGATTTCGTTGCATTTGGAGCCGTCTAGCCCGTTCTACGTCTGATTTAGTGTCCAAAAATGGCCGTTTTTGGGCTGTTTTTGGCTGTTTTCAGGACGATCGTCCTGAAAGTTCAGGACGATCGCCGCTACGCCAAGCAGGTGTTTCCGATGAGGGCCATTGTTTTTTCATGGCGATTGGGCCATCAAAGGAAGGCAAATGAATGTTCAATAAGGCGTGGACCACGCCGTGGTGCCACGCAGTGGTGCATTTTGAGGTGAAAATGAGCCGTTTTCCAGCCGGGTTTCAGGACCATCGCCGTAACCATGGAGGCACATCTCTAAAGCAAGGGCATTTTCTTCAACGGTGATTTCCCATGCGTTACGCAAGACTAGGACCCAGCTCGGTCCTAGTTCGAGTCTTGATTACCGAGCTCGGTTTACCCTGTCGAGGTTTTACACCACCTTTTAGGGGCCAAGGATGAGCAACACGTTTTAGCAGCAGCAAGCAGCAGCAGCAGCAGCAAGCAGAAGGTCCAAAAGTCCTTGTGAACACGGCGTGGCTCAAAAGCGGCATCCAAGTAGCTCAAAAGGACCGGGGAGCAGAGGCGCATCACCACAAACAGGTTTTGTTGCGTTTTGAGCCGTCTAGCCCGTTCTATGGCCGATTTAGTGTCCAAAAATGGCCGTTTTTGGCCTATTTTCGGCTGTTTTCAGGACGATGGTCCTGAAAGCTCAGGATGATCGCCGCTATGCCAAGCAGGTGTTTCCGATGAGGGCCATTGTTCTTCCATGGCGATTGGGCTATCAAAGGATGGCAAATGGGTGTTGAATACGCCATGTACCATGCCGTGGTGCCACACGGTGGTCCATTTTGAGGTGAAAATGAGCCGTATCTCAAGACGATCGTCCTGACCGTGGAGCCACATCTCTAAAGCAAGCGGTCTTTCTTCAACGGTGATTTCCCATGCGTTACGCAAGACTAGGACCCAGCTCGGTCCTAGTTCGAGTTTTGATTACCGAGCTGGGTTTACCCTGTCGAGGTTTTACACCACCTTTTAGGGGCCAAGGCTGAGCAACACGTTTTAGCAGCAGCAAGCAGCAGCAAGCAGCAAAAGTCGCTGAGACCACACTGCGGCTCAAAACCGGCATCCAAGTAGCTCAAAACGACCGGGGAGCTAAGGCGCATCACCACAAACAAGTTTCGTTGCGGTTTGAGCCGTCTAGCCGGTTCTACGGCCCATTTAGTGTCCAAAAATGGCCGCTTTTGGGCTGTTTCGGCTGTTTTCAGGACGATCGCCCTGAAAGTTCGGGACGATCGCCGCTACGCCAAGCAAGTGTTTCCAATGAGGGCCGTTGTTCTTCCATGGCGATTGGGCCATCAAAGGATGACAAATGGGTGTTGAATAAGGCGTGTACCACTCCG
This sequence comes from Eutreptiella sp. 'Long Island Sound 2002', assembly GCA_964036045.1. Classification (NCBI taxonomy): domain Eukaryota; phylum Euglenozoa; class Euglenophyceae; order Eutreptiales; family Eutreptiaceae; genus Eutreptiella; species Eutreptiella sp. 'Long Island Sound 2002'. Next base: position 149,871,267 of record OZ038381.1, on the reverse strand, counting down.
TGGTGCCACACGGTGGTCCATTTTGAGGTTAAAACGAGCCGTTTTTGAGGCGTGTTTCAGGACAATCGTTGTAACCATGGAGGCATATCTCTAAAAGAAGCGGTCTTTCTTCAACGGTGATCTCCAATGCGTTACGCAAGACTAGGATTCAGCTCGGTCCTAGTTCGAGTTTTGATTACCGAGCTGGGTTTACCCTGTCGAGGTTTTACACCACCTTTTAGGGGCCAAGGCTGAGCAACACGTTTTAGCAGCAGCAAGCAGCAGCAAGCAGCAGGCGCCCCAAAAGTTCTTGAGACCACAATGCGGCTCAAAACCGGCATCCAAGTAGCTCAAAACGACCGGGGAGCTAAGGCGCATCAGCACAAACAAGTTTCGTTGCGGTTTGAGCCGTCTAGCCGGTTCTACGGCCCATTTAGTGTCCAAAAATGGCCGTTTTTGGGCTATTTTTGGCCGTTTTCAGAACTATCGTTTTGAAAGTTCAGGACGATCGCCGCTACGTCAAGCCGGTGTTTCCGATGAGGGCCGTTGTTCTTTCATGGCAATTGGGCTATCAAAGGATGGCAAATGGGTGTTCAATAAGGCGTGTACCACGCCGTGGTGCCACGCAGTTGTGCATTTTGAGGTGAAAATGAGCCGTTTTCCAGCCGCATTTCACGACAACCGCCGTAACCATGGAGGCACATCTCTAAAGCAAGCGGTCTTTCTTCAATGGTGATTTCCCATGCGTTACGCAAGACTAGGACCCAGCTCGGTCCTAGTTCGAGTCTTGATCTAATTACCAAGCTGGGTTTACCCTGTCGAGGTTTTACACCACCTTTTAGGGTCCAAGGGTGGGCAACACGTTTTAGCAGCAGCAAGCAGCAGGCGCCCCAAAAGTCCTTGCGACCACACCGTGGCTGAGAACCGGCATCCAAGTAGCTCAAAACGACCGCGGAGCCAAGGCGCATCACCACAAACAAGTCTCGTTGCGTTTTGAGCCGTCTAGCCCGTTCTACGGCCGATTTAGTGTCCAAAAATGGCGGTTTTTGGGCCGTTTTTGGCTATTTTCAGGACGATCGTCCTGAAAGTTCAGGACGATGACCGCTACGCCAAGCAGGTGTTTCCGATGAGGGCCGTTGCTCTTTCATGCCAATTGGGCCATCAAAGGATGGCAAATGGGTGTTCAATACGGCGTGTACCATGCTGTGGTGCCACACGGTGGTCCATTTTGAGGTGAAAAGGGGCCGTTTTTGAGCCGTGTTTCAGGACGATCGTCCCGAACGTGGAGGCACATCTCGAAAGCAAGCAGTCTTTCCTCAACAGTGATCTCCAATGCGTTACGCAAGACTAGGACCCAGCTCGGTCCTAGTTCGAGTCTTGAGCTGGGTTTACCCTGTCGAGGTTTTACACCACCTTTTAGGGGCCAGGGCTGAGCAACACGTTTTAGCAGCAGCAAGCAGCAACAGCAGCAGCAGCAGCAACAGAAAGCAGCAAGCAGAAGGTCCAAAAGTCCTTGTGACCATACCGTGGCTCAAAACCGGCATCCAAGCAGCTCGAAACGAGCGGGGAGCAAACGCGCATCACCACAAACAAGTTTCGTTTCGTTTTGAGCCGTCTAGCCCGTTCTACGGCCGATTTAGTGTCCAAAAATGGCCGGTTTTGGGCTGTTTTTGGCCGTTTTCAGGACGATCATCGTGACAGATCAGGACGATCGCCGCTGCGCCAAGCAGGTGTTTTCGATGAGGGCCGTTGTTTTTTCATGGCGATTGGGCTATCAAAGGATGGCAAAGGGGTGTTCAATAAGGCGTGTACCACGCCATGGTGCCACGCGGTGGTCCATTTTGAGGTGAAAACAAGCCGTTTTCTAGCCGTGTTTCAGGACGATCGTCCCGACCGTCGAGGGACATCTCGAAAGCAAGCACTCTTTCCTCAACGGTCGTAACCCTGGAGGCACATCTGCACAGCAAGCGGTCTTTCTACAACGGTGATCTCCAATGCGTTACGCAAGACTAGGACCCAGCTCGGTCCTAGTTCGAGTCCCAGTTACCGAGCTGGGTTTACCTTGTCGAGGTTTTACACCACCTTTTAGATGCCAAGGATGAGCTACACGTTTTAGCAGCGGCAAGCAGCAAGCAGCAAGCAGCAAGCAGCAGCAGCAGCAAGCAGCAGTAGCAGGCGATCCAAAGGTCCTTGCGACCACACCGTGGCTCAAAACCGGCATCCAAGTGGCTCAAAATGACCAAGGAGCCAAGGCGCATCACCACAAACAGATTTCGTTGCATTTGGAGCCGTCTAGCCCGTTCTACGTCTGATTTAGTGTCCAAAAATGGCCGTTTTTGGGCTGTTTTTGGCTGTTTTCAGGACGATCGTCCTGAAAGTTCAGGACGATCGCCGCTACGCCAAGCAGGTGTTTCCGATGAGGGCCATTGTTTTTTCATGGCGATTGGGCCATCAAAGGAAGGCAAATGAATGTTCAATAAGGCGTGGACCACGCCGTGGTGCCACGCAGTGGTGCATTTTGAGGTGAAAATGAGCCGTTTTCCAGCCGGGTTTCAGGACCATCGCCGTAACCATGGAGGCACATCTCTAAAGCAAGGGCATTTTCTTCAACGGTGATTTCCCATGCGTTACGCAAGACTAGGACCCAGCTCGGTCCTAGTTCGAGTCTTGATTACCGAGCTCGGTTTACCCTGTCGAGGTTTTACACCACCTTTTAGGGGCCAAGGATGAGCAACACGTTTTAGCAGCAGCAAGCAGCAGCAGCAGCAGCAAGCAGAAGGTCCAAAAGTCCTTGTGAACACGGCGTGGCTCAAAAGCGGCATCCAAGTAGCTCAAAAGGACCGGGGAGCAGAGGCGCATCACCACAAACAGGTTTTGTTGCGTTTTGAGCCGTCTAGCCCGTTCTATGGCCGATTTAGTGTCCAAAAATGGCCGTTTTTGGCCTATTTTCGGCTGTTTTCAGGACGATGGTCCTGAAAGCTCAGGATGATCGCCGCTATGCCAAGCAGGTGTTTCCGATGAGGGCCATTGTTCTTCCATGGCGATTGGGCTATCAAAGGATGGCAAATGGGTGTTGAATACGCCATGTACCATGCCGTGGTGCCACACGGTGGTCCATTTTGAGGTGAAAATAAGCCGTATCTCAAGACGATCGTCCTGACCGTGGAGCCACATCTCTAAAGCAAGCGGTCTCTCTTCAACGGTGATTTCCCATGCGTTACGCAAGACTAGGACCCAGCTCGGTCCTAGTTCGAGTTTTGATTACCGAGCTGGGTTTACCCTGTCGAGGTTTTACACCACCTTTTAGGGGCCAAGGCTGAGCAACACGTTTTAGCAGCAGCAAGCAGCAGCAAGCAGCAAAAGTCGCTGAGACCACACTGCGGCTCAAAACCGGCATCCAAGTAGCTCAAAACGACCGGGGAGCTAAGGCGCATCACCACAAACAAGTTTCGTTGCGGTTTGAGCCGTTTAGCCGGTTCTACGGCCCATTTAGTGTCCAAAAAAGGCCGTTTTTGGGCTGTTTTCGGCTGTTTTCAGGACGATCGCCCTGAAAGTTCGGGACGATCGCCGCTACGCCAAGCAAGTGTTTCCAATGAGGGCCGTTGTTCTTCCATGGCGATTGGGCCATCAAAGGATGACAAATGGGTGTTGAATAAGGCGTGTACCACTCCGTGGTGCCACACGGTGGTCCTTTTTGAGGTTAAAACGAGCCGTTTTTGAGGCGTGTTTCAGGACAATCGTTGTAACCATGGAGGCACATCTCTAAAAGAAGCGGTCTTTCTTCAACAATGATCTCCAATGCGTTACGCAAGACTAGGATTCAGCTCGGTCCTAGTTCGAGTTTTGATTACCGAGCTGGGTTTACCCTGTCGAGGTTGTACACCACCTTTTAGGGGCCAAGGCTGAGCAACACGTTTTAGCAGCAGCAAGCAGCAGCAAGCAGCAGGCGCCCCAAAAGTTCTTGAGACCACAATGCGGCTCAAAACCGGCATCCAAGTAGCTCAAAGCGACCGGGGAGCTAAGGCGCATCAGCACAAACAAGTTTCGTTGCGGTTTGAGCCGTCTAGCCGGTTCTACGGCCCATTTAGTGTCCAAAAATGGCCGTTTTTGGGCTGTTTTTGGCCGTTTTCAGAACTATCGTTTTGAAAGTTCAGGACCATCGCCGCTACGTCAAGCCGCTGTTTCCGATGAGGGCCGTTGTTCTTTCATGGCAATTGGGCTATCAAAGGATGGCAAATGGGTGTTCAATAAGGCGTGTACCACGCCGTGGTGCCACGCAGTTGTGCATTTTGAGGTGAAAATGAGCCGTTTTCCAGCCGCATTTCACGACAACCGCCGTAACCATGGAGGCACATCTCTAAAGCAAGCGGTCTTTCTTCAATGGTGATTTCCCATGCGTTACGCAAGACTAGGACCCAGCTCGGTCCTAGTTCGAGTCTTGATCTAATTACCAAGCTGGGTTTACCCTATCGAGGTTTTACACCACCTTTTAGGGTCCAAGGGTGGGCAACACGTTTTAGCAGCAGCAAGCAGCAGGCGCCCCAAAAGTCCTTGCGACCACACCGTGGCTGAGAACCGGCATCCAAGTAGCTCAAAACGACCGCGGAGCCAAGGCGCATCACCACAAACAAGTCTCGTTGCGTTTTGAGCCGTCTAGCCCGTTCTACGGCCGATTTAGTGTCCAAAAATGGCGGTTTTTGGGCCGTTTTTGGCTATTTTCAGGACGATCGTCCTGAAAGTTCAGGACGATGACCGCTACGCCAAGCAGGTGTTTCCGATGAGGGCCGTTGCTTTTTCATGCCAATTGGGCCATCAAAGGATGGCAAATGGGTGTTCAATACGGCGTGTACCATGCTGTGGTGCCACACGGTGGTCCATTTTGAGGTGAAAAGGGGCCGTTTTTGAGCCGTGTTTCAGGACGATCGTCCCGAACGTGGAGGCACATCTCGAAAGCAAGCAGTCTTTCCTCAACAGTGATCTCCAATGCGTTACGCAAGACTAGGACCCAGCTCGGTCCTAGTTCGAGTCTTGAGCTGGGTTTACCCTGTCGAGGTTTTACACCACCTTTTAGGGGCCAAGGCTGAGCAACACGTTTTAGCAACAGCAGCAAGCAGCACGCGAGTAAAAAGTCCTTGCGACCACACCGTGGCTCAAAACCGGCATCCAAGTAGCTCAAAACGACCGGGGAGCTAAGGCGCATCACCACAAACAAGTTTCGTTGCATTTCGAGCCGTCTAGCCGGTTCTACGGCCCATTGAGTGTCCAAAAATGGCCGTTTTTGGGCTGCTTTCGGCCGTTTTCAGGACGATCGTCCTGAAAGTTCAGGACGATCGCCGCTACGTCAAGCCGGTGTTTCCGATGAGGGCCGTTGTTCTTTCATGACGATAGGGGTATTAAAGGATGGCAAATGGGTGTTGAATAAGGCGTGTACCGCGCCGTGGTGCCACGCGGTGGTCCATTTTGAGGTGAAAATGAGCCGTTTTCCAGCGGTGTTTTAGGACCATCGCCGTCACTAGGGATGCACATCTCTAAAGCAAGCGGTGTTTCTTCAAAGGTGATCTCCCATGCGTTACGCAAGACTAGGACTCAGCTCGGTCCTAGTTGGAGTCTTGATAGGGTGGTTACCGAGCCGGGTTTACGCTGTCGAGGTTTTACACCACCTTTTAGGGGCCAAGGGTGAGCAACACGTTTTAGCAGCAGGAGCAAGCGGCGGGCGCCCCAAAAGTCCTTGAGATCACACCGCGGCGCAAAACCGGCATCCAAGTAGCTCAAAACGACCGGGGAGCAAAGGCGCATCACCACAAACAACTTTCGTTGCATTTCGAGCCGTCTAGCCGGTTCTACGGCCCATTTAGTGTCCAAAAAAAGGCCGTTTTTGGGCTGTTTTCGGCTGTTTTCAGGACGATCGTCCTGAAAGGTCAGGACGATCGTCCTGAAAGTTCAGGACGATCGCCGCTGCGCCAAGCAGGTGTTTCCGATGAGGGCTGTTGTTTTTTCATGGCGATTGGGCTATCAAAGGATGGCAAAGGGGTGTTCAATAAGGCGTGTACCACGCCATGGTGCCACGCGGTGGTCCATTTTGAGGTGAAAACAAGCCGTTTTCTAGCCGTGTTTCAGGACGATCGTCCCGACCGTCGAGGGACATCTCGAAAGCAAGCACTCTTTCCTCAACGGTCGTAACCCTGGAGGCACATCTGCACAGCAAGCGGTCTTTCTACAACGGTGATCTCCAATGCGTTACGCAAGACTAGGACCCAGCTCGGTCCTAGTTCGAGTCCCAGTTACCGAGCTGGGTTTACCTTGTCGAGGTTTTACACCACCTTTTAGATGCCAAGGATGAGCTACACGTTTTAGCAGCGGCAAGCAGCAAGCAGCAAGCAGCAAGCAGCAGCAGCAGCAAGCAGCAGTAGCAGGCGATCCAAAGGTCCTTGCGACCACACCGTGGCTCAAAACCGGCATCCAAGTGGCTCAAAATGACCAAGGAGCCAAGGCGCATCACCACAAACAGATTTCGTTGCATTTGGAGCCGTCTAGCCCGTTCTACGTCTGATTTAGTGTCCAAAAATGGCCGTTTTTGGGCTGTTTTTGGCTGTTTTCAGGACGATCGTCCTGAAAGTTCAGGACGATCGCCGCTACGCCAAGCAGGTGTTTCCGATGACGGCCATTGTTTTTTCATGGCGATTGGGCCATCAAAGGAAGGCAAATGAATGTTCAATAAGGCGTGGACCACGCCGTGGTGCCACGCAGTGGTGCATTTTGAGGTGAAAATGAGCCGTTTTCCAGCCGGGTTTCAGGACCATCGCCGTAACCATGGAGGCACATCTCTAAAGCAAGGGCATTTTCTTCAACGGTGATTTCCCATGCGTTACGCAAGACTAGGACCCAGCTCGGTCCTAGTTCGAGTCTTGATTACCGAGCTCGGTTTACCCTGTCGAGGTTTTACACCACCTTTTAGGGGCCAAGGATGAGCAACACGTTTTAGCAGCAGCAAGCAGCAGCAGCAGCAGCAAGCAGAAGGTCCAAAAGTCCTTGTGAACACGGCGTGGCTCAAAAGCGGCATCCAAGTAGCTCAAAAGGACCGGGGAGCAGAGGCGCATCACCACAAACAGGTTTTGTTGCGTTTTGAGCCGTCTAGCCCGTTCTCTGGCCGATTTAGTGTCCAAAAATGGCCGTTTTTGGCCTATTTTCGGCTGTTTTCAGGACGATGGTCCTGAAAGCTCAGGATGATCGCCGCTATGCCAAGCAGGTGTTTCCGATGAGGGCCATTGTTCTTCCATGGCGATTGGGCTATCAAAGGATGGCAAATGGGTGTTGAATACGCCATGTACCATGCCGTGGTGCCACACGGTGGTCCATTTTGAGGTGAAAATAAGCCGTATCTCAAGACGATCGTCCTGACCGTGGAGCCACATCTCTAAAGCAAGCGGTCTCTCTTCAACGGTGATTTCCCATGCGTTACGCAAGACTAGGACCCAGCTCGGTCCTAGTTCGAGTTTTGATTACCGAGCTGGGTTTACCCTGTCGAGGTTTTACACCACCTTTTAGGGGCCAAGGCTGAGCAACACGTTTTAGCAGCAGCAAGCAGCAGCAAGCAGCAAAAGTCGCTGAGACCACACTGCGGCTCAAAACCGGCATCCAAGTAGCTCAAAACGACCGGGGAGCTAAGGCGCATCACCACAAACAAGTTTCGTTGCGGTTTGAGCCGTTTAGCCGGTTCTACGGCCCATTTAGTGTCCAAAAAAGGCCGTTTTTGGGCTGTTTTCGGCTGTTTTCAGGACGATCGCCCTGAAAGTTCGGGACGATCGCCGCTACGCCAAGCAAGTGTTTCCAATGAGGGCCGTTGTTCTTCCATGGCGATTGGGCCATCAAAGGATGACAAATGGGTGTTGAATAAGGCGTGTACCACTCCGTGGTGCCACACGGTGGTCCTTTTTGAGGTTAAAACGAGCCGTTTTTGAGGCGTGTTTCAGGACAATCGTTGTAACCATGGAGGCACATCTCTAAAAGAAGCGGTCTTTCTTCAACAATGATCTCCAATGCGTTACGCAAGACTAGGATTCAGCTCGGTCCTAGTTCGAGTTTTGATTACCGAGCTGGGTTTACCCTGTCGAGGTTGTACACCACCTTTTAGGGGCCAAGGCTGAGCAACACGTTTTAGCAGCAGCAAGCAGCAGCAAGCAGCAGGCGCCCCAAAAGTTCTTGAGACCACAATGCGGCTCAAAACCGGCATCCAAGTAGCTCAAAGCGACCGGGGAGCTAAGGCGCATCAGCACAAACAAGTTTCGTTGCGGTTTGAGCCGTCTAGCCGGTTCTACGGCCCATTTAGTGTCCAAAAATGGCCGTTTTTGGGCTGTTTTTGGCCGTTTTCAGAACTATCGTTTTGAAAGTTCAGGACCATCGCCGCTACGTCAAGCCGCTGTTTCCGATGAGGGCCGTTGTTCTTTCATGGCAATTGGGCTATCAAAGGATGGCAAATGGGTGTTCAATAAGGCGTGTACCACGCCGTGGTGCCACGCAGTTGTGCATTTTGAGGTGAAAATGAGCCGTTTTCCAGCCGCATTTCACGACAACCGCCGTAACCATGGAGGCACATCTCTAAAGCAAGCGGTCTTTCTTCAATGGTGATTTCCCATGCGTTACGCAAGACTAGGACCCAGCTCGGTCCTAGTTCGAGTCTTGATCTAATTACCAAGCTGGGTTTACCCTATCGAGGTTTTACACCACCTTTTAGGGTCCAAGGGTGGGCAACACGTTTTAGCAGCAGCAAGCAGCAGGCGCCCCAAAAGTCCTTGCGACCACACCGTGGCTGAGAACCGGCATCCAAGTAGCTCAAAACGACCGCGGAGCCAAGGCGCATCACCACAAACAAGTCTCGTTGCGTTTTGAGCCGTCTAGCCCGTTCTACGGCCGATTTAGTGTCCAAAAATGGCGGTTTTTGGGCCGTTTTTGGCTATTTTCAGGACGATCGTCCTGAAAGTTCAGGACGATGACCGCTACGCCAAGCAGGTGTTTCCGATGAGGGCCGTTGCTTTTTCATGCCAATTGGGCCATCAAAGGATGGCAAATGGGTGTTCAATACGGCGTGTACCATGCTGTGGTGCCACACGGTGGTCCATTTTGAGGTGAAAAGGGGCCGTTTTTGAGCCGTGTTTCAGGACGATCGTCCCGAACGTGGAGGCACATCTCGAAAGCAAGCAGTCTTTCCTCAACAGTGATCTCCAATGCGTTACGCAAGACTAGGACCCAGCTCGGTCCTAGTTCGAGTCTTGAGCTGGGTTTACCCTGTCGAGGTTTTACACCACCTTTTAGGGGCCAAGGCTGAGCAACACGTTTTAGCAACAGCAGCAAGCAGCACGCGAGTAAAAAGTCCTTGCGACCACACCGTGGCTCAAAACCGGCATCCAAGTAGCTCAAAACGACCGGGGAGCTAAGGCGCATCACCACAAACAAGTTTCGTTGCATTTCGAGCCGTCTAGCCGGTTCTACGGCCCATTGAGTGTCCAAAAATGGCCGTTTTTGGGCTGCTTTCGGCCGTTTTCAGGACGATCGTCCTGAAAGTTCAGGACGATCGCCGCTACGTCAAGCCGGTGTTTCCGATGAGGGCCGTTGTTCTTTCATGACGATAGGGGTATTAAAGGATGGCAAATGGGTGTTGAATAAGGCGTGTACCGCGCCGTGGTGCCACGCGGTGGTCCATTTTGAGGTGAAAATGAGCCGTTTTCCAGCGGTGTTTTAGGACCATCGCCGTCACTAGGGATGCACATCTCTAAAGCAAGCGGTGTTTCTTCAAAGGTGATCTCCCATGCGTTACGCAAGACTAGGACTCAGCTCGGTCCTAGTTGGAGTCTTGATAGGGTGGTTACCGAGCCGGGTTTACGCTGTCGAGGTTTTACACCACCTTTTAGGGGCCAAGGGTGAGCAACACGTTTTAGCAGCAGGAGCAAGCGGCGGGCGCCCCAAAAGTCCTTGAGATCACACCGCGGCGCAAAACCGGCATCCAAGTAGCTCAAAACGACCGGGGAGCAAAGGCGCATCACCACAAACAACTTTCGTTGCATTTCGAGCCGTCTAGCCGGTTCTACGGCCCATTTAGTGTCCAAAAAAAGGCCGTTTTTGGGCTGTTTTCGGCTGTTTCCAGGACGATCGTCCTGAAAGGTCAGGACGATCGTCCTGAAAGTTCAGGACGATCGCCGCTGCGCCAAGCAGGTGTTTCCGATGAGGGCTGTTGTTCTTTCATGGCGATTGGGCTATCAAAGCATGGCAAATGGGTGTTCAATAAGGCGTGTACCACGCCGTGGTGCCACGCGGTGGTCCATTTTGAGGTGAAAATGAGCCGTTATTGAGCCGTGTGTCAGGACAATCGTTGTAACCATGGAGGCACATCTGCAAAGCAAGCGGTCTTTTTTCAACGGTGATTTCCCATGCGTTAGGCAAGATCAGGACCCAGCTCGCTCCTATTTCGAGTCTTGAGTTGTTCTTTCATGACGATTGGGGTATTAAAGGATGGCAAATGGGTGTTCAATAAGGCGTGTACCGCGCCGTGGTGCCATGCAGTGGTCCATTTTGAGGTGAAAATGAGCCGTTTTCCAGCCGCGTTTTAGGGCCATCGCCGTCACTAGGGAGGCACATCTCTAAAGCACGCGGTCTTTCCTCAACGGTGATTTCCCATGCAAATAAGTGATGAAGAAGACATCTTCCGCGTCGTTGTGTCTTCCCGTGGTCCATTTGGGGTGAATAATGGGTAGGAGCAAGCAGCTCGCAACACCCGTCAATCCATATGTGCCTTTGTTGCCATGTAGGCTTTCTCATGGCATCCAAGCGGCTGTTATGTACGTGCCTTGGTTGCTGTGTAGGCTTTCTCACGGCAATCAAACTAATATTGACCTTGTCGGATACGGGAACACAGGTGTTTGTTTGATGAGTGCACTTGCTCCATATGTGCCTTTGTTGCCATGTAGGCTTTCTCGTGGCATCAAAACGTGCTTGTTATGTGGGTACCTTGGTCGCCGTGTAGGCTTTCTCACGGCAATCAAGCCATTTCACTTTCCAACGAGGAACACTCTCTCTGGTTAGTTCCCAATTTGTGGCCTTTATGGACGCTTAGTTGCTGTTTTTGTCACCATCCTTTGGTGTGGATTTTTTTATTTGGACACATGCCTACGCCTTCACTGACTGACAAAGATTGTCATGATGTGGCTCACCTATGGGGATGGAAGTGGGTACGCCAAGACAACCAAGACATGAACGCCAAGGCAGTCATGCGGTGGACTTGTGCATCTTGTGGAGAATCCAAGAATGTACGGTTTGATAACATGAAGAAGTTTGGTCCGGGAAAGCACAAGTGTTCAAAACAATCTCCACCACAAGGGAAAGAGGACAATGCGAAAGCAAAAGACGGTCGCCCATCCGTCAGCACGTTGCATTGCAATCAACTTGCGGCCGAATATGGATGTGATTGGTTGGGGGTCCTTGTGGACAACGTTGTGCATGTAGACGACTCCTTCATTTCCTCAATTCGTGTGATGCGTTGGCAATGTTGGGGTTGTACCACCAATTTTGATCGTACATACAAGATGATGAAGAGGCGAGGCTTTGTTTGCTCCACCTGTAACGCATCACAATCTAAGGAGAACAAAAAGCGTGCAGGGCAAGCGGGCTCCAAGGAGAACAAGCAGCGGGCAGGGCAAGCGGGCGGTGTGGTGGCACCCCGGGAGGACAAGCAGCGGGCAGGGCAAGCGGGCTCCAAGGAGAACAAGCAGCGTGCAAGGCAAGCGGGTGGTGTGTTCTGGCATCCCGAGAGGACAAGCAGCGGGCAGGGCAAGCGGGCTCCAAGGAGGACAAACAGCGGGCGGGACAGGCTAGCCCTAAGGAGGACAAGCAGCGGGCGGGCCAAGCAGGCGCTAAGGAGGATAAGCAACGGGCAGGGCAAGCCGGGGGCGTTAGGCGTGCTTTGAATTATGCACGTGAAAGCTTGGCAAGCCAGTCAACGCAAGCCATTCAGCACATGTGGGAGAGAGGCGATGAGATAGAACCGTCCGGTTCCGTTGTGGATGAACATGAAGAACCCATGCTGCAATCGGTTGCAGGCCCATCACCTGATGAGTTTACGGGATCAAAGGTTGGCACATACCTTGCTTCAACTGTGAGAGGGTTTTGGGAGCAAACTGGGATGGATAGATTTCCAGTTCAACCTGCAGCCAATTTAGAGAGTTGTGAGTCTTTGGAGGCGTTGGTGCGAGCTATGGTTTGTGGGGGAATGTTCGGATAGGCAAGTGGGATTTCCCTTGCGACTGAACATAGGTTGCAATTTCACCAACTCTCAAGTGGGGACAAGAGGTTTGGAAGTGTTCCTATCCATGTATGTGGTTTGGCGCAACCATCATATATCATGGAGCACATTTAGGAAGAACCTCTACCATGAAAAATGTGTATGTCTCAAGATATCTAGGTTTACCTAGTCTTGTGGTTGTGTGCCAACGGCACAGAGGCTAGGAGGCAACGGGTGCTATGCTCTTGGCTGATGGGAAGCGCCCCCTCCGGTATACAAACAACCCATCGGAGCAGCGTAGCACCTAAGACCGGGGGATTTACTCCAGTCGGGGGAGTAGAGTTAGGTCATTGTGACCTTATGGGCTGTATCCCGACATTGTACTAATTTTCCAATTGTCCGTGTACAATTGTGTGCCCAACCATGTTATACCCCAATGACAAGATTGCCACAAAACGTGGCACACAAAGCATGACAAGCATTGTCGTGCCATGTGATTGGGGAGTCAATGTATATGATGTCTTTTCAAATGCCTTGACATTAAAAATTTGATTACCATTTTTCAACTAGGGACTCACAACCACAATCCATTACATACGATCGCTGCGTATGCGTTGTGCAAGACTAGGACCCAGCTCGGTCCTAGTTCGATTCTTGATTACGGAGATGGGTTTACCCTGTCGAGGTTTTACACCACTATTTAGGGTCCAAGGGTGAGCAACGCGTTTTAGCAAGCAGCAGCAGCAGCAACAGCAAGCAGCAAGCAGAAGGTCCAAAAGTCCTTGTGACCACACCGTGGCTCAAAACCGGCATCCAAGTAGCTCAAAACGACCGGGGAGCGAATGCGCATCACCACAAACCAGTTTCGTTGCGTTTGGAGCCGTCTAGCCCGTTCTACGGCCGATTTAGTGTCCAAAAAAGGCCGTTTTTGGGCTGTTTTCAGGACGATCGTCCTGAAAACTCAGGACGATCGCCGGTGTGTCCTATGCGCGTTTGCAATGAGGGCTGTGGTTCTTCCATGGCGATTGGGCTGTCAAATGATGGCAAATGGGTGTTCAATCAGGCATGGACCATGCCGTGGTGCCACGCGGTGGTCCATTTTGAGGTGAAAATGAGCCGTTTTTGAGCTGTCTTTCAGGAGTATCGTCCTGACCGTCGAGGCACATGTCTAAAGCAAGCCGTCTTTCTTGAACCGTGATCTCCAATGCGTTACGCAAGACTAGGACCTAGCTCGGTCCTAGTTCGAGTCTTGATTACCGAGCTGGGTTTACCCTGTCGAGGTTTTACACCACCTTTTAGGGTCCAAGGGTGAGCAACACGTTTTAGTAGCAACAGCAGCAAGCAGCAGCAGCAAGCAAGCAGGCGGTCCAAAAGTCTTTGTCACCACACTGTGGCTAAAAACCGGCATGCAAGTGGCTCAAAACGACCGCGGAGCAAAGGCGCATCACCACAAACAAGTTTCATTGCATACTGAGTCGTCTAGCCCGTTCTATTGCCGATTTAGTGTCCAAAAATGGCCGTTTTGGGGCTGTTTTTAGGACGATCTTCCTGAAAACTCAGGACGATCGCTGGTGTGTCAACTGGGCGTCTGCAATGAGGGCCGTTGTTCTTCCATGGCGATTGGTCTATCAAATGATGGCAAATGGGTGGTCAATAGGGCATGTAGCATGCCGTGGTGCCACACGGTGGTCCATTTTGAGGTGAAATTGAGCCGTTTTTGAGCCCTGTTTCACGACAGCCGTCTTGACCGTTGAGGCACATCTCTAGAGCAAGCGGTCTTTCTTCGACGGTGATTTCCAATGCGTTACACAACACTAGGACCCAGCTCGGTCCTGGTTCGAGACTTGATTACCGAGCTGGGTTTACCCTGTCGAGGTTTTACACCACCTTTTAGGGTCCAAGGGTGAGCTACACGTTTTAGCAGCAACAGCAGTAAGCAGCAGGAGCAAGCAAGCAGGCGGTTAAAAAGTCCTTGAGACCCGACCGCGGCTCAAAACTGGCATCCAAGTAGCTCAAAACAACCGTGGAGCCAAGGTGCATCACCACAAACAAGTTTTGTTGCATTTTCAGCCGTCTAGCTCGTTCTACGGCCCATTTAGTGTCCACAAATGGCCAATTTTGGGCTGTTTTTGGCCGCTTTCAAGACGATCGTCTCGAAAGTTCAGGACGATCGCCGCTACGCCAAGCAGGTGTTTCCGATGAGGGCCGTTGTTCTTTCATGGCAATTGGGCTATTAAAGGATGGCAAATGGGTGTCCAATAAGGCGTGTACCACGCCGTGGTGCCACGCGGTGGTCCATTTTGAGGCAAAAATGAGCCGTTTTTGAGCCGCATTTCAAGACAATCGCCGTAACCATGGAGGCACATCTGCAAAGCAAGCGGTTTTTTTCAACGGTGATTTCCCATTCGTTACGCAAGACTAGGACCCAGCTCGCTCCTAGTTCGAGGCTTGATTACTGAGCGGGGTTTATCCTGTCGAGTTTTTGCACCACCTTTTAGGGTCCAATAGTGGGCAACACATTTTAGCATCAGCAAGCAGCAGAAAGCAGCAGCAGCAACAGGCGGTTAAAAAGTCTTTGCGACAGCACCGTGGCTCAAAACCGGCATGCAAGTAGCTCAAAACGACCGGGGAGCAAAGGAGCATCACCACAAACAAATTTCGTTGCATTGGGAGCCGTCTAGCCCGTTCTACGGCCGATTTAGTGTCCAAAAAAGGCCCTTTTGGCGTTGTTTTCGGCTGGTTTCAGGACGATCGTCCTCAAAGTTCAGGACGATCGCCGCTACGCCAAGCAGGTGTTTCTGATGAGGACCGTTGTTCTTTCATGGCGATTGGGCTATCAAATGATGGCAAATGGGTGTTCAATACGGCGTGTACCAGGCCGTGGTGCCACATGGTGGTCCATTTTGAGGTAAAAATGAGCCGTTTTTGAGCCGCATTTCAGGACAATCGCCGTAACCATGGAGGCACATCTGCAAAGCAAGCGGTGTTTTTTCAGCGGTGATTTCCCATGCGTTACGCAAGACTAGGACCCAGCTCGCTCCTAGTTCGAGGCTTGATTACCGAGCTGGGTTTACCCTGTCGAGGTTTTGCACCACCTTTTAGGGTCCAAGGGTGGGCAACACATTTTAGCATCAGCAAGCAGCAGCAAGCAGCAGCAGCAGCAGGCGGTTCAAAAGTATTTGCGACAGCACTGCGGCTCAAAACCGGCATCCAAGTAGCTCAAAACGACCGGGGAGCAAAGGCGCATCACCACAACCAACTTTCGTTGCATTTCGAGCCGTCTAGCCCGTTCTACGGCCGATTTAGTGTCCAAAAAAAGCCGTTTTGGCGCTGTTTTCGGCTGGTTTCAGGACGATTGTCCTCAAAGTTCAGGACGATCGCCGCTACGCCAAGCAGGTGTTTCTGATGAGGACCGTTGTTCTTTCATGGCGATTGGGCTATTAAATGATGGCAAATGGGTGTTGAATAAGGCGTGTACCAGGCCGTGGTGCCACACGGTGGTCCATTTTGAGGTGAAAATGCGCCGTTTTTGAGCCGTGTCTCACGATCATCGTTCGGAGCGTGGAGGCACATCTGTCAAGCAAGCGGTCTTTCTTCAATAGTGATTTCCAATGCGTTACGCAAGACTAGGACCCAACTCGGTCCTAGTTCGAGTCTTGATTACCGAGCTGGGTTTACCCTGTCGAGGTTTTACACCACCTTTTAGGGGCCAAGGCTGAGCAACACGTTTTAGCAGCAGCAAGCAGCAAGCAGCAAGCAACAGCAGCAGCAAGCAGCATCAGCAGGCGGTCCAAAAGTCCTTGCGACCACACCGTGGCTCAAAACCGGCATCCAAGTAGCTCAAAACGACCGGGGAGCCAAGGCGCATCCTACAAACTAGTTTGGTTGCATTTCGAGCCGTCTAGCCCGTTCTACGGCCGATTTAGTGTTCGAAAAAGGCCGTTTTTGGGCTGTTTTTGGCTGTTTTCAGGACGATCGTCCTGAAAACTCAGGACGATTGCCGCTACGCCAAGCAGGTGTTTCCGATGAGGGCCGCTGTTCTTTCATGGGGATTGGGCTATCAAAGCATGGCAAATGGGTGTTCAATAAGGCGTGCCACGTCGTGGTGCCATGCGTTGGTCCATTTTGAGCTGAAAATGAGTCGTTTTTCAGCCGCGTTTCAGGACCATCGCCGTACCATGGAGGCACATCTCTAAAGGAAGCGGTCTTTCTTCAACGGTGGTTTCCCATGCGTTACGCAAGTTTAAGACCCAGCTCGGTCCTAGTTCGAGTCTTGATTTACCCTGCGAGGTTTTACACCACCTTTTAGGGGCCAAGGCTGAGCAACACGCTTTAGCAAGCAGCAGCAGCAAGCAGCAGCAGCAAGCAGCAGGCGCATAAAAAGTCCTTGCGACCACACCGCGAATCAAAACCGGCATCCAAGTAGCTCAAAACGACCGGGGAGCAAAGGCGCATCACCACAAACAAATTTCGTTGCATTTCGAGCCGTCTAGCCCGTTCTACGGCTGAATTAGTGTCCAAAAAAGGCCGTTTTGGCGCTATTTTCGGGACGATCGTCCTGAAAGTTGAGGACGATCGCCGCTACGCCAAGCAGGTGTTTCTGATGAGGACCGTTGTTCTTTCATGGCGATTGGGCTATCAAATGATGGCAAATGGGTGTTCAATACGGCGTGTACCAGGCCGTGGTGCCACACGGTGGTCCATTTTGAGGTGAAAATGCGCCGTTTTTGAGCCGTGTTTCCGGACGATCGTTCGGAGCGTGGAGGCACATCTGTCAAGCAAGCGGTCTTTCTTCAATAGTGATTTCCAATGCGGTACGCAAGACTAGGACCCAACTCCGTCCTAGTTCGAGTCTTGATTACCGAGCTGGGTTTACCCTGTCGAGGTTTTACACCACCTTTTAGGGGCCAAGGCTGAGCAACACGTTTTAGCAGCAGCAAGCAGCAAGCAGCAAGTAGTAGCAGCAGCAAGCAGTGGCAGCAGGCGGTCCAAAAGTCCTTGCGACCACACCAAGGGTCAAAACCGGCATCCAAGTAGCTCAAAATGACCGGGGAGCCAAGGCGCATCACCACAAACAACTTTCGTTGCATTTCGAGCCGTCTAGCCCGTCCTACGGCCGATTTAGTGTCCAAAAATGGCCGTTTTTGGGCTGTTTTCGGCTGTTTTTTGGACGATCGTCCTGAAAGTTCAGGACGATAGACGCTACGCACGGCACGTGTTTCTGATGAGGGCCGTTGTTCTTTCATGGCGATTGGGCTATCAAAGGATGGCAAATGGGTGTTCAATAAGGTGTGTACCACGCCGCGGTGCCACGCGGTGGTCCATTTTGAGGTGAAAATGAGCCGTTTTCCAGCCGTGTTTCAGGACAACCGCCGTAACCATGGAGGCACATCTCTAAAGCACTTAGGCGTCACAAGTTGCCCGCCCTCTAGGACCCCATATACGCACGATGTGAGAATGTTCTACATTTCTAGTTTGAGTATGCTATCTGACATATGTGAGCAATGTTGGTACCAGCGTTGTGTGACATCCATTGAAATAGGTGCTGATGTGTTAGCTTTAGGTATCCGCTTCATCTAGTGTATCATGTTTGAGGTTTTTTTGAACCTAGTCGAAATTGAGGCCAGCTTTTGGGCTCCATTGGAAACATCCATGTGTATTTACACCTTTTGACGCTTCTGGCCGAAATTTCGGCCAGCTTGTTGGTTCAATGTTGAATGACTATACTCATTTTCATTTTTTTAAGGGCTGGCCGAAATTGCTCCCAGCTCTCTGGTCTAATCACCATTTATACACTTATACTGGGCTTTTTTTTGCCGGTGTGGCCGAAATTTCGGCCAGTGTGTCCCATTTCTGCGCATCTTAGCAATTGTTTTCCCATCCAAAACATCTAGCCGAAATGTGTGCCAACTTGCAATTCTTGTTGTGCATAAATATTACACCGTACACTCCTATAAAGCTGCTTTCTTCTCACAGCGTTAATGTCCTCTGGTATTACTATAACTGTCATGCTCGTATGGGTGTGTGCCACGCATTGCCACTGTTTTGTGTGTACATTCTCTGTTTTGCATTTTGTTGGCCGAAATTTCGGCCAAAGTTGCCTTGTGTGGACCCCTAATTCCAAATGACACACATTTCTGGCCGAAATTTGGGCCAGCTTCTCGGCAACCCGGTTTTGAACAGTGGTTTCACATCCAGTGCAGGGCTGGCCGAAATTTGGGCTATTGTATTCCATCATTCGTGTCAAGACGTCGATTTTGGGCCATTTTGGGTTGAATTGCGCTTGTTATTGCCACTGTTGTTATTTCTCTTTCCATGAAATCCCCTGCTGTAGCATCCTTTTTGATGACCGAGCCTGCAATGGATTCACAGGAGGTGCTTGTTTCCCCTCTAGCTGAAGCTGCGTCCGAAAATGGGCAATCCCAACCTGCCCATCAACCGGACGGGGATAAGGCAAGCACAGAGGGACTTCAAGGGAAGCCTAAGGCACCACCAATGAAAAATTCATCAACCACCATCACGTTATCCGACTGGGTCACGTCAACAACCAAAATAAAAGTTTTCTTTGACCAAACTGTAATAGACCACGACCGAAGCATCAGCCACGTCCGTAAATTATCCGAGGATCGTGTGCAGCGGCGCTATGACGATCTCAAGGCCGCACCGCCTGTGAATTACATCCAAGATCTTCTTTTTTATAAAGTCATTCGTATGTCTCTTGTTGCCTACTGCCATTCCCAACGGGTTATATTGTTTGCCGGTACGAAGGTTGGCCGAAATTTCGGCCAGCATCTGCGTCCCTAAGTGTTTTTGGTGTACTGCTATTGTTTTTTCCCATAGCCTGTGTGGATTTGTCAGTTGGCAAGTATTTGCTTGTCATTGAGTGTGGTACATTGTACACCATCTTCAAATGTCAGTGCACCTGTGCTCTTTGCGCATGTCTACCGTCATAGGTATCCATTTCGGTGACGTTATTTCAACTTTTGAAGGACCTGGCCGAAATTTCGGCCAGCTTGGGCCTGTCCGGTGAATAAGACCATGTGTTTTGATGTTCTTGGAAAAGCTGGCCCAAATTTCGGCCACGTTAATAAAAATAGGAAATACACGTATATGCTTTGGGGGTAGTTTTGTTTGCTGTTCAATGAACCGTATCTTTGCTGCTCTTTTACTTGTGGTGCATAGGTGGGTTTTGTGGAACCCCTGGAACCCAGAAGAATGTGTTGGATGGGAAAAAAATTGCTGATATGCGCAGAAACAGGAAATGCTGGCCGAAATTTCGGCCACACCGGCAAAAAAAGCCGAATATGAGTGTATGAATGTTGATTAGACCAGAGAGCTGGGAGAAATTTCGGCCAGCCCTTAAAAAAATGAAAATGAGTATAGTCATTCAACACTAAACCAAAAAGCTGGCCGAAATTTCGGCCAAGAGCGTTAAAAGGTGTATATACACATGCATGTTTCCAATGGTACCAATGGAAAAGCTGGCCTCAATTTCGGCCAACTTCCAAAAAAGCTCAAAGGTATCCATTTCTGTGACGTTATTTCAAGTTTTGAAGGACCTGGCCAAAATTTCGGCCAGCTTGGGCCTGTGTGGTGAATAAGACCATGTGTTTTGATGTTTTTGGACCCGACTCGCAAAAAAGCCGAATATGAGCGTATGAAAGCTGATTAGACCAGAGAGCTGGGAGAAATTTCGGCCAGCCCTTAAAACAATGAAAATGAGTATAGTCATTCAACGTTAAACCAAAAAGCTGGCCGAAATTTCGGCCAGAAGCGTTAAAAGGTGTTTATACATATGCATGTTTCCAATGGAACCAATGGAAAAGCTGGCCTCAATTTCGGCCAACTTCCAAAAAAGCTCAAAGGTATCCATTTTTGTGACGTTATTTCAAGTTTTGAAGGACCTGGCCGAAATTTCGGCCAGCTTGGGCCTGTCCGGTGAATAAGACCATGTGTTTTGATTGTCTTGGCACAAACTGGCCGAAATTTCGGCCAGGTTCATAAAAAAAGGAAATACACGTATATGCTTTGGGGGTAGTTTTGTTTGTTTTTCAATGACCCATATTTTTGCTGTTCTTTTACTTGTGCTGTATACGTGGGTTTTGTGGTAACCCTGGAACCAAGGGGTAAAAGTAATAATAGATAGACCCCCCCCCCCCCCCACTAAAGGAATGCAATGGTCTAAATGTAAAATACCACCATATTTTTGTGATTTGGTATCTTTATTTCGAAAATTTGTGTGCAGCTAGAAATAGAAATAACGGCATATATTTCACATACATACCTTCATTTTGCCTATTGCCACCGGGGGGGGATAGATACCCCCAAAATAACACCCCTTTTCACATACTTTTCTCCTCACTACAAGATGGACTTCCGTGGGCCATAGCGCCAGGTTGGGGGCGGGCAACTTGTGACGCCTAAGAAGCAAGCGGTCTTTCTTCAACGGTGATTTCCCATGCGTTACGCAAGACTAGGACCCAGCTCGGTCCTAGTTCGAGTCTTGATCAACAAGGCGTGTACCACGCTGTGGTGCCACGCGGTGGTCCATTTTGAGGTAAAAATGAGCCGTTTTTGAGCCGTGTTTCAGGACAATGGTCGTAACCATGGAGGCACATCTCTAAAGCAAGCGGTCTTTCTTCAACGGTGATCTCCAATGCGTTACGCAAGACTAGGACCCAGCTCGGTCCTATTTCGAGTCTTGGTTACAAGCAGCAGCAGCAGCAGCAAGCAGCAGCAAGCAGAAGGTCCAAAAGTCCTTGTGACCACACGGTGGCGCAAAACCGGCATCCAAGTAGCTCAAAACGACCGGGGAGCCAAGGCGCATCACCACAAACACGTTTCGTTGCGTTTCGAGCCGTGTAGCCCGTTCTATGGCCGATTTAGTGTCCAAAAATCTTAGGCGGCCCTTTACGCACGTAGACTTCGTTGCTAAAAGGCACGATTCATGGCGATTTCAACATCCGTTTTTTGCCCCCCAATAAAGCATATCAATTTTTTGGCCAACCCCACGTGGATTTTCATCGTGGGATACAACAACCTTGCCTTTTGTTGCTTCCAGAGTTGTACGTATACACCCCCTATTCCGGGCTGAAAATTGTATCATTTAAAATTTTTGGGCACTGCAGTGCCCAAAAATTTGAAATGGCTTTTTTCAGTGGGTTCTCCAGTACACCTCTGTAGTCATCTCCAGAGGTGATGTCATACTGCAGCAGCATGCATCAAAACTTGGCATACCCGTTATCCATGGGTCATCGCACCGCGGTGTTATACTCGGAAGGCCACGTACAATGTACCTTGCCCAATCACTTCCATTCCTGTCCAAATGTGCACTTGAAAATGGACTTCCAGTACTTTTGGGCACTGCAGTGTCCAAAAAATTTAAAACTCCGTATTTCACTCCTATTAGTTCCCATTGCGTAACACCTGACAAAGGACGTATGAATCATCGGACGTTGGTACTCATCCTCTGCTCATTGGAAATATATTGCCGGTTGTCTGACTGCCACCTTGGAGTGTACCCAGGCTTTGGAACGTTCCACGTCCATTGGGAGATACATTGTTTGGATCTTCGCTAGCTGCTTTTGGTCTATGCCGCATCAGGTTTGTTTTGTGATAGTGTCTCTGTTTTCTTTGTCTCCTTACCTTTGCTGCCTGCGAACAGGACTTTTGTCCATGGATGCGGCTCCCTTCCGGCAGTTCCTTAGTTCGAAGGTATATGCTTCAAAGGAGGATCTATCTGAGGCTGTGGGTGTGGATAAGGGTGCCGATGCGTTTTGTACGTGGGTGTTAGATCTCCGGTTGGAGTGGCGGTCTGTTGGTGAATACATCCAACAAAGGGACAGGCGGACCGTTAAATGTCTGCCGGACCAATGGTTCCGTGTTGCTGAGCAAGAGATTTTTAATACATGGTCTGTTCTACACAAGAGGTGTCGTCCACGTGCCAAGAGGGCTGTAGGTGTTCAACCCCAGAGTCGTGTGCAACGTAGGTGTTTGGCTCACATGGGTCAATGTTCTTACCATGTACCCTCCTTTGCAGTTCAAGGAGCAACTGCGTGCACCAGTCTTTGGCAGACCTTGGAAGGTAAACCCGCTGTTCTATGGTTTGATAATTTTTATAGACGTAACTTCCAGCCTGTGCCTGGTAATGAGAACCGGTCCCTTAATTGTACAGCTGGTGCTATCATACTCTTGAAACGACCTGTCGACGTTATGCCGTCTTTTCCTAGCCTCTTGGTCTTGCGGCAGAGGATTGGATACACTGCAGACTTGTTGGTGCAGAGCCATAAAAACTTCATTGATGGCTTGCAAGCGTTGATGGACGACCCCATCCGCCTTCAACATGTTCGTTGTCCCTTGGACATACGACGGGATAATGTTACCAGCCCAGCTTGGACCCCCTTTTTTCTCACAGACCTAACTGTGTCTGCTACCCCCGACCTTGTCTCTATTATTCACGGGCTCCAAGAGGTGCAGCAGCAACATCAACTATCTGGCTCAACAAGCCGCAGGATGGGACTGAAGCAACCGGAGCTCGGGCAGAGGCAATTGCGTTGGTTCCTGGCAAGGCCATCCCGTATACGATTGCATTGAGGGAGTACAAAGCGGTATGCAACCATTAGGCATAAGAAACGGATCGATTTCGCATTGCTGGTCACTTTAGGCACTGCAGTGCCCATCTGTAATGAAATGTGCTTTTGACAACAGGTCTTCATTGAGTGTACGAAGGAACAAATGGACGATATCCATCCCCTGGTGCTGAAGGTTGCTGCGAAGTTGGTACCTGTGGCTATTGGTGGAATGGCGGCCGATGTTAAGTTCCTGGTTAATCAATTGCGCGACTCTGAGGAGTGTGGAGGCTGGCAGTATATTATGACCTCTTTTTTTGATCAGGCAGTCGGTCACCCGACCTATCGGTTCGAGGAGAGGACTATTTGCTTCTGTGTCCCCGACAAGTTTAGGGTGAAGGTCCCGAATATTTTCATTTGCGATCAGGGTGCATACGGCAGCACCATTGGTCTGGCAGCGGCTGGTTGGCTCCTGCGTGTGCTTGGTATTGTTCCCCGACGCGACAGACAGTCCGAGGATGAAGTCTGGCTCCTGCTTTTGACAGCATCGGCTGTATTGCCAGCACAGCTCCTGTCCTGCCTTCCTGAGTCCCCCTGTCTGGCAGCTTGCTTCACTGGGCGCCAGGGTTTGTTTAACGAATTCTGTGAACAGCTAGCGGCGTATGTGCAGGAGATGGACTGTGTCTACTTGGTCAACTGGGACGCTTGGATGCCAAGGATTAGGGACTGTATGCCAGTTGTGGTGCAGCGGCCTGGGGAAGGGGAAGATGAGGAGGGGGGGGACGATGTGGAGGAAGAGGAGGATGACGAGATCGTGCTGGTCGGTGGTGACAGCAAGAAGAGGAGCACCCCCAGCAAGAAGAAGCCGTCCTCCGACGACAGTGGGGATGAGGTTGATGATCCCCCCAAAAGGCCAGCCAAAAAGGCCAAGGACAGTACCCCCCTCAATATGTTTCACGCCAAAGTAGGTCAGGCCAAGGGTAAGAAGGCTCCACCAAAGAAGAAGTAGACTGCGTTGTGCGGTTGGCACTGCCTGTGGCCATGTCAGTAGTTTTTTCGCCTTGATTTGCACACTGTCGCGCGTCCTGTTCTATGCAGGTGTGAGACTGGTGCCCTTTTTCATGTTTCGGTAATTTTGGGCGCTGCAGTGCCCAAACTCAGCGACTCGCCCTTTTTTTACCCCTGCTGGGCCATTTCTTTTGCAGGCATTGTTGTTGTCATTTATTATTGGATTGCCTGCACTGGCGGCGCCTCCGTTGTTGGTCGGCACCACTGGTGGTGCATCATTCTTGACGCTTCGCATACAATCACAGTGACGGGGTCAGAAGACGCGGTAACAAAAAGCAAACCAGACTTTTGCATGTGTTTGCCTGTCGTCCTCCTTGCTTCATTTTTTAGGTTGCATTTTACGGCATGGTTTGAAATGCAGCAGCGGATGATTTGGAAGAATTGGATTTTTCTTTGGATGGACGCTGCAGTGCCCAAATTTGAAGGGGATACATGACTTTTGACTGGCACATGTTGTACCCCCTACACACAGTCATTTTGGACAATTCACACGTTTTTGGGGGTGTTCTCTGCAAAGCACAATTGTGCAATTTTTCAAAGTGGTTTTTCAGCCCCCGTTTTGGGGTGGTACCCATTTGGGAACTGTGGCAATTTTGCTACGTGCGTATAGGGCCGCCTAAGAAAATGGCCATTTTTGGGTTGTTTGCAGGACGATCATCCTGAAAACTCAGGACGATCGGCGGTGTGTCAAGTGGGCGTTTGCAATGAGGGCCGTTGTTCTTCCATGGCGATTGGGCTATCAAATGATGGCAAATGGGTGTTCAATAAGGCATGTACCATGCCGTGGTGCCACGCGGTGGTCCATTTTGAGGTGAAAATGAGCCCTTTTTGAGCCGTGTTTCAGGACGATCGTCCTGACCATGGACGCACATCTTTCACGCAAGCGGTCTTTCTTGAACGGTGATCTCCAATGCGTTACGCAAGACTAGGACCCAGCTCGGTCCTAGTTCGAGTCTTGATTACCGAGCTCGGTTTACCCTGTCGAGGTTTTACACCACCTTTTAGGGGCCAAGGCTGAGCAACATGTTTTAGCAAGCAACAGTAGCAGCAAGCAACAGCAGCAACAAGCAAGCAGCAGCCGCATAAAAAGTCCTTGCGACCACACCGTGGCTCAAAACCGGCATCCAAGTAGCTCAAAACGACCGGGGAGCCAAGGCGCATCACCACAAACAAGTTTCGTTGCATTTTGAGCCGTCTAGCCCGTTCTACGGCCGATTCAGTGTCCAAAAATGGCCGTTTTTGGGCTGTTTTTGGCTGTTTTCAGGACGATCGTCCTGAAAACTCAGGACGATCGCCGCTACGGCAAGCAGGTGTTTCCGATGAGGGCCGCTGTTCTTTCATGGCGATTGGGCTATCAAATGATGGCAAATGGGTGTTCTATAAGGCGTGTACCACCCCGTGGTGCCACGCCGTGGTCCATTTTGAGGTAAAAAGGAGCCGTTTTTGAGCCGTGTTTCAGGACAATCGTCCTGACTGTGGAGGCAAATCTGCAAGTAAGCGGTCTTTCATCCGCAGCGATTTCCAAGGCGTTACGCAAGACTAGGACCGAGCTCGGTCCTAGTTCGAGTCTTGATTACCGAGCTGGGTTTACCTTGTCGAGGTTTTACACCACCTTTTAGGGGCCAAGGATGAGCAACACATTTTAGCAAGCAGCAGCAGCAGCAGACGCAAGCAGCAGCAGACGCAAGCAGCAGCAGCAAGCAGCAGCAGGCGCTTAAAAAGTCCTTGAGACCACACCGCGGCCCAAAACCGGCATCCAAGTAGCTCAAAATGACCGGGGAGCCAAGGCGCATCACCACAAACAACTTTCGTTGCATTTGGAGCCGTCTAGCCCGTTCTACGGCCGATTTAGTGTCCAAAAATGGCCGTTTTTGGGTTGTTTTCAGGACGATCGTCCTGAAAACTCAGAACGATCGCCGCTACGGCAAGCAGGTATTTCCGATGAGGGCCGCTGTTCTTTCACGGCGATTGGGCTATCAAATGATGGCAAATGGGTGTTCAATAAGGCATGTACCACTCCGTGTTGCCACGCGGTGGTCCATTTTGAGGTGAAAATGAGCC
Organism: Eutreptiella sp. 'Long Island Sound 2002'; assembly: GCA_964036045.1. NCBI lineage: Eukaryota > Euglenozoa > Euglenophyceae > Eutreptiales > Eutreptiaceae > Eutreptiella > Eutreptiella sp. 'Long Island Sound 2002'. The sequence continues at coordinate 149,845,323 of OZ038381.1, read as the reverse complement.
GTTATTGAGCCGTGTTTTTGGGACAATCGCCGTAACCATGGAGGCACATCTCTAAAGCAAGCGGTCTCTTTTCGCTGGTGATTTCCCATGCGTTACGCAAGACTAGGACCCAGCTCGGTCCTAGTTCGAGTCTTGATTACCGAGCTGGGTTTACCCTGTCGAGGTTTTACACCACCTTTTAGGGTCCAAGGCTGAGCTACAGGTTTTAGCAAGCAGCAAGCAAGCAGCAGCAGGCGGTCCAAAAGTCCTTGCGACCACACCGCGGCTCAAAACCGGCATCCAAGTAGCTCAAAACGACCGGGGAGCAAAGGCGCATCACCACACACAGGTTTCGTGCCGTTTCGAGCCGTCTAGCCCGTTCTACTGCCAATTTAGTGTCCAAAAATGGCCGTTTTTGGGCTGTTTTGGGCTGTTTTCAGGACGATCGCCGCTACGCCAAGCAGGTGTTTCCGATGAGGGCCGTTGTTCTTTCATGGCGATTGGGCTATCAAAGGATGGCAAATGGGTGTTCAATAAGGCGTGTACCACTCCGTGGTGCCACGCGGTGGTCCATTTTGAGGTGAAAATGAGCCGTTTTCCAGCCCTGGTTCAGGACAACCGCCGTAACCATGGAGGCACATCTCTAAAGCAAGCGGTGTTTCTTCAACGGTGATTTCACATGCGTTAGGCAAGACTAGGACCCAGCTCGGTCCTAGTTCGAGTCTTGATTAGGGTCCAAGGATGAGCAACACAATATAGGAAGCGGCGGCAGCAAGCAGCCAGTAGCAGCTGCAGCAGGCAATTAAAAATGCTTTGCGAGGACACCGTGGCTCAAAACCGGCATCCAAGTAGCTCAAAACCACTGTAGAGCAAATGCCCATCACCACAAAGAAGGTTTGTTGCATTTTTCAGCCGTCGAGCCCGTTTTGTATCCAATTTAGTGTCCAAAAATGGTTCTTTTCAGCCTATTTTGAGGCAGCTTTTAGGACGATCGTCCTGAAGGTTCTCAACTCTCAAGTGTGCCACACAATGAAGCGGCGGCATGAAGGTTACAATTTGGTCGAGTGGCAATCTCATGTGCATGGGTTGGCCCTTCCCATGAAGAAAAGGTCTCAAGTGTGGAAGGAAATTAAGCTGCGGCGTGAAGGTTACAACCTCCTCGAGTGGCAATCCCATGGGCATGGTTCGGTCCCGCGCGTGAAAGAAGTTCTCAAGTGTACCGCTTAATGAAGCTGCGGCATGAAGGTTGCAAGCTCCTCGAGTGGCAATCCCATGGGCATGGTTTGGTCCTGCACGTGAAAGAAGTTCTGAAGTGTACCACTTATTGAAGCTGCGGCGTAAAGGTTACAAGCTCCCCAAGTGGCAATCCCATGGGCATGCTTTGGGACCGCCCATGCAGAAAAGTTGCCAGGTCTGCAACATAATGAAGTGGCAGTGTGAAGGTCACAAGCGCATCAAGTTGCAATCCCATGGGCATGGTTTGGTCCTGCCTGTCAAGACAAAGGTGGCAAAGCTACAAGCTCACCAAGCGGCATTCTCATGGGTGTGGTTGTCCTGCCCAATAAATCGCAATATTGTGGCTGTGGTTTGGTCCTGCCCGTTCAAGCTCATCAAGTGACAAATGGATGAGCATGGTTTGGTCTTGCCCATCAAGAAACAAATTTCGAGGCTATAAACCAACCAAGACGGAGAGGCAATGCAAATCACAACGCTATGATGGAGAAGCGATGGGTGTAGGTCAAAGTGATAGGGACCAAAAGGGAAGGAAGTTCTCCAAGAAGTATGAAAAGGGATGCGAAGAATTCGACTAGTGCAAGAAGGGAAGTTCCATGTGGTTTGGTGCAACCATCATGTTTCATCCCAAAAAGCTTCATGCCACCAAGCATGGTTTGGTCCCACCCATCAAGAAAAGCTCTCAAGCGTACAAGATGGCATTTCTATGAGCATTGTTTGGTCCTGCCCATCAAGACACAAGTGGCAAAGCTACAAACTCAATCAATTGGCATTCCGATGGGCGTGGTTTGGTCCTGCCTATCAAGAAACAGATGTTTTGCCTCTGCCACAATCTTGGGGGGCAACGGGTGCTATGCTTTACGCCGTTTGGCAAGCGCACCACCTAAGACCGGGGGATAGTTAGGTCATTGTGACCTTAAGGGCTATATCGCAACCACGTATATTCTCCGTCCTTTTTTCTATTTGCTAAAGCGCTAGTCCATGTTTGTGATAAGGAGAATCATGATTTTCCCCATGCATTCAGCAAGACTAGGACCCAGCTCGGTCCCAGTGTAAGTTGATTCCTCTCTACTTTGGAGGTCTTGCAATGGCACGGGTTGTAGCCATTTTGAAGGCCCTCTGCTTTCAAGACCACAACATAGCAGGGGTTATGCAACCACTTTACACCATGTAAAGGCTACTGCTGTCCAATGTATCCGCAATGATAGGAAGAAAAAGGCAAAGCATCACAGTGGTTTGCAGTGCATTGGGGGTGAGGCTGGTGCTGCTGCAGGAAGAATATTTTTTCTTTCACAAGCCTTGGGCGAGTGCGTTTTGGGGCGGGGGGGGGGGGGGTCAAAGTTGCCTGGCCTGCCAATGGTCCGTCTTTGGCACCCCCCCCCCCCTTTTTCCTGGGTCCCAACAGTGAAAAGGGAAGTTGGAGCCCGGATTTCGGCTGGGTCATTGGCATAGTGCACCCTTGAGAGAGGCACACTCAAAGATATCAAACCGGCAACATTGGTCAGGCATAGCCTTGCAAAATAGATGCATATGAGGGTTGCCTTAGACCAAGAACAGACACAGTGTCGTCAGGTTAAACGAGACCAGCCTTTTGGACTCCTGCAGGCTGACCCTGTGCAACAGAGGTTGCTCCTGTTCCACCAGGTACCAACTGGGATTGATCGACTGGGATTCATGTGTTGCAAATACAAATTCAATTTTTTCTTTTATGGTAGACTGCACGAGAAGGTCGGACTGCAACACAAAAGAATTGTTGAGCACTGCTGACGAAAAAGCGGAAGAGCAAGCAGCAAAGAAGAAGAGCATCCCAAGATCCCGAGAATTAAGCGGGTGATTATCTGTGGCCCCATACTCCATAATGGATGTATTGAGCAACAGCGGAAACACGTGGCGATCCAAAATAAGAATATTGAGCCTGGCCATTGATTGAAACAGACCTGACCTCAAAATCACCTTCAAAAAGGTTGTTGCAACGCGTTCATCTACATTTTGAATGTAATCCAGATGGATTACGATTTCAGACGGCTTTAAATTTAAATCTTAAAGGTCCCAGACCCCTATTTCTCATCACTGTCTGTTTATTGTATGTCTGGGCAGGTACATGCTATGAAAGCGTCAGATAAGATCCGGCCGGAGGCTGATTGGTGGGCTTTGGCCATGGTCATATGGGAGATGGCAACAGGCATGCACCCGTTCATGAAGGAGAACGGGGACATTGACATTGCGGCCTGTCGGTTTGCTGAGCCAGATCTGGAGGGGATGGCCGAGGGGACGGAATTGAGCGACCAGTTCATAAATTTTATCAGGCGCATGCTGCACAAGTCCCCTCAGCACAGACTTTGTGGGTTGAAGGTTTGATGCATTGTGTGGCCAACTCAGTCAATTTGAGCCAATCCGTGTACGATGTATCCATGTGAAATGCAACCTGGGCTTCCTGCATGCAATGCATCGTGTGTGACAGGCCAGGTTCAGTTCTGTGAGCATGATGGATTTATGTATTCAGCTGCCAAGTTGTTTTCACCTCCTGTGGTAAAAGGATGCAAAGCACCACTCGCCATGAAAGTCAATTCCACACTTCAGATTTGCATGGAGTTTGTCTGCAGTGTCTCCCCATACAGCTTCCACACTGAGTTTCAGAACCAAATGTGCATTGTGTGTGATTCTTCTGTGTTCTCCCTGGCCATGCATCTGTGCAGAATATTCAACAACATCCGTGGTTTGCCGATCTGGATTGGAAAGCTGTCCTAAATAAAACCCTCAGGCCTACTTTTGAGGGCAAGGGCTGGGCCAAGTTGGTAGAAGAATTGTTTTCTGATGAACTTGAGAGATTTGATTCCACGTGCCAAGAAACGAAACCAGTTCTTGAGGTATTGGTGCTGCCCTCCTTTACAGGAATGTTCTGAAGGATGTTCCTTCTGCTGATTGTTTGGGACCGCTGTTTGCAATTTGGGACGGCTGTTTGCAAAGTGGGCACACGGTGCAAAATTTTGTGCATCGGCACATCCTCACTGGAGGTGCATAGGGGGGGCTGCAATGGGCCTGCCTCTCGCTGTAAGCTGCGGGTGATGGGAGGTCAGTTACCAGGAACCACCTGGGTGATAGGATGAATGATGTGTCCTCATCCTTAGGAAGGGGTTATCTATCCACGGTTGCATGATGGGGACCAGAGGTGGTGTGTGGTTTCCTGTCTTGTGTTTTTTTTCCAAATATGCTAGCAGTGCTACAACAATCCCTTTGATTTAGGGGTCCTCTATGTGTTTTGTGTAACCAGGTTGCAAGCGTGCTACATCCGGAGTCTTCTGGTCAGTGATGCCGGTTGGCGGATACCCCACAGCAGCTGCTTGTTGGCCAGTGTTTTCTTGTTTTGTTTGGGTTTGCATCTCCACTGTGGCTCCTTTCAGGGTTCTGCAACACCTTTATATTGTTGCATGAGCTGAAAAACCCCCCATCTTCAGCTTAGGGGGAGCCGGGGGGGGGGGGGGGGGGGTTGCACGCCCAACAATCAGGAGATTTTGCGTGGCACAATTTCAGATGATTGGGCTGTTGAGTTGGATGCTGATTAATGGACGCAATCCGCCAAGACCATAAAAAATTGAGCTGTGCAGTCAGCCAATGAGGACCCCCCCCCCCCCCTCCGCACACCCCCCAGGGGTCTGGAGGCGCCTTTGGCGCCCCTTCTGGGCTTCCTCGTTCGCTCGGAATACGTTCCCATGTGCACGGGTAAACGCTGCTAGCATCCCGTTTTTGGGGGGGAAGGAGACCGAATGTTGGCACATTACGTCTACAGCATGCAGACAATATCCAAAATGAGCAGACCGCGTCTACTTGGGGAAGGCAGTGTCCACAGACTGTAGACCGCAATTCCTATGGTCCAGGGGTAAATGGGAGGGTTGTACGGGTAAACAGAGTGACATTGGGGACCTTTGGTCCCGCATGGGGCGCTGTGTGCCCAGCCCTGGCGGTCCTCTGGACCCCCCCCCGGGCGGGGGGGGGGGGGGGGGGGCAAGGCTTTCATATACCAAATCAACACTTGAAAGTTTCTGAGGGTTTGGGCTGGTTGCAGGTGAGCATGGACCGGCAAGCCTGCCCATTTTCGTTACCTGTTGGTCCCCCTGCTCACAACCAATTCCACCCCCACATGGTCAGACCTCAGGGCCACGTGCACAGGTTATTCATTTGGGCCGCCCCAGCCACTCGTGCTATGCATGCAGCCATTCAGCTGCAGTGTGGGCAGGGGGGGGCAGCCAGACCAATCTTTGTATGTGACCTCCCACAGCCCCCAGCACCAGGGTTTTGAAAGATGGTGTCACCGGGCTTGAGCCTGACATGACATCACATGCTGCTGGATGATGAAACAGTTTGTAGGACGTGCTAGCATTTGGGACAGATGTGCATGACTGAAGGTGATTTCTTGGGTGCCCAGTTTTGGAGCCCAGGGCATGGTAAAACACTCAGAGGCCACGTTTGTGCTCCCAAACGTGGTGCTTTCTAGTTTCCATTTTTTGGGTTTCTGTGGGGGGTTGCCCTCACTTTTGCAGAGGGTTTATTGCTGGTTGTGCGACCATATTGCATGGCACAGTATGCATGAATGGTGCACTTTGTGCATGCTAGGGTAGGGTTACCTGGATGAAAAACAGCACCACAATTGATTTTTCCAAACGTGAGTGGGCACCACTTGGGAAGCTAAAAATGGCTTTTCTAAGCGGTCACCAACCACTTCTTGTCTATTGGCTAGTGCCTAGATGCAACATGCCTTGAAAACCGTGTTTTTGGCACGGTAAATGGGTAAAAAAATAAAACAGAACATTTTGCAAAAGAGTCCAACAACTTTGTTGGGCTTTTGGTGTTTTTGGAGCACGACCACCCAATTGTGAATGGTGTGTCCTCAGAAAAAGTCCTGAGAATGTGCAAAAGCACGGTGCACAGGTGACGCAGTGCATGTTGCAATGTGTGAAGATGTGGGAATTCTTGGACTTGATAAAGGATACACACGAGCCAAATGTGGGTGTTCAAAATCTCAACATGCTGCTGAACCATTGTAGGTGGTTCCCAAAAACTTTTGTTGAAAAGTGTTTTTGACTTATTTTCGCCCTCGCTGCCCCATTGCAACCCTGCAGCATCAAATGGGATTTCTACACCACTTTTGGACCCATTTCCATCCTTTGGTGACCCTTGGTGTGCACTTACACTGTGTAGTAGGCGCTGCAATATCTGTTTTGATCGTGCCGTCCAAGTTTCACGGTTGGGAGATAACTGAATGTGACACCTGCCTGTGCTGGCAGGGGACTGGACACCACAAGAGCAGTGGGCTGCATCGTGAGCAGTGGGGCAAGCGTTCCACTACAACCACAAAATTGCAGCCCCCATCCCCACCCCTCCCACTTGATTACGCTGTACCCCTCCCAAAATAGTCATTCCATCACTGCAATCAGACAAATGACCTCAACCAACAAGCAGGTCACGTACCAAAATGTGTAACGACAGGTCTAATGGATTCAATGAACATTGTGATATTTTCAGCAGATTTTTTCCTTGAAAGGGATAGGAAGTATTCTTGCATGGATTGTGAGCATTGGTCATGTACAGTGGAACGTTGATTACCGAACATTAAATGCTGGGCGGCTTTTAAGCTCTAACAGCTGGACAGAGAAGAACCCCCCCCCCCCCCTCCAAAGGGGAATCTTTCTGCCCTTCAGTTAAGACTATTGGGTCCAAAGTGAAGAGCCCATTATCACATAAGTCAAACTGAATGTAGCACAAAAAAACGAAGCTGCATCTATGTCATGAAAAATTACTGCCACTCCCACATCCAACACGATTAGGATTCTTCGAATTACCCTTAGAGATTGCAACAAACAGTTGCTCTGGCGTTATATCAAGGGAAGCAGGCACATTGCACTGCACTGAGAGCATCATTTTGGGAAGTTCCCAAAACATTTCCTACATAATTTTCTCTAAAAAATGTTTGGAGGCCGTGTCACACACAGGTGTTGCACAGTGGACACCCAATAATTGTTGGAAGCAGAATGTGGGTCTGTATTATTTTCCGTTTTCTGGTGCCTTTCAGAAGGCTTTCTTTTGTTTTTTTTTTATGTTGTCAGACATTTTGTTGCTGTCTGCATTGCATCATACCTTCCTGTATGCCCCTTCCTTAGCTTTTGCTTTGCTGTATGCCCCATCCACAGCCTTTACCACCTGGTGATCACATTGAGGGATTTGATTTCATCTGCAAAGACTGGAAGGCACAAATGCACCAATGATGATCTGCTTTTGTGAGCGCAGCGGCGATGTGCTGCAGCTGCGGTTTCCATGATGTGGGCTGTGCAGCCCTCGCATAAGGCGACAATTATCAGGGACGTCTTATTTGGAAGGAGGGGTGAAGGGGAATCTTATTTCAGACTCCCACCGGACCCACAGGCAGGTCCAATTGCATCAGCAACATTGTCTTTCCAACACGCGCGGGCAGTTAGCACCATGTGTGCACCATGCTGGTTAGGTGCACAAAAATGATGCATGCTCTCTGAGTGGTGAGTACAATCAGAATTTTGTGCTGTGAATCTCAGGCGAGGCATTTGAGGGTTTTCGTCATTTTCGGCCCATTTTTGGTCCCTTGTTTCCCATTTCTTGTCGCATGTCATCTGGGGTGACAATGCAGGGCGCACAGCCTGTGTAGCCTGCAGCTCCTGCATCATACCCTTCAGAATTCGTCCAATGGAAGACAAAATGTGCACATTCGTAAGTATGTGTTCGCAAGGTGCGTTCAAATGTGCGTTTTCCAAGCTCACTGGGGGTTGGTTCCCCTGTATTGAAAAATGAGCCCCAATAGCACCCTAATAACCCATGGACCAAACCGCAACCAAAGGAGACACATTATCTGGATCCATCACATCCCTGCACATACCGCCTGCTCCCTCAGCATCCAAGCAACAGAGACCCAGAAGTCCAATGCCCTCCTCACCCCCAGCACCTTAGCCACAGGGGCTCTTGGGAAATGAGTAGGAACAGCTAGTAACACGCACGTCTTCACGGGGCACGCACATCTTCATGGGGCACGCAGGGCAGCTGAGACCACTGAGACCTCGGCCAATTTTATGAAGTTCTGACGGCGCAGCAGGGGCTGAGCACAGCCACAAGCGATCATTGCCCTCGTGCATTATCAAATGTGTCTGCCGCCTCAGTGCAGCAAATGGGTCTCCCTCGATAACTGAACAGAGCGCGCACGCGCGTGCGTGCGCGTGCGCGCGCACACACACACACAAACTGATCTCTTGACCAGCAGGCCTAGTCTCCTTGTGCAGGACCCTTTATCGTGCCATGTTCTACAGGTGTTACGTTGGGAGTTGAAGGGTTGGGTAACCCCAAGTAACCCGCTTGTAACCCGCTCCTTATCTCCGCAGTCAACCCCTTGCAGAACAGCGATTTGCACCTCAGTAGGCTCATGGTATTGCAGGGCCAATGAAATCCATAACCCTCATTGTGTAGTCTTTTTCCAGCACAGCTGCTGTGCATACTGGGCCTGTTCAAGCGCTTGGTGACTTGATACGTCAATATCTTCCCCCACCCCCCCGACAGCAGTGTTTTCTACCATATTTGCCAACCTCAATTTAGTACCAATCTAAAGAGTCGAGTGCCATGCAACTTTTTTTTTTTTACCCTTGCGTGGCACTTGACTCAGTTTTCTACGGGTTGTTAATGGTTTTTGAAATTACCATGAGCTGTCCAGTAATTGGATACATGCGTCAATATGTGCGCAAGAACACTTGATCGCTGAGTATCATCTCCTCTCCTGTAGCAGGTACTGTGCACATAGTTTGACCAATCTATACACTTTACATGAAACAATGGAATGATGCCTTGCATGCCGTCAACAAGGAATGGAATGAGTCAGACAAGCAGGCAGGCAGGGTCACAGACCGACAGGGGGTCAGAGATGCACAACGAGTGTACTTGTTAATGCTTGCACAAGCCGGGGATAAATTGGGGGGGGGGGGGGGGGGCAAGTTCAATTTACGCAAATTTCTGAAAATTGCTCAAAAAGTGGCGTAAATTTCGTAAATTTCTAGAAATTGGGTGGAAATTGAGGAACCCAAGTGCTTTGAATATCATTACATGTGGATTTAGATATGTAGAATGTCTAGAATTGTGAATATTGAACATGAACTTTGTAAATTCTTCCTTGATATGTTAGTCTTCTCATTGTCCTATGTTGCGTGTGCGGAAGAATGCCAGTGTTCGTTGGCGAACCCGAGTATGTTGCATGTTATAAGATGTAGATTTACACATCTAGCAATTGCTTTGCTTGTAGTAAAGCTTGTAGATTACTGTTTGTTGTGAAAGTTTTTGTCATGTGAGTTGAGTGCGCAAGCAAGAAGCAACAGCCGAGTGGCAAGAATTCCCTACTCCTACTGCCACATCAAAGCCGAAGGTACCTCCTCAACTTTGCAGCAAGTGCAGATTGAGTGCGCGGCAAATAATTCCAAGCTCCACAATGATTTTGAGTTCTCATTGAAGCCGTCCACCGCCGCCTCGCCATAGCAACCCCCACAGTCCCAAGTCGCCTCCGCTTCCACTGCGACGCAATCCATTGGCAGCTTCGTCGAAGTATTAGGTTTGTCGTATTGCAGTAGCTGCCGCCCAAACTATGTGGGGTGACGAGCTCATGCTCCCAATGCAAATGGGGTGCCCATGAGCATTGTCTTGTCATGGTGGAGGGTGAGGGGCACCTAAACCGTTGGTGTGTTGTCTGTGCTTGTAGAGGTTGTGCAAAGCTTGTTGGTAACAATGATACCCAACAGTGCAAGCAATGCAAATGCTATGTGCATGTTGAATGCGCACTTGATGGTTCATGTCTTCACTTTGCTCAGCCCACATACCCGCCTTGCCCCCCCCCCCCCCCCCGCCAAGGTTCGTGCATTCCACACTTCGTGGCAATCCGGGTGCCCCTGGTTGAAGTATGAGAACGGGGTGATGTGGTGCGCGGCATGCCTTGCGCATCCCCAATTGTCAGCCCAACCCGAGTGGATAGCTGGCATCACGAACCTCAAGTGGTTCAAAATTGCGAAACACCAATAGTGCGTGACACATGCCGTCTCGCTCACTCTGTGGCAGTCGGGCGGTGGGGTGAGGCATGTGACGCACTTTTTGCCTATGGAGTAGCGGCACATTTTCGCCTCATGTACCGGACAGTGAAGCGCCATGGCATGCTCCGTGATGTGGCTGGGGATGCGGAAGCCGCAACGTTGAACGGTGTGAATCTGTTTGAGGCCTACCGTTGCCATCGGGCTGTTGCTGAGATTTTGCAGCACGTTGACATGGATGTGCACATTGGCGATGCCCAACCATTCATGCGGGCCCCATACTTTGCATTGGCGTGATTTTTGCATGGACAAGTTGGCAAACAAGGAGGAGCTTTTGTACATCTGCCTCCCGGAGGGGACCCAGATTGACACGTGGTTTTTCTCAATGCAAGCACTAGGAGCTAGGAGGGAGACGCAAAGTCTATTTTGCATGCGTACAAGGCGGCATTTGAGCTCGCCTCCGTTCCTCTTGAGTTGTGGGTGTGTCGTTTGGTGTGGTGGTGCATTGATGGTGCTAACGTAATGATGGGCACCAACGCAGGTGTGGTGGGCCTCCTCCCCTCTTTGCAAGAGGAAGTAACAGGGCGGTCGTACTTTGTGGCCATGCATGCCAACTGCCACAAGATTGATTTGGCTTTCAAGGATGCCGTGACGGAGGCACATATTTTTCTAGATGTGCTCAACAGCAGTTTGCAACAATTGGCTGCTTACTACAATTGTGCCCCTACGTGTTTGAAGTGTTTGGGGGGGGATTGCCTCTGATTCTTAGATCACGTTTTGATCTATGGTTTAGCTCTGTTTGTGGTGTGTGTGTGTGTGTGTGTGTGGTGTGCATGCATGTGTGTCTTAGTTATTTGAGCTTGCGGGCCTGCAGTGGGTCACCCGTAGAGTCGAACTCCGTGATAACTGAGTATAGACCCGGCCAGCAGTGATGTCGATGTCAAATTTCGCGGCGTTTGCCAGGGGTAGTATATGCTCCACTCTTATCAACTCGGCACTCTCATCGAAATTTCAAGAGCCACATCGACAGTTGAGATGGCACTGTCAGTGTTGATGGACAAGAGAAAAAACCGGGAGGACACGTTTGTGAAGAAGTTTGGGGTACCAATGGACCAGGGTACAACGACATAGGATTACCAAAAATGATAGGTGTCTTCTGTGTGATGGCACAGTGCAGTCTAGATGTGGAGGGGGTGGGCTTCGTGAAGTCGGCGCCCCCCCTTACCCCCATGCCAGAGCTACAGGAGTTGAAGAAGCTGGTGGAGGACCAGCGTATGGCCATGGAGGGGCTGCGCAAGGAATTGGTGGAGGTCAGTGCGAAGTCCCAGGCCGCGGCAAAGAGGAAAATGGCGGGGGTGCCCCCGCTGAGCAAGGCCGAGTTGCTGAAAGTCAGCGAGCTGGATGCAAAACCCCAATGGGTTTATGCCAGCCTGCTGGCCCTGTCCACACTGGTGTGGCGCAGAGAGGTACCGGCCCACGAGTACGTGTCGCGCTTCCGGGACAAGGAGAAGTTCACCGATGTCACGCTGGATGATCTGGCTCCAGTGATGGACTCTGATGCCGCAGACACCGAGGTCTGGTGTCTGGAGTCCATGAATGATGAGGAGATCGACAGGCTGAAGGCCTTCGTCCTGGCGGTTTGGACGTCCACAGTGACGTCCCGGTCCGCGTACCGCGGTAAAAGGGGTCTTGACCCCAAAGGCTTGCAGAATGGTGGCCATGAAGACCAAGTTCTGGATAGAGGGTGATCGCGGGCTGTACGCGACGAAGCCTGGCGCGGAGCCAATGGACGTGACGTGCGCGCCGGTGACAGCGTGTCGGGCTTGCAAGAATGCAGGGCGGGGCGTGAAGCACCACTGGTTTCATGAATGCCCAGGCTTTGACTGATAGGGGCGCTGCCCCGTCGGACGCAAGGAGATCGAATCCCGAAAAGGCGTGGTGGTCTTGCAGCCGGCTGACTTCCGGGACGGGGACGATGTGGTCTGGCGTCTGGTATGGGCAGCGTGGCGACCGTTGTGGAAGGAGGATGAGATCACCTCCGTGGATGCCCTGCAAGCGTCCTCCTGGGCGAAGAGCACAAAGGGTACATACTGTACCCATTGCAGGAAATTGGCCCTCTAGGTCACATACACGCCGATCGATGGCTTGGAGACCGAAGCCTGCCGGTACCTGTTCCAGCTATGGGCTGGGGTATTCCAGGAGCTTCCTGAGGGGGGCAGTATCAGCAATGCGGGCATTGGAAGAGATGGGATGGCTCCCAAAGTTCGTTATTGGCAGGTTTTGGAGATGTGTAAAATGGTCCATGTCTCATGCGGTGGCGCGCCCTTACGCAGGACTGGAGGAGCTGAGGAATTTCGCGAGGGCGTGTGATGGCAGGGCACAGTGGGCGGTATACGGAATGGCGGTCCTATCGTTCACCTGCGTGGTACGGGTGGGCGAGGCAGCCCCCATCAGGCGTGGAGGGTCCCGCAGCCGGGGTCTGGGGTTTCACACTGTCAAGTGTAACCCACACTTTGTCCGAAGGAGGCTGGGGAGTTACGGCAGGGCATGGTTGCGATGGTTGGACCGTGAGGGGTCCACGTCCGCAATCCCACTGGCGCACTTCTGCCCGCAAGGGTCCGCCTACCTCCAGATGGTTATGGCAACCGCCCTCAGCGGCTGCGAAAGCGTCCACGCGCGATGGCACGCGTGGAGGCAGGGTGGGTTGGCGGCCTTACGCTGGTTGGGGCTGCCGGTCCGATGGCTCGCCTGGTGGGGTCGCTGGATGTCAGAGTCGGTGGCGGCCCACTACGGCGACGCCCCAGACACATTTGTCGTGGCGGACAACGTAGAACTGCCGTGGCCCAGTGCATAGTGGGACATGGCGTGGGAGTGGAGAGTTGTATCCCTTAAAGACATTTTCCCGGGGGAGGAACTGGCCCTCTGTGTGCGGAATAGAGACGTGGGGCCAGAAGAAGACCTCGGGGGGTGGAAGGGTGCAGATGCAAGCGCCGAGTCCAAGGTAGACCACAGTCCGCAAGGGGACGGGCAGGAGCAAGGAGATGGCCTGCCTACCTGCATGCCTGCCTGCCAGCCTGCCGGGCGGGGTGGTGGTGAGAGCAGTCGAGAGAGTCCCGCCGCAGGTGGGGACGCAAGGATCACGAGTGTCCCTATGGCGTTGGTGGCTGTTGAGGGGCGCCCGGGGTCTGAGCGCGCAGTTGAGCGCCAAGGGAGAGATGACCTCATCGACGTCGATGCTGAGCCCCCCCCCCCCCCCGGTCGGCAGGCACCTCTTCTATCCGTCGGCTCCGAATCGCGGCACACAAGACGGGTGCGGTTGCGTCGGTCTTGGGAAAGAGGAAGGCAGTAGGCCCAGCCAGGCTCGTGGGTGCGGCTGCCCGAGCGGCAGTTTCCCGCCGTGTTGGAGGTGGGTCGGTGGGCTCGGGAGCGCCTGCGGTGCGGTGAGTGGGATGCGTGGCTGCGTAACCTGCATGCCTGCCTTCCCAGGGGCCCGCCGGGTTTGGTGGAGCGGCGCCTGACCCAATTTCTGGATCAGGGGGTGGAGGCGGCTAGAGACCTACGGCAACCGGATTTCTTGCCCTTAATTACAGCCGCTCTGTCCTCCCTGGATTCTGGGGTTTGGGAATCCCTGCTTCATGATTCCACGTCGCCGAAGTTGCTGATGCAGCGCATAAGGGAAGAAGTATTGCGCAGGGGTTTGGGGCTAGTGGGGCATATTCCTATCCCGGCTGATATTTGGGAGCGGTATGTGCCGGAGTCTTTTGCGTCGGTTGCCAATTGTCATTTCTTTGGAGTTGGGCCCCTGTCGGACGAGGCGGTGGTCATGTTGCATGCTTTGCGTAGCCAGAACCTGTTGTTCCCCCTCCCGCCAGGATCTCCGGGTCCGAACGGGGGAGTTTTCGCCATTCTGAAAACGCTTGGTAAGTGTAGCCTGATAGCCTGATAACTTGGTGCCGGTGAATAGAGAGATGCCTGAGAAACCTTAGAAAATTTTGCTCCCCTCTGTGGAGGTCCTCGCCCTGTTGGCGCAGGTGGCGCAGCAGGGTTCTTCGTTTTCCCTCCCCCGTTTCTATAGTCGAGCACGGTGCCTGTGGCCGGTCTGGGAGGTGCTAGGTGCTAGGTCTCCGGGGGGGGGGGGGGGGGGTGAGGAGCTATGTATGTGCCATAATGACCTCGGTAACTGTTTCTGGTCACTGCGCCTCCCTGAAACCTTCTGGGGAGCTTTCCGTATCGCGGATGGTGAGGCCGGAATTTTGTCGTTCAGGTGCTTGCCTTTTGGTTGGAAGTATAGTCCAATTCTGTGCCAGAAGGTCTTGGAGCGTTTAGTGGAGGAGATTGGAATGGTGGGGGTGTTGGTTTTAATCTACAGCCCGGCAAAGCCAACACACACGCCACACACAGAGAGCGTAGCAACTTGAGAGGGGTAAACTGCAGGCGGGGGGGTCCCCATAACACATGGGCCCAGACCCCGACAAGTGGGGACTATGCCCAAAACGAGGCCTGCAGATCCACTGCACGCGCCCCAGAAACTGCTGCAAACGCCGCATACTACAGACGCCTACAGAAAATCGCAACCAATGGGCTAGCAGGGCCTCCCACGCATTCCCCGCCGTCCGCAGGCTTCCCCCACCCAAGTCCATGTCTTTCCCCAGCCACACCAGGCACGTAACCGGCTCCAGTGCTCTTAGGGCTTATAACTCCACCCGCCGCACGTAACGCCAACACCGCACGCACTCGCGCTCTACCCCGTCCCACAATGAGCACATTGTCAATGGTCGGTGGTAAACCTGACGCGGGAGGTGTGTAGGCAGCCGGTGTTCGTGAATGTTGATGCAGCGCTCGATGGTGGGGTGTACCAGTTGGGGCTTTTTTCACTAGAGCTTGGTTCACGGTCGGCGGTGCCCCATGAATAGCCGCCGAACAAGCGTAGTGCAGAGGCGTGAGCTTTCTTGTAGGGGTTGAAGTTTATTTTCAATGTGGGCATCCGCGAGGCGCATTTGTTCGGTAACAATGCGGCGGCGCTGGTCCAATTTTTGCGGTGTAAGGTAGGTGTGGGACGTGTTTACCAGCAGCGCTTGCTCAAGAGCTTCAGGTACCCGTGGGCGTCCTGCCTAGGTTTTACGGTATACTGTCACTAGGTGTGAATACGGCGGACCCCATCAGCAGGCTGCATGACCAATTTGATGGTGACTTGGTCCTGGCGCGCGAGACTGTGACGCGTAGAGTAGGCGATTTGTGGGCCTTTCCGGACCGCAAGACAGTTTTTCTGTGGACCCTGGGTGTTCCCATGGGTCCTTTTGTGCTTCCGTAGGCGTGGCGATCAGGACTCTGTTCGTATGAGGTTGGGGAGGGGGGGGGGCGGAATTCCATGAAGTTTTCCTGCAGTATAGGCTAGAGGAGTTGGTAGGGGCGATGACGTAGCCAGAACAGTCCAGCGCTGGGGTTTCTGCGCGATGTCGCCAAACCTGTGTGTGGTGGGTGTTGTCTGAACGTTTGCCTGTGCCCCAGTCATACTTTGCCCCCGTCATGGCACGGAAAAAAGGCAAGCGGCGCAACCGCGGGCGGCGCCAGCACCGGCGATCCCCGGCGGCGACCGCCTGGAGGCGGATGCAGGGAGGGGAGCGGCTGTGCAGGGCCCTCCGTGGGCTGCTGGATGGCCGGTACGCCGTGTGCTGCTGGCGTCGGCCGCGAAGATTTTCTCCAGGTCGACATCCCCGAGGCCCTTGCGCCGGCGGTGTTGCGGGACGCCGCGTTCGACATTGGACGGCGCCTGCACGGACAACTTGCCCAGGCTTTCCGCCCCGAGGGCAGCCCCAACGTCAAGCCGACGGGCCAGCACCACATGTGCTCGCACAAGTGGCGGGTGGTGTACCGGCTGGGCACCGTCTACTTGACGATCAGCAGGCATTGCCTGCATGAAGGCAGGCGCCTGCCATATGTATTCGTGCAAGGCTCCCTGCGGCCGGTGGTGGGCGTGGCCCACCTGTTTGATCCTTAAGGGACAAGCTGTGTGGGTATGTTTTGCTGCAGGGTTGGCATGAACCACACCCACGGGGGGCGGCACACTGTCGAGTTGTTTGCCTGCCTTAGTGTCTGTGCTTGTGTACTTTCGTTTTGTGCTAAGTCTTAGATCACGCTCTGATCTATGATTTGGCTTTGGTTGTGGTGTGTGTGTGTGTGTGTGTGTGTGTGTGTGTGTGTGTGGTGTGCATACATGTGTGTCTTGGTACAGTGCAATTTTTGCATTTGAGCGTGCATCCCCCCCCCCCCCCCCCCCGCCCCCCAGCTCGTATGTGGGCACAGATTCGTGCAAAGCACAAGCAAAAGACCAATGTCGACCGACGGGTGCTGGTAGTCTACAAAATTTTGGCAGCAGAAATTTCTCTTAAATTTACACTTTTTGAAGGAAATTTACGCCAATTTACGCAAGGTGGGGACCGGGGGCCAAAAGCACTGTAAACCCCCCATAAATCCCCGGCCCGTGCTTGCAATACAATTTATGTTGGTGGTTGATAATGTGGTAACAGGTGCAGAGTGGCATGGTATGTGTGGCGTGGTCCTTGTGGTATAAGGGTGAATCACGTCGAATCAGGTTGATGGTCGTCAGTAGTTGTTTGCATTATTCCCTTTCAGCATTATTCCTTTTCAGCATTACATGACATGATACAAGCCAGGCCACCCTTGAGCGACACCAGCAGATGGGGCGCGATTTTGTGCCTGAAGAGATGCGCTGTATGCTGGGGTGGGTATTTTTTGTTTGTTTCTTTGGCTGTGGTTACGCCCTCTCAGTTCCAGCGAAGACAATTTCTATTTTTTTCTCCTTGAAGACTCATCGTGAGTGGGGAGAATTCCGCGTGCTCCATGGCATGTCCTAGGTCAGGGTTTCGCCTGCATAGACTGCTTTCCAAGTCAGAAATGAAGCAAGATAATACCATTTTGAATTCTGGAGGTCCGACCCTTCGACTTGAACCCTGGGATCCAGTTTAATGCAATATCACAATATTCACATACCACTGTGTGGCATGATTTGTTGAGAAATGCAGCATCAGAGAAAGGAAGTCGCAAGTTGCTCATAAGGAAGAATGCTGAAAATCTTTGCAAGAGGGGGCAGAAGGCTATTTCATTGGGTGAGTGGCTGCCCGGCGCATATGCGGTGCATACCGATCACACTTCTTGGCTGCTATCGGCAAAGCTGTCCACGTTTGCTGTGGATGCTTCTTTTTCACCATTTTTGCCACTATTTTGCTATTTGGTGTGTTTTCCACCGATCCAGCTGCAGTTTTGTGGCTGTTTTTGGTCCAATGACCACTACACCGGCACGTCAAGCAGATGCACACGGAGTTGCAGTTGGGAGTAACCGGAAATGCAACCATTAGTATCATCCCTTATGTTGCCCGTGTGTGAAGGTGTCAACATATCCTTGGTGCGTGCTGATTGGTGCCACATGGGGGCACGAATGCTCCAGGCATGAACGTGCACTCGACGGTGTACGAAACTGGGATGACGTTTGCCACTTGATAGGATAGGGAAAATGCTTGGCTGCTGCCCTGCAGCCTGTTGCCATCATTTGTTGTACCTTGTTGTTCAAACAATTTTCACTGGAGGAGCTGCCGCATAGTATGCACATGCTGCGGGGGTGATCTGGGGCCAGGTGTCACTCTCTCTCCCTCTCTGATTCTGCATGGTGCCGACTGCAGCTGTGATCTCTTGCTCATCTCATCATGAAGGCCAGCAACACAAGAAAGGGTGTGTGCTGGGTAATGGAAGTGGGATGGGAACCTGGCTTGCTGCACATGGAATGTCCCTGCCCCCCCCCCCCCCCCCGGCAATACCTGGCACCAGCTACCGCCACGTTTGGATTTTCTCGTTTCGGCTTCCCTGAATGGTCGTATGTGAGAATTCCACAGACCAGCGATTGAAATGGTCGGACCGTGCAACGTGTCGAGACCTGCCAGAATGCCTGCCCTCTTGACTTTGATCATCATGTTGTTGCCATCATTTCGTTAAGCATTTCGTTGGGCTCCTGACTGCTGCTCAATTTCTGAAAGCTAAAGAGGACAACAGCAAGGAAACGACACCGGGAGGAGGCAGGATGTTGTTGTGCACTGGCAACAGTCTAAAAAATTTGTCTTGTTGTTGGAACAAGAAGGAGCTTTCACCACGTGACTTTGGACGGTGTATGTCTGTGCAGTGATGCACAGCATCCTTGACCTACTCTTGGCATCCACAAGATAAACCACGATGGGCAGCAAAATAGGGGCACTGAGTTGGAAGCAGTGGGGGATCATCTGAGTAAGCCATCAACCCGGTCTGGCGTCCTGTCCAACTCAGATCGCCACTGAATCAGGTGAATACAAATATTCCAAGATGTTGACAAGTGAGAGCTGCCCCAACATGGTGCAGCAGACACTCTACTAGCAACACTCGAGAATCTGCCGGTTGTGGCAACGGTTTGGTTGCCCAATCGCTACTTGAATCGGCAGTGGGCGACTTCTGAGAAAAGTGTCTTTTGGCCTTTGTGCAGGTCAGCCCTTCAGGGCACAGTTGTTGCGTACGGTCGTATGCTGAAAACTGGATTTTCAGCAACGGTGTTCCTCGACACTGAAGTGCAAGCCCCATTTTTTACTCAAACACAGTGCTGATATCAACGTGGAGGGGCACAGCTCACATGACAGCATCATTCAAGCCACAACTACAGCAATTTGTCTCTATGGTAGACGGTGACAAGATTCTTTGCCGCAAAATTCAGTGTGTGGTACCTGTCCTGTGGTCAGCGGCCCCCCAAATTGGTTGCAATCCTTCTGGATTTTTTATGTAGGGGATACCAGCAGTTTCTCTTCAATAGTTGGAGCAATGCAAAGCTGGGGTCACTTGTGCTGGAGTACACTGAATACTCCTGTTTTTTGCTAACCCATTGTATAGCTTGGAATTTGGACACAGCACATTCGAAGCGCAATTCTTCCCATCATGCTGACCCTTGACACACAGTTTGCATGCATCCTGTGCGAATGAAAAGGTGGTGCATCAGCATGAGCCGAGACGCACGGGCCTTTCACTGTGGGTGTGCGCATGCAGTTGCCTGTAGGCACGCACATGTGCACGCATATCTGTCTATCTTTTTTTATGCGGAGTTTGCAGGTTGGTGAAGAATTGAAATGGGGTTGCATATCCAGGATGTTGATGTTCAGCACACCAGTTGATGTCCGGGAAACATGCAATGCCTCTGTAATGAGGACTGAAGATACACTTATGTCCCAGTCCAATATGGCTTGTCAATTCTCCCTACAGATTTTTCCCCACCTAGGATGGGATGGAAAGAAACAGATAACAACCTTGTTTGTAGTTTCCAAGGCATAAGGGTGGATCATTGCACATATCAAGGATGTAGTGGATCAACAGTGTCATGCAATAGTTTAGGTGCATAATTGTTCCATGATTCAGGGTTTGCTTCAATTTCTGCACTGCTTGGGTGATTCCATCTTCGCCTGTTGCTCTTGCGGGCGTTTTGTGTGCATCTGACGCAGACATTCTCAAACCTGCTGCAGCCTCAGCATGGGCAGCAGAACACAACCTGTTGTCATATTTGTTGACACACTGTCAGTACATTACATGCTTGCAGCATTCTTGCCCTTTTTGCGCTGCACATATTCATTGGTTTTCCCAGCACAAAACACATTTCACCACAGTAGCAAGCAGCAGCAAGGAGGCGGTGGAAAAGTTTTTTTTGGGAACGCCATGGCTCCAAACTGGCATCCAAGTCGCTCAAAAAGGCCAAAGAGCAAATGCGCATCACAGCAAATAAGCCTCACGCCATTTTGAGCTGTTTTTAGTGACCGAATTAGTATCCAAAAATGGCTTTTGTAGGCTCTTTTCATCCGTTTTTCAGCATGATAATCGTTAAATTTCCGTTTTGGGCACACTGTGGATCCACACCGGCATCGAAGTAGTTCAAAATGACCAGAACGCAAATCTGCATCCCGGCAAATGAGTTTCAGGCCAAGTCGAGCCGTGTATCCCGTTTCATGGCTGATTTAGTATCCAAAAATGCCCGCTTATCGCGTGTTTGCAGCCAGTTTTTGGGATGAATTGTTTTCAAAGATTGATAT
This sequence comes from Eutreptiella sp. 'Long Island Sound 2002', assembly GCA_964036045.1. Classification (NCBI taxonomy): domain Eukaryota; phylum Euglenozoa; class Euglenophyceae; order Eutreptiales; family Eutreptiaceae; genus Eutreptiella; species Eutreptiella sp. 'Long Island Sound 2002'. Next base: position 149,824,928 of record OZ038381.1, on the reverse strand, counting down.
TAGGCACACTCTGGCTCCCAACCACTATTTTAGTAGCTCAAAATGACTGAAGATGACTGAAATAGATACACATCCCCTGAGAGTTTCAGGGGATTCTGAGCCATCTAGCCCGTTTAAGGGTGATCTCGTGTTCAAAAATGGCCATTGCGAGGCTGTTTTTGTCATCTTAATGTTTGTGGTGAAAGTTCACTACAATTGCCTGTGTGTTATGTAGGCATTACAATGACGGCCATTTTTCATGCATTGCCATTGGCCTATCAAATAATTGCAAATGGGTGTTCAATGAGGCGTTTTGTACACTTCGGGTGCTATGTAGTCATCCATTTTGAGGTTAATGTGCGCCATCTTTTTTAGCGGTTGTTGAAGACGATCGTCGCCAGGACCATCTCCAATGCCGTCCGTTCTTTTTCCACGACCATTTTGGTGTGCATTGAGCAAGATTAAGGCCAAGGTTGCTCCTAGTTGCGAGTGTTGGTTGTTTCCGTTCTGCCTCCGGTAACCGCTAGTAGAACATTGATTATTGCCAATTGCATGGGGTGTTTACAAATATTGTTTTTTTTTTCTGGAGGCCGCTGCGCAAGGCATTTGAAAAAGCCACCCAATTGATACTGTTGCGCAGAGATGCAGAGAGATACTGTTGCGCGCGCAGAGATCCAAGCACGACCATTGCACTAATAATTGCAATTGAAGCCATGCTGAAAATTGAGGTTTTAAAATGGCGCCAATTTTATTACTCATGTGCATATCCATAGACATTGGTAGCATGCAGCTTAAAGAAAGGTAAGGTTTCATATGTCATTGTCTGACCATGCTTTTGATGTGGATTGAAAGTATGTCTTTTTCCAATGCGCATAGGAGAGTCGAAGAATCTAAGTCGTTGAACAATCCGTCAATTGGCATTGCAATTACTGAAAGTACGACTTTGTATCTTTTTTGTTGCACCTCTTTCGCTCTTTTGTCGCAGACCCTACTCTACGGGGTGGCAAAGTCAAAGTTGTTTTCAGAGTTGATGGCAAAATTTCTAAAAGGTCAAGCTCGCCACATGAGAGAACAACATGGTAAATCTATTCCCATCTTCGATCTATCCTCATGCTTGCTACCCAAATTTCACAAAAGTGCACACCCAAAAGCCTTCGAAGTGCACACCCAAATGAAAAAGGTTTCTTGGTTTTCTCCAATGCTGTCTCAGTTGTTTTTGATGATGCGCTTTTCCCGCAGACAAGAGGAGGTTCACCAAGTAGTCAGGCAATGAAGAACATCAAATCACGTGATCGAATTAAATCGGGATAGTGTCTTTCCAAATCAAAGCATAAGTAGCAAAGAGGGGACTAGACAATGCAGACATAAATACAAAGCATCAACCTTTTATAAACAAAGGAATGGTTTTATTGTGAAGACCGACATAAGTCTGCCCCCATAGACATGGATAAGCACTTCATGTGCACAGCTTGGCATGCAATGGAGTACGTTAAGAATCTGGGGCATGTAGGTTGGGCCACACACGGGATTCAGAATCAGTTCAAAATTAGCACCACATTAAGTAGAAGAAACTTTTGAGTATCTAGGTCCTCAGGTGGGAGACCACTAGGCTTAACCTTAAAGGAAAAGGGCATGAAGTGCCTGGATTATTTCGGTAATACCTTCACGAAGGAGAATACCTTTGCTCACTTGAGTGGTAGGGGTGAACTTCACGGAGGGCTAGGGTTATCAAGACTCCAACTATGACCGAGTTGGGTCCTAGTCTTGCGTAACGCATTGGAAATCATCGTTGAAGAAAGACCGTTTGCTTTAGAGATGTGCCTCCACGGTGGGGATGATCAGTCTGAAACAGGGCTCCAAAGCTGCTCATTTTCACCTCAAAATGGACTACCGTCGCGCACGACGGCATGGTATATGCCATATTGAACACCCATTAGCCTTATCGCCATGGAATAACTACGGCCCTCATTGCAAATGCGCACTTGACACAGCAGCGATCGTCCTCAGTTCTCACGACGACCCCAAAACGGCAATTTTTGGACACTAAATTGGCCGTAGAACGGGCTGTACGGCTCGAAACAGCTCAAAATCTATTTGTGGTGATGCGCGTTTGCTCCCCGGTCGTCTTGAGCTACTCAATGCCGGTTTTGAGCCACGGTGTGGTCGCAAGGACTTTCTCACCGCCTCTTTGTTGCTGCTGCTTGCTGCAGCTGCTTGCTGGTGCTGCTAAAATGTGTCGCGCACCCTTGGACCTTAAAAGGTGGTGTAAAACCTCGACAGGGTAAGCTCAGCTCGGTAATAACCCTAGTTATTTTGAAAAATGTACTTTTATGCTTCAAAAGAGTGATCAAAATGATTAAGTGTTAGTCTTTAATACTTTCCAAAGAATAGTGAGGGACTATATGGCAGACAAGGTGGGCCGCTGAAGCCAACCGCCTCGACGAGGTCACCCTCAACGACACCCTCACGCCGCAGACAATGGAGCCCGCGGGACGTACCGCCCGAACACACGGGGACCCCACCAAGCACACCCTCTGGCACTACCCAACTACCATACATCCGGAGGCGGTAACCCAGATCAAAGAGGCGCTCTCTCTGACCCTCCCAAACACCCACAACGCCCACCAGCTGGGGATGTTCACAATATACTAGAACTTCCCAACAGACACCGGCATGGTGCCCCAGGTCGCTGAACCCCCACTGCCCCCTACCGTCACGGCACTCGCCAAGGCGGCCCAAGCCATGGAGCACAGGGAGGGTGCCCGGCAGGACTGGACAGCGAACGTCCTCGTCGAGCAACGCGCCCACCACAACGCCAACAAAGCGCATCAGGCTGGACGCCAAATACCCCCGCCGTTGCACGACAAAGACGGTAACCTACACCCCCACAGCCCATGGATGGTACACTTCATACTGGAAGACCATGGAGACAAACGGAAGGGCACGGAAGTACAAATCACGCACGCCCTGGCGCACACGCACCTCAACTACACCGTCCCCACCTCAAATGTGCTCGTAACCCACGGCGAAGCACTGAAGTCCACGTACAGACTGCAGGCCGACACGATGGCACGGCATACACGGTGTACACCTGGGCACGATACGGGGACCTACCAGCCCCCATCTGGCACCCGGACCCGTCCTGGCATCAACCCCTCCACAGGAGGCGAGTACCCCGCCAGAGCATCAAACCCGAGGGGAACACCGTCACCGGCACCCACGGCAACCCACCCCCCCTCAACATCATAAACTCCGCCCTCGCAAACGCCAGAATGCCTGTCATAGACACGGGGTGCCCCACCCCAGATGACACCACCCACCGCCGAACGTGGGGCACCATCAGAAGGGCCCTACACCACGACATTGACCGCGACCAAGCCATCTGGATCGACCAGGGCTCTGTCAACATCAGGGTGGGGGGGTGGTTGAACACCCTAAACCCCAAAAAACTACGCATGGTGGCGGGGCCCTACATACTATATCCCGTACCCCACGGCATGAATGGCCCCTGCCCAGGGCTCCGGCCCGGGGACCCCCTTGCGGCCACCCCTGCCCCCACGCCCTGTTCCCACCATTGCCCCCACAACCCGCCCCACTCCCAGCTGTATACCTAAACACGGTAACGGGCGCCAAAGGAGTGTACCTCACGACGGGAGACACCACGGGCCAAGCCATCCCTCTCGATCAAGTACACCACATGGCCCTGGGGCCACGACTACCCAACACCGACAAACCACGGCAACCCTTGGCGAGACACGGCGCACACGACCCCAGGCCCATGGACCCAAACGCCCCAGGCCCCGACAGGGCGCTACTGCACCTCACCATGAAACACACGGCCCAACTCCCGGCCACCTTGGCGGGGGAAAAATACTTCATCGTGGAGGGCCTGACAGACGATGTCATCACCCTGGCAGCCAACACCCTGGCGGCCACCACGGACGCATGGGACGTTGCTGTGGGCCACCCCACGGCACGTAAGGACAGAGTACAGGACACGGAAGACACCCTGACGCCGGACCTTGTGAACCATCTGGTGACCCTGACCAGCCCACTGGAGCAACACGACCGGAAAACCGAAGGTCCGAAGATCACTGACTGGGCGGCCTTTATTGACAGGCCCCCGGATACCCCCACGGTGAAACTAACATGCCACCAACAAACATGGTGGGTGGCACAGTGGAATGCCACGGGCACAACGGACGGGGTCCACACATTCACACCGGAAGCAAAACCGGCGACCCCACTGGCACTGGGGGATCGCTTTAAACACTCCACCCACCACACCAACCACCCCAAGGCACTCCACCCACCACACCAACCACCCCAGGGCGCACTGGTTGGCCCTCAAAACGGCGATGCATTGGACAGTGGATTCCCCAGCCACGAACACCATGGTGCCCCAGACGTGGCTTACACTCACGCGCAACCTCGCAGCCTATGTGCGAAAGCAGGGGACAGCACAGGCGCAGCGCTGGATGTCCTGGCCCACGGACACGGAGCGAACTCCCAAACTTCGCACCACCAGCCTACAAGAACACGCAAACCAGCTTCGGGGTATACACCGGCCACAGGAGGGACAGGGACCGGCATACAGCATATTCCGCCGCGCCGCACCGTAGCCGGCCCCCAAACCGGCACCAGAACAACCCCGGCCCAAACCGAGGCCCCGCCCAGGGGGAGCGGATGCCTCGGCCAGCCGGGCCAAACGGCCCAAACCGGAGCCCAAAACGGCCCCAGCGCAACCACCACCCGATCCACAACCGAAGCCGAAGGCCCCAGCGTGCCCATTTTTCACGCCGGCGGAACGTGCCGCCATGCACCCCGAATGGCCAGACGGCGCAGAAGTACAGGGAGTATTCGGAGCCACGCTTAGAGGACAACCGAAGCAATTTGTATGGTTCCGGGGCAAGATACAGGGCAGACTGGCCACACCGGGCCAACATGGCAACCTACAGTTGAAAATCAAGTGGCAAGCACTCCCCGAGTGGAGCAAAAAAGTGGAGACCTCGAACGTCAAACTCTGGGACGAAAGACAATTCCCGGAATGCCTAGTGCAGCTCCGCACACCCGCCAACCAGGTACCACCGGGCACCATCTGGACAGGTGACGTGCCGCCGACATGGCTGGAGGAGCCGGATATACCGGAGGAACAAAGGGTGGCCACAGCGATCAACCACAAACTGCGCCTGGGACAATGACTACTACCACGCCACGCCAGGGACCCCCCAGGGGCCACCAAGGCGCGCACCCAGGAGGTCACAACTGCGCTTGTCACTCTCATGTTCTCGACGAACCAGGTGCCCTGTACGACGCGGCCAAAGCTGCGGACCTACAAGATGTACCTGTCATGGCGGAATGCGACCCAGACGCCATGGTGTGGCAGGAACAGGCCCTCAAAACCCAGGCGGTCTGCCCCAACCTAACCCCCGTCCTCAGCAGGACGGGACACCAATACCACACCACGTGGGTCAAGGAAGTGCCCATATCCCACAAAGGTGAGGTCCAAGTGCACATCCACCACCACCTGGGGGTAGAAGGCCGCCTAGCGGCGTACAAACTGGTAGGCCCAACGTGGCAGCTGAATGTCATCAACGTACACGTCCCCTTTGGAGACGCCACAGAGACATTCCTCGAACACCTCATGGAGGCCTACCGACAACTTGCCATGATGGGGCCGAGTGTCATCATAGGGGACTTCAAGGCAGCCCCGTCAGCGGACGATCGCGGAGGGCGACAGACGCCCGAGGACGCAGCGGTGCAAGTGGCCATGCAGCATCTGGGCCTGCAGGACCTCACAGCTTCTCTACGAGGCCAACCCTCGCACAGACCACCGCAACCTTGCTTGGCAGATTCCCGCATCGACCTCTGCTACGCGGACTCGGCACAAATTGAGGTGACACGGGCACAATACCACGACCTACCATCCAAGATCACCGGACATCGACCCCTGGAGATACAAATCAAGGTACTTCAAGTACCCCCGGCCTCCAGGGATGGCATGGACCACGAGGAGCAGCCACCCATCAAGCCGCCAGAAGAGCACGACATCCACAAATGGATAGCGTACTACCGCACGGTACAACGCATCCTAGGCCAACAAAACGAGACGGACCTCAACCTTGCCATGCGACAAGCGGCCACGGCGTGCGGCCTCCACGGACAACAAAGAACACAGGACGATGCCACCCCGCATCAAGACCTACGATCCCTGGTCACAGCCATATGGCATGACAAGCGAGCACTACACACGGCAGTGCACTAGCATGACCTACAAGCCCAACGTGACGCCCAGGAAATCGCCGCACGGCTGGACACCACACGCCGGCAACTCAGGGAATGGCACATCCGCCGGGCAAAAGAACTGGCACAAGAACAACAACGCTACTTTCAAAACCCCCAACCCTACAAATCCTTGAAACACGTGGACAAGGTCCTGGGGGAGACGGGCCACCGAGGCATCAAGGCGGTACGCCTACAGGACGGCACAGTGACCAACGATCCCAAGGTGGTCCTGGAAGAAGTCCTCAACAGCTTCCTGCGCCAACACAACACTCAGAATGGCGAGCTGTCAGCGTAAACGGAGGAACTGATATCACACCTGCCGAAACTCTACAACCGGACACAGCGACGAGACATGCACCGAACCCCGTTCACCATTCGGGAACTTGTTGATGTGTTGTACAAACTACAACCGGGAAAAACCCCGGGGATGGACGGACTCCCGGCGGAGCTCTACCGTAGGCTCCCGCTGAACCTGAAGAGGCACCTGGCCGCGCGCCTGTGGGATATCGCCATCGCGAAAACGGACGTACCACCCGACTGGGCAAACCTGGTACAACCGCTGTATAAGAAAGGCGACTGGGCGAACCCCGACAACTGGAGACCCATCGTATGCGCCACCACGGAAGCCAAACTCATATGGATGCTCATCCTCAAACGGATGGCCCCGGCAGTGTACCGAGCTGTACCGCCCACAATGTGGGGTGCCATACAGGGTAGGTCGCCATTGGAGGCCATATTTATGCAAGAGGCCGTGGTAGACATGGACCCGATCAGCCTCATCATCAAGTCCCTGGATGTCAAAGGGGCCTTCCCCAACACCCCGCACCGCCTCCTACGGGCGGTCCGGGAGCACACGGTACTCCCCTTCCAGGGCTTCCTGCAAGCGTACGTCGCCACCCGCATGTACGCAATAAAACACGGCGTGGGCACCACGCCATGGGTCCACCTCGCCAGTGGGGTCCCGCAAGGGGGTTCGGAAGGCCAATTCCTCTTCCTACTCGTCACTCTCCCGCTGGCGCTTTACATCCGACGCACATACCCGGACGTGGCACCATATCCCCTACGGACCACGCTCCTGGCGTTTGCGGACAACATGGCGGTGGTGAACGCCACCGCACGTCAACCCCTGTCGACCACCCCGGACCCCACCAGGGCCACCAAAGTCCTCCACGTCGTCACCACTTATCTGGAGGGCAACCAGCTGCTGGTACACAACGTCAAATCTGCCACCTTGGTGCACAATGCACCGCCGGCGCCCCTCCGCCCCGGGGATCGCCCATGAACCCAGTAAACACGGCCACCTACCTTGGGGTCCAACAAGCGGCCACTGCAGGCAGGGTCACCCTACCACCAAACCTGATATGGCAGCTGACACGGACACTGGTCATAGCACGCATCACGGCACTCTCCACCCAGGCCCTGGCGTACTTTCTACAAGCCGTGCTCAACGCCGCTGTAGGATTCCAGGCCTTGCACCTAACGCATCCCCAACACATGCTGCAAGCGGCCGCTACCACAGTGCGACGAGCGTGGACCATCCACGGCCACCGGCCCCCATCGCTACCTGCAACGGTACGCGCGGCATCGCCACCGTACTACGGAGACAACACCGATCACCTCGTCAACAACGTGTACACAGCTCACACTGCGGCCAAGCTGCATTGTCTCATGCACAATCATGAGCCGGAGGTACGAGAGGTCCTCAGGCTTACGCTGCGGGAGGCCCAGTACCATCGCAACACCTGCCCCCAATACATACTTCACCAGCGGGGCCTCCCTACCAAGGTGGGGACCCGCGTATGGAACCACCTACAACTCCTGCTTCCCAACCACCAGCACGTCATCCATACGAACCATCCTTGCAGGGAAACCGGCCCTCTGGCGGTCCTACACACCGATGTGGGGGGAGGGCCAACAGGAAGCACCACCACTCTGGACCTGGTGGGCACCACCCTCCACCTCGTACGGGTCACCCCAAACCACACACCACGTCCCATTCCTACAACACCCGGAGGGGCCCAACAAATCACTCCTGGAGAACCACATGCGCAGTGCGGCCACCCAAACCGGGCACTTCCATCCGACAGATGGGGAAGTACGTGAGGCGTACAACCTGTTTTGGAACACGCACAAGCGGCCACTGCCACCGAGCCCACCGCGAGGGAACCAGGCCCACCACCGGCTTCCGGAGCAAGTGGAATATGTAACCGGTGCCACAGTGCCAGCGGTACTCCTCCTAGCGCCCAACGGGCTCAAAGCCACATTGCGGCCGGGCAGAGCAGGGGGCATCTTGTGGATGCTACCGCCATCCACGGCGCGCCCCTTCTGTCCGCCGCCACTGTCCCAAGACAAGCTGACGGGCACCCCCACAACTTGCTAGAGATGTGGGCCCCAAGCGCCGTCCACCCTGTGGCCCCTCCTCCAGTTACTGGCGCGCTACCACCCCATGCCAACGGCCCACGCTACCCCGGAACAACACCGGTGGCTACACACGCACTTCGAACGGGCTGCGGGGAGGGACACGGCCACAGTGGCGTGGGGCCCCAGCGCGAAGGCAGAATGGAGGTTCCACTGGGGAAAGTGGGACACCCAACACCCGGCCATCACCTTCCCGGTGCTGGCCAAACACCGCAGAGCCACGCCGGAGGCACCCGCCTACCCGGTCAAACACCCATGCTCCCAAGTACAGGACTGGCAGATGGCCCAGTGGACCGCATTCCACCCGCAGACAGCGTACCTGCTCCAGTATGTGTACGGCTATCTGACACAGGGCCACGAGAGGAACAACGACTATGTCCGCATGAACCCGGCGGCAAACGAGATCATCTGCCAGGGGGTGGGCGTGTATGCTACCCGGAGACTCCAACCGGACGCCAACAAGCCGTGGGCCACCACGGAACGGGGAGCACACATCCATGCTTACCAACCAACGATGCCATGCCGCCTGCCGCACCCGGACGACCACAACACCGTCATTTTCGCGGATGCCTCGGGCACTACAAGCATCACACGAGCGGCCGGGGGGGCAGCTTTCGAGTTGACAGCAGACACGACAGGCCGACTGCACCAACACCACCTCACAGGGGCTACCATCTTCGGGGCCTCCTCTCACGGGGAACTGAAGACACTGGCGATCGTCGTGGACGCCGTCAATGACACCCACCAAGAACCGCGTGACCACTGACGCAGATTGGGCATACCTCCCTGCTGGCCACCAAGTGGCTTCTTGAGAGGCTCGGCAACAGACAGGCAAGCCGCGCCGAAGGCGCCGCAAAAGGGGACGCGCAATCCCCGTGCCAGCGTCAGAGCAGAAAAAAGAAGGGACTCGCATATACCGCCCGTTGATTACGAAATGTAAATACATTGTATGTTTTGTATGCATTTTGATACATTCTGTCCTCCCTGCATTTTGCAGCTCAGGATGTGTCCGGGTGGGCAAGGCCCGTACAAGAATTTGTGCAACACTGAGCCAAAGCTGCGTAACAAGGTGTTTCTGCTCCGTGTCTTGTGCTGATGGAGGACAGCATTGGAGGATTTTCGAGAAGCCGGACTGAGTCATGAGTTTTGGAGAAAGTCAAAAAGGAGTTTCGAAACACAAAAATCAACGACGCAAAACAGTGGCTTTTGCAAGTGGTTTGACTAAATGCAGCTAATATCGGGCAAGAGGCCAGGAGGCCGGCGGTACCAGAGTTGGAGTCCAACAGACCTCCCCGAACCCGCTTCAAAATTCTTGTACACCCACGTCCGCTCGTCCCAGCCCATACCCGGAGATATGCCGAGACGATCAGTGTCAGCGTACGTACCAGGGTTTACTGCAGATCGCGGCTGGGCCAGCGAAGGTCCCAGGCAGGCGCCACTGTTGATGACGAGCCATTGCCAGCGTTGGCAGTGCTGCAGCAACGCGTGCGTGGCTGACGGCCGTCCCAGCAAATTGGGCAGCGTACTAGCGTCGAGTGCGACGCAGCACGATTGATCAGAAGTCCCAGCCCGGTGTACCAATTTGTTGGAGCCGCGTCAAGGCACAGAGGAAGGACTGGATGTGGGATTCCAGTTGAAGGCCACGGACCGTGCGGCCGATGTCAAGACCTCGGGTGTTGCCCTCTACGGTGAGGAGCAGGCCCAAGACACAGAGCAAGGACCGGCGTATCAGGGCGCTGGATGAGACCCGCACGGAGACTGGGTTGGGAGATAAGATCTTGTAAGGTTTTTTTTAGCATCTGTGCGTATATGGCCCAGATGGCCATATATATAGCAGGGATAGTTTCAGCAACGCCCCAGCGGCCGGGTGATGGCTTGAGTGACACCCTGGTTCTGCACTTTGCCGCTCGATTTCTGTACCCGTGCCTGGTGTACACTGGGCATGGTGGTTAACCGTGTGCGTTTGGTTCACGGGGTGTCCAGTTGAATTTTTTTTTCCAGACAGATCAGCAGCGAGCCCCGCCTCTCCCTGGAGCAGTGTGTGTTGGCAAGTGGCCACACACCGCTTTTAAGGAGGGGGGTGACGCAGTTTCGGCATACCTCCCTGCTGGCCACCAAGTGGCTTATTGAGAGGCTCGGCAACAGACAGGCAAGCCGCGCCGCAGGCGCCGCAAAAGGGGACGCGCAATCCCCGTGCCAGCGTCAGAGCAGAAAAAAGAAGGGACTCGCATATACCGCCCGTTGATTACAAAATGTAAATACATTGTGTGTTTTGTATGCAATTTGATACATTCTGTCCTCCCTGCATTTTGCAGCTCAGGATGTGTCCGGGTGGGCAAGGCCCGTACAAGAATTTGTGCAACACTGAGCCAAAGCTGCGTAACAAGGTGTTTCTGCTCCGTGTCCTGTGCTGATGGAGGACAGCATTGGAGGATTTTCGAGAAGCCGGACTGAGTCATGAGTTTTGGAGAAAGTCAAAAAGGAGTTTCGAAACACAAAAATCAACGACGCAAAACAGTGCCTTTTGCAAGTGGTTCGACCAAATGCAGCTAATATCCGGCAAAAGGCCAGGAGGCCGGCGGTACCAGAGTGGGAGTCTAGCAGACCTCCCCGAACCCGCTAAAGAAGGTCCCTACCAGGACCGGCCCCTGCTGTATTCCTTCCACCATTTCCTGTCACTCCCATGGTCTTGCTTCTCACCAGGTTCTGCATGATCTTGCCCTATCCTGCACAATTTCCCCCAAAAAATCAGTAAAATATGGCTCCTTCACACAAATCCTGATCCCTTGCAATAACCAATTCCCAAGTACAATAGCTCCAATCCAAATAATCCACACTGTGGGCTTCCAAGGGCGTTTGAGGTCCCGCGTTGACACTCAACAACTCCTTTCAACACGCCGGTCGTCTCACGGTGCACACGGAGACACGGGCGTTGGGCATGTACATAGAATTGCACCAATAGAATAATGGAAAAGAAGCCCTGAAATTGGCATATGAACACAAATCAAGCAACATTGGGGAAAGATGGAAACATACACAATCACAGCCATAGACCCCTCATTCCCTGGACTCAGGAGCTTCCCTTGACTCGCCAACATGCTGCCCTGAACCAAGTCAAATAAGATGGTTAAATGCCATGTGTCAAAAGTCACTACACAAACCCCAAAAATGTGTTCACTCCCAAGCCTCTAAATCCTATCCCAATAAGGGAGGTGGCGTGTCATGGCCTAGAGTGGCACTCAGGACCATGCCCTACCCTGACATAATTTTGGTTGGACTTGGAGTCGATTAGGCTTGGAGAACTGCCCCATGCAGATGACCTCACAACATAGCAAAATCAGGCAAATCACACCATAGTGCCCAAAATTCAATTATACACTCAAAAATGCATACGGCAGGTATTCAAATGCTCCATGCATGTGTCAAACCGGAAAGTAATGTACAAGGGTGATATAGACCAAAGGTCCATGCCCAAGAATATCCCAACATTGGCTCCCAAACCCCTCCCGATTTATACATGCCATGCTTCACAAGTCAACTCACAAATCTGAGACCTAATTTTGTGAGACCTCGTGTGCCACGCCAAAGTGACCACGTGATCCGGCATATGGTGAGGTGTAACACCGAAGCATATGCCAACATATAAGCAACATACCATAGTTCACGGATCTCTAGGCACTTTACTGTTAGCCGACCAGTTGAGCACATAAAATACAAAAATGAGCATAAAATGAGGTCAAAAATATGCAAATAATGCCAAATTCAAAGTAATCACAATAGTATATAACTTCGCTCACCCATGGTATCAGCATATGGTTCAAAACACAATTGCTTGGGACCATTTGCGAACAATCCCCCCACTTGGATCCCCACATTGACGCATAGGGACACCTTCGAACCTCCTCCCGACACGCACCATGAAAATGGGAAAATTGATAGTGGCGCTTGTGGGTCGCTCCGTAAGCCTTCCCACATGCACTATATGTGAGGTAGACTTAGTCTAGCGCTATGGAGCTCATCCTTGGGACATGGGCGAAGCCCTTGCCACGTATGACACGACATATCTTCCTACAAACGGATATATATAACATGGGCGTGAGCATAGCGAAGCACATACCATGCATATAACACAAAACCTTCAAAAGTGGCTCCCACCATGGTATGCCATGCCCCTCCATGGACATAACTTCACGTTAAAAATACGTAGGAACCCAAGGAAAGTTTCTATGCAACACCAACACTCATGCGGTACACTCGAAAGTCGCATTAAAATATTCGGTTGCATGGTCCAAGAGTTATAAATCATTTTGTACCCTCTTGACCATTATCCCTTGCTACACCGGGCATGTATACACATCAAAGGCGTTTGATGCTTCTCAAATTAAGTTGAGACCAAGGCGATACCAGCCCATATCTCAAAATTGAAATTCCTCGCAATGAGCCGGAGATATGATTCTTCAAAGTGGCCTCACGAATCAATTTTGTTTCGACTATATCTCCAAGAAAAATGAAGGAGACAACAAAAGGAAGGTTGATTTGTGATCGGGGAAAAATGTAGGACCACTCGAAATTCATCATATCCCGTGCGGCGACCTCGAAATCGAATATCCGATTCTGAATGTCTGAAAAAAAAGGAATTTTTTCCGAGTGTATAACATGAAAATTGCGGAAGCAACGAACCCTTTTCTGATGAAATTTAACCCTTCATCGGGGTTTCCGCTAAAATATCTGGAAATAACAGTTAACCAATTGGTTACCGCAAAATCGCGAGCCAACTGACAGTCGCCGATACAATGACAATCAGAACGGATAGCTGAAAAGTACGGAAACATTATGATAAAAAAACCCTGTGGATTCCTGACATTTTGATATATAAATCTCAGCCGGCGGCGCCTCGGTATTGAATATGGCCGCTCATAGCTGGAATGGCCAAACCTATCACACTATCACATCAGGTTAGGTCAGGTGGATGAGAGAGTATGATATCAGCCAATGGCGGCTTGCCGGCACATAGATACACACCCAAAGTGAACCAAAGATGGCCACGGGGGTCCGAACCGGCTTCACCCCCCTTCTCAGAGCGTTTTATCCGCTCGGAAGTCATTGAAGATAGGACGGGAGGACCCCAATGGGCTCCAGGCCCCCCCTCCCCATGTCCCAAGGACACATGGAGGCCCCACATACGGCGTAGGCGTCCCCCATGCCCCAAGGGAGGGGTGAGGACACTCATAATTGGTGCCCTCCGCCATATCCGGTCTCCTCTCGATTTACAACATGGACCAAGGGGATCAAAGATAGAGAAACGTCGTCGGTCGACCTAAATACGTATACCACAATGAAATATATATGTGGAGACCGAGTGAAGGGGGTATATGGCCAATCAAGGCCCAAAAATCACCGGATGAACGCAGTCACCGTCTCCCAAGCACAAAGACAAACATAAACGCCAAGGGGGATCCATTACGGTGCTGCTGCAGCCACCAAATGGACCAACACGTCCTTGACATCCAAGGAAACGTTCTTCCTCCTTAGATAGTCCATCCAGACTGTGGTATACCTCGGCACAAAGCTGCTCGGAGGCTCCCACGAATCTCTGGATGCCGCAAATCCCTTCCAACGGACCTTATATAGCCTCCCCCCGGGCGTCCCCGGGTCCGGCTTGTCCGTCAGGATCCTCTCGGCGGTGAAGTCGTCGTCCTCCCCTTTGTCATCAGAGTCCAGATCTCCGGCTGTGAACTCGAAGGTGACAGGACGTCCGCTGGGGTCTGGTTCTCGAGGACGAAGCTGGGTATGGTCGCGGTCCAGGATCTTGTTATCCCCCACACGAACCGCATACACATCCTGCCCGACCTTCCGAACGATTACCCCCGGCACATACCAAGACGCCTGCCGATGCCTGGACAGGACATCCTTGTGGTGCCGCTCCACCCATACGGTGTCTCTGAGAGCATATTTCTGGACTTTTCCCTGCTTGAAGTACTTGGCCCTCTTCTCATGCTCGTCCGTAAGTGCTTTGCACACCTTGGCCGCCGTGTCGTCCGCCTCAGCCATCATAGAATTCGCATCCCGGGCCACTTTGCCATGGTTCCACCACGGGAGAGTGCGTGACACTCGATCCCGTAGGAACAGGATACGATGGGGCGACAGTCCAGTCGGCCCCGGAAGGTCGTGGTACGCCTGGAGTACTCTCCACAGCGAATTGTACCAATTCCGGCCCGGTTCGTCAATGTGCAGCTGGCGGAATTTTTCGAACATCTGCCGCCCGGCTACCTCAGCCCGGCCATTCGACTGGCTGTGGTACGCCACGGTCTTGGCGTGCCGCATCCCCATGTGCCTGCACATCGTCTTGAACCACGTCCCCACAAATTGACTGCCCCGATCGCTGCAGACGACAGCTGGGACATCAAAAATCGTCAGCCGATGCCCGATCATGGCATTAGCGACGTTCTTGGCCTGCAGACCCACTCCATGCTTGTCCTTCTTGTCCTTCTTCTTGGACTTCTTGCCAGGGACCGCCACGATATACCCGCTGTGCCTATCCACCGCCAGGATGACACAGTTGTAGGTCTCTCCTTCCACGGTGACCTCCGGCATGGCGAATACATCCATGGCCACGGAATGCATAGGGGCCTCCGGTATAGCCGTATACACCGGGTTGCCAGCCGTGGAGTGATTGGGGCTCTTCGTGGCCCGACGCACGGCACAGTCGCTGCAGTACTTACCCAGGATGGCGTAGTACCCCGGTGGGAACTTGAAACACCACTCCAGGTCCTGCTGCATCTTGTCCCGACCAGAATGCATGAGCTGGGCGTTATGCCAGTGGTCAATGAGCTCCTCCATTCGGTTCTCAGGGACCAATAGCTTGTCCTTGAGGAATAATTTATCCCCGTCCTCGGTCAAGCCCTCAGGCCATTCGTCGTCCGACGGGGCGCTCACGGCATTCCAGTACCTGCTCCAGTGGTTGGATGCCGCATAGTCATCCGACCAGTCCTCTGTCAGCACCGACCTGACTAGCTCTACGGGGGCCACCATCCATTGCTCGAGGGTTTCCTCTCGAATAGCTTGGACTTGGGCGCCCCAGAACTTGGCCAGGTCTGTACGGTTTGCCATCACCACAAAGCACTTGACCCCCTCTTGCTCCATGGCCTTCTCCATCTCGATGATGCGCTTGGCCTCCTCGGTCTCCTTGGCGTCCCCATGGCGGCACATGTCCATCCAAGCCTTGCCCGCGGGGTAGGCCCATCGACTGAGGCAATGCGCCACAGTCTCGTCCTTCCCCGGGACATATACGATGCTGAGGTCGAACTTGGCGAACGTCTCATGCCATCGGGCCCTCCTTGCCACCGGTCCCGAGGGGGTGTCGACGTGCTGCTTGTGCCAGCTCTGTAAGGACTGATGGTCCGTACAAACCACCACCGGTTGCAATCCGATGTGGCCAGACCACTTCCTGAGCGCACAAACAATGGCGTACGTCTCCTTCTCCCTCGCGGTCCAGGTTGGACGTTGGCCCTCGGCCAGGATCCGGCTCCAAAACGCCACGGGTAAGTGCGACCCGTCATCCCGGACCAGCTCGAGGACTGCCCCTACAGCATAGTCCGAGGCGTCCGTCCGTAGCACAAATCCCTTGTCCGGGTCCACCAGGAATAGCCCCAGCTGCCCCAGGAGTCGCTCCTTCAGGCGGCTGAACGCATCTTCGGCCTCCGGGGTCCAGGCAAGCTTCTTCTTGCTCCCCTTCCGGCCATCGAACTTCCCCATCTGCAGCATCTTGTGCAGCGGCCCCGATAGTTCTGCATACATGCGGACATAGCCCGAATAGTAATTGCAGAACCCCATGAAGGATCGGAGTTCGCTGATGGTCTGGGGCTTCTCCCAGTGGTGCAGGGACGCCAGCTTCCCAGGCATGGGACGGCGTTGCCCGTGACCAACCACGTGATCCGCAAACTCCACTTCCTTCACGAAGAGCGAGGCTTTGGTGGGCTTGCACACCATGTTGTGCTTGTCCAGCTCGCTGAGCACTTGGCGCAGATCCTTCTCATGCGCTTCGATGAGCTCGTCCTCAGTCATGTCTTCCGTGCCGGACCCGATGATGATGTCATCCACAAAGGGGTCGGCACAATCACGGACAGGACCGAGTAGGTCCTCCATCATGCGCTGGAAAGCGGCGTTGCCATTCTTGGCGCCCATAGGCACCACTTTCCACTGCATGGGCCCCAGCGGCGTCGACATCGCTGTGCAGGGCCTGGACTCCGGGTGTAGCGGCATCTGGTGATAGCCGTGTTTCAGGTCTAACACCGTGAAGATCCGCTTTTTTTGTTGTTTTTGGAGGATGGTGTCGATCAGAGGAAGCGAGTACGAGTCGTGCTCGGTTTGCTCGTTCAAACCCCTGTAATCCACCACCAACCTCCACTCGCCCTTCTCCTTCTTTGGCACGATAAAGGCTGGGCTGGCCCACTTGCTGTCGGAGGGTTCGATCCAGCCCCGCTCAATAAACTCGGCCAGCAACTTCTTCATGGCCTCGGCCCGATCGCCCTGAAGTTGGTACTCGCGATGACGATAGATCCTGGGATTCGGCTTCAGCTTGATCCTCGCTGTGCCAAACCTACCACGATCTGGAGGGTTCTTGTTGGCGACGCCACTGAATAGCCGCGGATAGGCATTTATCAGCCTCTCCTTCAGCTCGGCGACCTTCGGGTTCTCCTGGGCCTCTTCAGCCGCTTGCTTCGGTATCGATACAACCGACCGCACTGTGGTATAGGCCTTTTCCGGGTCCGAGTCTGACTTCTCCTTGTCTGATATACCGTCTTCCTCGTTGTGGGGAGCTTTTCCCACCGATAATCTTCGGAAATTTGCGGCATCGGCCTGGTTCTTGTCGCTACCGGCCCCCATCCTTGGAAAATCCCACGTCGGCGGGTCCGACCCAACCAGACCATCATATTGGTCCGCGATGTGATCCATGACCCTCGCCACGAACTCATCTCTCTCGTACTTGCCGGTGACCAACATCTTGTCATCCCACCAATGCGGAGATGTGACCATGGCCCGCCTCTTCTTGGCTACCACGCGGTCGTGCAACTTCATCCGCATGTAGTTGACGACGTGGTCGATCTCGGCGTGGGACAGGACGTCAATGTCATCCATCTGCTGATCCGTCCCCTCCTTGGGCTCAAACATGACCCGCATGGGCACCGCCTCAACCCTACGGATGAATGCTTCATCACCCGTGGGGGGGGTTGCGCCCCATCCACCAGGAAAGCCTTGGTACCCGGGGAGGGCATAGATAAACCCTTGGCGTCGATGAACAACTCCTCCTCTGGCCCGAATGACATCTCGTTCAGGGTGATGGAATCCAGCGTCGACTTGAGACCTTCCAGCGGACATGGGGTGGATCCTATGCCGGTTATGACCAGGATCCCCTTCGCCCTATCCGCGACGATCTTCTCCACCGTACGTCTGGTATTTTTCAGGGAGCCATGCAAATACATGGGCCCCCACTCCTTCAAACCCCAATGCCTGTGCCAGGCTGAGTCTCCTCGATGCCAATGCCTCCTACACTTCGGCAAAAGTGGGGCATCCCTGGAAGCGAAAACGTCCGTCTCGGGCGCTTCGGCTCCCAGCGTCTGAATCATTCTGGCATACACCTGCGGCGCCATTCCATACTCCGTGAGCTGAACTCCGCGGTCTCCTCTGGACTTGGCACCCACAGCTTGCACCGCTTGGACGATCCGATCCTCTTCCTCAGCATTCCATTGGGATGATCCGCATGCATAGTCCCTGGACAGCCATGTAAGGCATTCATTATCCTCCTGGACCAGCGTTGCACGATGAGGAAGGGCTCCAATGGCGTTTCCAACCATGAAGTCATACCCCATGATCATATCCCAATCTGTAATGTCGGCCACATAGAAGTTCCCGGATAGAGTGCTTCTCTTCGCCAAATCAGGGCGGTTCAAGCGCTCATGCTCCCAGAATTCCATACTGCTAGTGGCCTCATGGGTGCCGACCCCCATAATCTCTCCATTGGCCACCTTCAGGCGTACCGGTCTACGGCTGGGCTGCAGGGATTCCTCCTTGAACAACCCTCTCCGGACCAGGCTCACCTGGGCACCCGTATCCACCAATACATCCACCACCAACTCCTCTTGTCCGCACCGTACACGCACCTTCGAGTGCAACTGCCGCTCGTCACCCTGCGGTGTATGGACGACTCTCACGGCATCCAACTCTAGCACATCCGGGTGCATCAGGACTTCGAGGGTATGGTCACGGATGGTGTAGATCTTGGGCTGGTCCTGCCCGTCCACGGGGCTCTCCCTGGTCGCTCCTTCTTTCTTGCCACGTCCCTTGCCCACATGCACTTCCCTTGGCAGGGCGCTCCAGGGGTTGGGAGTGGCGAAACTCAGTGGTTTTGGCTCTTCTGGAGCCTTCTTTGGCACCCGATGTGCCTTCGCCTTCTCTAGGATTCCACTGATTTTCGGAGGAGAGACCTCCGAGGTCCCACTCCCGTGAGGGCTACTCTAGACGTGGCCTGTCGCAGCTTCCTCCTGCTGCGATTCGCCCCGACTTTGTCCACCGCATTGCTGGGCTTTGAGTTCCTCCAACGTCCTCAACATGTCCTCAGCAACCTCTTCGATCGACCTCACGCGTCAGTCTGGGCCGGGTCCTCCACCATAGCCTTTTCCTCCGCCTTTCCCTTTGCCCTTTCCTTGGCCTTTTCCACCGTCTCCGCCCTTTGCCTTCCAATCGGCAATTCGTTGCTCCTTGGGCTTCTTGTCGGGATGGGCGGCGAAGTAGGTCTTCTTGTCATCCTCATATACCTTGCAATGCCGGTGGTCATGTGCATGGTTGTTCCCCTTGCCGTAGCAGACCCAGCAACCGTCCTGCTGTGATCTGTACTCGCGGAACGAGAGCGGCGGGTTCCCGATCCTCCGCGGTTCCTTGCGGTTCTTGGTCCTCGGGTCCAGGCGGTTCCACCTGGACCTGTCCTGCCCATGCTTCCTCATATTGTGCGCTACAAACGCGAAGAAGTGGGCTTCTTCATGATCCTCTCGGGTGGTCGCGGTCCAGAGATCTTGGCCGCTTCCACTCCCTTCCTCCACGGTGCCGACCGTGTTCTCCTTGACCTCTCGGTGTTGGCGATCTTCCCAATGACCTCGATGTCCATGGCCCTGTCGATCCTGCACCTGAGCCTCGTTCTTGGCGTCGAGCTTCAGCTCCACCGTGATGTACTTCACGATCTCGTCCAGGCTCATGCGGGCGAAGATGACCTGCATCCTCAGCGGCTCTCCGCGCCTCCACTCCGCGTTGTTGAGGCGCATCAGCCTTTGCCCCATGGTGTCGCCGAATACCTCCACGTAGACGGCGTTCTTCAACCCCAACATCCGGCTGGGCTCGCGGAGGTTTCGCCGGAAAAACTCCATTATTCCGGCGTGGGTGTCCTCCGATGCCATGATCTGTACGGCCACGCGCTTCTTTGCTCTCTTCTTTTCCTCGTCCTCCACTCTCCTCTTCCGGTGGCCGGGGAGGACGTCCTTCAGCAGGTGGCAGATCTCGCTGGCCTCATTCCAGTCCTCCATCAAGCTGAGGCTTCTTCAGTACTTGCGGATGTACCGATTCTATTCCCGGACCCTCAATTCCCCGCGATCCAGCGGCAGCAGAATGGACCACAGATCCTCCAACTTCTGGTTTGGGGCGTCCACTCGCTCCTGGTCCTCCAGCCACTGGAGGCAGGCCTGCTCTGTCTGGATCAATCCCTCGCGGATCTGATCCCTGAGCTCCTCCTTCAGGTCCTGCGCCAGCCTGTGTGGGAATGTTCGGCATACCCACTTGTCCCTTGGCGCTCCCTTCATCTCGCCGACGACCTCCTCGGCGAAGTCCTCCCAATCCAGGATGAAGTCATCCAGGTTGGAGGGGTTGCCATCGTAATAGGGGATTTTGATTCCCCTGAGGTTGTCAATCCTGATGGCGTCTCCGACGTCTGCAGCCACCACTCCACCGAGACGGATACCACCTGTGGCCGGGGGGTGTGAGTACACTCCCCGTACATCCCTCTCCTTCATGGAGTGCGGTCCAGTTGGGCCTGAACCCATGGGGTTTGGGATGCGGGAAGGACTTGCTCCACCGGCTGTCCATATCCCCGTAGTGGGGTCCTTCACCCACAGGTTTCCGCCTGGATGGCCTCGACCATGTCCGTCGGCCCTTCCCATGGCTCCCCTCTGCATGGTATGGATCTCCTCTTCCGCATAAGCTGCATGGGCAGAGAAGGTTTTAGAGTGATTTCAACACTGTGTTTGTGCCTCTCCTGCTGCTTGCTGCTGGTGTAGGGTTTCCTGCTGCTTGTTTTTGATGAGTAAAATGTTTTGTCTGCTGAAATACAACCAATCCAGGATAGCCCAAGCCAGAGATAAGCAAGTAGAAGAAAATCAGGATCAAAGCATGAAGGGCTGCAGTGTAAACAGTGAAAGATGAAAGAGTATTCACAGCAACTGCAACTCAAGGCACATTCGATTGCATATTCACAAAGATAGCTGAAATGTTTTGGAAAAAGAGTTGGAAAATCGCCCCATGGTCACTCAATCGCCATAGTGCCATCTCAGGAGATGTGCACTCTTTGTTTTGGGTCCCATATGTGCTGAGGTGGCAGGGCATGTGGCGATGAGGTCACTGCCATGTCACATGGGATCTTCCTACGTAGCTAGGCTGACCGGGAATTGAACCCAGGACCCCTCAAAAAGAGGTGCCCAGCCCCCTAGGGTGCATACCACTAGGACAGCTAAGAATTCATGAGAAAACATAGATAAATTCATAGGCTCTGCCCTGGATATGTCAGTTCTCAGTCAAGTCAGGAAAAGATGAATTGCCTCACAAGGATAGGGGATTAAGGGGTCCACTCCATATCCTGATTGGGTGTTTGGTTCCATAGGTCAAAATGTGTTATCACCACTTTTGGTTGGGACAATACTAAGATAGATATGCCTGTGTGCTCAGTGCATCTCTAATACAACTAGAGTATGCCTCAAAGCATTGGAAAAGCACTTTTTGTTACTCCTTCCTTGTGCTGTGGTGGCCACCACTGTCGCATTTTCGGGAAAAAGTGATTTTTTCTTGGCCTTTCCTTGGTTTCCACATCTACTTGAAAATACCTATAGTTTCCCTCACACAGAAAAATGGGCGCTCACCATGGCTGGCGCCTTTTTGCTGCTTTGTTCGTGACATTTCCTACAGAAGGCTCAGCGCTCATGGCGCTGCCGGAGTTTCTGTGGCTTGGTTGGGTTAGTTTGGGAGCATGTTAAAACATGTGCATGTGCATCCCTCCCTCCAAGACGCAGCGCGACATAAACCCAACGCAAGACACAATATACACACTCGCATGGGTTCTCGTAAACCTGCTGGCGACCTGTGACCTGTCTTAGGGCGAATGGAGTCGTTAAAAAAATTAAATTGCCCCTTGATGGGGTCTTGGGTTCTGCTCAGTCTCTCCAGGCTGCTGCGTTTCGGCCCGAACACGGCCTACTCAGCGAGGCTGCGCGTGGGTATCTGTACAGACAGGAATGGGAGAATTATGGACGAATCCACGCAAACACGAAGCGACAACACCTAAATCCGTCAAATGACGGCCTAGAATTTTTCTAAGACGACACAGCTGAGCAGAATCCAATTGTGCATCAGAAGCACATTTTTGTAAAAATTGTAGCCATCTCTCGATTTTTTAAATCAAGAAATTCCTACGCATAAAAAGGCGGCGCGCAGGAGTGGCTCCTAGCGAAGCGCCGGAAAATACAGAAATAATGAGATTATAAACGTATGTCTCACGTAGACTTGAAAATGACGAGACACACATTAATCAATAAACATGCAGATTCCACCCACACTGATAGAAAGAATCAAAAATCCAAGAATTCCAAAATCAACGAAAAGACTTCAATGAATCAGGTATAAACCACAGGTGTGCTCGTCTCGTATGCAGCATGCACATTGCTCGTCTCGTGTCTCCGTGAAGGAGTCTTGTAGCAGCGCTAACAAACGATAGAGGGCTAGAATAGAAAGATTGCAGATGATTAGAGGTCAGATCAGGGTGATTAGACATACACACAAGTGCATAGCGACGTTTTTCGCTTGCGCCTGGTTTTTCTCCTCACCTTGCTTCACTCTCCAGCGGTAAGAAAGGTAGGTAAGCCCAGGTGGGGCCACCCCCTGGTAGAGTTCGTGATTGGGGTTCAGATTGGCAGGTTTGCCTGAGCCAGATTACCCACTCGTGCATGCTCGTGCATTCACACACGCATTAAAGGGTAGGCCACGCGAAATGCGCACGGTAAACCTTGTTTAGGTTACCCAGGGGCTCCTCGGTACGTTCTTTAAGAGAACCTGAGGAGTCTCTTAACGCTTGCTTGCTTGACAGGGCGTGTTTGAGGACAGTGCATTATAGGTCACACTGAGAAGCGTATAATATGTGGAGTGTGGCTTGGTTCCTCAGCCGCGAACAGCCCTTCATTGGCCTTTGCTTTACAGGTGGGCAGGTAGGGTGGTTGGTGCAGCCGCATACCATTTTTTTCTAGCCCTGCTAAACAAGGGCGCTGATCACACAAACAATTGACTGCACCTCCGCCAGGAGTGGCGAGGGCAGTTCGACTCAATCGACATCCAAGCTGTGCATGCAACAAGAGCACCCCTTCCCTTCAAGCCCTAGCAGGGGAAACGCGTTGTGGCGTCCCCTGTTAGGCCACAGTTGCTTAGCAGCGCTGTGTTCTCTTGTCCTCTTCACAGGAGGGTCATTAGGACCCACGACTTGATCTTCAACCACACCCAGTAGAGTGTGCGTGTAGGAGTGGTAGTCCTGAGTGGGGGCTTGAGCCAGTTGCAGAAGTGCTCGCCCACCAGGATGGTGCCACTGTAGGTAGGGTGTGTAGTGTAGTGGTGTCTCCTGTCCCGCGTGCTTTTCCTCGTGGGCAGGGGAGTGCGTTAGCTTTTGGCCTTTAGCAAAAATGGGCGTTTTGAATGGCCTTAGCACACTTGACCACCCCTCCCCTCTAGTAGGTAGGGCTTTTGCCGTCTTCCCCCAAGGATAGGCGCCAGCACAGAAATTGGGTGCCATAGGAGTGGTACCAGTACCTGACTAGGACCTTCGGTCCGACATCAGCGAAGCCCGGTCTCCGGGAGCCAAGCCCGGGAGAGAAGTGAGACACACACAGACATACGTAGCACACTTAGGGGTAAGGTTCAGTCCCTAGCTTTAGTCTTGGAGGGAAGCATCTCAGCGAGCCTCAGCAGCTCACCAAGGTTGTTCTGGGACAAGTAGTCATCCAGAACTGCATTTAGGCGTCCCTCAGGTAGAACAAACGCAGAGAAGGGCTCCCAGGTGGCCTCTTCGACTCCAAACCCTTCCCAGAGGGTGAGGAAGCGCAGACCCTGGCGATAGCGGTGGCGTAGGACAGACTTCACCAGGTAGAAGCCCTCCTTAGCCATCTCCTCGGCGTTCATGTCGGGGAGTTCCCCTTCAACTTCCATAGGGCTGGCAGCCCTTTGCAGGTCTAGGGCGGCGGTTTCCTCGTCGTTCAGCTCCCACTCCTCCCCACAGAGGTCTACAGGATCATAGTAGCGCTTCAGGTGTTGAGCAGCGCACACCAGGGTCCCCCCTAGACGGGGAGAACACCGCACGGTGATACGGTGTCCATCCACTGATAGAATCTTGTACGGCCAAAAGTATGGGTCATCGCTGGTAGAGCGTGGCCAGGCGGGTAGTCGACTGTGGTGCACCAGCACCCAGTCCCCCTCTTGGTAGGTGGCCGGTACTCGGTGCTTGTTCTTCTTGTTCCACTGACGCTCCCTCACTCTCTGGAGCATAGCCTTGGCCTTGTCCACCTTCGCTTGTTGCTCTTGGACCCATTCACCCACAGAAAAATGGGTGTCCTCTGGAAAGGGGGCATGTAGGAACCATGCCGGGCGCCCTAGGAATAGCTCTTGGGGCGAGTAGCCAGTAGCTGAACTCTCTTGGGAGTTCATCATCAAGGATATGACGGGGAGTAGTCTCACCCAGTCTCTGGTGCGTTCAGTTTTGCACCATATCCGTACATTCTCCTTCAGGACACGGATCTGTCGCTCACATAGGGGGTTGCTCGTGTGCGAGTAGGGAATCCCTTTAGACACCTGGACATTGAGGGATCTCAGGACCCTCTTGTACCAACCGGTATCTGAGCGTACTCTTACGTCCTCATCGGAGTTGATCTCCTTGGGCGCCCCCTAGACAAAAAACCACTCCTCCAGGAGTATCTTGATAGTCTCCTCTCCGGTAATGTGCTTGGTACATGGGAACACCCTGGTAAACCTGGTCAACCCACAGGTCACCACGAGGGTGAAGTCATAGCCCCCGAAATTCGGCATCTCCGTGTAGTCCACGTATAGAACACTGTTAGCACAGTGAGGGATGGGCAGGGTCGAGTAGAGACCTCTGTCCCTGATATCCCCTGGTTTGCAGGACCTGCACGGGCACTTGTCCACGATAAGCTGGAGGGTTTTCCAAAGTTGGTCGTCAGTCCACGTAGTGTGGAACCACTGCTTGAATAACCTCAGGGTACGGTCAGCACCCACATGACCGCCTGACTCATGGGTCCAGTTCAGCAGCGCTGGGACTCTGTCACTAGGCACCACGATGCGGTCCTCGTGCCAGAGGTAGCTCTTGTCCCTCTTCCACTGATCTTGGTTGACCAGGAGGGATTCAAGGCGTTTCTCCAGGCGCTTGTAGATATCCCCAAACTCCTTCAGGTACTCCGATTGTCGGAGTTTATCCAGGGGGCGTATCATCATCATGTTGAGGTCCAAGTGGACGTCCATACGGCTGAACGTCTCCTTAGCCAGCGCTTCAGACCGGGCACCAATCAGGGCGTCGAAGTTGTTGCGGCTGATGTAGTCTGCACACTCGTTCTTCACTCCCTGGATATGGTGTACCGTCAGCCGTAGTTGTCTGAGGTAGGTCCACCAGCGCCGTAGCTTGGCCTTCTCAGGTGGGGGGCCCTTCCGGAAACTGCGGACCGGTTCTTGGTCGCACAGCCAGACCACAGGGTTACTCCCCAACAGTCTTGCTTGTGAGGATAGCACTAGCATACCCGCGAGTAATTCCTGCTCATAAGTGGAGTAGTTCCCCCTGGCCTGGTTCCACTTCCAGTTCCAGTGGCCCAGAGGTACTAGGACCCACTTGTCGTCAGGGTAGCTGTGCTTGAGGGTTCCATCTCGGTTGAGACCTTCAGTCCCCCACTGGGAAATGGCCAAGTCGAACTCCTCCTTCTCTAGTGCTCGCCATTGGAACAACGTTCCACCACCGCCCACATTGCTGGCGTCGGTCACCAGGATAATCCCCCCTTGTGCCCTAGGCACGCCCAAGCACTTAGCGTTGGCCACCTTGTCTTTGAGCTCGTCAAACGCTTGTTGCTCTTGTGGGCCCCAGCGCCAAGTAGTACTCTTCTTGATCAAGTCCGTCAGAATGGCGCTGGTGTAGGTGAAGTTTTTGATATGGCGGCGATAGAAGTTGCACGCCCCAATGAAACTGCGTACATCATGAAGTCCTTTCTTGGGGTCTTCGTGTCGTACCTTGGCATCCATGAGGGGTTTGGCCTTAGAGGCCGCTGGGGTCCACCACCCATAGCCAAAATCAAACCCCAGGTACTGCATGGTCTCCTGCATGAACTCACACTTCTCCAGCTTGAGTCGTGTGTGGTTCTCCTGGCAGACCGCAAAGAACTCACCCAAGAGGATTAGGTGGTCCTCCTCGGTATTGGTCCCGAGGCATACATCGTCGATGTGAGCTTCCATCTGGGCACCACGGGATATAAGTTCCTGCACCTTAGGTCTCCTTCGTAGGATGGACAAGATCTTGTTCATCAGCTCTTGGAATAGAGCGGGTGTGTTGGCCACGCCAAATGGCATGACCTTCCACTTGAACACCCTTCCCTGAGGGGTGATGAAGGCCAGTAGCTCCTGAGCGTTGGGCGTCAGGTTGACTTGCCAGAATCCGCTCCTCTTCTCCATCTTGGTCTTGTAGCGACAGGAGGCTATCTTCTCCAGGGTAGACTCCATGTTGGGAATGGACCCTGAGTGGTTCAACGTTTTCTTGTTCAGCTCTCCGTAGTCCACTACCAGCCGTTTGGCTGTAGACCCAGGTTTAGCCACCAGGAAACAGGGGCTGCAGTGTGGGGGGTAGTCCCCGTCCTTGTACTCCAGGACTAGGCCAGCGTCGATACATTCTTGTATCTGTCGCTCGATCTCGTCGGCCTGCTCGTTAGGAGCTGGATAGGGTCTCCTCCGGATCTTGTGACCCACGAACTCGGGTTTCAGCTTGAGGTCCATCTGTACCAGCTTGTCACATGAGGCTGGAGGGGGTAGTTCTCCGAACACCTCCAGATAGGTCCTTATAAGCTTCTGCACCCGCGGGTCCAATAGCTTGATCTTGTCCTCCATGTCCTCGTCAGAGTGTAAGTTGCTTGCCCCCTGCGTAATAGACGTCGGGAGGTGATCCTCCACCGACTCTTCGCCCTTGGTAGTGTCCTTCAACCCTTGGTAGGCATATAGAAGGTCTTGTTCATCCATCTCCGGTGGACGATGGCAACACAGGCACGCTCGAGGGGGTTCACATACACATTCCTCCGAGAGGTCGTCCTCCTCTGGGGTCCTCACATGGGCGCCCCACACGCTCTTCATGAGCTTAAGATCAACCTCCCTTTGCCAGGTGGTGATCTTCTGTTCCAGGTCCTCCTTCAATTGGGACAGATCTCCCATACACATACATCCTTGCTTCAGTGGCCATGAGCTGCGGGTAGGCTTAGCGTAGCATAGCTTTTTCGCCACCAACTTCCTCTTGGAGTCCACATACTCCCTTAGCCTGGATCGAGGGTTCAGCTCTTCGTCCACGGGGTCTTCCACCCTCATGGAGAGTAGGGGTTTCAGTGGGGCGACGTACTCGGCGTTCTCCACTTCCTCCACACAGGTCTGCACGAAGAAGGCGTTGTGCTCAGTTTCGTCATCTGAGTGGATAGAGCTAGGTAGCTCGGATAGTCCACACTCAGAGACTCCATCAGGAACAGGTACATGACAGGGAGAGTTCGGGGCGTTGGTGTCAGTCACGACGTACTCATCTCCTCTGGGTATAGTCTCAATAGCATCTTGAGGTCATAGTCGATCCTTCAAGTCACCCAAGGCGAGTCCATCGCTTTCTCGTTGTATAGCCTGGACCAGAGTCGGGTCCAGATCCTCTGAGGGGATGGAGGTAAGACCTCGGTCCACCACGCTGAGCATACTCCCCCATCCGGGTTTTCCAATAGGCGTCTTACGCCCCAGAGGCACGTAGATGGTCTCATCAGGTAACCGAACAGAGCTAATAGTCAGCCTGTCCAGGAGGTTTCGCCAGTACTCGTTGCCCCCATGGGCTCCCCAATCGGGGGAACACAGGACCCTACGGGAATGTTCCAAGGCCACCTTGGTCAGTACCTTGCCCAGTTCACTGAACCTGGGGTTCCCGTAAGCCATCCCGAAAGAGGGCCAGTAAAATTTGTAGCTGCAGTACTTCCCCTTGCTGCAGTAAAGGTCCAGTACATGCTGCTTGTCGCTGGCGAACAACTCCACACTCAGGTCTTCTCTAGAGTAACCCAACTCCTTCAGACCTTGGGCTAGGACTTTCCTCAATAGTTGATAGTCCTCAGTTTTGGAGGCCGCTATCATGTTCGAGGGCTCCTCCTTCGATAGCCTCAGGTAGCTCGAGGTATGTTCCGACTGCTCCAGTGGCACAGACTCTTTGCCACTGCCGTGGTCCACGTAGAGGAGGTAGGGCGCTTGCAGCGTCAGGGATTGTATCTGGGAGTGCTGCACAAAGAATTCAGTCCCCAATACAAAGTCGAAGGCCTCAGTGTCCATCACATAGAACCGATGGGCGATAGTCCGGGAGCCCATAGGTACCTCCACTTCACAGTCCCCGCAGCTGTGCACCACATGTCCATCCCCCATTCGTATAGCCGCGGTGGTCATGGTGTTCTTCAGGCTCCCACAAGGTAAAATTTTCTTGGCCACTATAGATATGGTAGCGCCTGTATCCAATACCCCCAGGTATTGTAATAAGATTGGCAGAATCCTGCCTATGGAAGTCGCGACCGCAAAATGCCAGCTGGCAGCCGGGATTCACTGAAGCAATGTAAATAAGTAGCTCGTTTATTATTGTTAATGGGACTGTAGATTTGTAGGCAAATCAATATTTTAATGAGCACAATTCATGTTCGCTTATAGGCGTACTATAAGCTCACAATGATTTGAGAATCTCCGTTTCATTTGCCTACGCGTGCCAGTCCTATTACAAGCTTATAGTACGCCGAAAAAAAACAAACTTTGCAGGGTTTTCCCCTTAGGTTGGGGAATTTTTGCAGGTTTTGTGAATAGGGGAAATTTTCTGAAGCTGCTTTGCAGTTTTGGGGATTGCCCCTAGGAACAAGTCTGTGAGGGGGGTGTATACAGCACCCCCTGCAATGTGTTACCAGGAATGGGGTTTTTAATAGCCTAAAGCATGTAAGGCTTTTCCCCAATCCATTTTTTTGTGTAGTAGTCACACTTTCTGAGTGTCTATTGGGCAGTGTCTTAGGAGGGGGTGCCTACAGCACACCCTGGAGGTCTCAGTTTGGTAGCACGGGGAGCCAACTCTCAAACCTGCATTGGGTTTTGGGCGATTTGCCCTGGCACAGTGTGGGGCTGGGTATTTGGGGCCCATAGCACCCACTGGGATACTATATTATGCGACTCTTTCTGTGTTTTGGCAGATTCATGCCACTCTTACCATTATTTCTTATCAAACATTTCACAGCCCTTGGAGTGTCTGAAATATTTTAGGAGGGGAGTGTAATAAGATTGGCAGAATCCTGCCTATGGAAGTCGCGACCGCAAAATGCCAGCTGGCAGCCGGGATTCACTGAAGCAATGTAAATAAGTAGCTCGTTTATTATCGTTAATGGGACTGTAGATTTGTAGGCAAATCAATATTTTAATGAGCACAATTCATGTTCGCTTATAGGCGTACGATAAGCTCACAATGATTTGAGAATCTCCGTTTCATTTGCCTACGCGTGCCAGTCCTATTACAGTATTCACGTCCCCCTAGTCGGATACGTACCCAAAACACCAGGTCTTGGGTGCCACCGGAGCGTCCCCGTCAGAACTCCGCGGGACAGGTCACCTCGAACCCCTTGTTCCGCAGCTTGCGGGCCATCCTCATGAAACGGCTCCTTTTCTTAGCGTTGCCGTCATCACCACCTTCGTGCTCCTGCTTGGCCCCTTGTGCTTGCTGGGCCTGCGTTTGTGAGCGTGTGGTCGGACCAGACTGCCCTCCAGAGGGCTCGGAGTTCCCCCCTGGATTAGGGTTGGGGTTGCCTCCGTTCTTGTCCTGGTTCTTGTTCTCCTTGTCTGGCTGGCGGTTAGCGCCTCCTCCTCGTCCACCTTGGCTCTTGTCTTGCCCTTGTCCACGTCCTTTCGACTTGCCCTTGCCGGAGTCCTTGCCTTTGCCTTTGCCTCCACCTTTGCCTGAGCCTTTGCCAGGATCTTCACCCTTAAGCTTCGCCGATAGGCGCTGCTTATGGTAGCACTCATCCTGGTAGTGCTTCCTCTGCCCACAGAAGGCACATGTGATGGTGCACCTGTAATGAGGCGGCAGCTTTGCTTTGGCGCCGGTGTTCTTCTCCTGCTGCTTACCCTGGACTACGAAGCAGTCTCGCTGCTCGCAGTCAGGGGCGTGCCGCAGGTGGCCCTGCTCGTCTCTGGAATCACATCAGAAGAGCTCCTTGACGTTCTCCATGATACGGGCGTGGGCGTGTTTGGGGGGTAGTCCCCTTCCCAGGTCTGGATCCTTGGTACCCTTTGCCATGGCCTCCAGAGCCTCCACCTCCAGGACGGTAGTTGTTCAGGTGCTGGTCGCTCTCTTTCTCCAGCGCCAGCTCCAGGAGTAGCACGCATAGATCCTCGTAGCGGACGGATCTAGCCTTGCGTTTTGCCGTCGAACGGCACTCGTCCCACAGCTCTCGAGGGAGCTTAGCCACCAACCAGAAGAGCAGGTTGTTGCTGCTGTAGGAACCGGGCGTCATTCGTCCAGCCCAGTGATCCAGGTCAGCCCACAGCTCAGAGACCCTGCCAGGTTTGGGGTTGTTGGGCAGCACGGGCAGGTTCTGGATCTCGGCCCTGAAGGAGAGGTCGGTTTCGTAGGTCGGGTACTGCCTCTCAGAGGCAACCAACACATCGGCAAAGGTGGCGGAGTTAGTCACGATCTGCCTGACCTGCTTCTCCAGGTACTTGGTCTTGCAGCACTGCAGGAGCAGATCGCACTTGACCCGTCCACTAGCGTGGGTGTGGCCGGTCAATCGGAGAAACCGGCCAAAATTCTCAGCGAACTCGCTGAGGTCCTTGCCTGTGAACTCAGGCAGGTGCACCACGATCTTGGAGGTGGCAATAGCCTTCGCCTCCTGACACCTGCGTCCCTCAGGGCGTCGGGTCTTCCTCTTCTTCTTCTTCTTCTTCCCACCTGGGTTCTCGGGGTCCTCCGGGTCATCGTCCTCCGAGGGCGAAGCAGAAGTCATAGACGGCGGCTCATCATCGGAGGGGTCTCCGCCTAGATCACTAGAGCCATAAGGCTCCACGACCACCATTGCCCTCAAGGCTGTCAGCCCCAGACGGTCCAGCTCGGCTCTCGTAGAGTTCGTCATGTGGCTGTAGGGCGGCTGGGTCGTTCTCGGTACGAAAGGACTTCTCGGTATCGCTGCAGGAATTTGGCATCGGTCGGCTTCTCAGGCTCCCCAGGGTGCTTGTCAGCCCTGCCACCAGGTGGTTGGCCTGTACTCGATGGGGTGACACTCCCACTGTGGTAGGTGACGCTTGGGGCGGTATCATCAGGGGCTCCAGTTTCTCTCAAATCTGTTGAGTGAGGTCGCCCACGATTTTAGAGGTGGCTCCTCGGAGCACCTCGTTGATCTCCGACCGCGTCAGGGACCTGTTGGAGGATCTCCCCGATCCTATACTCCTGCCTCCAAGAGACTCAGGTCCTCTCCTCAACCCACTCAAGGTTGCATACCCAGGAACATCCACATAGGCTGCCGTAGCGGGGAGAGGATGGTGATCGTGAGCCGCATACCATCGCGGCGCAGAACTGGAGGCCACCGGCTCACTGGCAGTAGTTGCCTCAGGAAACGCAGTGGTATGTGTGGCCCAAACCATAGACAGGGTAGGTAGGCATGCCAGTAAAGCCTGTGCCCTCAGCCATAGGCGGGTTGGTTATGGGTGTGGATGTTGCAGCGGCTGGGTCTAGAATTGGGAGTGTGGTGGTTATAGGAGAGGGTGATGCATGGAGGCCAGAAGCGCTTGGTGCGCCTTCGAAGGTAGGATCATTCTTCAGGTCTTGCCCTTGGTCTTCTCCTTCGTCTGCTATGCCTTCTCCAGCATCTTCCTCGCTCTCTCTCTTCCTCTTCACAGGATGAGTGACCACCTCCTCGACTGAGAGGGCCGGGAAGGCCGACTGGAGTTCTTCCAATGAATCCTCCGCCAAGTCCACTGGCCCATGTAAGGGCTCCGAAGGTACAGCGCTAGGTCTAGGTCCAGGCTCACCAGGTGCTGGCCTTGCTGGTGCCTCAGGCCCTGTTTCACGTCAGTGCCCTCTTTCTTTGTGTCCATCTTCGTCCGCCCTTCTGCTTATATATGACTGATCTCGGCGCACTGGTTGTACGGCACGGGGTTGCTGCCGGTACGCAGAGACAGTCTGCCTCTGCTACCAGAAAGTTTTATAGTGATTTCAACACTGTGTTTGTGCCATTTCTGCTGCTTGCTGCTGGTGTAGGGTTTTCATGCTGCTTGTTTTTGATGAGTAAAATGTTTTGTTTGCTGAAATACAACCAATCCAGGATAGCCCAAGCCAGAGATAAGCAGATAGAGGAGAATTAGGATCAAAGCATGAAGGGCTGCAGTGTAAACAGTGAAAGATGAGAGAGTATTCACAGCAACTGCAACTCAAGGCACATCTGATTGCATATTCAGAAAGATAGCTGAAATGTTTTGGAAAAAGAGTCGGAAAACTGCCCCATGGTCACTGAATCTCCATAGTGCCATCTCAGGAGATGTGCACTCTTTGTTTTGGGTCCCATATGTGCTGAGGTGGCGGGGCATGTGGTGATGAGGTCACTGCCATGTCACATGCGATCCTTCTACTTAGCTAGGCTGACCGGGAATTGAACCCAGGACCTCTCAAAAAGAGGTGCCCAGCCCCCTAGGGTGCATACCACTAGGACAGCTAAGAAATCATGAGGAAACATAGATAAATTCATAGGCTCTGCCCTGGATATGTCAGTTCTCAGTCAACTCAGGAAAAGATGAATTGCCTCATAATGATAGGGGATTAAGGGGTCCACTCCATATCCTGATTGGGTGTTTGGTTCCATAGGTCAAAATGTGTTATCACCACTTTTGGTTGGGCCAATACTGAGATAGATATGCCTGTGTGCTCAGTGCATCTCTAATACAACTATAGTATGCCTCAAACCATTGGAAAAGCACTTTTTCTTACTGGCAGTCATAGTGGTGGGTGGATCCTGGGCGGCATGGGACATCTGTACCATCAGGCTCCTCGGGTCCGTGATTGCGTGCTCTTCCCGCATGGACCCAGCCGGTGCCGTATGCTCCCGGAGCATTATGGATTCGCTGAACACGGGAACAAACGGCAGCGCACCCGGGTCAATACGCGGAGGCGCGTAAGGTGCCTCTGCAGGGCCGCCCATGGGTTTCTCCATGGTGCTCCTGAGGGTCTTAATCCGCTCCACCAGCTCTGCCGTTGCCGGCCTTGTCGGGAGCTCCGGACCCGGGGCGAGGGGTTGTAACTCCTCTAGCCTTTTCAGGCGTCCCGGCATGTCCTCCACCAGGTGAAGGAGGCTGTCCACCACTCGCTGATGCTTCTGCAGGGCCATCTCCAGCTTCTCCCGGTACCGGTCCTGCTCCGCTCGCAGCTCCGCCATGTCCCTCTCCGCTTCGGACTGGTCATCCAGGATCCCCGCGATGTCCTCCTCTAGGCCGTCCTTCTGGTTGTCCAGGCGGTCGAGGTGCTGCAAGATGGCGTCCATCCCCATCTTTGGGTACTTGCCGATGAGGAAGGATACGTGCTCGCAGTGGCACTCAACGTGCTTTCTACCAGATCCAGCGCATCCCACGGTTCCCGGCGCCTCGGACTGCTCCGCCATGGGTGTGTCGCCCATGTCATCCCGCTTTGGCTCCGTGTACCGGGCCACAGGCGCCGTTCTGGCTCTGGCAGGCCTCTCCAGCGCCTCGGCGTCATGCTCCAGGCTGGATTTGTGGGCCGTGTGCGCCCTTGTGGCCGGTCTGGCCATGTCCTCCGACTCCGAAGGGAAAGCGGTCCGATAGCCATCGGAATGCCCCTCGGAATCTGAAGCTGACCACAGCCTGACCGTGCTGGGATCGGTCTCCATCGCTCTGGCTTCCCCCGCGGGCTTTGGGGACCCGCGCTTCCGGTAACGCCGGGCTGTGCCGTTGCTGCCAGTCTCCTCCAACTCCTCCGCAGCGGAGCCGAGATTGCAAGCCTTGCGGCATTTCCTTTCACACATGGAGGCCAGGTCCTCCATGTCTAGCCCATGTCCTGCAAGGGCTCTCCGTTCTGAGCATCTTCGCTCTTCTCGGGCTTCCAAGTTCGGCGTCGACTCCACGGACTCAACGATCTGCACCCGGGGCTTCCTTGGGCAGGGCTCATGAGGGCCCATGTCCCCGGTGCGGCGGTAGGGGGCAGGTACTCCTCTGCTACCATAAAGAAGGTCCCTACCAAGACCGGCCCCTGCTGTACCCCTTCCACCATTTCCTGTCACTCCTATGGTCTTGCTTCTCACCAGGTTCTGCATGATCTTGCCCTATCCTGCACAATTTCCCACAAAAAATAGTAAAATATGGCTCCTTCACACAAATCCTTATCCCTTGCAATAACCAATTCCCAAGTACAATAGCTCTAATCCAAAAAATCCACACTGTGGGCTTCCAAGGGCGTTTGAGGTCCCGCGTTGACACTCAACAACTCCTTTCAACACGCCGGTCGTCTCACGGTGCACACGGAGACACGGGCGTTGGGCATGTACATAGAATTGCACCAATAGAATAATGGAAAAGAAGCCCTGAAATTGGCATATGAACACAAATCAAGCAACATTGGGGAAAGATGGAAACATACACAATCACAGCCATAGACCCCTCATTCCCTGGACTCAGGAGCTTCCCTTGACTCGCCAACATGCTGCCCTGAACCAAGTCAAATAAGATGGCTAAATGCCATGTGTCAAAAGTCACTACACAAACCCCAAAAATGTGTTCACTCCCAAGCCTCTAAATCCTATCCCAATGGGGGAGGTGGCGTGTCATGGCCTAGAGTGGCACTCAGGACCATGCCCTACCCTGACATAACTTTGGTTGGACTTGGAGTAGATTGGGCTTGGATAATTGCCCCATGCAGATGACCTCACAACATAGCAAAATCAGGCAAATCACACCATAGTGCCCAAAATTCAATTATATACTCAAAAGTGCATACGGCAAGTATTCACATGCTCCATGCATGTGTCAAACCGGAAAGTAATATACAAGGGTGATATAGACCAAAGGTCCATGCCCAAGAATATCCCAACATTGGCTCCCAAACCCCTCCGGACTTCTACATGCCATGCTTCACAAGTCAACTCACAAATTTGAGACCTAATTTTGTGAGACCTCGTGTGCCACGCCAAAGTGACCACGTGATCCGGCATATGGTGAGGTGTAACACCGAAGCATATGCCAACATATAAGCAGCATACCATAGTTCACGGATCTCTAGGCACTTTACTGTTAGCCGACCAGTTGAGCACATAAAATACAAAAATGAGCATAAAATGAGGTCAAAAACATGCAAATAATGCCAAATTCAAAGTAATCACAGTACTACAAACCTTCGCTCACCCATGGTATCTACGTATGGTTCAAAACACAATTGCTTGGGACCATTTGCAAACAATCCCCCCACTTGAATCCCCACATGGACGCATAGGGACACCTTCGAACCTCCTCCCGACACGCACCATGAAAATGGGAAAATTGATAGTGGCGCTTGTGGGTTGCTCCGTAAGCCTTCCCACATGCACTATATGTGCGGTAGACTTAGTCTAGCGCTATGGAGCTCATCCTTGGGACATGGGCGAAGCCCTTGCCACGCCTGACTCCACATATCATCATACAAACGGAGATATATAACATGGGCTTGAGCATAGCCAAACACATACCATGCATATAACACATACCCTGAAAAGGTGGCTCCCACCATGGTATGCCATGCCCCTCCATGGACATAACTTCACGTTAAAAATACGTAGGAACCCAAGGAAAGTTTCTATGCAACACCAACACTCATGCGGTACACTCGAAAGTCGCATTAAAATATTCGGTTGCATGGTCCAAGAGTTATAAATCATTTTCTACCCTCTTGACCATTATCCCTTGCTACACCGGGCATGTATACACATCAAAGGCGTTTGATGCTTCTCAAATTAAGTTGAGACCAAGGCAATACCAGCTCATATCTCAAAATTGAAATTCCTCGCAATGAGCCGGAGATATGATTCTTCAAAGTGACCTCACGAATCAATTTTGTTTCGACTATATCTCCAAGAAAAATGAAGGAGACAACAAAAGGAAGGTTGATTTGTGATCCGGGAAAAATGTAGGACCACTCGAAATTCATCATATCCCGTGCGGCGACCTCGAAATCGAAAATCCGATTCTGAATGTCTGAAAAAAAAGGAATTTTTTCCGAGTGTATAACATGAAAATTGCGGAAGCAACGAACCCTTTTCTGATGAAATTCAACCCTTCAGCGGGGTTTCCGCTAAAATATCTGGAAATAACAGTTAACCAATCGGTTACCGCAAAATGGCGAGCCAACTGACAGTCGCCGATACATTGACAATCAGAACGGATAGCTGACAAAATACGGAAACATTATGATAAAAAAACCCTGTTGATTCCTGACATTTTGATATATAAATCTCAGCCGGCGGCGCCTCGGTATTGAATATGGCCGCTCATAGCTGGAATGGCCAAACTTATCACACTATCACATCAGGTTAGGTCAGGTGGATGGGAGAGTATGATATCAGCCAATGGCGGCTTGCCGGCACATAGATACACACCCCAAGTGACCCAAAGATGGCCACGGGGGTCCGAACCGGCTTCACCACACGCACCATGTGTGGGTAGTGGTAGACGCAGCGGTGGACTTCCAAATCGTCCGCAGGCTGGCACGACAGCCCCTGCACAAGGGGACTGAATCTAGCCTGGACACCCAGGCCCTACACCTCTGGACAGCCTTGCGGCGCCTCCCCAAGCACGTCGTCTTACATCTCGTCAAACAAGAGTCTCATCGGTATAGCCTGGGCAACGGACACATAGACTTACACGCCCACAACCAGCTTGCCGAACATATGCCGGACGGCGAGGACCCGCTGCTACAAGACCACATGCACACACACCTCCAACACCTGCCGCCAGTCCCGGGCCCCGGGGAACCACCAGCCTGGGTGCCAGATGATCAAATCTATAACGACACGGGGCGGCTATTCCACTACCCAAAACCCGTCCGCACCATGGCGCACATTCGAGGCAGTCAAGCCGACAACGCCCTTCTGAGCCATCTCCAACATACAATGTGCACTGCATTATACTTCTCGGCTCTTGACCCGTCCCTAATACCGGTGCACCTGCAGATGCGACGTGCCCAACTCTTGCTCTGGCAACTACTCCTCCTAGACAGGCTGGCACGCTGGTATGCCCGGCGAGGTATAGACTTACCCCCGGAACACACCATATGCCCCTGCCATCTCCAACAGCCAGAAACGTGGGAGCACTTCAAACACTGCCCATTAGCCAAAGGGGGAAACCACCTGGCCACGTGGACACCGGAGGACACCATAGCACAACACGCCGGATGGGGCCTGGCCACGCCACCGGCAAATGAGGTTTGGCGCCTGATGCGGCAACCGGAAATCAAGGAGGCGGTACTCAGGAGAGCGGTGCCACGCCAACTCTACAGGGTCATCGCCGACCACGCCCCAGAACCTAGGGCCTCAATACGTCACATGCAGCTCACCGCCATCTAGAGGGCGGACGCACAGTTACAGCACCGCGTCTAGGTATACGCACAGGAAGCACAACAAACATCCCGCGACCGCCGCACATATTATAACCTCCTCATCCACTACCAACATGCACAGCCCAGCGACTAGCCACACGCAAGGGCCCGCGGCGACCGCCAGGCACCTGATGTCGCGCCGCCCGGAGCGCCTGCACCGCCTCCCGTGTAGAGGCCCGATCGTCCTACAAACAATACCTCTCCTCAGGATGCCCGAAGGTGAAGCTCCACATCCGCGGAGTCTGCTGGGAGGTGAACGACGAAGACGGCAATTCGCTTCGTGGGCATGACCTCGGCTGCGGCGGCACTGAGCAGCTGCACTGGGTCTGCAGCCCGTGCATCACGAACTTGTGGTCGTGCCCACTCTGCCGGCGACTGCATCCCCTATGCACAGCTCCGCCGCCGCGCGAAACGCAAGACGAAGACCTCACACTCCAGACACTGCGCACTCTGGTCCGGCAAAACGTCTCGAACGATGGCGCGGGGGGGGACAGCCCCGACGTCCAGTGGTTAGACGTCCTCACCAAAGAGGACCCGGCGACACCACCCCCCTGCCCCCCCTGGCGCGCACCAACGTGGGCGCTGCCAGACCCGGGGCCAGACCCCACGATTTACGTCCCCGACTACGAACACTACGACAACGCGCCACGGGGCAGTCTACCCCCCATTGGCAATCTGCCAGACAGTTGGGGCCCTGTCACCCCCATGAACCACAACAACTACTGCACCATCGTAGTCACCCTCACCACCCGCCTCCCGATCGCCTTCGGCTGGCTGGTGGGGGATGCGGAATGGGCGATGGCCATCGCCCGCGGCGGCCATGGCGGCGAGTGGGGGGAATTCTTCCACCGCAGCGGGGCCATGATCCCGGAGGCAACCGAGAGGCTGATGGCGGCCTACCTGACGTGGAGGGGCATCCCCCCCCCACGCAGCCTCCGGCCACTGGCACAGCGTGCCCAGCAACCGCACGTCCCGCCGCCGCAACCGGGCACGTACGGCAATGTGGCAGTGGCCAGGATGATGGCCAGAGGTACCCGGCTGGACGGCTCATCCTACTCCTCCCGGAGAACCGCGACAATCGCCACCCCCCCGCCCCGATCCCGCGCCAGGACAGCGACTAGGGCCAGGAATGTAGGCGCTCGAACATCGGCCGCAACGTCCTCGACGTCCCCCAGCTCATCCACCTCCGCCCCCCCCACACCCGTCGCCACACCACAGCAACAGCGCGCCACCGACGCCACGCGGACTACGGGCGCTCCGTCCCATCGAGGGCCGGCACGCCACAGAGCCCCTGACAAGAGCGTGCGTCCGAACGGGCGGCGCAACGACAACCACCACAACACCACACGGCCACAGGGATCCAGGGACACCGGGCCTCACCTGCCGGGAGCGGAGCCATAACCAGCCCCACAAATACGGGGGCGATGGGCACCCAGCCCGAACAACCCCCTGGCACCGCACACCCGCACAGGGAGCCGACGCCGAGCCCCAAAGGAAGCCCGCAACCCCTAACACCACCCGTCGCGTCCGCGCACGGTCAACGGCCGGCAGCCAGCCAGGCGGCAGCAACACAGGCCCACCAGGAGCCCCGCCCGACGGCCCCCCCACGCAGGCACACACCGCTACCCCGACCCACACCACCACCGCCCGGCCCTCCGACACAGTGCACCCCCACACCCACGGCCCCACCGAGGGCCTAGTCCCCCAGGCTCAGGCAACGTCTGGTGCGGAGGACCTACCGGCCACGACACACGACGGACCGGCGCCCCAGCGGCACCACGCCCCACCAACCGGGCCGATGGCGCGGCCGGCAGGGCCGTCATCTCCCAGTCGCCCAGCCCCCGGCCCAGGCCCCGGCCCGGACCCGGCACGCACCACCCCCCCGGCGGGCGCCCCACAGCCCGCGGGCCCGGAAAGCCGACCCGAGTTGCCGCCCGTGGCGGAAGGCCACGCCAGAGGGGCAACGCAACAGACAAACAATGAAGCCGAGCTGCCGGCACTGCCAACCCAACCGCAGCGCGGGGAGTCCACGGTGGGCGCGGAAGAAATGCGGGGGCCCCCGCAACGGACACCAACGCCAACACCAATGGGGGAACCTGGCGGGGGAGCGGACTGGCCGGCAATGCAGAATGCCGACCCACCGGACATAGCGGCACACGGAATCGGCGAGCCGTTGACCGCTGACCAGCCTGACACGGAACCTGAAGGACCAACTCCGGACACCGAGTGTGAGGACGGCCTCCACCCAGCATCAGCCAGAGATCACGCGGGCGCCGCCCCCCTGGCGAACCTAGTTCTTTGCGCAGTTGCAAGCACCCCAGGGGGGGGCGCCGCCACCAGACCCAACGGAAACCCGCGCGGTGTCAGAGACCTGGGAAGCCAAACCCGACACGCCCCAGCGCGGGGCCCACAGGGAAACGTCACCCAGCGGACACAACCGCGACGACGACTCTTTTGATGCCTTCATGGAGTCCTGCATTGGTGACCCCCACACGGTCCCAGCACCGGCGGCGCCACGCGTCCACCCGGAGGCACGACGCGACCATGCGGAGGACACACCCCTCACGATATCACGCCAGGCAGACCTCCAGCGCGATTACACCGCCCAGGGGCAGGTTACCGCTGCGGGTGAGGGGCATGCGACCGCGAGCGGCGCGGCAGACCGGACCACTGCCGAGCGAGGCGCGCCAGGAAAGGATGCCCGCGTGCAAACCGCCACCAACACCGCTAGCGAGCCTACCGGCCCGCCGCCGGGGACCGCCCTGCCCTGGGGGCGGGGACACCTGGACTACGCACGCTTGGAGGGCGACGTTAACCGCCCCGGCGAACAAGCGGAACAAGCGGCGGCCCGAGACCTGGGCCTATGGATCCCCAGGCGCACCGCAGGGGAGCACCTCGCCCTGGCAGTCAGCATCCGATGGCTGCTTACTTCGCCGTCCCGCCACCTCGCGGAGGGGACCCGCACCATGGCAGACATCACCTTCGGCCATCGGACGGGGCACACGCCCCCCGCCACCATGGACCACCCCGGCCAATGGCACTATGTGGCCACACGGCTCATGGCGCATATGGGGGCCTACAGCCCGGATGAAATTAATGGACTGCCCTGGCAGTGGCACCAGCGCGCCGCCCTGCGCATCCGTGCGACCATGCAGGACCATGATATCTGGGAAATCCCTGGGTCACCGGGCTACCAAGGACACGCCTCAGGCCATCGGCGGCCGCGGTCCCAAGACGTCCCGGAGCCCCCCAGGCAGGGGGCGCGCCGTAACTCCCCGGAACGCCCACAGGGACCACCACCCGGGATGGGTTCCCCCTCTGGCACATACAGAAGCCCCCTGCAACCGTTCGCCCCGCGGGGGGGCCTGGGCAGCCCCCACGCCTCGGGGATGCAAGGCGGCACGCCGGAACAACGCCAAGGGACAAGGAACCATGGCCGATCCCGTCGCCGCAGCCGCACGCCGCCTCGAGCGGAGCGGCGAGTCGTCTTCCATTAGGGTATGGACAGGGACTATGGGGGCCCCTGCGACCTTCACGCCCAGCGGACATCATCTACTGCCGATCCCCGACGCCGGTCCAAGAGGCCCCGCACCGAACGGGCGCACATCCCAACCATTCTCACGCCAGTCGAGCGCGAGCGGCAGGCAGCGCTTCACGCGGGCTCCCGCCGGGCGGCGGACGGAGCATTCAGCTGGTCCGCCGCCTCCCTCCCAGGGTCAGCGGCCAACCCGCTGTCAGGGGAACCACACGCCACGGACACGCGACCAAGGGAGCCTGCGGCCGACCCAAGGCCTGCGCAAAGAGCGGGGGGACAGCCCCCCCCACAGCCCCCAAACTGCCAAGCCCTGGAGAGCACATCGCAACAACCAGGGAACGACGCGAGCGGCCCAAGGGCGGACGCAGAAATGACAGGGACCTCCGGCCCTCAGGAGTCCGCCGCCCCACTGCCCGCCGCCACGACCTGCTCGGTGCACCAGCAACAGGAGTCCTCCACGGAGTACGTGCCTGGGGGACACCCTGGCACCACCTCACGGCACCCCTCCCCGACTAGCGCCGCGCTGCACCAGGACTGGGTGACCATGCCCCCCCCACCCCCCCGGCCGCCGCAGCAAAGGGGCACGGGTCCCTTCGACAACACGGAACTGAGAGCGCTCCGCGGCATCCACGCTTCCACACCCTCAAGCGAGCTGGTGGCAGCCCTCAGGGAACACCTCCGTGACGTCAACCTGAACAGGCTCTTCGTCGTGGTCCCCCTGCCACATGCCGCAACAACCGAAATCTTTGTGCGGCAGCTGCAGGCGCTCGTCAACCCCGGGGCACAGGTCTGCGACGACCTTGTTGAAGCGTGGATCTGGTGGTTCAACACGCACCAACCAGCCTGGCGGCGCGTGTGGGTTCCACACCTGGGCTGGGTACACACGCTCATAGCACCGCCGACGGACCCCAGGCCCGCGCCTAGCACCAGGGGCCGGGAGCGGGCCGCACCGCCACCGAGGCCCGAAACCCTCCGTATCCCACCGTACGAATGCCTGGCGGCATGGGAAAGCCGGACCGCCTGTGACAGGGGGCGCAACCTCACGAGCCTGGCGGCGCGCTACCCGGAGACGGCGGAAGCAGCACCCCCGCCACGAGAACGTGACCCCAGCACCATCGCCGTGATCGTGTTGGAGAATGGCCACTACTACCAAGTGCGGATCATCCTGCACCCGCAGGAGAGCCAATGGAGCTTGAAGGCTGTCGACTCCATGCTCCCGGCGACCACGGCCCTGCCAGACAGCCCCACCCCCCTGCTCCCAGGCCAGCCCCCGGACCCTCTAAGGGCCATCGTGTCGGGGACTGCCGGCACTAAGCACCCAGGCCATGCCCTCTACTGCCTCTGGCGGTGGGCGCAGCGCCGCTGGCCACACACCAGGGTATGGTCAGCGACGTGAAGGTTCTACCTCGACGGCCAGCAGCAGTTGGAAGCCATCCCGGAACGGACGGCAGAGACCCTCACTGCGCCCAACCTGCCCCCGTCTTCGCGATCCACCGAATCCGGGCGCTTGCACTGGGCGAGCAACTGCAGCCCACCATTCGCACTGAGACGGAGGCCCAGGCGGCACACGCGGCCGTTGTGCACGAAATCTTCAGTGCCCTCCGCAGCGCCCTTGTGCTACGCGTGGAAAACCCCCCAGGGCCCTGAGACGCAGCCGGCCACAGCACCTGCAGCGACGACGCACAGCCGCACACGCGCGACGCGAGTCCCGCACCGGGCATGCGCAAGGGAGGAGACGACACGGCGGCCGCGGGATCACCTCCTCCCACCGGAGGACCTGGCGATGGACGTCACACCAACGGCTGCGGAATTGGCCATAAACCACGACGACCCCGGGCTGGCCAACCTCGCCGGAAAGGACCCCTTGTACAACCCAACGATGCGCGGCCGCGCAACACACTCCAGCAACGCCTGTCGGTCGGGCACACCGGCGGGAAAGACGTCAACCTGCCCTACACATGCAATAGACACCGGAAGAGTAGAGGCTAGCCCTAGCAGCCCGTGGTGTCGAACACGAACAAGAACCCAACGACTTCCTCCTACATCCCGCGGGCGGGGGCCACGCTTCCCAGACCCCTGCAACCTGCCTGCAACAGAGAAAGGGGCGGCGCCACACCCGGACCCGTCCTTCCACCTGACCCTCCTCTCCCGCGAGCTGGACCCGCAAGGGGCCGGGCAAAGGGGCCAGCCAAACACGCGGGACCCACGGCCGGGCCGATGACCACGGGAATGTTATCGAACAATCGTCCAGAGTGTTACCTTCCAAGGTGAAAATCAAGGGATACGTGCACCGCGGGGACCGGCGCACACCTCCTCCGGGAAAGTTAAACGCCTGGGACGCTGGGGGGGACTCGGCACATATAACCTGCGAGAACGGTACGAGGGACACACTCCCCGCAGAAAGCTAACACCGTCAATAAGCGAGAGGGGGGCTGCAACACTGCCCGGTATTCCTATCATCTGAAACCCCACCCGGGGCACGCAAGGGACCACAGGCTCGC
The DNA here is from genome assembly GCA_964036045.1 of Eutreptiella sp. 'Long Island Sound 2002'. NCBI lineage: Eukaryota > Euglenozoa > Euglenophyceae > Eutreptiales > Eutreptiaceae > Eutreptiella > Eutreptiella sp. 'Long Island Sound 2002'. The sequence continues at coordinate 149,781,007 of OZ038381.1, read as the reverse complement.
CACACGGGGCCACGCCGACCCCCTGCCAGGAGGCACGGATGTGTTACGCTGAGCCCAGCCCACCACGCCGGACGGAACATCCTGGCACCACAGCACGAGCCGAACCGCCCTAACCATCCCAACCGCCAAACTCAGCACTGCGACACAGGCACGCCAGCCACATGACCCGCAAAACACGGCACGATATGGCGCACGACAGGCAGGCACACACGAGCACGAGCACTCCACCACCGAGCCGGAACAGCACCCTGGGGCTCCCATGGGGAGCACGGGGACGCACCAAGGGGGACCGATGGGGCCTTGCCACCGACGGGGGGTGTACATATGAATGGCACAGGCGAAACTGGAAGGAGGGCCACAGAGCACCGCAAAGTACCAGATGATGGGTTGTGCATGTAACGCTGCCAGCGCGGGGCAGGGAAAAGGGCACGAATTTGAACAATTTTCTTACAGCGGTCAAACCACTTATTATTACTTTTGTCCCCCACGGTGGGGAGACGGCGCACAGTAAAAACGTACCGTGCCGGCCCCACGCAACTGGCACCAACCAACACCGCAACAAGCAGGGCACATACGCGCAACAAATCCGACTGCGCAAGCGCCCGCTGCAGCGCCAAGGAACCAACGACGAACAAACCGACCAAGAGGCGGCTAACACGACCGCGCACCAACGAAACCACTGCAGCGGACACAACGTGACCACAAACAGACCGCACGCACGCCGGCCAACACCAAACTGGCCGGACATGCATGGGCCGGTACGGGAACGGCGTCCAACGGGTGGCGACACCGTGGTGAGCCACGCCCGCCGACCACCATGCCCACGAACACACCAGAACACCGTAACTCTACCACTACGAACACGGCCAACCAACGTTAACAGACTACACTACACTACACTTGGACAAACCAACACGCAACTAACCAGCACCGACATGGATGTGCCGGCTACACAGGCGGGATTTGACGATAAGACCACCGGCAGCAGCACGACAGAACCCACACGAACCTGGCCGACCATGAGGCCGCCACGACAACCGCGCACCAACCACACCGCAGCTGCAGCCGCCACATGACCGTAAACAGACCACACGCAAGCCGGCCAGCACCAAACCAGCCGGGCGTGCACGGGTCGAAACAAGAACGGCGTCCAACGGGATGGCGGCACCGTGGTGCGCCACGCCCGCCGACGACCATGCCCACAAACGCAACAGAACACTGCAACTCTACCATTACGAACGCGGCCAACCAACGTTGACAAACTGCACTACGCTACACTTGGACCAACCAAGACGCAACTAGCCAGCGCCAACACGGACGTGCCGGCTGCACAAACAACATTCGGCGATACGACCACCGGCAGCAGCGCGACGGAACCCACACAAACCAACCCGACCATGAGGCTGCCAAGACAACCGCGGGCCAATCACACCGCAGCAGCAGCCGCCAGTTGACCGTAAACAGACCACACGCAAGCCAGCCAACATCGAACCAACCGGACATGCAAAAAGTCAATACGGGAACGGCGTCCAACGGGTTGACGACACCGTGGTGCGCCACGCCCGCCGAGACCATATCCACGAACAAAACCGTGACTCTACCACCACGCAACCGACCGACCAACGTCAACAAACTACGCCGAACTGTTGAACGACCGACCAACCAGCCAGGACGACCTATTTCGAACCCCCGGCCCCCCGGGAGAGCGCAAGCTCGACCGAGTCAGGAGGGGTGAGTGTGCGCCACGGCATGCGAGTCCCGTAGCACGTGCTTCTTCAAGTCGCCTCACGCCTACTGAAAACCAACCCAGGTGGGGGTGCCTGCAGGACAGGGCCTTTGGCCTGGCTCCCGGCCCCTGGGCCCCAGAATCCGGAGGTTGATGAGGATGTGCGATGGGACCCTCCCCCACGTATAATCCGCCCGAAGGAGAGGAATGTGATACTTGGGTCGAACATGGGTTACCTCTCTGGGCAGAACCCGCTGTAGGGTACTGCTCGCGGCGAACGCCCCCTTCCCCCATGTGGGGTCGCCCTTTTGTGGGGGGACGTGCAGTAGGGCCGTGGGTGGGTGAGCAAAAGCCCCTTGGTAAGACCCCCCAGCGGGGCAACCCCAGTCCCGAGTCGACCTACCTACCTACATATATATATATATATATATATACATATATATATATATATATATATATATATATATATATATATATATATATATATATATATATATATATATATATATATATATATATATATATATATATATATATATATATATATATATATATATATATATATATATATATATATATATATATATATATATATATATATATATATATATATATATATATATATATATATATATATATATATATATATATATATATATATATATATATATATATATATATATATATATATATATATATTTATATATATATATATATATATATATATATATGTATATATATATATATATATATATATATATATATGTATATATATATATATATATGTATATATATATATATATATATATATATGTATATATATATATATATGTATATATATATATATATATGTATATATATATATATATATATATATGTATATATATATATATATATATATATATATACATATATATATATACATATATATATATATATATATATATATATATATACATATATATATATACATATATATATATATATATATATATATATATATATATATATATATATATATATATATATATATATATATATATATATATATATATATATATATATATATATATATATATATATATATATATATATATATATATGCCTGCGGGCATGTACATAGTCTAACCTCTGACCATGGCCTTGTGGTTGCAGTGGTGAGTGTCGTGGCGGCTAGCAGGTGGCGTCGGCGTGGCAACGGCGGTACTGCGCGGCGTCGTAGTGAAGAGTATGCAGTCGCCTCACCAGTGTAACGGCTTACCCCTGGGGGGCGCCAGTCCGGTCGGCTAGCGGCGAGGAGGGCAGGGGAGCGGCATGCTGAGTGGTCCGGGGGCCGACGCGCGGGCCAATGCTATAAGTAGGCTCGCCACGTCGTCGGTGGGGGCCGAACCTGCGGCCTGGCCGCTGCTGTGGCGGAAGAGGCGCAACCACGGAAGCTGGCCAATCAGTGCAGGTAAGGGTCAAGGGTAGGCGCCAGGGCATTGTATGTGGGCCAGATGAGGTGCACCTGGTAACCACAACCCGGGGCGAGCCTCTGGTGGGTACCCCTACAGGGGGTCGATAACCAAGCTACGGCACCCACCAGCCCGAATCCCAGCCAGCGATATTCACGGGTTGCGCCACTCCCGTCGCAAAGCGGCCGGCGTCCCCCCCTGTAGACCCTCAAGATATATTATATGTGGGCAAGTGAATACCTCGAAGCAGATTGGGCGCTGGCCCCTGACATGGGATGCCAGCATGGTATATATCTGGGGTGTGGGGGCAGCACGGGGCCACGGGGACGTGGAGTTGGTAACGTGTTTCTGTACTATACTAGGGGACTGGTGCGGTGGGAAGATGGCGTACAATGTGGAGACATGGGGGCGATGAAAGCTGAGGGCCAGGCTAGGCTGGAGCCTCCCAGAAATCCTGGCTATGCACATACGGGCTATTGCGTGCTGGCAGAGGGATACGTGGAGTCAGGGGTGGTGGGCAGTTTCGAGGACGCGGACGACAATGGATTACGTGGGGTCATGGGTGTTGGCTGTCTCCACAGTGGCGGGCCTACATGAACGATGGAGGGTCAACTCTCGCTTCGCCGCATGCGTGCTGCTTTGTTCCTTGGTTGCTGCTTTGCGACGGACAGAGATGCCCTTGCTTTCTGCTTGTTGCGATGCTGCTGCGCTGCTTTGCCTTGCCCCCTTACCCCCGGCGAACAAACGGGCCAGCGTCCGTCGCCGTTGCTAATGCTAACGCTTTGCAGTTGCCACTGCCCCCAAAGCCTGGTTGCCCGGTATCCCCGGTCCTCTGGGTCCTCCGTCATGCTGTGGGCCACCTCAGGCAGCCCTGGGACCCACGGGATCGAGCGAGGCAGGAACCACCTGTCGGCGCGAGATGCCCGGTAACTCCAGTAGACGGCATGATAAGTGGTTATGACTATGACTATGACTATATATATATATATATATATATATATATATATATATATATATACATATATATATATATATATATATATATATATATATATATATATATATATATATATATATATATATATATATATATATATATATATATATATATATATATATATATATATATATATATATATATATATATATATATATATATATATATATATATATATATATACATATATATATATATATATATATATATATATATATATATATATATATATATATATATATATATATATATATATATATATATATATATATATATAGTCATAGTCATAGTCATAGTCATAACCACTTATCATGCCGTCTACTGGAGTTACCTGCATCTCGCGCCGACAGGTGGTTCCTGCCTCGCTCGATCCCGTGGGTCCCAGGGCTGCCTGAGGTGGCCCACAGCATGACGGAGGACCCAGAGGACCGGGGATACCGGGCAACCAGGCTTTGGGGGCAGTGGCAACTGCACAGCGTTAGCATTAGCAACGGCGACGGACGCTGGCCCGTTTGTTCGCCGGGGGTAAGGGGGCAAGGCAAAGCAGCGCAGCAGCATCGCAACAAGCAGAAAGCAAGGGCACCTCTGTCCGCCGCAAAGCAGCAACCAAGGAACAAAGCAGCACGCATGCGGCGAAGCGAGAGCTGACCCTCCATCGTTCACGTTGCCCCGCCACTGTGGAGACACCCAACACCCATGACCCCACGTAATCCATTGTCGTCCGCGTCCTCGAAACTGCCCACCACCCCTGACTCCACGTATCCCTCTGCCAGCACGCACTAGCCTGTATGTGCACAGCCAGGATTTCTGGGAGGCTCCAGCCTAGCCTGGCCCTCAGCTTTCATCGCCCCCATGTCTCCACTTTGTACGCCATCTTCCCACCGCACCAGTCCCCTAGTATAGTACAGAAACACGTTACCAACTCCACGTCCCCGTGGCCCCGTGCTGCCCCCACACCCCAGATATATACCATGCTGGCATCCCATGTCAGGGGCCAGCGCCCAGTCTGCATCGAGGCATTCACTTGCCCACATATAATATATCTTGAGGGTCTACAGGGGGGGACGCCGGCCGCTTTGCGACGGGAGTGGCGCAACCCGTGAATATCGCTGGCTGGGATTCGGGCTGGTGGGTGCCGTAGCTTGGTTATCGACCCCCTGTAGGGGTACCCACCAGAGGCTCGCCCCGGGCCGTGGTTACCAGGTGCACCTCATCTGGCCCACATACAATGCCCTGGCGCCTACCCTTGACCCTTACCTGCACTGATTGGCCAGCTTTCGTGGTTGCGCCTCTTCCGCCACAGCAGCGGCCAGGCCGCAGGTTCGGCCCCCACCGACGACGTGGCGAGCCTACTTATAGCATTGGCCCGCGCGTCACCCCCCGGACCACTCAGCATGCCGCTCCCCTGCCCTCCTCGCCTCTAGCCGACCGGACTGGCGCCCCCCAGGGGTAAGCTGTTACAGTGGTGAGGCGACTGCATACTCTTCACTACGACGCCGCGCAGTACCGCTGTTGCCACGCCGACGCCACCTGCTAGCCGCCACGACACTCACCACTGCAACCACAAGGCCATGGTCAGAGGTTAGACTATGTACATGCCCGCAGGCACGGTCCCTCTAGTTTGTTAACGGGGCCAGGGGATGCCCCCGCGCTCCCCCTGAGTTGTTAGAGGGGTCAGGGGAACACCCCAGTACCGTCATGCATCCCCGTGCTCCCCCACTGTACGGTTCCCCAGTACCGCCGCGTTCCCCCACCGTACGGACTCCAGTACCGCCGCATACCCCCACCATACGGTCCCCTGTACCGCCGCGTACACCCCCACGATGTCAGTACACCGTCATCTGGAACTTCCCCGCTGCTCCCCCACTGTACGGCTCCCCAGTACCGCCGCGTACCCCCGCCGTTTGGATCCCAGTACCGCCGCGTTGACCCCCAAGACTCCAGTACTCCGCCACCTGGAACTCCACGTGCCCCCTGTGAGCGCTCCCTCCAGGCTGCCATGCCGTCTCCACGACGCCCGCCATACTGTCCCCCTGATGACCCCACCGTCATAACCTTCCACGCACACATCTTCGCCCCGTCGCCGCTCCTGGGGCCTGCAGGCTGACCCCGCAACCCCGTGTAACACTCCCAGGGGGCGCCGCAGCGCTGTAACCCCCATACAACTCCGTGCATCCCCGGTGTATCCCGAGCAACCACTCCCAAGACTGCCGTACCCGGGCCGCCAGTAGAGACCCCGGTGCCATGGGAATACCCTACAGGGGTTTGGGCCTTATTACCCTGGTCGGGACGACCCATGACACCTCACTGTTGTATGCGGCGACCCGGGGCAGGCGGGTGAAGCATCCCTGTCCGACCCTCATGCACGGGGGCAGTACGGCTCACCATCAGGTCGGCACGACCTGTCACATCGCGTTGGCCGTCATACGCCGCCTGCCAGTACCGCACAATCAGGCCGCATAGGCACTGCTTCTCAGGCGCCACTCCCTCCGCTGCGTCCAGCGTAGGGAAGGTAGCTGGTGCACCCACAATTCCCATCCCCATCAACCTGCACCCCCGGCACCCACCACTCCGTCACCATTTCCTCCGTGATGCCACAACCAGAGTATCCGTGAGTCGCCCTCCAGAGCCGCCCACCACAGCATCAGGGGCAGGGCCGCAGACGGCGCTCCAGGGCACCGTACCCCTTCCACTCGGACGCTCTTCAGGCCACCCTGGATAGTCGTCCAGGCACTTGAGGACATCCGTCCAGAGTGCCGCAGTGCCCACCTCGCCTTAGGCCACCCCCTGTCGGCATGCTCCTGACATGTCCCGCACAGCGGGGCGGAGGCACACTGATGAACCCAAACGGACACCGTCTCCCCGCACCCGTGGCATCGCTGCGGAAGCACAGACCGCGATGGAACGCAGCTACCATCACAGCACTGCGACCACAGGTCCTGCCATACATCGCAGCACGCGTCCTGGAGCCCGAGCAAAGCCCCTGTCAGCGTGCGTGCTGTGGCACTACTGAGGAGGCTGCGCCTCGCCTCCTCCCACGTGGACACCGGGCGGAGTATCGGTCGTCCGTCGGGCATCTCCGGCAGGCTCTCAAGCAGCCGGGGCCACCGCGCCACCTTGGGGCCGCGCGTGCCATGCGCCAGGAGCTCCCAACCGTAGTCCCGCAAGACCTCCCCGATGACAACAACCCCGCCCTGCTCCGGGCCCCTGGCGGAAGCCAGAACCAAGCGTTGCCCTCCCGCCCGAGCCTCAATGACCGCCCTGAGACCCAGGGTGTCAAGGGTGTGACGGGCATCGGCAGCCACGTGGTCGTCCCCCTCTGGCAGAGAGAACATGGCCTCCGTGACTTGGCCTTGCGCGTCGTCGCCCTGTACCCGCGCCAGCTGCTCGGAGCCCACTAACACTGCCATGGACCGCTGCTCCGTGACCGCCGGTACGGCTCGTCGCAGCTGCCGGTCACATAGCCACAACGTACCCACGTCAAGCACGACAGCCACCGCCAGGACTGGGAGACCGCACAGAGGTTGCTGAAGGACTGGCAGCACCTCGCGAGGCCAGCCCATGACGTTCCCCACAGCTGGATGGTTGGCGTACACCTGGAGCCAGGGATCACTCTGGCCGTCAGGGTTTCTCACCTTGGTACCCCGCACCTGGGCCCAGGACTGCGCCGACACCACGCGGGACCACTCCCTGAATGCCGTGATGTCTCGCGCCACCCAGGAACCGATCCACCGGTCGAAGGCCTGCGCCACCGCCGCCATCCAGTGAGGGAACAAGGACAGGGCCTCCTCACGCTCGATGCACGACCGCGACACCAGTAGTGCGTGCAGCGGTGCCCTCAGAAAGGTTGCCCGCAGGTCGCCGGGGAGGCCGGCAAACGGGTTCCACGGCGGACGCTGCAGGATCCTCCCTGCCGGCGGGCAGAAGGGTGTGTCACCGCGCAGGAACGCGTATACCGCCCTCCTTCGATCTTGCATCGGCAGCTGCATGATCTGGGTGAGCCGATGGTTCCTGCGGGCATACACATCTTCCCCAATCTGGACCATGTCCTCCACAAAGAGTCTGGCCTTGGCAGGGCCCCGGGACGACGCCGCTCGCACCGCAGCGAACAGCCGCTTCAGGTCCCCGGGTACGACACCTGCCATCAGGGATTCTGCCCACCTGCAGCCGTGCTCCCTCCACGCCACGAACTCCACCGCCCTGTCCGTTAGGGGTAGCTCCGCCGTGAACTCCTCCACACGCCTGCACAGGAGCCCAGCCACCTCCTCGTCCCGCGCACACAGTAGGCGCATGTGGCCGATGTCCTCCTCCGGCCCCCCACAGAAGATACAGGGGTGGGCTGGTATTGCCACACGCGTGAGCTTCTGTCTCCACCGTCGCATGACCTGCATGGTGGACAAGCGACCGTCACGTGCCCGCAGCATATTCCTGTGCGTTGGGCCGTGGTGCACAGCTCCCAGGGACATCGCCTCGCAGGCGCCAGCTAGTGGCGTGTGCGCCCTGGTGCGTGCCGCTAGCGAACGCCACTCTATCTCCCGGACCTGCTGAAGGGCTTGCATGGATGGTACACGCGGCTCGAGCTCCCCATTATCCCCCGGTACCAAGAGGATGGCGTGCTCCTTCGGCAGGACAAGATGGACTGGCGGGGCCATCGCACGGGCCGCGGCAGAGTCCGGTGCCTCAAGCGGGACCGCCGCTAAGTGCGAGCTCTGCCTCACCACCCAGTGGTGCGGCCCCCCAACTCGGCGCGGCAGCCGCCGCAGCCCCTCCACTATCCAGCTCAGTGCATGTTGATTGACCAGATGTGACGTCGGCCCCTTGATGCCACGGTACAGGGCCTCCTGCGCCCTGCGGAGATGCGCTCCTATGACGGACGCATCCACCACGTGTACCGTGCACGCTGACGGGGGCGTGTGCAACAAGTACGCCGCCGCGCCAATGATCTCTGCCTCCGGGACCGTGCCGTAGATGGCACCCGTCCACGTGGGGATTCCGTGGCTGGCCACCGCCACATTTGTGGCGTCGTCTCCCTGGGGCGACGCGTCAGACGATGTGACTTTAGTCGCCACCGGCACCCAGCAGTACCGGTGGGGCTCTAGCCACGCCACGTCGGAGTGGGGGCTCTGCACCACCTTTCCCAGAGACGCCGCGCTGGAGGCCGTGAGCTCCGGGGACAGGACCACCCTCGGTCGATACACCGCATGTGGTCTCCAGGCCAGGTCACATCCGCAGACTGATTTGATGGCGTCCAGGGCGGTGGTGTATTCCGCCCCCCAAACCGTTGCGGAGCAGGAAGGCTGGTATACCACGACAGACCCCTGCTCCACTGCGCCACCACCACGCAACGACGTGACGGCGACATGCGGATCATGCGGCACGTTGGACATTCGGACCACTTCCGGGACCGAGTGCTCATCCGGATCCGGGATTGGGCCTGCCGGTAGCAGAAGAACAATTGCCCATTCGCTGCACTTGTGCACCGCCGCGCACGCCCTGGAAAACGCTGGCTGTCCGTGCACAACCCACTGTGGTGGCGGGCTTATGCCGCCCCCGGCGTGAGGAGTGAGTAGGGGGACGGACGCCGGATCGTCTTGCTGCTGGTAGCCCTCTAAGACGTCCCCCAGCAGAAACAGGAGGGCGGCCAGCGGGACGAACGGCATGGACAGCCCCGGGTTGGCCGGGTCCCATCCTTCCTCCCTGTATCCGCCCACCACATACACGTCCCCCGCAGCGGACTGTCTATTGCGTTTGCTGGCCTTCTTTCGGCGCACTGGGTGAATGAGCCGGTGAGTCAACGGACCGGGCAGCTGCGGCCGGAAGACGTCGCGAAGCCCCGTGAGCCACACGTGGTCCAGCTGGTGGGGTCCCACTCCCGCGTGCGGAGGGTGCAGGTGGTCCTCGTGGCACTCCTGTAGCTGGACCGCCCAGTGCCCAGGCGCAGGGCAGGGGAGCCGCGCATGCAGGAGGTCATTTGCGGGATCAGTCAGGGACTGCACTGCCGCATCTGTGCGGGGCCCCGAGAGAATGCAGATGTCCCTACCCTTGAAGGCGTAGGATTGGGATACCCACTTCCGCCCCGCCCACTGCACTTGCGGCAGATGGGCGTGTACACACGAGTACACCGACGATGGCATGAGAAGCCCCACGCGCAACGTCCCCATCGCCCTGAGTACCCTGTCCACCCACGTATTGCCAGCGTGTGTGGCGAATGACGCAGAGGGCACCATGAACTGCCCGCACACTCCGTACTGCACGTGCATGTCTCGGAGCATGGCCCGCAGCTCATCACGGACCGTCATCGACCTGTGGTGGGTGAGCTGAGCCACGGTCGCCACGACGGAGTCGCGGCATATAACCTGGACATCTGCCAACCGTAGTCCATGACCTGACCGCACCGCCACGTTGGACAGGTCCTTGGGCAGCTTCTCGAACTGCAGGGCCGCAGCCTTGATGGCAGTATTCAGCTTGACCACCGCCTCCGCCGTGTCGGACAGGTAGGGCGCCGCGTACCGCACGATGCCACCAACCACGGCCGCCATCACCTCATGAGGCACCGACGCCGGCCCCAGCGTGTTCTTGCACCAGCCCAGCAGGGCTTCACACCGGAGTACATGTTTCTCCTTCATGGTCGCCATCCCCCTGGGATCGAGGCGCAGGCCCAAGTATGGCACCGTGCCCTTGGCACGTAAGCATACCCATGGGGCCGCTGTGTCCCCCGGGTTCAGGTATACCATAATCGAGTGGATGCGAGCAGTACTGGCATAGGCGCATTTGCTCACGTTGAGGGACATGCCCATGTCCGTGAGATACCGCGCTATCATCGCCGCATACTCCAGGAATTGCGGCAGGGAGTGCGCTATCAGCAGGAGGTCATCACAGTACGCCTGTACCAGGGGTGGCACCGCGTGGCGAGCATCTCCCTGCGCCTTACAGGCAAGGCTCCGCAGGAGAGGCTCCAATAGGAGGAGGTAGAGCACAGCGCTCTCCGCACTGCCCTGCCGCAGGCCCCTGTGGAGCCGTATGCTCGGCGTCGGGCCATGCGCAGTGACGATGCGCACCAGGGACCCGCAGCTGAGGGTGTGGAAGAGCCTGATGAGCTCCTCCGGGACACCCATGTGGCGCAGGAGGAGCGCCAGTGCTCCGTGCGGCGCTGTGTCAAAAGCTTTCGACACATCGAAGGCCAGGACGTGGTTTTCCTCCATCCCACGCTGCAGCCTGCGCTGGGCCAGGAACACCGGGGCAGCCGCCGTGGAGCCCGGCATGGCTCCGAACTGCCAGTCCGCGGCCAGTCCCTTGCGTGCCAGAACTGCTGTTAACCTCCGCATGAGGGGGGTCATGAGCATTCGCAAGTCTTGCTGCCCCAGCGCTATCGGCCTGTACTCGTCCAGGTTGCCCGTGGCTGTGCCCTCCGGCATCAGCCAGATAATGGCCTCGTGCCAGGACTCCGGGACATCCGCACCCCGCAGGATTGCCCTGTACGCATGCACCAGGAGCCCCTGCACCGGTTCAGGCAGCTCTGCTATGAGGGCTGCCGTGACCCGGTTGGACCCCGGAGCTTTGTCGTCCGCCACGGCTTGCCTCACGGCGTCTTTAAGGTCCTGCATGGTGTAGTCCTGTACCGACCTCCACTCCTCCGGCACCCCTTTGGGAATGTGGGCCCGGACCAGCCGCTCGAAGGCCGGCAGGTTCACTGGCCGCTTGGCGTACAGCGCCTCCCAATACCTCTGGACCTCGCCAATGACGTCCGAGGCCTCCAAGAGCACCTTCTCCGACTCGCGGACGCGTACGGACCATAGGCCTGACGGGGCATAGTTCACCACGTTGATGGCCCCCCGTATCGCCGTCCATCGGAGCTGCAGGTCCGGTACCCTGCCCCGCCAGTAGTCCTTGATGGACCGGCGCCTGTTGCTCCTGAGGACATCCCGCAGCTCCTCCACGCGTGTCTCCAGCTGGCGGAGCTGTTGGTCCAATGCGGCACGCAGGTCCTCAACCGAGGCGGGGGACAGATCGGGGTCCACTCGCCGGAGGTGCTGTAGCAGGGCAGTCGCTTCCTGGGAGTGGAGTCCGGCCGCCGCCGCGTCCCGTTGCCACAGCTGATGGGCACGCCAGGCCAGGGCCTGCTGATCCGAGAGGACCTGGTCCAGCGACGCCTCCGTTTCCGCCTGCCCGTGTGGGTACTGCGGGTCCACGCCGGAAGGCATGCGCACTCCCGTGACCCTGGACACGTCATCACGGAAGGCGTAGAGCAGGTCAAAGACCGCTTGCACCTCCGACGTGCCCATGGTGACAGTGTCCTGGTCCGATGAGAGCCACGCCTGTAGCCGCTGATCCCCGCAGGCCTTCTGCAGTACTGCCGCCACTGCCTCACGAACCCCCGGGGAGTCCGGGCGTATGGCGTGCAGCCTGCCCTGGGCGTGCGAGTAGGCCATCCTGGTGACCCTCTCTTTGCCGGCCATCGCTAGCGGGATGTCCAGGACCACAGGGCCATGATCCGACCCCAGCGACGCTGGAGACCGCCCCGGCGCCAAGTGAGGGCGCTCACGCGCCGCCCACGGGACCAGAGGCGAGTTCAGAAGGAAGGAGTCCAGTCGGTGCCCCGCCCTCGTGGGCCTCCTGTCCTCCTCCCGTTCCGGGCCTGCCCTGCGGAAGCCACCCTGTTCCCACAGGGCTTGGAACCTCCTCGTGGTAGGGTGCCACGGGGACTCCAGCCACACGTTGAAGTCCCCTCCGAGGAGCACGGCCCTGGTGCCACCCGCGCTCTTGGCCGCCGCGTACATGGCCACGTCAGCCCAGAAGGACGCCTTAGACGCCCAGGAGTCGCCGCCGCTACCCGGGCCGTGGACGTTGATGACCGTGAGGGTGCCACCTGCGGTCACCACATCCAGGGCCATGGCCTTGCCCGGCACGATGTCCACGATGTCTCGAACCTCCTCCGCGGCGAACACGTCCGCCCGAAGGGCAATCAAGAGCCCGCCGCGCACCGCCGCCGCCGACGCCGCCTGGGCATCCACCCCTGGGTATGTATGGTACCCATGGTGACGCCACTGGTTCTCGGAGTGCACCACACCTTGAGGGTCCTGCAGGCCAGTCTCCTGGAATAGGCCCAGGATGGCACCCTCGGCCTTCATGATACCCGCCGCCACCGCTTCACCGTCGAGCATACCTGGGGTCACTGGTACACCGTCCCCCCGCATCGAGCCCTGGACGTTCCAGGACACCGCCGCTCTGGTGTCGGAGGCGGGGCCCCTTCATGGCTGCACGTGTGGATCGGGGCCCCCCGCCGGATCCGGATCACTTGACGGAGAGGGGCCACCAGCAGGCTCTGGGGGACCACCTGCATCCGGCGCGGGTGGCTGGCGAGGTGGCCCCTGACCCCGTGGGCCTCCGCCCGAGGATGTCGTCGCCTGCTGAGACCCGGCAGATGCGGCGGGCTCCCCCTCAGCCTGCCCGCCGGACGTACTTGCCGCCGTACTCCCCGTAGAAGTCACTGCCCCACGCCGCGCTGCAGACCCAATCGCCCGAGACCGTGCTGCCGACGGCGACGCCCCGCGCCCCGCCGCAGGGCGGGCAGCCGTGGGCAGCGTGAGCGCTCTGGACCCCGCCTGGGCCGACGCGAAAGGCCCCGCCTGGCCCCCCGGCATAACGCCAGCCAGCATGGCCAGCGCCTGGTCCCGTTGTGCCGGATCAGTCACATGGTCCTGCTGGATGTGGTCTAGCAGGTCCTTGGGGTGGAGGTGGGTAGGCCGGCAGTGCGTGCCAGCTTTCCATGTGCAGTGACCAGCCCCATCCAGCCGAGACCAGGGGCAGACGTTGATCGTCTGTGTCCCACGCTGATCCGTGGCCAAGTCACCGCCGAAGTGCCGCAGCACGTACCGAATGTTGACATAGGCGCCATACTGAGGCGGGGGGCTCCTCTTGGGCGGCGGCTGGGGCGCCGCTTTCGGGGCCTGCTTCGCCGCCGCAGCCGGGGGCGCCGCAGGCCGCACTGGTGGCACGCTTGGTGGTTGCGGCAGGTGCAGCATTCCCCCCACGGGAAACTGCTCATCCACCCAGCGGCGCCACGCGTCGGCGAACTTCTCCCGGTCGCCCTCGACCCTCCACCTGGAAGTGGAGAACGCCCGGAGCCACGGCCCCATGTTCTCCGCCATAACCAGGCGGAGGGCATCTCCTCCGCTCTGCCGGCGGAAGCGTGCCGCGGCCGCGCCTGCCACGGTCCCCTGGAGGTACAGCGCGTCGCCCCCTTCGCCACTCAGTGTACTAAGGTGCAGGGCCTCCAGGTCGGCGGGGCGGACCGTGAGCACCGTGCCCTGCCCGCGATCGTACAGGCGCAGCGCCGAGGAGTGGGGCTCCAACGCCGCCACAACCCAGTACCACGCCCGCGACGCGCTATGCAGCAGTGCAAGCGAGGCTGCCGGCCTGTTGCTGGATGACTGCGCCGCCGGGGCCCTGGGGAGGGCCGCCGCGTGACCCTGCAGCGCCCTGCATATGCCAGCTGCATGCTCAGCCTGCCACATGTTGCTCGGGACTACGGGCCAGACGTCCTGCCCCTGGACCACTGGCGGCCGCGTGACCTCCACGAAGACCGCCGGCGCTGGCGGGATGTCCTCGGCCGTGCACCTGTGCGCCCTGCGCACCGGCCCCAGCCCACTGAGGCACTCCTGGAACACCCGGTAGCAGGCCGGGCCCCTGGACTGCTGCCTCCTGAGCCGGCACGCGGTGACTACGACCCACTCCAGTCCCCCCGTTTCCACCCGAACACAGGCCCAATACTCCGCCCCCTCCAACACCACCAGCCGCCCCATATCCGCCATGCCCACCGTATGGGTGGAGGACACGCTCTCCACCCTCAGCCACCGCTTGGCGCTCTCTTCCCACATCTGGGGGGCATGCATCCGCTGCTGCTGCATCGCGTCCTGCACGTGCTGCAGGGACACTGTCGCCAGCATGGACATTCCCCCGTCCGACGCCGCTGCCATACACAGTAGGGCATGTTGCATGCGCGCCCCGGGCAGCCCCACGTTGTGCGGGACGTTTGCCAGGTCCAAGGGCGCGCGGGGCGCCGGCAGGGCCTCCAACACCGCCGCAGGCAGCTCCCCCAGGGACGGCAGACGCGCGATGGGCCCCATGTCCCTGTTGAGGACCACCGCCGCCACCCACCGCCTGTCCAGCGCGGACAGGAGGTTGCCCGGCCTCGGCACCCTGAGGAGGGTACCGACTGCGGACATGAGGGCGCACACGCCACAGTCCTTGGTGTTGCCGGCCGGCTGCTGCACCTGTGCCGCCCGGGCCTCCGCCAGCAGACGCTCCGCACCCGGCCATCCCGCCCTCTGGCCCCTGGGTGCCATGCGCATCGTCCGGACCGCCATGTCCCACGTGTGCGGCCATTGGGGCGGGGCCCCCGACACCACAGGCCGGCCCAGCGGGTCCACTGCCAACCGCGTGTCAGGGGCCACGAGGTGGTGGGCCGTCCAGTGCCGCATGTCCGGCGTCTCCAACCGGTCGAGGTACACCGCCTCTGAGCCCCCCAGCTCGACGTACCTCGCAATGAGGAGGGCAGCCGGGGTTTGGTCGTGCCGCTGGCCTTCCCACCCCTCCCTCGGGAGCATCATGGCGTGGGGGGCCAGGCACTGCACCACGTCGGCTGCCAGCGCGACCACGTCGTCGCTGAGCTCCACCCCATGGTCCGCGGCCACCAGGAATTGGTGCCTGGGCTCGGAGTACACTCGCTCCAGGGCGCCCCGCAACTCAGCTGGCGGGGGAGAGGCGTCTCCGCAGCCCCGCAGCCAGGGGAGTGCGCCCGGGAGGTGCCGCCCCGCCCCTCCTGACCAGACGGCGGCCCTAAGGACCGGCAGGTCCCGCCAGACAGCCACTGCGACCTGATCGCGCCAGGGCTGCGGCTTGTTGGCACCCCACTGGAGGACGGCCACTACAGCATGCGTGGTCAGGGGCTCCGCCGTGAGCTGCAACGCCGTCCCCCCGTCGGTCTCGATCACCGTGCCCCTTGGGGCAGTGAAGACGTGGCCATCGGCCCCACGGACCGCCACCCATCCCCACAAGACCGCCACGGTCTCCCAGCTGGGGTGGTTGGTCCTCCTGGGCAGGACCACCACCGGTGGGCACGGGCCGTTGGCGGCCCACACGCGCCATTCCACTCCCACAAGACGCTCGTGACCAGGGGGCCGGTACACCTGGGGCCACGCGTCTGGGAGCTGGCGATGGACAGCGGTCCACACGTCAGCCCCGCCAGCCCGCGTGAACTGAAGTCCCCCCAGGATGTCCCCGTCCACAGGGCTGGGGAGGCGGGTGGTGCGAACTTCCAGCCCCTGACGCAGGCGAAGCCCTGGCCCCTCTCGGTCTCCCAGCAGCGAGACCTCCGGGTCCGTGGTCGCAAGACGAGCCGCCACCGTGGGGAGATGCAGGGAGACAGTCCACGGCTGGACTGAGACGGGCTCGCGAGGGAGGTCAGGGCAGGCCGCCACAGCACTGCCATCCCTCGCCCAGCTGAGCGCCCTGTCCCACCACTGCGCCCACGCACCCGGCGCTGCCGGCAACGACCAGGACAGGTACGTCACGACCGCCTTAGCCTGCCACTCGCGAGGGTCCATGCCGGCAGGATGTGTGTGCCACGTGCACACCCATCCCAGGTTGGCCTCCTGGACGGTGACCATGTCCCTCCACGGGACCACCGGGAACGGAGTGAGCAGGGCCGCCATGCCACACGGCAACGCCACCGCCCACTCGGTCAGGCCCCCACTCTCCACCGCATACACCACCGCCGGGAGTCCTCCCCCTTGCGCCTTTACCACCGCATCCTGCAGCAACGTCCCGTGGCCCCTGCCGTTGTCCCGGCTGCGGTCCAGGCTGAGAGCCCCCACACGGGCCATGGCCTGGAGGATCAGGAGCAACTCCTGGGGTACTCCCCGCCGCACCGGCGGCTGGGGGTGGGCGTACCGGCAGGCATCTGCCCGCATGCACCATCCCTTGGCCCAGTGCCTGCAGGTTTCCTCCTCCCCCATCTTCGGCCCAGCCTTATCCGCCACCCCCGGCTCCCTGGGGCTCACCTCACGCGCTTCCTTCGCCCCCACGATCACCAGCTCCTCGTCCTGCTCCCCGGCACCCTGCGCCTCCTCACCCTTGAACTCCGGCTCCTCGTCCTGTTCCATGGCGACCTGCGCATCCTCACTCCCCCTGCGCTGGTCCTCCTCCTCCAGTTCCTCCGTCGTCGGCGGCGGGCCCGCAGCATCCGAGATCCTCGCCAGGGCCGCCGCCACAATGGCCTGCACGTCCACCTCCTCCCTGGCCACCTTCGGCTGATCCTGCTGCTGCTCCTCCCCCGTGGGCTGCTCTTGCCCCACCTCGTCACCGCCACGGCCTGCTTCCCCGTCTCCTCCCACCGGGATCGCGCGTTCGGACCCCTGGGGGGCGGCGCTCCCGTCGAGGCGCGTGCCCACCACCACCAGCAGCTTGAGGTCACCGCCGCGGCTCTCAAGGCGGTAGCTGCTGGAGGTGGGGACGAGGACCGCCCCATCCCCGGTTAGCAGCAGGCGGTCCGCGCCGAACACGACCTCTGCACCCTCGGGGTGCAACGCCACCAGGAGCGCATGGGACCCCAGCGCCTGGGGTGTGAGGGGCCGCCCAGCCTGCTCGCGACGCCAAGCGTCAGCCCCACCCCGCTACAAGGCCACGTACAGGCCTTCGTCCCGCCGCACGTCCTCCAGCCCTGCCTCGCCCATCAGGCGCACCACGGACAGGCGCACCGACAGGGGGAGGCTTTCCTGGGGCTCGGCCGCCCGGACATCACCGGGGTGATGACCCAGGACCGCCGCATCCCCCAGTTGGACACAGCGGACCTGGCCAACGCCCGGGGACGCCGCCGCCAGGGCCATCTCCCGGGCGACCTGCCCTGGGCGCTGGAGCTCATAGCGCTCCAGGGCGCTCGCCAGCATCTCTGCCCCCCGCTGCCCCGTGCCCGTGAGGCGGTGCCTGTGGGCGCCCTCGGCCGCATGGTACCTGCAGTGCCGCCGCTCACAGCTCCCCAGGGGAGGGGGCGGCACCGCAGTGGGCATGGGCCGCAGCGGCTCGTTGGCCGGGTCCTCGTCCATGCCGGCGTAGACGTCGGGCCCGGCGTCGTCCTCAAACATGAGGGCCAGCGCCGACTCGCCGGGCCCGTATGCCTCCTCGTCCTCCACTTCCTCCGCTTCCTGCCCCCCCTCCGCCCCGTCCCCGGCTGCGACCACCGCCGGCGGCGTGTCCGGCCGCGGCGGGAAGGGCGCCAGAGGCCGCTCGTCAGCGCCTCCGCCCCTTGCCGCCTCCGCCGCGTCCAGCCGTGCCCGCAAGTTGTCGGGCAGCCGGGCCCAGCTGGTGCCCGCATGGAGGTCCATGCTGTACGCCAGCCCCGCCGGACACGGCACACCGGGTGCCACCTGGCGCCACTCCCGCCACTCCCACATCCACTCCTCCACTCCTTCCCCCTCGGCACGTCCCCCACTGGGCTCCACAACCCCGCCGGCCTCCGCTGGCGTTTGCGCCTTCGGCACACCCCGCCCCGCGTCTTGTCCCCCCGAAGAAACCGCCTCCGTCGACGTCTCCTTGGCCCCGTCCGTCCTCGGGGCGACAGCCGCGAGCGCCTGCGCTATTAGCTCGCCGGCGTCAGCCCCTTCCGGCGCGGCTCCCCCACTCCTCACGGCCGTCCGCCGGTACTCCTCCAGGGCCTGCGCGAGCAGCTCGCTGATGCCTCGCGGGCCAGCCACTGCCGCCTCCTGCGCCGCATCCTCCCCCGCTTGTACCCCCGTCGTAGTCCTCCCAACGGGGGCCGCGCCCTGCATCCCACCCGGCACCACTGGCTCCGGGCCCGTCGGCACCACGGGCGGGGCCTCGCGCGGCACGGCTGGGTCCGGCATCTGGACCGTCCGCGGTGGCGACCCCGCCGCGGGAACCTCCGGTTGAGGCTCTGCCAGGGGCGGCGCAGGTGCCCCCATACTCTTCGCCTCGCCCGGGGGCACACCATGTGCCTCCCCTTGCGACACCCCCTGCTGCTGGGCGCCCCGCCCCGGTCCTGGAGCTGGCACCGGTACCGGCACCGACACGGCGTGCTGAGGCATCGGCCGTGAGTGCCGCTGGGGCGGGGGGCGAGGGCATTCCACATGCAGGTGCGGACTGTGATGGTGATGGTGACGGTGAGGGTGGACGGGATGCCGTGGCACAGCCTCTTGCGACACCCCCTGTTGTTGGGCGCTCCGCCCCGGCCCAGGCACCGGTACCGGCTCTAGCACCGGCATTGTGTGCTGAGGCCGCCGTGGGTGCTGCTGGGGTAGGGGATGTGGGTACTCCACATGCTGGTGTGGACGATGTTGGTGATGGTGATGGTGAAGGTGGACTGGGTGCTGTGGCCCAGCTCCTTGCGAAACCCCCTGCTGCTGGGCGTCCCATCCCGGCTCAGGCACCGGAACCGATTCCGGCACCGGCATCGTGTGCTGAGGCGTCAGTGATTGCTGCTGGGGCAGGGAATGTGGGCACTCCACTTGCTGGTGCGGATGGTGATGGTGACGGTGATGGTGAAAGTGGACGAGGTGCTGTGGCACAGCCCCTTGCGACACCCCCTGCTGCTGGGCACTCCGCCCCGGCCCAGGCACCGGCACCGGTTCCGGCACCGGCACCGTGTGCTGAGGCGGTCTTGGGTGCTGCTGGGGCAGGGGATGCGGGTACTCCACATGCCGGTGCGGATGGTGATGATGATGGTGATGGTGTAGGTGGACAGGGTGCCGTGGCACAGCCGCCAGTTGGTGGTGAAGGTGAAGATGGACGGGGGGCTGTGGCACAGCTGCCGGGTGTACGTGTTGGTGTGGGAGGTGATGCTGCATCATGGGGAACCCGACGGGGTGATGAAGTAGGTGATGGAGATGAAGTTGGTGGTGGTGGTGAGTCCCAAAGGGCGGGATGGGCATGGGCCCGAGGCCAGGGGGCGGCGGCATCGGAAACGCACCCGGCGCTGCATACCCCGGCTGCCCCGCCAACCCCACCGGGGGCCGTCCGCGCTGCGCGTCCTCGAGCTGCCCGAGATCTTGTAGACATCGGAGTAGTCGGTTGAGCAGGTGCACCCCGAACGGCACCGTGCCCGCTGCGAACCGCGCCTGAACGTCGGGCGCGTTGTACGGGTGGGGATCGCGGGCCAACATCTGCCGCAAGCAGACGTCGACGAAGTGGTCCCACCCGTTGTCCCTGGCCGGACAGTCCGCGTCCACGCGCGCCTGGAACGCCGCGTACGTGTGCGGCCCGTGTCTGACGAGATCAGACACTGTGTCTACCAGGCGCCGGGCACGTCGCCGGAATATACATATATATATATATATATATATATATATATATATATATATATATATATATATATATATATATATATATATATATATATATATATATATATATATATATATATATCTGGTGGGATGTTAGGAGGGAGAAGGCAAGGAGGGGTGAGGCACTAGCAAGCACACCACACCAGGGCAAGGTGGGAAGCTTGGATAGCCAAAGGTGGAAGCACAATATTCAAAATATCTTTTTCTTGGGAATGGGGTTTCCTTTTTGAGTGTGTTTACCCTTTTTTTGTGAAGTCTGGGTTGGTAAGGTGAAAGATGTTTCTCCCTTTTTGCTGCAACCGCTTGTTGCGTGGGCACCACCTTCTACGCGCTCCACTTCGCGAAATATATTCTTTGAGTTTTCGACAGTTCTACCGAAGCACATAGCAAACAGTTCGAGAGACAGCACATAGCACATAGGGCGAAAATTGCAGTATCTTGCAGCTCTTGAGGCTCTCTTATTATCAACCCCCTTCCAATAGCATCCGGGGCAGCTGTAAAAAAGCTGAAAACAGACAGAAAAGTCCGCCCCACCACCAAAAGACTCGCTGCAAGCATGCAAACAAAATGTTCACAGTTTGTTGAATCTTTTGTGTTGTACTCCTGTTGTCCCAAGTTCGCATTTGGTCTCATTTTCATCACTCTCTCAAATTCCGCCACTCAAACACTCGCTGCACGAAAGCGGACAGCAGCATCACTCTGGTTTACTTTTGTTCACAGCTCTCATTCAAAACAAAAGGTACAGGTGATAATAGCGGTTGGAGTGCTGACCGCTTTTTCTGTAAACACTCAGGACTAATTCACTGCATGTTGTACTCACCGCTGATCTTGGTCAACCACCTGGGTAACGAACAATCAAAAGGAGAAAAACTGAGACTGTCAACAACCTTGAGAGGTTCTTCGACAACGACCGAGGCAAAAAACAAACAAACAAACCAAAATACCAGCCCTACAACCTCATGCAGGCACAAAAGTATTTCAGTCTCTGTTTTTTCAGCCGAAAGCACATTTCGCGGTGCAACCGTGCAAAATGAGACAAAATGAGAATCACAACGTTGAGAGGGTGTACAACGACAGGAACCTCTGAGGGCACCTGGTGGTTGCTAGTCGGACTGCCAGGAGCCCTCTTGCAGGCACCCAAGTACTTCAGTCTCTGTTTTTTCAACTGAAAGCACGTATCTCGGTGCAACCCTGTGCAAAATGAGAAAAAATGAGAATCACAACTTTGAAATGGTGTGCGACCATAGGAATCCCTGAGGGTACCCCAGGATGCCTACTTGGACTGCCAGGCACCATGATTTGAACTATTTAAGAGGATGGAAATTTTTCGAACGCCAGCAATGCCCTGTTTTTAGTGCCAGAGTGCAACTTATTGATAATAGCTAATGTTCTGGGGCAGTCCGACAGGTTTTCGTACCAGAATAGTAATTTGTAGGGTTTTTGCATGGAATTTCTGGCTGCGGCCGGGCAAAATCCGGGCATCTGACTAGGAAACCCTCGCCCGGGAAGTTTTTTCCAGTAAAATACTAGGTGATGGTCGGCCTGTGCGTCGTGGGGTTGATTGCGCTGCAGCCCGCGCCGGTGTAGCCAGATGTTGTCTTTGTTGTCTTCTCGGTTTGTTCTGAGGTTTGCGGTGGCCGGCCTGTCCTGTGTGGTGGATGGGTTGCGACCGGGGCCTGCCCGGTGCGTGGTGTTGGTTCGCCCGTGTTGTGGCCGCCAGTGGTCGGCCCGTCCGGGGTTGTGTGGTGGTCCGTATGGGCCTGGCCAGCCGTGTTTGGTCGCTGTAGCTGTCCCCTACGTCATGCGTTCCCCGTTGGGCGTGTTTTTTCGTGGTTTGCCCGGTTTTGAGACGTCCGCGTGTGCGCTTGTTGTGTTGTTGCCAGTACTTTGGTTGGTACGCCGTCGTCTTCGCCGCCCAATGGTCGGCTTGTCCGCCCGTCGGATGCGTTGGGCCGTGGTTGCCGCGTGGGGTCGGTTCCGGTTCTTCCAGTTGCGTTTGGCCGGTATGGTACGTTTTGCCGGTGCATCGCCCCCTCATGGTGGGGCGTGTCCTCAGGGGGAGAAAAGTAGCGACAATGGGTACGACCGCTGAGAAAAGGTCTGAAATTCGGTACGACATGCCCTGTCCCGCCCTGGAGGCATTGTTACATGCACAACCCATCATATGGGATTTTGCAGGGCCCCTCGGCTGTCCTTTCAGCTTCGCTTGTGCCAATCATATGTACACCCCCGTCGGTGGCAAGGCCCCTTCGGTCTGCCTCAGTGCATCCCCGTGCTCCCCATTGGAGCCCCAGGGTGCTGCACTTGCTCGGTTGTGCGGTGCTCGTGCTTGTGTTTGCCGGCCTGTCGTGTGCCGTATCGTGCCGTGTCTTGCTGGTCCGGTGGTGTGCGTGTTGGTGCCTCGGTGCAGTTTCCGGAGGTTAGGGCGGCCTGGCTCGTGCCCTGGTGTCGGGGCGTTCCGTGCGGCGCTGTGGGCTGGGCTCGGCGCAATACTCCCGTGTTCGCCGGCAGGAGCCGGAGGGCTTGTGGGTCCCGCGCGGTGAGCTCTTGGCCCCTTGCGTGTTCCTGGTAGGGGTCAGGAAGAAAAAAGGAATGCTGGTCAGTGTCGAGGCCCCCCTCTCGCTCCTTGACGCTGTTAGCTTTCTGGGCTGCGGGGAATGTGTCCCTCACACCATTCTCGTAGGTTACATGTGCTGAAGCCGCCCCAGCCTCCCAGAGAAGGATTTTCTGAGTCTTTCAGCTCTTATTGTGCCTCTCCTGCTGCTTGCTGCTGGTGTAGGGTTCCTGCTGCTTGTTTTTGAAGGAGAAAATGTTTTGTTGATGAAATACAACCAATTCAGGATAACCCAAGCCACAGATGAGTAAGTACAAGACAAACAGGATCAAAGCATGAAGGGCTGCAGTCAGAAAAGTGTTAGATAATAAAGATACCAACAATAGACCACAGCAATAGACAATCAAAGCAACTTGGATCAAAATATTTCACATGATTGAGAAAAACTGATTGGAAAACTGCCCCAAGGGCTCAGACTCCATATAGTGCCATCCTGAGATATGCATTCCTTGTTTTTGGGTCCCATAGGTGCTGAGGTCGCATGGGTTGTGGCGCTGAGGTCACTGCCATGTCACATGGGACAGTCCTACTTAGCGAGGCTGACTGGGAATTGAACCCAGGACCTCTCAAAAAGAGGTGCCACAGCCCCCTAGGGTGCATACCAATAGGATAGCTAAGCATTCATGAGAAAACATAGACAAATGTATAGGCTCTGGATCAATGTCAGCGCCTCAGTCAGGCCAGGAAATGGTGTAAGAGACCAATCAGTTGGGGGGTCAGGGGGCCACACAACCTCCAAAGTTTAATGCTTGGTCCCATGGGTCAAAATGTCTTGTCATGCCTTTTTGGATAGGCCAATACTAAGATAAAAATGAGTGTTGCCACTAGGCCTCTTTATAACAACTAAAGCTAACCTTTTGACAGGGAAATACAGTTTTTCTTACTCCCCCCTTGTGCTGTGGTGGCCACCACTGTCGCAGTTTAAAGGAAAAAGGGAATTCGCCTTGGCCTCCCCATGGCTTCAACATTTATTTCAAAACTCCTATAACATCCCTAACATTTGAAAGAAGGCGCTGCATTAGGGCAGTCGCCAGGTTCTGCTGAGTCATAAAGGACACCTACAGTTCCCAGTGCGCTCATTGGCGTCGCTGGAGCAGCTGTGGCTTGGTAGGGGTTTAGAATGGGCATGCCAATTCCTGTATGCACAGCCCTCTCACTCCGACTGGCAAAACGCAGTGCAATATGCAAAGCCCAACGCTGGATATGATCAGGGCACGCTGTCTGGGGTCTGAATGAACCTGCTGTAAGACCTGATCTGTCCTTAGTGTGTTGAAAATTAATTTACCCTCATGGGGGTTTGTGATTCAGGACAGTGGTCCAGGAGTCAGCTTTTCGGCCTGAACACGGCCTACTCCACTGTTTGCGCTCCAGGATATCTGCAGAGAAAAGACGAAGGGTTGAGGGACTGACAGGCACGCAACGATCGACGCAAACACCAAAATCCGTCAAATGACCGCCTACAATTTTTCTGACCCCACACAACTGTCCAGAATCTTCATGTGCATTAAATACGCAAAGCCCAACGCACGATATGATCAGGGCACGCTGTCTGGGGTCTGAATGAACCTGCTGTAAGACCTGATCTGTCCTTAGTGCGTTGAAAATTAATTTACCCTCATGGGGGTTTGTGATTCAGGACAGTGGTCCAGGAGTCAGTTTTTCGGCCTGAACACGGCCTACTCCACTGTTTGCGCTCCAGGATATCTGCAGAGAAAAGACGAAGGGTTGAGGGACTGACAGGCACGCAACGATCGACGCAAACACCAAAATCCGTCAAATGACGGCCTACAAGTTTTCTGACCCCACACAACTGTCCAGAATCTTCATGTGCATTAAATGCACATTTTTGCGCAATTTATTTTCATCGTAGGAATTTTTAGATTCCTGGATTTACATGCAGAGAAAAGCGGCGCACCGGAGCGCATCCTAATTGGGCGCCGGAAAATACAAAAATAACAAGATTATAACAGTATGTCACGTAATAATAAGAAAACGACGAGACACTCAATAAATAGTAAACGTAGGAATTCCACGTTTGCTTCTAGGAGCAATGAAGAAGAATGAATTCAAGAGAATCAAAATGAATTCAAAGAACAAGGTATAAACATACAGGTTTTTTTTGCCTCCTATGCAGCATGCACATTGCTTGTCTCGTGTCATCGTGATCGCGAAGTGTAGCAACGCAAACATAGATTGGAGGGACAGACTAGAAGATTGCAACATGATTACAGGTCAGATCGGGTGATTATAGCATACACAGGCGTGGGTAAACACTTGCCTCGCTTGTGAATCGTTTTCCTTCTCCCTTGCTTCGCTCTCCAGCAGTAGGTGAGGTAGGTAAGCCCAGGAGGGGCCACCCCCTGGTAGAGTTTGTGATCTTGGTATGGATTGAGGGAAAAAGAGAGATTGATTGGAACCTTCGTGCATGGTCGTGCATTCACATGGCGCATTGGAGGGTAGGCCACGCGTGGTGGGCACGGTAAAACCCTTGTTCAGGTTACCCAGGGCCTCCACCCCACGTTCTGTAAGAGAACGGGTGGAGTTCCTTAAGCTTGCTTGCTTGTAACTGGGTTTAGGAACAGCGTATTATAGGTCGGCCTAAGAAGCGTATAACACGTGGAGGCTGGCTTGGTTCCTCCGTCTTAAACCCAGTTCATTTGCTTTTGCTTTACAGGTGGGAAGGTCAGGGTGAATTGGTGCAGCTGCAGTTGCCTTCGGCAACTTTTTAATTTTTTGCCCCAGCTAAAGCGGGCGCTGATCACACAATCAACAGACTGCACCTCAACCAGGAGCAGCGGGGGCAGTCCGACTTCTTCAACATCCACGCTGTGCAGACAACCTGAGCATTCCTTCCCTCCAAGCCCTATCAGGGAAACGCGTTGTGGCGTCCCTGTTAGGCCAGAGTCGCTTAGTAGCGCTGTGTTTTCTCGTCCCTTTCACAGGGAGGCCTCTAGGGCCTTTGACATCCTCGTCAACAACACCAAATAGCGTATGGGTGTAGGAGTGGCAAGCCAGGGTGAGGGCTTGGGCCTCAGAGCCCGCTCATCCTTCGATGGCTGGTGCCACTATAGTGAGTATAGAACCTGTAGTGTGTGTGTCACTCTCCCGCCTGTTTCCTGAAATTTTATCAGGGTTTTGGTGGGCAGTGGCAGTGGTTAGTCCAGGTTTTGGCCATCGTAGCACACAGGCATTTTCATGCCTCGTAGCTTTTGGCCACCCCTCCCCTGTAGTAGGCAGTTAGGTAGGAAAACAATACCTGCACTCAGGTGCTTGGTATTCCCCAAAGGCTTTGCGCCATCACAGAAGCTGGGCGCCTAGGGGCGGAGAGACGCGGGGCGTACCCCGTGGCACCAGTAAGACATCCGCCGGGTTCAGCAAGGGTGCAGACTTGGGTATAATTCGGACACCCTTTCTGCAGCTTGCTCATAGGTCCTCAGAATCAGCAAACTCACACACACGCATAGGAAGGTATAGGAAGGGTTCAGTCCCTAGGTTTCCTCTGAGAGGCAAGCGTCTCAGCGAGCCTCAGCAACTCTCCTAGGTTGGTCTGGGACAAGTAGTCTACCTGAACAGAAATCAGGCGTCCCTCAGGAAGAACAAAGGCTGAGAAGGGTTCCCAGGTAGCTTCTTCAACTCCGAACCCTTCCCAGAGGGTGAGGAAACACCACTTCTGGCGATAGCGGTGTCGGATGACCGCCTTCACGGGGTAGAAGCCTTCGTTAGCCATCTCCGCCGCATTCATGTCGGGGAGTTCTCCTTCTACTTCCATGGGGCTGACGGCGCCCTGTAGGTCCAGAGCGGTGATCTCCTCGTTGTTTAGTTCCCATTCTTCCCCACAGAGATCCTCTGGGTCGTAGTAGCGCTTGAGCTGTTGAGCAGCGCACACCAGGGTCCCCCCTAGTCGGGGAGAACACCGCACGGTGATACGGTGACCATCCACAGATAGGATCTTGTAGGGCCGGAAGTAGGGGTCATAGCTGGTGGAGCGTGGCCAGGCGGGTAGCCGACTGTGGTGCACCACCACCCAGTCCCCCTCTTGGTAGGAGGCGGGCACCCTGTGCTTGTTCTTCTTGTTCCACTGGCGCTCCCTCACTCTCTGGAGCATAGCCTTGGCCTTGTCCACCTTGTCTTGCTGCTCCTTCACCCACTTACCCACAGTGGAGTAGGAATCCTCAGGATAGGGAGCGTGTAGGAACCACGCCGGGCGTCCCATGAACAGCTCGTGGGCCGTATAGCCAGTTGCCGAACTCTCTTGGGAGTTCATCATCAAGGATATGATGGGGAGTAGTCTCACCCAGTGTTTGGTGCGTTCAGGCTTGCACCATATCCTTACGTTCTCCTTGAGAACACGAATCTGTCGCTCACATAGGGGGTTACTCGTATGAGTATAGGGAATCCCCGTTGACACCTGGACATTGAGGGATCTCAGGTCTCTCTTGTACCAGCCAGTGTCGGAGCGTACTCGGACATCTTCGTCTGAGTTAATCTCTTTGGGTGCCACATAGACACAGAACCACTCTTCCAGGAGTATCTTGATGGTCTCCTCGCTGGTGATGTGTTCGGTGCATGGGAACACCCTGGTAAACCTGGTCAGCCCACAGGTTACCACTAGGGCAAAGTCACAGCCCCCGCACTTAGGCATCTCGGTGTAGTCCACGTAGAGAACACTGTTGGCACAGTGGGGGATAGGGAGAGTCGAACAGAGACCTCTATCCCTGATATCCCCGGCCTTACAGGTTCGACACGGGCACCTGTCCACGATAGGCTGGAGGGTTTTCCGCAGCTGGTCATCAGCCCACGTAGAGTGGAACCACTGCTTGAAAAGCCCCAGGGTACGACTGGCTCCCAAATGACCACTGGACTCATGGGTCCACTTGAGGAGCGCCGGAATTCCGTCGCTAGGCACGACTATTCCGTCCTCATGCCAGAGGTAGGTCTTGTCCCGTTTCCACTGTTCCTGGTTGACCAAAACGGGCTCCAGACGCTTCTCCAGGCGTTTGTAGATATCCCCAAACTCCTTCAGGTACTCCACTTGTCGGAGTCCATCTGGAGGTCTGATCATGGTCATGTTCAAGTCCAGGTGGACATCCATACGGCTGAACGCCTTCTTGGCTAGCTCCTCAGACCTGGCACCAATCATGTCGTCGAAGTTGTTGCGGCTGATGTAGTCCGCACACTCGTTCTTGAGGCCCTGGATATGATGTACTGAGAGCCCTAGCTGGCTCAGGTAGGTCCACCAGCGTCTGAGCTTAGCCTTCTCAGGTGGGGCTCCCTTCTGGAAGGTGCGGACCGGTTCTTGGTCGTACAGCCAAACCACAGGGTTACCCCCCAACAGTCGAGACTGAGAGGATAGCACCAGCAGACCCGCGAGCAGTTCCTGCTCATAGGTAGAGTAGTTACCCCGGGCCTGGTTCCATTTCCAGTTCCAATGACCAAGGAAAACCAGGACCCATTTGTCATCAGGGTAGCTCTGCTTGAGGGTACCGTCTCGGTTGAGTCCATCAGTACCCCATTGGGAAATGGCCGAGTCGAACTCCTCCTTCTCTAGTGCTTGCCACTGGAACAACGTTCCACCTCCGCCCACAGTGCTGGAGTCAGTCACCAGAATAATCTCCACTTGTGCTCTAGGCACACCCAGGCACTTAGTGTTGGCCACTTTGTCCTTGAGCTCCTCAAACGCTTGTTGTTCTTGAGGGCCCCAGCGCCAGGTAGTAGTCTTCTTGATGAGGTCCGTCAGGGTGGCGCTGGTGTAGGTGAAATTCTTAATGTGGCGTCGGTAGAAGTTGCAAGCCCCAATGAAACTGCGTACATCATGGAGTCCTTTCTTGGGGTCTTCATGTCGTACCTTAGCCTCCATCAGGGGTTTGGCCTTAGAGGCCGCTGGGGTCCACCACCCATAACCAATGTCGAACCCCAGGTACTGCATGGTCTCCTGCATGAACTCACAATTCTCCAGCTTGAGTCTAGTGTGGTTCTCCTGGCAGACCGCAAAGAACTCGCCCAAGAGGATTAGGTGGTCCTCTTGGGTATTCGTTCCCAGGCATTCATCGTCGATGTGTGCTTCCATCTGGGCGCCCCGGGATATGAGTTATTGCACCACGGGTCTTCGACGTAGGATGGATAGGATCTTGTTTTTTTTGAATTGTACAGCCACTTTAATGTCCGGACAGGGACACAGCCCTCAATCAGAGTGATGTGTACAGACAAACGTGCTTGGCTCTCCCTAGCACTATTTGAGGGTTGTAGCCATGGAGGAACCTTGGAACTCGCCCTGTCATGGATGGGTAGGGTTGTAGAGAACTAGGTTGCCTTGGCACACGCCCGTGTGGGTGCCTGGTTGGTTGCACATAGAACTGGCGGCTTGACAGAATGAGATCAGGATCAAGGGGAGGGATGGAGGCGTTGTGGTGTGAGACGTGGTGAGACGTGAGACGTGGACGAAATCAGCCGAGGCTTACTCAAGTGTTGGAACAAATCGGAAGTACTGAGAAGTGTGCAGGCAGGGGGGGGGAGGGGAGGGGATCTGGATGTGGCTCTGAGAACCGAGTGATGCCTGCGGTGGCCTTACCGTAGTAATGGAACGGTTGCCGCTTCCAAAATTGACCTCACAGGTTAAGGGACTCACAGGCCAACTTCAGCGTTCAAGGGGACTGGAACGAGGATCTCAGGGTACTTTATCAATCTGTCGGCATGCAGCGTCAGGGCAAACGCCGTTTGTGAGTGGGCTCGGTGCACTGGGGTGCTGCGTACATTTAGTCCAGGTACCACAGGATTTCCGGGGACGGCTCCCGGGGTTCCGGTATCCAGAACCAGCAATAGTAGTATCCCAAACCTTCAGGTTCATACCACCAGTGAATGCCGAGGTACAACATGACAGCAATGGATGGGGAAAAAGGCTGTCAATTGGATGATTGACTGGAAGGGGCAGGGACCTTGCTATTTCAGACGCGGTTCACTCTGTGTTTGGCCGAGAATAAACCAAATGCTGGGGGGGGGTAGGGCAAGCGATGGAGGGGGCTGAAAAAGACTCTGGCGTTGAACTCACTGATGGGGGCGGTTCGGCCGGAGGCAGGGGGGGGGCTGGAGCTCGGAAGAAATCTGTAATCCGTTGGTTGGAACTGTCTGCGCCGGGGGGTTGGGGGGGTGCCACCGGTTTAGGGGCGTAGGTGTCACTACGTGTTTTGCGTGGTGGAGGGTCTTCAGTGTCCCGGCAGCGTTTCGTGGGTGGTTGTTTGGGACGCATGGGCATTATGTTTTTCTGGGTGCGTGGTTTTTTTGAGGGGGGGGGTTGAACTGAGTCTGGCAGGTGGTCTGGAGGCAGGGGATAGTGGTAATCGCTGTGCGCCTGTTGGGTGTGTGACGTGCTGTAGGTGCTGTGTGGTTTGCCCCAGGTGTTGAGACCTTGGGGGGGGGGCGCAGAAGGGGGGGGGGGTCTTCGGCTAGCCAAGTGAGTGCTTTGGACAGAGCGTCTTTCAACTGTCGCTGGCGCTGGGGGAGTGCATTTTGGAAAGCCAAAACGCGCCGGGGTTTTGCTTCGCCTGTGGTGGGTGTAGTCATGGCTTCGTACAGGGTGGAGGGCACCAAAAATTTGAAGAAATTTCGTTTGTCTCCTGGGTGGGAGCACTGGGCTCACCAGATGCTTGCTACCTGGTTGAAGGGCGGAGGCCACGCATGTATGAAGCTTTGCACAATGTGGTCAGCGCTGGGGCAATGGGACAAGAAGGAGGCTGCATCAAGGGGCTGTGACTGTGAGCATTTGTGGCAAATTCGGGGGGTCAAGTTGTTGTGGAATGCATATGTAAGAAAATTCATGTTGCCTGATGACCATTTGAAGGGGAGTCCGGAGAACAATGATGAGTGATTTTAGAAGAAAAAACTGGACGGCACATGGATGTTGTAGTGGTGATGACGGGGGATGAGAGCCCTCGATACAGAGGTGGTCAGGCGATGACAGACCGGCGAGCTACCGAAGGATACAGTTCCCAGGGGGGGACGGGGCAGCAACTCAAGAGAGGATGATGAGCTGTATGCAATCCACGTGGTGAACAGATCCGAACATTCATTCCCCTGAAATCCTGCATGTCCTTTGATCCAAGCAAACTGCGTTGACACAAATGTAGGCATTTGAGCTTCGAGAGAGGAGCAAGCCTTAACCCATGTGCCATGCGATGAGCGTGATGCCATAACGTATGATCGGACGTTCGCAGTGCGAATCACTTGTTCGTTATCTCCAAGAATAATGCACTGCATGGGTTGTTTTAGGGAGGATACCCATCGATGAAACATAATGCCGACCCAGTACTCAGATCCCTCAGAGGAATGGTAGGGAGATGGGAGGCACAGAACCAGGATTGTACCGTTGGGTTTGTTGATGGTGGCAGCAGAGCCGAAAGCCCCTTGCCCTGCTGAACCATCCAGGTACACCCAGGTTGTTTCGGAGGAGGCCTCTTGCAGAAGTTAGGACGCTCTGTTGCAGTTCCACGCTTTGAGGTCTTCACTTCGTGGGGAGTGGGGGGGTAAACCGTTGACCTGGTACAGGTATCCCATTGGTGAGGCTTGGAGCAGGACCCCGTTCAAGGGGGGGGGGGGTTTGTCACGTAAGGGAGGGCATGCGTTGTAGGAAGGGATTAAGAGAAAGTCGTTCCCGAGGATGTTGTTGGGTGCTGCTATGAACCGGCGGTGGATGGTGTAGACTTTTTCGGAACCCCGGAGGTTGAAGGTTGTGCCGTCCCCTGGCAAGTAAATGGATGCTTGGTCGCAGGAGGTATCAGTCACGATGCCTCTGTGGATGCCAAGGTCTGTGTTTTGGTGGCGTGGTTTGTTTCCCCAATTAGTAACTCTGTTGTTGGAGTAGGTGATGAAACGAACATAGGCCTGTTCATATTTTTGGAGCAGGTGGGGTGGGTCGTTGATTTCAGAACTTGTGGTGTTGAATCTTAGGTGGAGACTGTGACAGGCGTCGCTGACCAGCTTAAGGACCATCGAATTTTCCTGGTTGAGTGCTGCTTGCCGAAAAAGTTGGTTGGTTTCGTCCGGGCCCTCGTTGTTCAAGGAACGGATGGCCGCATTGAGAGTAGATATGTTTAGGCAGTGTTGGAAGTGGCGCAAGTCAAGTCCTCCATGGGGTCTGGAAGTGTATTTGTCTTTGTTAGACACCAACCTGGAGATGCGGTTGCGTTTCTCTGGATCACGGTCAATGGCAATGTTTTTCCAAATGATCTTTTGCAGGAAGTGAAGCTGTGATTGGTCGAGTGGGTGTGCCATGAGGCGATATTGGAGAGTGGGGATGAGTTGGAGGTTCACCAGTTGGATATATTCAGAAAGGGTGAGGTTGAGTGGATGTAAGAAAGTGAAAAAAGACGCGATTTCAGATTTAGCCAGTTCATATGTGAGGGTGGGGTCGGGATCTGTAAACAGATAGACACCGAGGTATTTGTATACCTTCCGGTGGGCGTGACAGCCCTTTTCCAGAGGGCGCTGTGATTGTGGTTTGAGGGGCCTTTCCCATGCTGTGGAGTTCCGTTTTGCTTAGGTTGATGTCTAGGCCCCATGCCCGACCCTTGGAGTCGTAGAAAGATAGGATCTCTTCTATGCGTTGGGACGATTCAGAACGGTACAGCAGGTCATCCAGGAATGCATGGCTAGATTCATGTTGTGTGATGGGAGTGGACAGGTGGTGAGGGACAGAGAATAATAAGACATTCACATACGACACGAACAGGATCGGTGATAAGGGACATCCTTGGCGGACGCCCCTGGTTTGCAGGTGTGATGCACCGATGTGGCCGTTAACTACCGGGTAATCTCGTGGAGCTCGCTAGAGTCCTTGGATGAGACGGATGAGGGGGGAGGGGAGGCGGTAGTGTTCCAGGGTCTTAAACAGGGACCCGTGAGGGACACTGTTGAAAGCTTTGTTGAAATCTATGTAGAGGCTGTATGAAGCCGGGCAGTTTTGGTATTTGGCTAATAGCTGAAGAATGTGATCTGGACACCGGCGGTTGGGAAGGCCCCCGAACTGGGTTTTGTGGATCAGGCCAAAAAACAAAGAAAATTTCGTATAGGTGTTTGGCAGCGTGAGTGGCCACAATTTTATAGATCGTGTTGAGGAGGGCCATTGGTCTATAGTTCACCGGGTCGTGTGTTGGGCCTTTTTTGTAAAGCAAGACCACGTTGGCTTCCAACCACTCATCGGGCATATCGTTGGTAGGGTGAAGGTTGCAGACAGAGAGCAGAAATCGTTCCACTGGTTCAGGAGAGATGTGGAAGAGGTAACCATTCGTGGAGTCTCGGCCACCCTCCTTTGAAGGTTTGCAGGAGTGCAGGTAGGAGGTGAACCTGTGCCATGAGATTTCTGGCGTAGGGGTGATGGCGGTGGTGGGGGGGCACTGGGGCGTATGCTGGAGGAGATCTTCAGTAGTGTGTGCACTGGGCTCATAGTTTAGAGGACCGCCCAGCGTGAGTAGGATGTCGGAAAAAATTTCGGTGAGACGTTTAGTGTCACATGTTAGTTTGCTTGTGTTTGGGTCTTTTAAGGAGGCTGCTCGATGTTCTGTTGGGTTTGCTGCTTCGTTGAGTGTTTTCTTGATGTTTGCTTTTTGGATGAGGCACCTGTGTATTTTTGACCGTTTAGATTTGTTGTAAGTGTCATCCCATTGGTGGATTGCATCGTTGAATTGTGCCATTCGAGCCGAAAACTGCGGGTGCGTTGGGGGGGGGACATCATTTAACGCCTGGCGAATGGATTTGACGGCTCGTGAGTCGGGTTTGATGCGGGGGGTGGTGGTGTTGTGGTTTTGAGCGCTTAGCTCCCGAATGACCATGGAGGTGTATTTTTGGACCGTAGCAAGGGGGGTGTTTTTAATGAGAGGGGTAAATGATTGGCACCAATCAGACACTTCTTTCATGGCATCTTTGAACGTGCTGATCACAGACTTGTTGAGCTTTCTGAAAACACGTTTGGTAATTGTAGATGAGTGGAAGGGGGTGGGGGGGACAGAAAGGGTGCACAAGGAGGGATGGTGATCAGTAGCACGGTTCTCTGAGTGAATGCTGGCATCCAAAAGGGACATCTTCTCTAGTGAGGCCGGGGAAATGAAAATGTAGTCTAGTCTAGACGAGCTGGTACGGTGTCCTTGTGGATACCTGGTGAACTCGCGTGTTGTAGGGTTAGCCAGGCGCCAGGTGTCGCCTAATAGGGGTGGAGTGGCCGTGGCTGAGTGTCTGATCCATGGCCAATGATTGTCACTCAGAAGCCCCTGGCTTTCCAAGGCGGGATGAATCAGACGATTGAAGTCACCCCCCAACAGGAAGCTTGGAAATTGCTTGAGGAGGGGGCGTAAGCTGGTTTCCACTGTCCTTCTCCATACCTCGCCCCCAGGCGCGTACACAGAGGCGACTAGGAGAGGTGGTGTACCGGGCAGCGTTAGAAGGGCAGCTGTGATGAGTCCATCTTTGTCTGCATTATTGCAAGGGGTGACAAACTGGCTTAGGAGGGGTGAGAAGGCTAAACCGGACCCGTGTTAGTGGTGGGGGGATAAGTTTGAGTAAATCACAGTGCTGTGACATTTTTGGTTGTAAATGTGGGGCAGGAGGGGTTTTCTTCTGAGTTCTTGAAGGAAAACAATGTCGAAGCCTTGCTTGAAGTGTTGCGGAAGAAGGGGGGTCGGGGGCTTCTTTTCTGTATTGTGGGTGACGGCACGGATGGTGTGGATTAGGCTTTTGGGTGATGACTTTGCTGGAGCGTAGCCTCTTTTCATTTTGGTTGTCACTGGAAGGGGGGGGGGGGGGGGGTTTGGGTTGGAGGGTGGCTTGAGTCGAGAAGTGTTTGAATTATGTGTTGGAGTGCGGCAACCGTCGGGGGGATGGTAGGTTCAAGGTTGGTCGCGGTGAGGTGTGTGGGATCTCGGGGTGAGGGAGGAGAAGGGAAAAAGGGACCGTGTTCATGTGGGATTCCACAAGGGTCGAGGCAGATGGGGCTGCTATGCCAGCCCCGATGAGCACGTCCTTCAGACTTTTAACCATGGCATTCGCAATGGCGCAATATCATGGCGTATCGGAGAACTCCTTGCGTGTATTGGCCATTTCTTTCATCCATGGTAGTTTTGGGAATTGCATGCAAGTATGACCAGCGGGCTTCTCCTTGCAAACATGTAAGCGAACCGGAGTCCATCCAGTGAACGTAGTGATGTCCCCCTTTCAAATGGTGAGGGTGCATGGGGACGGGACATCTGAGGTTCAAGTTTAGCACATCTTTGCCCAACGCTTCGGCATCCACATGATCCCCTATGCCTGAACCAGGCTCGTAACGGGCGACAGTCACTTGGTTTGGAGCATCGATAGAAATGCCGCTGGAGGACAATTGAAGCAGGATTTTTTCAATGTAAGGCTCGAACTCGGGTGGTAGGTCTTCCAACCGTGTGATATCGGTGCCATTAGTTCCCATTCCATAGCCAAAGTGCTTCAGATGTCGATGCATAGAGGTGTCCCAATTCGGTTGGAGGTGATCAAACGTAGTAATGAGGCTGTCTGCTTCCTCAGCAGTGAAGAGTTCTGGAAAGTAGTCGAGGCCGTCGGGGACTTTGCTAGAGGCGAAATGTGCAGGGGGCATTTTGTAGGGAGCTTCGGGGTTCTCTTCAGGCGGAGGGTCGTGGTCGACTTCGATGGTGTCAATTGTCTCGGCTTTCTCTTCCGGCGGGGGGTCTTGATCTACATTGATAGCTTCAGCGACGGAGTTCACCTCAGGCGCAGGATCCTGGTCGACTACGATGGTGTCGGTTTTCTCGGTTTTCTCCTCCGGTGAGGGGTCTTGATCTACATCGATAGCTTCGGCGAAATTGTGATCTTTTTGGGAGTCTGAGATGGCTTTGTTCTCAACTTCTTTATTCATGTTTGGGCTGTATGAATTGTGGGTGTGTGCTTCGAGTATAGGAGTGAGGTGTTGTTGGTCATCCGTGTCCCCTTCGGTCTGAGGATGCATCTCTGGCGAGGGCGATGCGTGGTCGTTGCTTGGCGGTGACGGACCGGATGTGGTTGGACAGGGAGTGCTTGAGGTTGACTCGGAGTTGTCGGGTGCCGTAGCTCCTGAAGGACAAAAGAGGGGTGGTGAACGAGGGGAGGCCATGGAGGTGTCAGCGAGTGTTGGCTCTTAGGCGTGTTGTCTTTCGTGTTCCATTGGGATATTTCGTCACGCGGGGTCGGAGGTGGTGCGTCCAGTTTCTCTTGGAGTTCCATGAGTTGGGTGACAAAGGCTCCGGCACCATTGGTTCCTCCACATTGTAAAATGGCGATGGGGTCGTTGGGG
Source organism: Eutreptiella sp. 'Long Island Sound 2002' (assembly GCA_964036045.1). NCBI lineage: Eukaryota > Euglenozoa > Euglenophyceae > Eutreptiales > Eutreptiaceae > Eutreptiella > Eutreptiella sp. 'Long Island Sound 2002'. Next base: position 149,744,561 of record OZ038381.1, on the reverse strand, counting down.
TGTTTTTCGTCAGTGGGCGGTTTGAGGATTTTTTCCCGAGAGACATGGTCACGTTCGAGGCAACGTGCAGATATTCCCCAGTAGCTGAAGCCATGTGCCAGTAGAGCCGAGTCCCTCTTTTGATATTTGAGTTGGTATAGAGTGGCAACGTTAGATGACGTGATCACCTTGTCAATTGAGAGAAAGGGCCCTCGCAAGCCCATAACAATTTTGACCGAATGAAGAGATTCTTTCATCGGCGCGGCAACTTCAACTAAGCATGGGTCACTCGGCATGCGGACTGGGTCTTTCGGAAGAGGCCATTTGTCCTGGGGGAGAGCCGTAGATGCAAGGGAGGCTTCTTGAGGTTTTTCATCCGAAAAAGGGAACCATGGCGCCCGCCGGTCCGTTGAGTAACAAGAATCCATTGTCACGGAACAATCTTGTTGCTAGAGTTTGAAGCGGGGGTTTTTGAGGTTTGCATGGCACCGCCGAGTAGTCTAGGGTAACTAGCAGACTCGTTGAGTTTTTTATGAGAGCCCCTTCGTACATGCAGTAGCGTGGGTGGGCCGCATAATTCCGCCTTGTGATGGACCAATCATCGCCCGCTTTGTCATCGGGGTTGCGAGATTTGCAATCACGAGAGGGTACAACCTGGAATGTTCGTAGGCTTTGGAGATCTTCGATACGCATGATGAAAATGTCTCCTTTGGCAAACGCCGGGGAGTTGACCACCGCATTGCGGAGGTAGGTGTCGAAGGGTGGTGGGAGATCCGGATCATACCTCACAAAACCTTCAAGAGGAGAGCGAAAGTTGCGGATTCCTCCTAGTGGGTAGAAAGCATTGGATGAGTTGATGCTAGCCGCGTCACTCAAACCGCCGAAGGCTCGATTGAAACCCGTTTGCATGATTCTATTGTCCGTGGGCGAGAAGTCTCCCTGGATTTTTGGGTTGAGAACTTTGGATTCTTCATAGAAAGCGCGTAGGGTCTTGATGGAAACGTCAATCCGAACCTTGGAGTTGACCGTGTTGGGTGGTTTGTTGATGCGGCCGTGTTGGAAGGCTTCGGAGAGAGATGGTTCGTAGAGGTTGACATCAAAGAATTGAATTTCATCCGTTTTGCTTTTATGGCTATCAAGCCATAAGGCCACGACGGGGAGAGATTGTCCGTTTGTTTCGACAAAGTTGGGTGTGTTGTTCCTTACCACAGCAAATTGGTTTTCGGTCTCCTGGAAAACATGGATCTCTGCGATGAAATCTTTTATTTGAACGAGAGAACCATTCATTGCCGGGAGGTAGGACTTGGATGTGACCTCCCTATCGTAGCTCGTAGTAATTAACCATCCACGGGTTGGAGTGCTTTGTGAAGCAAAGCGGCTTTTCAACAATTTTACGTAGTGTTTGGAAGTTTTCACCATTGGTGGCAACCCCGCTTTGTCCATGGGAGGTGCAAGGTAGAACGCAACCTTAGGCATGTACTCACCTTTTTGCATGAACAAGTCGTGGGCGGGCGATAGGTAGGTGTGTTGAGTTTGTTTATTGATGTCTATGTTGATGAAGGCGTTGGTGAAGTCGGTGCCCTTTAGATCTCGGTCAAACGGATGTCTATTGTAGAGGAATTGGCGTATGTTGGAGTGTGCAATGAAGAGTTTTGAGTCAAACATGCAAGTACCTTCTTCGTAAGTGCCGAATTTGATGTAGTCATTTTCCCAGGATGTTTTTTGCGTAGCCAAGAGTTGAGCGGCACCATAGGTGAGGCCTTTTGGGATTGGAAAAGGGGACGGCGGCGGAATGGTTGGCACTTTGTTTTTTGAACCAAGACCAAAGAACAACATGTTGTGCGGTGAACGGTGAATGCTCACAGTTCGGGAATGGGATGCCAAAGCGTAGGAAATGACGGTAAACACGGAGTTTGGCCAATATAGAGGTAGCAGAAATGACAGTAATTCCAAAGGCAATGACGGTAAATTCGAAGGGAATTGAGAATCGGCCCAGAACTTGAACAGCCCAGGATTTTTGCAAATCACTGAATAGTCTGGACTATTGGCGGATCCATCAAAAGAATTCTGGGGGTCAATCGAAAAAAAAAAGACACTCAGAAAGTGAGATAGCATCTTGTTCAGCAGCTCTTGGAAAAGAGCGGGTGTGTTGGCCACGCCAAAGGGCATGACCTTCCACTTGAACACCCTCCCCTGAGGGGTGATGAAGGCAAGGAGTTCCTGGGCGTTGGGCGTCAGGTCCACTTGCCAGAATCCACTGCGCTTGTCCATCTTCGTTTGTAGCAACAGGAGGCTATCTTCTCGAGGGTTGACTCCGTGTTAGGAATGGACCCTGAGTGGTTCAGCGTCTTCTTGTTCAGCTCTCCGTAGTCCACCACCAGCCGTTTGGCTGTTGACCCAGGCTTAGCCACCAGAAAACAGGGGTTGCAGTGTTGGGGAGAGTCCCCGTCCTTGTACTCCAGGACCAGGCCAGCATCGATACACTCTTATATCTGTCGCTCTATCTCATCGGTCTGCTCTTTAGGAGCAGGGTAGGGTCTCCTTCTTATCTTGTGACCTAGGAACTCGGGCTTCAGCTTGAGGTCCCTCTGTACCAGCTTGTCACAGGACGCTGGAGGGGGTAGTTCTCCAAATACCTCCAGGTAGGTCCTGATCAGCTTCTGTACTCTAGGGTCCAAGAGTTTGATCTTGTCCTCCATGTCCTCGTCAGAGTGTAGATTGCTTGCCCCTTGGTGTATAGAAGCAGGGAGGTGATCCTCAACCGGCTCAGCGTCCTTGGTCGTATCCTTCAGTCCTTAATAGGAGTAGGGAAGGTCTCGTTCCACAGTCTCAGTTGGTCGATGACAACATAGGCACACTCGGGGGGTTCGCATACACATTCCTCTGAGAGTTCATCCTCCTCTGGGGTCCTCACATGAGCACCCCATACGCTCTTCATGAGCTTCAGGTCCACCTCTCGTTGCCAGGTGGTAATCTTCTGTTGTAGGTCCTCCTTCAGTTGGGAGATATCTCCCATAGACACTTGCTTCAACGGCCCGGAGCGGCGTGTAGGCCTAGCGTAGCATAGCTTTTTTGCCACCAATCTCCATTTGGAGTCCACGTACTCTCTCAGCCTGGATCGGGGGTCCAACTCCTCGTGCAGGGGCTCCTCTCCCCTCATGGAGAGTAGGGGCTTCAGTGGGGCGGCGTACTCGGCGTTCTCCACTTCCTCCACGCACGTCTGCACGAAGAAGGCGTCATGCTCAGTCTCGTCATCAGAGTGCATAGAGCTGGGCAGCTCGGATAGCCCACAATCTGAGACGAAATCAAGATTAGATACACGGCAGGGGGAGTTGGGGGCAACAGTGTCAGAAACGACGTACTCGTCTCCCCCAGGAGTAGTCTCCACGGCGTCTGGAGGTCGTAGGTGATTGTTCAGGACGTCCAGGGTGAAGCCGCTGCTCTCACGTTGGATTTCCTGGACCATAGCAGGGTCCAAATTTTCTCAGGGCACTGGGACTAGACTCCCATCCACCACGCTTAGCATACTACCCCATCCAGGTTTCCCGATGGGCGTCTTGCACCCCAGAGGCACGTAGACGGCGTCATCCGGCAGCTCGATGGCGGTGAGCGTCAGCTTGTCCAATGGAGTACGCCAGTACTCATTTCCCCCATGGGCTCCCCCATCGGGAGGGCACAGGAACATACGGGAACGTTCCAGGGTCACCTTGGTCAGGACCTTCCCCAGCTCACTGAATCTTGGATTCTCGTAGGCCATCCCGAAAGAGGGCCAGTAAGGTTTATAGTAGCAATTTTTGCCCTTGCTGCAGTAGAGGTCCAGGACATGTTGCTTGTCGCTGGCGAATAGCTCCACGTTCAGGTCTTCCTGGGAGTATCCCAACTCCCTCAGACTTTGGTCTAGAACATCACCCAGGAGGTGATGGTCCTCTGTTTTGGAGGCGACCATCATGGTTTAGGGCTCCCTCTTGCATACCCTCAGGTAGCTAGACGTATGCTCCGACTGCTCCAGAGGTACAGATTCCCAGCCGTCACCATGGTCCACCTGGAGGAAGTAGGGTGCTTGCAGGGTGAGGGATAGAATCTGGCAGTGCTCGACGAAGAAGTCGGTCCCCGGTACAGAGTTGAAGGCTTTTGTGTCCATCACGTAGAAACGATGGGCAATACTTCTAGAACCCATAGGCACTTCGACCTCACAGTCCCCACAACTGTGCACCACATGCCCATCTCCCATGCGGATGGCTGCGGTAGGCAAGATGTTCTTCAGGTCCCCGCAAGGTAAAGTTTTTTTGGCCACAATAGATATGGTGGCCCCAGTACCCAATACCCCCAGGTATTCACGTCCCGCAAGACAGATACGTACCCAGAACACCGCTTCTGTAGGCCCCCCGGAGCGTCCCTGTCAGAACTCCGCGGGGCAAGTCACTTCGAACCCCTTCTTCTGGAGTTTACACGCCATGCGCATGAAGTGGGAGTGCTTGCGGTATTGGACTGGTCCCCATCTTCGTTAGCACGCTTGGTCCCTTCTTCTTGTTGGCCTTGCGTCTGGGAACACGTCGTAGGTCCCGTGTTGGGTTGCCCACCAGAGGGTTCAGGGTTCCCTCCTGGCGTAGGATTGGGGAACCCTCCGGACGGGTTCGCATTGTTGTCCTTGTCAAGCTTGCGGTCGCCACCTCCTTGTCCACCTTTACCTTTGTCAACTTGGCCTTTGCTGTTCCCCTTGGACTTGCCTTGCCCATTGTCCTTGTTGGCGTTGCCCTTGCCACCGCCCTTGCCACTAGCATTCTCGGTCTTAAGCTTCGCCGACAGGCGTTGCTTATGCTAGCACTCATCCTCGTAGTGCTTCCTCTTCTCGCAGAACGCAGAGGTGATGGTACACCTGTAGTGGTCCGGCAGCTTTGCCTTGCTGCCGGTGTTGGTCTCCTGCTTCTTACCCTGGACCATGAAGCAATCATGCTGATCGCAGTCCGGGGCATGAAGCGGGCACCTATGATTTTGTGGGGCATTCTGCGGCCAAAACCGCATTTACGCTACCGCACTGGATCTGAAACGGCCGCGGTGCCAAAAGCTTGTCGTTCAAACATGAGTTTTTGCAAAATCCATTGCTTGAATACGTTTGATTCCTTGGCACAAAAGTGTGGATGTGTCAGAACATTACAATGCTCTGGTGAAATCTAAAGATGCCTGCCAAAAGTGGTTTTAATATTTTTGTTCTGCTGTTTTCGTGCTGCTCAGCTGTAGTGCAGATCGCTCCGGACATTTCCAGCTATTGACTGCTAAATTTTGACACAACATTTCTGACTAATGCTTTGCAATTGCCTTTGTTTTGCCTTGCTTGCAAACACAACGTTGAACTGGTGAGAACTGTTGAGAACTGAGGTCCCTGGGACTTCATTTCTGTTGCTGGTAAAGGTTTCAGAACAGTTGACAGTTGACGTGCTGTGCACTTGCTTGTGTTGTGCCTTCTTTGCCCGGTCTTGGGTCTGTGAGTTTACTATTTGCCTGATTTGTTGCAAAGCCTGTTCTGCAACCCTTGACTCTCCCTGAAAAGGGATGTCCTGTGGTGCAGAAGTACCCATTCCAACGGTCAGGCTTTGTAGCTCATCTTCGGCAAATAGTCTCAAACTTGCAGGCACGGGCCCTTTGCACCGCACAATGCTCAAAAGAACTAGGCTTCACAAAGGTTGGCAGGTGTTTGAAACGACATTGAGAACTGAGGTGTGTGGTTAACTGAGAAGTCAGTTTGAACTGGTCCCACCCTACAATGCTCAAAAGAACTTTACTTCACAAAGGTTGGCACAGGTTTTTGAACACACTTTGAGAACTGAGGTGTGCAGGTAACTCAGAACTCGGCTTGAACTGGTTGCAGCGTACGAGGCTCCAAAGAACTTCGCTTCACAAAGGTTGCCACAGGCTTTTGAAATGACGATGAGAACTGGGGCGTGTGGTTAACTGAGAACTCGTTTTGAACTGGTCGCACCGTACAAGGCGCTAAAGAACTTCGCGTCACAAAAGTCTTTGAAATGACACTGAGAACTAAGGTGTGTGGTTAACTGAGACCTCGGTTTGAACTGGTCGCAGCGTACAAGGCGCTAAAGAACTTCGTGTCACTAAGGTTGGCCCAGGTTTTTGAAATTAAGTTGAGCATTGAGGTGAGTGGGTAACTGAGAACTCGGTTTGTGGTGCAGTGGTGGTTCAAGCTGTCTTGAATGGTTGAGAACTGCTGTATGGAACTGGATGTGTACTGCCGGTGAACGGCATGCTGCTGCTGCCTGTTTTTTGTCACTCCTGGTTTTCCACTTCTGTGCACAGTATACTTCGAGTTGATTTTGGGCATGGGCCTGATTTCGATGACCTTCCACCTACGGGCATTCTTCACCTGCTTCGCGTTGCCCTCCACTTCTGCACCGTGGTGCTCTGCAATGGGCTGTTGCACTCTGGCGCTGCGCAACAGGCTTCACTGAAGGTCCTTTTGGGCCTGCTTTTTGGATTTCACTCTTGGTTTCCTGACCTCTGAGGTCGTTTTGGGCATCCTGGTTGGGCTTCACTCTGATTTCCGTGACCTGGGGCTGCTGGTTTTGGTGGATTTCAGTTGACTTCGTCACTATTGAACTGCAAGTGGAGATCTGTGCTGCTGGTGGCAGATTTGCAGCAAGTGTGTTTTGTGTTGCCACACTCCGGTGAACGGCATGCTGCTGCTGCCTGTTTTGTATCACTCCTGGTTTTCCACTTCCGTGCACAGTATACCTGTTGCTTCACCAGTTAAAATTTATCAGCAACCCGCTGAAGTGCAACAACCCACTGCGTGCTTGGCAAGGATTGATGGCAGCACAGGCATGTCCTGCATCCATTACTTGTTGCTGCCATGCTGACATACAGCGAGCGATTTTGCATGTGCGAGACTCATTTTGCATATTACGATTACGCAACCCTGTGAAGTGCAACAGCCCATTGCATGCTTGGCAAGGATTGATGGCAGCACAGGCACTTCCTGCATCCATTAGTTGTTGCTGTTATGCTGACATGCAGTGGTTTTGCATGTGCAAGACTCATTTTGCATATTACGATTCGTTGATGGTGGTTAGGCGGTACGGTGCAGCCAGTTGTCTGCTGTGCATACGTCAGTAAATTGATTGCTGCTTTTTTTGGACCCTCAACTGAAGGTACAGCACACAGCAATGATTTGAAGTTCGAATGTGCATCGTGCAGCTGTGCAGATTGCTGTGCAGCTCTGCAGCTGTGTAGGTGGTACGGTGCAGCCAGTTGTCTGCTCTGCATATGTCAGTAAACTGATTACAGCTGTTTTTGAACCCTGAACTGAAGGTACAGCACACAGCAAAAATTTGAAGCTCGAATGTGCATTGTGCAGCTGTGCAGATTGCTGTGCAGCTCTGCAGCTGTGCAGAATATCTTTTGTGCTGCCAATGGTGTATGTGTTGTCAACCAATGTTTGCACTATTGGAGGTGGTAGGATAGCACAGACACTGTGTCCACTGTTGCCTCTGTTGTTTGTGCATGTTGTGTTGAGTTTGCAACATCCGAAGTAATAAAACGCATGCCAGGCAGAGACTGCAAGATGATCAGTTTTGATCAGAGTTTAAGGCGGCGTACAAGGTTGACAACAGTTGGTAGGTGCAGTGATCGGTTGCTAGACATTGGGTGAGCAAATGATTGGGCATTTGTATGATTTTTTTAGTGAAATGTTTGTTATGAAAAGGTGGGGTATTGACGAGCATATCACATTATAACTGCATGGTGCAAGACGAAAAGCACAAGGACAATGTGAATCGTGTGTAGATCAGGGTCAATCTATGTTGTCTACATACATTGCAATGGTTTCCATTTTGTACTGTGTTGGACAAGTAAGTAATTCATTTCTCCACACAAATTGAGTTTTCGTTTTGCCTGAAATATTGTATGTGCATGACATCTGGGCACTCAAAATGAGCCATGCGTCAACTCTTATTATGAATGATAGGCAAAAACCACAACACTTTCAAAACAAGCTTAATACACAACAAAGATGTGTCAATTTCGTCAACCTTTTGGATAGAATCCAGGTTTTGGCCACTTTGTGCCCGGTAAAATAAAAGGTGGGAGCCCTGCTCGTCTCTGGCATTACACCAGAAGAGATCTTGCACATTGTTCATGATACGAGCATTTTTGCTGGTAGTCCCCTGTCCGGGTCGGTGTCCATGATACCCACGGCCATGGTTCCCAGAGCATCCTCCTCCAGGACGGTAGGCGCTCAGGTGCTGGTCGCTTTTTTTCTCCAGCGCCAGCTCCAAAAGTAGCACAGACAAATCCTCGTAGTTGAGGGCTCTTGCCTTGCGCTCTCTCGTTGACCGGCACTCGTCCCACAGCTCCCGAGGGAGCTTAGCCACCAACCAGAAGAGCAGCTCGTCGCTGCCATAGGAACCGGGCGTCAGTCGTCCCACCCAGTGGTCCAGGTCAGCTATTAGCTCGGAGATCCTGGCTGGTTTGGGGTTGTTGGGCAGCACGGCCAGGTTCTGGATCTCTGCCCTGATGGAGAGGTCGGTTCCGTAGGTCGGGTACTGCCTCTCCAAGGCAACCAACACGTCGGCGAAGGTGGCGGACTTCGTCACGATCCACTTGACCTGCTTCTCCAGGTACTTGCTCTTGCAGTACTGCAGGAGCAGATCGCACTTGACTCGCCCACTAGCACGGGTTTGGCCGGTCATCCGGAGGAACCGGCCAAAGTTCTCAGCGAACTCGCTGAGATCCTTGCCTGTGAACTCAGGCAGAATCACCACAATTTTGGAGGTGGTGAGTGCCTTAGCCTCCTGGGACCTGCGTCCCTCAGGGCGCTTGGTCTTCCTCTTCTTCTTCTTCTTCCGCCCGCTCGGGTTCTCAGGGTCCTCAGGGTCCTCGTCTTCCGAGGTCGAAGCAGAAGTCATGGAGGGTGGCTCATCGTCCGAGGGGTCTCCTCCTAGGTCACTAGAGCCGTAGGGCTCCACGTCAACCATTGCCCTCAGGGCTGTCAGCCCCAACCAGTCCAGCTCGGCTCTCGTGGAATTCTCGACGTGGCTGTAGGGGGGCTGGGCGGTTCTTGGTATGAAGGGGCCTCGCGGTATCATAGCAGGGGTCGGCATCGGTCGGCTCCTCAGGCTTCCAAGGGTGTTTGTCAACCCCGCCACGTGGTGATTCTCTTGTACTCGGTGGGCTGAAACTCCCACGATGGTAGGTGACGCTTGGGGAGGAATCAGGGGCTCCAGTTTAGCCCGAATCTCTTGAGTGAGATCACCTACAAGTTCAGAGGTGGTTCCTCGGAGAGCCTCCTTAATCTCCGACCGCGTCAGGGACCTGTTGGAGGATCTTCCAGATCCTCTACTCCTTTGCCCCAGGGACTCAGGGCCCCGTAGGCCACTCAGGGAAGTGAAACCAGGTGCTGGCATAGTATAGCCAGGTTCGGGTGCCGCATAGCTAGGTGTCACAGTCATGTATACGCCCGCCGCGGGTCTGTGATAGACATCCTCGTAGCGGCGCGGCATAGGCTCAGGCGCACCGGTGTAGGTGGAGCTGGATGCCTCTGGTTCGCTGACTGTAGTTGCCATAGGTGGCACAGTCGCGGCTAGGGTCACACCATAGGTGGCATAAGGCATTCCAGTAAAGCCTAGACCCTCAGCCATAGGTGCAGTGGTTGTGGGTGAGGATGTAGCTGGATGTGCGGCTGGGGGTGTAGTGGTTATTGGAGAGGGTACTGCAGGGAGATCAGAGACACTCGGAGAGCTCTCCTCAGGTGTGTCCGCGAAGGGCGCCTCGTCGGGTGGTCCGTATCCACCTCCAGGGTATGCCTCTTCGACTCCCCTGTCCACTGCTTGCTTCTGCTTCTCCTTCTCCTTCTCCGTGCCCCAGGCGCTAGGGACTTGTGCGCGCCTCAAAACAAACCACACATAGACAACAACAACGCCACCGGCCGCCGACGAACAAGTATGTTATTTGCCGCGTAACGCTAGCAACCAACGAAACAAGCACAACGCGGTAAGAGGTAGACAAGGAGAGAAAAAGTATGTAACGAACCGCACCACGGTGGAGATATACCACAAGTATACGACCAAGCAATGCAAGCCCACTCGCATAGGGAGTAGGACGACGCCGTAACACGCGAAGGAGATCACAACAAACAAAAAAGAAGCCGCACAAGTATGTTGCATGTCATGCATGAATAACACACACAAGCAACAACAACGCCACCGGCCGCCGAAAAACAAGTATGTTATATGCCACGCAATGCATATCGCCGTAGCGCATATCGCCATGCATAACGCCGTAACAAACGCAATACAAGGAAGGAAGTTACGTGCCAAGCAACGCCAAAGTGCGCCGCCACGAAAAGCGCAACAAAAACCGCACCGGCAAGGAAAACCAACAAGAGGTGACACCGAATGAATGCCTATGCCCACCCCCGCACACATGGGGAAAGAAAGGTATGCCCGTACGTGCCCGGATCGCCGCAAGGTCATCACCGCCACGGACGAGCAACATGGTATGAAGGGGCACGACGGGGGAACAAAAAACCAACAAAGGAGAGAAGAACGCATGAAGGAGGCCACACACCACCGAGGTGAAGCACAACACACATAAAAGCACACAAGCGAAAACTAAACATACACAACATACACACGTGGCTAGTTGGATCCAAGTATGTTACATGCCATGCTACGCTACGCAATGAACACGGGATAAGAACGGCAACCACGCCAACGAAAGCAAAAGGTGACCACGAGGCGTAACCGAGACGTGCCCACCTCCAACCCGCACGCCCGCTTACGTAGGAGGCGAAAGGGAGCAAAAGGGGACTAAAGGTATGCCGCCGCATGCAAACAAATAGTAGGCAAGGGGGGAGCCACACACCGCCACCAAGAACGCACGTATGTTACCATGTCGTGCCACGCCGCCAACCGCCCGGCCCGCGCCACCAACCGAGACGAGAAAAAAGAAATGGCCTTCGGCCAGGGGGTGGTTGTCACGGGGGGCTAACGGTCCTGCACTGCGGTGCAATGCGGGGCAACCGTGACAACTGCTCTTACAGCACAACCACCCTTTTTGTTGCGCTGACTAGAACATACACACATGTAGCATAGCGTCGTGTGCCGGATACCAACAAACACACGTTGCCACGCTTCCTTGTGCATGCACCCAAGTTCCCTTCCCCTCACAGGTCCCAAGGAGAAGTGTATGCTCGTGTTTGCGTCGTTTGAGCGTTAAAGTAGGAAAGACGCTTAGGCATGTTTTGCGTCGTGCCGTCGTCTCTCATTCGCAAACGCCCGGCCCGCGCCATACACACGTAGGCAAGGCGAGAGGACTAGGACACATTAAGATAGTGGGGAAAGAAACAAGTATGTTGCATGTCACGCCGCGCGCGCGGAACGGACAACGAACAAAGGTGGCGGCCAAAGAGGTGTGTGGAGCCAAGACGAGAGCAAGTAGGAAATAATAAACCTACGCACACGCATGTCGCACAAGCACGTCGCATGACGTACCAGCCAGCCCGAGGTGCCGAGTCGCGACAAAACCCCCGCCGCCGCACGCCCGTTTACATCCTCTCTCTACGCAGGTTCAAAGGCCCAAGGAGAGAGCATGGCGAGCCGGCAAGGAAAAAGACCGAGACACGCAACAAAGCGGAGGCAAGGAAAAAGTCCATGTCAGGGAGAAGGGTAGAGGAAAGGGTAAAGAGCAACGAAGCCACGAAGAGAACAAGGGGTAGCCAGCGGCCGAGCAAGGGGCCCGCACAGGGAAGGGGGCACGGCAGGCACACGGATAGCACAACACCGCACCGAGACACCAGAGAGGGGAGCACCAGAGGAACAAGGGAAGAGCGGCACCACGCACTACGACACGCACGGCACAGACACCACACACCGCCGCACACACCCAACGAGCCCCGGCAGCCCGCCCGGTGGGCGGGCAGTCGGGGGAGGGACAGCGCCTGACCTCAGACGCCCCTCACAACGGTGGCAGGCCACCCCCCCCGGGGACGGCCCCCCACCACCCCCGCGGCACGCAGCCCCCACAGGGCATGCAGGCCAAGGGGACAGTGTTGGGCCCCCACACCCACACGCCCGCGCCCACAGCACGTGGGTGGCGGACCCCAACAGCCCGCCGATTGGGCGGGCAGTCGGGAGAGGGACAGCGCCAGACCTCAGACGCCCCTCACAACGGCGGAAGGCACCCCCCCCGGGGACGCCCTTCCGCCACCCCCACAGCGAGCAACGCCGGCCCGCAAGGGCGCACGCTGTGGGGCCGGTGCTGGGTCCCCACGCCCGCACCCACCGCACCCGGGACACACGGGCCGAGGAACCCTAGCTGCCCGCTCCAGACGACGGGCGGCCGGGGGAGGGACAGCGCCTGACACCAGGCGCCCCTCACAACGCTGGCGGGCGACCCCCCCGGGGACGGCCCCCCACCAACCCCGCGGCATGCAGCCCCCGCAGGATATGCAGGCCGAGGGGACAGTGTCGGGCCCCCACACCCACACACCCGCGCCCACAGCACGTGGGTGACGGACCCCAACAGCCCGCTCAGCGGGCGGGCAGTCGGGGGAGGGGCGGCGCCTGGCCTCAGACGCCCCCCACAATGGTGGAAGGCACCCCCCCCGGGGACGCCCTCCCGCCACCCCCACAGCGAGCAACGCCGGCCTGCAAGGGCGCACGCTGTGGGGCCGGTGCTGGGTCCCCACGCCCGCACCGACCGCACCCGGGACACACAGGACGCGGAACCCTGGCTACCCGCTCCAGAGGACGGGCGGCCGGGGGAGGGACAGCGCCTGACACCAGGCGCCCCTCACAACGGTGGCAGGCCACCCCCCCAGCCGATGGCTGGCCCCCAGGGCCGGGACTGCCATGCCGCCCCCCCCCCGGCCGCCAGGAGGCGTCGCCAGGGGACCAGAGGGCCCCCCCCACTCCCCCCCCCCTCCCACTCAGGCCCGAGAGCGGGCGGGGGGGCGGCCCCCCCAGCCCCCCCCCCGCACCCCCCCCCAGCTGGGGAGCCACAGGCGCGGCCCTCCGCCCCCCCGGAGCCGAGGGGACGCCCCCCCCCCCCCAGAAGGGACGGCAACGCGGAGGGGGGAGCGGCGGCTGGACCTGCCTCCGCGAGCCCACACTGGCGTGCCGGAGCAACGCGCACAACAGAACAGTATGGAGGCCGCGCCCCACATGACCCTCCCGTGACCACAGCCCACTTAGGGAGGGCAGAGGGGGGGTTCAGGTCTACAAGGGCCCCCAGGGGAGCGGTCCACGGGCCGCCGCTCACCCCCCCCCAACCCGGGGCGGCACTTCGACCCCGACCGCACGCGCACGCCGGAAGGGAGCGCGCCGACGACACGAAGGGGGCCAGGATTGAGTACCGCAGGCCGCCGCCCAGAAGGGGAGCAGGGAGGCCGCGGCACCACCCCCCCCCCCCGCCCCCCCACCGGCCCGCAAGCCGCGGGGGCCCCGGCCCCCATCCCCCGAGGCAGGGGGGATGGTCCCCCCCCCGCCCAAGAGAGGAGCCGGAGCGCGACCCGCCCCCCCGCCCCAGCCGCCGGCTCCGACGGGGGCCGCGAAGAATAAGCGAGCCCGCGCCAACGCGCCAGGACGCCGCACAGATCGCACCCAGAGAAGCCTGGTGAGCACGAACCGGAGTGATATGGGGGGCCACGCCGCCCATGGACAGCACAACGCCAGTGACACCCGCTTTGTTGCCTGCCCAGGGAAGGCAGAGGGACAGAATGAGGCAGAGCGACCCCCCGCCCTACAGGCCCCCCCCCGGCCGCACAACCGGGGGGTACGGCGCACGCCCCCCCCCCCCCCCAGCCCGCCCCCCGGCACACGAACGCCACAGACCCGCCCCGCGGCGCGCAGCACCCACAGGGCGTGCCGGCCGAGGGGACAGAGAAGGGCCCCCACACCCGCAGGCCCGCGCCCACAACACGTGGATCGCGGACCCCGACAGCCCGCCCAGTGGGCGGGCAGTCGGGGGAGGGGGAGCGCCTGACCCCAGACGCCCTCACAACAGTAGAAGGCACCCCCCCCGGGGACGCCCTACCGCCACCCCCACAACCCCAAGCCAAGTAGGGGGGAACCGGGACCGGACCGCCACCCCCCAAGCACGCCAGACGGAGCAAGGGACCGGGGCGGGACACGCGGAGGGGCACGGACCACGTGGAACGGCCCTACCAGCGCCCAGTGCCGGGACCACGCGAAGTGCGCACGCCACACCACCCAGAGGGGGGGGGAGCGGACGCCGCGGGAGCGCCAGCGCACACACAAGAAAGGGACACGCGGGGACTACCATAAGGGCAACCGGACCGAGCGCGCGGAACGCACAGACCGCGTGGAACGGCGTACCAGCGAGCGAGGGTAAGGGACACCCGGACGGGACGGCCCGCCACACGCAGCGCGGAACACGCGGGGCGGGGAGGGGGAAACGAGAGAGACACAACACCAGGTACCGGCCCGAACCCCCCGAACCGGCCGCGAGCGCCGCGCACACACAGACGGGGCACTGCACCCGCCAAGGCAGTAGTGGCGCACAGCGCCACGCCCCAACCTCTAGGCTAGGCAGCCTCCGCGCCAGCCGAAGGGGGTCCCACTGGCGACAAGCCAGTAGCACGGGCCCGGCGGCGCCGGCGCCCCGGGCGACCAGCCATTAGGGGGGCGACGCAGTGGGTAAGCGCCCGCAGCCACGGCTGCAAATTGATGCACTGACCGGGGAGTGGCGAAACGGGGAAGCCGGGGAAGGACGGGGCTCCGAGCTCTGTGAACCCGGGGGACTCCGCCACCAGGCAGGAGGTGCGTCTTGGAGGGCCCCCCACTAGGACCCGGTGGGGAGGATATCACCTGGCCCGACCAGGTGGCCCCCCGGGGCCGAAAGGCGTCTAGTACCCGCAAGATCAAACCTCAAACCTCAAACATTCTCCTTCTCCTTCTCTTTGCCTTCAGGTCCTCCCACGGATATACTACTGAAAGCAACTCTCAAGCCATCCAGACAATGGTCCCTCAGCCCACTTAAGGGCACTGAAGGTACAGGCACCTTAGGTTCAGGTTCACCAGCAGGTTTGGGCGCTGGCGCTGGGTTGGCTGGTGCCACTGAGGGCGCTGTCATCTAGGCGGGATCCTTGGTGTCCATATTTCCCTTCGCCCTTCTTGCTCAGGACAGTCCTCGGCGCGCTGGTTGTACGGCACACGGGTTGCTGCCCGCACGCAGGGGCTCTCTGCCTCTTGCTACCAGAAGGTTTTTATGAGTCTTTCAGCTCTTCTTGTGCCTCTCCTGCTGCTTGCTGCTGGTGTAGGTTTCCTGCTGCTTGTTTTTGAGGGAGAAAATGTTTAGCTGATGAAATAAAACCAAATCAGGATACCCCAAGCCAGAGATGAGCAAGTAGAAGACAAACAGGATCAAAGCATGAAGGGCTGCAGTCAGAAGAGTGTTAGATGATAAAGTCGAACTTACCAAAATGTAATGCAGAGGAAGGAAGAGGGGGCGAGGCGAAAGCACAGCACAAGACACATACTGAGCACTATCAACAATAGACCACAGCAATAGACAATCAAAAGCAACTTGGATCAAAATATTGCACATGATTGAGAAAAACTGATTGGAAAACTGCCCCAAGGGCTCACACTCCATATAGTGCCATCCTGAGATGTGCACTCTTTGTTTTTCGGTCCCATAGGCGCTGCGGTGGCATGGCTTGTGGCGCTGAGGTCACTGCCATGTCACATGGGACAATCGTACTTAGCTAGGCTGACTGGGAATTGAACCCAGGACCTCTCAAAAAGAGGTGCCACAGCCCCCTAGGGTGCATACCACTAGGATAGCTGAGCATTCATGAGAAAGCATAGAAAAATGTATAGGCTCTGGATCAATGTCAGCGCCTCAGTCAGTCCAGGAAATGGTGTAAAAGATTAATCAGTTGGGGGGTCACGGGTTCACGCGACCTCCAAATTTTAATGCTTGGTTTTATAGGTCAAAATGTCTTGTCACCCCTTTTTGGATAGGCCAATACTACGATAAAAATGAGTGATGCCTCTAGGCCGCTTTATAACAACTAAAGCTAACCTTTGGGCAGGGAAATACACTTCTTCTTACTTGAGGACTTCTTGATAACATTCCCGTGGTCATCGGCGAGCCCGTTGGTCCCGCGTATTTGGCTGCCCCCTTGGCGCAGCCAATCGTGTGCCTGGCAAGTGGGAGAGGAAGGTTAGGCGGAAAGATAGGTCCGTGTCGGGCGCCGTCCTGTTCTCTGACGTTGATGGATTGCGGGGGTCCGGGGAGCGTGGCCCCCGCCTGGGGGTTGTGAGAGGAATTCGTTGGGGTTCGGCGGGTTCGTTGGGTCAGTGTTCGTGCTCGACATCATGGGTCGTGGGGCTGCCAAGGCTAGCCCGCATTCGTTGGGTATCCGCTGCATGAGCCGGGCAGTTCGATGCCTTTCTCGCCGGAGTGTGTTGCGCGTTCGCGTGTTGTCGGGTTGTACGAGGGGGTCCTCCTGGGTAAGGTCGGCTTGCCCGGGGTCGTTGCGGTTTACGGCCGGTCCCGCAGCCGCTGGTTTGACGTCCATCGTCGGGGCCTCTGGTGAGACGAGGTGATCCCGGGGTTGCTGTGTCGTCTCGTCATCTGCGGGTGGCCGGTGTGGGGTTCGCGCAGCGTGTGCGCGGCGGTGTGTCGTCGTTGCACTGCCGCTGACCGTCCGCAGTGGGCAGGGCACGCGTGTGCCGCGTCGGGCTGGGCGGGGCGGTCCCGATGGTGTTGCCTGGCGTGTTCATGGGAGTGTGTACCCGTTTTCGGCTCGCGGTGGTTCAGGGCCCTGGGGACGTCTCCCCGCGCCGCACGAGGGCGCTGCGGAGGGCACTGAGGATCTCGTGCACAAGGGCCGCGTGTGCGGCCTGGGCTTCCGGCTCAGTGCGGATGGCGGGCTGCAGTTGCCCGCCCATTGCCGGCGCCCGGATCTGGGGGATCGCGAAGACGGGGCACAGGTTGGTCGCTGTGGGGGTCTCTGCTGTCCGCTTGCGCTGGGGATGGCCTCCAGCTGCTGCCGGCCGTCCAGGTGGAACATCTACGTCGCCGCCCAGTCCCTGGTGTGCGACCAGCGGCGCTGCGCCCACCACCAGAGGCAGTAGAGGGCATTGCCTGGGTGCCAGGTGCCGACTGCCCCCGACACGATGGCCGTTAGAGGGTCCGGGGGCTGGTCTTTGGGCAGGGGGGTGGGGCTGTCCGGCAGGACTGCGTTTGCCGGGAGCATGGAGTCGACGGCTTCAAGGCTCCAGTGGCGCTCCTGCGGGTGCGGGGTGATCCGCACTTGGTAGTAGTGGCCATTTTCCAACACCATCATGGCGATGGTGCTGGGGTCACCTTCGCGTGGGGGGGGCGCTGCGCGTGCCGTCTCCAGGTACCGCTCCACCATGCTCTTGAGGTTGCGCCCCCTGTCGCGGGCTGTTCTGCTTTCCCATTCCGCCAGGTCTTTGTACGGTGGGATGTTGAGGATTTCGGCTCTCGGTGGCGGGGCGGCCCGTTTCTGGCCCCCCGTGCTGGGCGCGGGCCTGGGGTCCGTCGGTGGCGCTATGAGCGCGTGTGCCCAGCCCAGGGGTGGGACCCATATGCCTCCCTGGTTCGGCTGGTGGGTGTTGAACCACCAGATCCACGCGTCAACAAGGTCGTCGGTGATCTGTGTCCAGGGGTTGACGAGCGCCTGGAGCTGCTGCACACAGACATTGGTTGTTGCGGAGTGCGGCAGGGCAACCACGGCGAAGAGCCTGTTCGGGTTGACGTCCTAGAGGTGTTCCCGGAGGGCTGCCACCAGCCCGCTCGAGGGTGCAGTTGCGTGGATGCCGTAGAGCGCCCTCAGTTCCGTGTCGTCAAAGGGGTCCGTGTTCCTCCGTTGCGGTGGTCTGGGGGGTGGAGGGGGCGTGGTCTCCCGGTCCTGGTCCGTTGCGGCGCCAGCCGGGTAGGGGTGCCCTGGAGTGGTGCCAGGGTGTCCCACAGGCACGTTCCCCTTGGAGGGCTATCGTTGCTGGGGCATCGAACAGGTCGCGGCGGTGGGCAGTGAGTCATCGGACTCCTGAGGGACGGAGGTCTCTGTCATTTCTTCGTCCGCTCCTAGGCCGCTCGCGTCTTCCTCCCGTTGTCGCGGTGCGTCCTCCGCGCCCCGGAGGTTTGGCTGTGTTGCAGCTGGGATGGCGAACCCCGTGGCGTACGGGCCCAGTTGGTCGGCTGGCCGGTGCCCGTGTCCGGGACCGGTGTCACCGCGCCCCGCTCGCGGGGCAGGGCGTTGGGGGGGTTGTTCCCCCACCCCTAACGCATGCCGTTGGTGGGCTGCGGGTCCCCTTGGCCATGTGTCCGCTTCGTGCTGTCCCCCCGGCAGCGGGCGGGCCGCCGACCCTGAAAGGGAGGCGGCAGACAAGCTGGAAGTGCCGTCTGTTGCCCGGTGGGGGTCCGCGTGAAGCGCTGCCTGTCGCTCTCGCTAGGCTGGCGTGGGAATGGTGGGGATGTGCGCCCGTTCGGTGCAGGGCCTCTTGGACCGGCGTCGGCGATCGGCGGCGGATGATGTCCGTTGGGCTTTGAGGTTGTTGGAACCTCCATGACCTCTGTCCAAATCCTTGTTTTAGTTGGTGCTTAGCTTGATCGGCCTCACAATTGTCAATCCTTCTTGTCTTTGGAGCAATTGCGGTAGCCAGCTGATTTCTATTGGTTACTCCATGCCTTTCATCACTAAGCAGATCGTTTTCTGGACGGATTGTGGTATCTATTTGCAGCCGCGGGCCAAGCGCCCCAGGACAGGGGAGCGCGTGCACGCGCTGATATATCAATTTTCTGGCATTCAACGAATCGATCCTTTGATGTTTAAAAATGCGTGGCGCAGTTTGTGCAGCACATTCTCTGTCACAGACACGTTTGTTCACTGTACCATTGGGTGGTGTGAATATTTTAGCACAGTGTCGCGCTGCTTTGTGGAATAGATTGAACGTCATAGCCGGATTGAAGCCCTGCGTCAACGGTGACCCATGATGAACATCCGTGCGTTTTATATTCTTTGTGAACCCATTGTTGTATACCAAGATTCATGGCACCATGTCGCTTTTGGGAAAACTGATGAGGGTCTTTTGACCGAAACGTATCTTTAGCTGCTTTCTATTAGTGGTCCGTTGTTGCTCCCGGATTGGTGAATATTTTGGAACGGATTGGGATTTTGGACTTGAAAGGTTCTTCGCTGGGTGGTCATTTATTCAACTGATTCGGGCACCGCAAATGCTCCAAACACAAGAAGGATTGAAAATTGTGAGGCCGATCAGGCTAAGCACCAACTAAAACAAGGATTCATTCATTGCATCGATGGCACAGCAACCGGAGGCACCGAATTCATCCACGGAACTCCCGATCGCCAAGGATTTTTGGAAGAACCCGGGGAACATTTCACAACACCTTTGGATATACAGTCAGCCGCGGGTCTTTGCACGGCAACACTTTGAGGAGAAAAGTGTCGCTATCAAGAAATTGGAGTGGAAACGTGATAATCTATTCACACCCGTGTCCAACACGCTACATGATGCAAATGGCAAGCCTTTTCGAAAAGTCGTCCGTGAGGATCTACAACGCCAACTTTGGGATGCCAAATACCAACTTCATATCCAATCCGCAAAGGAGCAATTCAATGCACAAAAGGTCTCATGCACTTCGCTCCATACCGATATGCTAACAAAAGTGGTTGAACATTTCAAAATTGAGTCCGAATCCAATGTGCTTGATTGCTATGCCGCAAACTTGTTGCCGGGAGGCGTGAACCGCACCATTGCAAGCAGGGCCTATGAAGATATGCTCTCCAAAGCCTATCAAGGAGTGCATCCGGATGGCTTTGAGGCAAACAATGCAAAGAAGGCCAAATCGGTGCACACCCATGAGACCCACTGGGGGGGGGTATTTTCTTCGAACGAACTTCAGTCTTCGAACGAAGATTCGAATCTTCGAACGAAGATTCGAATTCGAAGACTGTATTTGCTTTAATCGCAATTCAATTAAATCCAATAGAATCCAAGCTGCTGGGGAGAATTGCCGCAAAAGCGCAGCAACAGCAGCGCGCGCACCAGATTGACAGGCGATTGCCGCAGATTTGTGCCAGAAAAACGCAGATTTGTGCCAGAAAGACGCAGATTTGTGCCAGAAAGAAGGGTTTTTTTTGTTTTTTCAACTGACTTGTTGTATTTTTAAGGGTGTCACTGCTTGACCAATGGTGCAACTTGGAATTACGCTCAAAAACGCGGTAGGGACGACGAATGCTTATAGCCAGGACGTTGAGCCCGCGCTTGTGCAATTTTTCACCTCCTCCGGCCTGGGACGCCAGCTTTTACACTCAATCTACACACGAGTCAACCCAGGCGCTGACAAGCAGAGATTGAATCATTTTCTACGGTGGCACAGCGATGCTCAATGCTCGCCTGAAGAAGCAGTCACTTTGCTTCTCGATTTGGGAATCCCTAGACGCCGCCTTCGGGTTCTATCGCGCTTTATTTCCAAGCGTGCGGACGTATGGTACAAACAGACTGGCCTAAGGTTTGGGAAACCAATGCCAGGCCGCCGGAGAGTCAACTTGGCTTGGAAAAGGATGAAGGAGCCCCTGCACCTTGTTGGCCACATCGACAAGAAAACTGGCATCCGAAATGTCTCCTGGCCGTTTGATCACTGGATCAACTACGTTTTCACACAGCCTTGCCTCTATGAAACTCTACAGCCCAGCAAAGATGGGTTGGTTTTCATTGTGAGTGGCGATGGTTATCCTGTAGCGGGCATTCCTGAATGGGAGGTACCGCATTTACCTTGTAGCTGAGCGCTTTTGACCATGCATGCGTCCTGTACGTTATTCTTCGAAAAGCATTCTTCGTTCGAAGAAAAAAACGTTCGTTGGAACATTCGAATCTTCGAACGAAGATTGTATTCGAAGTCTTTTACCGCTCCACTGCCCACAGGTTGCAGCAACGCAAACCAGCGCCGTTGGCGTCAGGTGGAAGCTTCAGCTACCAAGTCGTGGAATTGAGACGACCGTGACTGCAGGCAGCCTGCTCAACGACCTCCTAACAAAGCCTGCGAGAGCACTGACGGTCCTCGGAGCACTCCAAAACCATGAAGAAGGTCGCAGAAAGGTGAAGTCGATGCCAACGTGGGTCAACCTGAGCCAGGGTGGTTCCACGTTGCATTCCCCTGAGGCAACCGAAAAAAAAGCGTCGAAGACCAGTGCTGGTGTGCGGGGCAAAGATCCACAACCCGTTGTGTCCGGACGACGGGCAAAGAACCTTGCCGAGATTCTCTCGTCTTACAAGAAGACAAAGACGCCGAAGAAGAGACCACGATCGAAGCCAGCGGCTAAGGAACCTCCGAAGAAAAAGGCAAGGCTGCTGCCGGGTGAGAGTTCGGAGAGTGAGGAGTTCGAAGAGACTGAAGAAGATGAGGAGGAGGAGCCGCCTTCCGGAGATGATGACGATGAAGACGAAACCCAGGAGACACAGATTCCAGACCGAGGGGCACTGCCGTGGGCATGGCTTCCCCTCCAACAAGAGGACCAGTGGGGAGCGTGGAGAGGAGTGCCGATTTCGAAGTGGCGCCCCTGGCGAACGGAGATACCCAGAGACATCCTGCAGCAGAAGACCAAACTGGGCCGTGCCGGTACAATCTATTGGGTCCCTGCAGACTACAACTCTGCCATGTGGCATTCTGTGGGGGAGTATTGTATTGCGGCCCGAAGCTACGCAACGGAGGAGGAGTGCAAAAACGCGGCGGCAGTGGCGTCGGCAACTGGTGGCGTGCCAGCTCCAAGTGCCAGGACGAAGAAAGTGAAGGCAAAGAGGCCAAAGAAGAAGAAGAAGACGCCAACGAAGAGTGGTGGAAAGCAAGAAGAAGAAGATGCCGGAGAGGGAGACAAAGAGGATACGGAAAAGAAAGACGAGGTTGCAGTACTAGTGTCAGGCAGTGAGTCGTGAGCCAGGACTCAGAGAGCTACATTGGACAGGGACATTGGTGGTTCTGCGGTTCTGTTGTTGCCTGTATGTGCATTTGTAAACGCCGCGTCTTTTTCTTCGAAAAGTATCTTCGTTCGAACATTCGAAGGTTCGTTCGAAGAAAAGTCCACCACATTTCGAAAACACATTTTCAGGGCATTTAGGTGGTTGCAGGCTGAATCCAAAGAACCAAACCCTCAAAAATACCTGTGTTGAGCATTTTATCGCAATGTTTGCAGCAAAACGGCCACAACAAAGGCGTTCGAGCAGTTCAAAACTTTTCTTCGTTCGAAGAAATAATCTTCGTTCGAAGGTTTCGTTCGAAGAAAATACCCCCAGCGGTGGGTCTCGTGGGCATGTCTTTGAGTACTCTCGAAAGGCTACTTCGTGGCTATGGAACCGCCTTGTTTCACAATTGGAAAATTCAACAACAAACCAAGCAAGTGGCCACCAAAACCCGTTTGGATTCGAAAAGGTATGCAACCACAAGGCAAGAACGACTTGAACAATTGCAAGAAAAAGCAGTGCTCACCGATGCCTAGCGCAACGAATTAGTCTCTTTGCAAGTGGCTACACTTTGGGAGGGAAATTCATCGACCAAAGGTGGACACCATCGTGACAAACGGAGAGCCACGCAAAATGGGCGACGTCCCAATCAATGTGTCCGTTCACGAGGCCGACACCGGGAACAATCAAGATCACGCTCAAGAACACACTCCAAACCACCTTCCCAATCCCACTCACGCTCCCGTTCCCTCTCCCAATCCCGTTCCCTATCCCGCACTTCTACACGTTTTAGTGACTCTTCGCAAAGTTCCTTTGCAGGTTCACAATCTTCTCACACAAGCCGTGATAGAAAAAGGAAGGTGGAGTCTGCACGACCAAAAAACGGGGGTGTGCAGGGATGGGGAGGGCGCTCACGAAAAAGAAACAACAAAAATCCTGTTCCATCCAATGCACAACATCCGGTAAAAACTCATCGAGCGACGCGGTCAAAAAACCCCCAAAATTGGCCGTACTAAAGTCCCGAGTTCCACTAGCTAAATGAAGAGAGTGTACAAAGCATGGTCTGAGATTCGGCATCCCTTCGCTACCCCCGTTTTTACGTAACTATACCAATGAGAGCCCGTCCCACATTGCACTCATTTCCCACCTCCTGTCATCCGGTCCTAAAATGGTGCTTGAACGGGACCCAGGCGCACGAGGCGAGAGGAGGGCGTGGATCCCAGAGTTACCCGAGTTGTTTCGGGTGTCATGTTGAGACCTTGTGTTCCAAGTCAATGAGCCTAAGAGAAACCTTCCAGTCGAACAAAATGCTTCCGCCTTTGCTCCTAAGTTCAACGGGAGCGATTGCCCCGCGCAAATTGCTGAGGCGCACCCTGATTTCTATACGCTGGACATGACTTGTTGTGAATCCGTGGAGAAAGTATGGTGCGCTACACAAATTCCCGGGAAAAGTGGTGGTGGGGGTATGTCCCAATTTCAAACCAAACTTGTAAGGCCACAACAAAGCCCTAGCACCCACCTGATCAGTCAAGCATTGCATGATATCAGATGTTTGCTTGTGGGTGCTGGCAAAGAGGGAGGCGGTTGCCTCGTCTATAAGAGCAGTTACCTTGCTTCCCTGGATGCGGTGGTTCGAGGGGGCCCCTCTTCCGGTTACACTTTCATTGCCAACTATCTAGATATAGAGTGGGAGCCCGAGTGGATGCGCAGAGATTGGGACATCCTGAACGCGGTCGTTCCTTTCCTCAGAGCTAATGTGGGCGGTGCGGCGGCAGGGCTGCATTTTGTTGATCATTTTGCCCGTCAAGCGTTCCCGCCACCACTGGGCGCCAACTATGTTGACCGTAGTATTAAACGCCTTCCAAAGCTCTACCTGCTGGTAAAAACTCACAAGTTTGATGTCGACGTTCTGATAAACCCAGGGTCCCCCTTCCGAGCAAGGCCGATTTGCTCTGCTTC
Source organism: Eutreptiella sp. 'Long Island Sound 2002' (assembly GCA_964036045.1). NCBI lineage: Eukaryota > Euglenozoa > Euglenophyceae > Eutreptiales > Eutreptiaceae > Eutreptiella > Eutreptiella sp. 'Long Island Sound 2002'. Next base: position 149,720,640 of record OZ038381.1, on the reverse strand, counting down.
CCGTGGGGTTACCAGCTACCCTTCCTTTTTGATCCTCTGTGTGTTTAACTACATAGAGGGGATGAATGGAACCATTCATCCAAACCAGTCGCCTCTACGGTCGTCCCTGGATCTGAAAAACCGTCTCCAGCACTCCTCACACCCCAGCGCCACACTCGTGGATTTTGATGGCCTATACCCCCACCTGCTCTTGCGTCACGCCTTAGAGGGAGCGTATTGGTGGTGTGACCGAACGTCTAACAGCGATGACGCTTTCCCCCTTCCTGCAGAGGAGCAGTGGCAGGAGGACCTATTTTACTGCAATGTGTTGTCCGGGTCCTGATATGCATTTTCAGAACTGTGCGTGGGGGGAGTCTGCTGTGCCTGCCTACCCATATTTCCTGATGAGCCTGTGTCACATCCTGTTCTCACATATGGTGCTCTGGATTCCTACTAAAGGTGTGTATCAACAGACGTCCCTGCCTATGGGCGTCAGTTGAGCTGCACAATTATCCAACATGATTCTCAGGTCGTTGGAACTCACGGAGATGGAGAGAGTCCTCTGGCCTGCACGCTGGGGCCTGCTGAGATACCTGGATGATGTGACTGTATTGCATGCAAATGGGGAAGGCAGACAGGTTTTACAGACTCTTAAAGATATTTACCCCCCAGACCTACCTTTGTCCCCAGAAGCAGTAGGGGTCTGTTCCTTCACAGCGTTGGACCTGTGGGTTGTGTGTTTGTCTCCATTGCGGACAGCAGTCTGGTTCAAACCTACGAACAGAGCCATTTATATTCCCCCTGAGGCCTGTGTGCCCTGGCACACCAAGGCTGGGTTCATCAAAACTGAGTCCATTCGCTACCTTTGCTTAGCTTCGGAGCAGATTTTCCATCACTGTGCGGTAGACCATCTTTGTAGCCGGCTTATTTCTATCGGTTACTCCTTGCCTTTCATCACTAAGCAGATCGTTCCCTGGACGGATCATGGTATCTATTTGTAGCCGCGCGCGAAGCGTCTGAGGGCAGGGGAGCGCGTGCACGCGCTGAGATATCAATTTTCTGGCATTCAACGAATCGATCCTTTGATGTTTAAAAATGCGTGGCGCAGTTCGGCACCACTTTCTCTGTCACAGACACGTTTGTTCACTGTACCATTGGGTGGTGTGAATATTTTAGCCTAGTGTCGCGCTGCTTTGTGGAATAGATTGAACGTCATAGCCGGATTGAAGCCCCGCGTCAACGGTGACCCATGATGAACATGTGTGTGGTTTATATTCTGTGCGAACCCCTTGTTGTATACCACGATTCATGGCACCATGTCGCTTTTATGGAAACTGATGAGGGTCTTTTGACCGAAACACGTCTTCAGCCGTCTTCCTTTAGTGGTCCGTTGTTGCTCCCGGATTGGTGAATATTTTGAAAAGCATTGGGATTTTGGACTTGAAAAGTTCTTCGCTCGGTGATCATTTATCCAACTAATTCAGGCACCGCAATTGCTCCAAACACAAGAAGGATTGACAATTGTGAGGCCGATCAGGCTAAGCACCAACTAAAACAAAGATGTTCCTTGGGCGTTCAGGTTGTTGGGACCTCCATGGCCTCTGTCCATATCCTCATGGAAGAAAACTCGCCGTGCTGCGAGAGTTGGCGTGCCGCTGGGGCGCCGGGAGCAGTCAGGGTTCCTTATCTCCTGGTGCCGCGCCGGCGTGCCGCCTTGCACCCCTGAGGTGTGAGGACTGCCTCGGTCCCTCCGCGGGGCGAACTGTCGGAGGGGGCTTCTGTACGTGCCAGAGGGGAAACCCACCCCGGTTGGTGGCCCCTGGTCGCGTCCTGGGGAGTTACGGCGTGCTGCCTGCCTGGGCGGCTCCAGTACCTCTTGGGACCGTGGTCGCCGGTGGCCTGAGGCGTGCCCCTGGTAGCCCGGGGATCCAGGGATGTCCCAGATGTTGTGCCCTTGCATGGCTGCAAGGATGCGCACGGCTGCGCGTTGGTGCCCCTGCCAGTGTGGCCCGTTCATTTCATCCGTGCTGTAGGCCCCCATATGCGCCATGAGCCGGGTGACCACATAGTGCCACTGGCCGGGGTGGTCCATGGTGGCGGGGGGCGTTCGCCCCGGACGATGGCCGAAGGTGATGTCTGCCATGGTGCGGGTCCCCTCCTCGAGGTGGCGGGGTCGCGAAGTAAGCAGCCATTGGATGCTGACTGCCAGCGCGAGCCGCTCCCCTGTGGTGGGCCTGTCGATCCATAGGCCCAGGTCTTGGGCCGCCGCCTGTTCCGCGTGGGCGCTGGGTTGGCGGGCGTCGCCCGCCGAGCGCCCGTAGTCCAGATGCCCCCGCCCCCAGGACGGGGTGATCCCCGGTGGCTGGCTAGTAGGCTCTCTAGCGATGTTGGTGCCCGCCTCCACAAGCGCTCGTCGGGGGACTGGTCTGCTGCCCCGCTCGCGGTTGAGGGCCCGTCATCCGTGGCGGTAGTATGCTCAGTTTTTACCAGGGCGGTGTAATCGCCCTGGAGGTGTCGGCGTGACACGGTGAGGGGTGTGCCCTCTGTATGGTTGCGTCGTGGCTTTGGGCGGAAGCTTGGGGCAGCTGGTGCTGGGTTCACGTGGGGGTCACTACTGCAGGACTCCATGAAGGCATCGAAAGAGGCTTCGTCGCGGTTGTGCCCGCCGGGTGACGTTTCCCTGTCGGCTGCGCGCCGAGGCGTGTCGGGTGTGGTTTCCCGGGCTTCAGACTTCGCGCGGGCTCCAGCTGGGCCCCGTGCTGGCGCCTTCCCCAGCGCGCTTGCGCTGACGTGTTGCGCCGCAGTCACAAAGAGGGTGGCGTCCGCACGACCCGCGGGTTGTGCCCAGTGGGCGGTTGGTGGGGGGGGGGGGGGCGGCGGCATGCTCGGCGTCCGGCACTCGTTCGTCAGGTCCCGTACCAGGTTGGCCAGCTTTCGGTGCCTCGTCGCTTCCGCTTGCCGCCACGTCAGGCGGGCTGGCACGCGGCTTTTCCGGCTGGTCCGCCCCCCCGCCAGGTATCTCTGTGTGGGGTGGTCCCCGGGCGGGTAGGTCCGCCGCTGGCGGTGGTGCTTCTGTCCGCTACGGGGGTCCCTCCATTTCCTCCAAGGCGTCCACCGTGGGCTCCTCGCTTTGTGGCTCGGCGGGCGGTGCGGGGGGCATGGCTGCGTCGCCCGCCGGTTGCGCCGCCTCTCGGGTGTGGCTTTCCGGCACAGGCGTTGGCCCGGGCTGGCCTCCCGGATCGGCGGACCGCGGGGTGTCAGCTGGGACAGTGGCGCGCGTCGCGTCCAGGTCGGGGTCCGGGCCCGGGTTTGGGGCCGGGCGACTGTGGGATGGCGTTTTTGTGGGCCCTACTGCCGGCCCGGCTGGTGGGTTGTGGGCTCGTTGGGATGCCGGCTCGGCTTGTGCCGGGGCCAGCGGATGGCCCCCCGGGGCCGATGCGCTGGGTGTCGCCGGAGCCTGGGGACTGGGGCTCTCGTTGGGGCTGTGGGCGTGGGGGCGTACCGTGCCGAGGGGCCGGGCGTTGGTGGTGTCGGTCGGGGTAGCTGTGCGCGTCTGTGTGGGGGGGCCTTCGGTTGGCGAGTGTGTGGGGCTCTTCGTCGGCCGGATTGGTGTGCCGTGGTGTGAGCGGGGCTCCGATTGGGCCTGTGTTGCCGCTGCCTGGCGGGCTGCCGGCTGGCGGCCGCGTGTGGCGCGTCCGGTGGTGTTTGGGGTTGTTGAGCCGCATCGCCTGTGGGGCCTGGGGCTGGGCCCATGTGCGGGTGTGCGGTGCCAAGGGGTTGCTCGGGTCGGGTGCCTACTGTCGCCGTATTCGTGGAGCTGGGCACGGCTCGTCTCCCGGCAGATGACGCCCGGTGCTCCCGGACTGTCGTGGCTGCGTGCTGTTGTGCCTGGTGTCGTTGTGCCGCCTGTTTGGATGCACGTTCTTGTCAGGGGCTCTCTGGCGTGCCGGCCCCCGATGGTGCCGGAACGCCCGTAGTCCGCGTGGCGTCGGTGGCCTTCGGTTGGTGTTGTGAGTTGACGGTTGCGTGGGGGATGGAGGTGGACGGGCGGGGGGACGTGGAGGCCGTTGGACTTTGTGGCGCGTCGACCCCTGATGGTGGCAGAGCGCGCACATTTGTGGCCCTGGTTGCTGCTGTGGCGTGCGATAGGGGCGGGAGGGTGGTGATGGACGCGGTTCTCCGGGTGGAGGAGGAGGAGCCGTGGTGCCGAGCACCTCCGTCCATCATCCTGGCCACCGCCGCATTGCCGTACATGCCCGGCCGCGCCGGTGGGAGGTGCGGCTGGTGGGCGCGCCATGCCAACGGCGCGAGGCTGCGAGGGAGGGGTATGCCCCTCCACGTGAGATAGGCCGCCAACAGCCTCTTGGGCGCCCCCTCCATCAGGGCGCCGCTGCGGTGGAACAAATCCCCCCATTCGCCGCCATGGGCGCCGCGGACGACCCCCATGGCCCGCTCCGCGTCCCCCACCAGCCAGACGAAGGTGAGCGGGAGGCCGGTGGTGAGGGTGACGACGGTGGTGCGGTAGTTGTTGAGGCTCATGGCGCTGACGGGGCCCAAACTGTTTGGCAGATTGCCAACGGGGGGTAGACTGCCCCGTGGCGCGTCGTTATAATGTTTGTAGTCCGGAACGTAATTCGTGGGGTCCGCCCTCTCGACTGGCAGCGCCCATGTTGGTGCGCGCCAGGGGGGGCGGGGTGGCGGTGTCGCCGGGTCCTTGTCGCTGAGGACGTTCAACCACTCAAAGTCGGGGCTGTCCCCCGCGTCATGCGTCCAGAAATTCTGGGCAATCAGGGTGCGCAGTGTGTGGAGCGTGAGGTCGTCGGACTGTGTATTGCGTGGCGGCGGAGCTGTGCAGAGGGGATGCAGCCGTCGGCAAAGTGGGCAGGCATGAAAGTGCGTGATGCAGCGGCTGCAGAACCAGTGCAGCTGCTCGGCGCCGCCGCAGCCGAGGTCATGCACAAGGAGCGGGGCGCCGTTCTCGTCGAGTACCTCCCAGCAGACACCGCACGCGTTCCCTGGCCCCGGATACGGAGCTGCACTGTCGGACATCCTGAGGAGAGGTACGGTTTGTGGGACGTTCGGGTCACTGTATGGGAGTGCGCGCCCTTCGTTGCAGTGCGGTGTGGTGGGTGGTGCGGTGGCAGTTTCCTGCTTGCTGCCGTGTGCCCGTGTGCGTGGTTAGTCGCTGGGCTGCGCGTGTTGGTAATGGATGAGGAGGTTGTAATACATACGGCGGTCGTGCGAGGTGTGTTGTGCTTCCTGTGCGTACACCTGGACGCGGTGTGGTAGCTGTGCGTCCGCTCTCTTGACAGCGTTGAGTTGCATGTGACGTACTGAGACGTACTTTGAAGGCAGGGTGAGCACTCAGCACTTGCACTCATCAGCTGCCAGGCTTGCTGACCCTAACACCTACACACGCTACTGGGTGTCCATGAGAATGAGGTCTCGGGCCCTATTGATCCTCCTGTGAAATAACAAGAGAACACTGCGCTACTAAGCGACTGTGGCCTAACAGGCACGCCACTACGCGTTTCCCTGTCAGGGCTTGGAGGGAAGGAGTGCTCTTTTTGCGTGCACAGCGTGTATGTTGAACAAGTCGGACTGCCCTCGCCACTCCAGGCTGAGGCACAGTTTTTGCTGGTAATCTGCGCCGCATGTTTTAGCGCGGCAAGGAACTGCACCAGTCACCCTCACTTGCCCACCTGCAAAGCAAAGGCCAATGAACAGGGTATGTGGCTGAGGAACCAACACAGCCTCCACGTATTATATGCTTCTTAGGCTGCCCTATAATACGCTGTCCGCTTACCCTGTTACAAACAAGCAAGCTTAAGGAACTCCACCCGTTCTCTTAAAGAACGTAGGGTGGAGTTCCTGGGTAACCTACACAAGAGTTGTACCGTGCGCAATACGTGTGGCCTACCCTCTAATGCGTCATATGCATGCACAGGTATGCACCAGTTTTCCAATCTTCCACTGTTTTACCTAATCTATCCCACAACAACAAATCATAGCGTGACTCAACCAGGAGGTGAGCTCCTCCTGGCCTTATCTACCTTACTCACCACGCATCATGTGAATGCCGAAGGTAACACGGACGCAAAACAACCCTAAGCGTTTGAACAACCCAACGGCGAATTATAAACAACCCTAATCGATTAATGCATTGTGTGTCATGCATGCTTCTCTTACCTTGTTTCCTGCAAAAAAAGGACGGAGAACAGCACACTGCACAGCGCAAAACAAGCCTAAGCGCTTTAAGCAACCTATTTTTACGCAACAGCAACACAAACACGAGCAAGCACTTTCTTTTCTGACCTGTGAAGAGAAGAGAAGGGTGGATCGGGGCGCAGGGAAAGCGACACAGCGTGTGAATGCCTGAATTAGGCACATGCATCGTGAGCACAGCGCATACACTAACCCTACGTGCGCGCTGCGTGCTCCATTCGCTTGGCATACCTCTCATCTCAGTTTTGACCTGTGCAGAGCAAAGGAAGTGAACACCCAAACCCCCAAGGAACACAGCGGTGCCAACCCTAGCTTTTCAACGAAACAACCAACACGAACGCATTGCATGTGTGTGACATGACACTGACATACCTGAGAGGTGGGTTGTCCACCTGCTCTGTGGTGTGAGTTTCTGTACAATCCTTTTTCCTAAAGTTGATAACGTTTTTGATGCAACTGTGCAAAAATTTCTCTTAAGACTTAAAAAACTACGGCTCCTAGCTTCTTTTTCTACAGCAGTTTACGCTTGCGCAACTCTTTTTCTGGAGTCCGCTTCTGTTGCGCTTCTCTGCGACTTTAAGTTTTAGTCTAAAAATGACGAATTCTAACGTCGTTTCGTCAATTTTTAGCGATTTGACTTCTTAAATCCCTACCCCTTTCGCTAAACTACAGGATTCACTCCCTGTTGGTTCCATTTTCTATTTTTCTCAGCTCCTGGAGATTTGTGCCCTCCATCGGGAGTATTGCTCCGCCCTGGCCCTTGGTCAGGACATTTTACTAAAACACTGTTTATACAGCGATGGCCGTCCGCATTAGAGCGTTTGACTGTACCCTTGTGGGCAAGCATGTGTGCTCTAGGGAGGGAGTCCCAGGTTCAAACTCGGCTACCCGCAAATTTTTACAAAACGTTTTCGCCGCACACTGGCTACTTTTGAGGAATGCTCCATCGAAGGGACATCATTCACGGTACATTGCACTGCTTTTCGAGGGTACCTACAGTGTGATAGGCTTCTATGAACTGATGGGAGTGTTTTTGGTTGGTTTAATGCATTTTCTGAGGTAATTGCCGGGACATTTGAGCCTGTTTCCTTGGTCGTACTAACGTGATCAACTAGTACTCCAGGGGGGAGTAAGAAAGAGTCACTACCATGTCTTTCTCGGAGATCTTGATCCAGGCCAAGCCCCCCTTAAAGCCCTTTTGTTGATGCTAAGACTTACTTAACCATTTTTATCTCTTTTTTGAAGCTTAAAGTACACCTTCTCAAAGTAACAAGGGTTATAACCCTAGCCCCCCATGAAGTTCACCCCTACCGCTCAACTGATGGGAGGTATCTTCCTTCATGGAGATTATACCGAAAGAACGTAGGCATTTCATGCCTAAGGCCTTGGGGGTTAAGCCTAGTGGTCCCCCACCCCAAGACCTCTATACTCAACTGTTTCTACCACTTATTGTGGTTCTACTTGTTAACTGTTTCTGAATTCCGTTGCTTGGCCAAGTCATATTCTGTGTCTGGCCTAACTCCTTTGCCCCACATTCCTAACCAACTCCATTTCATCCAAAAGAGTGCACATGAAGTGCTTGATGCTAATTGGGAGGCAAGAGTCATGCCAGTTTTCACATAAAAATCATTTGTTTTATCCATTTGTGATTGAATCTTTGTACTTAAGCCTGCTTTGTCTATTTGCAGCCCTTCTGTGATACACTGGATTTCAAAACTATTCATTGATTCGATCCACATCCTGTTCTTGCTCTACTTGCTGCTTTGGATTGCTTTTTGTAATAAAACCCATCTTGGTCTCTGCTGCGGTCTATTCCTTGACCCTTGTTCCCATGGACACTGAAGCACAGGCACTGATCCAAATACTCCAAAGCATTTTAGATCACTAGACGTGATCTACAAACATGCCTGTGCAAAACACAACAAACTGTCCTAAACAAGCAGAAAGGTTTACAAAACACTCAGAATCTTATAAAACCTAGAAAAATTATAAAATCTGTAGATTTTATCTAAGTTTTCTTCATGTCAAAAATTTAAATCTTACGCACATTAATCGCGATGCGCGGCTGCCAATTGGCGTTTTCCGTCTGCGAATTCCGCGGGCCATTCAGCAGCCCATATTATAATAAAATTGCATAATCTACGATAAAATTGAAAGCAAAATACATAAGAGTATCTTCTACCCTTGTGGACCCATTACACTCACCCACCAAGCTCAAACTCAGGGGCCAGAGCTGAGTTTGTTGCTGAAAAATATGAATAATTCGGGCAAATGGGTAAGATACACCCAAAGCCAATCTGAGCTTCTGCAGCATAAACCTATACGTTACCTGTCATATGGTATTTACTACAACTATTATGTACAAAACAAAAACTTCTGCCACTCCCCAGTGCCCTGAAATGGAAACCCACCAGGGGTCAGGGGCGTTTTGTTTTGATGTACAAGAAAATATCCCTGCTCAGGGGTTGGGGAAAAGCCTGAAGCAAAAGGCTATAAAAACTCCAATCCCTTTCTGGGAGGTGTGGTAACACACTCCCAGCAAAACCTGTATATAATGACAAAAAATCCTGCACATCCTTCTGAGCTTACCTGTAACCTGCAGTCATTTCTCATTATATAAAAACCAGCTCCAACAGCCCTATTCAGTGCAAAAACCCAGCCAGAGTTTCGAAATGACTTTCAAAACCCAACTGCGATTTCTGCCTAGGGAGCCTGGCCCAGGGTATCCTGCCTAGGGGAGACCCCAAAAGGACAGAGACACACAGGCACAAGGCACAGAGCATGGGCACAAAAATATCGTACAAACAGGTTCTGTTGTGCCCACTGGGTTCGCACCATCATGGTGTCGTGCACAGTACTTTACAGAGTGCAGGTGCAGTGCACAACGTGCAGTGCACAGTACTTGTACAGCATTGAACAAAAGCACAAAAGAGAAACAAGAAAACGTCAGAGCAAAAAAATAGGCACTTCCTCACGACTCATCCACATGTTATGCAGTATCAACCTCCTTGTAACGATATCTCTTCACCATACCATGCACACTTACACATACCTCGCACTCACCAAGTAAAGTGTTCACACGCAGACACCAGAACCGAGGAACACCCTGCAAAGTCAAATGCCAAACCCTTTCCAAAAATAAAAGAATGTAAAGTACAACTCTGCCAGCAGAGCAGAGGTTCCCACTGACCCACCTGCTCTCTGCCCTACCAGTGGGCCTGACGTCTCACGCACTGGCGTACCTGCTGACCTGGAGGGGGGAGGGGGCGTAGTTGGCGTCCCGTACCCCAATCCCACTGATAAAAGTATAATGAAGGCTTGCCATGCCCCCCACTATATGTCCTCGGACCACCCAAAAATCTGCAGCAGGTAAAGAGTATAAAAACAAATATCCCCAGGGGTTGTAGAAGTGTTTCAAGAAAAGGCTTTTTGGCTCTGGATTTCCCAAAGGGGCTGCTGCACTGAAGGGGGGGGTACCTCAAAGGCGAACTGGCCTCCCCTCAACCCATCTCCATCCCCCAACCCACCTCGTGCAGCCCCATTCAGCGAAAAAAAAAAGCAGAAAAAATCTGGAGAAAAATTACCTGGAAAGACCTGTGAGTGACAAAGAGGAGCGTGCAAACCCTTGCCACAAGCAGAATAAATACAGGCACCCACACAGGGCCCAAACAAGGCCAACAGAGCCACAGCCCATAACAAAGGGCTCGCAAAGCAAAACAGGGCATATCCAAGCCCACAGACAAAACAAAAACAAACCTGAACCTCCACACACTACCACAAACAACTTCCCATACTTTTTTCTTATCCTACGGCGTTTGTTCTCCAAGTCACTTTTCACATTCAGCTCATTTACCCTGATCTATGGGACCTCCGCCACTTCAGAACCAATCTCTACACTGGTCTCTGCAAAAGTGTACAAAAAGACAGCGACCAACCAAAACAAAGTTCTACTGCACAACGCATACGTATAGGCAGTGCCTTTAAGAGCACTGCTGAGACGCAAAAACACCTCTGCGCAAAGTCCAAATTTCACATCCAGTAAATTTAGCCCACATTCAACCATATATACGTCAATCACCAAAACAAAAGGGAACCACTCGATCGTAATAAAGGCTTACACACCCAGCACAAACTGCCCTCCAGTTTAACGCAGTCAGGACCCGTGAGCGAAGGGCCCCATCTAACAAGACCATCTCGGGCGCAGAAAACTTCGAGAACACGCCTCCAGCGAGCAGCAAAGGCCGCCTCCACCAAGACGCCGTCTGCACTAGCTAAAGCCTTCTCAATCGAGATCACAGTCACCCAGGGCACGCATTGCGCCAGCTTGCTTGCGCTGCTGCTGCCGCCGCGCAGCCGCGGCAGCTGTTCTTGTACCCCTTTGCGAATGCCGAACGGGTTTCTCCACAGACAACAACTTCATCACTTCGCCACGCTCCTCAACCTCCAACGCATGACGAAGCAGCTTCTTCAGCAGCATCAACAACTTCTGCAGCCCCACCATAGAGCACGCTGTGCGCGCTAAGCCAGGCCCAGTCACGGCGTAACACGGCTTTGTCCACCTCACTGACACGCACTGCACTAACCTGACACGACGGTTCTCGCAAGCAGTATTGTCTTTCACGCCACAAATCACACGCAACCAAAGGGGCTCGAGAGTGGTACACCCGGTTCAACAAGGATGGCTCCTCGGGCACAAAGCAACGCAACCTAGGACTCCAAGAATCAATGTCTTCAAGCACGTACCTTTGCAGCAGGCGCTATACCTCTTCCCGAAGGTCACCCAGACTCTTCGCGTTGCGGCCAGGTTGATTCAGCCTCAGGGCCTCTCAGAAGACAGCAGAAAGAGGAGTATCACCCAACAAGCTCGCCCGGCGAAGCTGACAGACGTCATACACTCGTACGTCCACTGCCGCACGCCAGTCATCTTCAAGCAGCAACTCATCAACGGACTCACAACCCTGATAATCCAAAATGGTGTTGTCTAACAGCCGCGTTTCCGAGTGAACTCTGTCCTTGAAGGCTGCAGTGGCCGGCACCCACGACGGCAGCCACATTCAGCCCAACTGTGCAGCGCAAAAGGAGCAGGTCGCTATGCAGCACACAGGGCGCAACGTGTAGCGCCGTTGAGGCGCTGTGAACGGTCCGGCTATGCCGGGATGCACGTCAGTGCCATCACTGTCCTTGGGCAGGTCCTTGCGACGCAGGTTTGTAGATTGTAATAAAACCCAACTTTGTCTTGGCTGAGGTCTAATCATTGACCCTTGTTCCCATGGACACTGAAGCACAGGCACTGATCCAAATACTCCAAAGCATTTTAGATCACTAGGCGTGATCTACAAACACGCCTGTGCAAAACACAGCCAACTGTCCTAAACATGCCGAAAAATTTACAAAACACCTAGAAAAATTATTAAATCTGTAGATTTTATCTAAGTTTCCTTCGTGTCAAAAATTTGAATCTTACGCACATTAATCGCGATGCGCGGCTGCCATTTGGCATTTTCCGTCTGCGAATTTCGCGGGCCATTCAGCAGCCCATATTATAATAAAATTGCATAATCTACAATAAAATTGAAAACAAAATAGATAAGAGTATCTTCTACATTTGTGGACCCATTACAGTTTTCCAACATCAAAACCTGCAGGAATTTATCCAAACTATTAGGGCGCTAATCAAGGACATCTTTGTGTGCCTTGCAACCATATTTGAAGTGAACAACCTCCATGGATAAGACTTTCCCCAATGTCCCAACCAAACTCCAATAAAAATTAATACAATTGCTCCATATGAAACCAATGCTTTGACAAATTGTTGCTCATGCATGGACTTTTAACACCCCTCCCACCCTGAATGCACGCTGTGTGTGGAGGCGTCGTCCAAGAATGACTCCCACGTTCCAAATGACCAACAGATATCACCTCAATCTGCCGTCAATGGGGTCCAATCTTACTCAACATTGGGAGTTGTACCAACCATAAATGACCAAATGTCGACCAAGATGAGTCCTTCAAATGGTCTCTGGATACTCCAGTGTCATCCTCGTACGCTCTTGTAGTCGTGAACGACGTTCCTGGTCGAAGTAGTCAGAAATCCACCTCTGATCCAGACGCTTGACCCAATCAATGTCACCAAATCCAATCAATCTGGGCAGATGAACACGGTAATTGAGCCATAAAATCAGTGAAGTAGGCACCAGAGATATCAGGCCAGTACCTCAGCTGTCAGGTGGTGGAAAGTGTCGCTGGGGGCCTGCACTCGCAGCCATGAAACTCCAGCATAGGAACTTGAGCTCCAGATCCCACATCATAAATGTACGAGGATGCCCCAATGCAGCCACGTGAATCAGCCTTTCATGACACAAATGCCAGGGCATGACGACGCAGCTCGTCGCTGCACGTGTACAACGGAGCTTCCAGACTTCTAACGCGTTGCTTTACGTGTTCACCTCAACATGTAGTTCAGGTTGGTGCCCTGGGAACAGCTCCCTGCAAAACCCAAAGACTCAACTTGTAGTTACTGAAACCTGGCTTCACGTTGAGCATAGGTGCTGGGAAGTAAAACCAGGACCAAGTGATATTTGAAGTACTTTCCAACCATGAATTAACCAAAAGATTTCTGAAATCTCAATAATCCCAGGTTCCCTGATACTTGGCTCCTTCCAACTCAACTCCCTCCAGAACTTGTCGTAACTCCAGAACTTGCTGTTATGCCAGTCATATCCGCCTTTTAAAACTGTTCAATATTTGACCTTGAAACTTCTTCAAACTCCCTTCTTTCTGGTTTCCAGATTGTTCTGCTGACCTTGCTGGCAACGCGAGCGACTCAGAGCGCAGAAAGCCGGCAGTCCCTCCGAAATATCCACGTGGACCAATACAGACCAAATAAGGTGTGGAAGACTTTCCATGCCTTAAACTGTGCTTTTCTGAGTCTTTTCTGAACTTCAATGATTGCTCTGCAGAATGAAGTGAAGTTCTGTAGGTTTTCAACTTGGTAGGCCAGCGGAAGCATAAGGGCATGAAAACAAACCTCAAGGTACCCTCTGCTCCTCAGTGTCTTGGAACTTACTCAAGGTAACCAGTCTTCTGCCATACCACCAACTGTAGGTCCTTCTGTACGTCGCCGTTTGCCTTCGCTCTGCTGTGAAACATTCTTCGAACTGACCTCTCCTCGTTCCTTGTTGTGCGTGGCAGTGTCCTCATTGGGTTCCTCCGCGCTGGACTTTTTCTTCAAAGTGCTGCTGATCAGCCGAGGCTGCCTTAGCGCTGTGTTGAAGCGAGGTGCGTGTGCCGAATAGTAATCCACCAAAACATGATTCAGCTTTCCATCACCATGCGGGAATGCCCGAACAGGTTCCCAAGTGCTCTCGCTTGTGCCATAGCCTTCCCACTTCGTCAAAAAGCGCCAGCCTCGCCTATATTGCCCCCTCAGGATGTGTTTGACGTGATAAGCTCCAATTCTCTCCATCTCAGTCTAATTGTAGAATGGTATATCCTGCTGTTTCGCCACGATGTCCTTTTCATCAGCCAACGCTGCTCGCTCATCGTCATTCAGCATGTCTGTGTCTCCTTCTTCGATGGTGTCTTCGCCATAGTCATCCACCTGCTCAAATAAGAAGCGCTTCATGAAATCAAAGGCAACAGGTACTTCACCACCCAAAGTAGGACTACAACGCGCCGTAATACTGCCACTGCTGACTCCAGTAACAAGGTAAGGACCATACCACATAACATCCTTCGTGGCACCCTCAGGGACCTCCAATTGCTTGAACCTCTTTCTACTCACCAGCACGTAGTCGCCAACGTTGAAAAATGCAGGTTTCCTCCTTCTATAGACGCGCTCAAACTGACACGCTCTTCCTTTCCTCAAGTGGGCTTGCACAACTTTGGCAATTTTGTTCTGTTCCTTGACCCAGTCTTGCACTTGAACGTTGCCTTCATAGGGAAAGGGAGTAAGAAAAAGTCACTGCCATGTCTTTCTTGGAGGTCTTGATCCAGGCCAAGCCCCCATTAAAACCCTTTTGTTGATGCTAAGACTTGTTTAAGCATTTTTATCTCTCTTTTAGAGCTTGAAGTACACTTTCTCAAAGTAACTAGGGTTATAACCCTGATAGGTGGGAGATGGCCGCTCCTGAGAATCGCCGACCCTGCTCCTGAGGAGCCAGCTCCTCAGGAGCACCGACCCTGGCTCCTCAGGAGCACCGACCCTGGTGCTGCTCCTCAGGAGCACCGACCCTGATAAATGCTCCTCAGGAGCACCGACCCTGTACCACCTCCAGGGTCGGTGATTCTCAGGAGCGGCGGTTGTCTTGTTAAGCATTTTGCTCCTAAGGAGCCAGGGTCATTGCTCCTCAAGAGCTAGGGGTGTGGCTCCTCAGGAGCTAGGGTCAAAGGTTGGCATTGCTCCGCAGGAGGAAGGGGTTCGGGAAAAAAAATCAAAATTTGACAGTCAACTATGGTCTATGTATGGTGTCTTCCATGATGTATGCATTTAGAAGTGGAATGGTTGTCATGAAATTTCAATTGTTGGTTTTCCCCAGCGTATGCGCCATAATTGATTACGCTGATATTTTCTACTTTGGAAACTACCTCTCACGAGCTTAGAAAAGGAAAAAAAAAAGGCTGTTGAACCAGAACACACCAAAACAGGGTATCGCGATTTGTATGTCGCGAAGCGCCCTGATTCAGGCAGCAGGAGAAAATGAACCGTCTTCCCCATTCAAAGCTGAACCATACACAAATGTTCATTCGTACATCCAACTCACTCATCCATCATTAGAAGCTTTCGCCGTGTTGGTAATGTTCCAAGAATGATGCGGAGCGGATGTTGAAATGATGCGAAACAACAAGCACAAAGTGAAAAGCACTTAGGTTTGTTTTAGCTCCCCGAAAGACACAGAGGGTGCTCCTCCGGAGCAAAATTGCTCTTCAGGAGCAATAGTGGTTGTTCCCAAGATCAGTGATTCAAACAAACGACTTGGTTCACTGAAAGTTTTTTGGAGGAAACCTCTAGTTGAACCCCGGAAGCTAACAAAAATGCAACTTTGATCTGCCTTGTTGGCAATCTTGCATGCACGATGGGCACCGTGTACGAAAAAGTACACATAAGTAATCAAAAATTGGGAATAAGTCTTTTTGTTTTGGTTCCTGAGGGCCGCTTTTGTTCGGAAGCAGAATCGTTCCCAAGAAGCAGAGGTGGTGTTCTTCAGGATCAATGATGTAGACATTAGGAAAGCCTGTAAGAGTCCAAAAATGCGACTTTTATCCAAGTTGTTGGTAACTTTGCAGCCACAATGGGCACCCTTTGTAGAAAATATGCAAAGTACTCAGCTAAAAGTGAAACAACAACCTTTTTCTGTTTTGGCTCCTCAGGAGCCAGGGTCGGTGCTCCTCAGGAGCCAACTTGCTCCTCAGGAGCAGGGTCGGTGCTCCTCAGGAGCTTTGGCTCCTGAGGAGCCAGGGTCGGTGCTCCTCAGGAGCCCCGTCAGGGTCGGTGCTCCTGAGGAGCTAAGGTCGGTGCTCCTGAGGAGCACCCCAGGGTCGGAGCTCCTCAGGAGCCAGGGTCGGTGCTCCTCAGGAGCAGGAGCCAGGGGCGGCTCCTGTCAGGAGCGGCCATCTCCCACCACCCATAACCCTAGCCCCCCCATGAAGCTCACCCCTACCACTGAACTGAGTGGAGGTATCTTCCTTCATGGAGGGTATACTGAAAGAACGTAGGCATTTCATGCCTAAGGCCTTGGAGGTTAAGCCTAGTAGTCCCCCACCCCAAGACCCCTATACTCAACTGGTTCTACCACTTATTGTGGTTCTACGTTTTGACTGTTTCTGAATTCCGTTGCTTGGCCAAGTCATATTCTGTGTCTGGCCTCACTCCTTTGCCCCACATTCCTAACCAACTTCATTTCATCCAAAAGAATGCACATGAAGTGCTTGATGCTAATTCGGAGGCATCGTCATGCCAGTTTATACATAAAAATCATTTGTGTTATCCAATTGTGATTGAATCTATGTACTTAAGCCTGCTTTGTCGATCTGCAGCCCTTCTGTGAGACACTGGATTTCAAACCTATTCATTGATTCGATCCACATCGTGTTCTTGCTCTACTTGCTGCTTTGGCTCTGTTTTCCAACATCAAAACGTGCAGGCTTTTATCAAAACTATTAGGGTACCAATCAAGGACATCTTTCCGGTAGCAGAGGCAACCCTTGAGAACCTTTCGAACCGACTCTAAGAAGAACACAAGCCAAAACCAGAAACAATATGTCCACACCATTAGTACAACTTTCCGCCATGACCTGGCCAATTTGGAGTCTACAAGTACAACTTGGCAACAGTGGGCCCATCTCAATGAGTGAGCCCAAGCTCAGAGTTGCATCTGGGTCTCAAGAAGATCCAGTTCACAGAAGGGTGGAACAAGAAGCGCCCGAAGAAATACCAATACCCTTAACCACTGAGGCCTTAGCGGCCGGTGGTGACAGCTTGCAGCACCTTCGCCGAACAGCTGCCGTCTCCATCTCCCGTTCAGCCTGCCCTGCATCTTCGTCTACGGCAGCTGGAGGCCCTGAGAAACAAGACGGACTGAGAAGGAGAATGGATGAGTAGCTTCTCCACGACGAGTACTACAAGTCCGTCCGAGGAGAAGATGGAGAGGAACCACTCGAAGCCTTGGGATCCCCACCCCATACGGACATGAATTCCTACCCTTACTCCGGCCCATCTAC
The DNA here is from genome assembly GCA_964036045.1 of Eutreptiella sp. 'Long Island Sound 2002'. Classification (NCBI taxonomy): domain Eukaryota; phylum Euglenozoa; class Euglenophyceae; order Eutreptiales; family Eutreptiaceae; genus Eutreptiella; species Eutreptiella sp. 'Long Island Sound 2002'. Next base: position 149,703,717 of record OZ038381.1, on the reverse strand, counting down.
GGACCTGGCTGACACTGTGTCTCTACCCAGGCGACCGAGAGGGCCAGTATGGCGTCCAGAGACGGCAACCACCGTCAGGAACCCTGAAGTGTGTCCCGCTGATGTGAAAGATCCCCATCTCCCAGAGCCAACCCAAGGAAGACTGGACCCTACGGCCGAACTATTGGCCAAACTACTGTCTGGGTCCGAAGACCCAGATGCGACAGCCCTGTCTGAGGCTGTCAAGGCAAAATTGGGTATCACTGAACCCTTACCCAAGCCAGCGCTAGCCCCACCCTCTCCTGGATTGAGCACGCTTGCTGAGGATCACAAGCGATCAAGGGTGTCCAGGTTGCTACCCAAGGTCACTTGCCCGGGCCCTTTTCATCCTCGTGCGAGGACAGTCCCCATCGCTAAACTACAGGACGTGTCCGTGACAGAGACCGAGAAAGAGGGGCTAACAGCTTTTTTTTTGCACTGTGCATCCCCGCGTTACCCCATGGGGTGCTAGGGGGCTTGGCTAACAGCTCTGGCACCCCTCGCCGGTGTACCTCCCCCCCCTTCAGGCCTAACCCCAGGGGGTGGGAAAAGTGGCAGACCGATTGCCCAGACGAACATCCAGCTAGAATTGCCGGAGTTGGACCAGAAAAGTCTGCCGGAATGGGCAGAGGAATTTGCCGAGTTTCTTTTGCTTACCGTTCAATCACATGTGGATGTGGACGCCATATGTTCTCTTTTGAAACGATCATGCAAAAGGAAATGTTTGCAAAAACAGGCGAAGCAGATTGTGAAAAACTGTTCAACATGGGCCGAGGTTCTCCAAAGACTGGAGAAAACGTTCCCGGTCTATGAAACTGACCTCAGTGTACGCACACAGATTGAGGAGCTCCCTATGCTCCCTGAATTTCCTTCCGCTGTGCGAGTCTCTGAGTATGTGTGGGACCTTGAGTATCTGTTCTTACGAATGAACCTGGGTTCCTATGGAGCCACCGAACCCCACCTGTGGCTCATGAGTAAAATCCCTACACGTACGTGGGACGATTGCCGCACCACCTCAGAGAGGAAGAGTTGGTTCCACAAGTACGATGATCTTGTCGACCTGCTGATCGAGCTGGCCCTCGAGAAAGAGAATGACTCCCACATGGAGAAATTCCTCAAGAGACACATGGGTCGAGGTGGTGCCCCTACCCCTGAACGTGGCGAAGGGAAGGGACCTAAAAGTACCACTAACACCAACAAGGGTGGTGGGAAAGGGGGGGGTAACCTGCGTGCTATGAATGAGGTTAAACCTGAAACAGGTACACCCCCACCCTTCTACTGTAAGCCCGTCAATGACAAGGGGCGACCTTGTCATGCCCCTGACTGCGACCTCAGCAGTGGCTGTATGCTGCAAATGAAACGACAGCGGCACACCAAAGATGGGAAAATAGTGATCCATCAGGACCATTTCAGGTGTATCATCACCTGTTGTTACTGTGGCAAACGGTGTCACTACGAGGACGAACGTCACATAAAGAAACGTAAGAGGGACAAGCACAAACGACAGGGGGCTGAACTCCACAAGACCCAAACACCCTCCAGAACTCCCCACAATGGGGATAAGGGTGGTAAAGGACGAAGCAAAGGGGGTGGCAAGAGTGGAACTCCCAAACCCCCAGAGGCGCTCATCAGCGCCCGCTACTTCTCCCTCTCCTGCCCAGGGTGACCCCAAGAAGCGCCCACAGGGGGATAACGCCTCCCCTAAGGGGAATAGCTGCAAGAAGAGGCAACTGGCCTGGATGGCCAAGTCCCTCATGGCTGCAGGGCTGGATGTCACATTCCCTGCTGAGGAGTAGGGGGGCGGGTCCGAAGAGAAGGACTTGGTTTTCTGGATCCTCGTGAAAGTTGGGGATCAAGTTTTGCGAGCACTGCTTTACACCGGCGCTACACTATCTATGGTGGCCCGGCGCCTGCTAAACGCTTTCAAGAAAACTAAGACAGTGGCCATAAGAATAGGGGATGGGCGTGCCATCCATTCCTTGGGGCGTGTTGATGTGACTATTTGTCTTGGCGACGAAACTGTGACCAAACACTGCAGAGTGTTGGATGATGATGCCTTTGACATCGTCATTGGCACCAACTTCCTGCGAAGAAACCCCCAGGTAAAAGTGTTGTCTCTCCAACGCCCCTCTTCTCTGCACTGCGACTTTGGCAGTGGGCTCTTCTCCGTACCTTTGGAGCTGTTAGGACAGAAACAGTCTGGGCTGTGCTACGCAGCAAAGACTAACTATCGTACTGAAAAGTACCAATTGGCCCGTCACGTTCTTGAAAATGGACTGACGGCCCTTCAGGTATCCCCGGATGAGATCCAGGTGGAATTGTTCACGAGCCAACAACAGCACATCATGGGGTTGCATTGCTTGAAACATTTGAATAACGCTTTCCGTTTCTTATGCAAAGAAATGGGCCTAGCGTATGCTAACCCTCCCTTCTCCCTGCTCGCGAAGGTTCTAACCAAAATTGCTTATGAGGGAGGAAGGGTTGTTATGTGCACCCCTGACTGGGGTTGTTCAGGTGAACACGCTTTTTGGCGCCGCATGCTGGACAGAATGACTGTGGGAAGAGTGCAACTCCCCGACGGTCACATTTATGTGCCTGAGGATTCCGACACAGCTATGCAGGCCCCTGAATGGGCCCATTTCTTATCCATTGTCGATGGATCCCTCAACGCAGTACCCCTGTGTGATCTGGATCAGGTGCTACTGAAAGAGGTCATGGCCAAAATCGTGGCCTGACCCTTTCTGATCTCAAAAAACGATCTCGTGGTCACCTATCTGCCACACTTACAGGGTGTGAATCCACCGATGGCTATCTGGAACCTGCTGCTGTAAAGGAGAATGCTGACGACCAACTGTGTGAAATCGCCATCACTATCCCTCCTGTTGATCCCAGCTGTGTTGAACTCAAACACAGTGCCTTCTTGGCCCAGATGTTGCTGGAAGAGGTACACCTAGAGTCAACCTCAGAACCAACTTCCCCTGTTGGGAAACTGGTGCTGCACCCGCAGCACACTCACTCAGGTGAACCCGTGGCTCAGAGTCCTGATGCTCTAGCGCGGCCTGCTTCTAATAATATGCCACTGTCTGAGCATGACATTCGGGAACTCCGACAGCGGTTGTACCTGAAGGCTGAAGGTGTTGAGGGCCAAAAACGGCTGCAATACCTCAGACACACCTGGAAATCCCCCATCTGGTCTCAGGAGGACGATGATTCCTACACGCTGCCTGACCCTCAGATACCCCTAGTGTATTCTCTGCACTATGGGCAACAATTCCCCCCTGAGTGGGATGAAGGCTCAGTACCTGCTGAAACTGCTGATGGGCAGAAAAAGAAGGAGCATGGTAAGAGCAACCGCCATGCTGAGGATGATTTCCTGCAGAAAATCGAGAGCTTGAACCTTGACCCCCGACTGAAGAAACTGCTCCTAACCTATGAGGAGGTGTTCGGCGCCCTGCCGCCTCCCCTATCCTGTAAAAAACTGGTCCAGATGGACCTGAAACTGAAACCTGAATTTGAGAAGACGCGAGTGAGACGTCCTCCCTACCCCGCTCCTCAGCAACAGGTTGAAGAAATCGAGCACCAGATCCAGGAATGTATTGATGCTGGACACGTGGAGGAATATAAGAAGGGGGACTACCCCCACCACTGCAGTCCCTCTTTCCTGGTTGCTAAACCCGGATCGACTGCCCTGTGACTGCTTGTTGACTATGGTGAGGTCAACAAGAAAACCCAAAACCACTCAGGGAGTATTCCCAACATGGAGAACACCCTGGAGCGTATTGCCAAATGCCGGTACAAGACCAAAATGAAGAAACACAGTGGTTTCTGGCAGGCTGACCTAACAGCCGCAGCTCAGGAACTGCTGGCTTTTATAACCCCGAAGGGTCGTGTCTTTAAGTGGAAGGTCATGCCTTTTGGGGTGGCTAACGCCCCGGCATTCTTCCAAGAACTGATGAACGGAATTTTGTACATACTGAGGCGCAGACCTCTAGTGCAGGAGTTGATTTTCGAGGGGCAGAAATGGAGGCCCACATCGATGACGTGAGTTTGGGTACCAATACCCAAGAGGACCATGTCCATCTCCTCCGTGAATTTTTCATTGTTTGTCAGGAAAACCATCTCCGAATCAAACTCGAAAAATGCGAGTTCATGAAAGAGGAGATGGAGTATTTAAGTTTCGACGTGGGGTATGGCTGGTGAAAACCAGCCGCGTCTAAGATGCGGCCCCTACAGGACATGCAGATTTGCGATGACCCTAAGAGCAGTCTACACGACGTGAGGAGTTTTGTGGGCGCCTGTAACTTTCTATAGGCGCCACATCCACAATTTTACCTACTCCTCTGCCCCTCTCACTGACCTAATTAAGAAAACTACTCCCTGGAGGTGGACCGCCAGAGAGCAGGAGTGTTTCCAGGAGTTGAAGAAGAAATTTGCCTCCTCCCACTGCCTGGGAGTACCCCGCCCTAAGGGCGAGATAGTCCTGATCACTGATGCCAGTGATGTAGGGGGGGGTGGAACGATCTACCAATGGCAGGAGCTTAACCCGGCTGAACGAACCCACTGCTATTATCGTACTAGCGGACTGAACCGTGATGGCTCCTTGAAGCATGACTATCATACTAGTGAGTGGCGGCTTGTGCCACTGGGACACTGGAACTGGAAATGGAACCAAGCGCGTTCCAATTACAGCACCTATGACCAGGAACTTGCGGCCGGTATGTTGGTCCTCTCATCCCAGTCCCGACTATTGGGATCTAATGGTATTGTCTGGCTCTGTGACAAGGAACCGGTGAAGTCTTTTCAGAAGGAGAAAGCGAAACTAAAACGGTGGTGGACTTACGTGAGCCAGTTTAGGTTGACAGTCTATCATATCCCTGGTATAAAAAATGAACTGTCTGACTATATATCGCGCAACAAATTCGATGCGCTTATTGGTGAGAGCTCTGAGGCACTCGCCAAAGAGGCTTTCCAGCGTATGGATGTCCAGCTTGACCTGTCCATGCGCTCTGCTGGAATCCTCGAGGGTTGGAGCCTAACTGACTATCAGTCAGAGTATAAAGAAATTCTACAGAACCTCAGCACTGGTCTCGAATCCCGTGTCATTGACGGGCACTAGTGGTATAAAAACAACCAGTACCTCTTCTACGAGGACTGTATTGTGGTGCCTGAGGCCCCACTTGATGGGTGCCTACAGTGGTCCCATCTCAGCTCAGGTCACACTGGCGCTAATCGCTCAGTGGACTTCTTCCGTGAGTGTTTCTACTCTGGTCTAACCCTGACTGAACTGAGGTCCCGTATGCAGACCATTGTGGATGCTTGTGGCTGTCATGCCAGCAAGCAGAGATACAGTAGGGATAGGGGACTGATTTCCAGCTTACCCATACCCTATTGTATTAACTCTCTTCTCTACGTGGATTTCATCCACGGCCTACCTTGCTTCGGCGGCTATGATAGTTGCCCAGTGGTCACCTGTGGCCTGTCTCGCTTCACCCGTATGTTCCCTTGCAACAACAAAATCACAGGTGAGCAGACTGTGAAAATGTTGGTCGAACAATGGTTCGAACCCTATGGAGCACCTGAGCAAGTGCACTCTGATGAGGATGTACGCATCTGCAGTGACACTGAATGGTAAAAACGAGTGCTGAATGCCCTCAACGCTGAGGTAACCACAGGTGTGCCCTATGCCAATACGTCCAACCCTCTTTGTCAGAAACAAAACCGTGTGGTGGAACAGAACCTGAGAATCGTGATGAAACAGGAACGTACCAAAGACTGGGTACGCCTAGTGCCCTGGGCAGTGCTGACCATGAACTGTTAAAAGGGCTCTTCTACGGCTTTCACCCCCAACGAGCTGTTCCATGGAGGACAACCTGCTTGGTTCTTCAAAACCCCCTTTCCTGAGGACTTCAAGAGCCCTGTTGGGGATTGGCTGGAACACAAGCAGTCTATGGCTAACCTGGCAGGGACTAACCTGAGACATATCCGTGACCATGAGCTGAGCCGACAGAATCGTCTACGGCGACCTACCAGCTTCAAGGTTGATTACCTTGTTTTCGTGCACCATTCACGCCTACCCTCCTGGCCTTGTAACTGTCTAGAGGACCCTTTTTTTGGGCTGTATCGCATCATCAGGATAGATGGATCTAGGATCCATGTCAGGTGCAGTCCACATCTAGGTGGTGAACTGCTTTGTGCGGCTAAACAGTTGAGGCACTATCACTCTCCTGACAATTTGTCCTGGGATGAGTGGCGCCTCAGTGACAGTGAGGTCGAGTGTATCGACCTAGAGAGTGCTGCCAGCCCATAGGAGGCAGACGAACTCGACGAGATGACTGCCGATGAGATGGCAGTCAAGGGCTACTACATGCCTTTTTTGTTGAATGTTCTTAACCGCATCAACTTGTTCTGGGGCTGACGTCCCCCAAGGCTACTACATGCCTTGGGAACAGGATACGCCAGGAGGTCCGGTGAACATCTAGGGTTCCACCCAAAATGTTAACAAAAGGAGGGGACGTGCGCAAGCACGGGGGCACACCCTCCCGGCGGGGCAAGCACGTCACGCTGGCAGCGATCAGCCCTCCCGGTGCTGCCCGGGGCCGCTTTGTTCAGGGCCACCAGTCAAGTCTACCGGGATGTCAGTCCCCTCCGCTCTTCATGCGGGAGCTGCTTCTTGTTCGTCACAGCGGCAACGCCAGCGGGAACAAGGGGCGCCTCTCCACGACCGAGTGCACCTACCTACCTACCTATCACTCCCCTGACGAAAAACTCCTGGGATGAGTGGCGCCTCAGCGACAGTGAGGTCAAGCGAATCGACCTAGAGAACGCTGCCAGCCCAGAGGAGGCAGACGAACTCGAAGAGATGACTGCCGATGAGATGGCAGTCGATGGCAACTACGTGGTTGCAGGTATTGCTCGCCATAAGTATAAACAGGGCTGGAAATTACTTACCCTGTGGGATGGCTATGGGGTATCTGAGGCGACCTGGGAACCCATGTCCGCCTTTATCCAACCAGATAGGAGTATCAACCCCATCTTTCGCTCCTACCTCGTTGAGAACGACGAGGGACAGTTACTAACCCGTGCTGAGACTCTGTCTCATCGGAAAAAGAAAAACCAATTTCACTGTGTCAGTCTATTGACTGTCTTCTAACCTTCCAGGGGCGGTGAGCGCTGTTGTGCAGATATGCCTGCGTATGTGTGTGAGAGCACCTGTCATCGTTGCCCCGCATTGCATCACAGGACAGGACCGTTAGCCCCCCGTGACAACCACACCCTGGCCGAAGGCCATACATTTTGCTCAGACCGCTGCTCTCAGAGCACTGCACCTACCCTGGCTGTGCCCTGCAGTCTCATGCCTATGGTTACCAGCGTGAGCCAGATGGCCGCTTATCAGGTTTGAAGCCATCCAGCAAGTGTGTGACTTGTTGACCATGTGTTGCATGGGAACTGCCCTGATGTAATGACCTTGGGCAGTCAACGAAGAGCGGTGGCTTTCTACTCCACGGGGGAATGACAAGCAAGGTGTTATGAAGAGGGGTGTGTCCACCCTCCTTGAAGACAAGCGTGCCCACAGTTAGGACCCCTGACTGGTCCAGACCCATGGGGTTCTACCCTTCCTTACGGGGTTTATCATACCCCTAAGCGTGCTACGTATGTCTGTATGTGTCTCACTTCTCTCCCCGTCGTGGCTCCCGGAGACCGGGCTTCGCTAACATCGGACCGAAGGTCCTAATCAGGTACTATTACCACACCAGTGGCGCCAAGCTTCTGTGCTGGCGCCTATCCTTGGGGGAAGACGGCAAAAGCCCTACCTACTAGAGGGGAGGGGTGGCCAACTGTGCTAAGGGCATACGAAACGGCCAATTTTCTAAAGGCCAAAAAACTAACGCAGTCCCCTACCCACGTGGAAAAGCACGCGGGACAGGAGACACCACTACACTACACTCACTAACCCCAGCACCAGCCTTTGAAGGCAGGGTGAGCACTCAGCACTTGCACTCATCACCTGCCAGGCTTGCTGACCCTAACACCTACACACGCTACTGGGTGTTCAGGACAATGAAGACTCGGGCCCTATTGACCCTCTTGTGAAATAACAAGAGAACACAGCGCTACTAAGAGACTGTGGCCTAACAGGCACGCCACTACGCATTTCCCTGCCAGGGCTTGGAGGTAAGGAGTGATGTTTTTGCGTGCACAGCGTGTATTTTGAACAGCTCGGAGTGCTGTCGCCACTCCTGGCTGAGGCACAGTTTTTTGTTTGTGATCTGCGCCGCATGTTTTAGCGCGGCAAGGTACTGCACCAATCACCCTCACCTACCCACCTGTAAAGCAAAGGCCACTGAACAGGGTAAGTGGCTGAGGAATCAAGACAGCCTCCACGTATTATACGCTTCTTAGGCTGCCGAATAAAAAGGCTGTCCACTTACCCTGCCACAAGCAAGCAAGCTTAAGGAACGCCACCCGTTCTCTTAAAGAACGTAGGGTGGAGTCCCTCGGTAACCTAAACAAGAGTTTTACCGTGCGCAACACGCGTGGCCTACCCTTTAATGCGCCATATGCATGCACAGGTATGCACAGGTTTTCCAATTCCACTTTCTCTCACCTAATTTAACCCACCACAACGAATCATAGCGTGACTCAACTAGAGGTGCGCGCCTCCTCGGCTTACCCACCTTACTCACCACGCATCATGTGAATGCCGAAGGTAACACAAGCGCAAAACAACCCAAAGCGTTTGAACAACCCTGCGGCGAATTATAAACAACACTAATCGATTAATGCACTGTGTGTCATGCATGCTTTTCTTATCTTGTTTCCTGCAGAAAAAGGAGATGGAATGGCGCACCCCACAGGGCAAAACAAGCCTAAGCGTCTTAAGCAACCCTATTTTAACGCTACGGCGACACGAACACGAGCAAGCACTTTCTTCTCTGAACTGTGAAGATAAGAAGGGTGGATTGAGGCACATGGAAAGCGACACAACGTGTGAATGCCTGAATTAGGCACATGCATCGCGAGCACAGGGCATACACTAACCCTACGTGCGTGCTGCGTGCTCCATTTGTTTTGCATACCTTTCATCTCAGTTTTGACCTGTGCAGAGCAAGAGAGGTGCACACCCGAATCCCCAACGAACACAGCGGTGACAACCCTAACATTTTAACGAAACAACCAACACGAACGCAATGCATGCGTGTGACATGACACTAACATACCTGAGAGGTTGGTTGTCCATCTGCTCTGAGGTGTGGGTTTCTTTTCAATACTTGTTCCTAATGTTTATAAAAATTTTGATGCAACCGTGCAAAAATTTCTTTTAAAACTTTAAAAACTACGGCTCATACCTTCTTCTTTTAGAGCCGTGTACGCTTGCACAACTCTTTTTCTGGAGTCAGCTTCTGTTGCGCTTGTCTGCGTTTTAGGTTTTAGTCTAAAAATGACGATTTCTAACAACGTTGCGTCAATTTTTAGCGATTCCACTTCTTACGTCGGTACCCCTTTCGCTAAACCACAGGATTCACTCCCTGTTGGTTCCATTTTCTATTTTTTTCAGCTCCTAGAGATTTGTGTCCTCCATTGGGAGTATTGCTCCGCCCTGGCCCTTGGTCAGGACATTTACTAAAGCGCTGTTTATACAGCGATAGCTGTCCGCATAAGAGCGTTCGATTGTACCCTAATGGGAAAGCATGTGTGCTCTAGGGAGGGAGTCCTGGGTTCAAACCCCACTACCCCCAACATATTTACCAAACGTTTTTGGCGCATACTGGCGACTTTTGAGGAATGCCCCACCGAAGGGACATCATTCACGGTACATTACACTATTTTTCGAGGGTACCTGCACTGTGATGAGCTTCTATGAACTGATGCCAATTTTTTTGGTTGGTTTGATGCATTTTCTGAGGTAAATTTGGGAACATTTGAGCCTTTTTCCCGGGTCCTACTAGCTTGATCAACTAGTATTCCAGGGAGGAGTAAGAAAAAGTCACTGCCATGTCTTCCTTGGAGGGCTTGATCAACGCCAGGCACCGCTTAAAGCCCTTTTGTTGATGCTAAGACTTACTTAAATATTTGTATCTCTCTTTTGAAGCTTAAAGTACACTTTCTCAAAGCAACTAGGGTTATAACCCTAGCCCCCCATGAAGCTCACCCCTACCACTCAACTGAGCGGAGGTATCTTCCTTCATGGGGGTTACACCGAAATAAAGTAGGCATTTCATGCCTAAGGACTTGGTGGTTAAGCCTAGTGGTCCCACACCCCAAGACCCCTATACTCAACTGTTTCTACCACTTATTGTGGTTCTACTTTTTAACTGTTTCTGAATTTTGTTGCTTGGCCAAGTCACATTCTGTGTCTGGCCTAACTCCTTTGCTTCACATTCCTAACCAACTCCATTTCATCCAAAAGAGTGCACATGAAGTGCCTGAGGCTAATTGGCAGGCAAGAGTCATGCCAGTTTTCATATAAAAATCATTTTGTTTATCCATTTGTGATTGAATCTTTGTACTTAAGCCTGCTTTGTCTATTTGCAGCCCTTCTGTAATACACTGGATTTCAAAACTCTTCATTGATTCGATCCACATCCTGTTCTTGGTCTACTTGCTGCTTTGGTTTGGTTTTCCAACATCAAAACCTGCAGGATTTCATCAAAACTATTAGGGCACTAATCAAGGACATATTTCTTTTCGTCCCAGTTTTGACCTGTGCAGAGCAAAGGAAGTGAACACCCGAACCCTGAACGAACACAACGGTGACAACCCTAGCGTTGTAACGCAGCAACCAACACGAACGCAATGCATGCCTGTAAAGAAGGTCCCTACCGGGACCGGCCCCTGCTGTACACCTTCCACCATTTCCCGTCACTCCTATGGTCTTGCTTCTCACCAGGTTCTGCATGATCTTGCCTTATCCTGCACGATTTCCGACAAAAAATAGAAAAATAGGCTCCTTCACACAAACCCTGATCCCTTGCAATAACCAACTCCCAAGTACAATCCAATCCAAACAATCCACACTGTGGGCTTCCAAGGGCATTTCAGGTCCCGCGTTGACACTCAACAACTCCCTTCAATACGCTGGTCATCTCACGGTGCACACGGAGACACGGGCGTTGGGCATGTACAGAGAATTGCACCAAAGACGAAGCCCTGAAATTGGCATATGAACACAAATAAAGCAAAGTTGGGGAAAGATGGAAACTTTCACAATCATAGCCATAGACCCCTCATTCCCTGGACTCAGGACCTCCCCTTGACTTCTCAACATGCTGCCCTGAACCAGGTCAAATAGGATGGCTGAATGTCATGTGTCAAAAGTCACTACACAAACAAAAAAAAATTTGTTCCCTCCCAAGCCTCTAAATCCTAGCCCAATAGGGGAGGTGGCGTGTCATGACCTAGAGTGGCACTCAGGACCATCCTCTACCCTGACATAACCTTGGTTGGACTTGGAGTGGATTGGGCTTGGAGAACTGCCCCATGAGGATGACCTCATAACCTAGCAAAATCAGGCAAATCACACCATAGTGCCCAAAATTCAATTATATACTCAAAAGTGCATACGGCAAATATTCAAATGCTCAATGCATGTGTCAAACCGGAACGTAATATACAAGGGTGGTTTAGACCAAAGGTCCATGCCCAAGAATATCCCAACATTGGCCTTCAAACCCCTCCGGATATACACATGCCATGCTTCACAAGTCAACTCATGAGTTTGAGACCAAATCTTGTGAGGCCTCGTGTGCCACACCAAAGTGACCACGTGATCCGGCATATGCTGAGGTGCAACACCGAAGCATATGCTAACATGTAAGCAACATACCATAGTTCACGGATCTCTACGCACTTTACTGTTAGTCGACCAGTTGAGCACATAAAATACAAAAATGAGCATAAAATGAGGTCAAAAACATGCAAATATTGCCAAATTCAAAGTAATCACAATAGTACTTAACTTCGCTCACCCATGGTATCAACATATGGTTCAAAACACAATTGCTTGGGACCATTTGCAAACAATCCCCTCACTTGGACCCCCACATGGACGCATGGGGACACCTTCGAACCTCCTCCCAACACGCACCATGAAAATGGGAAAATTGATAGTGGCGCTTGTGGGTCGCTCCGTAAGCCTTCCCACATGCACTATATGTGCGGTAGACATAGTCTAGCGCTATGGAGCTCACCATTGCGACATGGGCAAGGCCCTTGCCACGTTTGACTCCACATATCTTCCTACAAATGGAGATATATAACATGGGGGTGAGCATAGTGAAGCACATACCATCCCTATGACACATACCCTGAAAAGTGGCTCCCACCATGATATGCCATGCCCCTCCATGGACATAACTTCACGTCAAAAATACGTAGGAACCCAAGCAAAGTTTCTCTGCAACACCAACAGTCATGCGGTACACTGGAAAGTCGCATTAAAATATTCGGTTGCATGGTCCAAGAGTTATAAATTATTTTCTACCCTCTTGACCATTATCCCTTGCTACACCGCACATGTGTACACATCAAAGGCGTTGGATGCTCCCCAAATTAAGTTGAGACCAGGGCGATTCCAACCCAATTCTCGAAATCCCCACGAATCAATTTTGTTTCGCCTATATCTCCAAGAAAAATGAAGGAGACAACAAAAGGAAGGTTGGTTCGTGATCGGGGAAAAATGTAGGACCACTCTAAAATTCATCATATCAAGTGCGGCGATCTCAAAGTCGAGAATCTGATTCTGAATGTCTGAAAAAATCGGATTAATTTTGCGAGTGTATAACATGAAATTTGCGGAAGCAACGAACCCGTTACTGATGAAATCTGACCCTTCAGAGGGGTTTCCGCCAAAATATCTGGAAATAACAGTTAACCAATCGGTTACCGCAAAATCGCGAGCCAACTGACAGTCGCCGATACATTGACAATCAAAACGGATAGCCGAAAAATTACGGAAACATTATGATAAAAAAACCCTGTTGATTCCTGATATTCTGATATATAAATCTCAGCCGGCGGCGCCTCGGTATTGAATATGGCCGCTCATAGCTGGAATGGCCAAACCTATCACACTATCACATCAGGTTAGGTCAGGTGGATGGGAGAGTATGATATCAGCCAATGGCGGCTTGCCGGCGCATAGATACACACCCCAAGTGACCCAAAGATGGCCACGGGGGTCCGAACCGGCTTCACCCCCCTTCTCAGAGCGTTGTATCCGCTCGGAAGTAATTGAAGAGAGGACGGGAGGACCCCAATGGGCTCCAAACCCCCCCCCATGTCCGAAGGACACATGGAGGCCCCACACACGTCGTAGGCGTCCCCCATGCCCCAAGGGAGAGATGAGGACACTGATAATCGGTGCCCTACGCCATATCCGGTCTCCTCTTGATCTACAACATGGACAAGGGGGATCAAAGATAGAGAAATGTCGTCGGTCGACCTAAATAAGTATACCACACTGAAATGTATATGTGGAGATCGAGTGAAGGGGGTATATGGCCAATCAAGGCCCAAAAATCCCCGGATGAACGCCCTCACCCGTCCCCCAAGCACAAAAACAAACAAAAACGCCAAGGGGGATCCATTACGGTGCTACTGCAGCCACCAAATGGACCAACACGTCCTTGACATCCAAAGAGATGTTCTTCCTCCTTAGATACTCCATCCAGACCGTGATATATCTCGGCACAAAACTGCTCGGAGGCTCCCACAAATCCCTGGATGCGACGAATCTCTTCCAACGGAGTTTATATAGCCTCCCCCCAGGCGTCCCCGGGTCCGGCTTGTCCGCCAGGATCCTCTCAGCGGTGAAGTCATCGTCCTCACCCTCATCATCCGAGTCCACATCGCCGGCCATGAACTCGAAGGTGACGGGACGTCTGCTGGGGTCTGGTGCTCGGGGACGAAGCTGGGTGTGGTCGCGGTCCAGGATCTTGTGAATCCCCCACACGAACCGCATACACATCCTGCCCGACCTTCCGCACGATTACCCCCGGCACATACCAAGACGCCTGCCGATGCCTGGACAGGACATCCTTGTGGTGCCGCTCCACCCACACAGTGTCTTTGAGAGCATATTTCTGGACTTTTCCCTGCTTGAAGTACTTGGCCCTCTTCTCATGTCCGTCCTGAAGTGCTTTGCACACCTTGGCCGCCGTGTCGTCCGCCTCAGCTATCAGAGCGTTCGCATCCCGGGCCACTGTGCCATGGCTCAACCACGGAATAGTGCGCGACACTCGATCCTGTAGGAACGGGATACGATGGGGCGACAGTCCAGTGGGCCCCGCAAGGTCGTGGTACGCCTGGAGCACTCTCCACAGCGAATTATACCAATTCCGGCCCAGTTTCTCAATGTGCAGCTGGCACGACGTTTCGAACATCTGCCGCCCGGCCACCTCAGCACCACCATTCGACCGGCTGTGGTATGCCACGGTCTTGGCACGCTGAATCCCCATGTGATTGCACATCGTCTTGAACCACGTCCCCAAAAATTGACTGCCCCGATCGCTGCAGATGACAGCCGGGACATCAAAAATCGTCAGCCAATGCCTGATCATGGCATTAGCGACGGTCTTGGCCTGCAGACCTACTCCATGCTTGTCCTTCTTGTCCTTCTTCTTGGACTTCTTGCCAGGGACCGCCACGATATACCCGCTGTGCCTATCCAGCGCCAGGTCGTAGGTCGTAGGTCTCTTCTTCCACGGTGACCTCAGGCATGGCGAATACATCCATGGCCACAGACCGCATAGGGGCCTCCGGTATAGCCGTATACACCGGGTTGCCCGCCGTGGAGTGCTTGGGGCTCTTCGTGGCCCGACACATGGCGCATTTGCTGCAGTACTTGTCCAGGATGGCGTAGTACCCCGGTGGGAACTTGAAGCGCCACTCCAGGTCCTGCTGCATCTTGTGCCGACCAGGATGCATGAGCTGGGCGTTATGCCAGTGGTCAATGAGCTCCTCCATTCGGTTCTCAGGGACCAATAGCTTGTCCTTGAGGAATAGTCTATCCCCATCCTCGGTCAAGCCCTGGGGCCATTCGTCGTCCGACGGGGCGCTCACGGCATTCCAGTACTTGCTCCAGTGCTCGGATGCTGCAGAGTCATCCGACCAGTCCTCTGTGAGCACCGACCTGACTAGCTCTACTGGGGCCACCATCCATTGCTCGAGGGTTTCCTCTCGAATAGCTTGGACTCGGGCGCCCCTGGAATTTGGCCAGGTCCGTACGGTTTGCCATCACCACAAAGCACTTGACCCCCTCTTGTTCCATGGCCTTCTCCATCTCGATGATGCGTTTGGCCTCCTCCGTCTCCTCAGCGTCCCCATGGCTGAATATGTCCATCCATTCCTTGCCCGCGGGGTAGGCCCATCGACTGAGGCAATCCGCCACAGTGTTGTCCTTCCTCGGGACGTATACGACGCTGAGGTCGAACATGGCGAACGTCTCATGCCATCGGGCCCTCCTTGCCGCCGGTCCCGAGAGGGTGTCAACGTACTCCTTGTGCCAGCTCTGCAAGGACTGATGGTCCGTACAAACCACCACCGGTTGCAATCCGATGTGGCCAGACCACTTCCTGAGCGCACAAACAATGGCGTACGTCTCCTTCTCCCTCGCGGTCCAGGTTCGACGTTGGCCCTCGGCCAGGATCCGACTTCAAAACGCCACGGGTACGTGCGACCTGTCCTCCTGGATCTGCTCGAGGACTGCCCCTACAGCATAGTCCGAGGCGTCCGTCCGTAGCACGAATCCCTTGTCCGGGTCCACCAGGAATAGCCCCAGCTGCCCCAGGAGTTGCTCCTTCAGGCGGCTGAACGCATCTTCGGCTTCAGGGGTCCAGGCAAGCTTCTTCTTGCTCCCATTCCGACCATCGAACTTGCCCATCTGCAGCATCTTGTGCAGCGGCCCCCACAGTTCTGCCTACATCCGGACATAGCCCGAATAGTAGTTGCAGAACCCGATGAAGGATCGGAGTTTGCTGATGGTCTGGGGCTTCTCCCAGTGGTGCAGGGACGCCAGCTTCCCAGGCATGGGACGGCGTTGCCCATGACCAACCACGTGACCCCCGAACTCCACTTCCTTCACGAAGAGTGAGGCTTTGGTGGTCTTGCACACCATGTTGTGCTTGTCCAGCTCGCTGAGCACTCGGCGCAGATCCTTCTCATGCGCCTCGATGAGCTCGTCCTCAGTCATGTTCTCCGTGCCGGACCCGATGATGATGTCATCCACAAATGGATCGGCACAGTCCCGGACAGGACCGAGTAGGTCCTCCATCATGCGCTGGAAAGCGGCGTTGCCATTCTTGGCGCCCATAGGCACCACTTTCCACTGCATGGGCCCCAGCGGCGTCGACATCGCTGTGCAGGGCCTGGAGTCTGGGTGTAGCGGCATCTGGTGATAGCCGTGTTTCAGGTCTAACACCGTGAAGATCCGCTTTTTCTGTTGTTTTTGGAGGATGGTGTCGATCAGAGGAAGCGAGTACGAGGCCTGCTCGGTTTGCTCGTTCAAACCCCTGTAATCCACCACCAACCTCCACTCGCCCTTCTCCTTCTTGGGCACAATAAAGGCTGGGCTGGCCCACTCACTGTCGGAGGGTTCGATCCAGCCCCGCTCAATAACGGTCAACAACTTCTTCATGGCCTCGGCCCGATCGCCCTGAAGTTGGTACTCCCGATGACGATAGATCTTGAGGTTCGGCTTCAGCTTGATCCTCGCTGTGTCAAACCTCCCACGATCTGGAGGGTTCTTGTTGGCGACGCCACTGAATAGCCGCGGATAGGCATTTACCAGCCTCTCCTTCAGCTCGGCGACCTTCAGGTTCTCCTGGGCCTCTTCAGCCGCTTGCTTCGGTATTGATACAACCGACCGCACTGTGGTATAGGCCTCTTCTGGGTCCGAGTCTGACTTCTCCTTGTCTGATATGCCATCTTCATCGTCGTGGGGCATGCTTCCCACCGATAATCTTCAGAAATTTGCGGCATCGGCCTGGTTCTTGTCGCTACCGGCCCCTACTCTTGGAAAATCCCATGTCGGTGGGTCCGACCTAACCGCACCATCATATTGGTCCGCGATGTGATCCATGATCCTCGCCACGATATCATCCTTCTCCTACTTGCCGGTGACCAACATCTTGTCATCCCACCAATGCAGAGATGTGACCAGGGCCCGCCTCTTCTTGGCTGCCACACGGTCGTGCATCCCCATCCGCATGTAGTTGATGACGTGGTGGATCTCGGCGTGGGACAGGACGTCAATGCCATCAATTGGCTGATCCGTCCCCTCCTTGGGCTCAAACATGACCCGCATGGGCACCGCCTCAACCCTACGGATGAATGCTTCATCACCCGTGGGCTGGGCTTGCGCCCCATCCACCAGGAAAGCCTTCGTACCCCACGCTTGACCCAGGGAGGGCATTGATACACCCTTGGCGTCGATGAACAGCTCCTCCTCTGGCCCGAATGACATCTCGTTCAGGGTGATGAAGTCCAACGTCGACTTGAGACATTCCAGCGGACATGGGGTGGATCCTATGCCGGTTATGACCAGGATCCCCTTCGCCCTATCCGCGACGATCTTCTCCACCGTACGTCTGGTATTTTCCAGGGAGCCATGCCAGTACATGGGCCCCCACTCCTTCAAACCCCAATGCCAATGCCTCCTACACTTCCGCAAAAGTGGGGCATCCCGGGAAGCGAAGACGTCCGTCTCGGGCGCTTGGGCATACACCTGCGGCGCCATACCATACTCCGTGAGCTGAACTCCGTGGTCTCCTCTGAACTTTGCACCCACAGCTTGCACCGCTTGGACGATCCGATCCTCTTCCTCAGTACTCCATTGGGATGATCCGCATGCATAGTCCGTGGACAGCCATGTAAGGCTTTCATCATCCTCCCGGACCAGCGTTGCACGACGGGGAAGGGCTCCAATGGCGTTTCCCACCATGAAATCATACCCCATGATCATATCCCAATCTGTAATGTCGGCAACATAGAAGTTCCCGGATAGGGTGCTTCTCTTTGCCAAATCAGGGCGGTTCAAGCGCTCATGCTCCGAGAATTCCATACTGATAGTAGCCTCATGGGTGCCACCACCCATAATCTCTCTGTTGGCCACCTTCAGGCGTACCGGTCTACGGCTGGGCTGCAGGGATTCCTCCTTGAATAAACCTCTCTGGACCAGGCTCACCTGCGCACCCGTATCCACCAAAACATCCACCACCAACTCCTCTTGTCCGCACCGTACACGCACCTTCAAGTGCAACTGCCGCTCGTCACCATGCGGTGTATGGACGACTCTCACGGCATGCAACTCTAGCACATCCGGGTGCATCAGGACTTCGAGGGTAGGGTCACGGATGGTGTAGATCTTGGGCTGGTCCTGCCCGTCCACGAGGCTCTCCGTGTTCGCTCCTTCCTTCTTGCCACGTCCCTTGCCCACATACACTTCCCTTGGCAGGGCGCTCCAGGGGTTGGGAGTGGCGAAACTCAGTGGTTTTGGCTCTTCTGGAGCCTTCTTTGGCACCCGGTGTGCCTTCGCTTTCTCTGGAATTCGGCTGATTTTCAGAGGAGAGACCCCCGAGGTCCCACTCCCCTGGGGGGTCCTCTAGACATGGCCTGCCGCAGCAGACCCAGCAACCGGTGTGCTGCGATCTGTACTCGCGGAACGAGAGCGGCGGGTTCCCGATCCTCCGCGGTTCTCTGCGGTTCTTGGTCCTGGGGTCCAGGCGGTTCCACCTGGACCTGTCTTGCCCATTCTCCTTCATATTTTGCGCTACGAACACGAAGAAGTGGGCTTCTTCATGATCCTCTGGGGTGGTCGCGGTCCAGAGATCTTGGCCGCTTCCACTCCCTTCCTCCGCGGTGCCGACCGTGTCCCCCTTGACCTCTCGGTGGTGGCGATCTTCTCGATGACCTCGATGTCCTTGGCCTTGTCGATCCTGCACGTGAGCCTCGTTCTTGGCGTTGAGCTTCAGCTCCACCGTGATGTACTTCACGATCTCGTCCAGGCTCATGCGGGCGAAGATGACCTGCATCCTCAGCTGTTCTCCGCGCCTCCACTCCACGTTGTTGAGGCGCATCAGCCTTTGCCCCATGGTGTCGCCGAATACCTCCACGTAGACGGCGTTCTTCAACCCCAACATTCGGCTTGGCTCGCCGAGGTTTCGCCGGGAAAACTCCATTATTCTGGCGTGGGTGTCCTCCGATGCCATGATCTGTACGGCCACGCGCTTCTTTGCTCTCTTCTTCTCCTCATCCTCCACCCTTCTCTTCCAGTGCCCGGGGAGGACGTCCTTCAGCAGGTGGCGGAATTCGCTTGCCTCATTCCAGTCCTCCACCAACTTGACGCTTCTTCGGTACTTGCGGATGTACCGATTCCGATCTCGGACCCTCAATTCCCCGCGCTCCGGCGGCAGCGGAATGGACCACAAATCCTCCAACTTCTGGTTGGGTGCGTCCACTCGCTCCTCGTCCTCCAGCCACTGGAGGCAGGCCTGCTCCGTCTGGATCACTCCCTCGCGGATCTGATCCCTGAGCTCCTCCTTCAGGTCCTGCGCCAGCCTGTGTGGGAATGTCCGACATACCCACTTGTTCCTTGGCGCTCTCTTCATCTCGCCGACGACCTCCTCGGCGAAGTCCTCCCAATCCAGGATGAAAGCATTCAGGTTGGAGGGGTTGCCATCGTAGTAGGGGATTTTGATTCACCTGAGGTCGTCAATCCTGATGGCGTCTCCGACGTCTGCAGCCACCAGTCCACCGAGACGGATACCACCTGTGGCCGGGGGGTGAGAGTACATTCCCCGTACATCCCTCTCCTCCATGGAGTGCAGTCCAGTTGGGCCTGAACCCATGGGGTTTGGAATGCGGGAAGGACTTGCTCCACCGGCTGTCCATATCCCCGTAGTGGGGTCCTTCACCCACAGGTTTCCGCCTGGATGGCCTCGACCATGTCCGTCGGCGCTTCCCATGGTTCGCCCCTGCATGGTCTGGCTCTGGATCTCCTCTTCCGCATAAACTGCATGGGCAGTCGTAGTGGTTGGTGGGTCCCCGGCGGCATGGGACATCTGTACCGTCAGGCTCCTCAGGTCCGTGGTTGCGTGCCCTTCCCGCATGGACCCAGCCGGTGCCGGAGGTCCCCCGAGCATTGTGGATTCGCTGAACATGGGAACAAACGGCAGCGCACCCGGGTCAACACGCGGAGGCGCGTAAGGTGCCTCTGCAGGGCCGCCCATGGGTTTCTCCATGGCGCTCCTGAGGGTCCTAACCCGCTCCACCAGTTCTGCCGCTGCCGGCGTTGCCGGGAGCTCTGGACCCGAGGCGAGGGGTTGTAACTCCTCTAGCCTTTTCAGGCGTCCCCACATGTCCTTCACCAGGTGGAGGAGGCTGTCCACCACTCGCTGCTGCTTCTGCAGGGCCATCTCCAGCTTCTCCCGGTACCGATCCTGCTCCGCTCGCAGCTCCGCCATGTCTCTCTCCGCTGCCGACTGGTCATCCAGCATCCTCGCGACGTCCTCCTCTAGGCCGTCCTTCGCGTTGTCCAGGCGGTCGAGGTGCTGCACGATGGTGTCCATCCTCATCTTTGGATACTTGCCAATGAGGAAGGATACGTGCTCGCAGTGGCACTCAACGTGCTTTCCACCTGATCCAGCGCATCCCACGGTTCCCGGCACCTCGGACTCCTCCGCCATGGGTGTGTCGCCCATGTTATCCCGCGTTGGCTCCGTGTGCCGGGCCACAGGCGCCGTTCTGGCTCTGGCAGGCCTCTCCAACGCCTCGGCGTCATGCTCCAGGCTGGGTTCTGGGGCCGTGTTCGCCCTTGTGGACGGTCTGGCCATCTCCTCCGACTCCGAAGGGTAAGCTGTCCGATAGCCCTCGGAGTGCCCCTCGGAATCTGCAGCTGACCACAGCCTGACCGGGCTGGGATCTGTCTCCATCGCCCTGGCTTCTGCCGCGGGTTTTGGGGACCCGCGCTTCCGGTAACGCCGAGATCTGCCGTTGCTGCCAGTCTCCTCCAACTCCCCCGCAGCGGAGCGGAGATTGCAGGCCTTGCGGCATTGCCTTTCACACATGGAGGCCAGGTCCTCCATGTCTAGCCCATGTCCTGCAAGGGCTCTCCGTTCTGAGCATCTTCGCTCTTCTCGGGCTTCCCAGTCCGGCGTCGACTCGCCGGACTCCACGATCTGCACCCGGGGCGTCCTTGGGCAGAGCTCATGAGGGCCCGAGTCCCCGGTGCGGCGGTAGGGGGCAGGTACTGCTCTGCTACCATAAAGAAGGTGCTTACCAGGACCGGCCCCTGCTGTACCCCTTCCACCATTTCCCGTTACTCCTATGGTCTTGCTTCTCACCAGGTTCTGCATGATCTTGCCCTATCCTGCACGATTTCCCACAAAAAATAGAAAAATGGGCTCCTTCACACAAACCCTGATCCCTTGCAATAACCAACTCCCAAGTACAATCCAATCCAAACAATCCACACTGTGGGCTTCCAAGGGCGTTTGAGCTGCCGCGTTGACACTCCACAACTCCCTTCAATACGCTGGTCGTCTCACGGTGCACACGGAGACACGGGCGTTGGGCATGTACAGAGAATCGCACCAAAGAGGAAGCCCTGAAATTGGCATATGAACACAAATAAAGCAAGGTTGGGGTAAGATGGAAACATTCACAATCATAGCCATAGACCCCTCATTCCCTGGACTCAGGACCTCCCCTTGACTCGCCAACATGATGCCCTGAACCAGGTCAAATAGGATGGCTGATTGTCATGTGTCAAAAGTCACTACACGAACCCAAAAAATGTGTTCCCTCCCAAGCCTCTAAATCCTAGCCCAAAGGGGGAGGTGGCGTGTCATGACCTAGAGTGGCACTCAGGACCATGCCCTACCCTGACATAACCTTGGTTGGACTTGGAGTCGATTGGGCTTGGAGAACTGCCTAATGAAGATGACCTCATAACCTAGCAAAATCAGGCAAATCACACCATAGTGCCCAAAATTCAATTATATACTCAAACGTGCATACGGCAAATATTCAAATGCTCCATGCATGTGTCAAACCGGAGAGTAATATACAAGGGTGATATAGACCAAAGGTCTATGCCCAAGAATATCCCAACATTGGCTTT
This sequence comes from Eutreptiella sp. 'Long Island Sound 2002', assembly GCA_964036045.1. Classification (NCBI taxonomy): domain Eukaryota; phylum Euglenozoa; class Euglenophyceae; order Eutreptiales; family Eutreptiaceae; genus Eutreptiella; species Eutreptiella sp. 'Long Island Sound 2002'. The sequence continues at coordinate 149,681,582 of OZ038381.1, read as the reverse complement.
CAAACCCCTCCGGATATACACATGCCATGCTTCACAAGTCAACTCATGAGTTTGAGACATAATTTTGTGAGGCCTCGTGTGCCACGCCAAAGTGACCACGTGATCCGGCATATGGTGAGGTGCAACACCGAAGCATATGCCAACATGTAAGCAACATACCATAGTTCACGTATCTCTAGGCACTTTACTGTTAGTCGACCAGTTGAGCACATAAAATACAAAAATGAGCATAAAATGAGGTCAAAAACATGCAAATATTGCCAAATTCAAAGTAATCACAATAGTACTTAACTTCGCTCACCCATGGTATCAACATATGGTTCAAAACACAATTGCTTGGGACCATTTGCAAACAATCCCCGCACTTGGATCCCCACATGGACGCATGGGGACACCTTCGAACCTCCTCCCATCACGCACCATGAAAATGGGAAAATTGATAGTGGCGCTTGTGGGTCGCTCCGTAAACCTTCCCACATGCACCATATGAGCGGTAGACTTAGTCTAGCGCTATGAAGCTCATCATTGGGACATGAACGAAGCCCTTGCCACGTATGACTCCACATATCTTCCTACAAATGCAGATATATAACATGGGCGTGAGCATAGTGAAGCACATACCATCCCTATAACACATACCCTTAAAAGTGGCTCCCACCATGATATGCCATGCCCCTCCATGGACATAACTTCACGTTAAAAATACGTAGGAACCCAAGCAAAGTTTCTATGCAACACCAACACTCATGCGGTCTACTCGAAAGTCTCAAGAAAAATATTCGGTTGCACGGTCCAAGAGTTATAACTCATTTTCTACCCTCTTGACCCTCATCCCTTGCTACACCGGGCATGTGTACAGATCAAAGGCGTTTGATGCTTTCTAAATTAAGTTGGGACCAAGGCGGTTCCAACCCGATTCTTTAAATGGGTATTCCTCGCCGTGAGCCGGAGATATGACCTTTCAAAGTGGCCTCACGAATCAACTTTTGTTTCGCCTATATCTCCAAGAAAAATGAAGGAGACAACAAAAGGAAGGTTGATTCGTGATCGGGAAAAAAAGAGGGACCACTCGAAATTTATCATATCAAGTGCGGCGATCTCGAAGTCGAAAATCAGATTCTGAATGTCTGAAAAATCGGATTAATTTTGCGAGTGTATAACATGAAAATTGCGGAAGGAACGAACCCGTTACTGATGAAATCTGACCCTTCGGCGGGGTTTCCGCCAAAATATCTGGAGATAACAGTTAGCAAATCAGTTACCGCAATATCGCGAGCCAACTGACAGTCGCCGATACATTGACAATCAAAACGGATAGCCGAAAAATTACGGAAACATTATGATAAAAAAACACTGTTGATTCCTGATATTCTGATATATAAATCTCAGCCGGCGGCGCCTCGGTATTGAATATGGCCGCTCATAGCTGGAATGGCCAAACCTATCACACTATCACATCAGGTTAGGTCAGGTGGATGGGAGAGTAGGATATCAGCAAATGGGGGCTTGCTGGCACATAGATACACACCCCAAGTGACCCAAAGATGGCCACGGGGGTCCGAACCGGCTTCACCTGTGAAATGACACTGACATACCTGAGAGGAGGGTTGTCCACCTGCTCCGTGGTGTGAGTTTCTGTACAATTCTTTTTCCTAAAGGTTATAAAGTTTGTGATGCAACTGTGGAAAAATTTCTTTTAAAAATTTGAAAACTACGGCTCATACCATCTTTTTGTAGAGCCGCTTACGCTTGCGCAACTCTTTTTTGGAGTTCGCATCTGTTGCGCTTATCTGCGACTTTAGGTTTTAGTCTAAAAATGACGATTGCGTCAATTTTTAGCGATTTGACTTCTTAAATCCCTACCCCTTGTGCTAAACCACAGGATTCACTCCCTGTTGGTTCCATTTTCTATTTATTTCAGCTCCTGGAGATTTGTGTCCTCCATTGGGAGTATTGCTCCGCCCTGGCCCTTGGTCAGGACGTTTACTAAAACGCTGTTTATGAAGCGATCGCCGTCCGCATTAGAGCGTTCGACTGTACCCCAGTGGGCAAGCATGTGTGCTCTAGGGAGGTAGTCCTGGGTTCAACCCCCAATACCAAAAAAACTTGACAAAAGTTTTCGCTGCACGCTGGCGACTTTTGAGGAATGCCCCATCGAAGGGACATCATTCACGGTACATTACACTGTTTTTCACGGGTACCTACAGTGTGATAGGCTTGTATGAACTGATGGGAATATGTGTGATTGGTTTAATGCATTTTCTGAGGTAATTTTGGGGACCTTAGAGCCTTTTTCCTTGGTCCTACTAGCTTGATCAACTAGTATCCCAGGAGGGAGTAAGAAAAAGTCACTGCCATGTCTTTCTTGGAGGGCTTGATCCAGGCCAGGCACCCCTTAAAATCCTTTTGTTGATGCTAAGACTTACTTAAGCATTTTTCTGTCTCTTTGGGAGCTTAAAGTACACTTTCTCAAAGTAACTAGGGTTATAACCCCAGCCCCCCCTGAAGTTCACCCCTACCACTCAACTGAGCGGAGGTCTCTTCCTTCATGGAGGTTATACCCAAAGAAAGTAGGCATTTCATGCCTAAGTCCTTGGAGGTTAAGCCTAGTGGTCCCACACCCCAAGACCCCTATACTCAACTGGTTCTACCACTTATTGTGCTTCTACTTTTTAACTATTTCTGAATTCAGTTGCTTGGCCAAGTCATATTCTGTGTCTGGCCTAACACCTTTTCCCCACATTTCTAACCAACACCATTGCATCCAAAAGAGTGCACATGAAGTGCTTGAGGCTAATTGGGAGGCAGGAGTCATGCCAGTTTTCACTTAAAATCATTTGCTTTATCCATTTGTGATTGAATCTATTTACTTAAGCCTGCTTTGTCTTTCTGCAGCCCTTCTGTGTGAAGCCGGTCCGGTGTACGATGAACCGTCTTCGCCATCCAGGCCCCATAGTTAGAAAAACAATGTCAGGATTGCTTTATTATTTTCGCCTGAGTCGCAGGAGATCAGCGCGCGCCGCAGAAGCAAGGCACCTGGGCATTGATTACGTGTCAAGAACTGTAGATTACATTCTGATTTTGCATGTTTTTAGAGTTCTGATCATAGATTAGAGTATAAAGTTTTATTGCGTTCACAACTGTATTGCCTTAGGAATGTAACGGCAGGACTGCAGACCCGGCAAGGGTCCATGAACCTTCCATCGCCGTGGACAACAGAAAGAACATGCTACAACAGCAAGCAACAAGGGAGTTCGATGTTCAGATGTTCAGTGCGTCCACTATGGCCTGGGTATCATGCTACGCTGCAGGGAGGGTATTGAATTTTGGATTTTGAGATCAGGGTTTTGTTTGCGAAAATCATCGTGAGAAACATGGAACCAAGGAACCAGAATCAAGAAATGAAAGCTGGAATCCACGATCGGTAGTCATAAACCAACGAGACCCAAAGGTAGAGTAGGGCAAGCATCGAAGAGTTAGCGGTCAGAACTACCACATGGATCCAAAGGCAGCGTCAGAAGCCAATCCTGCTACAGAAAAGTTCATTCTGGCTGTGTCAAGCATGCAGCCCACCTTGCCGCATACGAGCGTGACGACATGGTGCTGGAAATCGAGCGGTGAACACCATGGTTAATTGAAACCGTGAAAGAGGAACGGCAATCGTGCTGTCTGTTTGTGTGTGGGGAATGCAGTCCTTCCTTTCTGCTCACAGGCACGATGAGTGTCAGCGGCGGCGACGTTGGGACAAGAACGAGCGCCAGTGCAAGGACACCAAGTGCAAGTGTGTCCAACAACACTGAAGCCAGTTTGGACCCCTGTGGCCATCTTTGGGTCACTTGGGGTGTGTATCTATGTGCCGGCAAGCCGCCATTGGCTGATATCGTATTCTCCCATCCACCTGACCTAACCTGATGTGATAGTGTGATAGGTTTGGCCATTCCAGTTATGAGCGGCCATATTCCATACCGAGGCGCCGCCGGCTGAGATCTATATACCAGAATATCAGGAATCAACAGAGGTTTTTATCATAATGTTTCCGTAATTTTGCCGCCTTCTGTTCTGATTGTCAATGTATCGGCGACTCTCAGTTGGCTCGCGATTTTGCGTGAACCGATTGGTTAATTGTTATTTGCAGATATTTTGGCGGAAACCCCGATGAAGGGTCAGATTTCATCAGTAAAGGGTTCGTTGCTTCCGCAATTTTCATGTTATACACTCGCAAAATGAATCTGATTTTTTCAGACTTTCAGAATCGGATTTTCGACTTGGACATTGCCGCACTTGATATGATGAATCTCGAGTGGTCCCTCTTTTTTTCCCGATCACGAATCAACCTTCCTTTTGTTATCTCCTTCATTTTTCTTGGAGATATAGTCGAAACAAAAGTGATTCGTGAGGCCACCTTGAAAGGTCATATCTCCGGCTCACTGCGAGGAATACTAATTTCGAGAATCGGGTTGGAACCGCCTCGGTCTCAACCTAATTGAAGAAGCATCAAACGCCTTTGATGTGTACACATGCCGGATGTAGCAAGGGATAATGGTCAAGAGGGTAGAAAGTGATATATAACTCTTGCACCGTGCAACCGAATATTTTAATGAGACTTTCGAGTGGACCGCATGAGTGTTGGTGTTGCATAGAAATTTTCCTTGGGTTCCTACGTATTTTTAACGTGTAGTTATGTCCATGGGGGGGCATGGCATACCATGGTGGGAGCCACTTTTAAGGGTATGTGTTATAGGGATGGTATGTGCTTCGATATGCTCACGCCCATGTTATATATCTCCGTTTGTAGGAAGATATGTGGAGTCATACGTGGCAAGGGCTTTGCCCATGTCCCAATGGTGAGCTCCATAGCGCTAGACTAAGTCTACCGCTCATATGGTGCATGTGGGAGGGCTTACGGAGCGACCCACAAGCGCCACTATCAATTTTCCCATTTTCATGGTGCGTGATGGGAGGAGGTTCAAAGGTGTCCCTATGCGTCCATGTGGGGATCCAAGTGGGGGGATTGTTTGCAAATGGTCCCAAGCAATTGTGTTTTGAATCATATGTTGATACCATGGGTGAGCGAAGTTATATACTATTGTAATTATCCTCGATTTGGCATTATTTGCATGTTTTTGACCTCATTTTATGCTCATTTTTATATTTTATGTGCTCAACTGGTCAGATAACAATAAAGTGCCTAGAAATCCCTGAACTATGGTATGCTGCTCATAGGTTGGCATATGCTTAGGTGTTGTACCTCACCATATGCCGGATCACGTGGTCACTTTGGCGTTGCACACCAGGCCTCACAAAATTGAGTCTCAAATTCATGAGTTTACTTGTGAAGCATGTCATGTACATGACTGGAGGGATTTCAGAGCCAATGATGTGATATTCTTGGGCATGAACCTTTGGTCTATATCACCCTTGTATATTACTTTCCGGTTTGACACATGCATGGAGCATTTGAATATTTGCCGTATGCATGTTTGAGTATATAATTGATTTTTGGGCATAATGGTGTGATTTGCCTGATTTTGCCCTGTTGTGAGGTCATCTTCATGGGGCACCTCTCCAAGCCCAATCGACTCCAAGTCCAACCAAGGTTATGTCAGGGTAGGGCATGGTCCTGAGTGCCACTCTAGGCCATGACACGCCACCTCCCCCATTGGGCTAGGACTTAGAGGCTTGGGAGGGAACACATTTTTTGGGGTTTATGTAGTGACTTTTGACACATGGCATTTAGCCATCTTATTTGACTGGGTTCAGGACATCATGTTGGCGAGTCAAGGGAAGGTCTTGAGTCCAGGGAATGAGGGGTCTTTGGCTGTGATTGTGTGTGTTTCCATCTTTCCCCAACTTTGCTCTATTTGTGTTCATATGCCAATTTCAGGGCTTCCTCTTTGGTGCACTTCTTTGTACATGCCCACCGCCCGTGTCTCCGAGTGCACCGTGAGACAACCGGCGTATTGAAGGAAGCCCTCAGTGTGGATTGATTGGATTTGGATTGTACTTGGGAGTTGGGTACTGCAAGGGTTTGTGTGAAGGAGCCTATTTTTCTATTTTTGTGGAAAATCGTGCAGGATAGGGCAAGAGCATGCAGACCCTGGTGAGGAGCAAGACCCTAGGAGTGACGGGTTATGGTGGAAGGGGTACAGCAGGGGCCGGTTCTGGTAGGGACCTTCTTTATGGTAGCAGAAGAGTACCTGCCCCCTACCGCCGCACTGGGGACTTGAGCCCTCATGAGCTGTGCCCAAGGACGCCCCGGGTGCAGATCGTGGAGTCCGTCGAGTCAACGCCGGACTGGAAAGCCCGAGAAGAGCGAAGATGCTCAGAACGGAGAGCCCTTGCAGGACATGGGCTGGACATGGAGGACCTGGCCTCCATGTATGAAAGGCAATGCCGCAAGGCTTGCAATCTCCGCTCCGCTGCGGGGGAGTTGGAGGAGACTGGCAGCAACGGCAGATCTCGGCGTTACCGGAAGCGCGGGTCCCCAAAACCCGCGGCGGAAGCCAGGGCGATGGAGACAGATCCCAGCCCGGTCAGGCTGTGGTCAGCTGCAGATTCCGAGGGGCACCCCGAGGGCTATCGGACAGCTTACCCTTCGGAGTCGGAGGAGATGGCCAGACGGCCCACAAGGGCGAACACGGTTCCAGAACCCAGCCTGGAGCATGACACCGAGGCGTTGGAGAGGCCTGCCAGAGCCAGAACGGCGCCTGTGGCCTGGCACACGGAGCCAACGCGGGATAGCATGGGCGACACACCCATGGCGGAGGAGTCCGAGGCGCCGGGAACCGTGGGATGCGCCGGATCAGGTGGAAAGCACGTTGAGTGCCACTGCGAGCACGTATCCTTCCTCATCGGCAACTACCCAAAGATGGGGACGGACGCCATCGTGCAGCACCTCGACCGCCTGGACAACGCGAAGGATGGTCTCGAGGAGGACGTAGCGGGGATCCTGGCTGACCAGTTGGCAGCGGAGAGAGACATGGCGGAGCTGCGAGCGGAACAGGACCGGTACCGGGAGAATCTGGAGATGGCCCTGCAGAAGCAGCAGCGAGTGGTGGACAGCCTCCTCCACCTGGTGGAGGACATGTGGGGACGCCTGAAAAGGCTAGAGGAGTTACAACCCCTCGCCTCGGGTCCAGAGCTCCCGGCAACGCCGGCAGCGGCAGAACTGGTGGAGCGGGTTAGGACCCTCAGGAGCGCCATGGAGAAACCCATGGGCGGCCCTGCAGAGGCACCTTACGCGCCTCCGCGTGTTGACCCGGGTGCGCTGCCGTTTGTTCCCATGTTCAGCGAATCCACAATGCTCGGGGAACATCCGGCACCGGCTGGGTCCATGCGGGAAGGGCACGCAACCACGGACCCGAGGAGCCTGACGGTACAGATGTCCCATGTTGCCCAGGATCCACCGACCACCACCTATGATTTTAGCAGCTGTTTTTTCCCAAAATTCAAAAAGTCGACAAAAAAGGGTTTTTCGCGGGAAATGACCTATTTTTTTAGTTTCTACGGCTCCAAAATAGGGGGGGGGGGTCCTCCTACCCGAATTTTGTCCAAAAATATCAAAACCCTGAAATTTGGCCTATTTTGGGGTATGCAGTGCCCATGCAGTTTATGCGGAAGAGGAGATCCAGAGCGAGACCATGCAGGGGCGACCCATGGGAAGCGCCGACAGACATGGTCGAGGCCATCCAGGCGGAAACCTGTGGGTGAAGGACCCCACTACGGAGATATGGACAGCCGGTGGAGCAAGTCCTTCCCGCATTCCAAACCCCATGGGTTCAGGCCCAACTGGACCGTACTCCATGGAGGAGAGGGATGTACGGGGAGTGTACTCACATCCCCCGGCCACAGGTGGTATCCGTCTCGGTGGAGTGGTGGCTGCGGACGTCGGAGACGCCATCAGGATTGACAACCTCAGGGGAATCAAAATCCCCTACTACGATGGCAAACCCTCCAACCTGGATGATTTCATCCTGGATTGGGAGGACTTCGCCGAGGAGGTCGTCGGCGAGATGAAGGGAGCGCCAAGGGACAAGTGGGTATGTCGGACATTCCCACACGGGCTGGCGCAGGACCTGAAGGAGGAGCTCAGGGATCAGATCCGCGAGGGAATGATCCAGACGGAGCAGGCCTGCCTCCAGTGGCTGGAGGACGAGGAGCGAGTGGACGCCCCCAACCAGAAGTTGGAGGATTTGTGGTCCATTCCGCTGCCGCTTGAGCGCGGGGAATTGAGGGTCCCAGAATGGAATCGGTACATCCGCAAGTACCGAAGAAGCCTCAAGCTGGTGGAGGACTGGAATGAGGCCAGCGAGATCCGCCACCTGCTGAAGGACGTCCTCCCCGGGCACTGGAAGAGAAGAGTGGAGGATGAGGAGAAGAAGAGAGCAAAGAAGCGCGTGGCCGTACGGATCATGGCATCAGAGGACACACACGCCGGAATAATGGAGTTCTTCCGGCGAAACCTCGGCGAGCCCAGCCGAATGTTGGGGTTGAAGAACGTCGTCTACGTGGAGGTATTCGGCGACACCATGGGGCAAAGGCTGATGTGCCTCAACAACGTGGAGTGGAGGCGCAGAGAGCAGCTGAGGATGCAGGTCATCTTCGCCGGCATGAGCCTGGACGAGATCGTGAAGTACATCACTGTGGAGCTGAAGCTCAACGCCAAGAACGAGGCCCACGTGCAGGATCGACAAGGCCAAGGACATCGAGGTCATCGAGAAGATCGCCACCAGCGAGAGGTCAAGGGGGACACGGTCGGCACCGCGGAGGAAGGGAGTGGAAGCGGCCAAGATCTCTGGACCGCGACCACCCCAGAGGATCATGAAGAAGCCCACTTCTTCGTGTTCGTAGCGCACAACATGAAGGAGAATGAGCAGGACAGGTCCAGGTGGAACCGCCTGGACCCCAGGACCAAGAACCGCAGAGAACCGCGGAGGATCGGGAACCCGCCGCTCTCGTTCCGCGAGTACAGATCGCAGCACACCGGTTGCTGGGTCTGCTACGGCAAGGGGAACAACGATGCCCATGACCACCGGCATTGCAAGGTATATGAGGAGGACAAGAAGACCTACTTCGCTGCCTATTTCGACAGGAAGCCCAAGGAGCAACGAATTTGCCGATTGGAAGGCAAAGGGCGGAGACGGTGGAAAAGGCCAAGGAAAGGGCCAAGGGAAAGGCGGAGGAAAAGGCTATGGCGGAGGACCCAGTCCAGACCGACGCGGGAGGTCGATCGAGGAAGTTGCTGAGGACATGTTGAGGACGTTGGAGGAACTCAAAGCCCAGCAACGTGGTGGACAAAGTCTGAATGAATCGCAGCAGGAGGGAGCTGCGTCAGGCCATGTCTAGAGGGGCCCCCACGGGAGTGGGACCTCGGGGGTCTCTCCTCTGAAAATCAGTGGAATCCCAGAGAAAGCGAAGGCACATTGGGTGCCAAAGAAGGCTCCAGAAGAGCCAAAACCACTGAGTTTCGCCACTCCCAACCCCTGAAGCGCCCTCCCAAGGGAAGTGTATGTGGGCAAGGGACGTGGCAAGAAGGGAGGAGCGACCACGGAGAGCCCCGTGGACGGGCAGGACCAGCCCAAGATCTACACCATCCGTGACCATACCCTCGACGTCCTGATGCACCTGGATGTGCTAGAGTTGCATGCCGTGAGAGTCGTCCATACACCGCATGGTGACGAGCGGCAGTTGCACTTGCGGGTGCGTGTACGGTGCGGACAAGAGGATTTGGTGGTGGATGTTTTGGTGGATACGGGTGCCCAGGTGAGCCTGGTCCGGAGAGGGTTGTTCAAGGAGGAATCACTGCAGCCCAGCCGTAGACCGGTACGCCTGAAGGTGGCGGATGGAGAGATTATGGGTGGTGGCACCCATGAGGCCACTATCAGTATGGAATTCTGGGAGCATGAGCGCTTGAACCGCCCTGATTTGGCGAAGAGAAGCACTCTATCCGGGAACTTCTATGTGGCCGACATTACAGATTGGGATATGATCATGGGGTATGACTTCATGGTGGCAAATGCCATTGGAGCCCTTCCCCATCGCGCAACGCTGGTGCGCGAGGATGATGAATGCCTCACATTGCTGTCCATGGATTATGCATGCGGATCATCCCAATGGAATGTTGAGGAAGAGGATCGGATCGTCCAAGCGGTGCAAGCTGTGGGTGCCAAGTCCAGAGGAGACCACGGAGTTCAGCTCACGGAGTATGGAATGGCGCCGCAGGTGTATGACAGGATGATCCAGACGCTGGGCCCCGAAGCGCCCGAGACGGACGTCTTTGCTTCCCGGGATGCCCCACTTTTGCGGAAGTGTAGGAGGCATTGGCATCGAGGAGACTCAGCCTGGCTCAGGCATTGGGGTTTGAAGGAGTGGGGGCCCATGTATTGGCATGGCTCCCTGGACAATGCCAGACGTACGGTGGAGAAGATTATCGCGGATAGGGCGAAGGGGATCCTGGTCATAACTGGCATAGGATCCACCCCATGTCCGCTGGAAGTTCTCAAGTCGACGTTGGACTCCATCACCCTGAACGAGATGTCATTCGGGCCAGAGGAGGAGCTGTTCATCGACGCCAAGGGTGTATCAATGCCCTCCCTGGGTCAAGCGTGGGGTACCAAGGCTTTCCTGGTGGATGGGGCGCAAGCCCAGCCCACGGGTGATGAAGCATTCATCCGTAGAGTGGAGGCGGTGCCCATGCGGGTCATGTTTGAGCCCAAGGAGGGGACGGATCAGCCAATTGATGGCATTGACATCCTGTCCTACTCCGAGATCGACCACGTCGTCAACTACATGCGGATGCGGATGCACGACCGTGTGGCAGCCAAGAAGGGGCGGGCCATGGTCACATCTCCGCATTGGTGGGATGACAAGATGTTGGTCACCGGCAAGTACGAGAAGGATGAGTTCGTGGCGAGAGTCATGGATCACATCGCGGACCAATATGATGGTCCGGTTGCGTCGGACCCGCCGACGTGGGATTTCCCAAGAATCGGGGCCGATAGCGACAAGAACCAGGCCGATGCCGCAAATTTCCGAAGATGATCGGTGGGAAGCACGCCCCACAACGATGAAGACGGCATATCGGACGAGGAGAGATCAGACTCGGACCCAGAAGGGGCCTATACCGCAGTGCGGTCGGTTGTATCAATACCGAAGCAAGCGGCTGAAGAGGCCCAGGAGAACCCGAAGGTCCCTGAGCTGAAGGAGAGGCTGATCAATGCCTATCCGCGGCTATTCAGCGGCGTTGCCAACAAGAACCCTCCAGATCGTGGGAGGTTTGGCACAGCGAGGATCAAGCTGAAGCCGAACCCCAAGATCTATCGTCATCGGGAGTACCAACTTCAGGGCGATCGGGCCGAGGCCATGAAGAAGTTGTTGGCAGAGTTTATTGAGCGGGGCTGGATCGAACCCTCCGACAGTGAGTGGGCCAGCCCAGCCTTTATCGTGCCCAAGAACGAGAAGGGCTAGTGGAGGTTGGTGGTGGATTACAGGGGTTTGAACGAGCGAACCGAGCACGACTCGTACTCGCTCCCTCTGATCGACACCATCCTCCAAAAACAACAGAAAAAGCGGATCTTCACGGTGTTAGACCTGAAACACGGCTATCACCAGATGCCGCTACACCCGGACTCCAGGCCCCGCACAGCGATGTCGACGCCGCTGGGGCCCATGCAGTGGAAAGTGGTGCCTATGGGCGCCAAGAATGGCAACGCCGCTTTCGAGCGCATGATGGAGGACCTACTCGGTCCTGTCCGGGACTGTGCCGATCCCTTTCTGGATGACATCATCATCAGGTCCGGCACGGAGAACATGACTGACGACGAGCTCATCGAAGCGCATGAGAAGGATCTGCGCCGGATGCTCAGCGAGCTGGACAAGCACAACATGGTGTGCAAGCCCACCAAAGCCTCACTCTTCGTGAAGGAAGTCGAGTTCGCGGGTCACGTGGTTGGTCACGGGCAACGCGGTCCCATGCCTGGGAAGCTGGCGTCCCTGCACCACTGGGAGAAGCCCCAGACCATCAGCGAACTCCGATCCTTTATGGGGTTCTGCAACTACTATTGGGGCTGTGTCCGGATGTATGCAGAACTGTCGGGGCCGCTGCACAAGATGCTGCAGGTGGGCAGGTTCGATGGCCGGAAGGGGAGCAAGAAGAAGCTTGCCTGGACCCCTGAGTCCCAAGATGCATTCAGCCGCCTGAAGGAGCGACTCCTGGGGCAGCTGGGGCTATTCCTGGTGGACCCGGACAAGGGATTCATGCTACGGACGGACACCTCGGACTATGCTGTAGGTGCAGTCCTCGAGCAGGTCCGGGACGACGGGTCGCACGTACCCGTGGCATTTTGGAGCCGGATCCTGGCCGAGGGCCAACGCCGGACCTGGACCGCGAGGGGGAAGGAGACGTACGCCATTGTTGGTGCACTCAGGAAGTGGTCTGGCCACAGCGGATTGCCACCGGTGGTGGTTTGTACGGACCATCAGTCTTTGCAGAGCTGGCACAAGGAGCACGTCGACACCCCCTCGGGACCGGCGGCAAGGAGGGCCCGGTGGCACGAGACGTTCGCCATGTTCGACCTCAGCGTCGTATATGTTCCGGGGAAGGACAACACTGTGGCAGATTGCCTCAGTCGATGGGCCTACCCCGCAGGCAAGGCTTGGATGGACATATCCAGCCATGGAGACGCCGAGGAGATCGAGGAGGCCAAGCGCATCATCGAGATGGAGAAGGCCAAGGAGCAAGAGGGGGTCAAGTGCTTTGTGGTGATGGCAAACCGTACAGACCCGGCCAAGTTCCGGGGCGCCCGAGTCCAAGCTATTCGAGAGGAAACCCTCGAGCAATGGATGGTGGCCCCTGTAGAGCTAGTCAGGTCGGTGCTCACAGAGGACTGGTCGGATGACTATGCGGCATCCGAGCACTGGAGCAATTACTGGAATGCCGTGAGCGCCCTGTCGGACGACGAATGGCCCGAGGGCTTGACTGAGGATGGGGACAATCTATTTTTCAAGGACAAGCTATTGGTCCCTGAGAACCGAATGGAGGAGCTCATTGACCACTGGCATAATGCCCAGCTCATGCATCCTGGTCCGGACAAGATGCAGCAGGACCTGGAGTGGCGCTTCAAGTTCCCACCGGGGTACTACGCCATCCTGGACAAGTACTGCAGCGACTGCGCCGTGTGTCGGGCCACGAAGAGCCCCGATCACTCCACGGCTGGCAACCCGGTGTATACGGCTATACCGGAGTCCCCTATGCGGTCTGTGGCCGTGGATGTGTTCGCCATGCCGGAGGTCACCGTGGAAGGAGAGACCTATGATTGTGTCATCCTGGCGGTGGACAGGCACAGCGGGTATATCGTGGCAGTCCCGGGCAAGAAGTCCAAGAAGAAGGACAAGAAGGACAAGCATGGAGTGGGTCTGCAGGCCAAGACCGTCGCCAACGCCATGATCAGGCATTGGCTGACGATTTTTGGTGTCCCAGCTGTCATCTGCAGCGATCGGGGCAGTCGATTCGTGGGGACGTGGTTAGAGACGATGTGCAAGCACATGGGGATTCGGCACGCCAAGACCGTGGCGTACCACAGCCGGTCGAATGGCCGGGCTGAGGTGGCCGGGCGGCAGATGTTCCAGAAGTTCCGCCAGCTGCACATTGACGAACCGGGCCGGAATTGGTATAATTGGCTGTGGACAGTACTCCAGGCGTACCATGACCTTCCGGGGCCCACTGGACTGTCGCCCCATCGTATCCTGTTCCTACGGGATGGAGTGTCACGCACTCTCCCGTGGTTGAACCATGGCAAAGTGGCCCGGGATGCAAACGCCATGATGGCTGAGGCGGACGACACGGCGGCCATGGTGTGCAAAGCACTTCAGGACGAGCATGAGAAGAGGGCCAAGTACTTCAAGCAGGGAAAAGTCCAGAAGTATGCTCTCCAAGACACCGTATGGGTGGAGCGGCACCACAAGGATGTCCTGTCAAGGCATCGGCAGGCATCTTGGTATGTGCCAGGGGGTAATTGTGCAGAAGGTCGGGCAGGATGTGTATGCGGTTCGTGTGGGGGATAACAAGATCGTGGACCGCGACCATACCCAGCTTCGTCCCCGAGCACCAGACCCCAGCGGACATCCTGTCACCTTCGAGTTTACGGCCGGCGATGTGGACTCGGACGACGAGGGTGAGGATGACGACTTCACCGCCGAGAGGATCCTGGCGGACAAGCCGGACCCGGGGACGCCTGGGGGGAGGCTTTATAAAGTCCGTTGGAAGGGATTCGCCGCGTCCAGGGATTCGTGGGAGCCTCCGAGCAGCTTTGTGCCGAGGTATACCACGGTCTGGTTGGAGTATCTAAAGAAAAAGAACATTTCTTTGGATGTCAAGGACGTGTTGGTCCATTTGGTGGCTGCAGTAGCACCGTAATGGATCCTCCTTGGCATTTTTGTTTGTCTTTGTGCTTGGGAGACGGGTGAGGGCGTTCATCCGGGGATTTTTGGGTCTTGATTGGTCATATGCCCCCTTCACTCGATCTCCACATATATATTTCATTGTGGTATGCTTATTTAGGTCGACCGACGACGTTTCTCTATCCTTGATCCCCTTGGTCCATGTTGTAGATCAAAAGGAGACCGGATATGGCGTAGGGCACCGATTATGAGTGTCCTCACCCCTCCCTTGGGGCATGGGGGACGCCTACGACGTGTGTGGGACCTCCATGTGTCCTTGGGACATGGGGGGGGGTGTGGAGCCCATTGGGGTCCTCCCGTCCTCTCTTCCATGACTTCCGAGCGGAAACAACGCTCTGAGAAGGGGGGTGAAGCCGGTTCGGACCCCGGTGGCCATCTTTGGGTCACTTGGGGTGTGTATCTATGTGCTGGCAAGCCGCCATTGGCGGATATCATACTCTCCAATCCACCTGACCTAACCTGATGTGATAGTGTGATAGGTTTGGCCATTCCAGTTATGAGCGGCCATATTCAATACCGAGGCGCCGCCGGCTGAGATCTATATACCAGAATATCAGGAATCAACAGAGTTTTTTTATCATAATTTTTCCGTAATTTTTCCGCCATCCGTTCTGATTGTCAATGTATCGACGAGTGTCAGTTGGCTCGCGATTTTGATGCATTCCTGTTGGGGGCCTGACCACGGGACGCTGCGGTGACCCGCACAGGCAAGCAGGCAGGCAAAGCACTGCGCTCACAGGGGCATTATTACGCTCGTGTCATGTGACAAAGCGTTTCAGGATCCTTGCCACTCTGAAACAAGGGAACAAAAGTATGTACAGCAACACATCAGGATATGTACACATGGGGTTAAGACTGGACTCGGGTAAGGGCATCACAGGACAATGGACACCCAGTCCCAACTCGTATCCCAATCCCAGGTCCGACCCTCTCAGTGGCTGGCAGGGGCGGGGGCTCAAACACAACCCATGCCCTGCTCAGTCCGGACCCTGAATCCCTGCCGATAGGGGAGGTGTCCCGGCCAGCCACAGGCGAGTTCCTGAGAACCAAGGCGGTCCAAGGCCAACCAACAGTCGCTCCCTATGCTCCCCTAACGGCAGGTCCCAACTCTCATCTGAGCGAGAGATATGGCCCCGCCATTATCCCCTAGGAGTTGGTAGCTGAAAATGGGCTGTTTCAGCCCAAACTGATATTAGCTCAAGAATCTCCAAAATTGACCCCTCGTCCGGACCCGCCAGAGGTAGGAACGAGGCAACTGACCCCATGCCCTTCGCTTGAGAACTTCCTGGAGCCCTCACCCAACCTGGTTCCCTCTGAGGTCCCGGCATCGGGGCGCCACGGGTTCGTCAAGTGGGGTCATAATTGTCAAAATGGCAAAATCGGCCGTCTCGGGCGACCGTCCAGGGTAGGAAACCTTGGCAATTTTGTCGCGCCAAGCCTTGATTCACGACCCTTGATATCCCCTCTGGTCCAATGCCCTGGGTTTTCGCTTGCTGTCACGCTGGCTGCTTACTGTTCACCAAGGGGGTGAACACGCGGATGGGGCAGAAAGCAGCATGCGGTGCAAACGGGGGGATCATGGATCGCACCAAAAGTTGAATAACTCCGGATGAGCCGGAGGAGCAAATACGAAACTCAATGGCATTCAACCCTTGGTCTCTAGCTACAATAATCCTCCTTTTTTCTGGCTAGATCCTGTGCCCCATGGAGATATGGTAATTCCAATATGGCATACAATGGCAAAAACAGCGAAATATGGCCAAAATGGCTCACACTCATGATTCCATATCTCCATGGCTACGGCGAGGGTCCTTTCAACCAAAGATGCTATAGACACATGGGACTTAGGTCCCAATACATGCCACTTGCCAACCCTCATGGTCGCCTCTAGCTATTTTCCCCATTGAAGGAAAAGTGACACACAAATGGGGCAGAATGGCAACATACCCCAAATTGGGTGACTCACAACTCTCCCTTCGAGAGGAGAGGCCACATGGGGAAAGACCCCATTCGATGCGGGTTTATGTGCCCTCTCCGAATCGCCCTTACCCTTGGTCAAGTGGCGCACACAACCTCGGCGGTGAAATCAGGGGGAGAAGGGGTTTGTGGCCATTCTGGGCAAAACGGCCAAAATTAACCCAAAAGTGGTCCCTCCAAATATCTTATCTCCGTATCGCAAGAGAAAGGAGCCTCGGGCTTTTGCATGGATGCAAACCGAAGCTTTGCTTCGGTTTTGCAACTAGAGTTGAGGTTCAAAGCATAATTGAAACATTTTTAACACCTCAATCATTGAAGCACACTATTTATGGGAAAAAGTGCATATATCGGCGATATTGGTATGTACATATCTTTTGGTCATTCAGGAACAAAAATATGAGTAAACACTTTTGGAGTAGGCCCATAGTAGGTGCCTTCACATATGCACACTATGGTTAGATTGTCTCCGCCCACTCGTGTCATTAGTGCTTGCATATGAGCGCGTGTGCAAAGAGGCAGTATGGCACGCGTGCTCACAAGGCGAAATTATATAAAATAGAAGAGAAGGTTGTAAAAATCAACCAAGCCATCCACGATGTCCTTCAGGGTCTCTACTTTACATATTGCCTTGATTTGAGGCTTAACTCCCCATAGGCTTCGAGTACAAGCCTGCGGGGGTTGGCCATTTTGGCCTAATTTTCGACCATAACTTGCCCTCTTTCGAAAATAGAGTTTTGGTACGCATTGAATTGCGCGGAGCCATCGTTGAGTTGGCTCGAAAAACGAAAATGGCCTAGGGCTTTTGGTCTTGTGAGCATTGTCTTCTGTTATTAACGTTCATGCTCACAAGGCCACAAGGTTAGCGTTTGCGCACGCAAACGACTTGGGTTTGCGAGACCCATAGGCTGCCTAAAACATCGCCATTGCCCGCTTCCCTATACAAAATGATATGCCCGCGTGAAAGGGCCATGGATGAAAGGCATAGGGGGGGAATGTAGGGTTCCGTCCAAACTCATGGTCCTTGAGAACCATGAGTTCGAGCGATCGACGGAAAAGCTTGCGCGCTGATTTTCTCGAAGACGCAACGGCGAAAAATTCTGGTGAACACACCAGATGAAAATACATTAAAAACCCTCTAGATTCTGCCCTTAAGTTCTCTTAGAACCTCAAAGGTACTCGAGAAAAATCCCTCACAAAACTTGCCACCGAGAAGCGACGAAAGCGCGCGAACAGGCGACAACAGGCGGCCATTTCACGACAATTAGAAATCGCGGTAGAAATCGGGTATTTCACCGATTTCCGACTGAAAATCGCCTAAGACAATAAAATTATGGTAATTCTAAATCGATTTATTGGTTAGAAATCGGATTCCAGATTTCGCGGGTTAGAGAACAGGGATATCCCGCTGACAGCCGGTGTCAACGGCTTCTGCACGGGTGTGACCGCTCACAGGCCTCCGGGCCATGGGCCATAGGTTCTTGGTACCGCTTCACCCCCCTCCTTAGAGCAAACCCTGCGGGGGGCTCGATAACACCCAAGCATGGCAGCGGGTACCCAGGACCCTCCCCTGAAGGGGGGGGGGGGTGTCACATCCTCACTTCAGGCTGATTTGCAGGTTAGGCTGCCCAAATCCCACAGTAAGACAGGTACGCTGCTGTAGCTGTTAGTAGCTGCAAGTATAGTATCAAGTATCAAGTCCCGGGTCCTGGCGGCGATTGTTCGGCATCCAAAGGACCCGTTAACCCATACCAGGCGCACCGGGTGCCGGCTGCGACGGTCACTACCACAGTGGCAGTGGCATACACGGCCAACATAGGCTTCACACGACGACCGAGGTGGTCCCACAGGTCGAAAGCGACCACAAAGATCCATTAGGCTACCCCAGGCTTCCCAAGGCCGCAGTCTGGGGGAGAGTCCCCACGGGTCCTTCCTTGGGCGCACCATGTCCATATCCACGACGCGAGTCCAGAGTGGTAAAGCCGAACGAGCTCCTCCATAAGGGATCGGGCATCAAGGCCGTCTTTTCCCTCGCCCCATTACCACGAAGGCCATGCATGGGGGAGTCCCCATGCAGTCTGGGCGGAGGCGTCGACTCCTCAAACCACCAGTTTCCCAGGCAGACTGACCGAGGTCAGGACACCGGAGGTCGCCACCCGACTGCAAGTGCGTCTGCGAGTCGGTAGGCTCACACTGGGACTGACAGTGGCGGACAGCTAGGAGTGTAGTCAGGCAACTGGGCTTCCCGCCTGGCACCATCAGGATCTGAGCACATCACAGCCACTAGGGCACACGGTATCACGGGCACTCAAACAGAAGAATCTGTACTTAGGTACTGGTCCAGGCTGGACCATATGTAAGAGCTTGTACACGGCGACTCAAGGCGCCTGCGTATTCTGATTCGCATCCCCTCGGGGGGGGAAAAACAGTCCATAGGCACTGATGGGCTGACAATACGCAACATACAGATGCACATATCCTGGGGGGCAGAAAAGTAAGCAATAAACGGGGTAAATAGGCGTGTAAACACACTCTGGATAGAGCGCCAAACCACGCCCCGGTCAGGATAAGGCATATGCAGGGGGGTGGACAGGAAAGCGCCTGAGTTCAGGCCATATATAGTCTGCAGACACACGTAGACTGGTCTGGATCCCGCAAGTGCCATGGGACCAGACCACACAGCAAAAAAAACGCAATGCCGATGACAGCGGCATCCGTTGCGCAACGTCGTATGGGCTTCAAGGCCCCAAGAGCTCAGAAAATGTGAAGGTCAGTCGCCCTGCCTGGTTTCCCAAGGATTCAGCAGGTGGGGAGTGACAAATAGAAGTGGAAAAGAGGGGTCATCCTCCCCTGGATTCAGCAGGGGGGGTATATGGCCACTCTGATGGCAGGTCACCGGAAGATGGAAGAGAGCAAGCAACTGAGGGACGATCCGTCGACCTAACAAGCGCCCAACATGCATCAGGGGAGAGCTCAGGGCGGTGATCAGGCGCCCCTGGCTGCAATCGCCCGGGTGAGTGCTGCCAAGTCCGAGACATTTATCTTGGTCTTGTGCTTGCGGATGTACTCCATGAAGGGGGTATTAATCCGCGGCACGAACGAGGAGACGGGTTCCCAGGTGTCGTGGGACGGCCCATAGCCTCGCCAACGAACCTTGAACTCCAGGCCTCCGGGTGCCGAGGCGTCCGGACGCTGAGCCAGGATCTTCTCGACGGTGTAGTCGTCATGCTCAGCAAAATCGTCGTCCGAATCAGCCTCATGTGCGGCAAAGTCCAGGGACACATGTTGGCCACGGAGGTCGGGTTCCCGCACACGGAGTTGACTCTCGTGGCGCTCCCGGAACTGTCCGTGACCCACCTTGATGCGGTAGGTGTCCTCATCAATCCTGCGGACCACCTCTCCGGGTGTGAACCAGGTTTTGGTGCGGTGGGTGCCCATAGGGCGGGGTCTGATCACCCACACCGCGTCTCCCACCCTGAACTTTTGCCCTGTCGAGCTCGGGGCGGACTTCTGACGCTCAGCATGCTCCTTCTCGAGCTGCTGACGGCCGTCCCGCGCCGTTGCCTCTTTCCTTGGCATCCATAGCCATGCCATCACCAGACAAGGGAAGTCCCCTACCCAGGGGGTCCCTGCCGAACAGAATCTGGTGAGGGGACAAACCACCCGGAGTGGGGGTGTCATGATGGGCCTTCAGAGCGGGCCACATCTCCTCGAACCAGTTCCGACGTGGATTGGTGATGTGAATCTTGCGCAGCTTCTCGAACAGCTGCCGTCCAGCCACTTCAGCCCGGCCATTGGACCGGCTGAGATAGGCGACGCTCCTGGCATGACGTATTCCCATGAGGGAACACATGGCCTTGAACCAGCCACCAGTAAACTGGGGCCCTCGGTCACTGCAAATGGTGTGGGGGATGTCAAAGACGGTCAGCCAATGACGAATCATCATGACTGCCACTTCCTTGGCAAGCAACCCCTTTTTGCGTGCTGGAACGGCTACTACGTAGCCGCTGTGGCGGTCCACACAAAGGACCACACAGTCAAAGGTCTCCTTGCCAATGTGAACTTCGGGCATGGAGAAGACGTCCATGGCAACGCTCTCCATGGGCTGGTCAGGCACCGGAGTCCATTGGGCTTCCCCTCTGACGTTCTGGTTATCGGGATTGCAGGCCGGACAGACCGAGCAACCCTTCCTGACCTTCTTGATCGTGGTGTAGAGATTGATCTGGTCCATCTCGAACCGGCGCTGCATGTCCAGGGCTTGCTTCTTGACCCCTGGGTGCATCATGTGGTGGTGCCAAGCTTCACACAGCTCGAGCATTCGGGACTCTGGGACGAGCAGCTTACCATTCCGGTAGAGCTTGCAGTCTTCCTCAGTCAGCCTCTTTGGCCACTTCTGCCCGTCATCAGGGTCGGTCACAGCCCTATATTCGGCCTGAAAGGCCTCAGACTCCTAGATTCGGCCTGAAAGGCCTCAGACTTGGCGTAGTCGTCAGTCCAGTCGTCCTGGAGGCAGGATTCAGGGAAGAGGTGCTTGTCGGACTCAGCTCCATCAGGGGCGAGTACTCTGACCGCTCTGCCCATCCTCGTTTCGAGGGGGGCATCCGCCGCCATGACAACGAAGCATTTAACACCCTCCTCCTCCATCAGGCGCTCCATTTCGATGATCCTCTTGGCTTCAGCGGTCTCAGCCTCATCGCCATGGGCAGACACGTCCGTCATGCCCTTGCTGGGGGGATAGGCCCACCTACTGAGACAGTCCGCCACGGTGTTGTCCTTGCCAGGAACATACACAACCGTGAGGTCGAACTTGGCCAAGGTCTCATGCCATCTTGCCCGTTGCGAGGCGGGACCTGAGGGGGTGTCCACGTGCTCCTTGTGCCAAGACCGCAGACTCTGATGGTCGGTGCAGACGGTGACGGGATGGAGGGCTATGTACCCAGCCCATTTTCTGAGAGCCATGACGATGGCATACGCCTCCTTTTCTCGGGGCGTCCACGTCCGTCTCTGGCCTTCCGCCAGGACTTGGCTCCAGAAGGCCACTGGCACGTGCCTCCCATCGTCAAGCACTTGCTCGGACACAGCGCCAACGGCGTAGTCGGAAGCGTCGGTGCGCAGGACAAACCCTCAATCGGGATCCACGAGGTGCAGACCCACTGCGGATAGCAGCGCCTGCTTCATCCCCTCAAAGGCACGGTCGGACTCATCATTCCAGACCAGAGCCTTCTTGGACCCTTTCTTGGTCTCCTCTCGGTTGCCCTTGAGCATGGTCGTCATGGGGGCTGCATACTCGGCATACATCTTGATATACCCCGAGTAGTATTTGCAGAACCCCAAGTACGCCCGTAGCTCAGAGACCGTTTTGGGCTTTTCCCAGTGCTCAATCGCAGCCACCTTGCCAGGTATGGGCTTCCGCTGCCCGTTCCCGACGACGTGGCCAGCGAAGACCACCTCGCTTACCGCAATGGTGGCCTTGTCACTGCTGCCCGTGAGTTTGTGCCAGACCAGAAGGTCCAGCACTCGAGTGACGTCCCTCTCATGTGCCTCCAGGAGCTCCTCGTAGCTCATACCGACGCGTTCCCGTGGGGGGTCGGCCACGGGACGCTGCGGTGACACGCACAGGTGAGCAGGCAGGCAAAGCACTACGCTCACAAGGGCATCAATACGCTCGTGTCATGTGACAAAGCGTTTCAGGATCCTTGCCACTCTGCAACAAGGGAACGAAAGTATGTACAGCAACACATCAGGATATGTACACATGGGGTTAAGACTGGACTGGCATAAGGGCATTACAGGACAATAGACACTCAGTCCCAACTTATATCCCAATCCCAGGTCCGACCCTCTCAGTGGCTGATGGGGCCGGGGGCTCAAACACTACCCATGCCCTGCTCAGTCCGGACCCTGAAACCCTGCCAATGGGGAGGGTGTCCTGCCCAGCCACAAGCGAGTTCCTGGGAACCAACGTGCTCCAAGGCCAACAGAGGATGGCTCCAAATGCTCCCTCAATTGCAGGTCCTAACTCCCTTCTGAGCCAGAGATATGGCGCCGCCATTATCACCTAGGAGTTGGTAGCTGAAAATGGGCTGTTTCAGCCCAAACTGAAATTAGCTCAAAAATCTCCAAAATTGACCTCTCGTCCGGACCCGCCAGAGGTAGGGACGAGGCAACTGACCCTATGCCCTTCGAATACGAACTCCCTGGAGCCCTCACCCAACCTGGTTTCCTCTGAGGTCCCGGCATCAGGGCACCGAGTGTTCGTCAAGTGGGGTCATGATGCCGAAACCACCAAAATTGGCGTCATTCCCACGCGCGGCTTGCCCGGCCAGGGCAAGGCCAATGGCTCACAGGTTAGGAGGCAGGACCTAGGACTCATATCTGAGTGTACAACTTGAAGTTAGGTCCGGGCTCCTTGTGGGCATAGAGAAATGGGGCCGCCAATTGACAACACGGAAGGGGGAAATTGGGGTCCCAAAATGGGGTCATTTTGGCTGCTCGAAATGAGCCAAAATTCGGGGTGCTCCCAATAGTATATCTCCATGCCGGCTTGGAGATCAGATCCGCCATTCCATACGCAATCCACCAGGAGTCTAACAGAGATTTCCATGTATTTGGCTAACATAGATCTCAATGCCACTGAGCCTGGTGTCGATCCCAATTGGGTCCACAAATGCCAAAATGGCAAAATTGCCCACACTCACTTTGGGCTAGCGCCTTAACGAAGGTTGCTCCGCTTCGCCCACGTGGTGTGTGAACCATGGGGACCAATATACATAACACCCATGTCATATATGGTCCATTGGTCCATGCGTCCGGCGTGCACGGGTGGGCTCAACATAGTGCACGGCGGGCAGCAAAAGTGGAAAATTGCTCAAAATGGCCAAAAATGCGCACACTCATGGTTGGGGCAAATGAGGCACATGCCCGACTTGGACCGGAGTGTGCCATAGGATTGGTATCAAGTCCTATGTGTCCAACATATCTTTTGGGCGTCGCCCAACTCCTCCGGTTTTGGGAATGGCAGGGTCGCCAAGTGAGCCCATGATTTGGGATAGTCCCAAATTGCCAACATGGCGGCCACGGTATGCCAATCTCAAGAGGAGTTATTCGCCGGGTCCAAGATATGTTGGGCACCGAAGTATGTACCCTCATAACATACTTGGGTCATGATCCCAATTGAGCGCAACGTTGAGATACACGGTCGCCACTTGACATCATGACGGGCCAAAAACGGCAAAATTGGCGGAAAAAAACACAAAAGTGCCTTGAAAGGTGCACAATTATGTTATAATATCTTCGGCTTGGATCGTGCAATCAACTAATCCTTCTAAACAGAATGACTTGACGCCAATGACCTTCGATTCCACATATGTGCTCCACTTGGGGCGCTTTGAAAGGTCACGAGCGCTACTTCCCAAGTGGGCACATGAAATTATGGAAAATTGCAAAACACACACCTTGCTCCCAACGCATCGCTTCGGGATCGCCACACAAGCTTCCCTTCACGAAGGTTAGGCTTGCAATTGATCGTAGGGAGTATGGAGAAGGGGCTTGCACAACATGAGGTCCATTGGCGGGTTTGGCTTGGAGCGATGGACCCGCCAAATGGGCACGCAACACAACACAAGGCACATACTCCATATTGCCCAAAAAGGTAGCCCCCCCCACGATATGTCATGCCCCTCCAAGGGCATAACTTTGTGTCAATGGCTCATAGGAAATCCAGGAGAGTTCCTATGCATCATCAACACTTGCGCGCTACACTCGAAATTTATCTTAACGCACGCAATATCATGGCCAAAGAGTTATAACGCAAACTCTACCCTCTTGACCATGATCCATTACACTAGCGCGCACGTGTGGAAACGCAAGGCGTATAATGCTTCCTAAATTACGTCGGGAGTATTGTGAATACATCCCACGTTTCCTTATTGTCATTCCTCGCAAGCGGCACGAGATATGACCCTCACAAGTGGCCCCACGAATCAACTTTGTTTTGCCCATATCTCTAAGACAAATGGAGGGCAAGATAAAAGGAAAGTTGATTCGTGCATAGGGAAGCACGTAGGTCCACTTGAAAGAGGTCAAATCAAGTGCGGGGATGTCGAAGTCGAAAATCCGATTTCGACATCCTGAAAAATTCGGATTAAGGTTGCGAGTGTAGAATGTGAAAATTGCGGATGCATCAATGCAGTTCCTGAAGACTTTAGAGCCTTCGTCACGGATAGCGTTAAAATTTCCATTAATAACAGTTAAACTGGCGGTTACGCTAAAGTCGCGAGCTAACCGCCAGCTGTCGAAACAGTGAATATCAGAACGGAAGCGTAAAAATTGACGGAAACAATATGAAAATAAGACCCTGGTGATTCCTGATATTCTGATATATAAATCTCCGCTGGCGGTGCATCGGTTGCCGATGCGGGGCTTCACGGCACGGAACACGCTCCAGCCGGGCTCGCACCGGGCGTCAACGGGCGCCTTCCGTGCATGGGGTTAGTGGACCGGAGACCGGTCTTCCCTTCCATACATGGGGTTAGTGGACCGGAGACCGGTTGTATGCCCTGCCCTAGCCATGGGGTTCTGGGTACCGCTTCACCCCCCTCCTTAGAGCAAACCCTGGGGGGGGCTCGATAATACCCACGCATGGCAGCGGGTACCCAGGACCACCCCCTGAAGGGGGGGTGTGTCCCATCCTCACCTCAGGCCGATTGGTGGGTTAGGTTGCGCATAACAATCGCACTGTAGAACAGGTATGAAGCTGTAGTCGTTAGTAATCAAAAGTACAGTATCAAGTATCAAGTCCCGGGTCCTGGCGGCGATTGTTCGGCATCCAAAGGACCCGTTAACCCATACCAGGCGCACCGGGTGCCGGCTGCTACGGTCACCACCACAGTGGCAGTGGCATACACGCCCAAGATAGGCGACACACGACGACCGAGGTGGTCCCACAGGTCGAGAGCGACCACAAAGATCCATCAGGCCACCCCAAGCTTCCCAAGGCCCGCCGACTGGGGAGAGTCCCCACGGGTCCTTCCTCGGGCGCACCATGTCCATATCCATACGACGCGAGTCCAGAGTGGTACAGCCGAGCGAGCTCCTCCTTAAGGGATCGGGCATCAAGGCCGTCTTTTCCCTCGCCCTATTACCAAGAAGGCCATACATGAGGGAGTCCTCATGCAGTGTGGGCGGAGGCGTCGACTCCTCAAACCACCAGTTTCCCAGGCAGACTGACCGAGGTCAGGACACCGGAGGTCGCCATCCGACTGCAAGTGCGTCTGCGAGTCGGTAGGCTCACACTGGGACTGACAGTGGCGGACCGCTGGGAGTGTAGTCAGGCAACTGGGCTTCCCGCCTGGCGCCATCCGGATCTCCACATACACAGCGAATAGGGCACACGGTATCACGGGCACTCAAACAGAAGAATATGTTCGTCGGTAATGGTCCAGGCTGGACCTTAAGTAAAAGCATGTAAACGGCGACTCAGGGCGCGTCTGTATTTCGATTCGCATCCCCTGGGGGGGGAGAAAACAGTCCATCTGTCGGTGATGGGCTGACTATCGTAACGTACAAATGCACACATCCTGAGGGGGCATAAAAGCAAAACAAACGGGGTAAATAGGCGTGTAAACACACTCTGGACAGAGCGCCAAACCACGCCACAGTCAGGATAAGGCAAATGCAGGAGGGTGAACAGGAAAACGCCTGAATGCAGGCCATATATAGTCTCGAGACACACGTTGACTGGTCTGGATTCCGCAGGTGCCATGGAACCAGACCACACACCAAAAATTTGCAATGCCGATGACAGCGGCATCCGTTGCGCAACGTCGTATGGGCTTCAAGGCCCCAAGAGCTCAGAAATATGAAGGTCAGTCGCCCTACCTGGTTTCCCAAGGATTCAGCAGGGGGGGAGTGACGAAAAGAAGAAGAGAGGGGCCATCCTCCTCTGGAGTCAGCAGGGGGGGGTATATGGCCACTCTGATGGCAGGTCACCGGAAGATGGAAGAGAGCAAGCAAGTAAGGGACGATCCGTCGGCCTCACAAGAGCTCAAAACGCATCAGGGGAGAGCTCGGGGCGCTGATCAGGCACCCCTGGCTGCAATCGCCTGGTTGAGTGCTGCCAAGTCCGAAACATGGATCTTGGTCTTGTGCTTGCGGATGTACTCCATGAAGGGAGTATTGACCCGCGGCACGAACGAGGAGACGGGTTCCCAGGTGTCGTGGGACGGCCCATAGCCTCGCCAACAAACCTTGAACTCCAGACCTCCGGGTGCCGAGGCCTTCGGACGCTGAGCCAGGATCTTCTCGACTGTATAGTCGTCCTGCTCAGCATAGTCGTCGTCCGAATCGGCCTCATGTGCGGCATAGCTCAGAGACACATGCTGGCCACGGAGGTCGGGTTCCCGTACACGGAGTTGACTCTCGTGGCGCTCCCGGAACTGTCCGTGACCCACCTTGATGCGGTAGGTGTCCTCACCAATCCTGCGGACCACCTCGCCGGGTGTGAACCAGGTTTTGGTGCGGTGGGTGCCCATAGGGCGGGGTCTGATCACCCACACCGGGTCTCCCACCCTGAACTTCTGCGCTGTCGAGCTCGGGGCGGACTTCTGACGCTCAGCATGCTCCTTGTTGAGCTGCTGGTGGACGTCCCGCGCCGTTTGCTCTTGCCGCGCGAAGAATTCCTTGGCATCCATAGCCATGCCATCACCAGACAAGGGAAGTCCCCTACCCAGGGGGTCCCTGCCGAACAGAATCTGGTGAGGGGACAAACCGCCCGGAGTGGGGGTGTCATGATGGGCCCTCAGAGCAGGCCACATCTCCTCAAACCAGTTCCGACGTGGATTGGTGATGTGGATCTTGCGCAGCTTCTCGAACAGCTGCCGTCCAGCCACTTCAGCACGGCCGTTAGACCGGCTCAGATAGGCGACGCCCATGGCATGACGTATCCCCATGAGGGAACACATAGCCTTGAACCAGCCACCAGTAAACTGGGGCCCTCGGTCACTGCAAATGGTGCGGGGGATGTCAAAGACGGTCAGCCAATGACGAATCATCATGACTGCCACTTCCTTGGCAAGCAACCCCTTTTTGCGTGCTGGAACGGCTACTACGTAGCCACTGTGGCGATCCACACAGAGAGCCACACAGTCAAAGGTCTCCTTGCCAATGTGAACTTCGGGCATGGAGAAGACGTCCATGGCCACGCTCTCCATGGGCTGATCAGGAACCGGGTTCCATTGGGCTTCCCCCTTGACGTTCCGGTTATCGGGATTGCAGGCCTGGCAGACCGAGCAACCCCCCCTGACCTTCTTGATGGCGGTGTAGAGAACGATATGGTCGATCTCGAACCGGCGCTGCATGTCAAGGGCTTGCTTCTTGACCCCTGGGTGCAGCATGTGGTGCTGCCAAGCTTCACAAAGCTCGAGCACCCGGGACTCCGGTACTAGCAGCTTACCATTCCGGTAGAGCTTGCCATCTTCCTCAGTCAGCCCTTTTGGCCACTTCTGCCCGTCGTCAGGGTCGGTCACAGCCCTATACTCGGCCGCAAAGGCCTCAGACTTGGCGTAGTCGTCGGTCCAGTCGTCCTGGAGGCAAGACTCCAGGAAGAGGTGCTTGTCGGACTCAGCTCCCTCAGGGGCGAGTACACTGACCGCTCTGCTCACCCTCTTTCCGAGGGGGGCATCGGCAGCCATGACGACGAAGCATTTTACACCCTCCTCCTCCATCAGGCGCTCCATCTCGATGATCCTCTTGGCTTCAGCGGTCTCAGCCTCATCGCCATGGGCAGAGATATCTGTCATGCCCTTGCTGGCGGGATAGGCCCACCTGCTGAGACAGTCCGCCACGGTGTTATCCTTTCCAGGAATATACACAACAGTGAGATCGAACTTGGCCAAGGTCTCATGCCATCTTGCCCTTCGGGAGCCGGGAACTGAGGGGGTGTCCACGTGCTCCTTGTGCCACGACCGCAGACTCTGATGGTCGGTGCAGACGGTGACGGGATGGAGGGCTATGTACCCAGCCCATTTCCTGAGAGCCATGACGATGGCATACGCCTCCTTTTCACGGAGATCCACGTCCGTCTCTGGCCTTCCGCCAGGACTCGGCTCCAGAAGGCAACGGGCACGTGCCTCCGGTCGTCAAGCACTTGCTCGGACACAGCGCCAACGGCGTAGTCGGAAGCGTCGGTGCGCGGGACGAACCCTCGGTCGGGATCCACGACCTGCAGACCCACTGCGGATAGCAGCGCCTGCTTCGTCCCCTCAAAGGCACGGTCGGAATCAGCATCCCAGACCAGAGCCTTCTTGGACCCCTTCTTGGTCTCCTCTCGGTTGCCCTTGAGCATGGTCGTCATGGGGGCTGCATACTCGGCATACATCTTGATATACCCCGAGTAGTAGTTGCAGAACCCCAGATACGCCCGTAGCTCAGAGACCGTCTTGGGCTTTTCCCAGTGCTCAATCGCAGCCACCTTGCCAGGTATGGGCTTTCGCTGCCCGTTCCCGACTACGTGGCCAGCGAAGACCACCTCGCTTACCGCAATGGTGGCCTTGTCACTGCTGCCCGTGAGTTTGTGCCGAACCAGAAGGTTCAGCACCCGAGTGATGTCCCTCTCGTGTGCCTCCAGGAGCTCCTCGTAGCTCATACTGGGGTCCCCGGACGCGATGATCACGTCGTCCACGAAGGGGTCCGCACAGTCGCGCACCGGCTCAAGCAGGTTCTCCAGCATCCGCTGAAAAGCCGCATTGCCGTTGGTAACGCCCATGGGCATCACCTTCCACTGGAGAGGTCCAAGTGGGGTCCTCATGGCTGTGCAGGCACGGGACTCCTCGGCGAGAGGCATCTGATGATAACCATGTTTCAGGTCAATCACCGTGAAGATCCTCCGCCGGTGTTGTATTTGCAGCATGTCCTCAATGAGGGGCAGCGTATAGCTGTCGTGCTGCGTTCGGGCGTTTAGGCCGCGGTAGTCGACCACGAGCCGCCATTCACCGGCCACCTTCTTGGGGACGACGAAGCACGGAGAGGCCCATTCGGAGTGGCACGGCTCGAGCCAGCCTCTCTGGATGAAGTCACGGAGGATCTTCTCCATGGCCTCCTTCCACTCGCCCCTAAGGGCAAGCTCCCGGTGACGATACACACGGGGGTCCTGCTTCAGTCGTATCTTGGCCTCGCCATACGGTCCACGCACCGGTGGGGGAAACACAGGCTTTCCGCTGAAGAAGGTATCCCCATACTTCTGCTTCAGCCTGGCCCTCAATGCCTGAATCTTGGGGCAATCGTCGGACTCCGCCTTGGCTTTTCCGGGCACTTGAACCACGGAGCTTACTTGAGGGGTAGCTACTCCGCTCGTCTTTGGCTCAGGCGGTCTTCCCAGGTGGCCCAAAGGGCCATCTCTGGTCTTGCCTCGGAATAGATCGCCGTAGGTGGGTGGGTTACCCCCGATTGGCTCGTCCTGGCTGGACAGGTGGTCCCGCACCCTCTGAACGAAGGTGTTCCCTTCATAGGAACCAGAGACGATTGAGTCCACTTCCCACCAGGCTTTGTCCTGGCCTTTGCCCTCACGCTGGTTTCCCCAGTCGTGAAAGGGCTGATCCATATATCCCTGAACCAGATCCAGCTCCTCTTCTGTGAGGGGGTCTTCTGATTCCGATTATTCGATGTCAACAGGGGGAACCGCAAAGCATTGCCGCCAGGGCTCTGCTATGATGCGGTTGACACACACGAAGTCCGTGGCGTCGGCCTGATCAAGGCCCCCATCCACATAGTGGAATTCTGTTGGCCATCTCTGGGGTGGCATGGGCTGTCCCTTAGCGTCCTGATAGACACTCTCTCGAGCCGGTAGGCCGACCTTGTTTAAGGTCATGTTGGTCAATGAGGCTACCCAATGTCGGGTACTTTCCTCCTCGGTGCATCCCATAGGAACAACCAGCACTGCCTTGGAGCAGTCTTTGCGAATCTTCGCTATCGCTCTTGGAATGTCCCAACGGGGGCAATGGATCCACATCAAGCCCTGATGCGGACCCCAGTGCTTCTTCCACGCGGAGTTCTGGGCGCTCCAGTACTTCTCACACACCCGAAGATGGGCGGAGGTTCCTGAAGAGAACGCATCCAGGGCCAGATCCGAAGCTACCAGGTCCGCAACCACTCGGCTCGCCACTTCCGGCCTTACGCCGTACTCCTGGTTTGCTGGCCCAGTTGGCTCAGTGCCCAGTGCGGCTACTTCGAGCTGATCGCGTTCGAGGTGGATCCATTGGCATTCCACATGGTGCTCAGGTGACGAAAGCCACGAGAGCTGGTCGTCCTCGTACAGGGTCTTGGAGGCCCTTGGCCGGGAGGACGCCGGAGTCCGTGTCCATCATGAAGTCGTACCAGACGATCATGTCCGAGTCCATCTCGGCCTCGTAGAAGCGACCGTGCAGGAGGATTTCCTTGTCGAGGTCTGGGCGGCTCAGCTCACGATGGTTCACGAACTGCAGCCCAATGGCCGCTTCCTTCGTGCCTCCCACCATGTACTGGCTGTTCGCCACCTTCAGCCTGACAGGTTTCCGACCCTCGGTCAGACACTCTGGCGGAAGTAGGCCAGCCTTGACTAAGCTGACCTGAGCTCCCGTGTCGACCAACACGTCGAATACCTTTTCCACTTCCCCGCATAGGGCACGGACCTTAAGATGCAACTGCCGCTCGCGACCGACACGGCGCAGGGCGTGCAAACTCAGGATCTCCGGCCGTTCCAGAAGCTCAACAAGCGACTGGTGCAGGTCGTGGACAATGGGCTCAGGCTGCCCATCTGCAGCATCCCGCTGCGGTCCGGGTGATCCTCCGATACTCTCGGATAGATCTTGAAGTACGTCAAACACATTCTTGGTCGCGAAGGACGGACGGGTGCAAGGGTTCGTGCCTTCGATTGCCCTCACCCCGCCTCCGCGACTGGGTGCCGGACCGGGCCTTCCGCCCGCGGCAGTCCCCTTGTGCTTATCGACTCCCGACTGGGATGGTTCGGCGCTTCCCACGTCACCATCCTGCGACCGCCCTAGCTGGGGCCCTTGGCTGCAGGGGCTCCGCTAGGGGGCGTCGGTTGTGGAAGTAGGGGAAGTCTCCTCGGCATCAACCTCGTTGACGCCCTTCTTCCTTTCCCTTTTTTCCTTTCTAGTCGTCTTGTTCTTTTTTTGAGGCATGGCGGTCCCCCGCCGAAGAAACACAAAACATTGCTCCCATGCGAGGTTCACCGACAGACAGCCGCATATGTACAAAAAGAAGTTTAAACCTGCCCAAGGTGCTAAGCACTTTCATAACTGAAACCATGGGCTACAAGCAGGCTTTCCTAAATTTGCAATATGTGGACCTGGTGAGTGGCAATGTGGTTTTGTGCCGGATGGTCATTGAAGTTGTTTCAGTGAGAGGGAAGAAACAGTTGAGTGTGATTTTGGCGATTATTGGTGGTCAGAGGCGATGAAAAAATCGGTGACTAAAATCAAAAACAAGTATGTGAAAACACAAGAGAACCTGCAGTCGCCCTGTCCCTTGCGTAGCAACACTGGGCCAATCTGTGTGAGAATTAGTGAAGACCGACAGTGAACAATTATCCAATCAAATGGGGTTCTGCTCGGCGTAAGTGTTCATATTCTCGAACCAGTTGGATGGCCATCCAGGCTTTGTATTTCACATTTGTGTGACAGTTGATGTTGTTCTCGTGAACCACATTTACCCAAGCTTTAGCCATCAAGCGAGAGTATGTAGGGCGGTTGTGAAGTAGTTGCCAAAGTCTTGACTTCAGACGTTTGTCATCGACTTGAAATTGATCACTGAGAGGAAGGGTGGATTCAGTCTTATCTGTTTCAACGTTGCTTGGAGACTCAGGAGGGGTGAAAGAATTTGCTTGATCGTGAGGGAGTGCAAGATCGTGTTCGTCTGCGCCAGAGTTGCTGGACGACTCCAGAGCAGGGAGGGAGTCTGATGCATAGTGCAGTGATGCGTCTTCAAAGAGTTGGCATTGTTCCTTGGGACTGTCGTATATGGCCATTGTTCTTGATTTCCAATACGTTGGTGGCGCTGATGCCGCGGATGGCACGGATTCAGGCTCATTTTCGGTTGACGAGCTGTCCCAAAAACGCCCTTTTGGCTCAGAGGCAGCACGGAACTCGACACCGTTGTCCGATGATTCATGAAACTCAAGTCTGGCTTTTTCCTCTGCTGGAGTAGGACCGATGTCGTCCTGAATGGGTTCAGGGGGCACGCGAGTCTCGCTCTTCTTTTCCTTGGATTTGCCGACAGCTCTCGTGTTGAGGAGAGGCAATGAGTGCTCAGAAAGCGAATCATGGTCATTTTTTTGAAAAGTGACTTCTTCTGGACTTGAGTTACTTCGGCAGTGTGTGGGATTATCCGCTGGATCTTTGGAGTCGTTGCTCGGGAATAACAGAGATGCTGCTTCAACTTGAGGGTGCCATGCTTTAGCTTCGCTTACTTGACGGCCTTGGTGGTATTGGAGAAACTTTGGCAGGTTGCGCCGATTGCAGGTTTTGGTGATGCCCTTTTTTTGCTGCTCTGCATTGCTTGCAGCGCAGTGGGAGATGTAGTCCGCGGTCCAAAAACCATTGTGCTGCCGCTTGTTCGAGTTCAAAGGCAGACTGACAGTCTTTGCACCTCTTCGTTTGATCTGGTAATTCTACTTTGGGTTGTCGGAAATGCTTGACTCTCCGTACTGAAGTCCAGCTTGCAGATGAATCTGCGGAGGAGTGTTCGGAGTGTTTATTGGCGGTTGACGTGGTTGTGGATGGCCCAGTGTGCACGCCAAGGGTGGAGGGGACAGTACCCTTGGAAAAGTTGCCAGATGAATGTACATCCAGTTCTTCTTCGGCCGGAAGCCCATTTTTGCCTGAGGCGTACGGGGAATGAGTAGAAACGTGATTTGGCGTGTTTGTTTGTGTTTGACTGCAGAGTGATAAATCATCGTTGTGAGAAAACAAGCAGTTGTGTTTAAAGCGGCAGCGCTCTCTAAACGGACATGGAGATTGTTTACCGAGGCTCTTAGAAAGCAGACGATTTATGTGAAGGAGTATTGAGATGTGATGATCCGCTGGTACGAGTTGAATTGAAGTCGTCTTGTTCTTGTCCTTGTTCTGGTCGTTCTGGTTGTTCTCCTTGTTCTTGTTGTCCGACCTGGGGACCCAGTTCCTCTTGATCTCCTGGATCTCCTTGGCCAACTCGGTCCCCTGCGACACCAGCTTGGAGAGCTCGTCCCTGTCCACCTCCACCTTGGCTTCCCGGATACCCGCGGGCGCACGCTTCTTCGACCCGTGCGCCTTCTTGTAAGCCTCCGTGTCGGCTTTGTGGACGGGGCATGTTCGGTGGTCATGGTTGAAGCCTCGCTTCCTCCCATAACACACGAAACAGCCCTGAGGGTGAGCTCGTATGAACGAAGGACAGCGGAGGGTCGCCAATACGGCGAGGGTCCCTCTTCTCCTGCTTCCTCCAACCCTGTTGCAGGGGCTTCCAGTTTCCGGGCTTGCTCCCCGCGCTCAGGTTCTTGGCCACGAAGGCACAAACGGCCACTTCCGCGGGCTCATCGTCGTCGTCATCGTCGACGAGAGTCTCATCGCCGCCTGCTCCCGCTGGGTCCATGGCAGCTTCCCCGCCAGGTCCCTCGCCAACGTAGTTGACGTCGCGGTCGCCGGGCCTCAACCCGCGGGTGTGGTGGAGGTTTCGGTACTCCTTGAGTACTTCCTCGCCAACCCACTCCAGGATCTCGCCGCAGCTCATCCGCGCCGAGATGGCCTGCAGACGGATGGTCTGGCCGCTCAACTCACACTCGTCAAGGCGCCACATCGCGGTCTTCTCGCGATCGCCTGAGACGGTGATGAGGAGAGCGTTCCGCAGGGAGTGCCGTTTGACATCCCGGGCCACGTTCTTCCTCGTCCAAGCCACCACGTTCGTATGATCCTCTTTGGGGAGCATCATCTTGACCGTGTGGTTGGACTTGGCCTGCTTTGATTCCTCCTTGGTGACCCTCTTGATCCATGCTTCCGGCAGCATGGAGAGCAGGCGAGCCTGCTCGTCACCCTCGTTCCAATCCTCCACGTTGCGGCGGAAGAGGGTGTATTTCCCTCGGAAGTCACACCAGTCCCGTAGGCGGATCTCCCGTCCATCATGCTCAAGCTTGATGGACTTCCACCGCTTGGCAGCCACCTGCGGAGCGTTCACCCGCTCCTGCTCGTTGAGCCACTTCTTGGCTTCCTTGAGGGTCTTGATTTTCCCCTCCTTGGTCGCCACGAAGTATAGCTCTCCGAGCACTTCCGGCAGGCGGTACCTGAACCGTCTGAAGACATACTCCTCCGCATCAGCGGGATGCAGGTCCTCAGTAACGGTTACCCCCCAATCGTCCAGCTTCTCCAAGAAGCGGTCGAGGTTGAGGGGGTTGCCGTCGTACATGGGGGGCTTGATGTCCTTCAAGTCTTCCCACACGGCGGCATCCGCGGCCTTCGAGACCATGAACGCCGGCCGCGAGGTCGACCGAGGTTCCCATCGGCCTCTCCCACGGACTCCCACGGCCGCCACGTCCATCTCCTCCATGGAATCCCTGTGGCTACGCCGCGGTTCCTCCAGGTACGCTGAACCCAGATGTTCACGCCGTACTCCTTCCATGTATGCCTCCTCATCACGGCGCCGGCAGCTGCGTTCAGCGGCCTCCCGTCGTACACCACGCGGCGGGCTGATGTCGAACTCCTCCATGTCCAGATCCAGGTCCTCATCTCCGCCGACGTCCCACTCCACGTCTCCTCCGGGGACCTCATCCCTGAGTCCACCATAACGTCCTCCAGCCATTGGGATTGGCACCGGGGCTGGTGCCGGGCGTCGGGGGCGTACAGGCGTCCACGGTGGAGCACGGCGGTTGTGGTAGTCCGAGCTGAGCCACTCATCACGCCAATCCTCACTGCCACTGCCGGGCGGCACGCGCTCGTTGCGGCGGCCCGCGCTGTGGTGAGAGGGGGCGGTGAGAGAGGGGGCACTGGCGCCGGGGCGACTCCTGGGGGCTCCGCCGGGGGCGTGGGGTCTGCCTGGACCTGGTCCGGGTCCCCAGCCGTCGTCCGACGAGCCAGACTCCAGGGGTGGGTGGTCGCTGCCGACGCTCCCACGGGCCTCCAGCGCGTCCAGCCTCTGCTGCAGGCCGCTGATGACCGTGTTCAGCTGCCTGGTCTCGGCCCTGGCGATGTCCAGCTCTCTCTGCGCGCGCGCGGCAACCTCGGAGATGCGAGTCATCTCGCCCTTGCCCGTGTCTACCTCGCGCTCGAGGAACTGGACCCTCCTGCGGAGGTAGACAATCCACCGCCAGGTGGTATCCGGGTCGCCGTTTCCTGGTGGGTCGTCGGGGTACCCAGGGGGTCCTCCAGGAGGGCCTCCCCCGGGTCCGCCCGGTCCAGGGGGTCCTCCCCCGCCCGGTGGTCCGCCTCCAGGGGGTCCACTTGGTGGGCGTCCTCCAGGGGGTCCTGATGGTCCTCCGCCAGGGGGTCCCGGTGGGTCTCCGCCGGGTCGCCTCGGTGGGTCCGAGGATGGGCGCTTCCTCGTGATGCCGAAGTCCATGTCGTCATCCTCATCCATGTCGCCCCACCTGGGCGTCTCGGTCTCGGAAGACTCCGAGCTCCGGTAGGGAGGGGGGAGATCCTCATCCCCACCTTCCGGCTCCATGGGGACGTCTCGGCTTCCTCCGCCCGTCCAAGCCACCACTTGACGATGTCGGCGGCCTCGTTCATCCCCTGTCGCTGGACCGTCGCTGGCGGTGAAGAAGGGGTCACTGTCGTGGGGGTGTCCGCCCGCTGGCCTCCCTGGCCTCTCGGGGGTCTTCCCCTTGACCTTCCTCCGTCGATGAGCGGTGGGGCCACTGCTCCCACTGCTGCCCGTGTCGGCCTCGTCCAGCGTCATCTTGGAGGAGGCGTCCCCTTCGAAAAGCTTTCGAAGGGTCTCCACTCGTGATCCTCCCGGGGGAGTCTCGCGGCGGAGTTTGGCCTCTGCCTCCTCCATTGCGGCGGCGGTGGCTGCGGCAGCTCGCCTTTCGGCCTCCTCCCGGGCACGAGCCGCCTCGGCTTCCCGGGTCTCCTGCAGCCGCGCCTTCTCCGCTTCTAACGCCGCCAGCTCCGCCTCTGTCTTGGCCCTGTCCTCAGCGACCTTCCGTCGCGCGGCCTCGATGGCGTCCTTCTTGGCGGCGTCCGCCGCGGCCTTAGCCGTTGCTTCGGCGTGGGCCCTTTCCTCCGCCTCCTTCTTTGGCCTCTCTTGGGCAAGCGCCTCTTCCAGCGCCCTCACCTCGGCCTCCTTGCAGGCAATGGCCTCCTGCGTCAGGCGGGCTTCCTCGGCGGCTGCCGCCAACTCACCGTTGACCTGGGCAGTCGCTGCCCCATGGGCGGCTACGGCCGTGAGTCCGGCCGCAATGGCCGCCACGGTCTGGGCGTGGATGGCCATGCCATGCGCCCACACTGCAGCCTCCTCCTGGGCGATGCCGACGACGCCCTCCACGGCAGCGCTGTGCTGCCTGGCCCGTTGCCGGGCAACCCGAAGGTTGCAGGGCACCCCATAGGCGCGCTCACAGGCGCGCGCCACATCCCTGTCGGGAGCGACGCTGCTGCTGGAGCTGGCCTGGTCGGCCGGCATCCTCCTGCGGTGGGCCGACTCCACGTCGCTGCTGGGGCCTGCTGGGGGCTGCTGGGGCCTCAGAAGCAGCGGACGGGGCTTGGCCTTGGTCTGCTTGGCGACTTGGATGAAGTCGCCGAGGGTGGCATGGCCGGGGTGATGACCACCATTGGCCCGTTGGGGACTGGGGGCTGGGGTTCCGCCCTTGGCGCCTTGGGCGGCTTCGGCGGCCAGGGACTCCTGGTACTCCCGCCACTTCCGGTCCCGCTTCCTGTCCCCGGCAGACCGCTTCTCCTTACCCGGAGACGCGCTGCTGCTGCCCTGCAGCCTGCGCTCGCTCCCTGGTTCCGGGAAGTTCTTCTCGATCTTGTCCCACATGGAGACGTTGATCGAGGCGCCAGACGGGTACTCGTTGGGCATCTCGTCCTCCTCAATCCCGTCGGGACGCAGGCCTTCGCCGGGCCTGTCCGGCCGGGTCCACGTCCTCCAGCGCCTCTGCTGGAAGCGGAAGGCGAACCCTTCCGCCCGCAGCCAGTCCTCCACGGCCTGCAGGCGGTCGGGGGCCATGTTCGGGCGGAGCTCAAAGCTCCTGGGCATGCCGCCTTCGCACTGGGGGTGGCTGTGGCGGTAGTGCTGGTCCCAAACCAACCCACGCAGTAGGTGCGCTGCATGGGGGTTGGGCCGCGGCCACGTCCTACCTGCTTCTTGCCAGTGTACCATGGCAGCGGGGGGCGTACTTGGTCTTGAGGTCCTTGGTGTGCACTCGTTCCACTCAACGAACTGGTGGTGGTTGTTGAGGCGGGTGCTGCAGCACTGCATTCGGAGTGCGGCTGGTGCTGGTCAGCCGGTGGTTGTGGAGGTGGTTGACGCTGCTGGTCGGCCGATGGGACTCGCTGATGCAGGAGTCCTGGTCTGTGCACCTCTTTCACGGTCGCTGCGCGGTCAGGGCGATGCTCTGGACGGCGCTGCGGGCTCCGTGACGAACTCGGCCCTGTCGCTGGGCGGCGCTGCGAGCCGCTGCGCTGCGCTGCGAGCTGCTGCGCTGCGCTGCGAGCTGCGAGCTGCGAGCTGCTGCGCCGCACTGCTCAGGGTTGGTGGCCCTGAGTGGCACGCGGGGACTGGGTAACCCCGCGGCGGTGAAACGCTTTTGACGCGTTCCCGTGGGGGGCCGGCCACGGGACGCTGCGGTGACACGCACAGGTGAGCAGGCAGGCAAAGCACTACGCTCACAAGGGCATCAATACGCTCGTGTCATGTGACAAAGCGTTTCAGGATCCTTGCCACTCCGCAACAAGGGAACGAAAGTATGTACAGCAACACATCAGGATATGTACATATGGGGTTAAGACTGGACTGGGGTAAGGGCATTACAGGACAATAGACACTCAGTCCCAACTTATATCCCAATCCCAGGTCCAACCCTCCCAGTGGCTGATGGGGGCGGGGGCTCAAACACTACCCATGCCCTGCTCAGTCCGGACCCTGAAACCCTGCCAATGGGGAGGGTGTCCCGCCCAGCCACAGGCGATTTCCTCGCAACCAAGGTGCTCCAAGGTTGACAGACAATGGCTCCAAATGCTCCCTCAATGGCAGGTCCTAACTCCTCTCTGAGCCAGAGATATGGCCCCGCCATTATCACCTAGGAGTTGGTAGCTGAAAATGGGCTGTTTCAGCCCAAACTGAAATTAGCTCAAAAATCTCCAAAATTGACCTCTCGTCCGGACCCGCCAGAGGTAGGGACGAGGCAACTGACCCTATGCCTTTCGAGTACGAACTCTCTGGAGCCCTCACCCAACCTGGTTACCTCTGAGGTCCCGGCATCAGGGCACCACGTGTTCGTCAAATGGGGTCATGATGCCGAAACCACCAAAATTGGCGTCATTCCCATGCGCGGCTCGCCCGGCCAGGGCAAGGCCAATGGCTCACAGGTTAGGAGGCAGGACCTAGGACTCATATCTGAGTGTACAACCTGGACTTAGGTCCGGGCTCCCTGTGGGCATAGAGGAATGGGGCCGCCAATTGACCACACGGAAGGGGGAAATTGGGGTCCCAAAATGGGGTCATTTTGGCTGCTCGAAATGAGCCAAAATTTGGGGTGCTCCCAATAGTATATCTCCATGCCGGCTTGGAGATCAGATCCGCCATTCCATACGCAATCTAACGGGAGTCCAAACGAAGACTCCCATGTATTTGGCTCTCATAGATCTCCATGCTACTGAGCCTGGTGTCGATCCCAATTGGGTCCACAAGTGCCAAAATGGCAAAATTGCCCACACTCACTTTGGGCTAGCGCCTTAACGAAGGTTGCTCCGCTTCGCCCACGTGGTGTGTGAACCATGGGGACCAATATACATAACACCCATGTCATATATGGTCCATTGGTCCATGCGTCCGGCGTGCACGGGTGGGCTCAACATAGTGCACGGCGGGCAGCAAAAGTGGAAAATTGCTCAAAATGGCCAAAAATGCGCATACTCTTGGTTAGGGCAAATGAGGCACATGCCCGACTTGGACCGGAGTGTGCCATAGGATTGGTATCAAGTCCTATGTGTCCAACATATCTTTTAGGCGTCGCCTAACTCCTCCGGTTTTGGGAATGGCAGGGTCGCCAAGTGAGCCCATGATTTGGGATAGTCCCAAATCGCCAACATGGCGGCCACGGTATGCCAATCTCAAGAGGAGTTATTCACCGGGTCCAAGATATGTTGGGCACCGAAGTATGTACCCTCATGACATATTTGGGTCATGATGTCAATTGAGCGCAACGTTGAGATACACGGTCGCCACTTGACATCATGACGGGCCAAAAACGGCAAAATTGGCAGAAAGATACACAAAAGTGCCTTGAAAGGTGCACAATTATGTTATAATATCTTCGGCTTGGATCGTGCAATCAACTAATCCTTCTAAACATAATGACTTGACACCAATGACCTTCGATTCCAGATATGTGCTCCACTTGGGGCGCTTTGAAAGGTCACGAGCGCTACTTCCCAAGTGGGCACATGAAATTATGGAAAATTGCAAAACACACACCTTGCTCCCAACGCATCGCTTCGGGATCGCCACACAAGCTTCCCTTCACGAAGGTTAGGCTTGCAATTGATCGTAGAGAGTATGGAGAAGGGGCTTGCACAACATGAGGTCCATTGGCGGGTTTGGCTTGGAGCGATGGACCCGCCAAATGGGCACGCAACACAACACAAGGCACATACTCCATATTGCCCAAAAAGGTAGCTCCCCCCAGGATATGTCATGCCCCTCCAAGGGCATAACTTTGTGTCAATCGCTCATAGGAACTCAAGGAGAGTTCCTATGCAACACCAACACTTGCGCGCTACACTCGAAAGTTATCTTAACGCACGCAGTATCATGGCCAAAGAGTTATAACGCAAACTCTACCCTCTTGACCATGATCCATTACACTAGCGCGCACGTGTGGAGACGCAAGGCGTATAATGCTTCCTAAATTACGTCGGGAGTATTGTGAATACATCCCACGTTTCCTTATTGTCATTGCTCGCAAGCGGCACGAGATATGACCCTCACAAGTGGCCTCACGAATCAACTTTGTTTTGCCCATATCTCTAAGACAAATGGAGGGCAAGATAAAAGGAAAGTTGATTCGTGCATAGGGAAGCACGTAGGTCCACTCGAAAGAGGTCAAATCAAGTGCGGGGATGTCGAAGTCGAAAATCCGATTTTGACATCCTGAAAAATTGGGATGAGGTTGCGAGTGTAGAATCCGAAAATTGCGGATGCATCAATGCAGTTCCTGAAGACTTTAGAGCCTTCGTCACGGATAGCGTTAAAATTTCCATTAATAACAGTTAAACTGGCGGTTACGCTAAAGTCGCGAGCTAACCGCCAGCTGTCGAAACAGTGAATATCAGAACGGAAGCGTAAAAATTGACGGAAGCAATATGAAAATAAAACCCTGTTGATTCCTGATATTCTGATATCTAAATCTCCGCTGGCGGTGCATCGGTTGCTGATGCGGGGCTTCACGGCACGGAACACGCTCCCGCCGGGCTTGCACCGGGCGTCAACGGGCGCCTTCCGTGCATGGGGTTAGTGGACCGGAGACCGGTCTTCCCTTCCGTACATGGGGTTAGTGGACCGGAGACCGGTTGTATGCCCTGCCCTAGCCATGGGATTCTGGGTACCGCTTCAATACTGGGGTCCCCGGACGCGATGATCACGTCGGCCACGAAGGGGTCCCCACAGTCACGCACCGGCTCAAGCAGGTTCTCCAGCATCCGCTGAAAAGCTGCATTGCCGTTGGTAACGCCCATGGGCATCACCTTCCGCTGGAGAGGTCCAAGTGGGGTGCTCATGGCTGTGCAGGCACGGGACTCTTCGGCGAGAGGCATCTGATGATAACGGTGTTTCAGGTCAATCACCGTGAAGATCCTCTGCCGGTGTTGTTTTTGCAGCATGTCCTCAATGAGGGGCAGCGTATAGCTGTCATGCTGCGTTTGGGCGTTTAGGCCGCGGTAGTCGACCACGAGCCGCCACTCACCGGCCACCTTCTTGGGGACGACGAAGCACGGAGAGGCCCACTCGGAGTGGCACGGCTCAAGCCAGCCTCTCTCAATGAAGTCACGGAGGATCTTCTCCATGGCCTCCTTCCTCTCGCCCCTCAGGGCAAACTCCCGGTGTCGATACACACGGGGGTCCTGCTTCAGT
Organism: Eutreptiella sp. 'Long Island Sound 2002'; assembly: GCA_964036045.1. Classification (NCBI taxonomy): domain Eukaryota; phylum Euglenozoa; class Euglenophyceae; order Eutreptiales; family Eutreptiaceae; genus Eutreptiella; species Eutreptiella sp. 'Long Island Sound 2002'. The sequence goes on along the minus strand of OZ038381.1, from coordinate 149,639,846 downwards.
CGTATCTTGGCCTCGCCATACGGTCCACGCAGGGGTGGGGGAAACACAGGTTTGCCGCTGAAAAAGGTATCCCCATACTTCTGCTTCAGCCTGGCTCTCAATGCCTGGATCTTGGGGCAATCATCGGACTCCGCCTTGGCTCTTCCGGGCACCTGGACCACTGAGCTTACTTGAGGGGTAGCGAGCCCACTCGGTTTTGGCTCAGGTGGTCTTCCCAGGTGGCCAAAAGGGCCATCTCTGATCTTGCCTCGGACCAAGTCACCATAGGTGGGCGGGTTCCCGCCGATTCGCTCGTCCTGGCTGGACATGTGGTCCAGTACCCTCCTTCCGAAGGTATTCCCATCATAGGAACCAGAGATGATGGAGTCCACTTCCCACCAGGCTTTGTCCTGGCCCTTGCCCTCACGCTGGCTTCCCCAGTCGTGAAAGGGCTGATCCATATACCCCTGAACCAGATCCAACTCCCCTTCGGTGAGGGGGTCCTCCGGTTCTCCGATGTCAACAGGGGAAACCGCAAAGCATTGCCGCCATGGCTCCGCTATGATGCGGTTGACACACACGAAGTCAGTGGCGTCGGCCTGATCAAGGCCCCCATCCACATAGTGGAATTCCGTTGGCCATCTCTGGGGTGGCATGGGCTGTCCCTTAGCGTCCTGATAGACGCTCTCTCCAGCCGGTAGGACGACCTTGTTTAAGGTCATGTTGGTCAATAAGACCACCCAATGTCGGGTGCTCTCCTCCTCGGTGCATCCCATAGGAACAACCAGCACTGCCTTGGAGCGGTCCTTGCGAATCTTCGCTACCGCCCTTGCAATGCCCCATCGGGGGCAATGGATCCACATCAAACCCTGATGCGGACCCCAGTGCTTCTTCCACGCGGAGTCCTGGGCGCTCCAGTATTTCTCACAAACCCGAAGATGGGCGGAGGTTCCTGAAGAGGACGCATCCAGGGCCAGATCCAAAGCTCCCAGGTCCGCAACCACTCGACTCGCCACTTCCAGCATTACGCCGTACTCCTGGTTTGCTGGCCCAGTTGGCTCAGTGCCCAGCGCGGCTATTTTGACCTGATTGCGTTCCGGGTGGATCCATTGGCATTCCACATGGTGCTCAGGTGACGAAAGCCACGAGAGCTGGTCGTCCTGGTACAGGGTCATTGAGGCCTGGGCCGGGAGAACACCAGAGTCCGTCTCCATCATGAAGTCGTACCAAACGATCATGTCCCAGTCCATCTCGGCCTCGTAGAAGCGACCTTGCAGGAGGATTTCCTTGCCGAGGTCCGGGCGGCTCAGCTCACGGTGATTCACGAACTGCAGCCCAATGGCCGCTTCCTTCGTGCCTCCCACTATGTACTGGCCGTTCGCCACCTTCAGCCTGACAGGTTTCCGACTGTACGTCAAGCACTCTGGTGGAAGTAGGCCAGCCTTGACCAAGCTGACCTGAGCTCCCGTGTCGACCAACACGTCGAAGACCTTCTCCACTTCCCCCCATAAGGCACGGACCTTAAGGTGCAACTACCGCTCACGCCCCACAGGGCGCACAGCGTGCAAACTCAGGATCTCCGGCCGTTCCAGAAGCTCAACAAGCGACTGGTGCAGGTCGTGGACAATGGGCTCAGGCTGCCCATCTGCAGCATCCAGCTGCGGTCCGGGTGATCCTCCGATACTCTCGGATAGATCTTGAAGCACATCAAATACATTCTTGGTCGCGAAGGATGGACGGCTGCAAGGGTTCGTGCCTTCACTTGCCCTCACTCGGCCTCCGCGACTGTCGGGTGCCGGACCGGGCCTTCCGCCCGGGGCAATCCCTTTGTGCTTATCGACTCCCGACTGGGATGGTGTGGCGCTTCCCACGACACCATCCTGCGACCGCCCTAGCTGGGGCCCTTGGCTGCAGGGGCTCCGCTAAGGGGCGTCGGTTGTGGTAGTAGGGGTATTCTCCTCCGCATCAACCTCGTTGACACCCTTCTTCTTTCCCCTTTTCCTACCTTTCTTGTCGTTGTCCTTGTTCTGGTCGTTCTCTTTGTTCTCCTTGTTCTTGTTGTCCGACCTGGGGACCCAGTTCCTCTTGATCTCCTGGATCTCCTTGGCCAACTCGGTCCCCACCGACACCAGCTTGGAGAGCTCCTCCTTGTCGACCTCCACTTTGGCTTCCCGCATACCTGCGGGCGCACGCTTCTTCGACCCGTGCGCCTTCTTGTAGGCCTCCGTGTCGGCCTGGTGGATGGGGCATGTTCGGTGGTCATGGTTGAAGCCTTGCTTCCTCCCATAACACACGAAACAGCCCTGAGGGTGAGCTCGTATGAACTCACCAAAGGACAGGAGAGGGTTGCCAATGCGGCGGGGGTCCTTCTTCTCTTTCTTCTTCCAACCCTGCTGCAGGGGCTTCCAGCTTCCCTGGTTGCTCCCCGGGTTCAGGTTGTTCGCCACGAAGGCACAAACGGCCATCTCGGCGGGCTCATCGTTGTCGTCATCGTCGTTGAGAGCATCACCGCCATCAGCTCCCGCTATGTCCATGGCAGCTTCCCCGCCAGGCCCCTCGCCAACGTAGTTGACGTCGCGGTCAGGGCCTCAACCCGCGGGTGTGGTGGAGGTTCCGGTACTCCTTGAGCACCTCCTCTTCAACCCACTCCAGGATCTCGTCGCAGCTCATCCGCGCCGGGATGGCCTGCAGACGGATGGTCTGGCCGCTCACATCACACTCATCAAGGCGCCACATCGCGGTCTTCTCGGGATCGCCCGTGACGGTGATGAGGAGAGCGTTCCGCAGGGAGTGCCGTTTGACATCCCGGGCCACGTTCTTCCTTGTCCAAGCCACCACGTTCGTATGATACTCCTTGGCGAGCATCATCTTGACCGTGTGGTTGGACTTCGCCCTCTTGGCTTCCTCCTTGGTGACCCTTTTGATCCATGCTTCCGGCAGCATGGAGAGCAGGCGGGCCTGCTCGTCACCCTCATTCCAGTCCTCCACGTTGCGGCGGAAGAGGGTGTATTGCCCCAAGAAGTCCTGCCAATTTCGTAGGCGGATCTCCCGACCATCATGCTCAAGCTTGATGGCCTTCCACCGCTTGGCAGCCACCTGCGGAGTGTCCACCCGCTCCTGCTCGTTGAGCCACTTCTTGGCTTCCTTGAGGGTCTTGATTTTCCCCTCCTTGGTCACCACGAAGTATAGCTCTTGGAGCACTTCCGGCAGGCGGTACCTGAACCATTTGAAGACATATCTCTCCGCATCTGCGGGATCCATGTCTTCACTGACGGTCACCCCCCAATCGTCCAGCTTCTCCACTAAGCAGTCGAGGTCGAGGGGGTTGCCATCGTACATGGGGGGCTTGATGTCCTTCAGGTCTTCCCACACGGCGGCGTCCGCGGCGTTAGAGACCATGAACGCAGGCCGCGAGGTCGACTGAGGTTCCCATCGGCGTCCCCCACGGACTCCCACGGCCGCCACGTCCATCTCCTCCATGGAATCCCTGTGGCTACGCCGCGGTTCCTCCATGTACGCTGAACCTAGATGTTCACGCCGTACTCCTTCCATGTATGCCTCCTCATCACGGCGCCAGCAGCTGCGTTCAGCGGCCTCCCGTCGTACACCACGCGGCGAGGAGATGCCGAACTCCTCCAGGTCTTCCTCACCTCCGCCAATATCCCACTCCACGTCTCCTCCGGGGACCTCATCCCTGAGTCCACCATAACGCCCGCCAGCCATTGGGATTCGCTCCGGGGCTGGTGCGGGCTGTCGGGGGCGTACCGGTGTCCGCGGTGGAGCACGGCAGTTGTGGTACTCCGCACCGAGCCACTCGTCACGCCACTCCTCACTGCCACTGCCGGGCGGCACGCACTCGTTGCGGCGGCCCGCGCTGTGGTGGGAGGGGGCGCTGAGAGAGGGGGCACTGGCGCTGGGGCGACTCCTTGGGGCTCCGCCGGGGGCATGGGGTCTGCCTGGACCTGGTTCAGGTCCCCAGCCGTCGTCCGACGAGCCAGACTCCAGGGGTGGGTGGTCGCTGCCGACGCTCCCACGGCCTTCCAGCACGTCCAACCTCTGCTGCAGGCAGCTGATGACCTTGTTCAGCATCCTGATCTCGCCCCTGGCGATGTCCAGCTCCCTCTGGGTGGCGGTGGCGACCTTGGCGCTCTTGACCATCTCGATCTTGGCGATGTCCAGCTCCCTCTGTGCGCCCGCGGCGACCCTGGCGATGCGAGTCATCTCGCCCTTGCCCTCGTCTACCTCGCGCTCGAGGGACTGGACCCTCCTGCGGAGGTGGACAATCCACCGCCAGGTGGCATCTGGGTCGCCGTTCCCTGGTGGGTCGTCGAGGTCCCCAGGGGGTCCTCCAGGAGGGCCTCCGCCGGGTCCGCCCGGTCCAGGGGGTCCTCCCCCGCCCGGTGGTCCGCCTCCAGGGGGTCCACTTGGTGGGCGTCCTCCAGGGGGTCCTGATGGTCCTCCGCCAGGGGGTCCCGGTGGGTCTCCGCCAGGTCGCCTCGGTGGGTCCGAGGATGGGGGCTTCTTCGTGTAGTCGAAGTCCATGTCATCATCCTCGTCCATGTCTCCCCACCTGGGCAACTCGGTCCCGCACGCGGAAGACTCCGAGCTCCGGTAGGGAGGAGGGAGATCCTCACTCTCACCTTCCGGCTCCATGGGGACGTCTCCACCTCCTCCGCCAGCCACTCCTCGGCGATGTCGGCGGCCTCGTTCATCCCCGTCGCTGGCGGTGAAGAAGGGGTCGGAGTCGTTGGGGTGTCCACCCGCTGGCCTCCGTGACCTCTCGGGGGTCTTCCCCTTACCCTTCCTCCGTCGGTAAGCAGTGGGGCCACTGCTCCCACTGCTGCCCGTGTCGACCTCCTCCGGATCCAGCGCCATCTTGGAGGAGGCGTCCCCTTCGAAAAGCTTTCGAAGGGTCTCCACTCGGGATCCTCCCGGGGGGGTTTCACGGAAAAGCTTGGACACCGCCTCCGCCATTGCGGCGGCCATGGCTGCGGCAGCTCGGCCTTCGGCCTCCTCCCGGGCACGAGCCGCCTCGGCGTTCCGGGTCTGCTGCAGCCGAGCCTTCTCCGCTTCCAACGCCGCCAGCTCCGCCTCCGTCATGGCCCTCTCCTCAGCGACCTTCCGTCGCGCGGCCTCGATGGCGTCCTTCCTGGCGGCGTCCGCCTGGGCCTTGGCCGTTGCTTCGGCGTGGGCCCTTTCCTCCGCCTCCTTCTTTGGCCTCTCTTGGGCAAGCGCCTCTTCCAGCGCCTTCACCTCGGCCTCCTTGCAGGCAATGGCCACCTGCGTCACGCGGGCTTCCTCGGCGGCTGCCGCCACCTCACCCTTGACCTGGGCAGTCGCTGCCTCATGGGCGGCTCCGGCCGTGAGTCCGGCCGCAATGGCCGCCACGGTCGAGGCGTGGATGGCCATGCCATGCTCCCACTCCGCAGCCTCCTGCTGGGCGATGCCGACGGCGCCCTCCATGGCAGCGTTCTGCTGCGTGGCCCGTTGCCGGGCAACCCGAAGGTTGCAGGGCATCCCACAGGCGCGCTCACAGGCGCGCGCCACGTCCCTTTCGTCGGGAGCGACGCTGCTGCTGGAGCTGGCCTGGTCGGCCGGCATCCTCCCGCGGTGGGCAGACTCCACGTCGCTGCTGGGGCCTGACTTCCTCAGGTGCAGCTGACGAGGCTTGGCCTTGGCATGCTTGGCGACTTGGAGGAAGTCGCCAATGGTGGTGTGGCCAGGCTGGTGACCGCCACTGGCCCGTTGGGGGCTGGGGGCTGGGGTTCCGCCCTTGGCGCCTTGGGCGGCTTCGGCGGCCAGGGATTCCTGGTATTCCCGCCACTTCCGGTCCCGCTTCCTGTCCCCGGCGGACCGCTTCTCCTTCCCAGGAGACGCACGGCTGCTGCTTCTCTGCAGCGTGCGCTCGGTCCCCGGCTCCGGTTACTTCCTTTCGATCATGTCCCACATGGAGACGTTGATCGTGGCGCCTGACGGGTACTCGTTGGAGTTCTCGTCCTCCTCAATCCCGTCGGGGCGCAGCCCTTCGCCAGGCCTGTCTGGCCGGGTCCAGACCCTCCAGCGCCTCTGGCGGAAGCGGAAGGCAAAGCCTTCCACCCGCAGCCAGTCTTAGACTGCCTGCAGGCGGTCGGGGCCCATGTCCTCGCGGAGCTCGAAGCTCCTGGGCATGCCGCATTCGCACTGGGGGTGGCTGTGGCAATAGTGCTGGTCCCACACCAACCCACGCAGTAGGCGCACCGCATGGGGGCGGGGCCACGGCCACGTCTTGCCCGCTTCTTGCCAGTTTACCATGGCAGCGGGGGGCGTACTTGGTCTTGAGGTCCTTGGTGGTGGTTGTTGGAGCGGTTGCTCCGGTGTGGTTGTCGAGGTGGGTGACGCGGCTGGTGAAGCTGGGTGTGCGGCCTTGCTGGTCGGCCGATAGGACTCGCTGATGAGGGAGTCCTGGTCTGTCCACCTCCTTCACGGTCAAGGCGCTTCCGTGGTCGCTCAGGGCGATGCTCTGGGCGGCGCTGCAGGCTCCGTGATGGTCTTGGAGTCCTCGGGGTTGGGGTGCTGCTCGTACCCCTCAAAGGCCCCGAGTGGCACGCGAGGGCTGGGTAACCCCGCGGCGGTGAAACGCTTTTGACGCGTTCCCGTGGGGGGCCTGGCCACGGGACGCTGCGGTCACACGCACAGGCAAGCAGGCAGGCAAAGCACTGCGCTCACAGGGGCATCATTACGCTCCTGTCATGTGACAAAGCGTTTCAGGATCCTTGCCACTCTGAAACAAGGGAACAAAAGTATGTACAGCAACACATCAGGATATGTACACATCGGGTTAAGACTGGACTGGGGTAAGGGCATCACAGGACAATAGACACCGAGTCCAAACTCGTATCCCAATCCCAGGTCCGACCCTCTCAGTGGCTGGCAGGGGCGGGGGCTCAAACACAACCCATGCCCTGCTCAGTCCGGACCCTGAAACCCTGCCAATACGGGAGGTGTCCCGCCCAGCCAAGCGGAAGTTCATGAGAACCAAGGTGATCCAAGGCCAACCAACAGTGGCTCTCTATGCTCCCCTAACGGCAGGTCCGAACTTTCCTCTGCGCCAGAGATATGGCCCCGCCATTATCCCCTAGGAGTTGGTAGCTGAAAATGGGCTGTTTCAGCCCAAACTGATATTAGCTCAAGAATCTCCAAAATTGACCCCTCGTCCGGACCCGCCAGAGGTAGGGACGAGGCAACTGACCCTATGCCCTTCGCCTGGGAACTCCCTGGAGCCCTCACCCAACCTGGTTCCCTCTGAAGTCCCGGCATCAGGGCACCACGGGTTCGTCAAGTGGGGTCATAATTGCCAAAATGGCAAAATCGGCCGTCTCGGGGGACCGTCCAGGGTAGGAAACCTTGGCGATTTTGTCGCGCCAAGCCTCGATTCACGACCCCTGATATCCCCTTTGGTCCCATGCCCCGGGGTATCGCTTGCTGTCACGCTGGCTGCTTACTGTTCGCAAAGGCAATGAACACGCGGATGGGGCAGAAAGCAGCATGCGGTGCAAACGGGGGGATCATGGATCGCACCAAAAGTTGAATAACTCCGGATGAGCCGGAGGAGCAAATACGAAACTCAATGGCGTTCAACCCTTGGTCATAAGCTACAATTGTCGCACTTTCCCTCTGGCTAGATCATGTGCCCCATGGAGATATGGTAATTCCAATATGGCATACAATGGCAAAAACAGCGAAATATGGCCAAAATGGCTCACACTCATGATTCCATATCTCCATGGCTACGGCGAGGGTCCTTTCAACCAAAGATGCTATAGACACATGGGACTTAGGTCCCAATATATGCCCCTTGCCAACCCTCATGGTCACCTCTAGCTATTTTTCCCATTGAAGGAAAAGTGACACACAAATGGGGCAGAATGGCAACATACCCCAAATTGGGTGACTCACAACTCTCCCTTCGAGAGGAGAGGCCACATGGGGAAAGACCCCATTCGATGCGGGTTTATGTGCCCTCTCCGAATCGCCCTTACCCTTGGTCAAGTGGCGCACACAACCTCGGCGGTGAAATCAGGGGGAGAAGGGGTTTGTGGCCATTCTGGGCAAAACGGCCAAATTTCACGCAAAAGTGGTCCCTCCAAATATCTTATCTCCGTATCGCAAGAGAAAGGAGCCTCGGGCTTTTGCATGGATGCAAACCGAAGCTTTGCTTCCCTTTGGCAACAAGGGTTGAGGTTCAAAGCATAATGGAAACATTTTTAACACCTCAATCCTTGAAGCACACTATTTATGGGGAAAAGTGCATATATCGGCGATATTGGTATGTACATATCTTTTGGTCATTGAGGAACAAAAATATGAGTAAACACTTTTGGAGTAGGCCCATAGTAGGTGCCTTCACATATGCACACTATGGTTAGATTGTCTCCGCCCACTCGTGTCATTAGTGCTTGCATATGAGCGCGTGTGCAAAGAGGCAGTATGGCACGCGTGCTCACAAGGCGAAATTCTATAAAATGGAAGACAAGGTTGTAAAAATTAACCAAGCCATCCACGATGTCCTCGATGGTCTCTACTTTACATATTGCCTTGGTTCGAGGCTCAACTCCCCATAGGCTTCAAGTACGAGTCTCGGGGGGTTGGCCATTTTGGCCTATATTTCGACCAAAACTTGCCCTCTTTCGAAAATAGAGTTTTGGTACGCATTGAATTGCGCAGAGCCATCGTTGAGTTGGCTCGAAAAACGAAAATAGCGTAGGGCTTTTGGTCTTGTGAGCATTGTGTTCGGTTTTTAACGTTCATGCTCACAAGGCCACAAGGTTAGCGTTTGCGCACGCAAACGACTTGGGTTTGCGAGACCCATAGGCTGCCTAAAACATCGCCATTGCCCGCTTCCCTATACAAAATGATATGCCCGCGTGAGAGGGCCATGGATGAAAGGCATAGGGGGGGAATGTAGGGTTCCGTCCGAACTCATGGTCCTTGAGAACCATGAGTTCGAGCGATCGACGGAAAAGCTTGCGCGCTGATTTTCTCGAAGACGCAACGGCGAAAAAATCTGGTGAACACACCAGATGAAAGTACATTAACAACGCTCTAGATTCAGCCCTTAAGTTCTCTTAGAACCTCAAAGGTACTCCAGAAAAATCCCTCACAAAACTCGCCACGGAGAAGCGACGAAAGCGCGCGAACAGGCGACAACAGGCGGCGATTTCACGACAATTAGAAATCGCGGTAGAAATCGGGTGTTTCACCGATTTCCGACTGAAAATCGCCTAAGACAATAAAATTATGGTAATTCTAAATCGATTTATTGGTCAGAAATCCGCTTCCAGATTTCGCGGGTTAGAGAACAGGGATATCCCGCTGACAGCCGGTGTCAACGGCTTCCGCACAGGTGTGACGGCCCACAGGCCTCCAGGCCATGGGCCATAGGTTCTGGGTACCGCTTCAATTTTGCGGTAACCAATTGGCTAACTGTTATTTGCAGATATTTTGGCGGAAACCCCGATGAAGGGTCAGATTTCATCAGTAAAGGCTTCGTTGCTTCCGCAATTTTCCTGTTATACACTCGCAAAATTAATCCGATTTTTTCAGACTTTCAGAATCGGTTTTTCGACTTGAACATCGCCGCACTTGATATGATGAATTCCGAGTGGTCCTACATTTTTCCCCGATCACGAATCAACCTTCCTTTTGTTATCTCCTTCATTTTTCTTGGGGATATAGTCGAAACAAAAGTGATTCGTGAGGCCACTTTGAAAGGTCATATCTCTGGCTCACCGCGAGGAATACTAATTTCGAGAATCGGGTTGGAACTGCCTTGGTCTCAACTAAATTTACAAAGCATCAAACGTTTTTGATGTGTACACATGCCCGCCGTAGCAAGGGATAATGGTCAAGAGGGTAGAAAGTGATATATAACTCTTGGACCGTGCAACCGAATATTTTAATGCGACTTTCGAGTGGACCGCATGAGTGTTGGTGTTGCATAGAAACTTTCCTTGGGTTCCTACGTATTTTTAACGTGTAGTTATGTCCATGGAGGGGCATGGCATACCATGGTGGGAGCCACTTTTTGAGGGTATGTGTTATATGCATGGTATGTGCTTCGATATGCTCACGCCCATGTTATATATCTCCGTTTGTAGGAAGATATATGGAGTCATACGTGGCAAGGGCTTTGCCCATGTCCCAATGGTGAGCTCCATAGCGCTGGACTAAGTCTACCGCTCATATAGTGCATGTGGGAGGGCTTACGGAGCGACCCACAAGCGCCACTATCAATTTTCCCATTTTCATGGTGCGTGTTGGGAGGAGGTTCAAAGGTGTCCCTATGCGTCCATGTGGGGATCCAAGTGGGAGGATTGTTTGCAAATGGTCCCAAGCAATTGTGTTTTGAATCATATGTTGATACCATGGGTGAGCGAAGTTATATACTATTGTAGTTATCTTGAATTTGGCATTATTTACATGTTTTTGACCTCATTTTATGCGCATTTTTGTATTTTATGTGCTCAACTGGTCAGATAACAGTAAAGTGCCTAGAGATCTGTGAACTATGGTATGTTGCTTATATGTTGGCATATGCTTCGGTGTTGTACCTCACCATATGCCGGATCACGTGGTCACTTTGGCGTGGCACACGAGGCCTCACAAAATTGGGTCTCAAATCCATGAGTTGACTTGTGAAGCATGTCATGTACATGACTGGAGGGGTTTCGGAGCCAATGATGGGATATTCTTGGGCATGGTACTTTGGTCTACATCACCCTTGTATATTACTTTCCGGTTTGACACATGCATGGAGCATTTGAATATTTGCCGTATGCATTTTTGAGTATATAATTGATTTTTGGGCATAATGGTGTGATTTGCCTGATTTTGCCCTGTTGTGAGGTCATCTTCATGGGGCACCTCTCCAAGCCCAATCGACTCCAAGTCCAACCAAGGTTATGTCAGGGTAGGGCATGGTCCTGAGTGCCACTCTAGGCCATGACACGCCACCTCCCCCATTGGGCTAGGATTTAGAGGCTTGGGAGGGAACACATTTTTGGGGTTTATGTAGTGACTTTTGACACATGGCATTTAGCCATCTTATTTGACTGGGTTCAGGACATCATGTTGGCGAGTCAAGGGAAGGTCTTGAGTCCAGGGAATGAGCGGTCTATGGCTGTGATTGTGTGCGTTTCCATCTTTCCCCAACTTTGCTTTATTTGTGTTCATTTGCCAATTTCAGGGCTTCCTGTTTGGTGCACTTCTTGGTACATGCCCACCGCCCGTGTCTCCGAGTGCACCGTGAGACAACCGGCGTATTGAAGGAAGCCCTCAGTGTGGATTGATTGAATTTGGATTGTACTTGGGAGTTGGGTACTGCAAGGGTTTGTGTGAGGCAGCCTATTTTTCTATTTTTGTGGGAAATTGTGCAGGATAGGGCAAGAGCATGCAGACCCTGGTGAGGATCAAGACCCTAGGAGTGACGGGTTATGGTGGAAGGGGTACAGCAGGGGCCGGTCTTGGTAGGGACCTTCTTTAACGCCGACGGCAGCATCCCATCCTACCTGTATGACCTGGACGACGAGGAGGCACCCGAGCTATTCGGTGCGTGCACGCCGCAGGACACGGATGAGGAAGGAAGTGTGGAGTCAGCCGAACAAGGCAACAGGGCCAGAGCCAGCATTCCGTCCTAGCTGTACGACCTGGATGACGAAGAAGCGGCCGAACTATTTGGCGCCTACGCGCCGCGGGGTATTGATGGAGAGGGATTTTGCGAATGTGGTGGACCGGGGAGTGCGCCAGCAACGCCGCCGCTGAGGCAGTACTGGGACGCTGAAGGTACGGAGGAGTTCCCTGAGGCGAGCACAAGTTTGAGCGACAACAGTTGGTGCTATGAGAGAGCAGAGCGAGGCTTGTCGAGCGCTGGAGCACCGGGTAGACCCATTTTCATGGGTGAAGAGCCGTTGACATCGCGCTTGGAGCGCATGAAGCTCAGAGAAAGCTGGTACCTCATGGAGACCAGCAATTCAGATTAATTTTAATTGCCAGCTTTGCATTATTTTATTATTTTTGTGACACCGTGGCACTGTAAGCATGCCACGCTCCTGTTTGTACAGCCTTCCGCGCCAGGCATGCACTGCCAAGTGTCGGGAGCGAGAGGAGGGTGTGATATGTGAGTGGAGCAGTGGGGCAGAGTGTGGTGCATATGGTCTGTCTCAGCGATCTCAGTTTGTGGGATCACTTCTGAGGGGGGGGTGAAGCCGGTCCGGTGTACGATGAAACGTCTTCGCCATCCAGGCCCCACAGTTAGAAAAACAACGTCGGGATTACTTTATTATTTTCGCACGAGTCGCAGGGGATCAGCGCGCGCCGCAGAAGCAAGGCGCCTGGGCATTGATTACGTGTTAAGAACTGTAGATTAGATTCTGATTTTGCATGTTTTTAGAGTTCTGATCATCGTTTATAGTATAAATTTTTTTTGCGGTCACATCTGTATTGCCTTAGGAATGTGACAGCGGGACTGCAGACCCGGCAAGGGTCCATGAACCTTTGGTCGCTGTGGACAACAGCAAGAACATGCTACAACAGCAAGCAACAATGCAGTTCGAAGTTCAGATGTTGAGTGCGTCCACTATGGTCTGGGTATCATGCTACCGTGCAGGGAGGGTATCAAATTTTGGATTTTGAGATCACGGTTTTGTTTGCGAAAATCATCGTGAGAAACATGGAACCAAGGAACCGGAATCAAGGAATGAAAGCTGGAATCCAGGATCCGTAGTCAAAAACCAAGGAGACCCGAAGGTAGAGTAGGGCAAGCATCGAAGAGTGAGCGGCCAAAACTACCACGTGGATCCCAAGGCAGCGTCAGAACCCAATCCTGCTACATGTGACATACTGGATTTCAAAACTATTCATTGATTGGATCCATATCCTGTTCTTTCGTTTGCTTTTGCAACATCAAAACCTGCAGGATTTCATCAAAGCTGTTAGGGCACTAATCAAGGACATCTTTCTGTACGGAGTGCTCAATTCCGCATGGTTTTGCTCTCTATCAATTTCCAGAGGCGGCAAAAAAGGCGTGATTGGGGCAACAGGTCGCCACTTTTCCTTCTCCAACGGAGCATAGCAAACCATTGCATCACTTTTCTTTGCCTCCTTGGCCGACTTCCACACCGGGTCGGTCTCCATCAAGGGACCATCCTGCTTGTGTTCCAGGAAAAAAAAGTGTTCCGCCTTATGGTCTTTCAAACACATGGATGCAGTGGTGAAAATGTGCTGCATATCTTGTGATGACAACTGCACTCCAAAGAGGACCATCTTTTCGTCCAAAAGCTTTCTTACCACACCAACCAAGTGTGTCAAGGGGCGGGGTTTCATCTCATGTGGCACATCAACCCACATCATGTTGCAAACCACAAGCAAATAGTACGCCTCAACCCTTACTTGTTTGGTTGCCTCAGGTTGTGGATTGCCTACTTCGTCAACCTCATCATCCGAGTCACCAACCTCTACCATCCTGACAGTAGCTTCCCGTGCTTCCACCCACCCATTAGGTACATTCGGTAGCGCAACAAGATCATCCTGAATTAATATGAAATCCAACCGCGCAAAGTTAGCAGGTGTGTGCGGTGCCGCACACCTCACCTCCTCAAAAAATGCCACCACATCATCATCGGCATCCAAACCAGCCACCTGACCATCCACCGGAGTGACCACTCGCGCTTGCTTAGCCCTTGGCTTGGGCTTTGCATTCTTTTTGGGTGCCATGCTTAGGTGCAATCATGCACAAAGCTAAAAGAGAGGTTAAGGAAGAATATCTGACTTGTGTAACAAACTCACACGGGGGAACAAATGGAATCCAACAAGAAACAACATGATTTTAAATGTTTCACCCAAAGTAAGCAATGGCAGCAGTCCAAGACAACAAGACCATAATGTTGAAAAAAATGTTAACATGGTAGTGAAGTTCATTTTGTTGCCGCATTTACCGTAGGGCAATTTCTTTTTTACCGAGCGGGCTTTTAATTTTTGCCCTGCCCTAAAAAGAAATTTACCATACGGTAAAAATAATTTTGCCGTACGGCAACTGCAGTTTTACCGCGCGCATCCCGAATTTGCGGCAAATCTGCCAGAATGCACAGAATAATTCACTAAAACCTTCTGATGATATTTAAGGGATCAAAACAAATAAAATCCTACAAATTACAGCCCTCAGTTCGATCATCAAGGCTTCGCTGTGGCTGCAACTGAAAAAACCGTCGATTTGCCGCTGTTTTCCCGTTTATCTCGAGAATGGCTGTTACCGTAGTAGTGACAAAGCCAAGCAACGGGAATGATTGACGCCTGGCCCAGGATCTTTCAAGGATCTTTGGGAGCTGGCTTGGGATCTTTCCCACTTTTGCGCTCTGTGAGGGACCCTTGACGTGTGACCAACACAAAAGTGGCAAAGATCCGTCGCCACAGCCCAAAGATCCTTGAAAGATCCTTGGCCTCACGTCAAAGATCCCTCAAAGAAGCCAAGCGACAGGAATAATTGTACCTGACCAAGGATCTTTCAAGGATCTTTGGGGACTGGATTGGGATCTTTGCCACTTTTGCGCTCTCTGAGAGACCCTTGACGTGTGACCAACACAAAAGTGGCAAAGATCCGTCGCCACACCCCAAAGATCCTTGAAAGATCCTTGGCCACACGTCAAAGATCCCTCAAAGAAGCCAAGCGACCGGAATATTTGATGTGTGGCCAAGGATCTTTCAAGGATCTTTGGGGACTGGCTTGGGATCTTTGCCACTTTTGCGCTCTGTGAGGGACCCTTGACGTGTGACCAACACAAAAGTGGCAAAGATCCGTCGCCACACCCCAAGGATCCTTGAAAGATCCTTGGCCACACGTCAAAGATCCCTCAAAGAAGCCAAGCGACCGGAATATTTGATGTGTGGCCAAGGATCTTTCAAGGATCTTTGGGGACTGGCTTGGGACCTTTGCCACTTTTGCGCTCTGTGAGGGACCCCTGACGTGTGACCAACACAAAAGTGGCAAAGATCCGTCGCCACACCCCAAAGATCCTTGAAAGATCCTTGGCCACACGTCAAAGAGCCCTCATAGAAGCCAAGAGACCGGAATTTTTGCCGTGTGTCCAAGGATCTTTCAAGGATCTTTGGGGACTGGCTTGGGATCTTTGCCACTTTTGCGTTCTGTGAGGGACCCTTGACGTGTGACCAACACAAAAGTGGCAAGGATCCGTCGCCACACCCCAAAGATCCTTGAAAGATCCTTGGCCACACGTCAAAGTTCCCTCAAAGAAGCCAAGCGGCCGGAATATGTGACGTGTGGCCAAGGATCTTTCAAGGATCTTTGGGGACTGGCTTGGGATCTTTGCCACTTTTGCGCTCTATGAGGGACCCTTGACGTGTGACCAACACAAAAGTGGCAAAGATCTGTCGCCACACCCCAAAGATCCTTGAAAGATCCTTGGCCACACGTCAAAGATCCCTCAGAAAACCTAAGCGACCGGAATATTTGACGCCTGGCCAAGGATCTTTCAAGGATCTTTGGGGACTGGCTTGGGATCTTTGCCACTTTTGCGCTCTGTGAGGGACCCTTGACGTGTGACCAACACAAAAGTGGCAAAGATCCGTCGCCACACCCCAAAGATCCTTGAAAGATCCTTGGCCACACGTCAAAGAGCCCTCATGGAAGCCAAGAGACCGGAATTTTTGACGTGTGTCCAAGGATCTTTCAAGGATCTTTGGGGACTGGCTTGGGATCTTTGCCACTTTTGCGTTCTGTGAGGGACCCTTGACGTGTGACCAACACAAAAGTGGCAAAGATCCGTCGCCACACCCAAAAGAGCCTTGAAAGATCCTTGGCCACACGTGAAAGTTCCCTCAAAGAAGCCAAGCGACCGGAATATTTGACGTGTGGCCAAGGATCTTTCAAGGATCTTTGGGGACTGGCTTGGGATCTTTGCCACTTTTGCGCTCTGTGAGGGACCCTTGACGTGTGACCAACACAAAAGTGGCAAAGATCTGTCGCCACACCCCAAAGATCCTTGAAAGATCCTTGGCCACACGTCAAAGATCCCTCAAAGAAGCCAAGCGACCGGAATATTTGACGCCTGGCCAAGGATCTTTCAAGGATCCTTGGGGACTGGCTTGGGATCTTTGCCAGGTTTGCGCTCTGTGAGGGACCCTTGACGTGTGACCAACACAAAAGTGGCAAAGATCCATCTCCACACCCCAAAGATCCTTGAAAGATCCTTGGCCACACGTCAAAGATCCCTCAAAGAAGCCAAGCGACCGGAATATTCGACGTGTGGCCAAGGATGTTTCAAGGATCTTTGGGGACTGGCTTGGGATCTTTGCCAGTTTTGCGCTCTGTGAGGGACCCTTGACGTGTGACCAACACAAAAGTGGCAAAGGTCCCTCGCCACACCTCAAAGATCCCTGAAAGATCCTTGGCCACACGTCAAAGATCCCTCAAAGAAGCCAAGCGACGGGAATATTCGACATGTGGCCAAGGATCTTTCAAGGCTCTTTGGGGACTGGCTTGGGATCTCTGCCACTTTTGCGCTCTGTGAGGGACCCTTAACGTGTGACCAACACAAAAGTGGCAAAGATCCGTCGCCACACCCCAAAGATCCTTGAAAGATCCTTGGCCACACGTCAAAGATCCCTCAAAGAAGCCAAGCGACAGGAACATTTGACGTGTGGCCAAGGATCTTTCAAGGATCTTTGGGGACTGGCTTGGGATCTTTGCCACTTTTGCGCTCTCTGAGGGACCCTTGACGTGTGACCAACACAAAAGTGGCAAAGATCCGTCGCCACACCCCAAAGATCTTTGAAAGATCCTTGGCCACACGTCAAAGAGCCCTCACGGAAGCCAAGAGACCGGAATGTTTGACGTGTGTCCAAGGATCTTTCAAGGATCTTCCGGGACTTGCTTGGGATCTTTGCCACTTTTGCGTTCTGTGAGGGACCCTTGACGTGTGACCAACACAAAAGTGGCAAAGATCCGTCGCCACACCCCAAAGATCCTTGAAAGATCCTTGGCCACACGTGAAGGATCCCTCAAAGAAGCCAGGCGACCGGAATATTTGACGTGTGGGCAAGGATCTTTGAAGGATCTTTGGGGACTGGCTTGGGATCTTTGCCACTTTTGCGCTCTGTGAGGGACCCTTGACGTGTGACCAACACAAAAGTGGCAAAGATCCGTCGCCACACCCCAAAGATCCTTGAAAGATTCTTGGCGACACGTCAAAGAGCCCTCATAGAAGCCAAGAGACCGGATTTTTTGACGTGTGTCCAAGGATCTTTCAAGCATCTTTGGGGACTGGCTTGGGATCTTTGCCACTTTTGCGTTCTGTGAGGGACCCTTGACGTGTGACCAACACAAAAGTGGCAAGGATCCGTCGCCACACCCCAAAGATCCTTGAAAGATCCTTGGCCACACGTCAAAGTTCCCTCAAAGAAGCCAAGCGACGGGAAAATTTGACGTGTGGCCAAGGATCTTTCAAGGATCTTTGGGCAGTTGCTTGGGATCTTTGCCACTTTCGCGCTCTGTGAGGGACGCTTGACACGTGACCAAAACAAAAGTGGCAAGGATCCGTCGCCACACCCCAAAGGTCCTTGAAAGATCCTTGGCCACACGTCAAAGATCCCTCAAAGAAGCCAGGCGACCGGAATATTTGACGTGTGGCCAAGGATCTTTCAAGGATCTTTGGGGACTGGCTTGGGATCTTTGCCAATCTTGCGCTCTATGAGGGACCCTTGACGTGTGACCAACACAAAAGTGGCAAGGATCCGTCGCCAACCCCAAAAGATCCTTGAAAGATCCTTGGCCACACGTGAAAGTTCCCTCAAAGAAGCCAAGCGACCGGAATATTTGACGTGTGGCCAAGGATCTTTCAAGGATCTTTGGGGACTGGCTTGGGATCTTTGCCACTTTTGCGCTCTGTGAGGGACCCTTGACGTGTGACCAACACAAAAGTGGCAAAGATCTGTCGCCACACCCCAAAGATCCTTGAAAGATCCTTGGCCACACGTCAAAGATCCCTCAAAAAACCTAAGCGACCGGAATATTTGACGCCTGGCCAAGGATCTTTCAAGGATCTTTGGGGACTGGCTTGGGATCTTTGCCAGGTTTGCGCTCTGTGAGGGACCCTTGACGTGTGACCAACACAAAAGTGGCAAAGATCCGTCTCCACACCCCAAAGATCCTTGAAAGATCCTTGGCCACACGTCAAAGATCCCTCAAAGAAGCCAAGCGACCGGAATATTCGACGTGTGGCCAAGGATCTTTCAAGGATCTTTGGTGACTGGCTTGGCATCTTTGCCAGTTTTGCGCTCTGTGAGGGACCCTTGACGTGTGACCAACACAAAAGTGGCAAAGGTCCCTCGCCACACCTCAAAGATCCATGAAAGATCCTTGGCCACACGTCAAAGATCCCTCAAAGAAGCCAAGCGACGGGAATATTCGACATGTGGCCAAGGATCTTTCAAGGCTCTTTGGGGACTGGCTTGGGATCTCTGCCACTTTTGCGCTCTGTGAAGGACCCCTAACGTGTGACCAACACAAAAGTGGCAAAGATCCGTCGCCACACCCCAAAGATCCTTGAAAGATCCTTGGCCACACGTCAAAGATCCCTCAAAGAAGCCAAGCGACAGGAACATTTGACGTGTGGCCAAGGATCTTTCAAGGATCTTTGGGGACTGGCTTGGGATCTTTGCCACTTTTGCGCTCTCTGAGGGACCCTTGACGTGTGACCAACACAAAAGTGGCAAAGATCCGTCGCCACACCCCAAAGATCCTTGAAAGATCCTTGGCCACACGTCAAAGATCCCTCAAAGAAGCCAAGCGACCGGAATATTTGACGTGTGGGCAAGGATCTTTCAAGGATCTTTGGGGACTGGCTTGGGATCTTTGCCACTTTTGCGCTCTGTGAGGGACCCTTGACGTGTGACCAACACAAAAGTGGCAAAGATCCGTCGCCACACCCCAAAGATCCTTGAAAGATTCTTGGCGACACGTCAAAGAGCCCTCATAGAAGCCAAGAGACCGGATTTTTTGACGTGTGTCCAAGGATCTTTCAAGCATCTTTGGGGACTGGCTTGGGATCTTTGCCACTTTTGCGTTCTGTGAGGGACCCTTGACGTGTGACCAACACAAGGGTGGCAAAGATCCGTCGCCACACCCCAAAGATCCTTGAAAGATCCTTGGCCACACGTCAACGTTCCCTCAAAGAAGCCAAGCGACCGGAATATTTGAAGTGTGGCCAAGGATCTTTCAAGGATCTTTGGGGACGGGCTTGGGATCTTTGCCACTTTTGCGCTCTATGAGGGACCCTTGACGTGTGACCAACACAAAAGTGGCAAGGATCCGTCGCCACACCCCAAAGATCCTTGAAAGATCCTTGGCCACACGTCAAAGTTCCCTCAAAGAAGCCAAGCGACGGGAATATTTGACGTGTGGCCAAGGATCTTTCAAGGATCTTTGGGCAGTTGCTTGGGATCTTTGCCACTTTTGCGCTCTGTGAGGGACGCTTCACACGTGACCAAAACAAAAGTGGCAAGGATCCGTCGCCACACCCCAAAGGTCCTTGAAAGATCCTTGGCCACACGTCAAAGATCCCTCAAAGAAGCCAAGCGACCGGAATATTTGACGTGTGGCCAAGGATCTTTCAAGGATCTTTGGGGACTGGCTTGGGATCTTTGCCAATCTTGCGCTCTATGAGGGACCCTTGACGTGTGACCAACACAAAAGTGGCAAGGATCCGTCGCCACACCCCAAAGATCCTTGAAAGATCCTTGGCCAAACGTGAAAGTTCCCTCAAAGAAGCCAAGCGACCGGAATATTTGACGTGTGGCCAAGGATCTTTCAAGGATCTTTGGGGACTGGCTTGGGATCTTTGCCACTTTTGCGCTCTGTGAGGGACCCTTGACGTGTGACCAACACAAAAGTGGCAAAGATCTGTCGCCACACCCCAAAGATCCTTGAAAGATCCTTGGCCACACGTCAAAGATCCCTCAAAAAACCTAAGCGACTGGAATATTTGACGTGTGGCCAAGGATCTTTCAAGGATCCTTGGGGACTGGCTTGGGATCTTTGCCAGGTTTGCGCTCTGTGAGGGACCCTTGACGTGTGACCAACACAAAAGTGGCAAAGATCCGTCTCCACACCCCAAAGATCCTTGAAAGATCCTTGGCCACACGTCAAAGATCCCTCAAAGAAGCCAAGCGACAGCAATATTCGACGTGTGGCCAGGGATCTTTCAAGGATCTTTGGGGACTGGCCTGGCATCTTTGCCAGTTTTGCGCTCTGTGAAGGACCCTTGACGTGTGACCAACACAAAAGTGGCAAAGGTCCCTCGCCACACCTCAAAGATCCATGAAAGATCCTTGGCCACACGTCAAAGATCCCTCAAAGAAGCCAAGCGACGGGAATATTCGACATGTGGCCAAGGATCTTTCAAGGCTCTTTGGGGACTGGCTTGGGATCTCTGCCACGTTTGCGCTCTGTGAAGGACCCTTAACGTGTGACCAACACAAAAGTGGCAAAGATCCGTCGCCACACCCCAAAGATCCTTGAAAGATCCTTGGCCACACGTCAAAGATCCCTCAAAGAAGCCAAGCGACAGGAACATTTGACGTGTGGCCAAGGATCTTTCAAGGATCTTTGGGGACTGGCTTGGGATCTTTGCCACTTTTGCGCTCTCTGAGGGACCCTTGACGTGTGACCAACACAAAAGTGGCAAAGATCCCTCGCCACACCCCAAAGATCCTTGAAAGATCCTTGGCCACACGTCAAAGATCCCTCAAAGAAGCCAAGCGACCGGAATATTTGACGTGTGGGCAAGGATCTTTCAAGGATCTTTGGGGACTGGCTTGGGATCTTTGCCACTTTTGCGCTCTGTGAGGGACCCTTGACGTGTGACCAACACAAAAGTGGCAAAGATCCGTCGCCACACCCCAAAGATCCTTGAAAGATTCTTGGCGACACGTCAAAGAGCCCTCATAGAAGCCAAGAGACCGGATTTTTTGACGTGTGTCCAAGGATCTTTCAAGCATCTTTGGGGACTGGCTTGGGATCTTTGCCACTTTTGCGTTCTGTGAGGGACCCTTGACGTGTGACCAACACAAGGGTGGCAAAGATCCGTCGCCACACCCTAAAGATCCTTGAAAGATCCTTGGCCACACGTCAAAGTTCCCTCAAAGAAGCCAAGCGACCGGAATATTTGACGTGTGGCCAAGGATCTTTCAAGGATCTTTGGGGACTGGCTTGGGATCTTTGCCACTTTTGCGCTCTATGAGGGACCCTTGACGTGTGACCAACACAAAAGTGGCAAAGATCTGTCGCCACACCCCAAGGATCCTTGAAAGATCCTTGGCCACACGTCAAAGATCCCTCAAAAAACCTAAGCGACCGGAACATTTGACGTGTGGCCAAGGATCTTTCAAGGATCTTTGGGGACTGGCTTGGGATCTTTGCCAGGTTTGCGCTCTGTGAGGGACCCTTGACGTGTGACCAACACAAAAGTGGCAAAGATCCGTCTCCACATCCCAAAAATCCTTGAAAGATCCTTGGCCACACGTCAAAAAGCCCTCAAAGAAGCCAAGCGACCGGAATATTCGACGTGTGGCCAAGGATGTTCCAAGGATCTTTGGGGACTGGCTTGGGCTCTTTGCCAGTTTTGCGCTCTGTGAGGGACCCTTGACGTGTGACCAACACAAAAGTGGCAAAGGTCCCTCGCCACACCTCAAAGATCCATGAAAGATCCTTGGCCACACGTCAAAGATCCCTCAAAGAAGCCAAGTGACGGGAATATTCGACATGTGGCCAAGGATCTTTCAAGGCTCTTTGGGGACTGGCTTGGGATCTCTGCCACTTTTGCGCTCTGTGAGGGACCCTTAACGTGTGACCAACACAAAAGTGGCAAAGATCCGTCGCCACACCCCAAAGATCCTTGAAAGATCCTTGGCCACACGTCAAAGATCCCTCAAAGAAGCCAAGCGACAGGAACATTTGACGTGTGGCCAAGGATCTTTCAAGGCTCTTTGGGGACTGGCTTGGGATCTTTGCCACTTTTGCGCTCTCTGAGGGACCCTTGACGTGTGACCAACACAAAAGTGGCAAAGATCCCTCGCCACACCCCAAAGATCTTTGAAAGATCCTTGGCCACACGTCAAAGAGCCCTCACGGAAGCCAAGAGACCGGAATATTTGACGCGTGTCCAAGGATCTTTCAAGGATCTTTGGGGACTGGCTTGGAATCTTTGCCACTTTTGCGCTCTGTGAGGGACCCTTGACGTGTGACCAACACAAAAGTGGCAAAGATCCGTCGCCACACCCCAAAGATCCTTGAAAGATCCTTGGCCACACGTCAAAGATCCCTCAAAGAAGCCAAGCGACCGGAATATTTGACGTGTGGGCAAGGATCTTTCAAGGATCTTTGGGGACTGGCTTTGGATCTTTGCCACTTTTGCGCTCTGTGAGGGACCCTTGACGTGTGACCAACACAAAAGTGGCAAAGATCCGTCGCCACACCCCAAAGATCCTTGAAAGATTCTTGGCGACACGTCAAAGAGCCCTCATAGAAGCCAAGAGACCGGATTTTTTGACGTGTGTCCAAGGATCTTTCAAGCATCTTTGGGGACTGGCTTGGGATCTTTGCCACTTTTGCGTTCTGTGAGGGACCCTTGACGTGTGACCAACACAAGGGTGGCAAAGATCCGTCGCCACACCCCAAAGATCCTTGAAAGATCCTTGGCCACACGTCAAAGTTCCCTCAAAGAAGCCAAGCGACCGGAATATTTGACGTGTGGCCAAGGATCTTTCAAGGATCTTTGGGGACTGGCTTGGGATCTTTGCCACTTTTGCGCTCTATGAGGGACCCTTGACGTGTGACCAACACAAAAGTGGCAAGGATCTGTCGCCACACCCCAAAAATCCTTGAAAGATCCTTGGCCACACGTCAAAGTTCCCTCAAAGAAGCCAAGCGACGGGAAAATTTGACGTGTGGCCAAGGATCTTTCAAGGATCTTTGGGCACTTGCTTGGGATCTTTGCCACTTTTGCGCTCTGTGAGGGACGCTTGACACGTGACCAACACAAAAGTGGCAAGGATCCGTCGCCACACCCCAAAGGTCCTCGAAAGATCCTTGGCCACACGTCAAAGATCCCTCAAAGAAGCCAAGCGACGGGAACATTTGACGTGTGGCCAAGGATCTTTCAAGGATCTTTGGGCACTTGCTTGGGATCTTTGCTACTTTTGCGCTCCGTGAGGGACCCTTGACGTGTGACCAACACAAAAGTGGCAAAGATCCCTCGCCACACCCCAAAGATCCTTGAAAGATCCTTGGCCACACGTCAAAGATCCCTCAAAAAACCCAAGCGACGGGAATATTTGACGTGTGGCCAAGGATCTTTCAAGGATCTTTGGGGACTGGCTTGGGATCTTTGCCACTTTTGCGTTCTGTGAGGGACCCTTGACGTGTGACCAACACAAAAGTTGCAAAGATCCGTCGCCACACCCCAAAGATCCTTGAAAGATCCTTGGCCACACGTCAAAGATCCCTCAAAGAAGCCAAGCGACCGGAATATTGGACGTGTGGCCAAGGATCTTTCAAGGATCTTTGGGGACTGGCTCGGGATCTTTGCCACTTTTGCGCTCTGTGAGGGACCCCTGACGTGTGACCAACACAAAAGTGGCAAAGATCCGTCGCCACACCCCAAAGATCCTTGAAAGATCTTTGGCCACACGTCAAAGATCCCTTAAAAAAGCCAAGCGACCAGAATATTTGACGTGTGGCCAAGGATCTTTCAAGGATCCTTGGGGACTGGCTTCGGATCTTTGACACTTTTGCGCTCCGTGAGGGACCCTTAACGTGTGACCAACAAAAAAGTGGCAAATGTCCCTCGCCACACCCCAAAGATCTTTGAAAGATCCTTGGCCACACGTCAAAGATCCCTCAAAGAAGCCAAGCGACCGGAATATTTGACGTGTGGCCAAGGATCTTTCAAGGATCTTTGGGGACTGGCTTGGGATCTTTGCCACTTCTGCGCTCTGTGAGGGACCCTTGACACGTGACCAACACAAAAGTGGCAAAGATCCGTCGCCACACCCCAAGGATCCTTGAAAGATCCTTGGCCACACGTCAAAGATCCCTCAAAGAAGCCAAGCGATGGGAATATTTGACGTGTGGCCAAGGATCTTTCAGGAATCTTTGGGGACTGGCTTGGGATCTTTGCCACTTTTGCGTTCTGTGAGGAACCCTTGACGTGTGACCAACACAAAAGTGGCAAAGATCCGTCGCCACACCCCAAAGATCCTTGAAAGATCCTTGGACACACGTCAAAGATCCCCAAAAAAAATCCAAGCGACCGGAATATTTGACGTGTGGCCAAGGATCTTTCAAGGATCTTTGGGGACTGGCTTGGGATCCTTGCCACTTTTGCGCTCTGTGAGGGACCCTTGACGTGTGACCAACACAAAAGTGGCAAAGTTCCGTCGCCACACCCCAAAGATCCTTGAAAGCTCCTTGGCCACACGTCAAAGATCCCTCAAAAAACCTAAGCGACCGGAATATTTGACGTGTGGCCAAGGATCTCTCAAGGATCTTTGGGGACTGGCTTGGGATCTTTGCCACTTTTGCGCTCTGTGAGGGACCCTTGACGTGTGACCAACACAAAAGTGGCAAAGATCCCTCGCCACACCTCAAAATTACTTGAAAGATCCTTGGCCACACGTCAAAGATCCCTCAAAGAAGCCAAGCGACGGGAATATTCCACATGTGGCCAAGGATCTTTCAAGGATCTTTGGGGACTGGCTTGGGATCTTTGCCACTTTTGCGCTCTATGAGGGAACCTTGACGTGTGACCAACACAAAAGTGGCAAGGATCCGTCGCCACACCCCAAAGATCCTTGAAAGATCCTTGGCAACACGTCAAAGGTCCCTTAAAAAAGCTAAAGAAGGTCCCTACCAGGACCGGCCCCCGCTGTGCGCCTTCCGCCTGTAATCCCTGCTGATTTGCTCCGGATCAATGCTTGCATTTCTCAAAGTCCAGGGTCCAAAATCAAAAAATATAGAATAGAAAATCCTCCTTCAACCCTGAATAGCAACCAGATCCCACAAGTACAGCAATAGCCCAATTCACAATCCAATACGCGCTGCGGGCTTCCGTTCAGCACACCGGTTGTCTCACGGTGGCGGGCATGTACAAGAATTGCACCAAGGAAGAAAGCCCTGAAATTGGCATATGAACACAAATAAAGCAAAGTTGGGGAAAGAGGTGAACATACACACTCACAGCCATAAACCCCTCATTCCCTGGACTCAAGACCTTCCCTTGACTCACCAACATATTGCCCTGAACCAGGTCAAATGAGATGGCTAAATGCCATGTGTCACAAGTCACTACATAAACCCCAAAAATGTGTTCACTCCCAAGCCTCTAAATCCTAGCCCAATAGGGGAGGTGGCGTGTCATGGCCCAGAGTGGCACTCAGGACCATGCCCTACCCTGACATAACCTTGGTTGGACTTGGAGTCGAATGGGCTTGCAGAACTGCCCCATGATGTTGACCTCACAACATGGCAAAATCAGGCAAATCACACCATTATGCCCAAAAGTCAATTATATACTCAAAAACGCATACGGCAATTATCCAAATGCTCCATGCACGTGTCAAACCGGAAAGTAATATACAAGGGTGATATAGACCAAAGGCCCATGCCCAAGAATATTCCATCATTGGCTCCGAAACATCTCTGGTTATGTACATGGCATGCTTCACAAGTCAGCTCATGAGTTTGAGACCTAATTTTGTGAGGCCTCGTGTGCCAAGCCAAAGTGACCATGTGATCCGGCATATGGTGAGGTACAACACCCAAGCATATGCCAACATATAAGCAACATACCATAGTTCACAGATCTCTAGGCACTTTGTTGTTAGCCGACCAGTTGAGCACATAAAACACAAAAATGAGCATAAAATGAGGTCAAAAACATGCAAATATGTCCAAATACAAAGTTGTCATGATAGTATATCTCTATGCTCACCCATGATATCCGCGCATGGTTCAATATACAAATGATTGGAACCATTTGCGAACAATTCCCCCACTTGGATCCCCAATCGAGCGCATGGAGATACCTTCGCCAATCGTATCTACATGCCCCATGAAAATGGGAGTGCACTCATGGATCTCTTTGCCAAACATACCATGAGCAATACATACACGGTAGACTTAGTCTAGCGCTTTGAATTCCACAATTAGGACATGGGCAAATCCCTTGTCACGTATGGCTCCCCATCTCTTCGGCCACACGAAGATATATAACATGGGCGTGAGCATATCAAACATATACCATGCATATAACACATACCCTCAAAATGTGGCTCCCACCATGATATGCCATGTCCCTCCATGGACATAACTTCACGTTAAAAATATGTAGGAACCCAAGGAAAGTTGCTATGCAACCCCAACACTCATGCGGCACACTCGAAAGTCGCATTAAAATATTCGGTTGCCCGGTCCAAGAGTTATGTATCACTTTATACCCTCTTGACCCTTTTCCCTTGCTACACCGGGCATGTGTGCGCACCAAAGGCGTTTGATGCTTCCCCAATTGACTTGAGACTAAGGCGCTTGCAACCCAACCTTCTTTATTCTCTTTCCTCACACTCGCGCGTAGATATGGCCCTTCAAAGTGGTCCCACGGTTCACTTTTGTTTCCCTTATATCTCCAAGTCAAATGGGTGGCAAGTATAAGGGAAACCTGATTCGAGCATAGGGAAAAGAGTATGACCACTCGAAGAAGACCAAATCAAGTGCGGCGATGTCGAAGTCGAAAATCCGAATTCGACATCGCGAAAAATTCAGAATGGAATTTCGAGTGCATATTTAGAAAATTGCGGAAGCAAAGAACCCTTTACTGATGAAATCTGACCCTTCATCGGGGTTTCCGCCAAAATATCTGGAAATAACAGTTAACCAATCGGTTAACGCAGAATCGCGAGCCAACTGACAGTCGCCGATACATTGACCATCAGAACGAAAGGCTGAAAAATTACGGAAACATTATGATAATAAAACCCTGTTGATTCCTGATATTCCGGTATATAAATCTCCGCTGGCGGCGCCTCGGTACTGAATATGGCCGCTCATAGCCAGAATGGCCAAACCTATCACACTATCACATCGGGTTAGATCATGTGGATGGGAGAGTATGATATCAGCCAATGGCGGCTTGCCGGCACATAGATACACACCCCAAGTGACCCCAAGATGGCCACGGGGGTCCGAACCGGCTTCACCCCCCTTCTCAGAGCGTTGTTACCGCTCGGAAGTCATTGAAGAGAGGACAGGAGGACCCCAATGGGCTCCAACCCCCCCCGCCCATGTCCCAAGGACACATGGAGGCCCCACACACGTCGTAGGCGTCCCCCATGCCCCAAGGGAGGGGTGAGGACACTGATAATCGGTGCCCTACGCCATATCCGGTCTCCTCTTGATCTACAACATGGACCAAGGGGATCAAAGATAGAAAAACGTCGTCGGTCGACCTAAATAAGTATACCACAATGAAATATATATGTGGAGATCGAGTGAAGGGGGTATATGGCCAATCAAGGCCGAAAAATCCCCGGATGAACGCCCTCACCCATCTCACAAGCACAAAAGCAAACAAAATGCCAAGGGGGATCCATTACGGTGCTACTGCAGCCACCAAATGGACCAACACGTCCTTGACATCCAAAGAAATATTCTTTTTCTTCAGGTAGTCCATCCAGACCGTGGTGTACCTCGGCACAAAACTGCTCGGAGGCTCCCACGAGTCCCTGGATGCGGCGAATCCCTTCCAACGGACTTTATAAAGCCTCCCCCCAGGCGTCCCCGGGTCCGGCTTGTCCGCCAGGATCTTCTCGGCGGTGAAGTCGTCGTCCTCACCCTCGTCGTCCGAGTCCACATCGCCGGCCGTGAACTCGAAGGTGACGGGACGTCCGCTGAAGTCTGGTGCTCGGGAACGAAGGTGGGTATGGTCGCGGTCCAGGGTCTTGTTATCCCCCACACGAACCGCATACACATCCTGCCCGACCTTCCGCACGATTACCCCCGGCACATACCAGGACGCCTGCCGATGCCTGGACAGGACATCCTTGTGGTGCCGCTCCACCCACACGGTGTCTTGGAGAGCATACTTCTGGACCTTTCCCTGCTTGAAGTACTTGGCCCTCTTGTCATGCTCGTCCTGAAGTGCCTTGCACACCTTGGCCGCCGTCTCGTCCGCCTCAGCCATCATAGCGTTCGCATCCCGGGCCACTTTGCCATGGTTCATCCACGGGAGAGTGCGTGACACTCGATCCCGTAGGAACAGGATGCGATGGGGCGACAGTCCAGTGGGTCCCGGAAGGTCGTGATACGCTTGGAGCACTCTCCACAGCGAGTTATACCAGTTCCGGCCCGGTTCGTCAATGTGCAGCTGGCGGAACTTCTCGAACATCTGCCGCCCGGCCACCTCAGCACGACCATTCGACCGGCTGTGGTACGCCACGGTCTTGGCGTGCCGAATCCCTGTGTGCTTGCACATCGTCTTGAACTACGTCCCCACGAATCGACTGCCCCGATCGCTGCAGATGACAGCCGGGACATCGAAAATCGTCAGCCAATGCCTGAGCATGGCATTAGCGGCGGTCTTGGCCTGCAGCCCCACTCCATGCTTGTCCTTCTTGTCCTTCTTCTTGGACTTCTTGCCAGGAACAGCCACGATATACCCACTGTGCCTGTCCACCGCCAGGATGACACAGTCGTAGGTCTCTCCGTCCACGATGACCTCAGGCATGGCGAATACATCCATGGCCACAGACCGCATAGGGGCTTCTGGTATAGCCGTGTACACCGGATTGCCAGCCGTGGAGTGGTTGGGGCTCTTCGTGGCCCGACACACGGCACAGTCGCTGCAGTACCTATCCAGGATGGCGTAGTACCCCGGAGGGAACTTGAAACGCCACTCCAGGTCCTGCTGCATCTTGTCTCGGCCAGGGTGCATGAGCTGGGCGTTGTGCCAATGGTCAATGAGCTCTTCCACTCGGTTCTCGGGCACCAGCAGCTTGTCCTTGAGGAACAACTTGTCCCCATCCTCGGTCAAGCCCTCCGGCCATTCGTCGTCCGACGGGGCGCTCACGGCATTCCAGTACTTGCTCCAGTGCTCGGATGCCGCGTAGTCATCCGACCAGTCCTCTGTGAGCACCGACCTGACTAGCTCTACAGGGGCCACCATCCATTGCCCGAGGGTTTCCTCTCGAATAGCTTGGACGCGGGCACCCCGGAACTTGGCCAGGTCCGTACCATTTGCCATCACCACAAAGCACTTGACCCCCTCTTGCTCCATGGCCTTCTCCATCTCGATGATGCGCTTGGCCTCCTCGGTCTCCTCGGCGTCGCCATGGCTGGATATGTCCATCCACGCCTTGCCCGCGGGGCAGTGTTGTCCTTCCCCGAGACGTACACGACGCTGAGGTCGAACTTGGCGAACGTCTCGTGCCATCGGGCCCTCCTAGCCGCTGGTCCTGAGGGGGTGTCGACATGCTCCTTGTGCCAGCTCTGTAGGGACTGGTGGTCCGTGCAAACCACCACCGGCTGCAGTCCGATGTGGCCAGACCACTTCCTGAGCGCACATACAATGGCGTATGTCTCCTTCTCCCTCGCGGTCCATGTTCGGCGTTGGCCCACGGCCAGGATCCTGCTCCAAAACGCCACGGGAACATGAGTCCCGTCATCCCGGACTTGCTGGAGGACTGCCCCCACGGCATAGTCCGAGGCGTCTGTCCGTAGCACGAATCCCTTGTCCGGGTCCACCAGGAACAGCCCCAACTGCCCCAGGAGTCGCTCCTTCAGGCGGTTGAACGCATCTTCGGCCTCAGGGGTCCAGGCAAGCTGCTTCTTGCTCCCCTTCCGGCCATCGAACTTGCCCACTTGCAGCATCTTGTGCAGCGGCCCCGAGAGTTCTGCATACATTCGGACATAGCCCGAATAGTAGTTGCAGAACCCCATGAAGGATCGGAGTTCGCTGATGGTCTGGGGCTTTTCCCAGTGGTGCAGGGACGCCAGCTTCCCAGGCATGGGACGGCGTTGCCCGTGACCAACCACGTGACCCGCGAACTCCACTTCCTTCACAAAGAGTGAGGCTTTGGTGGGCTTGCACACCATGTTGTGCTTGTCCAACTCGCTGAGCACTGGGCGCAGATCCTTCTCATGCGCGTCGATGAGCTCGTCCTCAGTCATGTTCTCCGTGCTGGATCCGATGATGATGTCATCCACGAAGGGATCGGCACAGTCCCGGACAGGACCGAGTAGGTCCTCCATCATGCGCTGGAAAGCGGCGTTGCCATTCTTGGCGCCCATAGGCACCACTTTCCACTGCATGGGCCCCAACGGCGTCGACATCGCTGTGCAGGGCCTGGAGTCCGGCTCTAGCGGCATCTGGTGATAACCGTGTTTCAGGTCCAACACCGTGAAGATCCGCTTTTTCTGTTGTTTTTGGAGGATGGAGTCGATCAGGGGAAGCGAGTACGAGTCATGCTCGGTTTGCTCGTTCAAGCCCCTGTAATCCACCACCAACCTCCACTCGCCCTTCTCCTTCTTGGGCACGATGAAGGCTGGGCTGGCCCACTCACTGTCGGAGGGTTCAGTCCATCCCCGCTCAATGAACTCGGCCAACAGCTTCTTCATGGCCTCGGCCCGATCGCCCTGAAGTTGGTACTCCCGATGACGATAGATCTTCGGGTTCGGCTTCAGCTTGATCTTCGCTGTACCAAACCTCCCACGATCCGGAGGGTTCTTGTTGGCGACGCCACTGAATAGCCGCGGATAGGCATTGATCAGCCTCTCCTTCAGCTCGGCGACCTTCGGGTTCTCCTGGGCCTCTTCAGCCGCTTGCTTCGGTATAGATACAACCGACCGCACTGCGGTATAGGCCTCTTCTGGGTCCGAGTCAGACTTCTCCTCGTCCGATATGCTGTCTTCATCGTCGTGGATCTCGACTCCCACCGATAATCTTCGAAAATTTGCGGCCTCGGGCTGGTGCTCGTCGCTACCGGTACCCTCTCTTGGAAAATCCCACGTTGGTGGGTCCGACCCAACCGGACCATCGTATTGGTCCGCGATGTGATCCATGACCCTCGCCACGAACTCATCCTTCTCGTACTTGCCGCTGACCAACATCTTGTCATCCCACCAATGCGGAGATGTGACCATGGCCCGCCTCTTCTTGGCTGCCACACGGTCGTGCATCCCCATCCGCATGTAGTTGACGACGTCGTCGATCTCGGCGTGGGACAGGACGTCAATGCCATCAATGGGCTGATCCGTCCCCTCCTTGGGCTCAAACATGACCTTCATGGGCACCGCCTCCACCCTACGGATGAATGCTTCATCACCCGTGGGCTGAGCTTGCGCCCCATCCACCAGGAAAGCCTTGGTACCCCACGCTTGACCCGGGGAGGGCATTGATACACCCTTGGCGTCGATGAACAGCTCCTCCTCTGGCCCGAATGACATCTCGTTCAGGGTGATGAAATCCAGCGTCGACTTGAGACCCTCCAGCGGACATGGGGTGGATCCTATGCCGGTTATGACCAGGATCCCCTTCGCCCTATCCGCGATAATCTTCTCCACCGTACGTCTGGTATTGTCCAGGGAGCCCTGCCAATACATGGGTCCCTACTCCTTCAAACCCCAATGCCGGTGCCAGGCTGAGTCTCCTCGATGCCAATGCCTCCTACACTCCTACACTCCTACACTCCTACCCGGGAAGCGAAGACGTCCGTCTCGGGCGCTTCGGCTCCCAGCGTCTGGATCATCCTGTCATACACCTGTAGCGCCACTCCATATTCCGTGAGCTGAACTCCGCGGTCTCCTCTGGACTTGGCACCCACAGCTTGCACCGCTTGGACGATCCGATCCTCTTCCTCAGCATTCCATTGGGATGATCCGCATGCATAGTCCGTGGACAGCCATGTGAGGCATTCATCATCCTCCCGGACCAGCGTTGCACGATGGGGAAGGGCTCCAATGGCATTTGCCACCATGAAGTCATACCCCATGATCATATCCCAATCGGTAATGTCGGCCACATAGAAGTTCCCGGATAGAGTGCTTCTCTTCGCCTGATCAGAGCGGTTCAAGCGCTCATGCTCCCAGAATTCCATACTGATAGTGGCCTCATGGGTGCCCCCACCCATGATCTCTCCGTTGGCGACCTTCAGGCGTACCGGTCTCCGGCTGGGCTGCAGGAGTTCCTCCTTGAACAACCCTCTCCGGACCAGGCTCACCTGGGCACCCGTATCCACCAACACATCCACCACCAAATCCTCTTGTCCGCACCGTACTCGCACTTTCAAGTGCAACTGCCGCTCGTCGCCATGAGGTGTATGGACGACTCTCACGGCATGCAACTCTAGCACGTCCGGGTGCATCAGGAATTCAAGGGTATGGTCACGGATGGTGTAGATCTTGGGTTGGTCCTGCCCGTCCACGGGGCTCTCCGTGGTTGCTCCTTCTTTCTTGCCATGTCCCGTACCCACATGTACTTTCCTTGGCAGGACGCTCCAGGGGTTGGGAGTGGCAAAACTCAGTGGTTTTGGCTCTTCTGGAGCCTTCTTCGGCACCCGATGTGCCTTCGCTTTCTCTGGGATTCCACTGATTTTCGGAGGAGAGACCTCCGAGGTCCCACTTCCGTGGGGGCTCCTCTAGACTTGGCTTCCCGCAGCCCCTTCCGGCTGCGATCCGCCAGGACTTTGTCCACCACGTTGCTGGGCTTTGAGTTCCTCCAATGTCCTCAACATGTCCTCAGCAACCTCCTCGATCAACCTCACTCGTCGGTCTTGGCCAGGTCCACCACCATAGCCTCTTCCCCTGCCTTTCCCTTGGCCTTTGCCTTGGCCTTTTCCCCCGTCTCGGCCCTTCGCCTTCCAATCGGAAATCCGCTGCTCCTTGGGCTTCTTCTCGGGGTGGGCGGCGAAGTAGGCCTTCTTGTCCGCCTCATACACCTTGCACTGACGGTGGTCGTGTGCATGGTTGTTTCCCTTATCATAACAGACCCAGCACCCGTCGTGCTGAGACCTGTACTCTCGGAACGAGAGCGGTGGGTTCCCGATCCTCCTTGGCTCTTTGCCCCTTGGTCCCACCCGGCTCCATCTGGACCGATCCTGCCCATTGTTCCTCACGTTGTGCGCCACAAACGCGAAGAAATGGGCCTCCTCGTGATCCTCCCGGGACCAGTGGTCTTGGCCACTTCCACTACCATCCTCCGCGGAGTTGGCCGTGTCCTCCTGGATCTCCCGATGATGGCGGTCTTCTCGGTGGCCTCGTTGTCCATGACCATGTCGATCCTGCACGTGGGCCTCGTTCTTCGCATTGAGCTTCAATTCCACCGTGATGTACTTCACGATCTCGTCCAGGCTCATGCGGGCGAAGATGACCTGCATCCTCAGCGGCTCCCCGCGCCTCCACTCCACGTTGTTGAGGCGCAGCAACCTTTGCCCCACGGAGTCTCCAAATACCTCCACGTACACGGCGTTCTTCAGTCCCAACATCCGGTTGGGCTCGCCCAGGTTCCTCCTGAAGAACTCCATGATACCCGCATGGGTATCCTCCGCCGCCATGATCCTCACCGCCACCCGCTTCTTGGCGCGCTTCTTCTCCTCGTCCTCCACTCGCCTCTTCCAGTTGCCGGGGAGGACGTCCTTCAGGAGGTGGCGGATCTCGCTGGCCTCTTTCCAGTCCTCCACCAGCTTGAGGCGTCTGCGGTACTTCCGCAGGTACCGGTTCCACTCCCGGACCCGTAACTCACCGCGGTCCAGCGGCAGCGGGATGGACCACGGGTCCTCCAGACTCTGGTTCGGAGTGTCCACCCGCTCCTCATCCTCCAACCACTGGAGGCAGGCCCGGATCTGATCCCGCAGCTCCTCCTTCAGGTCCTGCGCCAGCCGGTGTGGGAATGTCCGGCATACCCACTTGTCCCGCGGCGCTCCCCGCATCTCGTCGACGACCTCCTCGGCGAAGTCCTCCCAATCCAGGATGAAGTCATCCAGGTTGGAGGGGTTGCCATCGTAGTAGGGGATTTTGATTCCCCTGAGGTCGTCAATCCTGATGGCGTCTCCGACGTCCCCAGCCACCACTCCACCGAGACGGATACCACCTGTGGCCGGGGGGTGTGAGTACACTCCCCGTACATCCCTCTCCAGCATGGAGTGCGGTCCAGTGGGGCCTGAACCCATGGGGTTTGGAATGCGGGAAGGACTTACTCCGTCGGCCGTCCATATCCCCGTATTGGGGTCCTTCGCCCACAGGTTTCCGCCTGGATGACCTTGACCATGTCCGTCGGCGCTTCCCATGGTTCGCCCCTGCATGGTCTGGTTCTGGATCTCCTCCTCCGCAAAAACTACCATATTCGTCGTGATCGGTACACCCTGGGCGGCATGGGACATCTGTACCGTCAGGCTCCTCGGGTCCGCGGTTTTGTGCCCTTCCCGCATGGACCCAGCCGGTGCCGTGTGTTCCCCGAGCATTGTGGATTCGCTGAATATGGGAACAAACGGCAGCGCACCCGGGTCAACACGCGGAGGCGCCTAGGGTGCCTCTGCAGGGCCACCCATGGGTTTATCCATGGCGCTCCTGAGGGTCTTAACCCGCTCCACCAGCTCTGCCGCGGCCGGCTTTGCCGGGAGCTCCGGACCCGAGGCGAGGGGCTGTAGCTCCTCTAGCCTTTTCAGGCGTCCCGACATGTCCTCCACTAGGTGGAGGAGGCTGTCCACCACTCGCTGCTGCTTCTCCAGGGCCAGCTCCAGATTCTCCCGGTACCGGTCCCGTTCCGCTCGCAGCTCCTCCATGTTATTCTCCGCGGCCGACTGGTCGTCCAGGATCCCCGCGACGTCCTCCTCTAGACCGTCCTTGGCGTTGTCCAGGCAGTCAAGGCGATGCACGATGGCGTCCATCCCCATCTTCGGGTACTTGTCCATGAGGAAGGACACGTGCTCGCAGTGGCACGCAGCGTGCTTTCCGCCGGATTCAGTGCATCCCGCGGTTCCCGGCACCTCAGACTCATCGCCCATGGGCGTATCGCCTATGGCGTCCGTCTCTGGTCCCGTGTGCCGGGGCACAGGTGCCGTCCGGGCCCTGGCTGGCCTCTCTAAGCCCTCGGCGTCGTGCTCCAGGCTGGGTTCTGGGGCCCTGTTCCCCCTTGTGGGCGGTCTGGCCGTCTCCTCCGACTCCGAAGGTGGCTCATAGGCTGTCCTCGGAGTGCCCCTCGGATTCCCACAGCCTGACCGGGCTGGGGTCCGTGTCCATAGCCCCGGCGTCCCTTGCCGCGGACTTGGGTGACCCG
This sequence comes from Eutreptiella sp. 'Long Island Sound 2002', assembly GCA_964036045.1. Classification (NCBI taxonomy): domain Eukaryota; phylum Euglenozoa; class Euglenophyceae; order Eutreptiales; family Eutreptiaceae; genus Eutreptiella; species Eutreptiella sp. 'Long Island Sound 2002'. The sequence continues at coordinate 149,604,501 of OZ038381.1, read as the reverse complement.
CGCTTCCGGTAGCGCCGGGCCCGTCCTCCACTGCTGCCTGAATGGCAGGCCTCATCAGAGTCCTCCGCGGCGGAGCGGAGGTTGCACGCCTTTCGGCAGCGACGCTCACACATGGAGACCAGGTCCTCCATGTCACGTCCTCCTCTTCCCGAATGTCGTACTTCTCTTCGGGCTTCAACTTCCGGAGTTCGCCATGCTCTTGAACGTCTCGGTTCTTCTATGGCTCCAATCTCCAGCGTGGTCTCCACCGAGTCCACAATACGCACCCCGGGTGTGCTTGGGCAGGGCTCATAGGGGCCCAAGTCCTCGGGTCGGCGGTAGGTAGGGGCAGCAGGTAAGCCTCTGCTACCATAAAGAAGGTCCCTACCAGGACCGGCCCCCGCTGTGCCCCTTCCGCCTGTAATCCCTGCTGATTTGCTCCGGATCAATGCTTGCATTTCTCAAAGTCTAGGGTCCAAAATCCAAAAATATAGAATATAAAATCCTCCTTCAACCCTGAATAGCAACCAGATCCCACAAGTACAGCAATAGCCCAATTCACAATCCAATACGCGCTGCGGGCTTCCGTTCAGCACACCGGTTGTCTCACGGTGGCGGGCATGTACAAGAATTGCACCAAGGAAGAAAGCCCTGAAATTGGCATATGAACACAAATAAAGCAAAGTTGGGGAAAGAGGTGAACATACACACTCACAGCCATAAACCCCTCATTCCCTGGACTCAAGACCTTCCCTTGACTCACCAACATATTGCCCTGAACCAGGTCAAATGAGATGGCTAAATGCCATGTGTCACAAGTCACTACATAAACCCCAAAAATGTGTTCACTCCCAAGCCTCTAAATCCTAGCCCAATAGGGGAGGTGGCGTGTCATGGCCTAGAGTGGCACTCAGGATCATGCCCTACCCTGGCATAACCTTGATTGGACTTGGAGTCGAATGGGCTTGCAGAACTGCCCCATGATGTTGACCTCACAACATGGCAAAATCAGGCAAATCACACCATTATGCCCAAAAGTCAATTATATACTCAAAAATGCATACGGCAATTATCCAAATGCTCCATGCACGTGTCAAACCGGAAAGTAATATACAAGGGTGATATAGACCAAAGGCCCATGCCCAAGAATATTCCATCATTGGCTCCGAAGCATCTCCGGTTATGTACATGGCATGCTTCACAAGTCAGCTCATGAGTTTGAGACCTAATTTTGTGAGGCCTCGTGTGCCAAGCCAAAGTGACCATGTGATCCGGCATATGGTGAGGTACAACACCGAAGCATATGCCAACATATAAGCAACATACCATAGTTCACAGATCTCTAGGCACTTTGTTGTTAGCCGACCAGTTGAGCACATAAAACACAAAAATGAGCATAAAATGAGGTCAAAAACATGCAAATATGTCCAACTACAAAGTTGTCATGATAGTATATCTCTATGCTCACCCATGATATCCGCGCATGGTTCAATATACAAATGATTAAAACCATTTGCGAACAATTCCCCCACTTGGATCCCCAATCGGGCGCATGGAGATACCTTTGCCACTCGTATCTACATGCCCCATGAAAATGGGAGTGCACTCATGGATCTCTTTGCCAAACATACCATGAGCAATACATACACGGTAGACTTAGTCTAGCGCTTTGAATTCCACAATTAGGACATGGGCAAATCCCTTGTCACGTATGGCACCCCATCTCTTCGGCCACACGAAGATATATAACATGGGTGTGAGCATATCAAACATATACCATGCATATAACACATACCCTCAAAATGTGGCTCCCACCATGATATGCCATGTCCCTCCATGGACATAACTTCACGTTAAAAATACGTAGGAACCCAAGGAAAGTTGCTATGCAACCCCAACACTCATGCGGCACACTCGAAAGTCGCATTAAAATATTCGGTTGCCCGGTCCAAGAGTTATATATCACTTTATACCCTCTTGACACTTTTCCCTTGCTACACCGGGCATGTGTGCGCACCAAAGACGTTTGATGCTTCCTAAATTGACTTGAGACTAGGGCTTATTCTCTTTCCTCACATTCCCGCGTAGATATGGCTCTTCAAAGTGGTCCCACGGTTCACTTTTGTTTCCCTTATATCTCCAAGTCAAATGGGTGCCAAGTATAAGGGAAACCTGATTCGGGCATAGGGAAAAGAGTATGACCACTCGAAGAAGACCAAATCAAGTGCGGTGATGTCGAAGTCGGAAATCCGATTTCGACGTCGCAAAAAATTCAGAATAAAATTTCGAGTGCATATTGAGAAAATTGCGGAAGCAACGAACCCTTTACTGATGAAATCTGACCCTTCATCGGGGTTTCCGCCAAAATATCTGGAAATAACAGTTAACCAATCGGTTAACGCAGAATCGCGAGCCAACTGACAGTCGCCGATACATTGACCATCAGAACGAAAGGCTGAAAAATTACGGAAACATTATGATAATAAAACCCTGTTGATTCCTGATATTCCGGTATATAAATCTCCGCTGGCGGCGCCTCGGTACTGAATATGGCCGCTCATAGCCGGAATGGCCAAACCTATCACACTATCACATCGGGTTAGATCATGTGGATGGGAGAGTATGATATCAGCCAATGGCAGCTTGCCGGCACATAGATACACACCCCAAGTGACCCCAAGATGGCCACGGGGGTCCGAACCGGCTTCAAAGCCAAGCGACCGGAATATTTGACGTGTGGCCAAGGATCTTTCAAGGATCTTTGGGGACTGGCTTGGGATCTTTGCCACTTTTGCGCTCTGTGGGGGACCCTTGACGTGTGACCAACACAAAACTAGCAAAGATCCGTCGCCACACCCCAAAGATCCTTGAAAGATCCTTGGCCACAGGTCAAAGATCCCTCAAAGAAGCCAAGCGACCGGAATATTTGACGTGTGGCCAAGGATCTTTCAAGGATCTTTGGGGACTGGCTTGGGATCTTTGCCACTTTTGCGTTCTGTGAGGAACCCTTGACGTGTGACCAACACAAAAGTGGCAAAGATCTGTCGCCACACCCCAAAGATCCTTGAAAGATCCTTCGACACACGTCAAAGATCCCTCAAAAAACCCAAGCGACCGGAATATTTGACGTGTGGCCAAGGATCTTTCAAGGATCTTTGGGGACTGGCTTGGGATCTTTGCCACTTTTGCGCTCTGTGAGGGACCCTTGACGTGTGACCAACACAAAAGTGGCAAAGATCCGTCGCCACACCCCAAAGATCCTTGAAAGCTCCTTGGCCACACGTCAAAGATCCCTCAAAAAACCCAAGCGACCGGAATATTTGACGTGTGGCCAAGGATCTTTCAAGGATCTTTGGGGACTGGCTTGGGATCTTTGCCACTTTTGCGCTCTTTGAGGGACCCTTGACGTACGACCAACACAAAAGTGGCAAAGATCCCTCGCCACACCTCAAAATTACTTGAAAGATCCTTGGCCACACGTCAAAGATCCCTCAAAGAAGCCAAGCGACGGGAATATTCGACGTGTGGCCAGGGATCTTTCAAGGATCTTTGGGGACTGGCTTGGGATCTTTGCCACTTTTGCGCTCTATGAGGGAACCTTGACGTGTGACCAACACAAAAGTGGCAAAGATGCGTCGCCACACCCCAAAGATCCTTGAAAGATCCTTGGCCACACGTCAAAGATCCCTTAAAAAAGCCAAGCGGCGGGAATATTCGACGTGTGGACAGGGATCTTTCAAGGATCTTTGGGGACTGGCTTGGGATCTTTGCCACTTTTGCGCTCTGTGAGGGACCCTTGACGTGTGACCAACACAAAAGTGGCAAAGATCCGTCGCCACACCCCAAAGATCCTTGAAAGATCCTTGGCCACACGTCAAAGATCCCTCAAAGAAGCCAAGCGACCGGAATATTTGACGTGTGGCCAAGGATCTTTCAAGGATCTTTGGGGACTGGCTTGGGATCTTTGCCACTTTTGCGTTCTATGAGGGACCCTTGACGTGTGACCAACACAAAAGTGGCAAAGATCCGTCGCCACACCCCAAAGATCCTTGAAAGATCCTTGGCCACACGTCAAAGTTCCCTCAAAGAAGCCAAGCGACCGGAATATTTGACGTGTGGCCAAGGATCTTTCAAGGATCTTTGGGGACTGGCTTGGGATCTTTGCCACTTTTGCGCTCTATGAGGTACCCTTGACGTGTGACCAACACAAAAGTGGCAAAGATCTGTCGCCACACCCCAAAGATTCTTGAAAGATCCTTGGCCACACGTCAAAGATCCGTCAAAGAAGCCAAGCGACCGGAATATTTGACGTGTGGCCAAGGATCTTTCAACAATCTTTCGGGACTGGCTTGGGATCTTTGCCACCTTTGCGCTCTGTGAGGAACCCTTGACGTGTGACCAACACAAAAGTGGCAAAGATCCGTCGCCACACCCCAAAGATCCTTGAAAGATCCTTGGCCACACGTCAAAGATCCCTCAAAGAAGCCAAGCGACCGTAATATTTGACGTGTGGCCAAGGATCTTTTAAGGATCTTTGGGGAATGGCTTGGGATCTTTGCCACTTTTGCGCTCTGTGAGGAACCCTTGACGTGTGACCAACACAAAAGTGGCAAAGATCCGTCGCCACACCCCAAAGATCCTTGAAAGATCCTTGGCAACACGTCAAAGATCCGTCAAAGAAGCCAAGCGACCGGAATATTTGACGTGTGGCCAAGGATCTTTCAAGGATCTTTGGGGACTGGCTTGGGATCTTTGCCACTTTTGCGTTCTGTGAGCAACCCTTGACGTGTGACCAACACAAAAGTGGCAAAGATCCGTCGCCACACCCCAAAGATCCTTGAAAGATCCTTGGCCACACGTCAAAGTTCCCTCAAAGAAGCCAAGCGACCGGAATATTTGACGTGTGGCCAAGGATCTTTCAAGGATCTTTGGGGACTGGCTTGGGATCCTTGCCACTTTTGCGCTCTATGAGGGACCCTCGACGTGTGACCAACACAAAAGTGGCAAAGATCCGTCGCCACACCCCAAAGATCCTGGAAAGATCCTTGGCCACACGTCAAAGTTCCCTCAAAGAAGCCAAGCGACCGGAATATTTGACGTGTGGCCAAGGATCTTTCAAGGATCTTTGGGGACTGGCTTGGGATCCTTGCCACTTTTGCGCTCTATGAGGGACCCTTGACGTGTGACCAACACAAAAGTGGCAAAGATCCGTGGCCACACCCCAAAGATCCTTGAAAGATCCTTGGCCACACGTCAAAGTTCCCTCAAAGAAGCCAAGCGACCGGAATATTTGACGTGTGGCCAAGGATCTTTCAAGGATCTTTGGGGACTGGCTTGGGATCCTTGCCACTTTTGCGCTCTATGAGGGACCCTTGACGTGTGACGAACACAAAAGTGGCAAAGATCTGTCGCCACACCCCAAAGATCCTTGAAAGATCCTTGGCCACACGTCAAAGATCCCTCAAAAAAGCCAAGCGACCGGAATGTTTGACGTGTGGCCAAGGATCTTTCAAGGATCTTTGGGGACTGGCTTGGGATCTTTGCCACTTTTGCGCTCTGTGAGGGACCCTTGACGTGTGACCAACACAAAAGTGGCAAAGATCCGTCGCCACACCCCAAAGATCCTTGAAAGATCCTTCGCCACACGTCAAAGATCCCTTAAAGAAACCAAGCGACGGGAGTATTTGACGTGTGGCCAAGGATGTTTCAAGGATCTTTGGGGACTGGCTTGGGATCTTTGCCACTTTTGCGCTCTGTGAGGGACCCTTGACGTGTGACCAACACAGAAGTGGCAAAGATCCGTTGCCACACCCCAAAGATCCTTGAAACATCCTTGGCCACACGTCCAAGATCCCTCAAAGAAGCCAAGCGACGGGAATATTCGACGTGTGGCCAAGGATCTTTCAAGGATCTTTGGGGACTGGCTTGGGATCTTTGCCACCTTTGCGGTCTGTGAGGGACCCTTGACGTGTGACCAACACAAAAGTGGCAAAGATGCGTCGCCACATACCAAAGATCCTTGAAAGATCCTTGGCCACACGTCAAAAATCCCTCAAAGAAGCCAAGCGACCGGAATATTTGACGTGTGGCCAAGGATCTTTCAAGGATCTTTGGGGACTGGCTTGGGATCTTTGCCACTTTTGCGCTCTATGAGGTACCCTTGACGTGTGACCAACACAAAAGTGGCAAAGATCTGTCGCCACACCCCAAAGATCCTTGAAAGATCCTTGGCCACACGTCAAAGATCCGTCAAAGAAGCCAAGCGACCGGAATATTTGACGTGTGGCCAAGGATCTTTCAAGGATCTTTGGGGACTGGTTTGGGATCTTTGCCACTTTTGCGCTCTGTGAGGGACCCTTGACGTGTGACCAACACAAAAGTGGCAAAGATCCGTCGCCACACCCCAAAGATCCTTGAAAGATCCTTGGCCACACGTCAAAGATCCCTCAAAGAAGCCAAGCGACCGTAATATTTGACGTGTGGCCAAGGATCTTTTAAGGATCTTTTGGGAATGGCTTGGGATCTTTGCCACTTTTGCGCTCTGTGAGGAACCCTTGACGTGCGACCAACACAAAAGTGGCAAAGATCCGTCGCCACACCCGAAAGATCCTTGAAAGATCCTTGGCAACACGTCAAAGATCCGTCAAAGAAGCCAAGCGACCGGAATATTTGACGTGTGGCCAAGGATCTTTCAAGGATCTTTGGGGACTGGCTTGGGATCTTTGCCACTTTTGCGTTCTGTGAGCGACCCTTCACGTGTGACCAACACAAAAGTGGCAAAGATCCGTCGCCACACCCCAAAGATCCTTGAAAGATCCTTGGCCACACGTCAAAGTTCCCTCAAAGAAGCCAAGCGACCGGAATATTTGACGTGTGGCCAAGGATCTTTCAAGGATCTTTGGGGACTGGCTTGGGATCCTTGCCACCTTTGCGCTCTATGAGGGACCCTCGACGTGTGACCAACACAAAAGTGGCAAAGATCCGTCGCCACACCCCAAAGATCCTTGAAAGATCCTTGGCCACACGTCAAAGTTCCCTCAAAGAAGCCAAGCGACCGGAATATTTGACGTGTGGCCAAGGATCTTTCAAGGATCTTTGGGGACTGGCTTGGGATCCTTGCCACTTTTGCGCTCTATGAGGGACCCTTGACGTGTGACCAACACAAAAGTGGCGAAGATCCGTGGCCACACCCCAAAGATCCTTAAAAGATCCTTGGCCACACGTCAAAGATCCCTCAAAGAAGCCAAGCGACCGGAATATTTGACGTGTCGCCAAGGATCTTTCAAGGATCTTTGGGGAATGGCTCGGGATCTTTGCCACTTTTGCGCTCTGTGAGGGACCCTTGACGTGTGACCAACACAAAAGTGGCAAAGATCCGTCGCCACACCCCAAAGATCCTTGAAAGATCCTTGGCCACACGTCAAAGTTCCCTCAAAGAAGCCAAGCGACCGGAATATTTGACGTGTGGCCAAGGATCTTTCAAGGATCTTTGGGGACTGGCTTGGGATCCTTGCCACTTTTGCGCTCTATGAGGGACCCTTGACGTGTGACCAACACAAAAGTTGCAAAGATCCGTCGCCACACCCCAAAGATCCTTGAAAGATCCTTGGCCACACGTCAAAGATCCCTCAAAAAAGCCAAGCGACCGGAATGTTTGACGTGTGGCCAAGGATCTTTCAAGGATCTTTGGGGACTGGCTTGGGATCTTTGCCACTTTTGCGCTCTGTGAGGGACCCTTGACGTGTGACCAACTCAAAGGTGGCAAAGATCCGTCGCCACACCCCAAAGATCCTTGAAAGATCCTTGGCCACACGTCAAAGATCCCTTAAAGAAGCCAAGCGACGGGAGTATTTGACGTGTGGCCAAGGATGTTTCAAGGATCTTTGGGGACTGGCTTGGGATCTTTGCCACTTTTGCGCTCTGTGAGGGACCCTTCACGTGTGACCAACACAAAAGTGGCAAAGATCCGTTGCCACACCCCAAAGATCCTTGAAAGATCCTTGGCCACACGTCCAAGATCCCTCAAAGAAGCCAAGCGACGGGAATATTCGACGTGTGGCCAAGGATCTTTCAAGGATCTTTGGGGACTGGCTTGGGATCTTTGCCACTGTTGCACTCTTTGAGGGACCCTTGACGTGTGACCAACACAAAAGTGGCAAAGATGCGTCGCCACATACCAAAGATCCTCGAAAGATCCTTGGCCACACGTCAAAAATCCCTCAAAGAAGCCAAGCGACCTGAATATTTGACGTGTGGCCAAGGATCTTTCAAGGATCTTTGGGGACTGGCTTGGGATCTTTGCCACTTTTGGGCTCTATGAGGGACCCTTGACGTGTGACCAACACAAAAGTGGCAAAGATCCGTGGCCACACCCCAAAGATCCTTGAAAGATCCTTGGCCACACGTCAAAGATCCCTCAAAGAAGCCAAGCAACCGGAATATTTGACGTGTGGCCAAGGATCTTTCAAGGATCTTTGGGGACTGGCTTGGGATCTTTGCCACTTTTGCGCTCTATGAGGGACCCTTGACGTGTGACCAACACAAAAGTGGCAAAGATCTGTCGCCACACCCCAAAGATCCTTGAAAGATCCTTGGCCACACGTCAAAGATCCCTCAAAAAAGCCAAGCGACCGGAATATTTGACGTGTGGCCAAGGATCTTTCAAGGATCTTTGGGGACTGGCTTGGGATCTTTGCCACTTTTGCGCCCTGTGAGGGACCCTTGACGTGTGACCAACACAAAAGTGGCAAAGATGCCTCGCCACACCTCAAAGTTACTTGAAAGATCCTTGGCCACACGTCAAAGATCCCTCAAAGAAGCCAAGCGACGGGAATATTCGACGTGTTGCCAAGGATCTTCCAAGGATCATTTGGGGACTGGCTTGGGATCTTTGCCACTTTTGCGCTCTATGAGGGAACCCTGATTTGTGACCAACACAAAAGTGGCAAAGATCGGTCGCCACACCCCAAAGATCCTTGAAAGATCCTTGGCCACACGTCAAAAATCCCTCAAAGAAGCCAAGCGACCGGAATATTGGACGTGTGGCCAAGGATCTTTCAAGGATCTTTGGGGACTGGCTTGGGATCTTTGCCACTTTTGCGCTCTGTGAGGGACCCTTGACGTGTGACCAAAACAAAAGTGGCAAAGATCCGTCTCCACACCCCAAAGATCCTTGAAAGATCCTTGGCCACACGTCAAAGATCCCTCAAAGAAGCCAAGCGACGGGAATATTCGACGTGTGGCCAAGGATCTTTCAAGGATCTTTGGGGACTGGCTTGGGATCTTTCCCACTTTTGCGCTCTGTGAGGGACCCTTGACGTGTGACCAACACAAAAGTGGCAAAGATGCGTCGCCACACCCCAAAGATCCTTGAAAGATCCTGGGCCACACGTCAAAGATCCCTTAAAAAAGCCAAGCGACCGGAATATTTGACGTGTGGCCAAGGATCTTTCAAGGATCTTTGGGGACTGGCTTGGTATCTTTGCCACTTTTGGGCTCTATGAGGGACCCTTGACGTGTGACCAACACAAAAGTGGCAAAGATCTGTCGCCACACCCCAAAGATCCTTGAAAGATCCTTGGCCACACGTCAAAGATCCCTCAAAGAAGCCAAGCGACCGGAATATTTGACGTGTGGCCAAGGATCTTTCAAGGATCTTTGGGGACTGGCTTGTGATCTTTGCCACTTTTGCGCTCTGTGAGGGACCCTTGACGTGTGACCAACACAAAAGTGGCAAAGATCCGTGGCCACACCCCAAAGATCCTTGAAAGATCCTTGGCCACACGTCAAAGATCCCTCAAAGAAGCCAAGCGACCGGAATATTTGACGTGTGGCCAAGGATCTTTCAAGGATCTTTGGGGACTGGCTTGGGATCTTTGCCACTTTTGCACTCTGTGAGGGACCCTTGACGTGTGACCAACACAAAAGTGGCAAAGATCTGTCGCCACACCCCAAAGATCCTTGAAAGATCCTTGGCCACACGTCAAAGATCCCTCAAAAAAGCCAAGCGACCGGAATATTTGACGTGTGGCCAAGGATCTTTCAAGGATCTTTGGGGACTGGCTTGGGATCTTTTCCACTTTTGCGCCCTGTGAGGGACCCTTGACGTGTGACCAACACAAAAACGGGAAAGATCCCTCGCCACACCTCAAAGTTACTTGAAAGATCCTTGGCCACACGTCAAAGATCCCTCAAAGAAGCCAAGCGACGGGAATATTCGACGTGTTGCCAAGGATCTTCCAAGGATCATTTGGGGACTGGCTTGGGATCTTTGCCACTTTTGCGCTCTATGAGGGAACCTTGACGTGTGACCAACACAAAAGTGGCAAAGATCGGTCGCCACACCCCAAAGATCCTTGAAAGATCCTTGGCCACACGTCAAAAATCCCTCAAAGAAGCCAAGCGACCGGAATATTGGACGTGTGGCCAAGGATCTTTCAAGGATCTTTGGGGACTGGCTTGGGATCTTTGCCACTTTTGCGCTCTGTGAGGGACCCTTTACGTGTGACCAAAACAAAAGTGGCAAAGATCCGTCTCCACACCCCAAAGATCCTTGAAAGATCCTTGGCCACACGTCAAAGATCCCTCAAAGAAGCCAAGCGACGGGAATATTCGACGTGTGGCCAAGGATCTTTCAAGGATCTTTGGGGACTGGCTTGGGATCTTTCCCACTTTTGCGCTCTGTGAGGGACCCTTGACGTGTGACCAACACAAAAGTGGCAAAGATGCGTCGCCACACCCCAAAGATCCTTGAAAGATCCTGGGCCACACGTCAAAGATCCCTGAAAAAAGCCAAGCGACCGGAATATTTGACGTATGGCCAAGGATTTTTCAAGGATCTTTGGGGACTGGCTTGGGATCTTTGCCACTTTTGCGCTCTGTGAGGGACCCTTGACGTGTGACCAACACAAAAGTGGCAAAGATCCCTCACCACACCCCAAAGACCCTTGAAAGATCCTTGGCCACACGTCAAAGATCCCTTAAAAAAGCCAAGCGACCGGAATATTTGACGTGTGGCCAAGGATCTTTCAAGGATGTTTGGGGACTGGCTTGGGATCTTTCCCACTTTTGCGCTCTCTGAGGGACCCTTGACGTGTGACCAACACAAAAGGGGCAAAGATGCCTCGCCACACCCCAAGGATCCTTGAAAGATCCTTGGCCACACGTCGAAGATCCCTCAAAGAAGCTGAGCGACCGGAATATTTGACGTGTGGCCAAGGATCTTTCAAGGATCTTTGGGGACTGGCTTGGGATCTTTGCCACTTTTGCGCTCTGTGAGGGACCCTTGACGTGTGACCAACACAAAAGTGGCAAAGATCCCTCGCCACACCCCAAAGATCCTTGAAAGATCCTTGGCCACACGTCAAAGATCCCTTAAAAAAGCCAAGGGACCGGAATATTTGACGTGTGGCCAAGGATCTTTCAAGGATCTTTGGGGACTGGCTTGGGATCTTTGCCACTTTTGCACTCTGTGAGGGACCCTTGACGTGTGACCAACACAAAAGTGGCAAAGATGCGTCGCCGCACCCCAAAGATCCTTGAAAGATCCTTGGCCACACGTCAAAGATCCCTCAAAGAAGCTAAGCGACCGGAATATTTGACGTATGGCCAAGGATTTTTCAAGGATCTTTGGGGACTGGCTTGGGATCGTTGCCACTTTTGCGCTCTTTGAGGGACCCTTGACGTGTGACCAACACAAAAGTGGCAAAGATCCCTCGCAACACCCCAAAGATCCTTGAAAGATCCTTGGCCACACGTCAAAGATCTCTTAAAAAAGCCACGCGATCGGAATATTTGACGTGTGGCCAAGGATCTTTCAAGGATCTCTGGGGACTGGCTTGGGATCTTTGCCACTTTTGCGCTCTGTGAGGGACCCTTGACGTGTGACCAACACAAAAGTGGCAAAGATGCGTCGCCACACCCCAAAGATCCTTGAAAGATCCTTGGCCACACGTCAAAGATCCCTTAAAAAAGCCAAGGGACCGGAATATTTGACGTGTGGCCAAGGATCTTTCAAGGATCTTTGGGGACTGGCTTGGGATCTTTGCCACTTTTGCGCTCTATGAGGGACCCTTGACGTGTGACCAACACAAAAGTGGCAAAGATCTGTCGCCACACCCCAAAGATCCTTGAAAGATCCTTGGTCACACGTCAAAGATCCCTCAAAAAAGCCAAGCGACCGGAATATTTGACGTGTGGCCAAGGATCTTTCAAGGATCTTTGGGGACTGGCTTGGGATCTTTGCCACTTTTGCGCTCTGTGAGGGATCCTTGACGTGTGACCAACACAAAAGTGGCACAGATGCGTCGCCACACCCCAAAGATCCTTGAAAGATCTTTGGCCACACGTCAAAGATCCCTCACAGAATCTAAGCGACCGGAATATTTGACGTGTGGCCAAGGATCTTTCAAGGATCTTTGGGGACTGGCTTGGGATCTTTGCCACTTTTGCGCTCTGTGAGGGACCCTTGACGTGTGACCAACACAAAAGTGGCAAAGATCCGTCGCCACACCCCAAAGATCCTTGAAAGATCCTTGGCCACACGTCAAAGATCCCTTAAAAAAGCCAAGCGACCGGAATATTTGACGTGTGGCCAAGGATTTTCCAAGGATCTTTGGGGACTGGCTTGGGATCTTTGCCACTTTTGCGCTCTGTGAGGGACCCTTGACGTGCGACCAACACAAGAGTGGCAAAGATCCCTCGCCACACCCCAAAGATCTTTGAAAGATCCTTGGCCACACGTCAAAGATCCCTTAAAAAAGCCAAGCAACCGGAATATTTGACGTGTGGCCAAGGATCTTTCAAGGATCTTTGGGGACTGGCTTGGGATCTTTCCCACTTTTGCGCTCTGTGAGGGACCCTTGACGTGTGACCAACACAAAAGGGGCAAAGATGCCTCGCCACACCCCAAGGATCCTTGAAAGATCCTTGGCCACACGTCGAAGATCCCTCAAAGAAGCTGAGCGACCGGAATATTTGACGTGTGGCCAAGGATCTTTCAAGGATCTTTGGGGACTGGCTTGGGATCTTTGCCACTTTTGCGCTCTGTGAGGGACCCTTGACGTGTGACCAACACAAAAGTGGCAAAGATCCCTCGCCACACCCCAAAGATCCTTGAAAGATCCTTGGCCACACGTCAAAGATCCCTTAAAAAAGCCAAGGGACCGGAATATTTGACGTGTGGCCAAGGATCTTTCAAGGATCTTTGGGGACTGGCTTGGGATCTTTGCCACTTTTGCACTCTGTGAGGGACCCTTGACGTGTGACCAACACAAAAGTGGCAAAGATGCGTCGCCACACCCAAAAGATCCTTGAAAGATCCTTGGCCACACGTCAAAGATCCCTCAAAGAAGCTAAGCGACCGGAATATTTGACGTATGGCCAAGGATTTTTCAAGGATCTTTGGGGACTGGCTTGGGATCTTTGCCACTTTTGCGCTCTGTGAGGGACCCTTGACGTGTGACCAACACAGAAGTGGCAAAGATCCCTCGCCACACCCCAAAGATCCTTGAAAGATCCTTGGCCACACGTCAAAGATCCCTTAAAAAAGCCAAGCGACCGGAATATTTGACGTGTGGCCAAGGATCTTTCAAGGATCTTTGGGGACTGGCTTGGGATCTTTGCCACTTTTGCGCTCTGTGAGGGACCCTTGACGTGTGACCTACACAAAAGTGGCAAAGATCCCTCGCCACACCCCAAAGATCCTTGAAAGATCTTTGGCCACACGTCAAAGATCCCTTAAAAAAGCCAAGGGACCGGAATATTTGACGTGTGGCCAAGGATCGTTCAAGGATCTTTGGGGACTGGCTTGGGATCTTTGCCACTTTTGCACTCTGTGAGGGACCCTTGACGTGTGACCAACACAAAAGTGGCAAAGATGCGTCGCCACACCCAAAAGATCCTTGAAAGATCCTTGGCCACACGTCAAAGATCCCTCAAAGAAGCTAAGCGACCGGAATATTTGACGTATGGCCAAGGATTTTTCAAGGATCTTTGGGGACTGGCTTGGGATCTTTGCCACTTTTGCGCTCTGTGAGGAACCCTTGACGTGTGACCAACACAAAAGTGGCAAAGATCCCTCGCCACACCCCAAAGATCCTTGAAAGATCCTTGGCCACACGTCAAAGATCCCTTAAAAAAGCCAAGCGACCGGAATATTTGACGTGTGGCCAAGGATCTTTCAAGGATCTTTGGGGACTGGCTTCGGATCTTTGCCACTTTTGCACTCTGTGAGGGACCCTTGACGTGTGACCAACACAAAAGTGGCAAAGATCCGTCGCCACACCCCAAAGATCCTTGAAAGATCCTTGGCCACATGTCAAAGATCCCTCAAAGAAGCCAAGCGACGGGAATATTCGACGTGCGGCCAAAGATATTTCAAGGATCTTTGGGGACTGGCTTGGGATCTTTGCCACTTTTGCGCTCTGTGAGGGAACCTTGGCGTGTGACCAACACAAAAGTGGCAAAGATCCCTCGCCACACCCCAAAGATCCTTGAAAGATCCTTGGCCACACGTCAAAGATCCCTCAAAGAAGCCAAGCGATGGGAATGTTTGACGTGTGGCCAAGGATCTTTCAAGGATCTTTGGGGACTGGCTTGGGATCTTTGCCACTTTTGCGTTCTGTGAGGGACCCTTGACGTGTGACCAACACAAAAGTGGCAAAGATCCGTCGCCACACCCCAAAGATCCTTGAAAGATCCTTGGCGACACGTCAAAGTTCCCTCAAAGAAGCCAAGCGACCGGAATATTTGACGTGTGGACAAGGATCTTTCAAGGATCTTTAGGGACTGGCTTGGGATCTTTGCCACTTTTGCGCTCTATGAGGGACCCTTGACGTGTGACTAACACAAAAGTGGCAAAGATGCGTCGCCACACCCCAAAGATCCTTGAAAGATCCTTGGCCACACGTCAAAGATCCCTCAAAAAACCCAAGGGACCGGAATATTTGACGTGTGGCCAAGGATCTTTCAAGGATCTTTGGGGACTGGCTTGGGATCTTTGCCACTTTTGCGCTCTGTGAGGGACCCTTGACGTGTGACCAACACAAAAGTGGCAAAGATCCCTCGCCAGACCCCAAAGATCCTTGAAAGATCCTTGGCCACACGTCAAAGATCCCTCAAAGAAGCTAAGCAGCCGGAATATTTGACGTGTGGCCAAGGATCTTTCAAGGATCTTTGGGGACTGGCTTGGGATCTTTGCCACTTTTGCGCTCTGTGAGGGACCCTTGACGTGTGACCAACACAAAAGTGGCAAAGATCCCTCGCCACACCCCAAAGATCCTTGAAAGATCCTTGGCCACACGTCAAAGATCCCTTAAAAAAGCCAAGCGACCGGAATATTTGACGTGTGGCCAAGGATCTTTCAAGGCTCTTTGGGGACTGGCTTGGGATCTTTGCCACTTTTGCGCTCTGTGAGGGACCCTTGACGAGTGACCAACACAAAAGTGGCAAAGATCCGTCGCCACACCCCAAAGATCCTTGAAAGATCCCTGGCCACACGTCAAAGATCCCTTAAAAAAGCCAAGCGACCGGAATATTTGACGTGTGGCCAAGGATCTTTCAAGGATCTTTGGGGACTTGCTTGGGATCTTTGCCACTTTTGCGCTCTGTGAGGGACCCTTGACGTGTGACCAACACAAAAGTGCCAAAGATCCGTCGCCACACCCGAAAGATCCTTGAAAGATCCTTGGCCACACGTCAAAAATCCCTCAAAGAAGCCAAGCGACCGGAATATTTGACGTGTGGCCAAGGATCTTTCCAGGATCTTTGGGGACTGGCTTGGGATCTTTGCCACTTTTGCGCTCTATGAGGGACCCTTGACGTGTGACCAACACAAAAGTGGCAAAGATCCGTCGCCACACCCCAAAGATCCTTGAAAGATCCTTGGCCACACGTCAAAAATCCTTCAAAGAAGCCAAGCGACCGGAATATTTGACGTGTGGCCAAGGATCTTTCAAGGATCTTTGGGGACTGGCTTGGGATCTTTGCCACTTTTGCGCTCTGTGAGGGACCCTTGACGTGTGACCAAAACAAAAGTGGCAAAGATCCGTCTCCACACCCCAAGGATCCTTGAAAGATCCTTGGCCACACGTCAAAGATCCCTCAAAGAAGCCAAGCGACGGGAATATTCGACGTGTGGCCAAGGGTCTTTCAAGGATCTTTGGGGACTGGCTTGGGATCTTTCCCACTTTTGCGCTCTGTGAGGGACCCTTGACGTGTGACCAACACAAAAGTGGCACAGATGCGTCGCCACACCCCAAAGATCCTTGAAAGATCCTTGGCCACACGTCAAAGATCCCTCACAGAATCTAAGCGACCGGAATATTTGACGTGTGGCCAAGGATCTTTCAAGGATCTTTCGGGACTGGCTTGGGATCTTTGCCACTTTTGCGCTCTGTGAGGGACCCTTGACGTGTGACCAACACAAAAATGGCAAAGATCCCTCGCCACACCCCAAAGATCTTTGAAAGATCCTTGGCCACACGTCAAAGATCCCTTAAAAAAGCCAAGCTACTGGAATATTTGACGTGTGGCCAAGGATCTTTCAAGGATCTTTGGGGACTGGCTTGGGATCTTTCCCACTTTTGCGCTCTGTGAGGGACCCTTGACGTGTGACCAACACAAAAGGGGCAAAGATGCCTCGCCACACCCCAAGGATCCTTGAAAGATCCTTGGCCACACGTCGAAGATCCCTCAAAGAAGCTGAGCGACCGGAATATTTGACGTGTGGCCAAGGATCTTTCAAGGATCTTTGGGGACTGGCTTGGGATCTTTGCCACTTTTGCGCTCTGTGAGGGACCCTTGATGTGTGACCAACACAAAAGTGGCAAAGATCCCTCGCCACACCCCAAAGATCCTTGAAAGATCCTTGGCCACACGTCAAAGATCCCTTAAAAAAGCCAAGGGACCGGAATATTTGACGTGTGGCCAAGGATCTTTCAAGGATCTTTGGGGACTGGCTTGGGATCTTTACCACTTTTGCACTCTGTGAGGGACCCTTGACGTGTGACCAACACAAAAGTGGCAAAGATGCGTCGCCTCACCCAAAAGATCCTTGAAAGATCCTTGGCCACACGTCAAAGATCCCTCAAAGAAGCTAAGCGACCGGAATATTTGACGTGTGGCCAAGGATCTTTCAAGGATCTTTGGGGACTGGCTTGGGATCTTTGCCACTTTTGCGCTCTGTGAGGGACCCTTGACGTGTGACCAACACAAAAGTGGCAAAGATCCCTCGCCACACCCCAAAGATCCTTGAAAGATCCTTGGCCACACGTCAAAGATCCCTTAAAAAAGCCAAGCGACCGGAATATTTGACGTGTGGCCAAGGATCTTTCAAGGATCTTTGGGGACTGGCTTGGGATCTTTGCCACTTTTGCGCTCTGTGAGGGACCCTTGACGTGCGACCTACACAAAAGTGGCAAAGATCCCTCGCCACACCCCAAAGATCCTTGAAAGATCCTTGGCCACACGTCAAAGATCCCTTAAAAAAGCCAAGGGACCGGAATATTTGACGTGTGGCCAAGGATCTTTCAAGGATCTTTGGGGACTGGCTTGGGATCTTTGCCACTTTTGCACTCTGTGAGGGACCCTTGACGTGTGACCAACACAAAAGTGGCAAAGATGCGTCGCCACACCCAAAAGATCCTTGAAAGATCCTTGGCCACATCCCAAAGATCCCTCAAAGAAGCTAAGCGACCGGAATATTTGACGTATGGCCAGGGATTTTTCAAGGATCTTTGGGGACTGGCTTGGGATCTTTGCCACTTTTGCGCTCTGTGAGGAACCCTTGACGTGTGACCAACACAAAAGTGGCAAAGATCCCTCGCCACACCCCAAAGATCCTTGAAAGATCCTTGGCCACACGTCAAAGATCCCTTAAAAAAGCCAAGCGACCGGAATATTTGACGTGTGGCCAAGGATCTTTCAAGGATCTTTGGGGACTGGCTTCGGATCATTGCCAGTTTTGCGCTCTGTGAGGGACCCTTGACGTTTGACCAACACAAAAGTGGCAAAGATCCGTCGCCACACCCCAAAGATCCTTGAAAGATCCTTGGCCACATGTCAAAGATCCCTCAAAGAAGCCAAGCGACGAAAATATTCGACGTGCGGCCAAAGATGTTTCAAGGATCTTTGGGGACTGGCTTGGGATCTTTGCCACTTTTGCGCTCTGTGAGGGAACCTTGGCGTGTGACCAACACAAAAGTGGCAAAGATCCCTCGCCACACCCCAAAGATCCTTGAAAGATCCTTGGCCACACGTCAAAGATCCCTCAAAGAAGCCAAGCGATGGGAATGTTTAACGTGTGGCCAAGGATCTTTCAAGGATCTTTGGGGACTGGCTTGGGATCTTTGCCACTTTTGCGCTCTGTGAGGGACCCTTGACGTGTGACCAACACAAAAATGGCAAAGATCCCTCGCCACACCCCAAAGATCTTTGAAAGATCCTTGGCCACACGTCAAAGATCCCTTAAAAAAGCCAAGCTACTGGAATATTTGACGTGTGGCCAAGGATCTTTCAAGGATCTTTGGGGACTGGCTTGGGATCTTTCCCACTTTTGCGCTCTGTGAGGGACCCTTGACGTGTGACCAACACAAAAGGGGCAAAGATGCCTCGCCACACCCCAAGGATCCTTGAAAGATCCTTGGCCACACGTCGAAGATCCCTCAAAGAAGCTGAGCGACCGGAATATTTGACGTGTGGCCAAGGATCTTTCAAGGATCTTTGGGGACTGGCTTGGGATCTTTGCCACTTTTGCGCTCTGTGAGGGACCCTTGATGTGTGACCAACACAAAAGTGGCAAAGATCCCTCGCCACACCCCAAAGATCCTTGAAAGATCCTTGGCCACACGTCAAAGATCCCTTAAAAAAGCCAAGGGACCGGAATATTTGACGTGTGGCCAAGGATCTTTCAAGGATCTTTGGGGACTGGCTTGGGATCTTTACCACTTTTGCACTCTGTGAGGGACCCTTGACGTGTGACCAACACAAAAGTGGCAAAGATGCGTCGCCTCACCCAAAAGATCCTTGAAAGATCCTTGGCCACACGTCAAAGATCCCTCAAAGAAGCTAAGCGACCGGAATATTTGACGTGTGGCCAAGGATCTTTCAAGGATCTTTGGGGACTGGCTTGGGATCTTTGCCACTTTTGCGCTCTGTGAGGGACCCTTGACGTGTGACCAACACAAAAGTGGCAAAGATCCCTCGCCACACCCCAAAGATCCTTGAAAGATCCTTGGCCACACGTCAAAGATCCCTTAAAAAAGCCAAGCGACCGGAATATTTGACGTGTGGCCAAGGATCTTTCAAGGATCTTTGGGGACTGGCTTGGGATCTTTGCCACTTTTGCGCTCTGTGAGGGACCCTTGACGTGCGACCTACACAAAAGTGGCAAAGATCCCTCGCCACACCCCAAAGATCCTTGAAAGATCCTTGGCCACACGTCAAAGATCCCTTAAAAAAGCCAAGGGACCGGAATATTTGACGTGTGGCCAAGGATCTTTCAAGGATCTTTGGGGACTGGCTTGGGATCTTTGCCACTTTTGCACTCTGTGAGGGACCCTTGACGTGTGACCAACACAAAAGTGGCAAAGATGCGTCGCCACACCCAAAAGATCCTTGAAAGATCCTTGGCCACATCCCAAAGATCCCTCAAAGAAGCTAAGCGACCGGAATATTTGACGTATGGCCAGGGATTTTTCAAGGATCTTTGGGGACTGGCTTGGGATCTTTGCCACTTTTGCGCTCTGTGAGGAACCCTTGACGTGTGACCAACACAAAAGTGGCAAAGATCCCTCGCCACACCCCAAAGATCCTTGAAAGATCCTTGGCCACACGTCAAAGATCCCTTAAAAAAGCCAAGCGACCGGAATATTTGACGTGTGGCCAAGGATCTTTCAAGGATCTTTGGGGACTGGCTTCGGATCATTGCCAGTTTTGCGCTCTGTGAGGGACCCTTGACGTTTGACCAACACAAAAGTGGCAAAGATCCGTCGCCACACCCCAAAGATCCTTGAAAGATCCTTGGCCACATGTCAAAGATCCCTCAAAGAAGCCAAGCGACGAAAATATTCGACGTGCGGCCAAAGATGTTTCAAGGATCTTTGGGGACTGGCTTGGGATCTTTGCCACTTTTGCGCTCTGTGAGGGAACCTTGGCGTGTGACCAACACAAAAGTGGCAAAGATCCCTCGCCACACCCCAAAGATCCTTGAAAGATCCTTGGCCACACGTCAAAGATCCCTCAAAGAAGCCAAGCGATGGGAATGTTTAACGTGTGGCCAAGGATCTTTCAAGGATCTTTGGGGACTGGCTTGGGATCTTTGCCACTTTTGCGCTCTATGAGGGACCCTTGACGTGTGACTAACACAAAAGTGGCAAAGATCCGTCGCCACACCCCAAAGATCCTTGAAAGATCCTTGGCGACACGTCAAAGTTCCCTCAAAGAAGCCAAGCGACCGGAATATTTGACGTGTGGACAAGGATCTTTCAAGGATCTTTAGGGACTGGCTTGGGATCTTTGCCACTTTTGCGCTCTATGAGGGACCCTTGACGTGTGACTAACACAAAAGTGGCAAAGATGCGTCGCCACACCCCAAAGATCCTTGAAAGATCCTTGGCCACACGTCAAAGATCCCTCAAAAAACCCAAGGGACCGGAATATTTGACGTGTGGCCAAGGATCTTTCAAGGATCTTTGGGGACTGGCTTGGGATCTTTGCCACTTTTGCGCTCTGTGAGGGACCCTTGACGTGTGACCAACACAAAAGTGGCAAAGATCCCTCGGCACACCCCAAAGATCCTTGAAAGATCCTTGGCCACACGTCAAAGATCCCTCAAAGAAGCTAAGCAGCCGGAATATTTGACGTGTGGCCAAGGGTCTTTCAAGGATCTTTGGGGACTGGCTTGGGATCTTTGCCACTTTTGCGCTCTGTGAGGGACCCTTGACGTGTGACCAACACAAAAGTGGCAAAGATCCCTCGCCACACCCCAAAGATCCTTGAAAGATCCTTGGCCACACGTCAAAGATCCCTTAAAAAAGCCAAGCGACCGGAATATTTGACGTGTGGCCAAGGATCTTTCAAGGATCCTTGGGGACTGGCTTGGGATCTTTGCCACTTTTGCGCTCTGTGAGGGACCCTTGACGTGTGACCAACACAAAAGTGGCAAAGCTCCGTCGCCACACCCCAAAGATCCTTGAAAGATCCCTGGCCACACGTCAAAGATCCCTTAAAAAAGCCAAGCGACCGGAATATTTGACGTGTGGCCAAGGATCTTTCAAGGATCTTTGGGGACTTGCTTGGGATCTTTGCCACTTTTGCGCTCTGTGAGGGATCCTTGACGTGTGACCAACACAAAAGTGCCAAAGATCCGTCGCCACACCCGAAAGATCCTTGAAAGATCCTTGGCCACACGTCAAAAATCCCTCAAAGAAGCCAAGCGACCGGAATATTTGACGTGTGGCCAAGGATCTTTCAAGGATCTTTGGGGACTGGCTTGGGATCTTTGCCACTTTTGCGCTCTATGAGGGACCCTTGACGTGTGACCAACACAAAAGTGGCAAATATCCGTCGCCACACCCCAAAGATCCTTGAAAGATCCTTGGCCACACGTCAAAGATCCCTTAAAAAAGCCAAGCGACGGGAATATTTGACGTGTGGCCAAGGATGTTTCAAGGATCTTTGGGGACTGGCTTGGGATCTTTGCCACTTTTGCGCTCTGTGAGGGACCCTTGACGTTTGACCAACACAAAAGTGGCAAACACCCCTCGCCACACCCCAAAGATCCTTGAAAGATCCTTGGCCACACGTCAAAGATCCCTCAAAGAAGCCAAGCGACGGGAATATTGGACGTGTGGCCAAGGATCTTTCAAGGATCTTTGGGGACTGGCTTGGGATCTTTGCCACTTTTGCGCTCTGTGAGGGACCCTTGACGTGTGACCAACACAAAAGTGGCAAAGATCCCTCGCCACACCCCAAAGATCCTTGAAAGATCCTTGGCCACACGTCAAAGATCCCTTCAAAAAGCCAAGCGACTGGAATATTTGACGTGTGGCCAAGGATCTTTGAAGGATCTTTGGGGACTGGCTTGGGATCTTTGCCACTTTTGCGCTCTGTGAGGGACCCTTGACGTGTGACCAACACAAAAGTGGCAAAGATCCCTCGCCACACCCCAAAGATCCTTGAAAGATCCTTGGCCACACGTCAAAGATCCCTTCAAAAAGCCAAGCGACCGGAATATTTGACGTGTGGCCAAGGATCTTTCAAGGAACTTTGGGGACTGGCTTGGGATCTTTGCCACTTTTGCGCTCTGTGAGGGACCCTTGACGTGTGACCAACACAAAAGCCGCAAAGATCCCTCGCCACACCCCGGAGATCCTTGAAAGATCCTTGGCCACACGTCAAAGATCCCTCTAAAAAGCCAAGGGACCGGAATATTTGACGTGTGGCCAAGGATCTTTCAAGGATCTTTGGGGACTGGCTTGGGATCTTTGCCACTTTTGCGCTCTGTGAGGGACCCTTGACGTGTGACCAACACAAAAGTGGCAAAGATCCCTCGCCACACCCCGGAGATCCTTGAAAGATCCTTGGCCACACGTCAAAGATCCCTCAAAGAATCCAAGCGACGGGAATATTCGACGTGTGGCCAAAGATGTTTCAAGGATCTTTGGGGACTGGCTTGGGATCTTTGCCACTTTTGCGCTCTGTGAGGGAACCTTGGCGTGTGACCAACACAAAAGTGGCAAAGATCCGTCGCCACACCCCAAAGATCCTTGAAAGATCCCTGGCCACACGTCAAAGATCCCTCAAAGAAGCTAAGCGACCGGAATATTTGACGTGTGGCCAAGGATCTTTCAAGGATCTTTGGGGACTGGCTTGGGATCTTTGCCACTTTTGCGCTCTATGAGGGACCCTTGACGTGTGACCAACACAAAAGTGGCAAAGATCTGTCCCCACACCCCAAAGATCCTTGAAAGATCCTTGGCCACACGTCAAAGATCCCTCAAAAAACCCAAGCGACCGGAATATTTGACGTGTGGCCAAGGATCTTTCGAGGATCTTTGGGGACTGGCTTGGGATCTTTGCCACTTTTGCGCTCTGTGAGGGACCCTTGACGTGTGACCAACACAAAAGTGGCAAAGATCCCTCGCCACACCCCAAAGATCCTTGAAAGATCCTTGGCCACACGTTCGTGGTAGACGCCACTGTCGACACGCACCTGCTCCTCCGCATAGCAAGGCAACCACTTCACAAAGCAACCGCGACGAGCCTCGGCACCCAGGCACTGCTACTCTGGAAAGCCCTACGCAGCCTTCCCCCCTACGTCCAACTCCACATCGTGAAACAGGAGTCCCACAGGCACCAATACGGAAATGGTAAGGTCGACAACCAGGCAGTACACCAGCGCACAACACACCTACCAGCCCTCCAGATCCCTGACCTCGGCCGCAACCACACACACCTCCAACACGTGCCCCCTGTACCCGAGCCCCATCAGACCCCGGACTGGGTACCAGAGGACGCCCCCTATTCCTCCCACGACAGAGCGTACCACTACCCAAACCCCGTCCAACATCTCGCCCGCGTGCTCGGCGACGCAGACAGCCGGGCGCACATCCAGGAGCTCCAGGACAGACTGCAAGTCCCCCTCTACCACTCAGCGCTCCGCCCAGCAAACGTCCCAGCCCACCTCCAGAAACGACGCATCCAGCTCCTCAGGGAGCAACTGCCTTTCCTCACCAGGGTCGCCAGATGGCTCGCCCGCAAGCACATCCACGTCCCCGACGAACACACCCGTTGCCCATGCGACCACACCACCCCGGAGGACTGGGAACACTTCAAGAAATGCCCCCTCCATACAGACAGGGACACCCTAGTGGGCTGGTCCCCGGCGGAAACCCTGCGGCAACACGAAGGATGGCCAGCCCACAGCCACGCACACCAGGCCACCGAACACCTCTTCCGGGACCCCCTGATCAAAGAAGCCACCATGAGAGGGGCAGTGACACAGGCCCTGCACCGACACCTCACCAAACACACGGAAAGCCCCATGGAAGCAGCAGCACACCTCCAGCTAGAAGCGGTCCGCAGAGCAGCAGCCCAAATGGTACACCGCAAACACCTCCTGCTAACACACGCGGAACAACTCACCGACCCCACCGCCAGGGAACACATGCAGCGTCTCATCCATTACCATGCCGTGCATGACCCAGACGTCCACTAACCCGCTCCGCGCCCCGCACGCGCCCCCCGTCTCCATCCACAGGTCTCCAAGGCACCACCACAGCGCCCCGAGACCCGTCTCGCACCCAAGAAGCCACCCGGCACCGCCCAGTCCGGCCGAACCCAGCCAGGGCCAACCATCCATCGACGTAGACGCGCAAGACCCCGGCAGCCCATCCAGCCCACCCCCCCCGGACGCGGGACACCCTCCCCTCACACCGGCCACCATCCGCGACCCCGACCTCCTCCGAGCGACCCTCCAAGACAGGGCCCCGACCACCCCCCTGGGCTTGTACCGCCTACAAGAGGACTGGACCAAGCTCACCGTCAAAGCCCTCCGGGACCTGACCACCCCAGGCAGCGGCCTCCACGAGACCATAGTAGACCTCGTGCTCTGGCGAGCCCGCAAACACACCCGGGGCCAGCCCATCTGGATCCCCCCCATCGAGTGGGGCCAGGCCCTGACGCACGACACCGGCAGCAACGTCACGCGTCGAGGGACCGTACGCCTACGGCGGGCCCAAGCGGAGACGGACCACCCAGCGGACCCGAACCACCCGGAGCAGTGGGAACAGGCCACCGCGCCCAACCGCGACACCGCCCTCCGCGCCGCCGGCCTCCGCACCCCGGACGACGACCTCCCCCCCCCACCTACAGACAGTGACCACCCCCCGCCGGAGGTCTGGGTTACAGTCCTCGAGCGCGGCCACTACTACGTGATAGCCGCTATGGCTACGTCCCACGGCCCGCAATGGATCATCCAGGGGACAGACACCATGTTCGCCCCGGAGACCGCCCCACCAGGGGCAGTGGGGGACCCCACCACCCAGCACAGGATCCTCAGGGGTCTCCTCCAGCCAGGGGACACGCCCCCAGCCCGCGCCCTGGCCCAAATCACCTCAGGGAAGGCGGGCTACCACCTGGGATTGTCCATGCTCTGCCTAACCCACTGGATCCAGCGCCACTGGCCACCCACGGGGACCGTGCCCTGGGTTTGGGCCATCCCCACCGCCCACACACAAGTCGAAGCAGGCCCGGACACACGACCAAACCCCCCCCCAGGCCGCAGCAGTCCCTCACCTGCGGGTACCACGCCATCCACAGGGTCCTCAACCGCGCGGGTCTTAGCCCAAAGCTAGCATGCCCCCTTCCCACCACTGACCAAGAGGTCCACCAGATACGAACGCTCGTCTGCGAAATCCTTGCCGCGGCAGCAGAAGACGGCAAGCTTCTCCTCCAAACCGCCCGGCCTACAACTGCCCACGCAAGCGCGCAGCAAGCGGACACATACACCGGCGCAGCACAACCCCCCGCACACTCCCCGCCCATGCCCCCCCCCTCTCGCTGCTCAACCGGAGACCCACACACGCCCACTATCGCGCGCACCCCCGGGCCCCGCGACACGGGCCTCCCCCACCCGCCCGAACACCAGCACACGCCCGCCACACACCCACCCACCGGCCACCCTTCACCGCCCCCCACACTCGACAACCCACACACACCCGCCAAGGGGAGCCCCACACCCCGCGGCACGCCCACCCCACCCAGTGGCCCGCCCACGCCCCCCACACACACCCCAGAGGACCCAGGCCCACCCCCCCCGGCCCCTGAATGCAGCCCACGCGAACTGTTCCCCCCCGCTGACACAAACCCACACAACCTCGCACATTGCAGGACCCGGGCCCAGCCGAGCCCAGAAAGAGAAGGCCGCAGCCCCGCGCCTCCCTCCCCCGCCGCAGCCGACCAGATCGGCCCGCCGGGCCGCCAGGTCACGACCGGGCCCCCCCAGCCGCCCGCCCCCAACCTACAACCCGGGGACATGCCCTCCATCCTCCCCGCCGTGGCCGCGGCAGAAGCCGCCGCCCGCAAGCCCGCCCGCATCACAGCCCAACCCGCGTCCACCACCTCCTCCTCGTCCTCAGCCTCGTCCACCTCCTCCACCTCATCCTCCGACCCCCCCCTCCCCGCCAAACTCATCCTCAAGGCCACGGCGAAAGCCAAAGCCGCGGCCGCACGCACCAACCCCCCAACCCCCACACAGGCGACTCAGGCACCCCGGCAACCCACCGGGACGACCCCCGACCTGGCATCGACGCCCTCACACCTCCGGACAGAGGTACTCCTCAACCTGGAACCGGACCCCAACCCCAAACCCGACCCCAAACCCCAACCCGACCCCAACCCCAAACCCAACCCCAAACCCAAGCCGGCGCCCACGCGACCACACACAACACCGCATACGCAACGACACAAAACCACCCGATACCACCCCCACCCAGGCCCTCGCCCAAGCCAGGACCCCCCACCCACCACGACCCGCGCCCCCCTCCCGCCGGCACCCACCACCACCGCGGAGACGGCCACCCAGCACGACCCCCTCCAAACCCTCGTCAAAATCCCCGTCATCAAACGCCCCGTCATCCATCCCCCACAAACCACCACCACCGCCGGCCAAACTGACCCAGGGACGTGGGACCCCTCAACCATCGTCACCGTCAAGCCCGCCCCCCAACCCTTCCTCCATGCCCACCACATAGTGCAGCCCCGGGGACTGCCCACGATGCCCAACCCCCCACCCCCACAAGGGGGACCGGAATACCCAGAAGGACTCCATGGGCCATACCCGCAACACCAACCCCACCACTACACACACCACCACCACCAGCGGCCCCACCACCACCACTACCAACACCACCCCCACCACTACCACTGCCCACCGCCCTACCCCACCGGGCCACAACCCCCCGTACACCAACAGCACCAGCGGACGGGATGGCAGCCGCCGAACGCCCCGCTCGCATACCCACCCCCCCCGTACCAGCCACCACCCCCGTACCAGCCGTACCCCCGCGGCCACCATCCGATGGCCGAGGGGGCCCCATGGACGACGGGGGATCTCCCCCCCCAACCAGCACCGCGTGACGCCCCGTACCCCCCCGGCCACCATCCGATGGCCGAAGGGGCCCCAAGGACGACGGGGGACCCCCCCCCCCAAGCGGCGCCGCGCGAGCCCCCCCAGAGGCCGCCGACGCTTCCGGACTGGCCCGACTCGAGCGACGAGGGCCGGTCCCGCAAGCGGCGGCGCTCCCGCTCCCCCCCCGCACGGCACACTCGCCCACGGCGCCCACACTCCCACCGCGCCTCAACCACCCACTCGCGCCGCTCCCGCTCCCCCAGGTACCACCACGACCCCCAGGGACCCCGCTCCCGTCGCTCCCGCTCCCCCGGGCACCACCACGAGCGCCACCGCCGCCCCATGTCCCCCTCCCCCTCCCCCCACCGGCCACCCAGCCCCCGCCACCACCACTCCCGCTCCCCCCGCCGCCGCCCCACGTCCACCTCCCCCTCCCCCCACACGCCCCGCCGGGCTCCCCGTTCCCCCCGCCAGCCGTACCCATCCACCACCCCCAGCCCCCGCCACCACCACTCCCGCTCCCCCGGACGCCACCGAGCGCGCCACCGCCGCCCCATGTCCACCTCCCCCTCCCGCTCCCCCCTCCGCCCGTACCCGTCCTCCACCCCCAGCCCCCGCCGCCGCCGCTCCCCCTCCCCCAGCCACCGCCACCCCCGCCACCACCTCAGGTCCACATCTTCCCCCCGCCGCTCCAGGACCCCAGGCACGGACCCCTCCCCCCCCCGGGCCCCCGCCCACCTCGCCTGGTGGTCTCCCTCCGCTCTGCAGGAGCTCCGCCGCTGGGTGAAATGGGCCGGGGGAGCGGGAAGACACAGAGGGGTGCACACGGTGCATACCTTCGAGGAGGTGCGCACCCGCACCCCCGCAAACCCCAATGAGGCCGCCCCGGAGACCATCATGCCGCAAGCGGCATGGGAGGCCCTCCTCCGCGATGCGGTCCAGGGCCTCCGCCCCCCCTACACCCCCCAAGCCCTCCGCCGGTGGCTCCAGGCCACCCACCCCCAAGCCTGGGCCACCGGCGCCCCCTCCCCACCCCGCCCCTCCCTCCACCACCACACCAGGAAGGGGCAGGACAAGGGCAAGGGAAGGGCAAGGGACACCAAGGACCACACAGGCAAGAGGGCACGGAAGGGCCCCAAGTGAGGGCAGGCACACGCAGGGACAGGGCGCCGGAAGCGACACCACAGGGGGTCAGGACACCACCCAAGAACCAGGAAGGAACGGGAACGGGGACCAAGACACGGAGGAAAAGGGCACCACGACAGCCCCAGAGGACACGAGACCAAGGCACAGGCCCCCAGGGAGGGCAACCCCACGGACCGTCACGCGACCACACCATGGGCTATAAGGGCCGGGCTGCGCTACCGTCGCGGTTTGACGCAGAGTATTGCTACGGGGGCTTGATCTCGGCTGGTCTCACGTCCGTGAGGGCGTCCGTCACCAACCTGTTGCGTCCAGTGGAGGAATGGCACTGCGGCGGCGCACCGATCCCGTCCATGATGAATATCGAGCATCGCAAGGGGAAACGAAACGCTGTGATCGATCGCGAAGGCTTTGGTGCTGCTGGACGGTGCCCCCCTTCAACGCCATCTCCGAGCGCCGTGAAGACTGGAAGTACCAAGAATACTACCGATGCCCCGGACCCCAGCAATCCAGCACCGGAGATATGGACATCCCCCTGACCCTACAGTGTGAGCTCATCCCTGCCGGCGGCACCGACCCGGACCCTGCCAGCGCAGCCGAGCTGCAGTGAAAGCCATTCGCCACTCAAACAGCGTTCGGAAGCCACCTCCACCGTCCGACTCCTGATGTCTGTTTGTCTGCCTTGGAGAAGGAACGCTTTTCCTACACCCCGAGTACACCTGCCTGTCTGCGAGGCCCGGTGAAGATTGAGTCCGTGGGTGAGAGTCAGTGTGCACGCCCCAAGGACACCGTGATCATTCAGCAGAATTTCCCGAAGACCTAACCGACCCACACAGGCCAGGCTGACCTCCACTGACCCACCGCGGCACCACGCGAGACCACGGCACACCACACCACAGCGCGCCACAGAGCAACGCACCACAGCACGACGCGACGCGACGCGGCACAGAGCGGCACAACACAACACAACTGACCCTAACCTGAGGGACTAACCGAAGCCAGCCACCGCACACCCGGGAAGGCGCCGCGCCACCACGCCACACACCGGCACCACAGGCCACACACGGGACCACAGAGCGCCAGGCGACAACGGTGACGGACCACCCAGAAGATTACAGCCGGCACCGCGGAGGGGTAAGGACACGAGCAACCCCAGCCCCCTAACCCAAAACCACAAGCAGCCGCCTGGCGCAGCCGCCCAGCCGGCAGAGCCAGGACCTAACCCAGCAAGAAGGGGCGCCGAGCCCACAGTGTACAGAGCCCACCCGACCCATGGGGCCGGAACATGGCCACACAGAACCCAACTGAAAACAGCAGCCCGGAAGACAACACTGAATACAGGCCAGTGCGTGCGCCAGCCCAGGGAAGGCAGAGGGAGGAACAGGCAAGCCCCCCCCCAAAAAAAAAAAAAAAAAAGGAGGGGGGAAGGGGAAAAGGCACGAAAACAGCCCACAGCCGCCCAACCACCCGCCAACACCACCACAGGCGGCCAGGCCCCCCCCCCAGAAGAAGAAAAAAAAAAAAAAAAAAAAAAAAAAAGGGGGACCCCCGCAGAGGCACAGGCGAACCACCCACCCAAAACCGGCAACACCAAGCCAGTAACAGCGGACCACGGGGAAAAGGGACAGGAAAAAAAAAAAAAAAAAAAAAAAAAAAAAAGAGAGCCACCAGCCCAGCCCGAAAGAAAGGGGATGGAGGGACAGGGACCACAAAGCCCAGAAAAAAAAAAAAAAAAAAGAAAAGAAAAAACCAAAGCAAAAAAAAAAAAAAAAAAAAAAAAAAACACACCCCGACAACCCAACCAAGACGGACTGGGCACAGGCGAGACCCGGGCCCGGCACACACGCCCACACCGCGCGCCGGAACCGGAAACGGCGGGGGGCAAGCGGGGCGCCCACGAAACCACACACGTCCCAAAAGCAGACCGAAACCGAAGCCCAACCACGAACACCACAAATAGCCGACACTAGGGGGACAACACCACAAATCGAGCCCAAAAACACCCACCCTAAACCCCAGCCAGGACAGACGGGGTTGACAAAACCCGCACCCAACCGCCAACCGGACCCAAACACAAACACCACACAACAGTAGGAAACCCAGTGCCCACAGCCCGGGCACTGAGGCAGCCCGTGCCATGCAGGTGACCCGGCCAAACGAGATCCGGAGCCCGGGGGTAAGGCAGCATCCTAAGGCCTGCGCTGCTTTGGGACTCGAGGCGGAGCGTGCGACACCCAAGCGCCTCGGAACCCTAGTACCAGGAACGTGCATGCACGCCTTGGGAACGGGATACGCCAGGAAGTCCGGTGAACCCCTAGGGTTCCGCCCAAAGGAGGGGACGTGCGCAAGCACGGGGGCACACCCTCCCGGCGAGACAAGCATGTCACGCTGGCGGGGATCAGCCCTCCCGGCGTAGCCCGGGGCCGCTTTGTTGGGGGCCAACAGTCAGGTCTAGCGGGAAGTAAGCCGCCTCCCCTCTTCACGCGCGAAGCCTCTTCCTGTTCGTCACAGGGGCGACGCCAGGGGGAACCATGGGGCGCCTCTCCACGACCGAGTGCACCTACCTACCTACCTACCTTGGCCACACGTCAAAGATCCCTCAAAGAAGCTAAGCAGCCGGAATATTTGACGTGTGGCCAAGGATCTTTCAAGGATCTTTGGGGACTGGCTTGGGATCTTTGCCACTTTTGCGCTCTGTGAGGGACCCTTGACGTGTGACCAACACAAAAGTGGCAAAGATCCCTCGCCACACCAAAAAGATCCTTGAAAGATCCTTGGCCACACGTCAAAGATCCCTTAAAAAAGCCAAGCGACCGGAATATTTGACGTGTGGCCAAGGATCTTTCAAGGATCTTTGGGGACTGGCTTGGGATCTTTGCCACTTTTGCGCTCTGTGAGGCACCCTTGACGTGTGACCAACACAAAAGTGGCAAAGATCCGTCGCCACACCCCTAAGATCCTTGAAAGATCCCTGGCCACACGTCCAAGATCCCTTAAAAAAGCCAAGCGACCGGAATATTTGACGTGTGGCCAAGGATCTTTTCAAGGATCTTTGGGGACTTGCTTGGGATCTTTGCCACTTTTGAGCTCTGTGAGGGACCCTTGACGTGTGACCAACACAAAAGTGGCAAAGATCCGTCGCCACACCCCAAAGATCCTTGAAAGATCCTTGGCCACACGTCAAAGATCCCTTAAAAAAGCCAAGAACCGGAATATTTGACGTGTGGCCGAGGATGTTTCAAGGATCTTTGGGGACTGGCTTGGGATCTTTGCCAATTTTGCGCTCTGTGAGGGACCCTTGACGTTTGACCAACACAAAAGTGGCAAAGATCCCTCGCCACACCCCAAAGATCCTTGAAAGATCCTTGGCCACACGTCAAAGATCCCTCAAAGAAGCTAAGCGACCGGAATATTTGACGTGTGGCCAAGGATCTTTCAAGGATCTTTGGGGACTGGCTTGGGATCTTTGCCACTTTTGCGCTCTGTGAGGGACCCTTGACGTGTGACCAACACAAAAGTGGCAAAGATCCCTCGCCACACGCCAAAGATCCTTGAAAGATCCTTGGCCACACGTCAAAGATCCCTTCAAAAAGCCAAGCGACCGGAATATTTGACGTGTGGCCAAGGATCTTTCAAGGATCTTTGGGAACTGGCTTGGGATCTTTGCCACTTTTGCGCTCTGTGAGGGACCCTTGACGTTTGACCAACACAAAAGTGGCAAAGATCCCTCGCCACACCCCAAAGATCCTTGAAAGATCCTTGGCCACACGTCAAAGATCCCTCAAAGAAGCTAAGCGACCGGAATATTTGACGTGTGGCCAAGGATGTTTCAAGGATCTTTGGGGACTGGCTTGGGATCTTTGCCACTTTTGCGCTCTGTGAGGGACCCTTGACGTGTGACCAACACAAAAGTGGCAAAAATCCCTCGCCACACCCCGGAAATCCTTGAAAGATCCTTGGCCACACGTCAAAGGTCCCTTAAAAAAGCCAAGCGACCGGAATATTTGACGTGTGGCCAAGGATCTTTCAAGGATCTTCTGGGACTGGCTTGGGATCTTTGCCACTTTTGCGCTCTGTGAGGGACCCTTGACGTGTGACCAACACAAACGTGGCAAAGATCCGTCGCCACACCCCGGAGATCCTTGAAAGATCCTTGGCCACATGTCAAAGATCCCTCAAAGAAGCCAAGCGACGGGAATATTCGACGTGTGGCCAAAGATGTTTCAAGGATCTTTGGGGACTGGCTTGGGATCTTTGCCACTTTTGCGCTCGGTGAGGGAACCTTGGCGTGTGACCAACACAAAAGTGGCAAAGATCCCTCGCCACACCCCAAAGATCCTTGAAAGATCCCTGGCCACACGTCAAAGATCCCTCAAAGAAGCTAAGCGACCGGAATATTTGACGTGTGGCCAAGGATCTTTCAAGGATCTTTGGGGACTGGCTTGGGATCTTTGCCACTTTTGCGCTCTATGAGGGACCCTTGACGTGTGACTAACACAAAAGTGGCAAAGATCTGTCGCCACACCCCAAAGATCCTTGAACTATCCTTGGCCACACGTCAAGAATCCCTCAAACAACCCAAGCGACCGGAGGGTTTGACGTGTGGCCAAGGATCTTTCAAGGATCTTTGGGGACTGGCTTGGGATCTTTGCCACTTTTGCGCTCTGTGAGGGACCCTTGACGTGTGACCAACACAAAAGTGGCAAAGATCCGTCGCCACACCCCAAAGATCCTTGAAAGATCCTTGGCCACACGTCAAAGATCCCTCAAAGAAGCCAAGCGACCGGAATATTTGACGTGTGGCCAAGGATCTTTCAAGGATCTTTGGGGACTCGCTTGGGATCTTTGCCACTTTTGCGCGCTGTGAGGGACCCTTGACGTGTGACCAACACAAAAGTGGCAAAGATCCGTCGCCACACCCCAAAGATCCTTGAAAGATCCTTGGCCACACGTCAAAGATCCCTTAAAAAAGCCAAGCGACCGGAATATTTGACGTGTGGCCAAGGATCTTTCAAGGATCTTTGGGGACTGGCTTGGGATCTTTGCCACTTTTGCGCTCTGTGAGGGACCCTTGACGTGTGACCAACACAAAGGTGGCAAAGATCCGTCGCCACACCCCAAAGATCCTTGAAAGATCCTTGACCACACGTCAAAGATCCCTCAAAAAAGCCAAGCGACCGGAATATTTGACGTGTGGCCAAGGATCTTTCAAGGATCTTTGGGGACTGGCTTGGGATCTTTGCCACTTTTGCACTCTGTGAGGGACCCTTGACGTGTGACCAACACAAAAGTGGCAAAGACCCCTCGCCACACCCCAAAGATCCTTGAAAGATCCTTGGCCACACATCAAAGATCCCTCAAAGAAGCCAAGCGATGGGAATGTTTGACGTGTGGCCAAGGATCTTTCAAGGATCTTTGGGGACTGGCTTGGGATCTTTGCCACTTTTGCGCTCTGTGAGGGACCCTTGACGTGTGACCAACACAAAGGTGGCAAAGATCCGTCGCCACACCCCAAAGATCCTTGAAAGATCCTTGACCACACGTCAAAGATCCCTCAAAAAAGCCAAGCGACCGGAATATTTGACGTGTGGCCAAGGATCTTTCAAGGATCTTTGGGGACTGGCTTGGGATCTTTGCCACTTTTGCGCTCTGTGAGGGACCCTTGACGTGTGACCAACACAAAAGTGGCAAAGACCCCTCGCCACACCCCAAAGATCCTTGAAAGATCCTTGGCCACACGTCAAAGATCCCTCAAAGAAGCCAAGCGATGGAAATGTTTGACGTGTGGCCAAGGATCTTTCAAGGATCTTTGGGGACTGGCTTGGGATCTTTGCCACTTTTGCACTCTGTGAGGGACCCTTGACGTGTGACCAACACAAAAGTGGCAAAGACCCCTCGCCACACCCCAAAGATCCTTGAAAGATCCTTGGCCACACGTCAAAGATCCCTCAAAGAAGCCAAGCGATGGGAATGTTTGACGTGTGGCCAAGGATCTTTCAAGGATCTTTGGGGACTGGCTTGGGATCTTTGCCACTGTTGCACTCTGTGAGGGACCCTTGACGTGTGACCAACACAAAGGTGGCAAAGATCCGTCGCCACACCCCAAAGATCCTTGAAAGATCCTCGGCCACACGGCAAAGATCCCTTAAAAAAGCCAAGCGACCGGAATATTTGACGTGTGGCCAAGGATCTTTCAAGGATCTTTGGGGACTGGCTTGGGATCTTTGCCACTTTTGCGCTCTGTGAGGGACCCCTGACGTGTGACCAACACAAAAGTGGCAAAGATCCGTCGCCACACCCC
Organism: Eutreptiella sp. 'Long Island Sound 2002'; assembly: GCA_964036045.1. Taxonomy (NCBI): domain Eukaryota; phylum Euglenozoa; class Euglenophyceae; order Eutreptiales; family Eutreptiaceae; genus Eutreptiella; species Eutreptiella sp. 'Long Island Sound 2002'. The sequence continues at coordinate 149,569,948 of OZ038381.1, read as the reverse complement.
AAAGATCCTTGAAAGATCCCTGGCCACACGTCAAAGATCCCTTAAAAAAGCCAAGCGACCGGAATATTTGACGTGTGGCCAAGGATCTTTCAAGGATCTTTGGGGACTTGCTTGGGATCTTTGCCACTTTTGCGCTCTGTGAGGGACCCTTGACGTGTGACCAACACAAAAGTGGCAAAGATCCGTCGCCACACCCGAAAGATCCTTGAAAGATCCTTGGCCACACGTCAAAGATCCCTCAAAAAAGCCAAGCGACCGGAATATTTGATGTGTGGCCAAGGATCTTTCAAGGATTTTTGGGGACTGGCTTGGGATCTTTGCCACTTTTGCGCTCTGTGAGGGACCCTTGACGTGTGACCAACACAAAAGAAAAGAAGGTCCCTACCAGGACCGGCCCCCGCTGTGCCCCTTCCGCCTGTAACCCCTGCCGATTTGCTCCTGATCAACGATTGCATTGCTCAAAATCCAAGGTTCCAAATCCAAAAATATAGAAAATAAAATCCTCCTTCAACCCTGAATAACAACCAGATCCAACAAATACAGCAATAACCCAATTCACAATCCAAATCAGGCTGCGGGCTTCCGTTCAGCACACCGGTATTCCCACGGTGGCGGGCATGTACAAGAATTGCACCAAAGAGTAAAGCCCTGAAATTGGCATATGAACACAAATAAAGCAAAGTCGGGGAAAGATGGAAACTTATACAATCACAGCCATAGACCCCTCATTCCCTGGACTCAAGACCTTCCCTTGACTCATCAACATGATGTCCTGAACCCAGTCCAATAAGATGGTTAAATGCCACATATCAAAAGTCATTACATAAACCCCAAAAAATGTGTTCACTCCCAAGCCTCTAAATCCTAGCCCAATAGGGGAGGTGGCGTGTCATGGCCTAGAGTGGCACTCAGGACCATGCCCTACCCTGACATACCCTTGGTTGGACTTGGAGTCGAATGGGCTTAGAGAAATGACCTATGAGTTTGAACTCATAACATGCAGAAAAACTGCCAATTCACACCATATTGGCCATATATCACATATATGCTCAAAATTGAAGTTACTACTTATCCGAAGGCTCCAAGCATGCCTGGAATCGAAGTCTACTATTCATGGAGGATAGAGACCAAAGGCCAATGCCCATGTACATCCCCATTTTACCCTCGAAACCCTTTCGGATATGGGCGCCACGCACTGCCCAAGTCAGCCCATGATCTTGAGACCAATTCTTGAAATCCTTCGTGCACCAAGCCAAATGGAGTACACGATCCGGCCTATGGTGGTGTTCAACTCCAAAGCATATGCCAACATATGAACAACATACCATGGTTCGACTCTCCATAGGCTTCTTGCTGTTAGCTGACCGGGTGAGTACACAAAACGCAAAAATGAGCAAAAATTGAGGTCAAAAACATGAAAATATGACCAAATACAAAGTTGTCATGATAGTATATCTCTATGCTCACCCATGATATCCGCTCATGGTTCAATACACAAATGATTGGAACCATTTGCGAACAATTCCCCAACTTGGATCCCCAATCGGGCGCATGGAGATACCTTCGCCACTAATATCTACATGCCCCATGAAAATGGGAGTGCACCCATGGATCTCTTTGTCAAACATACCATGAGCAATACATACGCGGTAGACTTGGTCTAGCGCTTTGAATTCCACAATTGGGACATGGGCAAAGCCCTTGTCACGTATGGCTCCCCATCTCTTCGGCCACACGAAGATATATAACATGGGCGTGAGCATATCAAACATATACCATGCATACAACACATACCCTCAAAATATGGCTCCCACCATGATATGCCACGTCCCTCCATTGACATAACTTCACGTTAAAAATACGTAGGAACCCAAGGAAAGTTGCTATGCAACCCCAACACTCATGCGGTACACTCGAAAGTCACAATAAAATGTTCGGTTGCACGGTCCAAGAGTTATATATCACTTTATACCCTCTTGACCATTATCCCTTGCCATATCGGGCATGTGTACACACCAAAGGCGTTTGATGCTTCCTAAATTAAGTTGAGACTAAGGCAGTTCCAACCCAACCTTCCTTATTCTCTTTCCTCACACTCGCTCGTAGATATGGCTCTTCAAAGTGGTCCCACGATTCGCTTTTGTTTCCCTTATATCTCCAAGTCAAATGGGTGGCAAGTATAAGGGAAACCTGATTCGGGCATAGGGAAAAGAGTACGACCACTCGAAGAAGTCCAAATCAAGTGCGGCGATGTCGAAGTCGAAAATCCGATTTCGACATCGCGAAAAATTCTGATTAAAATTTCGAGTGCTTATTTAGAGAATTGCGGAAGCAACGAACCCTTTGCTGATGAGATCTGACCCTTCAACGGAATATGGGTCAAAATATCTGGAAATAACAGTTAACCAATCGGTTAACGCAAAATCGCGAGCCAACTGACAGTCGCCGATACATTGACCATCAGAACGAAAGGCTGAAAAATTACGGAAACATTATGATAATAAAACCCTGTTGATTCCTGATATTCCGATATATAAATCTCCGCTGGCGGTGCCTCGGTACTGAATATGGCCGCTCATAGCCGGAATGGCCAAACCTATCACACTATCACATCGGGTTAGATCAGGTGGATGGGAGAGTATGATATCAGCCAATGGCGGCTTGCCGGCACATAGATACACACCCCAAGTGACCCCAAGATGGCCACGGGGGTCCGAACCGGCTTCAGCCCCCTTCTCAGAGCGTTGTATCCGCTCGGAAACCAATGAAGAGAGGACGGGAGGACCCCAATGGGCTCCAACCCCCCCCTCCATGTCCCAAGGACACATGGAGGCCCCACACACGTCGTAGGCGTCCCCCATGCCCCAAGGGAGGGGTGAGGACACTGATATTCAGCGCCCTACGCCATATCCGGTCTCCTCTTGACCTACAACATGGACCAAGGGGATCAAAGATAGAAAAACGTCCTCGGTCGACCTAAATAAGTATACCACAATGCAATATATATGTGGAGATCGAGTGAAGGGGGTATATGGCCAATCAAGGCCGAAAAATCCCCGGATGAACGCCCTCACCCGTCTCCCCAAGCACAGAAACAAACAAAATGCCAAGGGGGATCCATTACGGTGCTACAGCAGCAACCAAATGGACCAATATGTCCTTGACATCCAAAGAAATGCTCTTTTTCTTTAGGTAGTCCATCCAGACCGTGGTGTACCTCGGCACAAAACTGCTCGGAGGTTCCCACGAGTTCTGGATGCGGCATTCCTTTCCAGCGGACTTTATAAAGCCTACCCCCAGGCGTCCCCGGGTCCGGCTTGTCTGCCAGGATCTTCTCAGCGGTGAAGTCGTCGTCCTCACCCTCGTCGTCCGAGTCCACATCGCCGGCCGTGAACTCGAAGGTGACGGGACGTCCGCTGGTGTCTGGTGCTCGAGGGCGAAGCTGGGTGTGGTCGCGGTCCAGGATCTTGTTATCCCCCACACGAACCGCATATACATCCTGCCCGACCTTCCGCACGATTACCCCCGGCACATACCAAGATGCCTGCCGATGCCTGGACAGGACATCCTTGTGGTGCCGCTCCACCCACACGGTGTCTTGGAGAGCATACTTCTGGACCTTGCCTTGCTTGAAGTACTTGGCCCTCTTGTCATGCTCGTCCTGAAGTGCCTTGCACACCTTGGCCGCCGTGTCGTCCGCCTCAGCCATCATGGCGTTCGCATCTCGGGCCACTTTGCCATGGTTCATCCACGGGAGAGTGCGTGACACTCGATCCCGTAGGAACAGGATGCGATGGGGCGACAGTCCAGTGGGTCCCGGAAGGTCATGGTACGCTTGGAGCACTCTCCACAGCGAATTGTACCAGTTCCGGCCCGGTTCGTCGATGTGCAGCTGGCGGAACTTCTCGAACATCTGCCGCCCGGCCACCTCAGCTCGGCCATTCGACCGGCTGTGGTACGCCACGGTCTTGGCGTGCCGAATACCCATGTGCTTGCACATCGTCTTGAACTACGTCCCCACAAACTGACTGCCCCGATCGCTGCAGATGACAGCCGGGACATCAAAAATCGTCAGCCAATGCCTCATCATGGCATTAGCGACGGTCTTGGCCTGCAGCCCCACTCCATGCTTGTCCTTCTTGTCCTTCTTCTTGGACTTCTTGCCAGGCACCGCCACGATATACCCACTGTGCCTATCCACCGCCAGGATGACACAGTCGTAGGTCTCTCCTTCCACGGTGACTTCAGGCATGGCGAATACATCCATGGCTACGGACCGCATAGGGGCCTCCGGTATAGCCGTATACACCGGGTTGCCCGCCGTGGAGTGGTTGGGGCTTTTCGTGGCCCGACACACGGCACAGTCGCCGCAGTACCTATCCAGGATGGCGTAGTACCCCGGAGGGAACTTGAAACGCCACTCCAGGTCCTGCTGCATCTTGTCTCGGCCAGGGTGCATGAGCTGGGCGTTGTGCCAATGGTCAATGAGCTCCTCCACTCGGTTCTCGGGCACCAGCAGCTTGTCCTTGAGGAACAACTTGTCGGCATCCTCGGTCAAGCCCTCGGGCCACTCGTCGTCCGACGGGGCGCTCACGGCATTCCAGTACTTGCTCCAGTGCTCGGATGCCGCGTAGTCATCCGACCAGTCCTCTGTGAGCACCGACCTGACTAGCTCTACAGGGGCCACCATCCATTGCTCGAGGGTTTCCTCTCGAATAGCTTGGACGCGAACACCCCAGAACTTGGCCAGGTCCGTACGGTTTGCCATCACCACAAAGCACTTGACTCCCTCTTGATCCATGACCTTCTCCATCTCGATGATGCGCTTGGCCTCCTCGGTCTCCTCGGCGTCGCCATGGCTGGATATGTCCATCCAAGCCTTGCCCGCGGGGTAGGCCCATCGACTGAGGCAATCTGCCACATTGTTGTCCTTCCCTGGGACGTATACGACGCTGAGGTCGAAGTTGGCGAACGTCTCGTGCCATCGGGCCCTCCTTGCCGCTGGTCCTGAGGGGGTGTCGACATGCTCCTTGTGCCAGCTCTGTAGGGACTGGTGGTCCGTGCAAACCACCACCGGCTGCAGTCCGATGTGGCCAGACCACTTCCTGAGCGCACAGACAATGGCGTATGTCTCCTTCTCCCTCGCGGTCCATGTTCGGCGTTGGCCTTCGGCCAGGATCCTGCTCCAAAACGCCACGGGAACATGAGTCCCGTCGTCCCGGACTTGCTCGAGGAGGTCACGTGCCCTTCCCGCATGGACCCAGCCGGTGCCGTGTGTTCCCCGAGCATTGTGGATTCGCTGAATATGGGAACATACGGCAGCGCACCCGGGTCAACACGCGGAGGCGCGTACGGTGCCTCTGCAGGGCCGCCCATGGGTTTCTCCATGGCGCTCCTGAGGGTCTTAACCCGCTCCACCAGCTCTACCGCGGCCGGCTTTGCCGGGAGCTCCGGACCCGAGGCGAGGGGCTGTCGCTCCTCTAGCCTTCTCAGGCGTCCCGACATGTCCTCCACTAAGTGGAGGAGGCTGTCCACCACTTGCTGCTGCTTCTGCAGGGCCAGCTCCAGATTCTCCCGGTACCGGGCCTGATCCGCTCGCAGCTCCTCCATGTGGTTCTCCGCGGCCGACTGGTCATCCAGAATCCCCGCGACGTCCTCCTCTAGAGCATCCTTGGCGTTGTCCAGGCGGTCAGGATGATTCACGATGGCGTCCATCCCCATCTTCGGGTACTTGCCCATGAGGAAGGACACGTGCTCGCAGTGGCACGTAGCGTGCTTTCCGCCGGATTCAGCGCATCCCGCGGTTCCCGGCACCTCAGACTCATCGCCCATAGGCGTATCGCCTATGGCGTCCGTCTCTGGGCCCGTGTGCCGGGGCACAGGTGCCGTCCGGGCCCTGGCTGGCCTCTCCAAGCCCTCAGCGTCGTGCTGCAGGGCGGGCTCGGGGGCCGTATGCGCCCTGGCGATCGGCGCGGACATCTCCGGCTCCGAAGGTGGCTCGTGGGCTGTCCGATAGCCCTCGGAGTGCCCCTCGGATTCCCACATCCTGACCGGGCTGGGGTCCGTGTCCATAGCCCCGGCGTCCCTTGCCGCAGACTTGGGTGACCCGCGCTTCCGGTAGCGCCGGGCCCGTCCTCCACTGCTGCCTGAATGGCAGGCCTCATCAGAGTCCTCCGCGGCGGAGCGGAGGTTGCATGCCTTTTGGCAGCGACGCTCACACATGGAGACCAGGTCCTCCATGTCACGTCCTCCTCTTCCCGAGTGTCGTTCTTCTCTTCGGGCTTCAACTTCCGGAGTTCGCCATGCTCTTGAACGTCTCGGTCCTTCTATGGCTCCAATCTCCGGCGTGGTCTCCACCGAGTCCACAATACGCACCCGGGGCGTACTTGGGCAGGGCTCATAAGGGCCCAAGTCCCCGGGTCGGCGGTTGATAGGGGCAGCAGGTACACCTCTGCTACCATAAAGAAGGTCCCTACCAGGACCGGCCCCCGCTGTGCCCCTTCCGCCTGTAACCCCTGCCGATTTGCTCCTGATCAACGATTGCATTGCTCAAAATCCAAGGTTCCAAATCGGAAAATATAGAAAGTAAAATCCTCCTTCAACCCTGAATAACAACCAGATCCAACAAATACAGCAATAACCCAATTCACAATCCAAATCAGGCTGCGGGCTTCCGTTCAGCACACCGGTATTCCCACGGTGGCGGGCATGTACAAGAATTGCACCAAAGAGTGAAGCCCTGAAATTGGCATATGAACACAAATAAAGCAAAGTCGGGGAAAGATGGAAACTTATACCATCACAGCCATAGACCCCTCATTCCCTGGACTCAAGACCTTCCCTTGACTCATCAACATGATGTCCTGAACCCAGTCCAATAAGATGGTTAAATGCCACATATCACAAGTCACTACATAAACCCCAAAAATGTGTTCACTCCCAAGCCTCTAAATCCTAGCCCAATAGGGGAGGTGGCGTGTCATGGCCTAGAGTGGCACTCAGGACCATGCCCTACCCTGACATAACCTTGGTTGGACTTGGAGTCGAATGGGCTTAGAGAAATGACCTATGAGTTTGAACTCATAACATGCCAAAAAACTGCCAATTCACACCATATTGGCCATATATCACATATATGCTCAAAATTGAAGTTACTACTTATCCGAAGGCTCCAAGCATGCCGGGAATCGAAGTCTACTATTCATGGAGGATAGAGACCAAAGGCCAATGCCCATGTACATCCCCATTTTACCCTCGAAACCCTTTCGGATATTGGCGCCACGCACTGCCCAAGTCAGCCCATGATCTTGAGACCAATTCTTGAAATCCTTCGTGCACCAAGCCAAATGGAGTACACGATCCGGCATATGGTGGTGTTCAACTCCAAAGCATATGCCAACATATGAACAACATACCATGGTTCGACTCTCCATAGGCTTCTTGCTGTTAGCTGACCAGGTGAGTACACAAAACGCAAAAATGAGCAAAAATTGAGGTCAAAAACATGAAAATATGACCAAATACAAAGTTGTCATGATAGTATATCTCTATGCTCACCCATGATATCCGCTCATGGTTCAATACACAAATGATTGGAACCATTTGCGAACAATTCCCCCACTTGGATCCCCAATCGGGCGCATGGAGATACCTTCGCCACTAATATCTACATGCCCCATGAAAATGGGAGTGCACCCATGGATCTCTTTGTCAAACATACCATGAGCATTACATACGCGGTAGACTTGGTCTAGCGCTTTGAATTCCACAATTGGGACATGGGCAAAGCCCTTGTCACGTATGGCTCCCCATCTCTTCGGCCACACGAAGATATATAACATGGGCGTGAGCATATCAAACATATACCATGCATACAACACATACCCTCAAAATATGGCTCCCACCATGATATGCCACGTCCCTCCATTGACATAACTTCACGTTAAAAATACGTAGGAACCCAAGGAAAGTTGCTATGCAACCCCAACACTCATGCGGTACACTCGAAAGTCACAATAAAATGTTCGGTTGCACGGTCCAAGAGTTATATATCACTTTATACCCTCTTGACCATTATCCCTTGCCATATCGGGCATGTGTACACACCAAAGGCGTTTGATGCTTCCTAAATTAAGTTGAGACTAAGGCAGTTCCAACCCAACCTTCCTTATTCTCTTTCCTCACACTCGCTCGTAGATATGGCTCTTCAAAGTGGTCCCACGATTCGCTTTTGTTTCCCTTATATCTCCAAGTCAAATGGGTGGCAAGTATAAGGGAAACCTGATTCGGGCATAGGGAAAAGAGTACGACCACTCGAAGAAGTCCAAATCAAGTGCGGCGATGTCGAAGTGGAAAATCCGATTTCGACATCGCGAAAAATTCTGATTAAAATTTCGAGTGCTTATTTAGAGAATTGCGGAAGCAACGAACCCTTTGCTGATGAGATCTGACCCTTCAACGGAATATCCGTCAAAATATCTGGAAATAACAGTTAACCAATCGGTTAACGCAAAATCGCGAGCCAACTGACAGTCGCCGATACATTGACCATCAGAACGAAAGGCTGAAAAATTACGGAAACATTATGATAATAAAACCCTGTTGATTCCTGATATTCCGATATATAAATCTCCGCTGGCGGTGCCTCGGTACTGAATATGGCCGCTCATAGCCGGAATGGCCAAACCTATCACACTATCACATCGGGTTAGATCAGGTGGATGGGAGAGTATGATATCAGCCAATGGCGGCTTGCCGGCACATAGATACACACCCCAAGTGACCCCAAGATGGCCACGGGGGTCCGAACCGGCTTCAAAAGTGGCAAAGATCCGTCGCCACACCCCAAAGATCCTTGAAAGATCCTTGGCCACACGTCAAAGATCCCTCAAAGAAGCCAAGTGATGGGAATGTTTGACGTGTGGCCAAGGATCTTTCAAGGATCTTTGGGGACTGGCTTGGGATCTTTGCCACTTTTGCACTCTGTGAGGGACCCTTGACGTGTGACCAACACAAAAGTGGCAAAGATCCGTCGCCACACCCCAAAGATCCTTGAAAGATCCTTGGCCACACGTCAAAGATCCCTCAAAAAAGCCAAGCGACCGGAACATTTGACGTGTGGCCAAGGATCTTTCAAGGATCTTTGGGGACTGGCTTGGGATCTTTGCCACTTTTGCGCTCTGTGAGGGACCCTTGACGTGTGACCAACACAAAGGTGGCAAAGATCCGTCGCCACACCCCAAAGATCTTTGAAAGATCCTTGGCCACACGTCAAAGATCCCTTAAAAAAGCCAAGCGACCGGAATATTCGACGTGTGGCCAAGGATCTTTCAAGGATCTTTGGGGACTGGCTTGGGATCTTTGCCACTTTTGCGCTCTGTGAGGGACCCTTGACGTGTGACCAACACAAAAGTGGCAAAGATCCGTCGCCACACCCCAAAGATCCTTGAAAGATCCTTGGCCACATGTCAAAGATCCCTCAATAAAGCCAAGCGACGGGAATATTCGACGTGTGGCCAAACATGTTTCAAGGATCTTTGGGGACTGGCTTGAGATGTTTGCCACTTTTGCGCTCTGTGAGGGACCCTTGGCGTGTGACCAACACAAAAGTGGCAAAGATCCGTCGCCATACCCCAAAGATCCTTGAAAGATCCTTGGCCACACGTCAAAGATCCCTCAAAGAAGCCAAGCGACCGGAATATTTGACGTGTGGCCAAGGATCTTTCAAGGAGCTTTGGGGACTGGCTTGGGATCTTTGCCACTTTTGCGCTCTATGAGGGACCCTTGACGTGTGACCAACACAAAAGTGGCAAAGATCCGTCGCCACACCCCAAAGATCCTTGAAAGATCCTTGGCCACACGTCAAAGATCCCTCAAAGAAGCCAAGCGACCGGAATATTTGACCTGTGGCCAAGGATCTTTCAAGGCTCTTTGGGGACTGGCTTGGGATCTTTGCCACTTTTGCGCTCTGTGAGGGACCCTTGACGTGTGACCAACACAAAAGTGGCAAAGATCCGTCGCCACACCCCAAAGATCCTTGAAAGATCCCTGGCCACACGTCAAAGATCCCTTAAAAAAGCCAAGCGACCGGAATATTTGACGTGTGGCCAAGGATATTTCAAGGATCTTTGGGGACTTGCTTGGGATCTTTGCCACTTTTGCGCTCTGTGAGGGACCCTTGACGTGTGACCAACACAAAAGTGGCAAAGATCGGTCGCCACACCCGAAAGATCTTTGAAAGATCCTTGGCCACACGTCAAAGATCCCTCAAAAAAGCCAAGCGACCGGAATATTTGACGTGTGGCCAAGGATCTTTCAAGGATCTATGGGGACTGGCTTGGGATCTTTGCCACTTTTGCGTTCTGTGAGGGACCCTTGACGTGTGACCAACACAAAAGTGGCAAAGATCCGTCGCCACACCCCAAAGATCCTTGAAAGATCCTTGGCCACACGTCAAAGATCCCTCAAAGAAGCCAAGCGATGGGAATGTTTGACGTGTGGCCAAGGATCTTTCCAGGATCTTTGGGGAATGGCTTGGGATCTTTGCCACTTTTGCACCCTGTGAGGGACCCTTGACGTGTGACCAACACAAAAGTGGCAAAGATCCGTCGCCACACCCCAAAGATCCTTGAAAGATCCTTGGCAACACGTCAAAGATCCCTCAAAAAAGCCAAGCGACCGGAACATTTGACGTGTGGCCAAGGATCTTTCAAGGATCTTTGGGGACTGCCTTGGGATCTTTGCCACTTTTGCGCTCTGTGAGGGACCCTTGACGTGTGACCAACACAAAAGTGGCAAAGATCCGTCGCCACACCCCAAAGATCCTTGAAAGATCCTTGGCCACACGTCAAAGATCCCTTAAAAAAGCCAAGCGACGAGAATATTCGACGTGTGGCCAAGGATCTTTGAAGGATCTTTGGGGACTGGCTTGGGATCCTTGCCACTTTTGCGCTCTGTGAGGGACCCTTGACGTGTGACCAACACAAAAGTGGCAAAGATCCGTCGCCACACCCCAAAGATCCTTGAAAGATCCTTGGCCACACGTCAAAGTTCCCTCAAAAAAGCCAAACGACCGGAATATTTGACGTGTGGCCAAGGATCTTTCAAGGATCTTTGGGGACTGGCCTGGGATCTTTGCCACTTTTGCGCTCGGTGAGGGACCCTTGACGTGTGACCAACACAAAAGTGGCAAAGATCCGTCGCCACACCCCAAAGATCCTTGAAAGATCCTTGGCCACATGTCAAAGATCCCTCAATAAAGCCAAGAGACCGGAATATTCGACGTGTGGCCAAACATGTTTCCAGGATCTTTGGGGACTGGCTTGAGATCTTTGCCACTTTTGCACTCTGTGAGGGACCCTTGGCGTGTGACCAACACAAAAGTGGCAAAGATCCCTCGCCACACCCCAAAGATCCTTGAAAGATCCTTGGCCACACGTCAAAGATCCCTCAAAGAAGCCAAGCGACCGGAATATTTGATGTGTGGCCAAGGATCTTTCAAGGATCTTTGGGGACTGGCTTGGGATCTTTGCCACTTTTGCGCTCTATGAGGGACCCTTGACGTGTGACCAACACAAAAGTGGCAAAGATCCGTCGCCACACCCCAAAGATCTTTGAAAGATCCTTGGCCACATGTTAAAGATCCCTTAAAAAAGCCAAGCGACCGGAATATTTGACGTGTGGCCAAGGATCTTTTCAATTTAAAGGATCTTTCGGGACTGGCTTGGGATCTTTGCCACTTTTGCGCTCTGTGAGGGACCCTTGACGTTTGACCAACACAAAAGTGGCAAAGATCCGTCGCCACACCCCAAAGATCCTTGAAAGATCCTTGGCCACACATCAACGATCCCTTAAAAAAGCCAAGCGACGGGAATATTTGACGTGTGGCCAAGGATCTTTCAAGGATCTTTGGGGACTGGCTTGGGATCTTTGCCACTGTTGCGCTCTGTGAGGGACCCTTGACGTGTGACCAACACAAAAGTGGCAAAGATCCGTCGCCACACCCCAAAGATCCTTGAAAGATCCTAGGCCACACGTCAAAGATCCCTCAAAGAAGCTAAGCGACCGGAATATTTGACGTGTGGCCAAGGATCTTTCAAGGATCTTTGGGGACTGGCTTGGGATCTTTGCCACTTTTGCGCTCTATGAGGGACCCTTGACGTGTGACCAACACAAAAGTGGCAAAGATCCGTCGCCACACCCCAAAGATCTTTGAAAGATCCTTGGCCACATGTTAAAGATCCCTTAAAAAAGCCAAGCGACCGGAATATTTGACGTGTGGCCAAGGATCTTTTCAATTTAAAGGATCTTTCGGGACTGGCTTGGGATCTTTGCCACTTTTGCGCTCTGTGAGGGACCCTTGACGTTTGACCAACACAAAAGTGGCAAAGATCCGTCGCCACACCCCAAAGATCCTTGAAAGATCCTTGGCCACACATCAACGATCCCTTAAAAAAGCCAAGCGACGGGAATATTTGACGTGTGGCCAAGGATCTTTCAAGGATCTTTGGGGACTGGCTTGGGATCTTTGCCACTTTTGCGCTCTGTGAGGGACCCTTGACGTGTGACCAACACAAAAGTGGCAAAGATCCGTCGCCACACCCCAAAGATCCTTGAAAGATCCTTGGCCACATGTCAAAGATCCCTCAAAGAAGGCAAGCGACGGGAATATTCGACGTGTGGCCTAAGATGTTTCAAGGATCCTTGGGAACTGGCTTGGGATCTTTGCCACTTTTGCGCTCTGTGAGGGACCCTTGGTGTAACTGCTAAGATCTGCCTTATTTTGTTCACATGTATGCGTACGCGTTAGCGTACGCACTGATTTTGTAACGTGCATGAACCAGCGAACCAGCGCGTACGCGTTGCGATCTGAGTGCGTACGCGTTGCGTTCCGAGTGCGTGCGCGCTGGTATTTTGGCGCGTACGCATTGGTATTTTGGCGCGTACACACTCAGATCGCAACGCGTGCGTGCTGCCTATGGTGCCCGTACGCTGTCTGCAGTACTGGCGGTTGAATTGTGCTCCTTTTGACGTGACAAAGAAAAACTTTTACTTTGCTTCATGTCTGTTTTCCTTTTCTTAGTGCTTTTCTGCACGACATGCCCGGCAAGAAAAAACCGGCGAAGCAGAAGGTGGCGAGGAAGGTCTCCGTGCCTCCCACCGACGCCGGGGCCGTGGCAAGGAGGGCGCCAAGGACAAGTGTGGGTCAAGACGTGGTGGAGGGAGACGTGGATTTGGAGGAGGAGGTGGAGGAGGAGGATGAGGTGGTGGCCGAAGGCAATAGGCCCGCCGAGATTGTGAAGCGGGCCTTGGAGGTTGGGTTGTTGGAGGAGGATGAATCGGTAGAGCGTTGGTTCACAGACACTCGTGAGGCAGGAGATCTTGCTCACGGTGTTCATGGTGTTGTTGTTGTTCTTTAAGCATTGGGTGAGGAAGACATTAAGGGTCTCCCGGAATTGCCAAGTTCATGGCAAGATCTTTTGCTTTTGGATGTGAATGCGCAAGCACTAGGTGTTATTGCTGTTGTTGATAGTCGTTCTGTTCTTGCATGGCCCAATGCCGATGCAATGCCCCACACCCTTCTCCCTGCTGCTTTGTATGAGTTTGTGGGTGAGCGTTTGCTCATGGTTTCCATTAGTTTGAGTGTTGGTGAGCGTGGTGCACTTTTCACAACTATGAATGCGTCCTTGCGTAAGAGAGTTGCCAAGACCCTTACCCACAAATATGCGGTGCTCAATGATGGTACCCTTTTCCCCAATCCCGTTGCCAGTGAGGTGGATAGCATTTGTCGCACGGACTCCTCTGTGCGGTACATGGGTTGTGCATCGGATGAATGGAATGAGCATGGCCCCATTCAATGCGTGCCCCCACCCCTTTCGGTAAATTACCAACCCGATTGCTCAACGCCGTATGTGTATGCAACCGCAGCAGAGTTTTTTGCATTGGGTTACGGTGCACCCACACCATTTTTTTGTGATATACCCTTGCCCTCAAACCAATTGCTTCCGGACACACCCGTTGAAAGAGTGCATGGGTTTGCACATGCCGGTTATTTCTTTGAACGGCATTCGTTTGATGCTGTTATTGGCGAAGCCATTTTAAACGTTGACATTGCCCCCCGTGATTGGGAGGTGATTACGTTGGAAGATGACACTTATGCAAGTGCCAACGTGATTCGGAAGCAAACAAAACGGTCGTCGAAATGGTTGCCCGAGGAGTTGCGCACGCAAGTGTTGGGTGCGGTGACGCGCATTGAGGGTGTTGAGTGGAGTGCGTTGAAACCCGTGGATCTGAAATTGCTACATTGTACCCCATGCGCCCCATGGGATGGGTATCAGTTGGTCCATTCGGATCACAACCTTATGGGTCCACCTTGGATGAAGGATTGCATCCAAGTCTTTATTCCCTTGGACAATGTTCCTCCCGAGTGTGCTTTGCAAGTCGGAGTGGGTTCACATCAGGTTGGGCAACATGAGTCCAATCGTTGGGATGTGTGTTCCATGGAATTGGGTGACATCCTTCTTTTGAAAGGTTGCACCTTTCATCGCGGGGCAGGTGGTGGGGAGAAGGGGCGCTACACTTTGTTCATCCCGTTTGTCCCTTTGGAGCATGCTGCCACCATGTCAAAGGTGCATCTTGCTCGCCAATTGTATGCCCTTCCTCCTATGGTTCAATTTCTGAAAGATGCCAAAGGTGTTCCTATCCCTTGGGAATCTTTTACCCATTTTTCGGCTCCGTTGCTTGTTCGGCGACGGCAAGCTATCCCCTATTGTGGTGACGTTGTGATTTTGGGCCATGGTGTGCAAGGTGCAACTTTCTTTTTTAAGTGCCCCCCCGGCCCCGAGGAGCCACCATGTCCCTTGGCCCGGTTTCACCGTTGGTACCTCCCAAAGGCAAGTTTTGACGGCGGGACACGGTTTACGGTTGAGAAAGGTTCGTTGGTGTTCACGTTTGCCACGTGTGGTTACGTGTTGAGGCGGGACGAGGACGGGCCGGAATGGATGGAGTGGGCAGCCATGGGGCATGCCCTGCATGGGGCGCCCGCTAGTGTTGCGGAGGCGGTGGAGCAGAACTGGGTGGTGCAGCGGCCGACGGCGACGGGCGGAATGGCGTACTCATGTGGGTGCATGGACCATTGTGATAACTATGGGGAGGTATGCATTTCTTGCGCATGTGGCACGTACGCACCGTGTGCGTGTTGCGCAAGTGCCTCGTACGCGTTACGTTTTTGGTGCGTACGTGTTGACCTGCCAACACGTACGCGTAGGCCACACAGATCGTACGTGTTGGGGTAGCAACAGGTACGCGTTGCCCGAGCGCCTCGTACGCATTGACGTACCAGCACGTACGTGTTGCCCCAGTAGATCGTACGCGCTAATGCACCAACTCGTACGTGTTGCGTGCGCTGCCCACACGTGTTGTTTCATAATTAACGTGTCTCTACGCTTTCCTCTTGCAGTTGAACGTCACCCCCTTCAAGTACAAGGAGCGGCGCCTTTGGCCCTCTGAAGCACAAGTGCACCCGACGCCTCCGGATTCGGGCCGGAAGGCGCTGCAGCCGAAGGCGCTTCTTCAGAGCCCCCCAGGCGCTCCCTTGGTTGCCCCGGACCCTGAGTCGATAGGGACAATTGCAGGGCAGTTGGTGCAGGTGAGTAAGGAGGATGTGGTGGACAACGTCCATGTTGGGGATGTTGCCAAATATAGTTTTTTTGATCAGGTTACTTTGCAGGCAAAGGTAAAGGAAGACAGTGCTGCGGTCTCATGGCTTGAGTCCATGATGGTCCGCTTTCCCATGTGGATGAAGGGCCATGCCGTTGGCACGGACCCTGCAGCAGCTTTTATTGGGGGGAATTTGTACCAGATCAAAGGTGACAGCCACAGTTACGTGCAGACATGGCGTGTGCATGGAGGGCAGCTCAAGCAGGCCAAGCGTGCTCAGTGGTCGGGGGTGGCGGGTTACCTCCCAATCACCGACGCTGCTGTTGTTGCAGAGGTGGAGGGTGCAATGGAGAGGTGGAAGCTTCTCCTTGCGGGGAAGGTTGGGGGGAAGAGGGACACGGGGACAGGGGGGGATGAGGAGGGCTACGACACCGACCAATCGCGGCACGGTTCTTGTATGTCCCGCGCCAAGAAACCAAAGCTTGGTACCAAGGAGGGGCCCGTAGTCACCCAACGGCCCCCCATCTCCCCCTCAGGACCACTGCGTGAGCACCTCAAAGACACACAGGCGCAGCTAAAGGCGCGAATTGTGGAACTTGAGAAGGTGCGCAAGGAGAGTGCGACGGCACAGAAAGCTGCAGAGGACATGCTGAGGGAAGAGCGTGTAAAGTGGGAGGATGAGCGAAGAGAAAAAGACAATGAGATTAGGAAGTTAAGAGTGAAGCTGCAGGATGCCTCTGTGAGGGGAAGCAAGAAAGGCCCATCCAGCCCGGCCCTGGGGAGGGGGGGAAAGATGTGGAAGATCAGAAGAATTTTTTGCAGCTGGCAGCAATGGAAATCAGGGATGGCCTTGTCCAAGCCATGGTTCACTTGGACTGCCGTCCAAGTGAACCATGGTATTTCCCCTTCAAGCACTATGCCAGGGCACAAGCACCAGGACCACTTGCCCTTGAGTGCCATTGTGACTGTTGGTGATTTTTCAGGTGGGGAGTTTTGTGTGGAAGAGGCGGGGCTCGTGTTCCCCACAAAGGGAGCCCGTCCCTACACAATGGCATGTGTTGCAGGGCCAGAGGGCCAAGACAGAGTGGATGGGGATGGGGTGGCATTGGATGCCCGGAATGGGGTTGTTTTTTGCAGTGGTGCTTTGCACATGCCAGCCCCGTGGCGTGGTGAGCGCTACGCACTGGTGTTTTTTACCCAGGTCGGTCTTGGCAAGGTGTCCTGGGAGGACCTCGTGCTGCTGCGCAGTCTTGGGTTCCGGCTGTGTGCCGGGTAGCATGTGCATCCATTGTGCATTAATGATTGATGGGTGAAGTGTGGGTCAACACGCGCGCGTTGTGGCAGGGGCGCGTATTACGTATTACGTAATACGCGCTGGCGTACGTGGTGCGTACGCGTTACGGTGTTGCATCGTACGCGTTGCTGTGTTGGCGCGTACGCGCTCGGGTCATGACGCGTACGATTCGCTGTTCTGGCGCGTACGCGTTGGGTTCATGAAACGTACGATTCGGTGTTGTGGAACGTACGCATTAAGAATGGAACGCGTACGCGGCTTGTACGCGCAAACGTACGTGTTGCATGTTGCCTGTCCTCGTGAAGCTTGTTGTGTCCATGCACCCCCCCCCCTTGTTGTCTTTCCCTAGGTTTTTTTTTTCCCCCCCTCAAGGAACATGCGCCCGTTCAAGGAGTACCAACAGCTGGGAAGGACTAAGAGATGGGAACGGATGGCCGAACTGCAAACGGCATTCACAGAATATCTTGGCCCGACCTGGCAAGTGCAAGCTGGCGAAAACGTGGGCACCCTCATTTTGAAAACGACGGAAGGGCCCATGCCCAAAAACCACATGTGGCATGCCAACGTGTGGGATTGCCGCAAAGAGGGCAAAAGCTGGCGGGCCCTCCAGTACTCCATCCCCACGTCCAGGATCAAATGCCCCCTTGATGAAATCAGACGTGTGAAGGAGGATCTTAGTGCACCACCAGTAGTGGACTACAATGCAATGGACGGGGACCACGCATTGCTGGGGGCCGGTACAAATTTGAGGGAGAAGCTGGGACTCATGATGGCCGCCCGTAAGGGAAATTTGTACCCGGACCTATGGGTACGGCTATGTGTGGATGGCACACAACTACACAAGCGGCACTTCGAGCATTTTATGCTTGGAGTGCTTGGATCGGGCAACCCGCTTGGTAGCTGGTGCATTTTGCACGGCTCTGAAAAACGTGCTGTGCTATGATCGCTCACAAGGGTTAGCAAAATGGATGAGCAGGTGCAAGAGGCCCTAAACACAAGGTATGAGGTACAAGGGGGTTACATGGAAAAACCCCATATTTTCCTGGTTGCAGATGTCGTTGCACAACAGGCAATGGCAGGCATCAAAAGATGGAACTGCACCAGTGAGGACCCAGTGTGCTGGGTATGCGGCAAATGCAGGGCACATTGCAATCGCGACTTTGGAAGGGACTTTCACCCATTCTGTCAGACTGGACCGGGTACGGGCAGGTGCTATGTAGCATCGTGCCCAAGTACAGGCCTCCTGACTATGCATTGCATGGGGTCACACGTGTAACCCACAGTGGCCTTGATGGATGCTGGAGGGCTCTTGTACAGCACCATCGCTTCACGAAGAGACGCGCTATTACATGGGTGCAGACCCATGTAAATCCTTGCAGGGTTGCCTCACACAGTGTTGCACCGCAAGACATCGCAGGGCAGGCGGGTGACAAACCGTCACTCCGTTGTGAACAGAGCGCAGCAATTCTATTTGTTTCGACAAAGGCCTGGGGTCCCTTCATTGTAGGGCTGAACAATGAAGGTCTCTTGCAACATGTCGTGGAAGGGGGTCACACTTGGGCGCAAAATTTTGATTCGTGGTGGGACTGTCTGCACAAAAGTGCAACCATTGCCAAAAAGGAGGGGCTGTTAGGAGCCCAAGAGATTGACGCCCTAAAAAATGTGCTACCCCAAATGGCAGTGCATCACAAAAGGTGCCAACTGGGGCAAACCCTGTGGGTGCACCTTTGGGTTGACCACATGCTTGGGTATGCTAAGCAGTGGCATGCCCTTGGCGCCTTTGCTGCCTTCAAGGCAGAAGAAAGGCACAAGACTCTGAAAACAGAGATTCGGTTTAGGAGCTTCAAGGGGGGGGCAAGGAAAGTAAAAGGGGGGGTACGGGGACGGAGAGGTAGACTGGTGAGGCGCGTTTTCGTGAAAGGGTGGAGGGAAGTTATAAAAAATGATAATCTGGATTGGGGTTTGTCAAAGAGGGGGTGGGATGTATGGGTGCGTGCATGGACACAGCAAGCACACGTGAAGGAACACAAAACGTATTGGAAGGCCAACGCGTCTTAGGAGTCTGTATGGTGTTTCAGCTCTTGTGTACGATATTTGATTCGGGATTCCATTGAATTGCTTTGGGCAAGTATACTACGTCTTCAATGCACATTGCATTCAACATGGTGTTCTGGTGCAGTGATGTGCTTTGCAAGGGAGGGAGCTAAAAAAACCAAGGGCAGCTGGTGGTCTCATTTCAATGCCTGTCTTCAGCGCCTGTGTTTGTTGGTTGCCCCACTAGGTAGGTCTTTGGCAAGCATCTCCTCGTCGCGTCTTCAGCCGGATCCACCTCCTTTGTGGGCCCCTGGTCATGCGGTTGGGGTCGCCTCCCGCCCTCTCCTGCTCTTGTGTGTCCTCATCCTAAGGTGCAGACACAGTGCGTGTGCAAGGGTTCGAACCCAGGGTCCCGAAACGTAGGGAACATGCACATACATCTAGACCAACCAGCTGCCATAGCACATAACACGTAGGCGGTGCGTACGAACTGCGTACGCACCAGCAGATCAACGCGTACGCGTCCGTAATCTAACACGTACGCATTGCTGTTTCGACGCGTACGTGTTAAGTTACCAACGCGTACGCGTCGAAACACCAACACGTACGCGCCACGCACCCAACGCGTACGCGTTGCACTTCCAACACGCACGCGTCAGAGGACAATCTGAAAGCAAGGTTTTGGGAAATTCAGTATGGTTTTCGGGACACTCTGCAGAGGGAGAAGGCGACCTACGGTTGGCAATGTTTGCAGTGGCACCCAGTGGTGTAGGGGAAGTGCAAAGAGGGGTTGGGTTGGGTAAGGTGATACCCCACACATGAATTTTGCATGAAAAAAGACAAATTTCCAGCAAAGAAAAAACCAACGCGTACGCGTCTATGTGAACAGATCTTAGCAGTTACAGGCGTGTGACCAACACAAAAGTGGCAAAGATCCCTCGCCACACCCCAAAGATCCTTGAAAGACCCTTGGCCACACGTCAAAGATCCCTCAAAGAAGCCAAGCGACCGTAATATTGGATGTGTGGCCAAGGATCTTTCAAGGATCTTTGGGGACTGGCTTGGGATCTTTGCCACTTTTGCGCTCTATGAGGGACCCTTGACGTGTGACCAACACAAAAGTGGCAAAGATCCGTCGCCACACCCCAAAGATCCTTGAAAGATCCTTGGCCACATGTCAAAGATCCCTCAAAGAAGCTAAGCGACCGGAATATTTGACGTGTGGCCAAGGATCTTTCAAGGATCTTTGGGGACTGGCTTGGGATCTTTGCCACTTTTGCGCTCTGTGAGGGACCCTTGACGTGTGACCAACACAAAAGTGGCAAAGATCCCTCGCCACACCCCAAAGATCCTTGAAAGATCCTTGGCCACACGTCAAAGTTCCCTCAAAAAAGCCAAGCGACCGGAATATTTGACGTGTGGCCAAGGATCTTTCAAGGATCTTTGGGGACTGGCCTGGGATCTTTGCCACTTTTGCGCTCTGTGAGGGACCCTTGGCGTGTGACCAACACATAAGTGGCAAAGATCCCTCGCCACACCCCAAAGATCCTTGAAAGATCCTTGGCCACACGTCAAAGATCCCTCAAAGAAGCCAAGCGACCGGAATATTTGCTGTGTGGCCAAGGATCTTTCAAGGATCTTTGGGGACTGGCTTGGGATCTCTGCCACTTTTGCGCTCTATGAGGGACCCTTGACGTGTGACCAACACAAAAGTGGCAAAGATCCCTCGCCACACCCCAAAGATCCTTGAAAGATCCTTGGCCACACGTCAAAGATCCCTCAAAAAACCCAAGCGACCGGAATATTTGACGTGTGGCCAAGGATCTTTCAAGGATCTTTGGGGACTGGCCTGGGATCTTTGCCACTTTTGCGCTCTGTGAGGGACCCTTGACGTGTGACCAACACAAAAGTGGCAAAGATCCGTCGCCACACCCCAAAGATCCTTGAAAGATCCTTGGCCACACGTCAAAGTTCCCTCAAAAAAGCCAAGCGACCGGAATATTTGACGTGTGGCCAAGGATCTTTCAAGGATCTTTGGGGACTGGCTTGGGATCTTTGCCACTTTTGCGCTCTGTGAGGGACCCTTGACGTGTGACCAACACAAAAGTGGCAAAGATCCGTCGCCACACCCCAAAGATCCTTGAAAGATCCTTGGCCACACGTCAAAGATCCCTCAAAGAAGCTAAGCGACCGGAATATTTGACGTGTGGCCAAGGATCTTTCAAGGATCTTTGCGGACTGGCTTGGGATCTTTGCCACTTTTGCGCTCTGCGAGGGACCCTTGACGTGTGACCAACACAAAAGTGGCAAAGATCCGTCGCCACACCCCAAAGATCCTTGAAAGATCCTTGGCCACACGTCAAAGATCCCTCAAAGAAGCCAAGCGACGGGAATATTTGACGTGTGGCCAAGGATCTTTCAAGGATCTTTGGGGACTGGCTTGGGATCTTTGCCACTTTTGCGCTCTGTGAGGGACCCTTGACGTGTGACCAACACAAAAGTGGCAAAGATCCGTCGCCACACCCCAAAGATCCTTGAAAGATCCTTGGCCACACGTCAAAGTTCCCTCAAAGAAGCTAAGCGACCGGAATATTTGACGTGTGGCCAAGGATCTTTCAAGGATCTTTGGGGACTGGCCTGGGATCTTTGCCACTTTTGCGCTCCGTGAGGGACCCTTGACGTGTGACCAACACAAAAGTGGCAAAGATCCGTCGCCACACCCCAAAGATCCTTGAAAGATCCTTGGCCACACGTCAAAGATCCCTCAAAGAAGCTAAGCGACCGGAATATTTGACGTGTGGCCAAGGATCTTTCAAGGATCTTTGCGGACTGGCTTGGGATCTTTGCCACTTTTGCGCTCTGCGAGGGACCCTTGACGTGTGACCAACACAAAAGTGGCAAAGATCCGTCGCCACACCCCAAAGATCCTTGAAAGATCCTTGGCCACACGTCAAAGATCCCTCAAAGAAGCCAAGCGACGGGAATATTTGACGTGTGGCCAAGGATCTTTCAAGGATCTTTGGGAACTGGCTTGGGATCTTTGCCACTTTTGCGCTCTGTGAGGGACCCTTGACGTGTGACCATCACAAAAGTGGCAAAGATCCGTCGCCACACCCCAAAGATCCTTGAAAGATCCTTGGCCACATGTCAAAGGTCCCTTGAAAAAGCCAAGAGACCGGAATATTTGACGTGTGGCCAAGGATCTGTCAAGGATCTTTGGGGACTGGCTTGGGATCTTTGCCACTTTTGCGTTCTGTGAGGGACCCTTGACGTGTGACCAACACAAAAGTGGCAAAGATCCGTCGCCACACCCCAAAGATCCTTGAAAGATCCTTGGCCACACGTCAAAGTTCCCTCAAAGAAGCCAAGCGACCGGAATATTTGACGTGTGGCCAAGGATCTTTCAAGGATCTTTGGGGACTGGCCTGGGATCTTTGCCACTTTTGCGCTCTGTGAGGGACCCTTGGCGTGTGACCAACACAAAAGTGGCAAAGATCCCTCGCCACACCCCAAAGATCCTTGAAAGATCCTTGGCCACACGTCAAAGTTCCCTCAAAGAAGCCAAGCGACGGGAACAGTTGACGTGTGGCCAAGGATCTTTCAAGGATCTTTGGGGACTGGCCTGGGATCTTTGCCACTTTTGCGCTCTGTGAGGGACCCTTGGCGTGTGACCAACACAAAAGTGGCAAAGATCCCTCGCCACACCCCAAAGATCCTTGAAAGATCCTTGGCCACACGTCAAAGTTCCCTCAAAGAAGCCAAGCGACGGGAATATTTGACGTGTGGCCAAGGATCTTTCAAGGGTCTTTGGGGACTGGCTTGGGATCTTTGCCACTTTTGCGCTCTGTGATGGACCCTTGATGTGTGACCAACACAAAAGTGGCAAAGGTCCTTCGCCACACCTCAAAGACCTTGAAAGATCCTTGGCCACACGTCAAAGATCCCTCAAAGAAGCCAAGCGACCGGAAAATTTGAGGTTTGGCCAAGGATCTTTCAAGGATCTTTGGGGACTGGCTTGGGATCTTTGCCACTTTTGCGCTCTGTGAGGGACCCTTGACGTTTGACCACCACAAAAGTGGCAAAGATCCGTCGCCACACCCCAAAGATCCTTGAAAGATCCTTGGCCACACGTCAAAGATCCCTCAAAGAAGCCAAGCGACCGGATTGTTTGAGGTTTGGCCAAGGATCTTTCAAGGATCTTTGGGGACTTGCTTGGGATCTTTGCCACTTTTGCGCTCTGTGAGGGACCCTTGACGTGTGACCAACACAAAAGTGGCAAAGATAGGTCGCCACACCCCAAAGATCCTTGAAAGATCCTTGGCCACACGTCAAAGATCCCTCAAAGAAGCCAAGCGACCAGAATATTTGAGGTGTGGCCAAGGATCTTTCAAGGATCTTTGGGGACTGGCTTGGGATCTTTGCCACTTTTGCGTTCTCTGAGGGGCCCTTGACACGTGCCCAGCACAAAAGTGGCAAAGACCCCTAGCCACACCCCAAAGATCCTTGAAAGATCCTTTGCCACATGTCAAAGATCCCTCAAAGAAGCCAAGCGACCGGAATATTTGACGTGTGGCCAAGGATCTTTCAAGGATCTTTGGGGTGTGGCCAGGGATCTTTACCACTTTTGCGTTTTGTGAGGGACCTTTTACCAGTGGCCAACACAAACGTGGCGAAGATCCCTTGCCACACCCCAAAGATCCTTGAAAGATCCTTGGCCCCACGTGAAAGATCCCTGAAAGAAGGATCACCAGTTTCTGGTATGCACATTTGGTGTCATGTGCATGTTGTAGACCACCAAATGATGGTTCTCTTATTTTGCCTTCAAGAAGAGACCTATGGTAATGCCTCCGGCTGGCTCTTACATGTGATCGTTATCGCTTGGTACAACTTGTACAACTTGCAATCTAGGATGGAAGAATCAACCTCTGGCAAATCACTTCCCAAATGGTAAAATCCACCAAACAAAATTCGTTCTATTCGTCTGGTGTTACATACGAGTGCTTGTGTACCACCAAAGAGGTCTTGGGTATCCAAAGGTTGTCTCAAAAGGTGCCCCATTGGGTCACTTCGGATGCAGTGTCTTTTTGTGGAGATACTTGAGGACAAATGTGCAGGTGTTGCAGTGATTGCAGGTGCTTCCTTCAAACGTGCAAGGGGCTGTGCACCAGTGTCCCCCATCTTGCTGCTAGCCGCGCATTGTAGAGACATTGCCTGCAATACCGGCATGCGTAAATTCCTCATCATTTGCAGACGGTCACATTCACGTTGAATACTGAAATGCTAAAATGCCCTTGCTGCAATGCATTCCATAGTCGACAGCACATATGGCAGCATGCCCCCGTCCCTGAAAAGTTAGAGATACAACGCAACACATCCACAGCCAACTCATGTAACTTGCACGAAAATAGGTGGCTGCAAACACAAAGACCATGCAAACAATGTATATCTGAAAGACAAACAGCACCAACACTGCCTCACTCAAACCCCAACTGAAACGAGCAAATTTCAACCAACATGCACACAAGATGCCCCCCAAACCATGTTTGCACTGCACACTCTGACGTTGCATGTTGGGTACAACAAAGCCACCCAAAAACAGAGTGCGCAGTGCAGGTGCTTCCTTCAAACCTGCAAAGGCCTGCGCCCCACTGTCTCCCATGTAGCCGCCCCAAAGAGCCAAAACGAAAGTGCACAGTGCAGGTGCTTCCTTGGGCCTGCACACTACTGTCTCCCATATAGCTGCCCCAAAGATCGAAAACCAGAGTGTGCAATGCAGGTGCTTCCTTCAAACCTGCAAGCGCCTGCACACTACTGACTCCCATAGCCACCCCAAAGATCCAAAACCAGAGTGTGCAGTGCAGGTGCTTCCTTCAAACCTGCAAGGGCCTGCACACCACCACACTGTGTGTACATAGGAATGCAAGTTTTGTAAGCCAGTACCAACCTCCCTTGTTTGTCTTTTAAGCTCTTTTGCACCTTGCGGAAGTCCACGTGGACGTGGAACTTGTCCCACTGTCCCACTGTATACACTGGTGTAAGATCTCAAAGTCCAAGTAGACGGTCCCACCCCCATGGGCGGGTGGTGGAAATTCCACACAGGACAACCCATGTAGTACTTTACCTCCCACGGTCCGGTCACATTGTCCGAGCACGTACCAGGCACACGTAAGCCCGAGAACAAAAAAGAGGAAGCAACGTTTCCCCATAAATGATCTCTTTGGCACTGAACACAAAGGCAACAAAACATTGGTTCTTTTTTTTCTTTGGACTCCCGCTAATCTACAAGTTCACCCCTGGTCATGGCAAAGCCATTGGCTGCTGATGGTATTGGGCCACCTTGGCAAATGCTGGGCCATACCTGTAGTGACATCACCAGCACATACAACTTCTGCCTCCAGGGTGTTGCGCATTGCCTGCAATTCAAGCAGGCTTGTTGTTTAGCAATGAGATTTTTCTTCTCTTTTCTTTTTTCACGAAGGACACCTTGACGTTTTGGGTGGCAGAATTACGGTCAACCGACAGCGGTTAATGGTCAACCGATGCCCATCGGCTGATGAGCGACAGCCACTCCTAACCAGTCAGTGCACTGTTGTGGCCCAGGCGTGCTGGAGTCAGGTTGGTTTTTCTTTGGAGAGGAGGGGACGAAGAACAGCCTCCAAGTCAACGAGCCCACAGCTCTGGCGCTTTCATGACCATGCATGAAGGATCAATTATGCTCTAGCCTACCTGACGTCTCATTCCGGTTTGATGACCCAACACTTGCGAGGGACACAGAAGTCTGATTCCAAAAACGCTCACCCAAAGAACAAGCACCTGGCCCCTCATTTACTGTGCTCCAAAGCCCCGGGAATGTGGTGGCGTCAGGGAGCAGTTCACGTACCCCTCCCTCCCCGCTCCTGTGGACAGTCCTCGCCACCATTGCACAGCCCCCCACCCCCCCAAGGGTCTTGCACAGCCCCCAAGGAGTCTTTTCCAGCCGGCAAGCGGCGGGAAGCTCTTTTCGGCCATGCCGGTAATGCATGGTGTCTTTATTCGACACTGATTGCTGATGTCTGACTGAAGCTAGTGACTGTGATTGTCTGACTTAGTATAGTCAGACATGATGTTCTGTTTTCTGTTTCAGACACAATGTGTGTCTTGAGTTTCAACCAGGTTTGGCATAGAGAATAAAGATGCACTTATGCCTTAATGTGGAGTGCATTACCTCTAGTTTGCATTTGTCTGTTTTTTTTATTTGGGTCTCACCCCCCCCAAGGGGAGGGGGGGGGGGGGGGCGTCACTTGCCCCAAAAGTCCAGGCGCTGAAAACAATGGAGTTGTAGTGGAAAGGTCAGGTGTGGGTCCTCACGCATAGTCCCGCCCAGGGAGGGGTTGTCATTTGGGGACCGTTCCTCCCAGGAGTTTAGGGGGACCGTCTCTCGTTCTGGGGGGACTGCCCATGGGGGCTGGGGGGGGGGGTATTCCCCGGCGCGAATTTCTCCTCTTTTTCCTTGTTCCCAGCCTCAGTGTTGGTTCGTGCATGCTGCAATGGCCGGCAGCTGCAAGTACATCAACCTTGTGGCCGTGCGCATCGTGGCGTACGTCTTCTACAAACTGGGTCTGAAGGGGGAGGACGACAACGACAGTGGGGAGTTGGTGTCCAGACCGACATCTAACAGGTCGTCGACCACCATACCACGGCCTGGGCACCGACACGCAGCACGTCCTCCCCATGCTGGGCATCCTCACGCACCGCTGTACTGACGTTGTGCTGCAGTGCCGTCTCAGCGTTGACCACCCTGTCACGAAGCTGGTGGTAGTGCAGAACGGCGAGCACGCCCCCACGCACGCCCTCGTCAAGGCGCTGCAGGCGCACGACGTGGCACTCCACCATGTGGAGGTCTATGCTCCCCGATTTTGCAGGCACATTAGATTCGAACGTCTTTGCATTTCTGCACGATTCGTTAAAGTTTTCTATTGTTGTGATTTTTTGGGGGCATTCATGACAATCGCATATTGTTGTCGCCAAAGAAAAATCGAAACGTACAACCCACCAAAAACAGCTCTCATGGAAGAAATTGCCACATAACACAATGCTCCACTGAGCATCCTGTGTGCGTGCGCAAGGCAGCTCAACAGCGTAGACGAGCCCTTGCCCTCTCCCCGGGGCGTTACAGACGTCACTCAGTCCTCCAAGGCCCAGGATATCTCCGAAACCTTCCTCCGTTCCTCCCTTGGACCCCGTCTGTGCTTCGGGTCATCCGTCAAGTTGTGCTTGGTCGGAGTTCTGACGGCGGTCGGGAAGACGAGGATAACACTCATTTACTGAATTGTGTTGTCCATGGGTTTCACTGTCCAACTTGCACCGATCCAACATCATCGGAACAAAATTCGAATGCTTGATTACACCAGAATTTGAACATTGTCCCGGCTCCATTTGAATATTTCATGTGGTGGTGGTGGCCATGAGGAACCTGTTTTGTATTGTTTGTCATGCGTGAACTTGTGATTTTAAACTCGAAGCATATGCATGAGTAAGCGGAAATTGGTATACAAAACGATGTGGACAATGAGGAGATTGGCCCATGCACCAGCGGATAGACAGGTGTTGTTGGGTCGCTTGGCCGAATCCGAACCACTCGCACCAAGCGGACACCACTATCCATTGCTCCAATGAGTGGACCGGGGTATCTGGGAGGCACAACAGTCTCATGTACCCATGGGGAAGAAAGGAGTACTATGTTGTGCCAGTGTGATCAATTCTCATGGGTCGAAAGGGGTCATGATTTCCCCTCCCAAGTCACCACCCAACGAGCAAGCACGAAACTGATGATGAGTGCTACATTGGGGCACAAATTCGAATGACAGTCGCCGAGTATGAATGTGTTGTCTGTTCTTATGCACCACACACCACTTGGTCGTCTTCTAATGACTATGACTATGATTTCCTCCTTCCGATAACGTGGAACATGATCCCTTGTGATCGCAAAATCCGGGGTGATAGGTTTGGGAAGAAGGATGGTGCATCCCATCCAGTGTGATCTGAAAGTGCTGGCACCTACAGGGCTTTGCACACTGAGCATTGTGTATACCTATCACAGGCGTTGAAATGTCCTGAATATTGGCCAGTCCTCATGACAAGAGCCTTTGCTTCAAAATGCATGCACTGCATGTGGTGCCATGCCTATGGCATCGCAAAGGACACACAAGCTGTTCATCATCACCTTCATGGTCAGCTTGTGATCCAGTGTGTCATCAATCCAATTGCGATCGCTGTGAATATACACCTGATCAGTGTTGTAGCGATCATTTTGAGGGGTATATACTGAGATATTATTATGACCTCCCCCCACACTGCCACTCCCCAGACCGACCCCCTTCCCCTCCCCAAGGGCCTTTTCGGGAATGGAGGCTGGCAAGCATAGCCTGAACCCCGCCCCCACACCCTTTGACCCAGTACCCAAGCTGTACAGTCTTTGTGGTGTGAGGCCTTGACACAACCTCTGCTTTATACTTGTGCAGGGTCTGGGCCGAAGAGTAAGCCTTCCAGCTGAGCCGCTGCACGACTGTGAGGCAAAAAGACCTCCACACCTCCACACAGGTTTTCAACAGGATTCTTGCCGCCTTGTGCTCCCATTGTCGAAGCCTGCTTTACCAGTGGGCTGCCAGCCCAGCACACGGCAGCTGCTCCTGCCCAATGGAGATCCCATCAGTGTGAAGGACCTACTGGTTCTGAGAGATCGAGCACTGTTTGCCCATGCGGACCCTCAGATGCTGCATTCACCAGAAGAGGCAAGGAGGGAGCGCTGGCAGGAATCCTGTGCAACTGTATGCACCCTTCACCACCCCTTGACAGCTCTGTACAACCCTTATCAAGCTACTTCAGCCATTGTCAACCTCATACTTATCGGCTCACACAAGCCCTACATTTTTTCCCACCCCTCCTTAATGACCAACACTCAGCCGCGACCCTCAACAACAAGTCCTGTTCAACCCTCCCCAACTTTCCTCAACACTAGCTTCCATTGCGTTCTACAACCCTCATGGACCCTCCACAACCCTCTGTAACCCTCTACAACCTCCTCCAACACTCCACCACCTTCTCCAACCCTCCACAACCCTCCAAACTCTCAACCTCCGCAAACCCTCAACTATGTGCAATGACCTATGACCCTCACCAACATTCCACAGAACTCTGCACGCTACAACACTAATCTCTGTAGCCCTTTATATTCATCTCTTTCAAAGGATTTGTCACACAACACACCACACACATCACACAACAGACCTTGCACTCAGGAACCTCACCTACCTTATGTATTGTACAGGGTCCTGCTGGCCCAACATCACCTGTCCCGTGGATGATGCACTGCAGAACACGCTGTGGTGGAGGGGTTGGTAGCAGAGGGTAGGGTAGTGGCATTTACAGATGGTTCAGCACAACAGGTCCGAGGCCTGGCATGGGGTATATTGTGCGGATACCTCCGCGCACCATTCGCAGCACATGTACGTGTGCAACAATGGCAGAGCGTGAGCCGGTGGGGCCTCAGTGGTGTGCTACACGCTTTGCTGCAGCGGCGGCCAGGGGGACGACTGGTAGTGGTGCTGGACGCTCAGTATGTGTACAAAGCAATCATGGAATGGTCGCCGAAATGGCGATGCCAACAGTGGCCCACAAGTGACGGGGAAGTGGGCCACCGCGACTTGTGGGAGCGGATTTTGTGGGAAAGGGAGAGGGTGGGTGACAACTTGTTGATTCGCTGGGTGCCCTCTTTTCTGGGGGTGCAGGGAAACATGGGGGCGGACAGGATGGTGGAGTTGAGGAGGGAGTCCCACCCCAATAATGACTCTTACTTTGTAGCACGTGATGAGCACTTTTCTCCTTTGCTTTGCAGTCTATTGTTCTTCTCCTAGAGTTAGTTGAAAAGGGGGCCATTATCACCTACACAGTGCTTAGCAAAAGCAAAACAGGTGCCTTGCTGTTTTGACCATCTTAGACTCCAACGCTGATAGTGGCTCACCGGTGAGGTCCATTTCAGTCACAATGCACACAGCTGCAGTGAAATATGGATGGACAATTCCACACTTGAGAGATTATTTGCTGTCAATCATGGCAAAGAGAGAGGACTAATCGTAAAAGAATTCCAAGGCCAGACCTGCCAACATCTCCCCCTGTGCAGGTTGGTAGCTAGGTTCGGGTGTCGTTTTTGTTCAGGTGTTGTTCATTAGTCATTGTGAATTTACCCCATGAGTGATATTCACAGCTCTGGGAGAACAACTGTTGGTTTAGTATTTGCCAGCGTTGACACAAAGCTGTGTATTCATCAGTCAGATTTGATGTCTTGTGATTGTGGTTGTGTTTATTCTCCAATGTTGATATTTGACTCTGCCCCACCTCAGCATCTTAATAAATGTGACCACTTGGGGCAACCCTGCAGAAACGAGATATTTCTTTTTTTTTTTTGCACTATGGACGGCCTGAGGTTATGGGTGGCAGGATTTGGTTAACCGACGCCGGTTGATACTCAACCGACCGAGGTTGGCGCAGTAACTCACCAGCTGGTGCTTTGCGGAGGTTCGAGTGTACCGGAGGCCAGCGTTTTTTTTTTTCACTCTTAAGGGCAGCCCTGGTCGGTGGGTGGAGGGGGCCAGGCACAGAGGGAGGGGCAAAGGGATGTGGACAGGTGGACGGAGGCAGGGAGAAGGGCGGGAGTAGGAGGGCGAGAGAGATAGAGGGACAGGGGGCAGAGAGCCAGGAGATGGGGAGATGGCAGAGGGGAGAGGGGGATTAGGGATGGATGGAGGGAGGGAGTGATGTGGGCCGAAAAATTGAGCGAAGCCTGTGACTCTTCCTGCTGCTTCTGCACATCTCTCAGCAATGCTCGCCAACCCCCAAAAGAAGAAAAAGGCAGGCCGGGTGCAGGGCAGCGGTGCCCTGGCCAAGAAGCCCGCAGCCAAGCCTGCGTCCTCCGTTTGGTCGCAGCCCGTGACAACAAGGGCTGAAGGTGACGATGTGGAGGAGGCGCCAAACAATTTCGAGCCCATCAAGTTCAACATGCAGGCGCAGGTGATGCAGGAAGAGAAGCCGTACCCCAAGGGCTTGTTCAAGACCTTAAACTTTTTGACAGAAGCGGCCGGTGGAGCAATGACTTGCAGCGGCCGACGCAGCAGTATGGGTACAAGTTTTGCTATGTGATGAATAGCCTCGAGGACGCCGCACCGATCCCTGCGTTTTGCGATGAGATTATTGACAAGCTGTGTCAGGTGTGCATGCCTCCATCCCCATGCACCCTCTGACTGTCCGAGCGGCAGAAAAAGAAGAAGGGGGGCAGGCGCGAACCAACTGCGAAAGCCCTAGTGCCCTTAACAACCTTTCTGCAAAAAAGCAAGTCATCAGCAGGCAACACAACCAACGACTCTGGAGCCTGCCGCTGAAACGGTCTTAGGAACGAAGAAAACAGAGCCAATAAGGCCAGGGACAAAGCGCCCCCCTGACACACTCCCAATTGTGGGTAAGCTTCTAGACCACACCCCGTCCCACAGCAAGTGCAAAAGGAGCGCAAAAAGTGCCATTAAACATTAAAGCCGAATAAAATGCTCCGGCACATCAAGGTAGCCCAAAAAGGCATTGGGGTGGGGTGGGGTGGGTGGGGGCATGTGTTGTGTGCAACTGTACATCCACATTGCAAATAGGTGACGAACCAGGATGGGCATCCAGTGTTCCCGCAGCGGCCCAACCAGTTGATTGTCAACGAGTACATGCCTGGCCAGGGCATTCACGCCCACATTGACCGCGACCTTTTTGAGGATGGCATCGTGGCCACCAGCCTTCTGTCGAATATTCGTTATCTTCGACTCGGACCTGAGCCACACAGGCCGCACGAACGTTATTGAGACTGACCCGCAGCAGAAAATGCAGGTCTGATGTGTTAGGGAGCCCCTGCTGCGAAGCACCGGGCCTAACTGTTAGCTGAACCTTGCTCCTTTGCACTCGGCCCCGTTCGCGGGTGATGTCTGACGTCTCGTGCGCACAGGCGACAGGCATAATGATAACATAAGGCAATGCACCCCAAAGAGCGCATTTTTCGCGATGCATTTGCCCATCTGAGGTTTTCCAGTCACGAAACCAGATCCATTTCCCAACCCCGAAACGGACTGCAGTCGCCCGTACGGAGGGTGCGCTTACTAATAGCTAGACGAAGTGTCCCGCAGGTAAGTCAGGTACCGCGCATGGCACGCTAAGCACGTGGCTGGTTGAGCTCTTTTTGTTTTCGTGCGCGTTCTCACATGTTTTCGGCAGTAGCACATCCCTGGGCTCCCTCTGGCCCCGTCCCCTGCAGGGGGCCCTGTCCCTAGAAAACGCCATCCCCTCTGCACGGTGCTCAGGGTTAATCCATCGTTGTAGGGGTGGCCTATTTGATGTCTCCTTAAGATGGCGGGGCTTACTTAGCCACTTTGCTTTCTGCCCGATACAGCAAGGCTTATGTAGCCATTTCAAAGAGCCACTTTGATTTCAAATCCTTCGGCCCATTGATTATGTCGCAATGTGACACCTTGCGGCCTGGCCCGAACCCCTTAAGTGTCGGTTGCGTCCCATGGTGGTGTATATTGGTACAACACCGGAGGGGTGGGGTATGTTTGTTCGAAGATGGCCACTGCAAGCCTGTATCCTCCCCCCAAACCCCCACCCAGCTCAGGTCACCAGGCCGGGGGGTCTGGGCATTCCACACTAGCTGTGGAGTGGCTTCATCAGGCATTCATATGCCTAAGGTGGTAGATGCCCCCAGCTCCTCTTTTGGCCTATTTCACCCCGCTTTTTGGTCAATGGGGAAAACTGTCCATTTTTTCAGCGGCCAGGTTTGAAATGTGCAAAAAGGGGTGCCCCTTTTTCTAGTGCTGGAAAATTTTGTTAAGACCCCTATGTACAGAACCCCACCCCCCCCCGGCCCTGAGCTAATACACACACATACAATGGTGACATATATTGCAGAGGATTCCACTTGAAAGTGTGCTGCAGTTGAAAGTGGTCACTCATTGCAGTGTAATATTGACCATCCAAGGGTCCAAAAGTTCAGCATGTACTGTTGGCTGTCTCGTTTGCTGCAGATTCAGCTACTCACTCCAACAATGGTCCCAGTTTGGACCGTTGGTCACTGATCGTCATGCGGGATGAGAGCGGCTACAAGTGGTCTCATGAGATTCCAGCCCGGGCCCACGACTCGTAGAACGGCCGCATCGTGCGCCGGCAGCGGCGCATTTCGGTGACCTTCCGGCGGGTCAAGAACTATGGCAAGCCGCGGCCTATGAGTGGCAAACAGGCCAAGCCTGAGAACGCGTGAAGTGCTGTTGAAGCCTGTTGAGAGTCATCATTCTTGGGCCGACCCCCGGCACATCGTTGACCATGTTTGTTCGAAAGCGCAACAGAAGGGAGCACTTGCGACACACCAAGTTTTTCTACAGGTATTTATATATTCAGTTGTAGGGAGGCCACAGCAGAGAGTTGAGACCTGAGTCTACCGGCCGCAAATGGGGCGTCACAAGCAGTTTCACACCCGCAGCTTGCGTGATGGGTTCGCACCACTACTTCAGCGGGGGACTGCTGAACCAAAGATGCTCACAGTGCAAAGGGGACAGCATTTGTACTGCATGCAACTACCCAGGCCGGCCTCCGCCTTCCTTTGGTTGAGTCGGGGTTGGTCTTGTTTTTTTATGTGCCACTGCTGCAGAGCCCTCGCCTGCGCCGTTTGTCACCGCAATGGCAGTTGGTCTTGGTTGCCGGTGCAATCCATGCATGCCAGGAGGGCAGGAGGGCAGGGGGGCAGGGGGGGGCCTGGGCTGCGTTCAGAGCTCAGGGTCGCCATTGCAGCACCCATCCGTTACTATCCATGATATCCAAACAGTCCCGGATGCGTCGAGACCTGACGTAGATGTTCCGCCTGATGGTCCTTCGATTTAGCCCCCCCCCCCCCCGTGTCTAGCGAACGGCTTGTCCAACGAACACTTGGTGTGTGTTCGGACCGTATTATTTGGGGACTTTATTGTTCGCTGGACACGGGGGGGGGGGTACAAAAGCAGAGCAGGTTGTTCATCCGTACCCCCCCTCCGCACTGCGCTTCATAGGTCGGGGACTGACACTGAGTGATTCGTTCTAAGAACTGACCCTGGCCCTCTGACACCATTCTTCCCACACACACCCTGCCTGTTGCCCCTCTGCCAGCCAGAAGGGGTTGTGAGTAGTGCTGTCATTTTTGCGTTTGTTGGCCCCATCACCTCCACGAACGGCAAGGACAAGTAATGATGCACCACAACCCTCCTCCCGACGAACCAGTGCCGGACTGAGCCTGCATTTCAAATTAATTGATTGTTTTCCGGTGAAGCGTGTGTTCAATAAATGGTCATCAACAGGCGGTATTGCTGACTGTCCTGCTCAGTGAACTAGGTTGTCGCAAGTACTGAGTATTTTGATTTTTCTGAAAGAAATCAAGCCTTCCTTTTTTGAGGCCATTTTCAACAAAACTTTCGAAAAAAATTTCCGCCGAAACATCCAGTGGAACGAAAAATCGACCCTGGAATGCCGATCTGGCGTCTTTTGAGCCTGGCTGTACACATTGACGCCCCCAAGTCAGTGATAGCCGTTTGGTGGTCGACACTGGTAAAGTTTGGCCTGTGTTCTGAGCCGAATGTGTGTACCTGTTGATTTTCCATCGGGACTGTGGCTCTTTAACATAGGCAAACCAGGTATCAACGAGCAGTATTCCAATATCCTACCCTGCTGGCCCCACAAACACAGACAAACTGAATTTGGTTTGAATGAAACAATTTTTCCACAATTACTCATCTGCCCTCTATTTTTCAGAATTGTGCTGCCTGAGGATTTCCAGAAAAGCATTTGTTCAATCCATCCTTCTGGAAGAACACATTTTGTGAGCACGGCGGTGCTTATGAGGACAAATGATGGCGATGATTCTCATAGCAGCATTTGCTGAACCCCTGCCCCCGCCTAGTGCTAGCAGGGCCTTGTCTGGGGATTGCAACCCATGACTGTCCCTCCAGCATGCTCCATATGTGGCTCAATGAGCTTCGCTCTCAGGAGGGCCTGTGGTCTATGTGGCATGCGGTACGATTCCTCTTCAAGTGCGGCGCTTTGGCCATTGCACAAAGGTGTAATTCTTGTGGAACAGCTGCCCTCTCCTTCTCATTCATTCTACCACATTGGGTGTTGTGTCTGCATCTCAATGTAGACGTGTGTGTGCGCTTCCACACAGTGGTACATGTCTTTCGTGGAGATCAG
Source organism: Eutreptiella sp. 'Long Island Sound 2002' (assembly GCA_964036045.1). Classification (NCBI taxonomy): domain Eukaryota; phylum Euglenozoa; class Euglenophyceae; order Eutreptiales; family Eutreptiaceae; genus Eutreptiella; species Eutreptiella sp. 'Long Island Sound 2002'. The sequence continues at coordinate 149,534,694 of OZ038381.1, read as the reverse complement.
TAGGATCCTTGATAGGCACCAGTTAGAACGGTTGGCAACTGTAGGAGGAAGCCCCCCCCCCCCCCTGCACCCAAATTGGTGAGAAAAAATGAAATTTACAAGGACAAAATTGATCTGGGTCGTTCTTGTACAAACGGTCGGGTTTCGGACCCCCCCCCCCTCTCTTTAAGTGCTTTACTGATCGTTGGTGTGCATGACATCGCGCTGCATTTGTCTGATGCTTTTCCAGACGACGACGAAAAGATGTCTGCGGTGTGCATTGCGGCATGGAATCCTTGCACAATCTGGCAGATCAGCATCAAACACGAAAACGACATCTCTGCTTTTGCCCCTGCTCTACCACTGCTCTGTTCCCTGTCATTGTGCTTGTCCCTCTTCTCTGTCCCACTCGCTGTTCTGGCACATGTGCAGACGGTCCCAGTGCATGTGCAGATGGCCCCCATGTTATCGACATCTTGTCCCGCCTGCACAGGGTTCGCTTCCGCCCCTTGTGTCTGTACCAGTCCCTATCCCTCGTCACTGTTGCTGTCGCTGTTGCTATTCCGGGAATGGCATACACCCTCGATATCGAGGAATGGCATATCCCCTCGATATCAGCCTCTGCACTGTCAATGGGTCATTGTTGTTGTTGGTTTTTCCTTTTTGGGGTCTGCCCCGTGCAGCAATGTTTCAGGGGTCTGCTGGCGCGGCAAAAGGATCGTGTGGGCATCATCGTTTTGCATTCACTTGTGCATTGCCAGATGAGTGCAAGACGGTGTATGCCTGCATGTTCTGAAGGAAATGTAGCATGAAACACAAATTGCACCAGTTCCATTGTCCAGTGTCAGCATCGGTCCATTATTTATCAGTGGTATGTTGCGGAACTGAGGTTCACGCATGCGCCTGCAGTTTGGATTTGGTGTGGGCTTGAGGCATCGGACTCAAGTGCATGATCCTTTTGCATCTCTTCAGCCATTTTTGGTGCTTCTGTACTTATTGGCCCCATCAACGTATCCTGGGTTCTCACAAGCACACTCAGTAACATCCTGAGCAAGGACTTTGGTCGCGGGGATAAAAACACCCCCAAATGGGTGATAAACCACCCCCCAGCCCTTTTTTGGCCATTTTGTACCCCTGGGGTGGTTTGATTACCCCGTTGGGTGCCTGGGTAGGCAAGGTTTCGCCTTACCGCCCACAGGGGGGGGGGGGGGGGGCGCCCAGGCACCAGATAGCGGGGTGGGACTTAAAGATAAAAACCTTGAATTACTTATCCACCAACTGTTTGTCCGAGGCCAATCGGTTGATAGCACGTGAGTTCGAGCGCAGGCACATTAGTGCGCTTTACAGGAAACAATTGGTATTCTTTAGTTTTGTGGGCAATATTTGCCTGGGTTTTGATTGGTTGTTATTTGGGTATTTCCATATCTTCGGTATGTACTGCAATTGCCAATTGTGCTGCATTTGTTTGCCAGGCGGGGTTGCTTGGTATATTCTTTTCATTATCATGCCTTTTCATCCGTGCATATGTTTGGGGCCTTCAGGCGACCATGGCACGCCACATGCCACTGTCACTTGAGGTTGTTGCACTAGTCAACAACAGCTCAAGGTGGTTTTAAGGGTGGTTTTATCACCCATTTGGGAGTTGTACTTGGGTGTCGTCCATACATGGCCGACCAACAGGGGCCGGCACCTGTCTTCCTTGGCCCCTCACAGGGCTCAAGTACCCATGGCCCATGTCCATGGCTGGCACCCTCCCCTCTTGACACCCTTATGGGCCCCAAGGGCAAGACCGCACGACTTGGGTGGGGCCCTAAAACAGGATCCACCAATTTAGCCCCAGCTTCACTCCTCAGTGATTGCACCCGAAGGCATATTGTGTTCTCGGCCCTTGACACTCCGTATCTTAGGCCCTTCCGCCGCCTACCCCCCCCCGTGGTACTGCTTACCAAATGGATGGGAAGGAGTGCCTGACCCCAGGCATCCCATTCCTCCCGCAGCTCGTCTTGTCTTCCCCGGACCCGGAGACTCTGTGTCTCAGGCCCCCTGGTGTCTTGCTGCCTTGTGGCTCCCCGTATCTTGGGGTTGCGTATATGCTAAAACACTGCAAAATCACAGACACACGTTGACAGAACTAGTGCATACCTTCGATTGACATGCAACATTGGAATGGAACAACGCACCAGGGTACAAATGCGAAACAAACCCTCTCCAGGACCTTGGGGGGCGCACCGCACGCTGTGCGAAAAGTTGGCGGTTTTCCACCACTGTTGGCTTGCTGCTTGCCATGGGTCCCAGGGTCCTGAATTCTGCACCCCACAGCCCCTGCTGGTACACCAGGAATGATGTTTTTTAGTCTGATGCCTGCCATGGGTTCCAGGGTCCTGAATTCTGCACCCTGCAGCCCCTGCTGTTTCACCTGGAATTTGATCATGCATGCTTCTGTAGGTGGGTGGTTTTCAGGGATGTTCCCGGGATAAACACCGTAATAATTGGCGCTGTGCCCGCGCTGTGCGAAAACGCCCCCTTGGTTCAATGGAATAATGTGTACCACTACAATGTGGTATGCCCCCCCCCCCCCCCACGGTACCAGAACCCCCCTAAAATATGCTAAACATTTGTCCTGGTTCCCGTGGCTCCCAGCTATCCAAGTGGGACCCAATTCTGAAGCATATTTGTTCTGTTCTGTCATTTCCGGGGGGAAATTCTGCAGTCTATCTAACTAAAACCCTTGCTTTTGTGCACCCCTTCAAGGGGGAATTCCATTCCAACCTATGGCGGAGCGTGATCCCCCCGACCAATGGTGGCTGCCCCAAAAAATGGGGATAGAGTTTTAGGCCTGCAGAGCCTGATGTGTGTTGCTTTGTGTGTGGTGGCTGTCATCAATCTGTGCATTTAATTTTTCGAAATTTTTGTGCTAATTTGCTGCTGCTTTCAAGGTTAGTGTTGGGTTGGGTTGGGTTGGTTTCCGGAAGGGTTCGTCTCAAGCAGCTTTTTGTGCGGGATCATACCCATTGGTATTTCATCATTGTATTTTTAGTTGTTGTTGTTAGTATTAGGGGATTGTACAGGTTTGGGAGGTAAGAGGTTTTAAGAGGTTACCTTTTTCAAAAAGAGGTAACTTTTTTGGTTTTTAAACAGCTTCTTCTACAACCTCTTAGAGGAAACATTTTTGAAACCAATTACTTCTTTCGCAAAAAGCTAAGAGGTTTCAGTTTTTGAAAAAGGTGCAATGTCCTAGTTAGTATGCCATTATGGTTTCACTGTTCTGTGGCCAGACATGTTTTTACGTTCATCGCCAATGCTGCTTGTTTAGGTGCGCAGAGCATCAAGATTGGATCTAGCAATACCAAAGCGTTCCAATTTGCGAAAAAGTGTATGTGTTTTGGCACGGGGCCCTGAGAAAATGCGAAATTGCGAAAAAGGGTACGCGGGAAAAAGTAGAGTGTTTGGTAAGTGGTGTTTGAACCCAATTTGAAGCATTGGTGGCCCATGTTCATTAGTGTTAGCATTCTTTGCAAATGCGCTAATTGCATTAATTTGTCATTGTTCTCCGGGTTGATGTTGTGCTTCAGCGCAGACTGATTCTGAGAAAAATACATCAGTATACAACGAAGATGGTTTATTTTTTTGGTTCATTTAAAGGGGTCTGCGCCAACCGTGGTACACCAAAGCCGTTGAATAGGGGGTTGTGCCAAAAGGGAACATGTGCAAACACAGAGAGCTCCCGGTGTGTCTACAAGCTTTGACAATGTGTTGGAGAAATGTAGCAATGTGGATGGCTACACAAGCAGCAAAACCTACCGTAAAATTATGCTTTTGTATGATTGCCAAGTATTAATGTAAAACGAACAGTTTTCAGTACAGTGACCAATTGTGGGTCTGGTTGGCCCAGTTTTCAAAATAGACAGAAAACCAACACGAATCATGCAAAAGCTTTGCTTTTTTTTTTAATATGTTTCTTGGCCCTGCACAATTTCTTCTTTGCATTTTTACCTTGCCCTGAAGCACCCACGCACTGACACAAGCTGCAAGGCTGCAAGGCTGTGTCACAGCTTCTTTGTTTTTGTGGGATTGTGGTGTTGAGGAACACCGTTTCCTTACTTGCCCTCAAGAGCTTGAGCAATATGACACATCGACTGTGAGGACAAATATTTAGATAAAAGCAATGATATTTCAAGGGCACCAAACGGGCAAAAATTATTGATGAAATCCTTCGAAACAGCGCAAAACACCTTTTCTTGCCTGGCTCGGGACTGGTCACCGCCCTAAATCCGGTGCGATTCCGGTGCCCGGCCGAAATGAGATTTCCCCAGTTGCAAGTGAGGATAGATTTCAAATCACAACTTTCATTGTTGATCTACCCACCTGTCCAAATTTACAATCCAGCAGTAATCGCAGCCTCTAGGCCCATCGCTAAGTCTTTGGCCTCATAACTGGTCATTTTACCTTACAAAACATTCACAGACAAGAGGCATGCGATGGCAATAGACACGAGGATGACAATGCATGCTAGGAGGACACCTACGTGAATGTTCATCAATCCTCAAGCTCAAGTCCGGCACCGATGAATAATTTGCAAGTTAGGATCAAGGGTTTAGCAGCAATCGGATTCCATTTGTTGGTGCCCAAAAATGCTTCCAGATGTAGTGTTTTCGCATTTGGTGTAGCACAATATTTGTGTAACACATTTTTCGTACAATGAAGGAACTTCAATCAAACTGGATGATGTTTCCTGAAATTTCAAAAGAGGACCAGCCTTCGGTTTGAGAAAAACATCAGATATCGCTACGCGAGAAGCAAAGGAATGATGCGCATATTGTTACCTTCGCAACTATCAGCAAAAATGACAAAAAATAGACATTTTATTATGCTTTTGAAATGCATACAAATCAATAGCCTTTGGTGATGGCGGAAAGTGAAAGGGTAAACCTTGCAATGAGGTAAATACCTGAAGGTCTAATCTACATTGGTGCCGAAGCACTTTCTTTGCTTTGTTGGTATTTTAGGGTTGCATTCTCGGTGAGTTCAAACACCAACCCAAGAATTTTCCATTGTACTTCCCAGGGAGCCAGGGTTGCCCCTAAGACCAAAAAGAATTTTGATCTACAAGTTTAGCGAAAACATGGACACATGGTGCTCACATTAGGTTCAAGTCCTACATAAGGCAACGAAATAAAATAGCATACAAAATTTGTCCCATTTATATTGCAAACTGTATCAATGGTGAGTGTCATTCTGCCAACCTCCACTAGTCAGCAACTAGCATTTAAAGCACAAGTCATCCTACGGCCCAAGCATGCAACAAAAGCAAAGCATGCCACAAAGCAAAGCCAAAAAAAAACGAGGAATGAATTTTGTTCGTTGTCAAACAGTTGATTCCGGAACCTATATATCGTCGCCGACTCTTATATGACGATCAAACCTATGTGTCTTAGGCGGCTCAAGTTGCATGCTATAAAACGACCGAAAGTGCCCAAAATACAGGGCCTCAAAAAACATCAAAAGAACCATTCTTTGGCTTGCAAAAAATCAAGCCGTTTTTGAAACACCAAAAGAACTCTTATATAAGGAATTTTGGCCTTTTCTTGGTCCTCATGGGTCCAAAAAATGCTTTTTTTGGGGCAATGGACTGTTCCTTGCGCGAGGCCTCGCGCAAGGAGCAGTCCATTGCCCCTCCAAAGTCAGGTAATGATGGTATAATTGAGGAATCAAGCAGGCGCCTACACTGGAGTGACATTACAGGCACCCTTGACTTGATCACATTGTACAATATGTTTACGCGGGCGGACATTCAGCGCTCTAAACAAGCCTTGCAAATCTAATTGATGACTCAAGAAATCATTTCCAATGTTGTTGCATTCCTAACAAAAGGAGCACATACGTTGGAGGTGTGGCACCGGGTGCATCCTTCAGCATTGCTCATGATGCACACCTGGAACAAGTTATGGGGAGTGTCAAGCAAAAAGAAGAGTATCACTGGTAACACATGAAGCATGTCCACTCAACAGATGACGCTGAGCTGGACAGGGACCCCCCTTGTAGCTTTGGCTGAAGAAAAACTGTTCCTTCCGTTGTTGACTATAAATCAAAGTAAAATGTGCAAAGAAAATATGAATTTGCCATGCGTGGCACTTTTTTGAGCGTTTGTGTGGGCCAAAAAAACTGATTTCTTGGAGAGTAAAATGCAATGTAGTGCAAACCACACCAATTATCAAGATGATGTTCGATACCTGGAGAAAGAAGGTGCCCTGCGGGAAGCAGTCTGCCAAGCGCAGGGGCTGACCAAGCCCAAAAAGAGTTTTTCCGCCTCCGGGGGGGGCAAGCTTGTGGTAAATTTCAATGACTCAACGACAAATTAGGTACTCGTTGCTTCAGTGAAAGTTGTGCACAAGCGCTATCAGATGAGAACCCGTCACAATGGTACAAAGAATATATTTTCAGGGCCTTTTTTTGCGCGAGGCCTCGCGCAATGAGGACTGCAATGCAGTCCGAGAACTTGAAAGTCACAACCTATACCTCTCTTTTCAGGCAGTGCAAATCAAAAATCAAACCGTGGGTTGGGTAGTAAGACCACTGGACCCTGAAGCCGTCTTTCCAAAGGAAAATGAATCGGGTGAGGTTTTTGGTTTAGTAAGTTATGCGCGAGGCCTCGCGCATGGGGCAGCCCTTGAACCACATGTTGCATATGCTGTGCATTGATATTTCATCCGCCATGCTTCTGTTTTAATGATCCTTGGTCTTGATTGCGCGAGGCCTCGCGCATAGAATTCGATCAATAAATCATTTTTCCAGGTATGCAATGAACATGCTGAACAGAAAATGATGTTGCAATCATCTTTTCTGCAGAAAATGTTCATCCAAAAAACAAGGGGAACGCAAAATGTATTTATTGCCCAATTTCCGCTAAAAGCACATCATTTTCCACTGAAATCATAAGATTTATTTATTTTTATATATTCTTTTTTGTTTTCGGCTGTCTGAAAAAAGGCACAAAATGGCACAAATGGTAAGAAAGATACTTTCTTTGGACTAATATTCTGCTTTCAAAAAACAGAGCCTCTGAAAAACTATTTTTTTGCATGGTCCAAATTGGGTGCATTTGGTGTGATTTTGACCATGCAACTTGAGCCGCCTAAGTGTGTGCTTTCACGTTTGTTGTATACACCACCCTCTCCTTGTCTTCATATAGCACTGCTCACATGAGATGTCAGGGCAACGTGGCAGATGTGTTTAAGATATGCAGCAGATGGATCTCCGCTGATCTGCAAGACTTTGAATTTCATTGAGTAGTCATTCTTATCACGCTCAGTCATGCTGGTGCAATGCTGCTTGCATTCAATTTGTCAAGGAGCTACCGTTCTTCGGGGCACGGGTTTTCATACGTCGTTTCACAATGAACAAAACAGTATGGACGTGCATCTGAAAATGGTCTCCATTATGAAAACCTAGGCACAACAAAGAAAGCCACAATTTGAGACCACTTTAACTCAGACACTTTAATTTTATACCCTGTTTGCGTATGAAATTGAAGTGAAATCAAATTGAAAAATACGCCAAATAGGGCAAAACCGGGCAAAAAGGAAGCACAAATGGGGTAAAATAGGGGTCTGCTGGGTTGAAAGGATGATGCAAAAACATGCATTTTGGAGGTGTAGCCACTTCAATAGTGGTTGGAATTGTTGTCTCTGCTATGCTATTTTTGACATACTTCCTTTCTATATCTAACTTAAAATTACTTCATTCCGTAGAAATTACTCCTTATCTCTCGTTGAATTCTCTTTGGTTTGATCTTCCTCTGCGGCTCCCTCCGGGACCCCACTTTTTCTAGTCCTTTGAGGCTGCCCCATCTCATTGTTGTGGCTCATGAACGGGTGGAGAGTATGCAAAGAGGCGCTTCAGCACTTTGCAAAATCGGACTCCGCACCCACACCCACCGCACTACCAACTTGCCACCGCAAGACTACGCATGGGTGGCCGTGTGGTTCCACCGCACCGACACCAACCACATCGTAGCATGGAACCAACGGCACTAACCACCGTGGTTGTTCACCACGACACCCTGCTGGCCCCGCCCCGACCCCACCGGGATCGTAATCCGCTACAGCATGTACGAGCCATGCAGAACGGGCAAACGCGAACACCCGTGCTATTGTTAAATTCCCGCTTTGCATCTTGTTCCTCTGTTTGAATAGTCTCAGTATCCTCTAGATGAAATTGCTTTGGTGTTTGTTCCTGCTCCATTTCAGGTACACAACGATTTCGATGGAAAATAAAACCAGACGAAGACTACAGGACGAGCACAAATGGGATCAATAAAACCGATAAAGAACTTGATGGGGCTGCACAATAAACAAACAAACAATGGGTGATGTTTGGCCTTGCACTTGCGTGTATGCATGCATGTATGCTTCAGAACCACTCAGGATTTCGAAAGCGACTTCGGTCTGCACCATGGAAATGGCTGCAACATTTTATAGTGATTTCAGATCAGGGCAAAAATGGTATACCTCAGAAATCAAGCCTCCTGCAAAGGTAGTTAAACAGACGCAAGAAAAATGGATTCTCCATGATAAAAAATGATAGAAAATCACTTTAGATGTCTTTCAGGAATTTTTTGTAGCTCAGGAGAAGATAAATTCCTGTCTGCAGAACTCACTCGCAACTGCCCTGATGACCTCAGAACTCAGTAGGAATCACCCATACTGGAAGCGGCGCGCTCACGGGCCAAAACTGGTCAAAAATATGAGGTAGTCATATGACCACTCTATACATGCGGATTTTTCTGCTGAGTCTGAAAATCACATTCATTTCCTGTGTAACGACCATGTGTTGGAGAAAAATGCAGATTACTGAACAGCTCAATCTCAATGAGACCAGCCAAAAACAAAGATAAAGCCAAGGCCAACACCCATGTTGAGCTATGTTACAAATAGTGTTCAAAGAAGAAACAATGGAATATCAAACAGATAATAAGCATATAATACAATAGATAAATCTAATTTGAATTAAAGCTAAGCCATTAAGTGCCAGTCAGACAAAGTCACTCCCATGTCTTTCTTGGAGGTCTTGATCCGGGCCAAGCCCTCTTTAAAACCCTTTTGTTGATGCTAAGACTTACTTAAGTATTTTTATCTCTTTTTTGTAGCTTAAAGTACACTTTCTCAAAGTAACTAGGGTTATAACCCTAGCCCCCCATGAGGTTCACCCCTACCACTCAACTGAGCGGAGGTATCTTCCTTCATGGAGATTATACCAAAGGAAAGTAGGCATTTCATGCCTAAGGCCTTGGAGGTTAAGCCTAGTGGTCCCCCACCCCAAGACCCCTATACTCAACTGTTTCTACCACTTATTGTGGTTCTACGTTTTAACTGTTTCTGAATTCAGTTGCTTGGCCAAGTCACAGTCTGTGGCTGGCCTAAATCCTTTGCCCCACAATCCTAACCAAATCCATTTCATCCAAAGAGTGCACATGAAGTGCTTGATGCTAATTTGGAGGCAAGATTCATGCCAGTTTTCACATAAAAATCATTTGTTTTATCCATTTTTGATTGAATCTTTGTACTTAAGCCTGCTTTGTCTATTTGCAGCCCTCCTGTGATACACTGGATTTCGAAACTATTCATTGATTCGATCCACATCGTGTTCTTGCTCTACTTGCTGCTTTGGTTTGGTTTTCCAACATCAAAACCTGCAGCATTTCATCAAAACCATTAGGGCACTAATCAAGGACATCTTTCCGGTAGCAGAGGCAACCCCTGAGAACCTTTCGAACTGACTCTGAGAAGTACACAAGCCAAAACCAGAAACAATATGTCCACACCATCAGTACAACTGTCTGCCAGGACCTGGCCAGTTTGGAGTGTACAAGTACAACTTGGCAACAGTGGGCCCAAGCTCAGAGTTGCATCTGGGTCTCAAGAAGATCCAGTTCGCAGAAGGGCGGAACAAGAAGCGCCCAGAGAAGAAATACCAATACCCCTAACTACTGAGGCCTCAGCGGCCCGTGGTGACAGCCTGCAGCACCTTCGCCGAAGAGTTGCTGTATCCATCTCCCGTTCCGCCAGCCCTGCTTCTTCTTCCTCGGCTAGGGCAGCTGGAGGCCCTGAGGAACAACACGAATTTAGAAGGAGAATGGAAGAGTATCTTCTCCGAAAGGAGTACTACAAATCACTCCGAGGGAAAGATGGAGAGGAACCACTCGAAGCCTTGGGATCCCCACCACACACGGACATGGGTTCCTACCCTTACTCCGGCCCACCTACGCACCTGGCCGACACCCTGTCTCTACCCAGGCAACCGAGAGGGCCAGTATGGCGTCTGGAGATGCCAACCACTAGCAGGAGCCCTGAAGTGGGTCCCGCTTATGTGAAAGATCCCCATCTCCCAGAGCCAACTTATGGAGCCGTGGACCGTACGGCCGAACTACTGGCCAAACTACTGTCTGGGTCCGAAGACCCAAACGTGACAGCCCTGTCTGAGGCTATCAAGGCTAAATTGGGTATCACTGAACCCTTACCCAAGCCAGCGCTAGCCTCACCCTCTCCCGGATGGAGCACGCTTGCTGAGGATCTCAAACTATCAAGGGTGTCAAGGTTGCTTCCCAAGGTCACTTGCCCGATCCCTTTTCATCCTCGTGCCAGGACAGTCCCCATCGCTGAACTACAGGATGTGCCCGTGACAGAGACTCAGAAAAGGGGGCTAACAGCTCTGGCACCCCTCGCCGGTGTACCTCCCCCCCCTTAAGGCCTAACCCCAGGGGGTGGGACGAGTGGCAAACCAATTGCCCAGGCGAACATCCGGCTGGAATTGCCGGAGTTCGACCCGAAAAATCTGCCCGAAGGGGCAGAGGAATTTGCTGAAATTCTTTTGCTGACTGGCCAATCTCATGTGGATGTCGCCACTAAATGTTCTCTTTTGAAACGCTCATGCAAAAAGAAATTTTTGCAAAAACAGGTGAAGCCGCTGATAAAAACCTGTTCTACGTGGCCCGAGGTTCTCCAGAGATTGGAGAAAACCTTTCCGGTCTATGAGACAGACCTCAGTGTGCGCACACAGATTGAGGAGCTTCCTATGCTCCCTGAATTTTTTCCGCTGCGCGAGTCTCTGAATATGTGTGCGACCTGGAGTATCTGTTCTCACGAATGAACGTGGGTTCCTATTGGGCCACAGAACCCCACCTGTGGCTCATGAGTAAGATCCCTACACGTACGTTGGACGATTGCCGCACCACCTCTGAGAGGAAGAGTCGGACCCACACGTACGACGACCTTGTGGACCTGCTGATCGAGCTGGCCCTTGAGAGGGAGAATGACTCCCATATGGAGAAATTCTTCAAGAAACACCTGGGTCGAGGTGGCACCCCTACCCCCCAACCTTGCGAAGGGAAAGGGCCTAAAAAACCCACTAACGCCAACCAGGGTGGTGATAAAGGTAGGGGTAACCTGCCCGCCATGGATGAGGTTAAACCTGAAGCAGGTACACCCCCTCTCCTCTACTGTAAGCCTGTCAATGACAAGGGAGGACCTTGTCATGCCCCTGACTGCGACCACCGCAGTGGTTGTATGCTGCAACTGAAACGACAGCAGCACACTAAAGATGGGAAAACAGTGACCCATCAGGACCATTTCAGGTGTACCATCACCTGTGGTTATTGTGGCAAACGTCGTCACTACGAGGAAAAATGTCACATAGAAAAAACGTGAGAGTGACAAGCACAACCGGCAGGAGGCTGACGCCAGAAGACCCAAACACCCTCTAGAACTCCCCAGAATGGGGATTAGGGTGGTAAAGAAGGTGGGGAGGGGGGTGGCAAGGGTGGAACCCCAAACCCCCAGAGGTGCTCATCAGCGCCAGCTACTTCTCCCTCTCCTGACGAGGTTGACCCCAAGAAGCGCCCACAGGGGGATAACGCCTCCCCTGAGGGGACTAACTGCAAGAAGAGGCAACTGGCCTGGATGCCCAAGTCCCACATGGCTGCAGGGGTGGATGTCCAATTCCCTGCTGAGGAGTAGGGGGGCGCCTCTGAAGAGGAGGACTTGGTTTTCTGGATCTTCGTGAAAATCGGGGATCAAGTTTTTCGAGCAGTGCTTGACGACGGCGCAACACTCTCTATAGTGGCCCGGCGCCTGCTAAAGACTTTCAAGAAAACTAAGACAGTGGCCATAAGAGTAGGGGATGGGCGTACCATCCGTTCCTTAGGGGGTGTCGATGTGACTATTTGTCTTGGCGACGAAACTGTGACCCAACACTGCAGAGTGTTGGACACTGACGCCTTTGACATCATCATTGGCACCGACTTCCTATGAAGAAACTCCCAGGTAAAAATGTTGTCTCTCCAGCGTCCCTAATCTCTGCACTGCGACTTTGGCAGTGGGCTCTTCTCCGTATCTTCGGAGCTGTCAGGACGAAAAGAGTCTGGGCTGCGCTACGCAGCCAAGACTAACTATCGTACTGAAAACTACCAATTGGCCCGTCACGTTCTTGAAAATGGACTGGCGGCCCTTCAGGTAACCCTGGATGAGATCCAGGTGGAATTGTTCGCGAGCGGACAACAGCAGATCATGAAGTTGTATTGCTTGAAACATTTGAAGAACGCTTTCCGTTTCTTCTGGAAAGCAATGGGCCTAACCTATGCTAAACCTCCGTTCTCCCTGCTCACGAGGGTTCTAACCAAAATCGCGTATGAGGGAGGTGAACACGCTTATTGGTGCCGTATGCTGGACCGAATGACTGTGGGAAGAGTGCAGCTTCCCGACGGTCCCATTTACGTGCATGAGAACTCCGACACAGCTATGCAGGCCCCTGAATGGGCCAGTTTCTTATCCATTGTCGATGGATTCCTCAACCCTGTACCCCTGTGTGATCTGGATCAGGTGCTACTGAAAGAAGTCATGGCCAAAAATCTTGGCCTGACCCTTTCTGATCTCAAAAACTCGATCTTCTGAGAACCAAATTTCCCTGTCGGGAAACCGGTGTTGCAGATGCAGCATACTCACTCAGGTGAGCCCGTGGCTCAGAGTCCTGATGCTCTAGCGCAGCCTGCTTCTAATAACATGCCACTGTCTGAGCATGACACTCAGGAACTCCGACGGCTGTTGTACCTGAAGGCCGAAGGTATTGAGCGCCAAGAACGGCTGCAATACCTCAGACAGACCTGGAAATCCTCCATCTGGTCTGAGGAGGACGATGATTGCTACAGGCTGCCTGACCCTGAGATACCCCTAGTGTATTCTCTCCACTATGGGCAGCAATGCCCCCTTGAGTGGGATGATGGCTCAGTACCTGCCGAAACTGCTGATCGGCAGAAAAAGAAAGAACATGGTAAGAGCAACCTCCATGCTGAGGAGGATTTCCTGCAGAAAATCGAGAGTCCGAACCTTGACCCCCGACTGAAGAAACTGCTCCTAACCTATGAGGAGGTGTTCGGCGCCCTGCCGCCTCCCCTGTCCTGTAAAACACTGGTCCAGATGGACCTGAAACAGAAACCTGAATTTGAGAACACGCGAGTGAGATGTCGTCCCTATCCCGCTCCTCAGGAACAGGTTGAAGAAATCGAGAGCCAGATCCCGGATTGTATTGATGCTGGCCACGTGGAGGAATATAAGAAGGGGGACTACCCCCACCACTGCAGTCCCTGCTTCCTGGTTGCTAAACCAGGATCGACTGCCCTGCGATTGGTGGTTAACTATGGTGAGGTCAACAAGAAATCCAAAACCACTCGGGGAGTATTCGCAACATGGAAAACACCCTGGAGCGTATCGCCAAATGCCGGTACAAGACCAAAATGGACAAACGCAGTGGTTTCTGGCAGGTGGATCTAACAGCCGCAGCTCAGGAAGTGCTGGCTTTTATAACCCCTAAGGGTGGTGTGTTCAAGTGGAAAGTCATGCCTTTTGGGGTGGCTAATTTCCCGGCTCTCTTCCAGGAACTGATGAACAAAATTTTGTACATACTGAGGCGCAGACCTCTAGTACAGGAGTTGATTTCCCGAGGGGCAGAAATGGAGGCCCACATCGATGACGTGAGTTTGGGTACCAATACGCAAGAGGACCATGTCCTTCTCCTCCGTGAGTTTTTCATTGTTTGTCAGGAAAACCATCTCCGCATCAAACTCGAAAAATGCGAGTTCATGAAAGAGGAGATGGAGTATTTGGGTTTCGACGTGGGGTATGGCTGGTGGAAACCAGCCGCATCTAAGATGCAGCCCCTACAGGACATGCAGATTCGCGATGACCCTATGAAGGGTCTACACGACGTGAGGAGCTTTGTGGTCGCCTGAAACCTCTATAGGCGCCGCATCCAGAATTTTACCTACTGCTCTGCCCCTCTACCTGACCTAATCAAGAAAGCCTTTCCCTGCAGGTGGACCGCCAGAGAGGAGGAGTGTTTCCAGGAGTTGAAGAAGAAAATTGCTACCTCCAACTGCCTGGGCGTACCCCGCCATAAGGGCGAGATGCTCCTGATCACTGATGCCAGTGATGTAGGGGGGGGTGGAACGATATACCAATGGCAGGAGCTTAACCCAGCTGAACTAACCCACTGCCATTATCGTACTAGCGGACTGAACCGTGATGGCTCCTTGCAGCACGACTATCCTTCCAGTGAGTGGCGGCTTGTGCCACTGGGACCCTGGAACTGGAAATGGAACCAAGCGCGTTCCAATTACAGCACCTAAGACCAGGAACTCCTGGCCGGTATGTTGGTGCTCTCATCACAGTCCCGACTATTCGGATCTAATCCTATTGTATGGCTCTGTGACCAGGAACCGGTGAAGTCCTTTCAGAAGGGCCCACCACCGGAGAAAGCGAAACTATAACGGTGGTGGACTTACTTGAGCCAGGTCAGGTTGACAGTCCATCATATCCCTGGTATAAGAAATGAACTGTCTGACTATATATCGCAAAACAACTTCGATGCGCTTATTGGTGAGAGCTCTGATGCACTCGCCAAAGAGGCTTTCCAGCGTATGGATGTCCAGCTTGACCTGTCCATGCAGACTGCTGGAATCCTCGAGGGTTGCAGCCCGACTGACTATCAGTCAGAGTATAAAGAAATTCTCCAGACCCTCAGCACTGGTCTCGAACCCCGTGTCATTGATGAGCACCAGTGGTATGAAAAAAACCAGTACCTCATCTACGAGGACCGTATTGTCGTGCCTCAGGCCCGACTTGATGGGTGCCTACAGTGGTCCCATCTCAGGTCAGGTCACACTGGCGCTAATCGCTCAGTGGACTTCTTCCGTGAGTGTTCCTACTCTAGTCTAACCCTGACTGAACTGAGGTCCCGTATGCAGACCATTGTGGATGCTTGTGGCTGTCATGCCAGCCAGCAGAGCGACAGTAGGGATACCAGACTGATTTCCAGCTTACCCATACCCTATTGTACTAACTCTCTTCTCTACGTGGATTTCATCCACGGCCTACCTCGCTTCGGCGGCTATGATAGTGCACTAGTGGTTACCTGTGGCCTGTCCCGCTTCACCCGTGTGTTCCCTTGCAATAAGAAAATCACAGGTGAGCAGACTGTGAAAATGTTGGTCGAATAATGGTTCGAACCCTATGGAGCACCTAAGCAGGTGCCTTCTGATGAGGATGTACGCATCCGCAGTGACACTGGATGGCACAAAGGAGTGCTGAATGCCCTCAACGTTGAGGTAACCAAAGGTGTGCCCTATACCCACACATCTAACCCTCTTTGTGAGAGACAAAACCGTGTGGTGGAACAGAACCTGACAATCCTGATGAAACAGGAACATACCAAAGACTGGGTACGCCTAGTGCCCTGGGCAGTGCTGACCATGAACTCTCAGAGGAGCTCTTCTACGGGTTTCACCCCCCACGAGCTGTTCGATGGAGGACGACCTGCTTGGTTCTTCAAAACCCCCGTTCCTGAGGACTTCAAGAACCCTTTTGGAGATTGGATGGGACACGAGCAGTCTATGGCTAGCCAGGCTGGGACTAACCTGAGACATATCCGTGACGGTGAACTGAGACGACGAAATCGCCTACGGCGACCTGCCAGCTTCAAGGTTGGTGACCTTGTTTTGGCTCACCATTCACGCCTAACCTCCTGGCCCCGTAACTGCCTACAGGACCCTTATTTTGGGCCCTATCGTATCATCAGGATAGATGGATCTAGGATCCATGTCAGGTGCAGTCCACGACTAGGCGGTGAGCTACTTTGTGCGCCTAAACAGTGGAGGCACTATCACTCCCCTGACGATTTGTCCTGGGATGAGTGGCGCCTCAGCGATGGTGAGGTCGAGCATATCAACCTAGAGAACGCTGCAAGCCCAGAGGAGGCAGACGAGGTCGAAGAGATGACTGCCGATGAGATGGCATTCGAGGGCTACTACGTGGTTGCAGGTATTGCTCGCCACGAGTATAAACAGGGCTGGAAATTCCTAACCTTGTGGGATGGCTATGGGCTATCTGAGGCGACCTGGGAACCCATGTCCGCCTTTATACAGCCAGATGGGAGTATAAACCCCATCTTTCGCTCCTACCTCGTTGAGAACAACGAGGGACAGCTACTAACCCGTGCTGAGACTCTGACCCAGCGTAAGAAGAAAAACTAATCTCCTTGTGCCTTACTATTTACTGTCTTCCAACCCTTCCAGGGGCGGTGAGCACCTGTTTGCTGAATAGCTAGGCCTACTTGGTGTGTGCCAGGACAGGTTCAGCACTCCTGTAGAGCTCCAGTTAGGGTGAATTTACCAACTCCCACCCCCAATCGGGCTCGGCACTCAAGACACCTACACATCCGCTGCTTGCGGAGCACTGTTCCTGCCCTGGCTGTGCCCTGCAGTCCCATGCTTATGGTTACCAGCGTGAGCCGGATGGCCGCTTATCAGGTTTGCAGCCACCCAGCGACTGTGTGCCTTGTTGACCATGTGTTGCCTGGGAACTGCCCTGATGTAATGACCTTGGGGAGCCAACCAAGAACGGTAGCTTTCTACTCCAGGGCAGAATGACAAGCAAGGTGTTATGAAGCAAGGTGTGTCCACCCTCCTTGGCCACAAGCGTACCCACAGTTAGGACCCCTGACTGGTCCAGACCCATGGGGTTCTACCCTGTCTTACGGGGTCTAGCATACCCCTAAGTTTGCTACGTATGTCTGTATGTGTCTCACTTCTCTCCCCGGCGTTGCTACCGGAGACCGGGCTTTGCTGACATCGGACCAAAGGTCCTAATCAGGTACTATTACCACTCCTATGGCGCCAAGTTTCTGTGCTGGCGCCTATCCTTCGGGGAAGACGGCAAAAGCCCTACCCACTAGAGGGGAGGGGTGGCCAAGTGTGCTAAGGGCATCCAAAACGCCCATTTCTCTACAGGCCAAAAGTTAAAGTACTCCCCTGCCCACGTGGAAAGGCACGTGGGACAGGAGACACCACTGCACTACACTCACTAACGCCAGCACCAGCCTTCGAAGGCAGGGTGAGCACACAGCACTTGCACTCAACACCTGCCAGTCTTGCTGACCCTAACACCTACACAAGCTACTGGTCGTCCATGACAATGAGGTCTCGGGCCCTCTTGACCTTTCTATGAAATAACAAGAGAACACAGCGCTACTAAGCAACTGTGGCCTAACAGGGACGCGACTACACGTTTTCCCGTCAGGGCTCGGAGGGAAGGAGTTTCCTTTTTTTGCGTGCACAGCGTGTATGTTGAACAAGTCGGACTGCCCTTGCCACTCCAGGCTGAGGCACAGTTTTTGTTGTGATCTGCGCCGCATGTTTTAGCGCGGCAAGGAACTGCACCAATCACCCTCACCTGCCCACCTGTAAAGCAAAGGCCAATGAACAGGGTAAGTGGCTGAGGAACCAAGACAGCCTCCACGTATTATACGCTTCTTGGGCTGCCCTATAATGCGCTGTCCCCTTACCCTGTTACAAGCAAGCAAGGCTAAGGAACTCCACCCGTTCTCTTAAAGAACGTAGGGTGGAGTCCCTGGGTAACCTACACAAGAGTTGTACCGTGCGCCTCCTGGGCTTACCTACCTTCCCCACCACGCATCATGTGAATGCCGAGAGTAACACGGTCCGAAAACAACCCCAAGCGTTTGAACAACCCTACGGCGAATTATAAACAACCCTAAGCTATTAATGCATTGTGTGTCATGCATGCTTCTTTTACCTTGTTTCCTGGGGAAGAAGGAGAGAGAACAGCGCACTGCACAGCGCAAAACAAGCCTAAGCGTTTTAAGCAACCCTATTTTAACGCAACGGCAACACAAACACGAGCAAGCACTTTCTTTTCTGACCTGTGAAGAGAAGAGAAGGGTGGACCGGGGCACAGGGAAAGCGACACAGCGTGTGAATGCCTGAATTAGGCACATGCATTGTGAGCACAGCGCATACACTACCCCTACGTGCGCGCTGCGTGCTCCATTCGCTTCGCATACCTCTCATCTCAGTTTTGACCTGTGCCGAGCAAACGAGGTGAACACCCAAACCCCCAACGAACACAGCGGTGCCAACCCTAGCGTTTTAACGAAACAACCAACACGAACGCAATGCATGCGTGTGACATGACACTGACATACCTGAGAGGTGGGTTGTCCACCTGCTCTGTGGTGTGGGTTTCTTTTTCAATACTTTTTCCTAAAGTTTATAAAATTTTTGATGCAACTGTGCAAACATTTCTTTTAAAACTTTAAAAACTGTGGCTCATACTTTCTTTTTCCAAAGCCGTGTACGCTTGCGCAACTCTTTTTCTGGAGTCTGCTTCTGTTGCGCTTGTCTGCGACTTTAGGTTTTACTCTAAAAATGACGATTTCTAACGTCGTTTCGTCAATTTTTACCGATTTGACTTCTTAAATCGCTACTGCTTTCCCTAAACCACAGGATTCACCCCCTGTTGGTTCCATTTTCTATTTTTTTCAGGTCCTGGAGATGTGTGCCCTCCATTGGGAGTATTGCTCCGCCCTGGCCCTTGGTCAGGACGTTTACTAAAACGCTGTTTATACAGCGCTGGCCGTCCGCATTAGAGCGTTCGACTGTACCCTAGTGGGCAAGCATGTGTGCTCTAGGGAGGGAGTCCTGGGTTCAAACCCCACTACCACCAAATTTTTACCAAACGCTTTCGCCGCATGCTGGCCACGTTTGAGGAATGCCCCATCGAAGGGACATTATTCACGGTACATTACACTGTTTTTCGAGTGTACCTACAGTGTGATAGGCTTCTATGAACTGATGGCAGTGTTTTTGGTTGGTTTAATGCATTTTCTGTGGTAATTTTGGGGACATTTGAGCTTTTTCCTTTGGTCCTACTGGCCTGATCAACTAGTACTCCAGGGGGGACTAAGAAAAAGTCACTGCCATGTCTTTCTTGGAGGTCATGATCCAGGCCAAGCCCCCCTTAAAACCCTTTTGTTGATGCTAAGACTTACTTAAGTATTTTTATCTCTTTTTTGAAGCTTAAAGTACACTTTCTCAAAGTAACTAGGGTTATGACCCTAGCCCCCCCATGAAGGTCACCCCTACCACTCAACTGAGGCGAGGTATCTTCCTTCATAAAGGTTATACCGAAATAAAGTTCGCATTTCATGCCTAAGGCCTTGGAGGTTAAGCCTAGTGGTCCCGCACCCCAAGACCCCTATACTCAACTGCTTCTACAACTTATTGTGGTTCTACGTTTTAACTGTTTCTGAATTCAGTTGCTTGGCCAAGTCATATTCTGTGTCTGGCCTAACTCATTTGCCACACATTCCTAACCAACTCCATTGGATCCCAAAGGGTGCACATGAAGTGCTTGATGCTAATTGGGAGGCAGCTGTCATGCAAGTTCTCACGTAAAAATCATTTGTTTTATCCATTTGTGATTGAATCCTTGTACTTAAGCCTGCTTCGTCTTTTTGCAGCCCTTCTGTGATAAACTGGATTTCACAAAACTATTCATTGATTCGATCCACATCCTGTTCGTGCTCTACTTGCTGCTTTGGTTTGGTTTTCCAACATCCAAACCTGCAGGATTTCATCAAAACTGTTAGGGCACTAATCAAGGACATCTTTTTGTGCCTTTCAACCATATTTGAAGTGAACAAGCTCCATGGATAATATTTCCCTCAATGTCCCAACCAAACTCCAATAAAGATTAATACCATTGCTCCATATGAAACCAATGTTTTGAGAAATTGTTGCTCATGCATGGACCTTTAACACCCCTCCCAGCCTGAATGCACGCTGTGTGTGAAGGCGTCGTCCAAGATTGACTCCCACGTTCCAAATGACCAACAGATATCACCTCAATCCGCCGTCAATGGGGTCCAATCTTACTAAACATTGGGAGTTGTACCAACCATACATGACCAAATGAAGACCAAGATGAGTCCTTCAAATGGTCTCTGGATACTCCAGTGCCATCCTCGTACCCTCTCATAGTTATGAACGACGTTCCTGGTCGAAGTAGTCAGAAATCCACCTCTGATCCAGACACTTGACCCATTCAATGTCACCAAATCCAATCAATCTGGGCAGATGAACACGGTAATTGAGCCATAAAATCAGTGAAATAGGCACCCTAGATATCAGGCCAGTACCTCAGCTGACAGGTGGTCGAAAGTGTCGCTGGGGGCCTGCACTCGCAGCCATGAAACTCCAGCATATGAATTTGAGCTCCAGATCCCATATCATAAATGTACCAGGATGCCCCAATCCAACCACGTGAATCAGCCTGTCATAACACAAATGCCAGGGCATGACGACTCAGCTCGTTGCTGCACGTGTACAACGGCGCGTCCAGACTTCTAACGCGTTGCTTTACGTGTTCACCTCAACATGTAGACCAGTGGTTGAGTTCAGGTTGGTGCCCTGGGAATAACTTACTCCAAAACCCCAAGACTCAACTTGTAGTTACTAAAACTTGGCTTCACGTTGAGCATAGGTGCTGCGAAGTAAAACCAGGACGAAGTGATATTCAAAGTACTTTCCAACCATTAATTAACCAAAAAGTTTTGGGAACCTCAATAACCCCAGGTTCCTTGATACTTGGCACCCTCCAACTCAACTCCCTCCAGAACCTGTCGTAACTCCAGAACTTGCTGTTATGCCAGTCATATCCGCCTTTTAAAACTGTTCAATATTTGACCTTGAAACTTCTTCAAACTCCCTTTTTTCTGGTTTCCAGATTGTTCTGCTGACCTTGCTGGCGACGCGAGCGACTCAGAGCGCAGAAAGCTGGCAGTCCCTCCTGAATATCCACGTGGACCAATAGAGACCAAATAGGGTGTGGAAGACTTTCCATGCCTTCAACTGTGCTTTGCTGAGTATTTTGTGACCTTCAATGATTGCTCTGCAGAATGAAGTGAAGTTCTGCAGGTTTTCAACTTGGTAGGCCAGCGGAAGCATAAGGACATGAAAAAAAACTTCAAGGTACTCTCTCCTCCTCAGTCTCTTGGAACTAACTCAAGGTAATCAGTCTTCTGCCATACCACCAACTGTAGGTTCTTCTGTACGTCGCCGTTTGCCACCGCGCTGCTGTGAAACATTCTTCAAACTGACCTCTCCTTGTTCCTTGTTGTCCTTGGCAGTGTCTTTTTTGGGTTCCTCCGCGCTGGACTTCTTCTTCAAAGTGCTGCTGATCTGCCGAGCCTGCCCTAGCGCTGTGTCGAAGCGAGGTGCGTGTGCCAAACAGTAATCCACCAAAAGATGATTCAGCTTTCCATCACCATGCACGAATGCACGAACAGGTTCCCAAGTGCTCTCGCTTGTGCCATAGACTTCCCACATCGTCAAAAAGCGCCAGCCTTGCCTATATTGCCCTCCCAGGATGTGTCCGACGAGATAAGTTCCAATTCTCTCCATCTCAGTCTAAATGTAGAATGGTATATCCTTCTCATTCGCCACGATGTCCTGTTTATCAGCCAACACTGCTCGCTCATTGTCCTTCAGCATGTCTGTGTCTCCTTCTTCGATCGTGTCTTCGCCATAGTCATCCACCTGCTCAAATGGGAAGCGCTTCAAGAACTCAAAGGCAACAGGTACTTCGCCACCCAAAGTAGGACTACAACGCGCCGTAATACCGCCACTGCTGACTCCAGTAACAAGGTAAGGACCATACCACATAACATCCTTCGTGGCACCCTTAGGGACCTCCAATTGCTTGAACCTCTTTCTACTCACCAGCACGTAGTCGCCAACGTTGAGAAATGCAGGTTTCCTGCTTCTATCGACACACTCAGACCAACTCGCTCTTCCTTTCCTCAAGTGGACTTGCACAACTTGGGCAATTTTGTCTTGTTCTTTGACCCAGTCTTGCACTTGAACGTTGCCTTCATAGGGAAAGGGAGTAAGAAAAAGTCACTGCCATGTCTTTGTCGGAGGTCTTGATCCAGGCCAAGCCCCTCTTAAAACCCTTTTGTTGATGCTAAGACTTACTTAAGCATTTTTATCTCTCTTTTAGAGCTTGAAGTACACCTTCTCAAAGTAACTAGGGTTATAACCCTAGCCCCCTCATGAAGTTCACCCCTACCACTCAACTGAGGGGTGGTATCTTCCTTCATGGAGGTTGTACCGAAATAAAGTAGCTATTTCATGCCTAAGGCCTTGCAGGTTAAGCCTAGTGGTCCCTGACCCCAAGACCTGTATACTCAACTGGTTCTACCACTTATTGTGGTTCTACCTTTTAACTGTTTCTGAATTCAGTTGCTTGGCGAAGTCATATTCTGTGTCTGGCCTCACTCCTTTGCCCCACATTCCTAACCAACTTCATTTCATCTAAAAGAGTGCACATGAAGTGCTTGATGCTAATTGGGAGGCACGAGTCATGCCAGTTTATACATAAAAATCATTTGTTTTATCCAATTGTGATTGAATCTATGTACGTAAGCCTTCTTTGTCCATCTGCAGCCCTTCTGTGATGCACTGGATTTCAAAACTATTCATTGATTCGATCCACATCCTGTTCTTGCTCTACTTGCTGCTTTGGTTCTGCTTTCCAACACCAAAACCTGGAGGACTTTGTCAAAACTATTAGGGCACAAATCAAGGACATCTTTCCGGTAGCAGAGGCAACCCTTGAGAACCTTTCGAACCGACTCTGAGAAGTACACAAGCCAAAACCAGAAACGATATGTCCACACCATCAGTACAACTGTCCGCCAGGACCTGGCCAATTGGGAGTGTACAAGGACAACTTGGCAACAGTGGGCCCATCTCAATGAGTCAGCCCAAGCTCAGGGTTGCATCTGGGTCTCAAGAAGATCCAGTTCACAGAAGGGCGGAACAAGAAGCGCCCAGAGAAATACCAGTACCCTTAACTACTGAGGCCTTAGCGGCCCGTGGTGACAGCCTGCAGCACCTTCGCCGAAGAGTTGCTGTCTCCATCTCCTGTTCAGCCTGCCCTGCATCTTTGTCTACGGCAGCTGGAGGCCCTGAGGAACAAGACAAACTTAGAAGGAGAATAGACGAGTACCTTCTCCAGGAGGAGTACTACAAGTCCTTCCGAGGGGAAGATGGAGAGGAACCACTCGAAGCACTGGAAACACTGGATCAGATGCTACTTAAAGAGGTCATGGCCGAAAATCGTGGCTTGACCCTTTCTGATCTCAAAAAACGATCTCCTGAGCACCTATTGGCCACACTTACAGGGTGTGAATCCCCTAATGGCTATCTGAAACCTGCAGCTGTAAAGCAGGATGCTGACGACCAACTGTCTGAAATCACCAGCAATATCCCTCCTGGTGATCCCACCTGTGTTGAACTCAAACACAGTGCCTTCCTGGCCCAGGTGTTGCTGGAGGAGGTAGACCTAGAGTCACCCTCAGAACCA
This sequence comes from Eutreptiella sp. 'Long Island Sound 2002', assembly GCA_964036045.1. Taxonomy (NCBI): domain Eukaryota; phylum Euglenozoa; class Euglenophyceae; order Eutreptiales; family Eutreptiaceae; genus Eutreptiella; species Eutreptiella sp. 'Long Island Sound 2002'. The sequence continues at coordinate 149,510,944 of OZ038381.1, read as the reverse complement.
ACTTCCCCTGTTGGGAAACCGGTGCTGCATATGCAGCATACTCACTCAGGTGAACCAGTGGCCCAGAGTCCCGATGCTCTAGCGCGGTCTGCATCTAATAACATGCCACTGTCTGAGCATGACACTCAGGAACTCTGACGGCTGTTGTACCTGAAGGCTGAAGGTATTGAGCGCCAAGAACGGCTGCAATACCTCAGACAGACCTGGAAATCCTCCATCTGGTCTGAGGAGGACGATGATTCCTACACGCTACCTGACCCTGAGATACCCCTAGTGTATTCTCTGCACTCTGGGCAGCAATGTTCCCCTGAGTGAGATGATGGCTCAGTAACTGCCGAAACGGCGGATCGATGGTAAGAGCAACCCTCATGCTGAGGAGGATTTCCTGGTGAAAATCGAGAGTCTGAACCTTGACCCCCGACTGAAGAAACTGCTGCTAACCTATGTGGAGGTGTTCGGCGCCGTGCAGCCCCCCCTGTCCTGTAAAAAACTGGTCCAGATGGACCTGAAATTGAAACCTGAATTTGGGAAGACGCGGGTGAGACGTCGTCCCTACCCCGCTCCTGGGGAACACGTTGAAGAAATCGAGCGCCATATCCAGGAATGTATTGATGCTGGCCTCGTGGAGGAATATAAGAAGGGGGACTACCCCCGGCATTGCAGTCCTTGCCTCCTGGTTGCTAAACCAGGAGGGACTGCCCTGCAACTGGTTGTTGACTATGGTGAGGTCAACATGAAATCCGAGAAACCCCCCAGGGAGTATTCCCAACATGGAAAACACCCTGGAGCGTATTGCCAAATGCCGATACAAAACCAAATGGACAAACGCAGTCGTTTCTGGCAGGTTGACCTAACAGCCGCAGCTCAGGAACTGCTCCCCTTTATAACCCCTAAAGAAAGATGTCCTTGAATTATGCCCTAGGTCTTTTGATGTATTCCTGCAGGTTTTGTAGTTGAAAACCCCAAACCAAAGCAGCAAGTAGAGCAAGGACTGAATGTGGATCGAATCAATGATTGGTTTTGGAATCCAGTGTAACACAGAAGGGCTGCAGATAGACAAAGCAGGTTTATGCACATAGATTCAATCAGAAATGGATAATACAAAAGGTTTTATATGAAAATTGGTCTGACTTCTGCCTCAGAGGTTGCAATAGGCACTTCATGTGCACTTTTTTGGGTGAAATGGTGCTGGTTAGGACTCAGGGGCATGGATGTCAGGACCACACAGAAAATGACTTGGCCAAGCAACTGAATTCAGAAACAGTTACAAAGTAGGACCACAATAAGTGGTAGAAACAATTGAGTATAGGGGTCTTGGGGTGGGAGACCACTAGGCTTAACCTCCAAGGCCTACAAGCATGAAATGCCTGAGTTTTTTTGTATGTCCTCCATGAAGGAAGGTACCTCCGCTCAGTTGAGTGGTAGGGGTGAACTTCATCGGGGGGCTAGGGTCACAACCCTAGTTACTTTGAGAAAGTGTACTTTAGGCAACAAAAGAGAGAAAAAACAATTAAGTTTGTCTTAGCATCAACAAAGGGTTTTAAGGGGGGCTTAGCCTGGATCAAGCCCTCCAAGAAAGACATGGCAGTGACTTTTTCTTACTCCCCCCTGGAGTACTAGTTCATGAAGCTAGTAGGACCAAGGAAAAAGGCTCAAATATTTCCAAAATTACCTCAAAAAAAGCATTAACCGTACCAAAAACATCCTCATCACTTCATAGAAGCCTATCACACTGTAGGCACCTTTGAAAAACAGTGTAATGTACGGTGAATGATGTCCCTTCGATGGGGCATTCCTCAAAAGTCGCCGGCGTGCGACGAAAACTTTTGGAAAAAGTTAGGGGGCAGTGGGAATTGAACCCAGGACTCCCTCCCTAGAGCACATATGCTTGCCCACTAGGGTACAGTCGAATGCTCTAATGCGGACGGCCATCGCTGAATAAACAGCGTTTTAGTAAACGTCCTGACCAAGGGCCAGGGCGGAGCAATACTCCCAACGGAGGACACAAACCCCCAGGAGCTGGAAAAAATAGAAAATGTAACCAGCAGGGAGTGATTCCTGCGGTTTAGCGGAAGGGGTTGCGATTTAGCAAGTGAAATCGTTAAAAATAGACGAAACCACGCGGGAAATCGTCATTTTTACACATAACTTAAAGTCGCAGACAAGCGCAAAGGAAGCGGACTCCAAGAAAAGGGTTGCGCAAGCGTAAACGGCTTTTGAAAAAGAAGGTATGAGCCGTAGTTTTTAAAGTTTTAAAGAAAATTTTTGCACAGTTGCATCAAAATTTTTATAAACTTCAGAGTCAAGCATTCAAATTCAGCCCACACCACAGAGCAGGTCAACAACCCATCTCTCAGGTATGTTAGTGTCACCTCACACTCACGCATTGCGTTCGTATTGGTTGTTTCGTCAAAACGTAAGGGTTGTCAACGCTGTGCTCGTTGGGGGGTCGGGTGCTCTTCTCTCGTGCTCTGCACAGGTAAAAGCAGGAATGAAAGGTATGTGATGCGAATGGAGCGCGCAGCGCGCACGTAGGGTTAGAATATGCGCTGTGCTCGCGATGCATGTGCCTGATCGAGGCATCCACACGCTGTGACGCTTTACCTGTATCCGAAATTCACCCTTGTTTTCCTCTTTACAGGTAAGTACAGAAAGCGTTTGTCCGTGTGCGGCCGTGGCGTTAAAGTTGAGTTGCTTAAAACGCTTAGGTTTGTTTTGTGTTCGTTTCAATTCGGCATTCACACGATGCATGGTGAGTAAGGTAGGTTAGCCCAGGAGGAGCTCACCTCCTGGTTGAGTCAGTGGTTCAGCCTCCCTTCCCTGCGTGCACATGATGCATTAAAGGGTAGGCCACGCGAATTGCGCACGGTAAACCTTGTTTAGGTTACCCAGAGGCTCGCCGGTACGTTCTTTAAGAGAACCCGAGGAGTTTCTTAAAGCTTGCTTGCTTGACAGAGGTAGCTGAATCTTCAGCGTGTTTGCGAACAGTGTATTATAGGTCACACTGAGAAGGGTATAATACCTGGAGTGTGGCTTGGTTCCTCCGTCGCAAACACCCCTTCATTTGCCTCTGTTGTACAGGTGGGAGAGGTTAAGGGTGATTGGTGCACGCAGCAGCTGCCTTCGGCGGCTACCATTTTTCTGCCCCAGCAAAACAGGGGCGCTGATCACAAATCAAATCACTGTGCCTCAGCCAGTAGTGGCGAGGGCAGTCCGACCTCAACGACATCTGCGCTGTGCACGCAACGAGAGCACCCCTTCCCTCCAAGCCCTAGCAGGGGAAACGCGTTGTGGCGTCCCTTGTTAGGCCACAGCTGCTTAGGAGCGCTGTGTTCTCTCGTCTTCTTCACAGGAGGGCCACTAGGGCCTGCGTGAACTTCGACAGCAGCACCCAGTAGCGTGTGTAGGGGTTAGGGTCAGCAGGCCTGGCAGAGGTGAGTGCAAGTGATGAGTGCTCACCCTGCCTTCGAAGGCCGGTGCTGGCGTTAGTGAGTGTAGTGTAGTGGTGTCTCCTGTCCCGCGTGCTTTTCCTCGTGGGCAGGGGAGTGCGTTAGCTTTCGGCCTGTAGCAAAAATGGGCGTTTTGTATGCCCTTAGCACACTTGGCCACCCCTCCCCTCTTAGTAGGTAGGGCTTTTGCCGTCCTACCCCAAGGATAGGCGCCAGCACAGAAATTGGGCGCCATAGGAGTGGTAATAGTACCTGATTAGGACCTTCGGTCCGACGTCAGCGAAGCCCGGTCTTCGGGAGCCACGCTGGGGAGAGAAGTGAGACACATACAGACATACGTAGCACACTTAGGGGTATGGTACACCCTGTAAGGAAGGGTAGAACCCCATGGGTCTGGACCAGTCAGGGGTCCTAACTGTGGGCTCGCTTGTCCCCAAGGAGGGAAGACACACCTTGCCTCATAACACCTTGCTTGTCATTCCCCCCTGGTGTAGGAAGCCACCGTTCTTCGTTGGCTCACCAAGGTCAATACATTAGGGCAGTACCCATGCAACACATGGTCAACAGGGCACACACTCGCTGGGTGGCTGCAATCATGATAAGCGGCAACCTGGCTCACGCTGGAAACCATAGGCATGGGTCTGTAGGGCAAAGACAGGGTCAGTGCAGTGCTCAGTATGCAGTAGTCTGTGAAAAACCAATGGCCTTCGGCCAGGGAGTGGTTGTCACGGGGGGCTAACGGTCCTGTCCTGCGATGCAATGCGGGGCAACTGTGACAACTGCTCTTACAACCATACTCAGGCACGTCTGCAGAAGAGTGCTCACTGCACCTGTCAGTAGACTGACACAGGGAAATTAGTTTCGCTTCTTACGCTGGGACATAGTCTCAGCACGGGTTAGGAGCTGACCCTCGCTGTTCTCAACGAGGTAAGTGCGGAAGATGGGGTTGATACTCCCATCTGGTTGTATGAAGGCTGACATAGGTTCCCAGGTCGCCTCAGACAACCCATAGCCATCCCACAGGGTTAGGAATTTCCAGCCCTGTTTATACTCGTGGCGAGCAATACCTGCAACCACGTAGTAACCATCGACTGCCATCTCATCGGCAGTCATCTCTTCGAGTTCGTCTGCCTCCTCTGGACTGGCAGCGTTCTCTAGGTTTATACGCTCAATCTCACTGTCGCTGAGGCGCCACTCATCCCAAGACAAGTCGTCAGGGGAGTGATAGTGTCTCAACTGCTTAGGTGCACACAACAGTTCACCACCTAGACGTGGACTGCACCTGACATGGATCCTAGATCCATCTATCCTGATGATACGATAGGGTCCAAAGAAAGGGTCCTGTAGGCAGTTACGTGGCCAGGAGGGTAGACGTGAATGTTGTACCAAAACAAGGTCACCAACCTTGAAGCTGGCAGGTCGCCGTAGGCGGTTCCGTCGGCTCTGTTCACGGTCACGAATGTGCCTCAGGTTAGTACCAGCCTGGTTAGCCAGAGACTGCTTGTGTTCCAGCCAATTTCCCACAGGGCTCTTGAAGTCCTCAGGAAAGGGGGTTTTGAAGAACCAAGCAGGTCGTCCTCCATGGAACAGTTCGTGGGGGGTGAAACCCGTAGAAGAGCTCCGCTGTGAGTTCATGGACAGTACTGCCCAGGGCACTAGGCGTACCCAGTTTTTGGTGCGCTGCTGTTTCATCAGGATTCTTAAGTTTTGCTCCACCACACGGTTCTGTCTCTCACAGAGAGGGTTAGACGTGTGAGTATAGGGCACACCTGTGGTTACCTCCACGTTGAGGGCATTTAGCACTCGTTTGTACCACCCAGTGTCACTGCGGATGCGTACATCTTCATCAGAGTGCACCTGTTTAGGTGCTCCATAGGGTTCGAACCATTGTTCGACCAACATTTTTACAGTCTGCTCACCTGTGATTTTCTTATTGCAAGGGAACACACGGGTGAAGCGAGATAGACCACAGGTGACCACGAGGCAACTATCATAGCCGCCAAAGCGTGGTAGGCCGTGGATGTAATCCAGGTAGAGAAGAGAATTAGCACAATAGGGTATGGGTAAGCTGGAGATCAAGCCCCTATCCCTACTGTCGCTCTGCTTGCTGGCATGACAGCCACAAGCATCCACAATAGTCTGCATACGCGACCTCAGTTCAGTCAGGGTTAGACTAGAGTAGAAACACTCACGGAAGAAGTCCACCGAGCGATTATCGCCAGTGTGACCAGAACTGAGATGGGACCACTGTAGGCACCCATCCAGTCGTGCCTCAGGCACCACAATTCGGTCCTCGTAGAAGAGGTACTGATTGTTTTTATACCACTGGTGCCCGTCAATGACACGGGGTTCGAGACCAGTGCTGAGGGTTTGGAGAATTTCTTCATACTCTGACTGATAGTTGGTTAGACTCCAACCCTCCAGGATTCCAGCAGTGCGCATGGACAGGTCAAGCTGGACATCCATACGCTGGAAAGCCTCTTTGGCGAGCGCCTCAGAGCTCTCACCAATAAGCGCATCGAAGTTGTTGCGCGATATATAGTCAGACAGTTCATTCTTAATCCCGGGGATATGATGCACTGTCAGCCTGAACTGGCTCAGGTAAGTCCACCACCGTTTCAGCTTTGCTTTTTCTGGTGGTGGGCCCTTCTGAAAAGACTTGACAGGCTCCTGGTAACACAGCCAGACAAGAGGGTTAGATCCCAGGAGTCGGGATTGGGACGGTAGCACCAACATACCGGCCAGGAGTTCCTGGTCATAGGTGCTGTAATTGGAACGCGCTTGGTTCCATTTCCAATTCCAGTGTCCAAGTGGCACCAGTCGCCACTCACTGGTAGGATAGTCATGTTTCAACGAACCATCACGGTTCAGTCCAGTAGTACGATAATGGCAGTGGGTTAGTTCAGCGGGGTTAAGCTCCTGCCATTGATAGATCGTACCTCCCCCCCCTAAATCACTGGCATCAGTGATCAGGACTATCTCGCCCTCAGGGCGGGGCACTCCCAGGCAGTTGGAGGAGGCAATCTTCTTCTTCAACTCCTGGAAACACTCTTCCTCTCTGGAGGTCCACCTCCAGGGAGTAGTTTTCTTGATCAGGTCAGTGAGGGGTGCAGAGGAGTAAGTAAAATTGTGGATGTGACGCCGATAGAAATTACGGGCGCCCACAAAACTCCGCACATCCTGTAGACCCTATTTAGGGTCATCGCGAATCTGCATGTCCTGTAGGGGCTGCATCTTAGACGCGGCTGATTTCCACCAGCCATACCCCACGTCGAAACCCAAATACACCATCTCCTCTTTCATAAACTCACATTTTTCGAGTTTGATTCGGAGATGGTTTTCTTGACAGACAGTGAAAAATTCACGGAGGAGAAGGACATGGTCCTCTTTGGTATTAGTACCCAAACTCACGTCATCGATGTGAGCCTCCATTTCTGCACCCCGAGAAATCAACTCTTGTACTAGAGGCCTGCGCCTCAGTATGTACAAAATTTTGTTCATAAGCTCCTGGAAGAGCGCTGGGGCATTAGCCACCCCGAAAGGCATAACCTTCCACTTGAAGACACGACCCTTAGGGGTTATAAAGGCAAGCAGCTCCTGAGCTGCGGCGGTTAGGTCAACCTGCCAGAAACCAGAGCGTTTGTCCATTTTGGTCTTATACCTGCATTTGGCAATACGCTCCAGGGTGTTTTCCATGTTAGGAATACTCCCTGAGTGGTTCTGGGTTTTCTTGTTGACCTCACCATAGTCTACAACAAGACGTAGGGCAGTCGACCCTGGTTTAGCAACAAGGAAACAGGGACTGCAGTGATGGGGATAGTCCCCGTGTTTATACTCTTCAACGAGGCCAGCATCAATGCATTCTTGGATCTGGCGCTCGATTTCTTCAACCTGTTCCTGTGGAGCGGGATAGGGACGACGCCTCACTCGCGTCTTTTCGAATTCTGGTTTCAATTTCAAGTCCATCTGGACCAGTTTTTTACAAGAAAGGGGAGGCGGCAAGGCGCCGAACACCTCCTCATAGGTCATCAGCAGTTTCTTCAGGCGGGGGTCAAGGTTAAGACTCTCGAGTTTCTGAAGGAAATCCTCCTCAGCATGGAGGTTGCTTTTTCCATGTTCTTTCTTTATATGCCGATCAGCAGTTTCGGCAGGTACAGTACCATCGTCCCACTCAGGGGAACATTGCTGCCCATAGTGTAGAGAATACACTAGAGGTATCTCAGGATCAGGCAGCGTATAGGACTCATCGTCCTCCTCAGACCAGATGGAGTATTTCCAGGTCTGTCTGAGGTATTGCAGCCGCTCTTGGCGCTCAATATCTTCGGCCTTCAGGTACAACAGCCGTCGGAGTTCTTGAGTGTCATGCTCAGACAATGGCATGTTATTAGCAGCAGGCCATGCCAGAGCATCAGCACTCCGGGCCACGGGTTCACCTGTGTGCACAGGCTGCATGTGTAGCACTGGTTTCCCAACAGAGGAAGCGGGTTCAGAGGTTGACTCTAGATCTACCTCCTCTAGCAACAGCTGGGCCAGGAAAGCACTATGTTTTAGGTCAACACAGCTGGGATCAACAGAGGGAATAGTGCTGGCGATCTCAGATAGTTGGTCGTCAGCATCCTCTTTTACAGCTGTAGGTTCCAGATAGTCATCAGGAGACTCACACCCTGTAAGTGTGGCAGATAGGTGCTCAGGAGATCGATTTTTGAGATCATAAAGGGTCAGGCCATGATTTTCAGCCATGACCTCTTTTAGTAGCACCTGGTCCAGGTCACACAGGGGTACAGGATTGAGAGATCCATCGATGATGGACAGGAAACTGGCCCACTCAGGGGCCTGCATAGCTGTGTCTGAGTCCTCAGGCACATAGATGGGGCCGTCAGGGAGTTGCACTCTTCCCACGGTCATTCGATCTAGCATACGGCGCCAGGAAGCATGTTCACCAGAGCAACCCCAGTCAGGGGTGCACATAACAACCCTTCCTCCCTCATAAGCGATTTTGGTTAGAACCTTCGCGAGCAGGGAGAAGGGAGGGTTAGCATACGCTAGGCCCATTGCTTTCCAGAAGAAACGGAAAGCATTGTTCAGTTGTTTCGAGCAGTACAACTGCATGATGTGCTGTTGTTGGCTCGCAAACAATTCCACCTGGATCTCCTCCAGGTTTACCTGTAGGGCCGCCAGTCCATTTTCAAGAACATGACGGGCCAGCTGGTAGTTTTCAGTACGATAGTTCGTCTTGGCTGCGTAGCGCAGCCCAGACTTTTTTCGTCCTGACAGCTCCAAAAGAACGGAGAATAGCCCACTGCCAAAGTCGCAGTGCAAAGAGTAAGGACGCTGTAGGGACAGCATTTTTACCTGGGGGTTCCTTCTTAGAAAGTCGGTACCAATGACGATGTCAAAGACGTCAGTGTCCAACACTCTGCAGTGTTGGGTCACGGTTTCGTCGCCCAGACATATGGTCACATCGACCCCCCCCAAGGAGTGGATGGTACGCCCATCCCCTACTCTTATGGCCACTGTCTTAGTTTTCCTGAAAGTTTTAAGCAGGCGCCGGGCCACTATGGAAAGTGTTGCACCGGTATCAAGCACCGCTCGAAAAACCTGATCCCCGATTTTCACGAGGATCCAGAAAACCAAGTCCTCCTCTTCGGAGCCGCCCCCCTATTCCTCATCAGGGAATTTCACATCCACCCCTGCACCCACGAGGGACTTGGCCATCCAGGCCAAGCGCCTCTTCTTAGAATTTTTCCCCTCAGGGGTAGCATTATCCCCTTGGGGGCGCCTCTGGGGGACACCTGCGGCAGGAGCGGGTGTAGCAGCAGGAGTGGGTGTAGCAACAGGCGCTGATGAGCGCCTCTGGGGGTTAGGGGGTCCAGTTTTGCCACCCCCCTTGCCACCTCCTTTACCTTTATCCCCATTCGGGGGATTTCTGGCGGGCGTCTGGGTCTTCTGGCGCTCTGCCTCCTGACGCTTGGGTTTGTCACTCTCGCGTTTCTTGATGTGGCATTCGGCCTCATAGTGACGACGTTTGCCACAGTAACCACAGGTGATGGTACACCTGAAGTGGTCCTGATGGGTCACAGTTTTCCCATCTTTAGTATGCTGCTGACGTTTCATCTGCAGCATACAGCCACTGCGAAGATCGCAGTCAGAGGCATGACAAGGTCCCCCCTTGTCATTGACTGGTCGGCAGTAAAACAGGGGGGGTGTGCCTGCATCAGTTGGAACCTCGTTCATGGCACGTAGGTTGCCCCTCCCTTTACCACCTCCCTGGTTGGTGTTAGTGGGATTTTTATGCCCCTTCCCTTCGCCACATTCAGGGGTAGGGGTACCACCTCGTCCCAAATGTTTCTTGAGGAATTTCTCCATGTGGGAGTCATTCTCTCCCTCAAGAGCTAGCTCAATCAAGAGATCCACCAGTGTATCATACGAGTGGGTCCTGCTCTTCCTCTCAGAGGTGGAGCGGCAATCATTTCACGTACGCTGGGGGATCTTACTCATGAGCCACAGGCGGGGCTCAGTGGCTCCGTAGGAGCCCACGTTCATCCTCGAAAATAAGTACTCCAAGTCGCACACATACTCAGAAATTCGCGCAGCGGATGGAAAGTCCGGGAGCATAAGTAGCTCCTCGATCTGTGTGCGTACGCTGAGGTCAGTCTCATAGACTGGGAATGTTTTCTCTAACCTCAGGAGTACCTCTGCCCAAGTAGAACAGGTTTTCACAATCTGTTTGACCTGTTTTTGCAAAAATTTCTTATTGCATGAGCGTTTTAGCAGTGAACACTTGGTGGCCACATCCACATGGGATTGGCCAGTCAACAAAAGGAACTCTGCAAATTCTCCTGCCCATTCAGGCAGGTTTTTGGGGTCGAACTCCGGCAGTTCCAGCTGGATGTTCGCCTGGGCAATTGGTCTGCCCGTCTTCCCACCCCCCGGAGTTAGGCCTGTAGGCGACACGCCGGCAAGAGGGGCCAGGGCTGACAGTCCTCTTCTCTCACTCTCTGTGACAGGCACGTCCTGTAGCTCAGCCATAGGCACTGTCCTGGCACGGGGGTGAAACGGGCTGGGGCAGGTGACCTTAGGCAACAGCCTTGAGACCCTTGATCTCTTGAGATCTTGGGCCAGGGTACTCAGCCCTGGAGAGAGAGAGAGGGCAACTCAGGCTTGGGTAAGGGTTCAGCAATACCCAGCTTTGCCTTAATGGCCTCTGATAGGGCCGTTACATCTGGATCTTCTGATCCAGACAGGAGTTTGGCCAACAGCTCGGCCGTGTGATCCAGGGCTCCGTAGGTTGGCCTTGGATGATGTTGGTCTTCGACTCGTGTTGGGCCCACTTCGGGAGCCCTTGGGGTTGGATAACATGGTCTTGGATACTCAGGTCTTGTTCGTCTTGGCAGGGATGCAGTGGACGGAGGACCTGAGTGCGCGTAGGACCCTAGGTCTGTACGTGGTATGGATCCATGTACAGCCAGTGGCTCCTCTCCATCTTCCCCACGGATGGATTTGTAGTACTCCTGATGTAGGATGTACTCATCCATCTTCTGCTTCAGCTCCTCATACTCCTCAGGTCCTTCAATGGCAGTTGAGGATGAAGCTGGACAATTTGATCTTGATACTGAAGCAGCCACACGTCTGTGGAGGTGACTGAAGCTGTCTCCACCGTGTGCTGCTAAGGCCTCGGTTGTAAGGCCTTTATTCTCTTCCGCCCTTCTGCGTTCTGGATCTCCTTGGGACCCAGATGCGCCACTGAGATGATGTGGAGCTCGGTGTGGTGGTTCACTCATTGGGTGGGCCATGCTGCCCATTTGTACTTGGACAGTTCGGATAGGCCAGGTCCTGACGCTTGGCGTGGACATGATGAACTTGTTGTTCAGCTTTTGTTCTGCAATTCTTCTCAGGGTCGGTTCAAAAGGTCACAAGGGACTGTCTCTGCTACCGGAAAGATGTCCTTGAATTATGCCCTAGGTCTTTTGATGTATTCCTGCAGGTTTTGTAGTTGAAAACCCCAAACCAAAGCAGCAAGTAGAGCAAGGACTGAATGTGGATCGAATCAATGATTGGTTTTGGAATCCAGTGTAACACAGAAGGGCTGCAGATAGACAAAGCAGGTTTATGCACATAGATTCAATCACAAATAAATAATACAAAAGGTTTTATATGAAAATTGGTCTGACTCTTGCCTCAGAGGTTGCAATAGGCACTTCATGTGCACTCATTTGGGTGAAATGGTGCTGGTTAGGACTGAGGGGCATGTATGTCAGGACCACACAGAAAATGACTTGGCCAAGCAACTGAATTCAGAAACAGTTACAAAGTAGGACCACAATAAGTGGTAGAAACAATTGAGTATAGGGGTCTTGGGGTGGGAGACCACTAGGCTTAACCTCCAAGGCCTACAAGCATGAAATGCCTGATTTATTTTGGTATGTCCTCCATGAAGGAAGGTACCTCCGCTCAGTTGAGTGGTAGGGGTGAACTTCATGGGGGGGCTAGGGTCACAACCCTAGTTACTTTGAGAAAGTGTACTTTAGGCAACAAAAGAGAGATGAAAACACTTCAGTTTGTCTTAGCATCAACAAAGGGTTTTAAGGGGGGCTTAGCCTGGATCAAGCCCTCCAAGAAAGACATGGCAGTGACTTTTTCCTACTCCTAAGGGTCGTGTGTTTAAGTGGAAGGTCATGCCTTTTGGGGTGGCTAATTTCCCGGCACCCTTCCAACAACTGATGAACAAAATTTTGTACATACTGAGGCGCAGACCTCTAGTACAGGAGTTGATTTCCCGAGGGGCAGAAATGGAGGCCCACATCGATGACGTGAGTTTGGGTACCAATACCTAAGAGGACCATGTGCTCCTCCTACGTGAGTTTTTCATTGTTTGTCAGGAAAACAATCTCCGAATCAAACTGGAAAAATGCGAGTTCATGAAAGAGGAGATGGAGTATTTGGGTTTCGATGTGGGGTACGGCTGGTGGAAACCAGCCGCGTCTAAGATGCAGCCCCTACAGGACATGCAGATTCGCGATGACCCTAAGAAGGGTCTACACAACGTGAGGAGTTTTGTGGGCGCCCGTAACTTCTAGAGGTGCCACATCCACAATTTTACCTACTCCTCTGCCCCTCTCACTGACCTAATCAAGAAAACTACTCCCACCAGGTGGACCACCAGAGGGGAGGAGTGTTTCCAGGAGTTGAAGAAGAAAATTGCCTCCTCCAACTGCCTGGGTGTACCCCGCCCTAATGGCGAGATAGTCCTGAACACTGATGCCAGTGATGTAGGGGGGGGTGGAACAATATACCAATGGCAGAAGCTTAACTCAGCCGAACTAACCCACTGCCACTATCGTACCAATGGACTGAACCGTGATGGCTCCTTGAAGCACGACTATCATTCCAGTGAGTGGCGACTTTTGCCACTGGGACACTGGAACTGGAGATGGAACCAAGCGCATTCCAATTACAGCACCTACGACCAGGAACCCCTGGTTGGTATGTTGGTTCTCTCATCACACTCCCGACTATTGGGATTTGATCCTATTGTCTGGCTCTGTGACGAGGAACCGGTGAAGTCCTTTCAGAAGGGCCCACCACGGGAGAAACCGAAACTATAACGGTGGTGGACTTACCCGCACCAGTTGAGGCTGACAGTGCATCATATCCCTGGTATAAGAAATGAACTGTCTGACTATATATCGCGCAACAACTTCGGTGCGCTTATTGGTGAGAGCACTGAGGCACTGGCCAAAGAGGCTTTCCAGCGTATGGATGTCCAGCTTGACCTGTCTATGCGGACTGCTGGAATCCTCGAGGTTTGGAGCCTGACTGACTATCAGTCAGAGTATAAAGAAATTCTTGAGACCCTCAGCACTGGTCTCGAACCCCGTGTCATTGACGGGCACCAGTGGTATAAAAACAACCACTACCTCTTCTACGAGGAACGTATAGTCTTGCCTGAAGCACGACTCGATGGGTGCCTACAGCCGTCCCATCTCAGCTCAGGTCACACTGGCGCTAATCGCTCACTGGACCCCTTCCGTGAGTGTTTCTCTTCTGGTCGAACCCTGACTGAACTGAGGTCCCGTATGCAGACCATTGTGGATGCTTCTGGCTGTCATGCCAGCAAGCAGAGCGACAGTAGGGATAGGGGACTGATTTCCAGCTTACCAATACCGTGTTGTACTAACTTTCTTCTCTACGTGGATTTCATCCACAGGCTACCTCGCTTTGGCGGCTATGATAGTTGCCTAGTGGTCACCTGTGGCCTGTCCCGCTTCACCCGTGTGTTCCCTTGCAATAAGAAAATCACGGGTGAGCAGACTGTGAGAATGTTGGTCGAACAATGGTTCGAACCATATGGAGCACCCAAACAGGTGCACTCTGATGAGGATCTACGCATCCGCAGTGACACAGGATGGTACAAACGAGTGCTAAATGCCCTCATCGTTGAGGTAACCACAGGTGTGCCCTATACCCACACGTCTAACCCTGTTTGTGAGAGACAAAACCGTGTGGTGGAAAGGAACCTGAGAATCTTGATGAAACAGGAACATACCAAGAATTGGGTACGCCTAGTGCCCTGGGCAGTGCTGACCATGAACTCTGGGAGGAGCTCTTCGACGGGTTTCACCCCCCACGAGCTGTTCCATGGAGGACTACCCGCTTGGTTCTTCAAAGCCCCCTTTCCTGAGGACTTCAAGAGCCCTGTTTGGGATTGGCTGGAACACAAGCAGTCTATGGCCAACCAGGCTGGGACTAACCTGAGACATATCCGTGACGGTGAACTGAGCCGACGAAATCCCCTACGGCGACCCGCCACTTTCAAGGTTGGTGACCTTGTTTTGGTTCACCATTCACGCCTAACCTCCTGGCCCCGCAACTGCATATAGGACCCTTATTTTGGGCCCTATCGTATCATCAGGATAGATGGATGTAGGATCCATGTGAGGTGCAGTCCACGTGTAGGTGGTGAACAGCTTTGTGCGCCTAATCAGTTGAGGCACTATCACTCCCCTGACAATTTGTCCTGGGATGAGTGGCGCCTCAGCGTCAGTGAGGACGGGCGTATCTACCTAGAGAACGCTGCAAGCCCAGAGGAGGCAGACGAACTTCAAGGGATGACTGGCGATGAGATGGCAGTCGATGGCTACTACGTGGTTGCAGGTATTGCCCGCCACGAGTCCAAACGGGCCCCGAAATTCCTAACCCTGTGGGATGGCTATGGGCTATCTGAGGCGACCTGGGAACCCATGTCCGCCTTTATACAGCCAGATGGGAATATCCACCCCAACGTTTGCTCCTACCTCGTTGAGAACTACGAGGGACAGCTACTAACCCGTGCTGGGACTCGGTCTCAGCAGAGGAAGAAAAACTAAACTCCTTTTGCCTACCTATTTACGGTTTTCCAACCTCCCAGGAGCGATGAGCACTCTTGTGCTGAATAGCTAGGCTTACTCAGTGTGTGCCAGGACAGGTTCAGAACTCCTGTAGAGCTTCACTTACGGTGAATGTACTAACTCCCACCCTCAGTCCGGTTCGGCACTCCAAACACCTATACATCCGCTGCTTGCGGAGCACTATTCCTGCCATGGCTCTGCCCTGCAGTCCCATGGTTATGGTTACCAGCGTGGATCAGGTTTGCAGCCAACCGACGAGTGTGTGCCTTGTTGACCATGTGTTGCATGGGAACTGCCCTGATGTTATGACCTTGGGGAGCCAACGAAGAGCGGTGGCTTACTACTCCAGGAAGGAATTACAAGCAAGGTCTTATGAAGCAAGGTGTGTCCACCTCCCTTGGGGACAAGCATGCCAACAGTTAGGACCCCTGACTGGTCCAGACCCATGGGGTTCTACCCTTCCTTACAGGGTTTACCATACCCCTAAGTGTGCTACGTATGTCTGTATGTGTCTCACCCCTCTCCCCGGCGTGGCTCCAGGAGACCGGGCCTCGCTGACGTCAGACCGAAGGTCCTAATCAGGTACTATTACCACTCCTATGGCGCCCAGTTTCTGTGCTGGCGCCTATCCTTGGGGGAAGACGGCAAAAGCCCTACCTACTAGAGGGGAGGGGTGGCCAAGTGTGCTAAGGGCATACTGAACGCCCATTTGTTCTAAAGGCCAAAAGCTAACGCACTCCCCTGCCCACGTGGAAAAGCACCCGGGACAGGAGACACCACTACACTACACACACTAACGCCAGTACCAGCCTTCGAAGGCAGGGTGAGCACTCAGCACTTGCACTCAACACCTGCCAGGCTTGCTGACCCTAACACCTACACACGCTACTGGGTGGCCATGACAAAGAGGTCACGGGCCCTACTGGCTCCCCTGTGCAATTACAACAGAACACAGCGCTACTAAGCGACGGTGGCCTAACAGGGAAGCCACTACGCGTTTCCCTGTCAGGGCTTGGAGGGAAGGAGTGCTCTTTTTGCGTGCACAGCGCGTATGATGAACAAGTCGGACTGCCTTTGCCACTCCTGTCTGAGGCACAGTTTTTTTTTGTTGTGATCTGCGCCGCATGGTTTAGTGCGGCAGGGAACTGCACCAATCACCCTTACCTGCCCACCTGTAAATCAAAGGCAAATGAACTGGGTAAGCGGCTGAGGAACCAAGACAGCCTCCACGTGTTATACGCTTCTTAGGCTGCCCTATAATACGCTGTCCTCTTACCCAGTTACAAGCAAGCAAGCTTAAGGAACTCCACCCGTTCTCTTAAAGAATGTGGGGTGGAGCCCCTGGGTAACCTAAACAAGAGTTGTACCGTGCGCAACACGCGTGGCTTAGGCTTTAATGCGTCATATGCATGCACAGGTATGCACGAGTTTTTTAAGCTCTCTTTGTTGCACCGAATCTAACCCACAACAACGAAGCATAGCGTGACTCCACCAGGAGGTGAGCTCCCCCTGGGCTTACCTAGCTTACTCACCACGCATCATGTGAATGCCAAAGGTAACACAAACGCAAAACAACTCTAAGCGTTTGAACAACCCTACAGCAAATTATAAACAACCCTAATCGATTAATGCATTGTGTGTCATGCATGCCTTTCTCATCTTTTTTCTTGCAGAAAAAGGAGAAGGAATAGCGCACTGCACAGCGCAAAACAAGCCTAAGCGTCTTAAGCAACCCTATTTGAACGCTACGGCAACACAAACACGAGCAGGCACCTTCTTTTCTGACCTGTGAAGAGAAGAGAAGGGTGGATTGGGGCACAGTGGAAGCGACACAATGTGTGAATGCCTGAATTAGGCACATGCATTTTGAGCACAGCGCATACACTAACCCTACATGCGCGCTGCGTGCTCCATTCGCTTCGCATACCTTTCATCTCAGTTTTGACCTGTGCAGAGCAAAGGAAGTGAACACCCGAACCCCCAACGAACACAACGGTGGCAAGCCTAGCGTTTTAACGAAGCAACCAACACAAACGCAATGCATGCGTGTGACATGACACTAACATACCTGAGAAGTGGGTTGTCTACTTGCTCTGTGGTGTGGGTTGCTGTTCAGCCCCTTTTCCTAAAGTTTATAAAATCTTTGATGCAACCGTGCAAAAATTTCTCTTAAAACTTTAAAAACTACGGCTCATACGTTCTTTTTCTGGAGCCGTTTACACTTGCCCAACTTTTTTTTGGAGTCCGCTTCTGTTGCGCTTTTCTGCGACTTTAGGTTTTGGTCTAAAAATGATGATTTCTAACGTCGTTTTGTCACTCTTTAGCGATTCGACTTCTTAAATCGCTACCACTTTCGCTAAACCACAGGATTCACTCCCTGTTGGTTCCCTTTTCTAGTTTCTTCAGCTCCTGGAGATTTGTGTACTCTATGGGGAGTATTGCTCCGCCCTGGCCCTTGGTCAGGACGTTTATACAGCGATAGCCGTTCGCATTAGAGCGTTCGACTGTACCCTAGTGGGCAAGTATGTGTGCTCTAGGGAGGGAGTCCCGGGTTCAAACCCCACTACCCTCAAACTTTTGCCAAAAGGTTTCGCCGCACGCTGGCGACTTTTGAGGAATCCTCCAGAAAAGGGACATCATACACAGTACATTACACTGTTTTTCGAGGGTACCTACAGTGTGATAGGCTTCTATGAACTGATGGGAATGTTTTTGGTTGGTTGAATGCATTTTCTGTGGTAATTTTGGGGACATTTCAGAATAGCTCTTGGTCCTACTAGCTTGATCAACTAGTACTCCAGGGGGGAGTAAGAGAAAGTCGCTGCCATGTCTTTTTTGGAGGTCTTGATCCAGGCCAAGCCCCCCTTAAAACCCTTTTTTTGATGCTAAGACTTACTTAAGTAATTTTATCTCTCTTTTAGAGCTTAAAGTACACTTTGTCAAAGTAACTAGGGTTATAACCCCAGCCCCCCCATGAAGTTCACCCCTAAAGGGGAAAGGCTGCTGCGCCAAAAAATGCAGCCTGGGAACTGTGGGCCCCCTTTGATGTAGAGTCAGATGTCAGCAGTTCAATTCTGCCTGGGAACTCTGACATTCCTCTCCAGGCAGGTGCCCTTCTTATACTTTGCATGTATTTGCACCCTGAATCAGCAAGGAATGCTGTTTTCTACGCCTGTGTTTGATTTCTGGAAGTGCAGATGCCTGAGCTCTGTGTTCATTATGCACTTGGTGCGATGTTGAACTGATTGAGAGAACCAGATGCTCAGATGCTCAGAGTGGTGCGGCTTGTTGCAATCGTCCTTTGTTTTCATTACCATTGGTGGTTCCTTGGATTCCAATACACGAACGTTTTGTAGGATCATTGAAGACCGCCGGGGTCGGGGACGGATCCACTGAAACGTGTTTGCAGTTGTATTGGAGCAACATATCGGGGGTTGCAGGGCCACCAGCACAAAGAAAAACAGTTTCCGCGCAAAAATGGCCATGAATTGCCATTTTTTGCGGAAAGCAGTGTTTCTTTTGGTATTCAATATGCACCTTGTGATTGACGACGGCCGGGGTTGGGGACGGACCCACTGAAACGTGTTTGCAGTTGTATTGCAGCAATATATCGGCAGATGCAGGGCCGCCAGCACAAAAAGAATCATTTTTCGCCCAAAAATTGCCGATTTTTTGCCGAAAACAATGTTCTTTTTCGTTCTCATTATGCATTTTGTGATTGACGACCGCCGGGGTTGGGGACAACCACTCAAACGTGTTTGCAGTTGTATTGCAGCAACATATCGGGGGTTGCAGGGCCGCCAGCACAAAAAAAACAGTTTTCGCCCCAAAATGGCCATGAATTGCCAATGTTTTGCCGAAAACAGTGTTTTCTTTGGTATTCATTATGCACTTTGTGATTGACGACCGCCGGGGTCGGGGACGGACCCACTGAAACGTGTTTGCAGTTGTATTGCAGCAACATATCGGGGCTTGCAGGGCCGCCAGCAGAAAAAAAAACAGTTTTCTCCCAAAAAAGGGCCAAAAATTGCCAATTTGTTGCCGAAAATAGTGTTTCCTTGGCCGGGGTCGTGAGTTGTAGGGCCTCATACCCTCTTCTGAGGGTGTCCGACACACTGAAACGTGTTTGGAGTTGTATTGGAGCAACCAAAAGCAAAAATCACTTAGCCTTGGTTTTTGTAAGTGAAATCAGCTTCCGTCTAGAGGTTTGGGTACTAGGGTGCTCCCGGAAAGGTTAAGAACGCATTGAGAATGGTATGGGTAAATAATGATTGCAATTGAACTTCGTTTCCTTGCTTAGATGTGCCTTGGTGTCATGCATTCAACCAAACTACGTGATTTTTGCCAAAATATCACTTATGCTTGGTTTTTGTAAGTGAAATCAGCTTCCGTCTAGAGATTTGGGTACTAGGGTGCTCCCCAAAAGGTTAAAAACGCATTGAGAATGGTATGGGTAAAGAATGATTGCAAGTTAGAAGGATAAATGCATGCAGTAAGAACAGTGAAAAAGCTGTGAAAAAGAAGTGGAATCGGTGCAAGCAGTTAAAAAGGATGGGGTGCCAAGAGGTGCCATCCCGGTCGTGCTAATGCGCAATTTGGCTGTGGGGAACACTTATACGATAATAATTTATGTCCAAGGTGGCAAGTTAGAAGGAAGTGAAATCAGTGAAAAAGGTTCTGAAAAAGAAGTGGAATCAGTGCAAGCAGTGAAAAAAGATGGGGTGCCAAGAGGTGCCATCCCGGCTGTGCTAATGCGCAATTCGGCTGTGGGGAACACTTATACGATAATAATGTATGTCCAAGGTGGCAAGTTAGAAGGAAGTGAAATCACTGAAAAAATTCCGAAAAAGAAGTGAAATCAGTTTTGTGACGAAGGGTCAGGATGACGGTGACCACTCAACTGAGCGGAGGTATCTTCCTTCATGGAGGTTATACCGAAACAAAATAGGCAATATATGCCTAAGGCCTTGGAGGATAAGCCTAGTGTTCCCCCACCCCAAGATCCCTATACTCAAATGTTTCTACCCCTTATTGTGGTTCTACGTTTTAACTGTTTCTGAATTCCGTTGCTTGGCCAAGTCATATTCTGTGTCTGGCCTGAATCCTTTGCCCCACATTCCTAACCAACTCCATTTCATCCAAAAGAGTGTACATGAAGTGCTTGATGCTAATTTGGAGGCAAGAGTCATGCCAGTTTACACAGGAAAATCATTTGTTTTATCCAATGGTGATTTAATCTATGTACTTAAGCCTGCTTTGTCTATCTGCAGCCCTTCTGTGTTATACTGGAGTTCAAAACTATTCATTGATTCGATCCACATCCTGTTCTTGCAATACTTGCTGGTTTAATTCTGTTCCCGAACATCAAAACCTGCAGGATTTTCCCAGAACTATTAGGGCACTAATCAAGGACATCTTCCTAAGGGTAGGTCCAAACGTAGAGTAGGCCTCCCATGGAAAGCGTCTCCTCGAGAATAGTCAGATTTTCCTCTCTACTTGTGGTTCATACATATGACCACGTAGTTGTTCAACTGGACCCAACTACTGGTTTTGATACTCCGCCTCAGGATATGGAGCTCTTCCTGGTACTCATCATTCATACGCTTCCATAGTCCGTTTGATTGAGGTCTGTAAGGATATGAGAAAGAAACTTCCACGCCCATTTTGGCAAATGCGTTGCGGTACCAGCCATAGTCTCCCTTGAAGCGAATATCCTTGTCACTGTGGATGCGTACAGGTAGGCCATACAAACGAATCGAATGGTGTTTGATGAGCTTCAGCACGCCTTCTCCATCAATAGTCTTCTTACACGATACAACTTGACAGACAGCGCTCAGAGCGTCCACAATCATCAAGGCATAGTCGTAGTTATGGCACTTGGGTCTGTCAATGAAGTCCACCAACAGCAGTGCATTGACCACTCACTGCCACCCACCCAGCACTGAACTCAGTTTGTTTTTACACTTTGGGCGGGAAACCGCCATGCCCAAAAAAAAAACAGCAGTGCATTGACCATGTGTGGAAGTGGCAAGACACCAAGTAAGGCTCTTTCGCTGGCTCGGTTCTGCTTGCTCGTGACGCACTCCTTGCATGTCCTGTGCATGTCCTCAATTTTCTGTGTGAGCTCTGTGTCCGGTACGCGAGTCCGGAACATCTTCTCGAAGGCCCAGAGCCAGGAATCCGGTCCAGGATGACCAACAACATCCTGAGTCCACTGCAAGGCTGCGCCCAACGCCTTCTTGGGTATGCAAGTTTGTACTCCCTTCCCCAAAATCCCACTTGAAGATAACGACCATAGCTCATTGTCAACCAGTGCATAGGATCCATCACCAAGGGCGTTCAAAATATCTCCATAATCCTCCAAATAGTTAGACTTCCGTAGAGAACTGAGCAATTCAGCTTTGCTCATGGTGAGGTCAAAATGGACATCCATCTTCTGAAAAGCCTCTCCAGAGAGAGACTCAGAACTTGCACAAATTTTCTCGTCGAAATTCTCGCGTGATAGCCAATCACATAACTCATTTTTCAGACCTGGTACCCTGTAGATATTGGGCTTCAGCTGCGCGAGGAACGTCGAACAAATGCCTGAGCTTTTGGTTTTCAGGAGGAGCTCCCTCGGAAAACGGCTCCGGGGACTCCTGATCACATAACGACACGACAGAATGGCTGCCAAACAGTCGGCTTTGTCCAGAAATAAGCAAAATTCCTGAGAGCAATTCACGCTCATACGTGCTGTAGTTTGCTCGGGTTGAGGACCATTTCCAGTTCCAGTGGCCAATGGGTACGAGATGCAATTCCCGCGGGTGATATTTGTGGTTGAGTGAACCGTCACGACTGACTCCGACTGTCCGCAATCCATCGGCTATTCTTTTTGCAGCTGCTCCTGGAATTCGTTGCCACTGCAGAACAGTACCACCGCCTCCCACAAGAGACGCCTCAGTGATGACCACGAACTCACTGTCAGGTGCAGGTGTGCCGAACAACCTCAAAGAACTCAGTTTTTCCTTGATCTCCTGAAACTGGGCTTCATGCTCTGGCATCCACTTCCATGGTACAGTCTTCTTGGTCAAGTCTGTGAGGAGGTGGCTACTGTACGTGAAAGTGGGAATGTGTCTGCTGTAAAAATTACAGGATCCCAGGAAAGCTCTGATGTCTCTGACGCCACGGGCCTTGTCATCACGGATGGTCGCCTTCAAAATTGGGGCAACGTTATCCTTCACAGGTCTGCACCATCTCCAACCAAACCTGGAAACCCAAATATTCAATTTCCTCGTGCATGAACTCACATTTTTCCAACTTCACGCGGGTATTGCATTTCTCACAAGTGCGCAAAAACTCTTCCATTAAACGTAAGTGATCATCAGGGTGATTGGTCCCCAAAAAAAAATTATCTGTATAGACCTCAATGACAGCCTCCTTTTTCACCAGTCCTTGCACCATAGGTTTCAGCTTCATAGGGGCCACGACCTGGCTGAGGAGCTCCTGGAAAGTTGCCGGAGCGTTCGTCAACCCAAACGGCATGACTTTCCATTTGGTTTCTTGACCATTAGGGGCAATAAATGCTGAAAGATCCTGCGCTCGTTTTGTTAACTCCAATTGCCAGAAACAACTCCGCTTATCCAATTGGGATTTTTAACGGCCATGAGCGGCTGTTTCCAGCGCTTGTTCCAAACTTGGTAGACTTGCTGAATGTCTCTTGGTGAGCTTGTTCAGCTTCCCGTAGTGGACAACCAACCTTTTTGCGGTGCTCCCTGGTTTTTCCACCAAGAAACAGGGAGAGCATTGCTTAGGATACTCTGCTTGCTCATATTTTTCAGCGAGGTTGGCTGCAATGCATTCGGTGATCTGACGCATTATTTCCACATTGTCGGCCTTGCTAGCTGGAAATGGCCCTGAACGCACTGTGGTATTTTTGTGTTAATCCAACAATTCCAAGTCCATGGTGACCAACTTCTCACATTGACCATGAGCCATAAGCGCTCCAAAAGCAAACTTCCTCCGGCGTAGGATTTCCTCAATTTTGGAGGGCAAATTTTTGATCTTCCCCTGGAAATCTTCTGCGTATGCCAAATTTGATTTCCCATACTCGTCCCCGGATACGGAGTAACACTCACTGAGTAGAGCCGTGATTTCCAGGTAAACATCATCTCCATCAAAAATGAAGCGGTCGTCGTCCAGATATTGATAGAGCAAATCTGTTTCGTCTCGGTCAACGCTCCTGCTCGTGAACTCTTTGTAATGGCTTCTCCATCCGTCCTTGAGCTCTAGCCCTTGTTGTTCCTGAGATATCTGGAAGATTTGGAGTTGAATGTCCTCCTTCAAAGAGCGTAAGTCTTCGTTCGAGACCAGCCATCCATGTGGGTTGGCAATTCTTGCCTTGTCCTCCTCGACTTGCATGGTCACACCATACTCTTGCATAGCATGCAGGGCCAGACACGACATGGTAAAATTTTGTACTCCTCCCGTACCTGAATCTTCGACATGGACTTCACTCAGCAAATCCTCGATTCGGTCTGAATAATCTTCCTGGATGCTTGGGAATGGGTCGGACTTCAGGGGCTGAGCGAGATTGAGATCTGCCAGCTAGCCGTCTTCACTGACTTCATCCCATTGCACTTCTGCAGGTTCCTCACTGACCTCTTCCCACTGAATGTCGGCCTTGTCAACTTCAGTCTCTTGTGCGCCAGCGTCCTGTTTTGCATCTGATTCCGTTGGACGGTGAATTTCTCGGACTTCAGACTCGTCCTTCGGTGTTGCTGCAGGTGTATCGTGCCCGTATCGCTTCAGTAGATCCAACCGGGTTAAACCACGGTTCACTCGACAAAGAAACTTGATCACTTGGGGATTCAGTTCATCCAACGAAATATCACAATCATTGCCATCGATTAGAGAGGCAGTGCTTCCCCAGCGTGGGGCTGGTAATGGGCTGGTCGCCCTATCTGGGAGATAGAGGGGTACATCTGGAATAGGTGCACGTAACTTAGTCATGCGCTCCAAAAATGGTCGCCATGCAGCAGCTTCCCCGGTTTCCGCCCAATCAGGACAAATAACCACGACTTGCGCTCGGCCGAGCACGGCCTCGGTAACCATCTTCTCGAGGTGTGACCACGGGGGGTTAGCCCAGCATGACGGAAAGTGGTGCCAGTTGTATGCATTACATGAATTGAGGGGGGTGCAATAGAACGGTTCGGTATGATTTTTGGGGTTGGCGTACAAGTCCCCGGGGGGTCTCAGATCGCCAAAGTCGATGACGACTTGCTCCCTCGGTGAAGGTAACAAACTGTAGGTTTCTCTCCGAAACATTGTCAAGGATGCTTGAGCAGGTGGCTATTCGTTTCCTCCTTCATTCTGACAGGACGTTTCAGATAGCGATACCAAGGATAATTCATCCGTCTCTGGATATTTGTTAATGAGTATCGATGGACTGAAAATCAAACCCAGAATCGTCTTGGCGTTTTGACGGATGAAATTCATGCCTAGGCATACCTGAAAAGCCGAAGTCTCCATAAAGATACAAACATGAGGAAGTGTAAAATTGCCCATGCACACCTCCACCGATTTCTCTCCTTCACTGTACGTGCAGTGCCCATCTCCCACCTTGACTGCACAGTAACCCCTGCGATTCGGGTCTGACACCAATGATGAAGCCACAATGGAATCGGTTGCATCAGTATCCAAAAAAGTGTCACACATCCCCTCCGCCACAACCACGGGTAGTCACAACGTGAGACCGTCCTTGACAGCTGCTCGAAGCAGGTGCACAATTTTCTCAACTTCTGAAAATGCCAGATCTCTCCTTCTTTTCTTGGCCGGGTTCTCAGCGTCCTCCTGCATCGGTCTGGTCTCTGCTGAGGGGGCTACCGCACCAGCACTTGATGCGGCGGGGCCAGAGGCATGTAATAGAAACTTTTTGGCGCAATAGAGTGACAGACATTTTTAATTGAAGATTCATAAGATGAGGCTTATATTGACAGCTGCGTAATGTCGCGCCGAAATCGCCCATTTGGAATGCCAGATCAGCGACGCACGCACGTAAGATCTTAAATTGTTTCCATTGAGAAATCTACTGAGTTTCATCATGAATTGCATACATGTATGTTGTTTATAGTTAATGACTTCAACTGTCCTTCCTTTGTGCAGTACGGACAGTTTTTAACAATGTACTGGCTCAAGATCAAGATCATCAATATGCTTTCTTGCTCTGTGCTCCAGGCGTGCCAAGTGGTCGGGTAAAGGAGTAGACACAAGCGATCAAGAGTCAAGTATGTTACAGAACTGTTCGTACGACTGAGTGGAATGGGCGTTAATCACTGATGATGAGAGCAAGTCCGTCAAGCAACGACGTATCTCTCTGAAGGCCATCTGCATCGTGGCGTGCCGCCAAGTCTCTTGCAGTGCGTTGAGGTCCTTGGAGCCGGTCATGCCGTCATTACAAAACATTGCATCCGTGCCTGATGGATAGTCCTTCGACGAGCAACTGAAATGTCCTACGTTCAACGTGCAAGAGCAGTATTCTGCAGCGTGCTGCCAAGGTATTGAGCAGCGCCGCCAACTATGTCCTCAGCAGCGCTGCGACAAAGATTGCAGTGAAAGGTTCGGTCGCCTTGACGCAAAGTTAAGGCATTGAATTTCACTGTCACTGCGGCTGTGCTAGGGCGTTGCGTCACGTATACCACACTGCAACAGGACAGACAGCGCTGTGTTGCCACGGGGAATGCCACACGGCTCATGAAGAAATTGCGTTGTCCAGGAGAGCGCTGTGCTATGAAGAGCGCTGCGCTGTGAAGAGGAGGCAGCGTTTACGAAGATGCTGGTGGCGCAGGAGTCATGGAGTAGCGCCACTGTGGCCAGGCACTGCCAAGCCTTCACCTTCACGTTCTGTGCAGGCACTGCGCTCCTTGCAGCGCTCAACGACCGATGCAAGCGCTGCACAGCTTCCTTGCAGCACTCCACCTTCTAGGCGGCGTTGACGAAGGTGCTGGTCGCGCAGGGGCTGCGGAGCGGTGCTGCAAAGTCTCAGTGCAGCGCTCCACGTTCAATGGAGGCACTGCGGCACCTCCGTGCAGCGCTCCACGTTCAAAACAGGCACTGTGTTGCCTCCTTGCAGGGCTCAAACTTCCAGGCAGCGTTGGCGAAGATGCTGGTGGCGCAGGAGTTGTGGAGTGGCACTGCCAAGCCTCCATGCAGCGCTGAACCTTCAATGCAGGCGCTGTAACGCCTCCTTGCAGCGCCCCATATTCAAAATGGACGCTGTGTTGCCTCCTTGCAGCGCTCCACCTTCTATGCAGGCGCTGCTATCCTTCTTGCGACGCTCCACGTTCATAACGGTCGCTGCAAAGCGTACCTGCCAACCTGTTTATGTGTGTGCCGACACACTGTTGTTGCTATGTTATTGCGCCTCCATTTCCCATGCACCCATCTGATTTGCTTGTGATGAATGTGAAGAATGAGTATGTCAGTTTTAATCTGTTTTGCTCAGCAGTGCAGACTTTTGTATGGTACGTGCGGCACTGTTGCGTGCCTTTGCTTTGTTTTTCATTGTGGTGTCAGTGGGGCCACACTGCACTGCACCCCTACGTTGGGATACCTTTAGCAGGTGTTTCAAACTTGTTGCAGGGGATTTCTAAAATTTGTTTGCGGTTTTGGGGAGACCAGCCTGAGACATGTTTATGATGTGTTATAGAGGAATGGGGCTTTCCTAGGAAACACAAGACATGCTTCTCCCCAACCCTTGTTGAAATATTTCGACTATCTTGAAAAGGGTACTCTAAATGTAGTGTGTGACTAGGCCCACAAGAAGGGCTTTGTCATACACATTGCCAAAGTTGTTTTGATTCTCTATGGCTAGGCCCACAAGTAGGGCTTTGCCGCTTGCAATTAACTATGTACACACAAGTGTTTGTGTTCACTCACTAGGGCTAGGCCCACAAGTAGGGCTCTGCCATCTGTGGCTTGAGGTGTTGGTGTTGCCTCCGTGTGACTAGGCCCACAATGAGGGCCTTGGCACATTGAGGGTGAATCATGGCCTAGGCCCATTATGGGGCCTTGACCCATGAGTTTGAGGTGGTAACCATCACTCAGTTTCCAACAGTTGCTATAACACAACCCCCCACCCCTGCTCTCCTCCTCCTCTTTTTATTGTTCATCATTTCCAACAAAAGCAACATGACTAGATATGCTTATTCCGATACACATCACAGAACTAGAATAGGTGGAGATTGAGGCCCTGGGTTGAACGGCCTCACCCCATGATTTCCATTTTTGAACGGCTAAAGCTCAGCCCCACATTAGTATTCCGAAGCGCCAACATATTCCAACTTGGGGTTTTATGTATACCCCCGTAGAAAAGACTTCGCCTTTGGGTTGAACACCCTATAAGAGTGTAAGCCGGCAGCAGGCCGCCAAACTACCATGCCCTAGGAAGACTTCCATTTAAACAAAACCAGGCTGGGAGACGCCCCAAGGGACAGAAGCGCCCATGCATTCCTACTCATAGCAAAACAACAAGGGGATCCGCCCCTGGTGAACATTTGGAGGGTTGCCTTTGCCCAAGAGTGCAAAGGGAACTCTGTTTCTCCTTTTTCGCAAGGCAACGACATGGCTAAATTGGTTTCATGATTAGAAGGAGGCAGTATTGAGGGCCGGAAGATTGTGGGGACATGGCTCAGGAGCGTGGGCCCAAATAGTGGCAAATTGCCACACAATTGCCCGGCTGCTGTGTTGTGGAGACAGGTGACCATGATTTCTACTAATTGTTTATACCCATGCCTATGATTTCCAGAATGCTCATTCGTGATTAGCCCCTGTACCCCACGCATTTGTGTTAACCTTAAGGCACAAATGATAGAACCCCCACCCGTCAAGTCTTGGTTGAATTTGATGAACGGAGTCGGATCGGAATAAGGGGAAACCCGGAGGGATGTCATGCCATGAGGGTAGGCCCCCGTACCCGATGCAAATGGCTGTCGGATCGAAATAAGGGGACACCCGGAGGGATGGCCATTGCCCATGAGGGTAGGCCCCCGTGCCTGACATAAAGACACCATCCTGGCATGTGACTGGAGATCAAAGTTTGGCCCCCACGCCCGGAACCATGCACTGGTTTTGGCAGGGGAGTAGTCCATACTAGACTACCCCGATTTTGTCTTACTATGCAATCTGTGGAGCACATGCCGAAGTACACTTCTACATTTTCACTCCTATTGCTTTTCTTACACTTCTATAGAATCTGTAACCTTGGGGAATGATTTTACAGACGTCTTGTGGTCATGTGGAAACACAGTGAAGACACAAGCTACTATAATTCAACCGGAGATCATGGACAGCATTTATGTTTGCATAAACCCCCCGCGACGACTTGGGTCCAGACAGCAACGCATTTAGCATTGCCTTTTTTTTGTTCCCCAGCTTGATTTTGCATATTTGGATGGCCCACACCGTGATGGCATAGCTACACACTGCTCTTGTAAAGGCGTATTGGACAACTTGGCCTGGCTGGCCCGCATGCTTTCCCCTCTACGGTTGACATTGTTTAAGACCCCCATGATGGGCAAATTGTTTCTCAGCCCGAGGCCCCCCCCCCAAACTAATCTGGCTATGTGTCCTAACTTGGTTTCACATTGGAATGAGCAGGTTTGTGAGTCTTTGCTCAGGGGTGGCAATATTGAATAGAATTTTTTTTTACGTTTTGCGCTACCTAACAACATACCTTTGATCTCAGGAATAGTACTACGGATGGCTCCACACTTTCTGAGAGTTTTTTTGTGTGAGAGTGGCCAAGCAGTTCTATCTATTTCCTCATCAGCATGCCCTACGGGCCCATCTGGTTAACCCTAGCACATAGCTTGGCAGGGGAATGTAATAAAAACTACTTGGCTCAATAGAGTGACAGACATTTTGAATTGAAGATTCATAAGATGAGGGTTAGATTGAGAGCTGCGTAATGTCGCGCCGAAATCGCGCATTTGGAATGCCAGATCAGGAACGCACGCACGTAAGATCTTAAATTGTTTCCATTGAGAAATCTACTGATTTTCATCATGAATTGCATACATGTATGTTGTTTATAGTTAATGACTTCAACTCCCCTTCCTTTGTGCAGTACGGACAGTTTTCCACAATGTACTGGCTCAAGATTAAGATCATCAATATGCTCTCTTGCTCTGTGCTCCGGGCGTGCAAAGTGGTCGGGAAAAGGAGTAGACACAAGCGATCAAGAGTCAAGTATGTTACAAGGCATTGTTGTTTCTTGGGCCAGCCTTTGGTCCCTTTTGCTTCTGGTCCTCCCATTTCTTCATGGCGTCGTCCACCGCTATTTGGGCTGCCTCCTCAATGACACCGGATTGGATCAGGAAGGTCTTGAGTGTTTCCTCTTTCTCCTTTCTTTGGATCTCAAAGCAGTGATCGCTGTAGTTGTTCGTCTTGCCACAATGCTTACACTGAATGCATGCCTTCAATTTGGCGATCAACGCGTTGGGGTCCAGCTGTCCTTTGCCTCCTCTGCCTCTTTGGCCTTTTCCTCTTCCTTGACCTTTTCCCTTGCCAGAGCCTTTCCCTCCTTTGTCGCCCTTGCCTTCTTTCTCAGAGACTCTTAGCTCTGCAATCATCGAGTGGCATTGGGAGAGGAGTTCGGAGATGTCCGGCTTGTGGGCAGAACTTCCAGACGATGATCGACCAGAGAAAGGAGTGTCCTTTTCCTTATCTCTCTGCTTTTCTTGGTATCGACTCAAAGCAGTGCGCCCAAAAGCAGAACCACGCGAAGCGGCAAGATGTTTGAAACCAACCGGAAAGCTGTGCGCTCTCCTGAATGAGATTCCTCAGTGAACCATAAGAGTGCATCCTTGCAAAAAGGTTATCGTCCTTGGTCCACTCAACGAATAGTTTATCATCGATCTTCGAAGAAAGCTCCATAAGTTTGCGCTCCTCAGCCATAACCCCTGGGTTCAACTTGTCAGACAGCTGTTCCAGTGCTTCCTATAATCTGACCACCTACTCTGGTATTGGGTCATAAGCTAAATGGGACACCTTCAAAATCTCACCCAGAATTGACAGGTCTGTCTCGAGCGTAGCATAGAAGTTTTGGAGTTTGCTCAGAAAATCCTCAAAGGTTGTGGGCCTTTTGAGCAATTTGGAGACTCTTTCTTGGAGTTCAGGATCTTTGGTGCCCTGAACAATGAGGTTAGCTTTCACGCGATCCTTGGCTTTGGCTTTGCCAGTGAGCACCAGGTATCTTCTGAATTATTCTGCATACTTCTCAACGTTGCGCCAATCGAACGGTGAAATTTCCATTTTCAGAGCGTGAGTCGTATCTTAGCCCACGCAAACTGCACCCCCTTTTTTTGACCAAACCAACAAAGTCTTGTCGTTGAAAAAAATACTTTTTTTTGCCATTTTTAAAGTACTTTTTTCCAAACCCTGCCAAAAAAATTTTTTTTATCAAGTTTGCCCATTTTGTTTGCTGTTTTCAGGGGGGTCAAAGAATGATTTATTAGCCAAATCAGAGGGCTTATCGGTCATTTTACCCAGAAAAAAAATTTTGTTGTCGAATTTGACGAAAACCAATTTTTGGATCTTCTGGAAAACTATCAAAAATGGATGCTGCTCACACCACCTGTACACAACCACATGAAAAAATACTTATTGTAGGAGGCTGAGTGCTCGGGGCCTCGCGCAATCAGTCACCTGGGATGAGATTTCCAGGCCTATTTGAGATGAACTTTTGACATCGCAAGTGGCATGAAGCAAGAATGGAGCAAAAGCAAAACTGCAAGACTTGATATGGGTTAGAGACTTCCACAGCGGAGCACCTAGTGCGCGAGGCCTCGCGCACTCAGCATGATAGAAAATAGTTTTTCTTGATACCCCCACTTAGTACTACTTGCATTCTGCCGATATCCCTCAAATGGCTTTCCGACATTCCTCCCTTTTGGAATCCTGTGAAAACAGTGACGTCAAGAATGGCGCTTAGAAACTCCTCCTTTAGGGTACCTTGCTTCATACGTCCTGTGACCCAGCGCTTCTGAGAAACTGTTATGCAGCGCCGAAAGAAGGAGGCTGGGCACCTCATTTCTTGGTAAATAAACCAAAACACACGTGTTTACCGTGGACTCAGGGCAACCCGCTATTAAAATATATTGCACCTTATATAGTGCATGGGGTGAACAAGAAATCCATTGATTAACCACTCTTGCTGCTAACATGACCCCAACGGTACAACATGAGGCACCCATTGAGACATCAGAGCCTCATTTGCACGGAAGACGTTTTGTTTAGGACCATTGGGAAATACACATTCTACGTAATTGAGTGCGCGAGGCCTCACGCACTCAACATGCTAAAAAAAGGATTTTTGAATACCCCTGACTACTTGCATTCTGCCGATCGCCTGAAAAAGGCTTTATGAAACTCCTCTGTTTTCGAATTTTTCACTTTTCAGGTGGAAACAGGGGAAAATTGCGCGTCTTGTTTTTGCACACCAATGCCGCCCTTCAGGTGCAAAAAAGAATGCAGTTTGCGTGGGCTAAGCGTATCCTCTCCACTGTCATCCGGCCACTCATGTTTATTCATACCTCCAGACACTTCTGTAAGTGTCCCAAAAGCCGATGATTCTCGCGTAACAAAGGGACTTTTCTCAGTAGGTGGTGAACGACTGGAGGTTGGCATATGCCGAATTTCCTCGGACGTCTTGAAGATCAGTAAGAAAAAGTGTATTTCCCTGCCAAAAGGTTAGCTTTAGTTGTCATAGAGAAGCCTAAAGACATATCACATTTTAACCTTAGTATTGGCCTAGCGAAAAAGGGGTGAGAAGACGTTTTGACCCCTACAACCAAGCGTTGATCTTCAGAGGTTGTGTGGACCCCTGACCCCCCAACTGATGGGACTTGTACACCATTTTCTGGACTGACTGAGGCGCTGACATTAATCGAGAGCCTATACACTTTTCTACATTTGCTCATGAATGCTTAGCTATCCTAGTGGACTGCACCCTGGGGGGCTGGGGCACCTCTTTTTGAGAGGTCCTCGGTCCAATTTCGGGTCAGCCTAGCTAAGTAGGAAGATCCCATGTGACATGGCAGGGACCTCAGCGCCACAAGGCATGCCACCTCAGCACTTATGGGACCCAAAACAAAGAGTGCACATCTCTGGATGGCACTATAAAAGAGAGATTACCCATGTGGGCAGTTTTCACATGATCGTAGGATTTTTTTAACTATCTTTTAATAAATCTGTAGTTATTGTGAGTTTCCTTGGTTGATACACTATCTCTTTTGACTGCAGCCCTTCATGCTGTGGATTTGATCCTGTGGTCCCTTGCTTGCACTGTGGGTACTTGTATTTCTGGTTGATTTCATCAGAACATATTTATTTCGAAAACCGGAGCTACAACAAGAAGCAGCAGGAGCAAGCAGAGGCACAAACAAAACAATATCATCAAAGCAATCAACAGTGAAAGCCTGTTTTAACTTTCTCGTAGCAGAGATTTTCAGTCCTTGAAGACCTGCAACCCCGTGCAGTACAACCAGTACGTCGACACTGACTCCACTGAAGGGCGAAGAAATATAACATGGACACCAAGGACACTGCCAAGAAGACAGCCCCCTCAGTGGCACCAGCCAAGCCAGTGCCAGCGCCCAAACCTGCTGGTGGACCTGAACGTGGGGAGCATGTACCTTCAGTGCCCTTAAGTGGGCTGGGGGACGATTCCCTGGAGGGCGTGAGAGCTGCCTTCAGTGGACTCTCCGTTGGAGGACCTCAAGGCAAGGAGAAGGAGAACGAGAAGGAAGAAGTTGACATGGGAGTCGAAGAGGCAGATCCTGACGATGGACACGAACCATCCGACGAGGTACCCTTCGATGACAAACCTGTTGAGAGCACGCCGAGCGCCTCTGATAACCCTGCAGTACCCTCTCCAACAACCACTACACTCCCAGCCACACATCCAGCTACATTCCAAACCACAACCACTCCAACTATGGCTGAGGGTCTAGGCTTTACTGGTATGCCTTACCCCACCTACAGTGTGACTCCAGCTGCAACTGTGCCACCTATGGCAACAGCAGTCAGCGAACCAGTGGCATCCAGCTCCACCTACACCGGTGTTCCTCAGTCTATGCCGCGCCGCTATGATGATGACTATCACAGACCCGCGGCGGCTGTGTACATGATTGGTATACCTGGCTATGCAGCGCCCGAGCCTGGCTATACCATGCCAGCGCCTGGTTTTACCTCTCTGAGTGGCCTACGTGGCCCTGGGTCCTGTGGTGGAAGGAGCAGAGGATCAGGAAGATCCTCAAACAAGTCCCTGAGGCGGTCGGAGATACGAGAAGCTCTTTGAGGAGCCACCGCAGACCTAGTGGGTGATCTAACTCAAGAAATTTGGTCTACGTTGGGGCCCCTGATAGCTTCCCAAGCGTCACCTACTACCATGGGAGCTTCACATCATCGTCTACAAGCCAATCATTTGGTGGCGGGCCAGAAAAAAACCGTGGGAGGCTTGAGGATCCCACCTCTGCCGACCCCTGCTGTGATACGAAGGAGCCCTTTCGTGCGAAGAACGGCCCAGCTGCCCTACACCCACGTGGAGAGCTCCACACGAGCCGAACTGGACCTGTTGGGGTTGACGGCCTTAAGGGCTATGGTTGATGTTGAGCCCTACGGCTCTAGTGACCTGGGCGGCGATCCTTCTGATGATGAGCCGCCATCTATGACGTCTGCTTCACCGTCTGAGGACGATGAGCCTGAGGACCCCGAGAACCCGAGCAGCAAGAAGACGAAGAAAACGAGGAAGACCAAGCGCCACGAGGGACGCAGGTCTCAGGAGTCAAAGCCTATCGCCACCTCCAAGATAGTGGTGGACTTGCCGGAGTTCACGGGGAAGGAGCTCAGCGAGTTCGCTGAAAACTTCGGCAGGTTCCTGGGGATGACTGGCCAAACCCTTGCTAGTGGGCGAGTGAAGTGCCATCTGCTCCTGCAGTGCTGCAAGACCAAGTACCTGGAGAAGCAGGTCAAGCAGATCGTGACGAAGTCCGCCACCTTCGCCGACGTGTGGGTTGCCTTAGAGAGGCAGTACCCTTCCTAAGAGACTGACCTCTCCATCAGGGCCGAGGTCCAGAAACTAGCCGCGTTGCCCAACCATCCCAAGCCTGCCAGGATTTCCCGAGCTGCTTGCCGACTTTGACCACTGGGTAGGGCAACTCCCGCTCGGTTCCTATGGCAGCAACGAGCTGCTATTCTGGTTGGTGGCCAAGCTCCCATGAGAAGTGTGGGATAATTGCCGGGCAGCGGCGGAGCGCAGGGCAAAAGCCCTCACCTACGAGGACCTGTCTGTGCTGCTTTTGGAGCTTGCGCTGGAAAAAGAAAGCGACCAGCACCTGAACGCCTACCATCCTGGAGGAGGCGGCTCCGGGAGCCAAGGCCGAGGGTGCCAAGGAGCCCCACCTGGACAGGGGACTACCCCCAAAAATGCTCGCTTCATGAGCAATATCCAGGACCTCTTGTGGTGTGATGCCAGAGATGAGCAGGGTTGCCTGCTTCATACCCCTGACTGCGACCAGCGGGACTGTTTCCTGCCCCAGGGGAAGAAGCAGGAGACCAACACCGGCGGCAAAGCCAAAATGCCGGACCAGTACAGGTGCACAATCACCTGTGCGTTCTGTGCGAAGAAGAAGCACTACGAGGACCAGTGCCACCATAAGCAACGCCTTTTGGGCGAAGCTCAAGACCGAGAATGCCAGTGGCAAGGGCAGTGGCAAGGGCAACGCCGACAAGGACAGTGGCAAGGGCAAGTCCAAGGGCCATGGCAAAGGCCAAGCTGGCAAGCGCAAAGGTGGACGAGGAGCCTCTGACCGCAAGCCAGACAAGGACAAGAACGCGGACCAGTCCGGAGGGAACCCCAATCCTACCCCAGGGGGGAACTCCAAGCCCTCTCGTGGGCAATCCAACTCGGGACCTACGACCCTTTCCCAGACGCAAGCCCAACAAGAACAAGCGAATAAGCATGCCAACGAAGATGGGGACCAGTCAAACGCCCGCAAACGTTCCAGTTTCAAGCGCATGGCGCGCAAACTGCAGAAGAAGGGGTTTGAAGTGACCTGGCCCGCAAAGTTCTGACAGGGACGCTCCGGGGGACCTACAGATCTGATGTTGTGCTTACGTATCCGTCTTGGGGGACGAGAATACCTGGAGGTACTGGATACTGGGGCGACCATATGTATTGTGGCCAAGAAGGTTTTACCTCGCGGGGAACTGAAGGACATCATGCCTACCGCAGCCATGCGCATGGGAGATCGGCATGTGGTGCACAGTTGTGGGGACTGTGAGGTTGACGTGCCTATGGGATCACGAAGCATTGTCCATCGGTTCTACGTGATGGACACCGAATCCTTCAACTTTGTACCGGGGACCAGCTTCTTCGTCGAGCACTCCCAGATTCTATCACTCACCCTGCAAGCACCATACGTCCTCCACGTGGACCATGGTGACCGATGGGAATCTGTACCTCTGGAACAGTCTGAACACACGTCTAGCTACCTGAGGGTATGGAAGAAGGAGCCCTCGATCATGATGGTCGCCTGCAACTGAGGACTAGAACAAGGCCTGAAGGAGCTGGGATACCCCCTGGAAGACCTGAACGTGGAGCTATTTGCTAGTGACAAGCAACATGTCCCTGACCTCTACTGCAGCAAAGGGAAAAATTGCTGCTACAAATTTTACTGGCCCTCTTTCGGGATGGCCTACGGGAACCCCAGATTCAGTGAGCTGGGGAACGTCTTGACCAAGGTGGCCCTGGAACGTTCCTGTATGGTCCTGTGTTCCCCTGATTGGGGAGCCCATCGGGGAAATGAGTACTTGCGTACTCTGTTGGACAAGCTGACGCTCACCTCCATCCAGCTGCCGAACGACGCCATCTACGTGCCTCTGGGTTGCAAGACGCCCGTCGGAAAACCAGGATGGGGGGGCATGCTTAGCGTGGTGGACGGGGGCGTAGCCCCAGTGCCTTGGAAAAATCCGGACCCTGCTGTGGTCCAGGAGATTCAACCTGAGAGCAGTGGCTACACCCTGGATGTCGTGAAAAACAAACTACGACCTCGAGACGCCGTAGAGACTACTCTTTGTGGAGACGAGTACGTCGTGTCTGACACTGTTGCCCCCAATTCCCCCTGCCGTGTACCTAATCCTGATGTAGTCTCAGAGTGTGGGCTATCGGAGCTACCAAGCTCAATACACTCTAATGACGAGACTGAGCATGACGCCTTCTTCGTGCAACCGTGCGTGGAGGAAGTGGAGAACGCCGAGTATGTTGCCCCACAGAAGTCGCTACTCTACATGAGGGGCGAGGACCCCCTGACCGAGGAGCTGGACCCCCGATCCAGGCTGAGAGAGTACGTGGACTCCAAGAGGAGATTGGTGGCAAAAAGACTATGCTACGCTAGGCCTACCCGGCGCTCATGGCTGTTGAGGCAAGGGTCTATGGGAGATATCTCCCAACTGAAGGAGGACCTCGAACAGAAGATTACC
Organism: Eutreptiella sp. 'Long Island Sound 2002'; assembly: GCA_964036045.1. NCBI lineage: Eukaryota > Euglenozoa > Euglenophyceae > Eutreptiales > Eutreptiaceae > Eutreptiella > Eutreptiella sp. 'Long Island Sound 2002'. The sequence goes on along the minus strand of OZ038381.1, from coordinate 149,474,592 downwards.
ACCTGGCAACGAGACCTGGATCTGAAGCTCATGAAGAGCATGTGGGGTGCCCACCTGAGGACCCTAGAGAAGGATGCACTCTCAGAAGAATGCAAATCAGAACCCCCTCGAGTGTGCCTATGTTGTCACCGAAGACCTGAGACTGTGGAACGGGCCCTTCTCTACGCCTACCAAGGGCTGAGGGATAGTACCAAGGACGCTGAGCCGGTTGAGGACCACCTTCCAGTTTCTACACACCAAGGGGCAAGCAATCTACACTCTGACGAGGACATGGAGGACAAGATCAAGCTCTTGGACCCTAGAGTACAGAAGCTGATCAGGACCTACCTGGAGGTACTCGGAGAACTACCCCCTCCAGCCTCCTGTGACAAACTGGTACAGATGGACCTCAAGCTGAAGCCCGAGTGTGTGGGTCACAAGATACGTAGGAGCCCCTACCCCGCTCTCAAAGAGCAGGGCGATGAGATAGAGTGACTGATACAAGAAGATATCGACGCTCGCCTGGTCCTTGAGTACAAGAATGGGGACTACCCCGAGCATTGCAGCCCCTGTTTCCTGTAGCTAAGCCTGGGTCTACAGCCAAACGGCTGGTAGTGGACTCTGCTTAGGCGGCCGAAACAGGTACGCTTTTGTACCGCTCTTTTTTAAAAAAAAAAACCGAGAAATGATGTGGCTTTTTTCAGTGGATTACCCTGTTTTTTTGACCCTGATTTTTCATGCCTGTTTTTTCAGTTAAAAAAGGTACCTTTCTCGTGTCGTTGCAACAAATGGGGCTCCCTTGTACTACTGTGTACGCTTATATCTGAATATGGAAGGAAAGCCCACTGTGTGTCGCACCTCGTGTCAGTTATTACGCCTTCTTTCTGCAACAGATTGCGAGGCCTCGCAATGCAAGGATTCGATTTCATTTGTTTTACCAGAAGCGAATGCATGGAAAATTCGCATAAGGGTAATTACGACAAATAACATTCTTTTTCAACTGCGAGGCCTCGCATTCCATTTCGTAATATTCGCAAAGGGTATGGTTTCAGAAATCGGAAAGCGAGGCCTCGCAATAATGGAACAGGAAACAGTAAAATGGACAGATCCAACAACTACACAGCCTGTGCATTCCCTTGATGCGACGCTGCTGCATGGGCGCCCATACAGGTCCCGCCGGCATCTCAAGTTTTCATACTGTAGTCACCGCTGGCTTCACTGCCCAACAGCGATGGTGGGCGGTTTGCAACTGGGTACCGCAGATGTGATCAACAAGAGAAATGTGGGGCCAGTTGACGGTTTCCAGCAACCAAGAATGCGCATGCGCGGCGGATTTGCGCGCAAAGATTGATATGCGCGTGTCGCGTGTGCAGGGCTGTGCTGGCAAGAAATTGTATTTAACTGTAGCTTTCAAGGAGCCTGTTGTCTGTGGAATTGTATAATAAAATGCACATCTTTGATTCTTTGAGATGATTGTTCATGCCACGTAAAATTGCGCATCGAGCAAAGAGGGAGCTGGAACGGACTGTCAGGCGAGTGCAGGCTTTCTGCGCAACAGAACACGGGTTTACCACTGCTGAATCACTATGGGCTGCCGTTGAAAAGAACAAGAGTGGAGCCCTTTTCTTCTTTGATTTTGCGCGCTTGCTGCGACTGAACCGGAAAACACAGCATGCACTACTGAGATTGAAAAGCAGACCAGAGACCCGAGCCGCCAACCACTTCAAGCAGGAGTTCTTCCACTTATACAAAATTTTGCGCTTGCGATGCACGCCCCAGCACCAGGACGAGGACGCACTGGGTTTTGCCTCTATCGGTCGGCAGAACAGGCGCCGGTTGCGCAGAACAGGACTGCTGCGGCTCCGCGAGAGAACCATGAAGGAACGGTCTGCGAGAAAGATGCTTGAGACATGGCGATGGATGGAGAACCGGCAGGTTTGCGTCTGGATCGACAATTGTTACATTAAGCAGTATGGAACGCATCCAACGATCCAGGATTAGTCGCAAAATTGCACAGCCCTTTGCGTCGTTGGGATTCCGTGCAGGTTGCCGTATTTCAGAGGACACCCAAACATAGATGTGCTCATCGGCAGCATCGGCAGTGTGGCTGCAGCGCTTGTCAGAATGAAACGGAGCTTTCATGGGATCCTGACAGATCTGGGCCTGCTTGCGGACAGACCTGCAGCAATACCGAGCATCAGAGCGCCGCTTGACATCGTGCGAGATCCACTACCCAATCCTGGTTGGAAACCGCTGCTGCTGAGTATGCATCAACTATCCTCGTACAAGGGCCTGGTTGAGGTGTTCGACTACATTGCATCGCTGTCAAACCACACGCAGCCAATTGTGCCGATCCTCGTTGATGAGAACATACACAAAAGATGCCTGAAGTTGCTTTACTCCGACAGAACGCAGTGGTGGAGCTGGCACGGAAAGCTGAAGAGGACTCCTGTATAGTACGGCTGCTGGGATCCCCCTAAATACCTCGTGACCAACGTATGGCGCCGCTTTCATTCGCTGTTTGTGTACTTCCGCTTTGGCTGCTTAGGAGTCAGAAAAACAGTAGGGTCGTACCCGAAGCTCAGAGTCATGGAGAGAACCACTGCCGGCATCCTCAAGTGTGCGCCGCATTTCTTGCGGCAGTTGCAAAGGAAATCAAACAGGTTACAGGCTGTTGCGGATCACGGTGGGACAGCGATCCGTTGAATGAAGAGTGAAGTATGTAAAGGAATGCTGAACCTTCTGCAGAACTGGTGTCCGCTTGTCCTCCACTGTGGATTTCTCGTGAGACAATGCAACTGGTCTGGACGGCAACCTGAAACCGCCATCGACCCCCGGAATGTGTTGCGACTCGTGTTCGTGCTTTTGATTGAGCTCGGGAGGGCTGCAGCTGATCCTGGTTTGTATGTGAGGACCATCGATGTTGCGTTGTTGCATTGGCAGACCTTCAACAGCGACCTGCCAGGATTGTGCTCTCGTGAGGAATTTCGCGAAGTCATGCTTAGTCCACTTGAGTCCATGAAGGATCGACACACTTGGGCTGTCACACCGAGCGACGTGGAAGATTTGTTTGCCCAGACCTGCCCTGCGAGAATTAACAGACGCCTGCTGGTTAGTAGTTTGTCCTCCGATATTGAAACTGAGATCCGACTACGCTTGCACTCGTATGTTATTGACGACTGCCTGAGAATTCGGTACTGTCCTTGGCAGTCGGGTACCTCGACGATGGAGAAGCACTGGGAGGCTGATCCAGATTCTCCGTCCGACCCTTACAGCGAGCCGGATGTGGACACTCACAGAACTGTGTTGACCGATGTTTTGCGTACATTTCTGCGGCAGCCTCGGAACTTCTCACCTGCCATAATACCATTGATGGACAACAAGGTTCCTCCGCGGTCTGATGCGCAGCGCACGAACATTCTGGACAGAATCTGGGCCTTTACCGATGCATAAGATCGGTTTTAGGTTGCTTTCAACTCTGTTGTTGTTGTCTGCGCGCACACAGGTGCTTTTGCTCACAACTACCCTTTCGGAATGCGAGCCCTCGCAATCGTCTTTTCAAGAAGTGCGTTATTGACTATATGTTGTTACCTTAATGCGAGGCCTCGCAATACAAAGTAGGTAATTGTCGACAAATACCTATAATGTTGATTGCGAGCCCTCGCAATCAAAGGATAAATATGTACAGTTTTCTTCCTTTTTACGGGCCCATTTCAACATGGAAGTGAGTTTGACGCCAACAAAAGCAGGCAGAGCATTACGCGAGACGTCACAAGTACCATCCACGCGGGAAACGGTGCCAGAGCAGTTCTTGAGGTTCTACAAGAAACTTTTGCAGGTGGAGGTCCACATCTGGAGTCTTTGGATCGACAAGAAGAAGAAGTACGGCCAGAACCAGAAGTATCAACAGAAGCGAGTGGACGAGGTTATGAGAACTCTTACGGCAAATTCTCCCGAGGAGCCCGTGACCGTGACTGCATGGCAATCCCCAGGTACGTAACCCGGTCGCACCGTGGCTGTTTCATGTGCATCCTCGCAAAACCCTGTTTTCATCTCCAGCCGACGATCGGATCATCATTGCAAAGCAGCACTGCGTCTGTGCCTCGACCCACCGCAGTGGATGCAAGTGGTGAAGGTCAACCTGTTGAAAACAGAGACCATTTGGGCTACACGAGTAGCAGTCGCCGGTCGGAAGCAGGCCATCGATCTGGACATCTCCGCTGTGCCATCGTCCGAAGCAGCTGACAACTTCCTTATGCATTTGCGAGATTCGCCGGCTGGGCCTGACGAGACTCCAAGGGAACACATTCACCGAACCCTCCTGAAAGCCGCGAGCGGAAGTGCTTGGATTCCACCACAGGTTTCCGATGATGAACTCCAAGTATGTTCCATTGTCGAATGCGAGGCCTCGCAATCCATATATGGCTACTCATCCTCCTCATGTACAGAGTTATTCAGTCAAGGCGTTTGGACCGTTCTTCACTTGGGCGTACCATTCGGAGGACGCAGCGGTGACGTCGCTGAATAACTTCGAGAAGATGGACACACCGGTGACGATGAACCAGCTGAAGTTCCTGCAGGGTCTGTACGAGCCATCACTCCTACAACGGGTCGCCGCCGACATGTCGAGACCAAAAACGAAAAGCAAGGAAATCCAGAACCGGGCCTCTGCCTACCAGAAGCAGTAGTGGATCAATTGGCATTGGGGAGCCGTGCCGGACAGCGTTATCCGTCGGACCCGAAGTATGTTCCCCTCACAAGCAAGTAGGCAAACACGCTAAGAAGGTAAACGCACCCCTGCACATGTTTACAGAGGCGAGTCCGGCAGAGAAGGTGCCGTTGCACGACTGGGATGTCCTTTCGTTTCGGATCTCTTTGGGGGCTTGGCAGTGGAAACCTGAGGCTCCGTCGCCGAAATGGGAAACGCCCAGCAAGGCGCGATTCTGGACGGCGATGGGAAATACTCATGCAAAGCATGGGTCATCAATGGACCTTGCTCGCCTCCGTGCACAACTGGCATCGCCCTTGACCGAAGTAAAGTCCACGGAGTCCGGAAAAATGGACGTGGTGAACATTGAGGTCACTGGAAAGGTGGTCAAAATGTTGTGCGCCCCCTACAAAGATCTGCAAGATTCCCTGAATCTTGTGGAGGCTCCAGACACCGACATGATCATTCTGAATGCGAATCTGACGGACGGTGCTGATCCTCTGAGTCCGGTTGTGATGGCGAAGTTGATTGACAACCCTGAAACTGTCCTTGTGATCTACGGCGAGGCAGAGACTGTTTCGGACGCCCTGCAAACAGTTCTGGAGATGCCTGGAATTGCAGAGAAGGATTACTGGTATGAGATAGTGCAAGTGTGTTACTGGCTACCTGGCGCAGGCAAGACAGGAAAAGGCAGAATTCAAGTAAAAGTACTAGTTCTGCTGGCCGGTATCAAGATCAAGAAAAAGATATGTACAAGGCTTTTGGTTTGCGAGGCCTCGCAATGCCTTTGCCATCTCGCTACTCCTCACTACGGATCCCACCATACATTGGTTTGGGTCGCCGCGAACGTGATGAACCAGGGTTTATGCCCCTTGTGCTTTATACGTGGATAGCAGCGCCGATGCAGACCAAAGACCGCACGGAAAACGTCATGATCTTTGATCGCGATGTGCACATGGTTGCAAAAGTGGCCGGGTTGGATGATCCTCCGCAAGTTTGTTCTCTGCAATTGACCAAACAGAAGCGGTCCGACCGGGCACAGAGCTACCATAACGAGGTGACGCAGCGCGTGCAGGCGAGAATTAACCAGACCAGGTTGGCGCAGTGCGAGCTCTGGATCCAGTTCAGCGTGCCAATTTGGGTTGAGGACGAGCAGGTGGGGTATACGCGGCAGGTGTCCGGGGCAGAAGAACCAAGGCAGCATGCCCATGCAGAAGCGCAGACGAAGACTTGGATGATCCTGGGGACGATGACGATGAACCGCTGCTGACAGGATCTGATTGGCGATCTCCTCGGAAGTCCACGCAGGTTCAGGCGTTTTAGGCTGGCGAGGCAGATGAGGACCAGCCGAGGGCAAGCTAGGCGCCGAAGCCGAAAAAGCCAAAGACCCAAGCGGCAGGTGAGCCGAAGCAGACGACACTGACGCAGCCCCAGGGAGTGAAGAGGACGCTGAGCCTTCCGGATCCCAGAACAGCAGTGGGATCGACGTCGAGGATTAAGATGTTGGCCGTGGGATTGAAGAAGAAGAGGAAGCCTTAAAGCGTTGCAGTCCTATTTGGTGTGATATGTTGTCTCGCATAGCGAGGCCTAGCATTCCAGATTAGGCATTTCGCCATTTCAGCTCTGTTTTCCGGAGCGTCATCTGGGAATGACAATTATACTGACCCTAAGGCAACAGTCAGTATTGCGAGGCCCCGCATTCTGAAAGCCTCACGTTTCCACGCACAGAATGTACTGATACTCTGCATTCTGTTTTTGCTTGTTTCTGAATGCTCTGAAGCTGTGTGTAATTGCAGTGAATTACGTTGTTGCATGTCTCGTATTGCGAGGCTTCGCAATACGAATGGGAAAATGGTGTCATTTTACAGCATTTTGGAAACCAGAGGCGTAAAAAGTGCATTTTTAAGGCGGGAGAAAAGAGCATGCAGAGGAGAACGACAAAAAAAAAGCTTTTCAAGTTCGTGAACCCCCAAAATGTGGTGCATTTTGAAGAAAAGTGGGTAAAACAGCTAAAATTGTGAGAGCTTTTTTGAAGGAAATTCATGCATTTTCGTGGGTAATTGGGCGAAAAAACTGACTAGTCAAATTTTGTGGTAGAAAAAAGTAGGTAAATCGGGCAAATTACCCATACATAATTTGAATAGACCCCGGAACAAAAGCGTACCTGCTTCAGCCGCCTAAGCTATGGAGAGCTGAACAAGGAGACGCTGAAGCACTCAGGGTCCGATCCTAACATGCAGTCAACCCTCGAGAAGATAGCCTCCTGCCGCTACAAGACGAGGATGGACAAGCGGAGTGGATTCTAGCAAGTGGACCTGACGCCCAGTGCCCAGGAGCTCCTATCTTTCATCGACCCTCAGGGGAGGTTCATCAAGTGGAAGGTCATCCCCTTCGGCGTGGCTAATGCACCCGCTCTTTTTCAAGAGCTGATGAACAAGATCCTATCCATCCTCCGTCGGACACCCCTGCCGCAGGAACTCATATCCCGGGGCGCCCAGATGGAAGCACACAGCGACGACGTATGCCTGGGAACGAATACTCAAGAGGACCACCTAATCCTCTTGGCCGAGTTCTTTGCAGTGTGCCAGGAGAACCACACCAGACTCAAGATGGAGAAGTGTGAATTCATGCAAGAGACTATGCAGTACCTGGGGTTCGACATTGGCTATGGATGGTGGACCCCTGCGGCCTCTAAGGCCGAACCCCTGACGGATGCTACGGTACGACATGAAGACGCCAACAAAGGACTCCATGATGTACGCAGTTTCATTGGGGCCTGCAACTTCTATCGCCGCCACATCAAAAATGTCACCTACACCAGCACCATCCTGACGAACCTCATCAAGAACAGTACTACCTGGCGCTGGGGCAGAACAACAAGCGTTTGACGAGCTCAAGGCCAAAGTGGCCAACGCTAAGTGCTAGGGCGTGCCTAGAGCTCAAGGGGAAATTGTACTGGTGACTGACGCCAGCAATGTGGGCGGAGGTCGAACGTTGTTCCAGTGGCAAGCACTAAGGAAGGAGGAGTTCGACTCGGCCATTTCCCAATGGAGGACTGATGGACTGAACCGAGACGGCACCCTCAAGCACATGCTACCCTGATAACAAATAGGTCCTGGTTCCCCTGGGGCATTGGAACTGAAAATGGAACCAGGCCCGGGGTAACTACTCTACCTATGAGCAGGATGTGCTCGCGGGTATGCTAGTGTTATTCTCTCAGTCCCGACTGTTGGGGAGCAACCCAGTGGTTTGGCTGTCTGACCAAGAACCAGTCTGCAACTTCCAGAAGGGGCCCCCACCTGAAAAGGCCAAGCTCAGACGCTGGTGGTCCTACCTGACCCAGCTAGGACCATCAGTACATCATATCCAGGGTGTGAAGAACGAATGTGCGGACTACATCAGCGACAACAACTTTGACGACATGATTGGTGCCAGGTCTGAGAAGCTAGCCAAGGAGGCGTTCAGCCGTATGGATGTACACCTGGACCTTAACATGACCATGATCAGTCCTCTAGATGGACCCCAACAGGTGGAGTACCTGAAAGAGTTTGGGGACATCTACAAACATCCAGAGAAGCGTCTGGAACCTGCCCTGGTCAACCAGGATCAGTGGAAGCGGAACAAGACTTACCTCTGGCATGAGGACCAGATAGTTGTGCCTAGCGACCGTATTCTGGCACTCCTCAAGTGGACCCATGAGTCCAGTGGTCATGTGAAAGCTGTTCAAGCAGTGGTTCCACTCTACGTGGAGTGATGATCAGCTGCGGAAAACCCTCCAGCCTATCGTTGACAAGTGCCCGTGTCGGTCCTACAAACCTGGGGATATCAGGGATAGAGGGCTCTTTTTGACTCTTCCTATCCCCAACTGTGCCAACAGTGTTCTCTACGTGGACTTCAGGGAGATGCCTAAGATCGGGGGCTATGATTTTGCCCTACTGGTAACCTGTGGGCTGACCAGGTTTACCAGGGTGTACCCATGCACTAAACACATCACCGGCGAGGAGACCATCAAGATACTTCTGGATAAGTGGGTCTCTGTCTGTGGGGCACTCAAGGAGATTAACTCAGAGGAGGACGTCCGAGTACGCTCCGACACTGGCTGGTACAAGAGAGTCCTGAGGTCCCTCAATGTCCAGATGTCAACGGGGATTCCCTATACTCATACAAGTAACCCCCTGTGTGAGCGACAGATTGGAGTTCTCAGAGAGAACGCGAGGATATGGTGCAAGACTGAGTGCACTAACGACTGGGTGAGACTGCTCCCCGTCATATCCTTGATGATGAACTCCAAAGAGAGTTCGGCAACTGGCTATTCGCCCCATGAGCTGTTCATGGGACGCCCGGCGTGGTTCCTAGACGCTCCCTATCCTGAGGATTCCTACTCCGCTGTCGGTAAGTGGGTGAAAGACCAACAAGACAAGGTGGACAAGGCCAAGGCTATGCTCCAGAGACTGAGGGAGTGCCAGTGGAACAAGAAGTACAAGCACGGGGTGCCAGCCCCCTACCAGGAGGGAGACTGGGTGCTGGTGCACCACAGTTGGGTACCCACCTGGCCACTCTCAACCAGCGATGACCCCTACTTTGGGCCCTACAAGCTCCGGTCTGTGGATGGTCACCGCATCAAAGTGCGGTGTTCTCCCCGACTAGGGGGGACCCTTGTGTGCGCTGCTCAACAGCTCAAGCGCTACTACGACCGAGAGGACCTCTGTGGGGAAAAATGGGAACTAAACGACGAGGAGATTGCCGCCCTGGACCTACAGGGCGCTGTCAGCCCAATGGAAGTTGCAGGAGAACTCCCCGACATGAATGCCCAGGAGATCCCTAAGGAAGGCTTCTACCTGGTTAAGTCGGTTATCCGACACCGCTATCGCCAAGGGTGGCGTTTTCTCATCCTCTGGGAAGGGTTTGGAGTTGAAGAAGCTACCTGGGAACCCTTTTCTGCCTTTGTGCTTCCTGACAGACGCCTGAATTCTGTTCTGGTGGACTACTCGTCCCGGAAGAACCTAGGAACGTTGCTGAGGCTGGCTGAAACGCTTGCCTCTCAGAAGAAGCCTAGGGACTGAACCCTTCGAATACCTGCCTATGTTTGTGTGAGTGTGCTGAGCCTAAGCACCTATGAGTAAGCTGCAGAAATAGTGTCCTAATTATACCGAAGTCTGCACCCTTGCTAAACCCTGGCGGATGTCTTTACAGGGTGCCACAGGGTACGTCCCGGGTCTCTCCACCCCTAGGTGCCCAATTTCTTTGCTTGCACCAGACTTCTTTGGGGCAATACCCAGCGCTAACGCCAAGGTATTGTTCTGCCTACCTACCTGCCTACTACAGGGGAGGGATGACAAAAAGCTACGAGGCATGAAAACGCCTGTTTGCTACACGGCCAAAACCTAGACTATCACTGCCACTGCCCACCAAACCCCTAAAAAAATTTCAGGAAACAGGCGGGACAGTGACACACGCATTACAGGTCCTACACTCACTGCAGTGGCACCAGCCTTCGAGGGGTCAGCGAGCGCTGTGCCCAAGCCCTCACGCTAGGCTATTACTCCTACACTCACACGCTACTTGGTGTTGTTCACAAAGAGGTCACAAGCCCTAATGGCCCACCTGTGAAAGTACAAGAGAACACAGCGCTACTAAGCGACTGTGGCTGACAGGGACGTCTCCAAACGTTTCCCTGCCAGAGCTCAGAGGGAAGGAGTGCTGTGTTTGCGTGCACAGCGTAAAAGATGATGTGGTCGGACTGTCCTTGCCACACCTGGCTGAGGTACAGTTTGTTGATTATGTGATCTGCGCCGTATATTTTGGCAGGGCTAACAATTGCACCAATCACCCTGACCTTCCCACCTGAAAGCAAAGGCGGATGAACTCGGTAAGCGGCTGAGGAACCTAACCAGCCTCCACGTATTATACGCTTCTCAGGCTGGAAAATAAGACGCTGTTATCTTACCGAGTTGCAAGCAAGCAAGCTTAAGGAACTCCACCTGTTCTCTTATAGAACGTGGGGTGGAGCTCCTGGGTAACCCAAACAAGTGTTATACCGTGCCGACTTCGCGTGCCCTACCCTTTGATGCACCATATGCATGCACGGGTATGCACGAGTCTGGCAATGGACAATTTCTACCAATCCGTTTTCTATCAATCCATACCAACCTCAATCACAAACTCCACCAAGGGGTGGCCCCTCCTGGGCTTACTCACCTTACCTACCGCTGGAGAGCGAAGCAAGTGAAGGAGAAGACGAAAAGAAGGCGTTGATGCACGCGTGTGTATGTTCTAATCAGTCAATCCTACCTCTAGTCATCGTGCAATCTTCTAATCCGTCCCTCTACTCTATGTTTGCGTTGCAACACGGCTAATTCTCGGAAACACGAGACGAGCAATGATTATGCTGCATGCGAAGCAAACAAAACCGGTATGTTTATACCTCTCTCTTTGAATTCATATTGAATTTTTGAGTTCTTTATTCTTGATTTGTTCTAGAAGCATACGTGGAATCTCTACGTTTATTATTTATTGCATGTCTCGTCATTTCTTTATTATTACCTGACATACTTTTATAATCTTATTTCCTCTGTCTTTTCGGCGCCCAATTAAAATGCGCTCCGGCGCGCCGCTTCTCTCTACGTGTAAGTCCAGGGATTTAAAAACTCCTGTGATGAAATAAAATTGCATTAAAATGTGCATTTAATGCACATGGGGATTCTGGACAGGTGTGTACCCTCAGAAAAATTCTAAGCCGTCATTTGACGGATTTTGGTGTTTGCGTCGATTGCTGCGCGTTTTTCGGTCCCTCAACCCTTCGTCCCTTCTCTGCAGGTATCCTGGAGCGCAAACAGTGGAGTAGGCAGTGTTCTGGCCGAAGAACTGACTCCTGACCACTGTCAAGCATCCCAAGACCCCATTAAGGGGCAAAATCATTTCAACGCCACCCCCTCGCCCTAAGGACAGGTCAGGTGAGTCAGCAGGTTCCACGAGACCTCAGACCACGTGCCCAGACCGTATCCTGCGTTTTGCGTATTGCACTGCGTTTTGCTTTTCCGAGGGAGAGGTGTATGCAAACATGAATTGGCATGCCCATTCTGACCCCCTACCAAGCCACAGCTGCGCCAGGGACGCCAATGAGCAAAGTGGGAGCTGTAGGTGTCTGTTGTGACTAAGCAAAAGCTGGCAACTGCCCTGACCCAGCGCTTTCTTTCCAATGTTAGGGATGTTATAGGAAACTTTAAAAAGATGTTGAAGCCATGGGGAGGTCAAGAAAAATTCCCTTTCTCCTTCACAATGCGACAGTGGTGGCCACCACAGCACAAGGGGGGAGTAAGAAAAAGTGTATTTCCCTGCAAACAAATAACATTTTAATCTTAGTAAAAGGGGTGACAAGACATTTTGACCCATAAAACCAAGCATTGATCTTTAGAGGTTCTGTGGACCCCTGACCCCCCAACTGACTGGACTTATACACCATTTTCTGGACTGACTGAGGCGCTGACATTACTCTAGAGCCTATACATTTTTCTATATTTGCTCATGAATGCTTAGCTATCCTAGTGGTCTGCACCCTAGGGGGCTGGGGCACCTCTTTTTGAGAGGTCCTGGGTTGAATTCCTAGTCAGCCTAGCTAAGTAGGAAGATCCCATGTGACATGGCAGTGAGCTCAGCGCCACAAACCATGCCACCTCAGCACCTATGGTACCCAAAACAAAGAGTGCACATCTCTGGATGGTACCCATGGTGATAGAAGTGACCGCATCTGACATAGCCCCCTGTTTCAAACTGATTCAAACACCTATGATTTTAGCAGCTTTTTTCCCCGAAACTTCAAAACGTCAGTTAAAAGGTGATTTTTGCGGGAAATACTCTATTTTTTTTCTTTCTACGGCCCCAAAATAGGGGGGGGGGGTGCTCCTACCCGGCTTTTGTCCACAAATATCAAAAACCCTGAAATGTGGCCTATTTTGGGGTATTTCTGCCTGCTCTGGGCTGGTCCTGCAGAACAGTGCTGCACACCAGTGTACCTGCCTATAGAGGATTTTCGACAGAAATTGCCCTTTTGTTGGGATTCTCTTGCCCCAAAATACAGATTGGGGGGTTCCTCCCACCCGAGCTTTCGCCCAAACCATCCAAAACCCTGGAACTCGGCCTATTTTGAAGTACTTTTGTCTGTTGTGGGGTGGTGCTACAGAACAGTGCTGCACACCAGCGTACCTGTATCCTATAGTATAGGCACAAAAATACCATGAAAAGAGTTTTTGTACCCAAAAAGACCAGAGGAAACCTTTTTTCTTTAATTCTGCACGCTCAAAATAGGAGAGGGGGGTTCCTCCTACCCGATTGTTATCCAAAAATACACTATTTTTGGCCAAAAATTGGCAATTTGTGGCCATTTTTGGATCAAAACTGTTTTTTTTCTGTGCTGACGGCCCTGCAACACCCAATAGGTTGCTCCAATACATATTCCAACACATTTCACAGGGTCGGGCACCCTAAGAATAGGGTATGGGGCCCTAAAACTCACGACCCCGGCTAAAAAAACAATGTTTTAGGCAAAAAATTGGCAATTATTCGCCATTTGGGGGCGAAAACTGTTTTCTTTTTTTCGTGCTGATGGCCCTGCAACCCCCAATATGTTGCTCTGATACAACTGCAAACACGTTTCAGTGGGTCGTTCTCCGACGCCGGCAGTCGTCAATGATCTCACAAACCGTTCGTGCAGTCTTTCGGCAAAAAGTTGGCAACTGTTGGCCATTTTTCGGCGAAAACTGATTTTTTTTTTTGTGCTGGCGGCCCTGCAACCCCCGATATGTTGCCCCAATACAACTGCAGACACGTTTCAGTGGGTCTGTCCCCGACCCCGGCGGTTGTTAATGATCCTACAAAACGTTCATGCATTCCAATCCAAGGAACCACCAACGGTAATGAAAAGAAAAGGACAATCGCAACAAGCCGCACCACTCTGAGCATCTGAGCATCTGGTTCTCTCAATCAGTTCAACATAGCACAAAGTGCATAATGAACACAGAGCTCAGGCATCTGCACTTCCAGAGATATGATCCTGCCGTATTCACAAACACGGTAATAAATTAAAATCACCAAACTCTAAACAGCACAAAGTTCTTTTTTAGGAGAGGGAAAAAAAAAGACATATATGCAGGCGCTGCTAATAGGGCCGGTACATTGGAAAACCAAAGGGCTGCATGCTGCTCATCGTCGAACAAAACTGCTGTATGGGCTGCATGGGCATTCGGAGCTGGTGCATGTTCATGGCTGGCATTGGCATGGCCATGGGCATGGCAACTGGCATGTTCATTTGCAAAGGACCCATATGCTGCTGCTGCTGCTGCTGCTGCCTGGCCTGCTGCTGCATCTGCTGGTGCTGCTGCTGCTGCTGCACTTGGGTCTGCATCTGCATCTGCACCTGCAACTGCTGCTGCCGCTGCTGCTGCTGCTGCTGCTGCTCCTGCTGAAACACCTGCCCAGGGGGGTTCGGAGACACCTGTTGAGACACCTGAGACACCTGCTGAGACATGTGCCCTCCTGACTCCCGTTTAACCCTTCCTTTTTTTCGGGTATTTTCACTGTTTTCACCTTACCCGCGTTTGCGCTTCAGGGGGTTTGTTCGGTTGCTTTGTTGTTGGGTTGTTTGTTGCAGTGCAGCCAAGAGCCTCTGAACAAGGTCAGCCTCTTGTCTTACCATCCCACTGCCCGTCTCTTCCTTCTCTGGCTGTTTGCTTGGTGGGCTGTTGTTTTTCTGACCTTTTGGTTTTGGTTTTGGTTTCGGTTTTGGTTTCGGTTTTGGTGGTGGCTTTGCGGTTGAACTCCGTTTTGGTTTCGGTTTCGGTTTCCCATTGGTATTGACAGATTCCTTCTTCACCGCTGTGGTACTGAGGTTTGTGATCTCAGGGAGACGTGTGCTCTGCCGACTGTCCTCATATGCCAGTGCACGCTTGGCCTGTTGCGGACCGCAGGACTGACACTCCTGAGGAAACTGGAAATAAACCCACTGCCCGGAATACAAACCTTCCGTCCAGGTCTTCCCTGCTTCACAGCCCTGCTTGTCAGCCAGGGCAATTTCTCTGAGGCTGGATTCTGAAAACCGCAGAAGGGGTCTGAAGTCTGCCTGCCCTGCCGTACAGCAAAATGCACAGACGCCGACAACATCCCAGGAAGCCGGATTGGTAGGAATCACGGCTAATACTAAAACAGTGACGCCCCGTTCAAGCTGGACTGTCCACCTGCCTGGGAACAGGGGCTGCCCTTTTCGCGACAGACCGGGACAACGCACAGTGGGCCTCCACAACAATTGGGTGTGCAGCAGAACCGAAGCATCCCTTAGGCCGTCATACATCTGCACAGTGTCGGCGTGCTGCAGGTCACTCCAGGTCACACTGGACGGCCGTAAATGTTTGCTGATCCATTTCCCTCGTGGGCAAGAGGGGCGTTTTTGCACGATCTTGGAGTGGGGCTGGTGGACATGCTCGACCCCCTCCGATGACATGCCCACGAGGTTGCCATGTTTGCGTAGCCGGGGGGTGTAGTGCTCCAGAAAGTAATTAATGGGGACTCCAAACCGGCACAGGGGAAACCCGAGGTCCCAAAAGAGCTGGTGTGCCTCACGGCACATGTCATCACGCTGGTCAACACCCTCCGGACTCCAGCTGTTCAGCTGGACCATCAGAATCCGCATCAGTCTCAAATATCGGTGTATTGGGTCCTGCAGAACCTCACCGTTCCGTTTGACTGTGAGACCATTTGCCGTTCGTGGGAACAGATCAGCTAGGGCTTTCCAAAACGAATCCTCCTTCAGGATGTCCTTCGTGACAATGTTTTGAGGGTGACCAGTCCCTTTTGCCAATAGCTTCTTTGAAAGGTGGGTAGTATGGAAAGCGCGTAAAATGTTTCTCCAAAATTGTCTTCCATTGGACAGTGTATTCCTCAGGCAAATTTGCTCTGTCCAGAACCACAGGGGATGGATCGGTCCGTTTGCCAACACGTGATTGTTGCAGTGTTGTACATCATACACGCTGTTGAGGCAACATTTCATGAGGCGAAAGAAGGGAGCGCAGCGTGAAGGGTAGTTGTGAAAATCCCGCAAAGGCTGCCGTATCCGATCAGGGTGCTTCCAGAGTTTTTTTGAACCATAGCACTCCACACAACAGCAATCTGCTGTTGGTGGAAGCTTGCCTGTGGTTCGGTAGTAGGCGGCATAATGAGGAGAACAAACCAGCTCCATGCTTTCACCACCCCACCCACTCTCCAACGCCTTCTCAAGGGCAGGAAGCAGGTCCATGCGCTCAAACTGAGAGGAGGGTGTGATGTGATCATCCTGGTCCACGTATCTCACGAGGGGAAGTTGCAGAAGAAGTTGGTGTGGCTGACGTGCTTGCGGTAGATGTACGCTCAGCACCTGGCATTTGCGGCGCCCATACATTTCATGGGCGTCAAAAGAGACGCAGAGCTGCGGGGTTCTGACAGCGTCATGCAGGCAGCCATGTGCTCTTGCGAGCTCCAAATACACTGGAAGGGCGGTACTCGGGTCTAGGTACGCACCTAACGGTGTGGTAGCAATTCCCATGTCAGCTGTCAGACTGAGGGCAAGACCGGCCACATTCGAGCAATTGAGGGATACCCTCATTGCAAAGTTTACGACCCATGATACATGGGAAGATTTCATTCGCGCGCGCAGAAATAATGATGGCAATGGTCACAGGGTGTATAGGACAGGTGTGACCAAACTCATGCAGCTTTTGACAGCTGACATGGGGATTGCTACCACACCGGTAGGTGCGTACCTAGACCCGAGTACCGCCCTTCCACTGTATTTGGAGCTCGCAAGAGCACATGGCTGCCTGCATGACGCTATCAGAACCCCGCAGCTCTGCTCCCTCTTTGAAACCAATGAAACCTCGCATGGATCCTGTTCTCTGTTGCCAAGGCTTTGAAGAGTTGCTGATGTGGTGGCCGTTGGACAGGCAGATCATCCTACATTTTGCTGAGGGGTACAGTGACAGGAATGCAGTAACCTGGAGAGGCTCTGTTTGCTTTCGGCTGAATGGTGGACGCGGTGGAAGAGCAATAACCTCGGGACCCTCCCTTTCGATCTTGCGCTCTGATGCCGTGTTGACGTTTTGCGCTTGGCGGTTCTCGTGTCGCTTCTCTGCTTCCTCCCGTTCGGTGCGCTCCTGGAGACATGCAAAAATCTAAATCCTATCTCCGTCAATTGGAAAGAAATGAACACGATAGGTATGCACAGAATCAAGAGAGCGTCACTGCAGAACTTTGCATGGTTACCTTTTGCTGTTGCTCCTCATCCCCTTGCTTTTGACGCTTTGCCGCCTCCGCCTTCTTTCTGTCCGCCTCCTCCCGTTCGGTGCGCTCCTGGCGACATGCAAAAAACAAAATCCGATCTCCGTCAATTGGAAAGAAATGAACACGATACGTATGCACAGAATCGAGAGAGCGGTACTGCAGAACTTTGCATGGTTACCTTCTGCTGCTGCTCCTCATCCACTTGCTTTTGACGCTTTGCCGCCTCCGCCTTCTTTCTGTCCGCCTCCTCTCGTTTGGTGCGCTCCTGGCGACATGCAAAAAACAAAATCCGATCTCCGTCAATTGGAAAGAAATGAACACGATACGTATGCACAGAATAGAGAGAGGGGTACTGCAGAAATTTGCACGGTTACCTTTTGCTGTTGCTCCTCATCCACTTGCTTCTGGCGCTTTGCCGCCTCCGCCTTCTTTCTGTCTGCCTCCTCTCGTTCGGTGCGCTCCTGGGGACATGCAAAAATCAAAATCTGGTCTCAGTAAATTGGAAAGAAATGAACACGATACGTATGCACAGAATCGAGAGAGCGTAATTGCAGAACTCTGTGTGCGCTCCTGGAAGGTTACCTTTTGCTCCTCATCCGCTTGCTTTTGACGCTTTGCCGCCTCCGCCTTTTTTATGTCCTCTTGTGCTCTGTCTCGCGTCTCCGCTTCCTCTGGTTCGGTGCGCTCCTGGGGACATGCAAAAATCAAAATCCCATCTCGGTCGGTCGAAGAGAAATTAACGCGATATGCATGCACAGAATTGAAAGACCCTAACTGCACAACTTTGGAACGTTACCTTTTGCTGTTGCTCCTCATCCGCTTGCTTCGGTCGGTGTGCTGCCTCCGCCTTTTTTCTGTACTCTTCTGCTCTGTCTTGCCTCTCCGCCTCCTCTCGTTCGGTGCGCTCCCTGGGGACATGCAAAAATCAAAATCCCATCTCGGTCAGTCGGAGAGAAATTAACGCAATATGTTTTCACAGAATTGACAGACCTTAACTGCACACCTTTGGAACGTTTCTTTTTGCTGTTGCTCCTCATCCGCTTCCTCTCGTTCGGTGCGCTCCTCATCTGCCTGCATTTGCTCCCGGTCCTTACCACTACACTCCCCATTGCTCTGGCCTTTGTTTTGCTTTGTGGCGGGGTTCTCTGCCTTTCTGGGCTTCTCAACCCGAGTGGCACGAAGTTACACAAAGCACCAAAGTGTTGGCCTATGAAGCGTGTCCCACCGCCCCAAATCCCAGCCAGCGATATTCACGGGTTGTGCCACCCATGCGGTGGGCTGATGGTTTATGTGTGAGTCACAAACATATAATGCACCGCAAGCAACAACATCAACAAGCATTTAACAGCAATAGATGAGTGTCGAATGCTGCTCATTGATATGTCCATGGGTTTGAAGCTCACTTGCGGTTTGTGCGGTCGAAACAGCTTTTGGATTGTATAGCCTCCAGTCTTCCTTCTGTCCTCAAGCGCTCGAAGAATCTCTGGTATCGCTTTGGAATTCATACCGCTAACACACAGGTTCTCGCAGAGTTTGATCAAATAATGTTTTGAGTAAGCACTTGCCTGCTTAAACAGCTCCACACGCGTCATATGCTTAGTTTTTTCGGCTATTCTTGATGCCAACGCTTCCTCAGACACATCCGGTGACCTACTCTTTTTGGTATACTTCCTCAACTTTGGGGGCTTTGCTTTAGTTTTCTTCTTCTTTTCCTCTTTGGCTTTGGGTGTGCCACTTGCGCCATCCTCCGAGTTGTCGCCATCGTCACCATCGTCCTCATCATCACTACTTTCATTTTCCGAGCTCTCATCAGATGGTGCCTCGCCGTAGTCGGATGTTTCATCACTCCGGTACGTCACACCCATCGTTGAAGAAGGCAGGCAATCCAAGAGGAAGGGTTGGGAAGACGTCAGCGCGTTTGAACCAATAGAAGTAATTATTTGGGAACCTCCTGCATAGGTCGTTCTTGTTTGGTTCCGGTATTTTTTTCGGTATAATCAGCATTCCGTACCAAAACAAGACCCGCTTTTCACCGGTTTGCACATTGGTGGACATGCCACATTCGATGTAGTTGAAGGTCCCGACATCAACACTTTGGTCTTCCTTAACACAATGCCCTGCAAGGAGCCTTTCTAGCTCCGGCTTCAAACTTTCGCAATTTTCCCATGCTCCGCCTTCTCCTTGTTCCGCCCCATCTTCCACGTCCCCCTTGCCTATATGACAATCAGGAGGCACCAAGGCTGGCATGTCAGGCTTTGGAATCACAACCTTTTTCTTTCTGGAAGGAGCCATTGCTTAGCCCTGCGGGTTGTACCAAAGGGAAATCACATTTTGTCACCATGCATGCTCCCATGACCATTCGTTCACCCTTAGTTCACTATCTTTTCACCCTTTGCTCACCCTACCTAGGAAGGCATAATACACACAAAAAGCACGCAACAAGGGCATGAAGGCAGTAAGACAATCGTTGCTTACGTATAAACCATTTGGAAATGGACCACAAACGGTACAAAAAAGGGCCCAAAACACCTCAAATGTTCATCGCTCATCCCATTCTTATGCACATAGTATCATATTTTATGTACAACGACAACACCGGGAGAACGAAAATTCTCAAATGGCTCAAATAGTTCCAAGCCTACCTATGAACCATATGGATATTGGATCACAAACGGTGCAAAATAGGGCAGAAAACACCTCAAATTCTCATCGTTCATCCCATTCTTATGCACATACTATCATATTATATGTAGCACCTATCATACAAATGCTTACAATAACAACCTAAGCCCCAAACATGTGTGTGTACGGTGATAGGCACGCAAAAGCCCACCTATGAACCATATGGAAATGGACCACAAACGGTGCAAAATAGGGCCAAAAACACCTCAAATGTTCATCTTTCATCCCATTCTTATCCACATAGTATCATATTTTATGTAGTTCTTATCATTCAAATGCATACAATACCAACCGAAGCCCCAAACATGTGTGTGGACGGTGATAGGTGATCAAAACCCTACGTATGAACCATATGGATATGGAGCACAAATGGTGCAAAAACGGGCCAAAAACACCTCAAAACTACATTGTTCATCCCATGCTTGTGCCCGTAGTATGATATTTTTTTTCTTACCCATTCAAATGCTTACAATACCATCCTAGGCCCCAAACATGTGTGTGGACGGTGATAAGTGATCAAAACCCTACCTATGAACCATATGGATATTGAGCGCAAAAGGTGCGAAAACGGGCCAAAAACACCTCAAATCCACATCGTTCATCCCATTCTTATGCGCATACTATCATATTTTATGTAGTTATTATCATTCCAATGCATACAATACCAACCCAAGCCGCAAACATGTGTGTGGACGGTGATAGGTGATCAAAACCCTACCTATGAACCATATGGATATGGAGCGCAAAAGGTGCAAAAACGGGCAAGAAACACCTCAAAACTACATCGTTCATCCCATTCTTATGCACAAACTATCAATTTTTATGTAGTTATTGTCATTCAAATGCATACAATACCAACCCAAGGCCCAAACATGTGTGTGGACGGTGATAGGTGATCAAAACCCTACCTATGAACCATATGGATATTGGACCACAAACTTCGCAAAATAGGGCCAAAAACACCTCAAGTGTTCATCGTTCATCCCATTCTTACGCACATACTATCATATTATATGTAGGACCTATCATACAAATGCTTACAATAACAACCTAAGCCCCAAACATGTGTGTGTACGGTGATAGGCACGCAAAAGCCTACCTATGAACCATATGGAAACGGACCACAAACGGTGCAAAATAGGGCCAAAAACACCTCAAATGTTCATCGTTCATCCCATTCTTATGCACATACTATCATATGTTTTGTAGTTCTTATCATTCAAATGCATACAATACAGACCCAAGCCCCAAACATGTGTCTGGACGGTGATAGGTGATCAAAACCCTACCTATGAACCATATGGATATTGGGCCCCATGGTGCATGAGAAAGGGATGAATAGCCTAGAATAAAGGCAAATCATCGCTTGTCATGTAGGCTGCTACCAATGGTGATGACAATTTGTTCATATATCACCTCTATTCCACCTCTTACAGCCCTGTAAGGCCCTCTATATGGCCTCCATAGACCCTAAAACCATGTAAAAAAGTGGCTTTTGGGTAGAGAAGCGTGAATTTCTCCGAATTCGTGCCTGCCAATCTGGATTTTTTTAGGTCAGCAGCAAGGTATTCATCTCGGGAACACGCTCATGCCTTTACTTTGCTTCCAACTTCGAAAAGGATTGGACTTTTCGGCGATTTTCTATTGCGCACGGCGGTCGGGACTCTGAAACTCGCGTACGCGGCAGTTGTAAAGAAGGTCCCTACCAGGACCGGCCCCTGCTGTACCCCTTCCACCATTTTCCGTCACTCCTATGGTCTTGCTTCTCACCAGGTTCTGCATGATCTTGCCCTATCCTGCACAGTTTCCCACAAAAAATGGTAAAATACGGCTCCTTCACACAAATCCCGATCCCTTGCAATAACCAACTCCCAAGTAAAATCCAAATCCAATCAATCCACACTGAGGGCTTCCACGAGTGTTTGAGGTCCCGCGTTGACACTCAACAACTCCTTTCAACACGCCGGTCGTCTCACGGTGCACACAGAGACACGGGCGTTGGGCATGTACATAGAATTGCACCAATAAGGAAGCCCTGAAATTGGCATATGAACACATATCAAGCAACATTGGGGAAAGATGGAAACATACACAATCACAGCCATAGACCCCTCATTCCCTGGACTCAGGACCTTCCTATGACTCGCCAACATGATGCCCTGAACCAAGTCAGATAAGATGGCTAAATGCCATGTGTCAAAAGTCACTACACAAACCTCAAAAATGTGTTCCCTCCCAAGCCTCTAAATCCTAGCCCAATGGGGGGGGTGGCGTGGCATGGCCTAGAGTGGCACTCAGGACCATGTCCTACCCTGACGTAACCTTGGTTGGACTTGGAGTGGATTGGGCTTGAAGAGGTGCCCCATGAAGATGACCTCACAACATGGCAAAATCAGGCAAATTACACCATAATGCCCAAAAATCAATTATATACTCAAAAATGCATACGGCAAGTATTCAAATGCTCCATGCATGTGTCCAACCGGAAAGTAATATACAAGGGTGATATAGACCAACAGTCCATACCCAAGAATATCCCAACATTGGCCCCAAAACCCCTCCGGATATACACATGCCATGCTTCACAAGTGAACTCACGAATTCGAGACCTATTTTTGTGAGGCTTCGTGTGCCACGCCAAAGTGACCACGTGATCCGGCATATGGTGAGGTAGAACACCGAAGCATATGCCAACATATAAGCAACATACCATAGTTCACAGATCTCTACGCACTTTACTGTTAGCCGACCAGTTGAGCACATAAAATACAAAAATGAGCATAAAATGAGGTCAAAAACATGCAAACAATGCCACATTCAAAGTAATCACAATAGTATACAACTTCGCTCACCCATGGTATCAACATATGGTTCAAAACACGATTGCTTGGGACCATTTGCAAACAATCCCCCCCACTTGGATCCCCACATGGACGCATGGGGACACCTTGGAACCTCCTCCTAACACGCACCATGAAAATGGGAAAATTGATAGTTGCGCTTGTGGGTCGCTCCGTAAGCCTTCCCACATGCACCATATGTGCGGTAGACATAGTCTAGTACTTTGGAGCTCACCATTGGGACATGGGCGAAGCCCTTGCCACGTATGACTCCAGATATCTTCCTACAAACGGAGATATATAACATGGGCGTGAGCATAGCGAAGCACATACCATGCATATAACACATACCCTTAAAAGTGGCTCCCACCATGGTATGCCATGCCCCTCCATGGACATACCTTCACGTTAAAAATACGTGGGAACCCAAAGAAAGTTTCTATGCAACACCAACACTCATGCGGTACACTCCACAGTCTCATTCCAATATTCGGTTGCATGGTCAAAGAGTTATATATCACTTTCTACCCTCTTGACCATTCTCCCTTGCTACACATGTGTACACATCAAAGGCGTTTGATGCTTCCTAAAATTAAGTTGCGACCAAGGCGGTTACAACCCAATTCTCAAAATTGTACCTCCTCGCCGTGAGTTGGAGATATGACCCTTCAAAGTGGCACCACGAATCAATTTTGTTTCGCCTATATCTCCACGAAAAATGAAGGAGACAACAAAGAGAAGGTTGATTCGTGATCGGGGAAAAATGTAGGACCACTCGAAATTCATCATATCAAGTGCAGCGATCTCGAAGTCGAAAATCCAATTCTGAATGTCTGAAAAAATCGGATTAGATTTGCGAGTCTATAACATGAAAATTGCGGAACCAACGAACCCGTTACTGATGAAATCTGACCCTTCATCGGTGTTTCCGCCAAAATATCTGGAAATAACAGTTAACCAATCAGTTACCGCAAAATCGCGAGCCAACTGACAGTCGCCGATACATTGACAATCAGAAAGGATAGCCCAAAGATTACGGAAACATTATGATAAACAAACCCTGTTGATTCCTGACATTTCGATATATAAATCTCAGACGGCGGCGCCTCGGTATTGAATATGGCCGCTCATAGCTGGAATGGCCAAGTCTATCACACTAACACATCAGGTTAGGTCAGGCTGATGGGAGAGTATGATATCAGCCAATGGCGGCTTGCCGGCACATAGATACACACCCCAAGTGACCCCAAGATGGCCACGGGGGTCCGAACCGGCTTCACCCCCCTTCTCAGAGCGTTGTATCCGCTCAGAGGTCATAGAAGAGAGGACGGGAGGACCCCAATGGGCTCCAACCCCCCCCCCCATGTCCGAAGGACACATGGAGGCCCCACACACGTTGTAGGCGTCCCCCATGCCCCAAGGGAGGGGTGAGGACACTCAGATTCGGTGCCCTACGCCATATCCGGTCTCCTCTTGATCTACAACATGGACCAAGGGGATCAAAAATAGAGAAACGTCGTCGGTCGACCTAAATAAGTATACCACAATGAAATATATAGGTGGAGATCGAGTGAAGGGGGTATATGGCCAATCAAGGCCCAGAAATCCTCGGATGAACGCCCTCACCCGTCTCCAAAGCACAAAAACAAACAAAAATGCCAAGGGGGATCCACTACGGTGCTCCAGCAGCCACAAAATGGACCAACTGTCCTTGACGTCCAAGGGGATGTTTCTCCTCCTGAGATACTCCATCCAGACCGTGGTATACCTCGGCACAAAACTGCTCGGACGCTCTCACGAATCCCTGGACGCAGCAAGTCCCTTCCAACGTACCTTGTATAGCCTCCCCCCAGGCGTTTCCGGGTCTGGCTTGACCGTCAGGATCCTCTCGGCGGTGAAGTTGTCGTCCTCACCCTCGTCATCCGAGTCCAGATCTCCGGCTGTGAACTAGAAGGTGACGGGACGTCCGCTGAGGTCTGGTGCCCGGGTACGAAGCTGGGTATGGTCGCGGTCCAGGATCTTGTTATCCCCCACACGAACCGCATTCACATCCTGCCCGACCTTCCGCACGATTATGCCCGGCACATACCAAGACGCCTGCTGATGCCTGGACAGGACATCCTTGTGGTGCCCCTCCACTCATACGGTGTCTTGGAGAGTATATTTCTGGACTTTTCCCTGCTTGAAGTACTTGGCCCTCTTCTCATGCTCGTCCTGAAGTACTTTGCACACCTTGGCCGCCGTGTCGTCCGCCTCAGCCATCATAGCGTTCGCATCCAGGGCCACTTTGCCATGGTTCAACCACGGGAGAGTGCGTGACACTTGATCCCGTAGGAACAGGATATGATGGGGCGACAGCCCAGTGGGCCCCGGAACGTCATTGTACGCCTGGAGTACTTCCCACAGCGAATTATACCAGTTCCGGCCCGGTTCGTCAATGTGCAGCTGGCGAAACTTTTCGAACATCTGCCGCCCGGCCACCTCAGCCCGGCCATTTGACCGGCTGTGGTATGCCACGGTCTTGGCGTGCTGGATCCCCATGTGCTTGCGCATCGTCTTGAACCACGTCCCCACGAATGGACTGCCCCGATCGCTGCAGATTGTCAGCCAATGCCTGATCATGGCGCTGGCGATGGTCTTGGCCTGCAGACCCACTCCATGCTTGTCTTTCTTGTCCTTCTTCTTGGACTTCTTGCCCGGGACCGCCACGATATACCCGCTGTGCCTATCCACCGCCAGGATGACACAGTCGTAGGTCTCTCCTTCCACGGTGACCTCCGGCATGGCGAATACATCCATGGCCACGGACCGCATAGGGGCCTCTGGTATAGCCGTATACACCGGGTTGCCAGCCGTGGAGTGGTTGGGGCTTCTCGTGGCCCGACACACGGCGCAGTCGCTGCAGTACTTGTCCAGGATGGCGTAGTACCCCATGGGAACTTGAAACGCCACTCCAGGTGCTGCTGCATCTTGTCCAGACCAGGATGCATGAGCTGGGCGTTATGCCAGTGGTCAATGAGCGCTTCCATTCGGTTCTCAGGGACCACTAGCTTGTCCTTGAGGAACAGTTTATCCCCATCCTCGGTCAAGCCCGCAGGCCATTCGTCGTCCAACGGGGCGCTCACAGCATTCCAGTACCTGCTCCAGTGGTCGGATGCCGCATAGTCATCCGACCAGTCTTCTGTGAGCAGCGACCTGACTAGCTCTACGGGGGCCACCATCCATTGTTCGAGGGTTTTCTCACGAATAGCTTGGACTCGGGCGCCCCGGAACTTGGCCAGGTCTGTACGGTTTGCCATCACCACAAAGCACTTGACCCCCTCTTGCTCCATGCCCTTCTCCATCTTGATGATGCGCTTGGCCTCCTCGGTCTCCTCGGCGTCCCCATGGCTGGATATGTCCATCCACGGATTGCCCGCGGGGTAGGCTCATGGACTGAGGCAATCTGCCACAGTGTTGTCCTTCCCCGGGACATACACGACGCTGAGGTCGAACTTGGCGAACGTCTAGTGCCACCGGGCCCTCCTTGCCGCCGGTCCCGAGGGGGTGTCGACGTGCTCCTTGTGCCAGCTCTGTAAGGACTGATGGTCCGTACAAACCACCACCGGTTGCAATCCGATGTGGCCAGACAACTTCCTGAGCGCACAAACAATGGCGTAAGTCTCCTTCTCCCTCGCGGTCCAGGTGCGACGTTGACTCTCGGCCAAGATCCAACTCCAAAACGCCGCGGGTGCGTGCGACCCGTCGTCCCGGATCTGCTCGAGGACTGCCCCCACAGCATAGTCCGAGGCGTCCGTCCGTAGCACGAATCCTTTGTCCGGGTCCACCAGGAATAGCCCCAGCTGCCCCGGGAGTCGCTCCTTCAGGCAGCTGAACGCATCTTTGGCCTCAGAGGTCCAGGCAAGCTTCTTCTTGCTCCCCTTCCGGCCATCGAACTTGCCCACCTGCAGCATCTTGTGCAGCGTCCCCAACAGTTCTGCATACATTCAGGCATAGCCGGAATAGTAGTTGCAGAACCCCATGAAGGATCGGAGTTCACTGATGGTCTGGGGTCTTTCCCAGTGATGCAGGGACGCCAGCTTCCCAGGCATGGGACGGCGTTGCCCGTGACCAACCACGTGACCCGCGACCTCCACTTCTTTTACGAAGAGCGAGGCTTTGGTGGGCTTGCACACCATGTTGTGCTTGTCCAGCTCGCTGAGCACTTTGCGCAGATCCTTCTCATGCGCTTCGATGAGCTCCTCCTCCGTCATGTCTTCCGTGCCAGACCCGATGATGACGTCATCGACAAAGGGGTCGGCACAGTCCCGGACAGGACCAAGCAGGTCCTCCATCATGCGCTGGAAAGCGGCGTTTCCATTCTTGGCGCCCATAGGCACCACTTTCCACTGCATGGGACCCAGCGGCGTCAACATCGCTGTGCAGGGCCCGGAGTCGGGGGGTGTAGCGGCATCCCGTGATAGCCGTGTTTCAGGTCTAACACCGTGAACATCCGCTTTTTTTGTTGTTTTTGGAGGATGGTGTCGATCAGAGGGAGCTAGTACGAGTCGTGCTCGGTTTGCTCGTTCCAACCCCTGTAATCCACCACAAACCTCCACTCGCCCTTCTCCTTCCTGGGCACGATAAAGGCTGGGCTGGCCCACTCACTGTCGGAGGCTTGGATCCAGCCCTGCTCAATAAACTCGGCCAACAACTTCTTCGTGGCCTCAGCCCGATCGCCCTGAAGTTGGTACTCCCAAAGACGATAGATCTTGGGGTTCGGCTTCAGCTTGATCCTCGCTGTGCCAAACCTCCCACGATCTGGAGGGGTCTTGTTGGCGACGCCACTGAATAGCCGCGGATAGACATTTATCAGCCTCTCCTTCAGCTCGGCGACCCTCGGGTTCTCCTGGGGCTCTTCAGCCGCTTGTATTAGTATCGATACAACCGACCGCACTGCGGTGTAGGCCTCTTCCGGGTCCGAGTTCGACTTCTCCCGTCTTCATCGTCGTGGGGCATGCTTCCCACCGATAATCTTCGGAAACTCGCGGCATCGGCCGAGTTCTTGTCGCTACCGGCCCCCATTCTTGGAAAATCCCACGTCAGTGGGTTCGACCCAACCGGACCATCATATTGGTCCGCGATGTGATCCATGACTCTCGCCACGAACTCATCCTTCTCGTACTTGCGGGTGACCAACATCTTGTCATTCCACCAATGCGGAGATGTGACCATGGCCCGCCCTTTCTTGGCTGCCAGACGGTTGTGCATCCCCATCCGCATGTAGTTGACGAGGTGGTCGATCTCGGCGTGGGACAGGACGTCAATGCCATCCACTGGCTGATCCTTCCCCTCCTTGGGCTCGAACATGACCCGCATGGGCACCGCCTCCACCCTACAGATAAATGCTTCATCACTCGTGGGTTGGGCTTGCGCCCCATCCACCATGAAAGCCTTGGTACCCCACTCTTGACCCGGGGAGGGCATTGATAAGCCCTTGGCGTCGATGAACAACTCCTCCTCTGGCCTGAATGACATCTCGTTCAGGGTGTTCGAATCCAGCGTCGACTTGAGACCTTCGGGCGGACATGGGGTGGATCCTATGCCGGTTATGACCAGGATCCCCTTTGCCCTATCCGCGACAATCTTCTCCACCGTACATCCGGTATTTTCCAGGGAGCCATGCCAATACATGGGCCCCCACTGCTTCAAACCCCAATGCCTGTGCCAGGCTGAGTCTCCTCGATTCCAATGCCTCCTACACTTCCTCAAAAGTGGGGCATCCCGGGAAGCGAAGACGTCCGTCTCGGGCGCCTCGGCTCCCAGCGTCTGGATCATCCTGGCATACACCTGCGGTGCCATTCCATACTCCGTGAGCTGAACTCCGCGGTGTCCTCTGCACTTGGCACCCACAGCTTGCACAGCTTGGACGATCTGATCCTCTTCCTCAGCATTCCATTGGGATGATCAAAATGCATAGTCCGTGGACAGCCATGTAAGGCATTCATCATCCTCCCGGACCAGCGTTGCACGATGGGGAAGGGCTCCGATGGCGTTTCCCACCATGAAATCAACCCCCATGATCATATCACAATCTGTAATGTCGGCCACATAGAAGTTCCGGGATAGAGTGCTTCTCTTCGCCTAATCAGGGCGGTTCAAGCGCTCATGCTCCCAGAGCTTCATACTGATAGTGGCCTCATGGGTGCCACCACCCATAATCTCTCCATTGGCCACCTTCAGGCGGACCGGTCTACGGCTGGGCTGCAGGATTTCCTCCTTGAACAACCCTCTCCGGACCAGGCTCAGCTGGGCACCCGTATCCACCAAAACATCCACCACCAACTCCTCTTGTCTGCACCGTACACGCACCTTCAAGTGCAACTGCCGCTCGTCACCATGCGGTGTATGGACGACTCTCACGGCATGCAACTCTAGCACATCCGGGTGCATCAGGACTTCGAGGGTATGGTCACAGATGGTGTAGATCTTGGGCTGGTCCTGCCCGTCCACGGGGCTCTCCGTGGTCGCTCCTTCTTTCTTGCCACGTCCCTTGCCCACATACACTTCCCTTGGCAGGGTGCTCCGGGGCTGGGGAGTGGCGAAACTCAGTGGTTTTGGCTCTTCTGGAGCCTTCTTCGGCACCCGATGTGCCTTCGCTTTCTCTCGGATTCCGCTGATTTTCGGAGGAGAGACCTCCGAGGTCCCACTCCCGTGGGGGCTCCTCTAGATGTGGCCTGCCGCAGCTCCCTCCTGCTGCGATCCGCTCTGATTTTGTGCTTTGAGTTCCTCCAACGTCCTCAACATGTCTTCAGCAACCTCCTCGATCGACCTCACGCGTCGGTCTTGGCCGGGTCCTCCACCATAGCCTTTTCCTCGGCCCTTCCCTTGGCCCTTTCCTTGGCCTTTTCCACCGTCTCCGCCCTTTGCCTTCCAATCGGCAATTGGTTGCTCCTTGGGCTTCTTGTCGGGATGGGCGGCGAAGTAGGTCTTGTTGTCCTCCTCATATACCTTGCAATGCCGGTGGTCATGTGCATGGTTGTTCCCCTTGCCGTAGCAGACCCAGCAACCGGTGTGCTGTGATCTGTACTCGCGGAACGAGAGCGGCGGGTTCCCGATCCTCCGCGGTTCTCTGCGGTTCTTGGTCCTGGGGTCCAGGCGGGTTCACCTGGACCTGTCCTGCCCATTCTCCTTCATATTGTGCGCTACGAACGCGAAGAATTGGGCTTCTTCATGATTCTCTGGGGTAGTCGCGGTCCAGAGATCTTGGCCGCTTCCGCTCCCTTCCTCCTCGGTGCCGACCGTGTTCCCTTTGACGTCTCGGTGGTGGCGATCTTCTCGATGACCCCGAGGTCCTTGGCCTTGTCGATCCTGCACGTGGGCCTCGTTCTTCGCGTTGAGCTTCAGCTTCACCCTGATGTACTTCACGATCTCGTCCAGGCTCATGCGGGCGAAGATGACCTGCATCCTCAGCGGCTCTCCGCGCCTCCACTCCACGTTGTTGAGGCGGATCAGCATTTGCCCCATGGTGTCGCCGTATACCTCCACTCACACGGCGTTCTTCAACCCAAACATTCGGCTGGGCTCACCGCGGTTTCGCCAGAAAAAATTCATTTTTCCGGCGTGGGTGTCCTCGGTTGCCATGATCCGTACGGCCACGCGCTTCTTTGCTCTCTCCTTCTCCTCATCCTCCACTCTTCTCTTCCAGTGCCCAGGGAGGACGTCCTTCAGCAGGTGTCGGATCTCGCTGGCCTCATTCCAGTCCTTCACCAGCTTGAGGCCTCTTCGGTACTTGCAGATGTACCGATTCCATTCCCGGACCCTCAATTCTCCGCGCTCCAGCGGCAGCGGAATGGACCACAGATCCTGCAACTTCTGGTTGGGGGCGTCCACCCGCTCCTTGTCCTCCAGCCACTGGGGACAGGCCTGCTATGTCTGGATCACACACTCATGGATCTGATCCCTGAGCTCCTCTTTCAGGTCCTGCGCCAGCCTGTGTGGGAATGTCCGACATACCCACTTGTCCCTTGGCGCTCCCTTCATCTCGCCGACGACCTCCTCGGCGAAGTCCTCCCAATCCAGGATGAAATCATCCAGGTTGGAGGGGTTGCCATCGTAGTACGGTATTTTGATTCCCCTGAGGTCGTTAATCCTGATGGCGTCTCCGACGTCCCCAGCCACCACTCCACGGAGACGGATACCACTTGTGGCCGGGGGGGTGTGAGTACACTCCCCGTACATCCCTCTCTTCCATGGAGTGCGGTGCAGTTGCGCCTGAACCCATGGGGTTTGGGATCCGGGAAGGACTTGCTCCACCGGCTGTCCATATCCCCATAGTGGGGTCCTTCACCCGCAAGTTTCCGCCTGGATGGCCTCGACCATGTCCGTCGGCCTTTCCCATGGTTCGCCCCTGCATGGTCTGGTGTTGGATCTCCTCTGCCGCATAAACTGCATGGGCAGTGGTAGTGGTCGGTGGATCCTGGGCGGCATGGGACATCTGTACCGTCAGGCTCCTCAGGTCCGTGGTTGCGTGCTCTTCCCGCAGGGACACGGCCGGTGCCGTATGCTCCCCGAGCATTCTAGATTCGCTGAACATGGGAACAAACGGCAGCGCATCCGGGTCAACACGCGGAGGCGCGTAAGGTGCCTCTGCAGGGCCGCCCATGGGTTTACCCATGGCGCTCCTGAGGGTCTTAACTCGCTCCACCAGCTCTGCCGCTGCCGGCTTTGCCGGGAGCTCCGGACCCGAGGCGAGGGGTTGTGACTCCTCTAACCTTTTCAGGCGTCCTGACATGTCCTCCACCAGGTGGAGGAGGCTGTCCACCACTCGCTGCTGCTTCTGCAGGGCCATCTCCAGCTTCTTCCGGTACCGGTCCTGCTCGGCTCGCAGCTCCGCAATGTCTCTCTCCGCTGCCGACTGGTCATCCAGGATCCCCGCGACGTCCTTCTCTAGGCCGTCCTTCGCGTTGTCCAGGCGGTCGAGGTGCTGCACGATGGCGTTCTTCCCCATCTTTGGGTACTTGCCGATGAGGAAGGATACGTGCTCGCAATGGCACTCAACGTGCTTTCCACCTGATCCAGTACATCCCGCGGTTCCCAGCGCCTCGGACTCCTCCGCCACCGGTGTGTCGCCCATGCTATCTCGCGTTGGCTCCGTGTGACGGGCCACAGGCGCCGTTCTGGCTCTGGCAGGCCTCTCCAACGCCTCGGCGTCATGCTCCAGGCTGGGTTCGGGAGCCGTGTGCGCCTTTGTGGGCGGTCTGGCCATCTCTTCCGACTCCGAAGGGTAAGCAGTCCGATAGCCCTCGGAGTGCCGCTCGGAATCTGCAGCTGACCACAGCCTGACCGGGCTGGGATCCGCCTCCATCGCCGTGGCTTCTGCCGCGGGTGTTGGTAACCCGCGCTTCCGGTAACGCCAAGCTCTGCCGTTGCTGCCAGTCTCCTCCAACTCCTCCGCAGCGGAGCAGAGATTGCAAGCCTTGCGGCATTGCTTTTCACACATCGTGGCCAGGTCCTCCATGTCTAGCCCATGTCCTGCAAGGGCTCTCCGCTCTGAGCATCTTCGCTCTTCTCAGGCTTCCCAGTCCGGCGTCGACTCCACGGACTCGACGATCTGCACCCGGGGCGTCCTTGGGTAGGGCTGATGAGGGCCCAAGTCCCCGGTGCGGCGGTAGGGGGCAGATACTCCTCTGCTACCATAAAGAAGGTCCCTACCAGGACCGGCCCCTGCTGTACCCCTTCCACCATTTCCCGTCACTCCTATGGTCTTGCTTTTCACCAGGTTCTGCATGATCTTGCCCTATCCTGCACAGTTTCGCACAAAAAATAGTAAAATACGGCTCCTTCACACAAATTCCGATCCCTTGCAATAACCAACTCCCAGGTACAATCCAAATCCAATCAATGCACACTGAGGGCTCCCGCGGGTGTTTGAGGTCCCGCGTTGACACTCAACAACTCCTTTCAACACGCCGGTCGTCTCATCGTGCACACGGAGACACGGGCATTGGGTGTGTACTTAGAATTGCACCAATAAGGAAGCCCTGAAATTGGCATATGAACACATATCAAGCAATATTGGAAGAAGATGGAAACATACACAATCACAGCCATAGACCCCTCATTCCCTGGACTCAGGACCTTCCCTTGACTCGCCAACATGATGCCCTGAACCAAGTCAAATAAGATGGCTAAATGCCATGTGTCAAAAGTCACCATACACAAACCCCTAAAATGTGTTTCCTCCCAAGCCTCTAAATCCTAGCCCAATAGGGGAGGTGGCGTGTCATGGCCTAGAGTGGCACTCAGGACCATGCCCTACTCTGGAATAACCTTGCTTGGACTTGGAGTCGATTGGGCTTGGAGAGGTGCCCCATGAGGATGACCTCACAACATGGCAAAATCAGGCAAATCACACCATAATGCCCAAGTATTCAAATGCTCCATGCATGTGTCCAACCGTAAAGTAATTTACAAGGGTGATATAGACCAAGTATTCATGCCCAAGAATATCCTAACATTGGCTCCCAAACCCCTCCGGATATACACATGCCATGCTTCACAAGTCAACTCATGAATTTGAGACCTAGTTTTGTGAGGCCTCGTGTGCCACGCCAAAGTGACCACGTGACCTGGCATATGGTGAGGTACAACACCGAAGCATATGCCAACATATAAGCAACATACCATAGTTCACAGATCTCTAGGCACGTTACTGTTCGCCGACCAGTTGAGCACATAAAATACAAAAATGAGCATAAAATGAGGTCAAAAACATGCAAACAATGCCAAATTCAAAGTAATCACAATAGTATATAACTTCGCTCACCCATGGTATCAACATATGGTTCAAAACACAATTGCTCGGGACCATTTGCAAACAATCCCCCCACTTGGATCCCCACATAGACGCATGGGGACACCTTCGAACCTCCTCGGGACACGCACCATGACAATGGGGAAATTGATAGTGACGCTTGTGGGTCGCTCCTTAAGCCTTCCCACATGCACCATATGTGCGGTAGACTTGGTCTAGCGCTATGGAGCTCACCATTGGGACATGGGCGAAGCCCTTGCCACGTATGACTCCACATATCTTCCTACAAACGGAGATATATAACATGGGCATGAGCATAGCGAAGCTCATACCATGCATATAACACATACCCTTAAAAGTGGCTCCCACCATGCTATGCCATGCCCCTCCATGGACATAACTTCACGTTAAAAATACGTGGGAACCCAAAGAAAGTTTCTATGCAACACCAACACTCATGCGGTACACTCGAAAGTCGCATTCAAATATTCGGTTGCATGGTCAACGAGTTATATATCACTTTCTACCCTCTTGACTATTATCCCTTGCTACACCAAACATGTGTACACATCAAAGGCGTTTGATGCTCTCTCAATTAAGTTGAGACCAAGGCAGTTCTAACCCAATTCTCAAAATTGTAACTCCTCGCCGTGAGTTGGAGATATGACCCTTCAAAGTGGCCTCACGAATCAATTTTGTTTCGCCTATATCTCCAAGAAAAATGAAGGAGACAACAAAATAAGGGTTGATTCGTGATCGGGGAAAGATGTAGGACCACTCGAAATTCATCATATCAAGTGCGGCGTTCTCGAAGTCGAAAATCCGATTCTGAATGTCTGAAAAAATCGGATTAATTTTTCGAATGTATAACATGAAATTTGCGGAAGCAACGAACCCGTTACTGATGAAAACTGACCCTTCATCGGGGTTTCCCCCAAAATATCTGGAAATAACAGTTAACCAATTGGTTACCGCAAAATCGCGAGCCAACTGACAGTCGCCGATACATTGACAATCAGAACGGATAGCCGAAAAATTACGGAAACATTATGATAAAAAAACCCTGTTGATTCCTGACATTTCAATATATAAATCTCAGCCGGCGGCGCCCCGTTATTGGATATGGCCGCTCATAGCTGGAATCGCCAAGCCTATCACACTAACACATCAGGTTAGGTGAGGTGGATGGGAGAGTATGATATCAGCAGAAAGATGTCCTGGAATTATGCCCTGGGTCTTTTGATGTATTCCTGCAGGTTTTGTAGTTGAAAACTCCAAACCAAAGCAGCAAGTAGAGCAAGGACTGAATGTGGATCGAATCAATGATTGGTTTTGGAATCCAGTGTAACACAGAAGGGCTGCAGATAGACAAAGCAGGTTTATGCACATAGATTCAATCACAAATGGATAATACAAAAGGTTTTATATCCAAATTGGTCTGACTCTTGCCTCAGAGGTTGCAATAGGCACTTCATGTGCACTCTTTTGGGTGAAATGGTGCTGGTTAGGACTGAGGGGCATGGATGTCAGGACCACACAGAAAATGACTTGGCCAAGCAACTGAATTCTGAAACAGTTACAAAGTAGGACCACAATAAGTGGTAGAAACAATTGAGTATAGGGGTCTTGGGGTGGGAGACCACTAGGCTTAACCTCCAAGGCCTACAAGCATGAAATGCCTGATTTATTTTGGTATGTCCTCCATGAAGGAAGGTACCTCCGCTCAGTTGAGTGGTAGGGGTGAACTTCATGGGGGGGCTAGGGTCACAACCCTAGTTACTTTGAGAAAGTGTACTTTAGGCAACAAAAGAGAGATAAAAACACTTAAGTTTGTCTTAGCAGCAACAAAGGGTTTTAAGGGGGGCTTAGCCTGGATCAAGCCCTCCAAGAAATACATGGCAGTGACTTTTTCTTACTCCCCCCTGGAGTACTAGTTCATGAAGCTAGTAGGACCAAGGAAAAAGGCTCAAATATTCCCAAAATTACCTCAAAAATTGCATTAAACCTACCAAAAACATCCTCATCACTTCATGGAAGCCTATCACACTGTAGGCACCTTTGAAAAACAGTGTAATGTACCGCGAATGATGTCCCTTCGATGGGGCATTCCTCAAAAGTCGCCGGCGTGCGACGAAAACTTTTGGAAAAAGTTTGGGGGCAGTGGGAACTGAACCCAGGACTCCCTCCCTAGAGCACATATGCTTGCCCACTAGGGTACAGTTGAAAGCTCTAATGCGGACGGCCATCGCTGAATAAACAGCGTTTTAGTAAACGTCCTGACCAAGGGCCAGGGCGGAGCAATACTCCCAACGGAGGACACAAACCCCCAGGAGCTGGAAAAAATAGAAAATGTAACCAGCAGGGAGTGATTCCTGCGGTTTAGCGGAAGGGGTTGCAATTTAGCAAGTGAAATCGTTAAAAATCGACGAAACCACGCGGGAAATCGTCATTTTTACACATAACTTAAAGTCGCAGACAAGCGCAAAGGAAGCGGACTCCAAGAAAAGGGTTGCGCAAGCGTAAACGGCTTTTGGAAAAGAAGGTATGAGCCGTAGTTTTTAAAGTTTTAAAGAAAACTTTTGCACAGTTGCATCAAAATTTCTATAAACTTCAGAGTCAAGCATTCAAATTCAGCCCACACCACAGAGCAGGTCAACAACCCATCTCTCAGGTATGTTAGTGTCACCTCACACTCACGCATTGCGTTCGTATTGGTTGTTTCGTCAAAACGTTAGGGTTGTCAACGCTGTGCTCGTTGGGGGGTCGGGTGCTCTTCTCTCGTGCTCTGCACAGGTAAAAGCAGGAATGAAAGGTATGTGATGCGAATGGAGCGCGCAGCGCGCACGTAGGGTTAAAATATGCGCTGTGCTCGCGATGCATGTGCCTAATCGAGGCATCCACACGCTGTGACGCTTTACCTGTATCCGAAATTCACCCTTGTTTTCCCCTTTACAGGTAAGTACAGAAAGCGTTTGTCCGTGTGCGGCCGTGGTGTTAAAGTTGAGTTGCTTAAAACGCCTAGGTTTGTTTTGTGTTCGTTTCAATTCGGCATTCACACGATGCATGGTGAGTAAGGTACGTTAGCCCAGGAGGAGCTCACCTCCTGGTTGAGTCAGTGGTTCAGCCTCCCTTCCCTGCGTGCACATGATGCATTAAAGGGTGGGCCACGCGAATTGCGCACGGTAAATCTTGTTTAGGTTACCCAGAGGCTCCTCGGTACGTTCTTTAAGAGAACCCGAGGAGTTTCTTAAAGCTTGCTTGCTTGACAGGGGTAGCTGAATCTTCAGCGTGTTTGCGAACAGTGTATTATAGGTCACACTGAGAAGGGTATAATACCTGGAGTGTGGCTTGGTTCCTCCGTCGCAAACACCCCTTCATTTGCCTCTGTTGTACAGGTGGGAGAGGTTAAGGGTGATTGGTGCACGCAGCAGCTGCCTTCGGCGGCTACCATTTTTCTGCCCCAGCAAAACAGGGGCGCTGATCACAAATCAAATCACTGTGCCTCAGCCAGTAGTGGCGAGGGCAGTCCGACCTCAACGACATCTGCGCTGTGCACGCAACGAGAGCACCCCTTCCCTCCAGGCCCTAGCAGGGGAAACGCGTTGTGGCGTCCCTTGTTAGGCCACAGCTGCTTAGGAGCGCTGTGTTCTCTTGTCTTCTTCACAGGAGGGCCACTAGGGCCTGCGTGAACTTCGAGAGCAGCACCCAGTAGCGTGTGTAGGGGTTAGGGTCAGCAGGCCTGGCAGAGGTGAGTTCAAGTGATGAGTGCTCACCCTGCCTTCGAAGGCCGGTGCTGGCGTTAGTGAGTGTAGTGTAGTGGTGTATCCTGTCCCGCGTGCTTTTCCTCGTGGGCAGGGGAGTGCGTTAGCTTCTGGCCTGTAGCAAAAATGGGCGTTTTGTATGCCCTTAGCACACTTGGCCACCCCTCCCCTCTTAGTAGGTAGGGCTTTTACCGTCCTACCCCAAGGATAGGCGCCAGCACAAAATTTGGGCGCCATAGGAGTGGTAATAGTACCTGATTAGGACCTTCGGTCCGACGTCAGCGAAGCCCGGTCTCCGGGAGCCACGCTGGGGAGAGAAGTGAGACACATACAGACATACGTAGCACACTTAGGGGTATGGTAAACCCTGTAAGGAAGGGTAGAACCCCATGGGTCTGGACCAGTCAGGGGTCCTAACTATGGGCTCGCTTGTCCCCAAGGAGGGAAGACACACCTTGCCTCATAACACCTTGCTTGTCATTCCCCCCTGGTGTAGGAAGCCACCGTTCTTCGTTGGCTCACCAAGGTCATTACATTAGGGCAGTACCCATGCAACACATGGTCAACAAGGCACACACTCGCTGGGTGGCTGCAATCATGATAAGCGGCCACCTGGCTCACGCTGGAAACCATAGGCATGGGTCTGTAGGGCACAGACAGGGTCAGTGCAGTGCTCAGTATGCAGTAGTCTGTGAAAAACCAATGGCCTTTGGCCAGGGAGTGGTTGTCACGGGGGGCTAACGGTCCTGTCCTGCGATGCAATGCGGGGCAACTGTGACAACTGCTCTTACAACCATACTCAGGCACGTCTGCAGAAGAGTGCTCACTGCACCTGTCAGTAGACTGACACAGGGAAATTAGCTTCGCTTCTTACGCTGGGACATAGTCTCAGCACGGGTTAGGAGCTGACCCTCGTTGTTCTCAACGAGGTAGGTGCGGAAGATGGGGTTGATACTCCCATCTGGTTGTATGAAGGCTGACATAGGTTCCCAGGTCGCCTCAGACAACCCATAGCCATCCCACAGGGTTAGGAATTTCCAGCCCTGTTTATACTCGTGGCGAGCAATACCTGCAACCACGTAGTAACCATCGACTGCCATCTCATCGGCAGTCATCTCTTCGAGTTCGTCTGCCTCCTCTGGACTGGCAGCGTTCTCTAGGTCTATACGTTCAATCTCACTGTCGCTGAGGCGCCACTCATCCCAAGACAAGTCGTCAGGGGAGTGATAATGTCTCAACTGCTTAGGTGCACACAACAGTTCACCACCTAGACGTGGACTGCACCTGACATGGATCCTAGATCCATCTATCCTGATGATACGATAGGGTCCAAAGAAAGGGTCCTGTAGGCAGTTATGTGGCCAGGAGGGTGGACGTGAATGGTGTACCAAAACAAGGTCACCAACCTTGAAGCTGGCAGGTCGCCGTAGGCGGTTCCGTCGGCTCAGTTCACGGTCACGAAGGTGCCTCAGGTTAGTACCAGCCTGGTTAGCCAGAGACTGCTTGTGTTCCAGCCAATTTCCCACAGGGCTCTTGAAGTCCTCAGGAAAGGGGGTTTTGAAGAACCAAGCAGGTCGTCCTCCATGGAACAGTTCGTGGGGGGTGAAACCCGTAGAAGAGCTCCGCTATGAGTTCATGGACAGTACTGCCCAGGGCACTAGGCGTACCCAGTCTTTGGTGCGCTCCTGTTTCATCAGGATTCTTAAGTTTTGCTCCACCACACGGTTCCGTCTCTCACAGAGAGGGTTAGACGTGTGAGTATAGGGCACACCTGTGGTTACCTCCACGTTGAGGGCATTTAGCACTCGTTTGTACCACCCAGTGTCACTGCATATGCGTACATCTTCATCAGAGTGCACCTGTTTAGGTGCTCCATAGGGTTCGAACCATTGTTCGACCAACATTTTTACAGTCTGCTCACCTGTGATTTTCTTATTGCAAGGGAACACACGGGTGAAGCGAGATAGACCACAGGTGACCACGAGGCAACTATCATAGCCGCCAAAGCGTGGTAGGCCGTGGATGTAATCCAGGTAGAGAAGAGAGTTAGCACAATAGGGTATGGGTAAGCTGGAGATCAAGCCCCTATCCCTACTGTCGCTCTGCTTGCTGGCATGACAGCCACAAGCATCCACAATAGTCTGCATACGCGACCTCACTTCAGTCAGGGTTAGACTAGAGTAGAAACACTCACGGAAGAAGTCCACTGAGCGATTAGCGCCAGTGTGACCAGAACTGAGATGGGACCACTGTAGGCACCCATCCAGTCGTGCCTCAGGCACCACAATTCGGTCCTCGTAGAAGAGGTACTGATTGTTTTTATACCACTGGTGCCCGTCAATGACACGGGGTTCGAGACCAGTGCTGAGGGTTTGGAGAATTTCTTCATACTCTGACTGATAGTCGGTTAGACTCCAACCCTCCAGGATTCCAGCAGTGCGCATGGACAGGTCAAGCTGGACATCCATACGCTGGAAAGCCTCTTTGGCGAGCGCCTCAGAGCTCTCACCAATAAGCGCATCGAAGTTTTTGCG
Source organism: Eutreptiella sp. 'Long Island Sound 2002' (assembly GCA_964036045.1). Taxonomy (NCBI): domain Eukaryota; phylum Euglenozoa; class Euglenophyceae; order Eutreptiales; family Eutreptiaceae; genus Eutreptiella; species Eutreptiella sp. 'Long Island Sound 2002'. Next base: position 149,434,990 of record OZ038381.1, on the reverse strand, counting down.
CGATATATAGTCAGACAGTTCATTCTCAATCCCGGGGATATGATGCACTGTCAGCCTGAACTGGCTCAGGTAAGTCCACCACCGTTTTAGCTTTGCTTTTTCTGGTGGTGGGCCCTTCTGAAAAGACTTGACAGGCTCCTGGTAACACAGCCAGACAATAGGGTTAGATCCCAGGAGTCGTGATTGGGACGATAGCACCAACATACCGGCCAGGAGTTCCTGGTCATAGGTGCTGTAGTTGGAACGCGCTTGGTTCCATTTCCAATTCCAGTGTCCAAGTGGCACCAGTCGCCACTCACTGGTAGGATAGTCATGTTTCAACGAACCATCACGGTTCAGTCCAGTAGTACGATAATGGCAGTGGGTTAGTTCAGCGGGGTTAAGCTCCTGCCATTGATAGATCGTACCTCCCCCCCCTACATCACTGGCATCAGTGATCAGGACTATCTCGCCCTCAGGGCGGGGCACTCACAGGCAGTTGGAGGAGGCAATCTTCTTCTTCAACTCCTGGAAACACTCTTCCTCTCTGGAGGTCCACCTCCAGGGAGTAGTTTTCTTGATCAGGTCAGTGAGGAGTGCAGAGGAGTAAGTAGAATTGTGGATGTGACGCCGATAGAAATTACAGGCGCCGACAAAACTCCTCACATCGTGTAGACCCTTCTTAGGGTCATCGCGAATCTGCATGTCCTGTAGGGGCTGCATCTGAGACGCGGCTGGTTTCCACCAGCCATACCCTACGTCGAAACCCAAATACTCCATCTCCTCTTTCATAAACTCACATTTTTCGAGTTTGATTCGGAGATGGTTTTCTTGACAGACAGTGAAAAATTCACGGAGGAGAAGGACATGGTCCTCTTTGGTATTAGTACCCAAACTCACGTCGTCGATGTGAGCCTCCATTTCTGCACCCCGAGAAATCAACTCTTGTACTAGAGGCCTGCGCCTCAGTATGTACAAAATTTTGTTCATAAGCTCCTGGAAGAGCGCTGGGGCATTAGCCACCCCGAAAGGCATAACCTTCCACTTGAAGACACGATCCTTAGGGGTTATAAAGGCAAGCAGCTCCTGAGCTGCGGCGATTAGGTCAACCTGCCAGAAACCAGAGCGTTTGTCCATTTTGGTCTTATACCTGCATTTGGCAATACGCTCCAGGGTGTTTTCCATGTTAGGAATACTCCCTGAGTGGTTCTGGGTTTTCTTGTTGACCTCACCATAGTCTACAACAAGACGTAGGGCAGTCGACCCTGGTTTAGCAACAAGGAAACAGGGACTGCAGTGATGGGAATAGTCCCCGTGTTTATACTCTTCAACGAGGCCAGCATCAATGCATTCTTGGATCTGGCGCTCCATTTCTTCAACCTGTTCCTGTGGAGCGGGATAGGGACGACGCCTCACTCGCGTCTTTTCGAATTCTGGTTTCAATTTCAAGTCCATCTGGACCAGTTTTTTACAAGAAAGGGGAGGCGGCAAGGCGCCGAACACCTCCTCATAGGTCATCAGCAGTTTCTTCAGGCGGGGGTCAAGGTTAAGACTCTCGAGTTTCTGAAGGAAATCCTCCTCAGCATGGAGGTTGCTTTTTCCATGTTCTTTCTTTATATGCCGATCAGCAGTTTCGGCAGGTACAGTACCATCGTCCCACTCAGGGGAACATTGCTGCCCATAGTGTAGAGAATACACTAGAGGTATCTCAGGATCAGGCAGCGTATAGGACTCATCGTCCTCCTCAGACCAGATGGAGTATTTCCAGGTCTGTCTGAGGTATTGCAGCCGCTCTTGGCGCTCAATATCTTCGGCCTTCAGGTACAACAGCCGTCGGAGTTCTTGAGTGTCATGCTCAGACAATGGCATGTTATTAGCAGCAGGCCGTGCCAGAGCATCAGCACTCCGGGCCACGGGTTCACCTGTGTGCACAGGCTGCATGTGTAGCACTGGTTTCCCAACAGAAGAAGCGGGTTCAGAGGTTGACTCTAGATCTACCTCCTCTAGCAACAGCTGGGCCAGGAAAGCACTATGTTTTAGGTCAACACAGCTGGGATCAACAGAGGGAATAGTGCTGGCGATCTCAGACAGTTGGTCGTCAGCATCCCCTTTTACAGCTGTAGGTTCCAGATAGTCATCAGGAGACTCACACCCTGTAAGTTTGGCAGATAGGTGCTCAGGAGATCGATTTTTGAGATCATAAAGGGTCAGGCCATGATTTTCAGCCATGACCTCTTTTAGTAGCACCCGGTCCAGGTCACACAGGGGTACAGGATTGAGAGATCCATCGATGATGGACAGGAAACTGGCCCACTAAGGGGCCTGCATAGCTGTGTCTGAGTCCTCAGGCACATAGATGGGGCCGTCCGGGAGTTGCACTCTTCCCACGGTCATTCGATGTAGCATACGGCGCCAGTAAGCATGTTCACCAGAGCAACCCCAGTCAGGGGTGCACATAACAACCCTTCCTCCCTCATAAGCGATTTTGGTTAGAACCTTCGCGAGCAGGGAGAAGGGAGGGTTAGCATACGCTAGGCCCATTGCTTTCCAGAAGAAACGGAAAGCATTGTTCAGTTGTTTCGAGCAGTACAACTGCATGATGTGCTGTTGTTGGCTCGCAAACAATTCCACCTGGATCTCATCCAGGTTTACCTGTAGGGCCGCCAGTCCATTTTCAAGAACATGACGGGCCAGCTGGTAGTTTTCAGTACGATAGTTCGTCCTGGCTGCGTAGCGCAGCCCAGACTCTTTTCGTCCTGACAGCTCTAAAAGAACGGAGAATAGCCCACTCCCAAAGTCGCAGTGCAAAGAGTAAGGACGCTGTAGGCACACCATTCTTACCTGGGGGTTCCTTCCTAGAAAGTCGGTGCCAATGACGATGTCAAAGGCGTCAGTGTCCAACACTCTGCAGTGTTGGGTCACGGTTTCGTCGCCCAGACATATGGTCACATCGACCCCCCCCAAGGAGTGGATGGTACGCCCATCCCCTACTCTTATGGCCACTGTCCTAGTTTTCCTGAAAGTTTTAAGCAGGCGCCGGGCCACTATGGAAAATGTTGCACCGGTATCAAGCACCGCTCGAAAAACCTGATCCCCGATTTTCACGAGGATCCAGAAAACCAAGTCCTCCTCTTCGGAGCCGCCCCCCTATTCCTCATCAGGGAATTTCACATCCACCCCTGCAGCCATGAGGGACTTGGCCATCCAGGCCAAGCGCCTCTTCTTAGAATTATTCCCCTCAGGGGTAGCATTATCCCCTTTGGGGCGCTTCTGGGGGACACCTGCGGCAGGAGCGGGTGTAGCAGCAGGACTGGGTGTAGCAACAGGCGCTGATGAGCGCCTCTGGGGGTTAGGGGGTCCAGTTTTGCCACCCCCCTTGCCACCTCCTTTACCTTTATCCCCATTCGGGGGATTTCTGGCGGGCGTCTGGGTCTTCTGGCGCTCCGCCTCCTGACGCTTGAGTTTGTCACTCTCGCGTTTCTTGATGTGGCATTCGTCCTCATAGTGACGGCGTTTGCCACAGTAACCACAGGTGATGGTACACCTGAAGTGGTCCTGATGGGTCACAGTTTTCCCATCTTTAGTATGCTGCTGACGTTTCATCTGCAGCATACAGCCACTGCGGAGATCGCAGTCAGAGGCATGACAAGGTCCCCCCTTGTCATTGACTGGTCGGCAGTAAAACAGGGGGGGTGTGCTTGCATCAGTTGGAACCTCGTTCATGGCACGTAGGTTGCCCCTCCCTTTACCACCTCCCTGGTTGGTGTTAGTGGGATTTTTATGCCCCTTCCCTTCGCCACGTTCGGGGGTAGGGGTACCACCTCGTCGCAAATGCTTCTTGAGGAATTTCTCCATGTGGGAGTCATTCTCTCTCTCAAGAGCTGGCTCAATCAAGAGATCCACCAGTGTATCGTACGAGTGGGTCCTGCTCTTCCTCTCAGAGGTGGAGCGGCAATCATCCCACGTACGCTGGCGGATCTTACTCATGAGCCACAGGTGGGGCTCAGTGGCTCCGTAGGAGCCCAAGTTCATCCTCGAAAATAAGTACTCCAAGTCGCACACATACTCAGAAATTCGCGCAGCGGATGGAAACTCCGGGAGCATAGGTAGCTCCTCGATCTGTGTGCGTACGCTGAGGTCAGTCTCATAGACTGGGAATGCTTTCTCTAACCTCAGGAGTACCTCTGCCCAAGTAGAACAGGTTTTCACAATCTGTTTGACCTGTTTTTCCAAAAATTTCTTTTTGCATGAGCGTTTTAGCAGTGAACATTTGGTGGCCACATCCACATGGGATTGGCCAGTCAACAAAAGGAACTCTGCAAATTCCTCTGCCCATTCAGGCAGGTTTTTTGGGGTCGAACTCCGGCAGTTCCAGCTCGATGTTCGCCTGGGCAATTGGTCTGCCCGTCTTCCCACCCCCCGGAGTTAGGCCTGTAGGCGACACGCCGGCAAGAGGGGCCAGGGCTGACAGTCCTCTTCTCTCACTCTCTGTGACAGGCACGTCCTGTAGCTCAGCCATAGGCACTGTCCTGGCACGGGGGTCAAAGGGGCTGGGGCAGGTGACCTTAGGCAACAGCCTTGAGACCCTTGATCTCTTGAGATCTTCGGCCAGGGTACTCAGCCCTGGAGAGAGAGAGGGCAACTCAGGCTTGGGTAAGGGTTCAGCAATACCCAGCTTTGCCTTAATGGCCTCTGATAGGGCCGTTACATCTGGATCTTCTGATCCAGACAGGATTTTGGCCAACAGCTCGGCCATGTGATCCAGGGCTCCGTAGGTTGGCCTTGGATGATGTTGTTCTTCGACTCGTGTTGGGGCCACTTCGGGAGCCCTTGGGGTTGGATAACATGGTCTTGGATACTCAGGTCTTGTTCGTCTTGGCAGGGATGCAGTGGACGGAGGACCTGAGTGCGCGTAGGACCCTAGGTCTGTACGTGGTATGGATCCATGTACAGCCAGTGGCTCCTCTCCATCTTCCCCACGGATGGATTTGTAGTACTCCTGATGTAGGATGTACTAATCCATCTTCTGCTTCAGCTCCTCATACTCCTCAGGTCCTTCAATGGCAGTTGAGGATGAAGCTGGACAATTTGATCGGGACCGGCCCCCGCTGTGCCCCTTCCGCCTGTAATCCCCGCCGACTTGCTCCGGATCAATGCTTGCATTTATCAAAATCCAGGGTCCAAAACCAAAAATATAGAAAATAGAAAATACAATCCTCCTTCAACCCTGAATGGCAACCAGATCCCACAAGTATGGCAATAACCCAATTCACAATCCAAATCAGGCTGCGGGCTTTCGTTCAGCACACCGGTATTCCCACGGTGGCGGGCATGTACAAGAATTGCACCAAGGAAGAAAGCCCTGAAATTGGCATATGAACACAAATAAAGCAAAGTTGGGGAAAGAGGTAAACATACACATTCACCGCCATAAACCCCTCATTCCCTGGACTCAAGACCTTCCCTTGACTCACCAACATATTGCCCTGAACCAGGTCAAATGAGATGGCTGAATACCATATGTCAAAAGTCACTACATAAACCCCAAAAATGTGTTCACTCCCAAGCCTTTAAATCCTAGCCCAATAGGTGAGGTGGCGTGTCATGGCCTAGAGTGGCACTCAGGACCATGCTCTGCCCTGACATAACCTTAGTTGGACTTGGAGTCGAATGGGCTTAGAGAAATGACCTATGAGTTTGAACTCATAACATGTCAAAAAACTGCCAATTCATACCATATTGGCCATATATCAAAATAATGCTCAAAATTGAAGTTACTAATTATCCGAAGGCTCCAAGCAATCTACCATTCATGGAGGATAGAGACCAAAGGCCACTGCCCATGTACATCGCCATTTTACCCTCGGAACCCCTTCGGATATGGGCGCCACGCACTGCCCAAGTCAGCCCATGATCTTGAGACCGATTTTCATAATCCTTCGTGCGCCAAGCCAAATGGAGTACACGATCTGGCATATGGTGGTGTTCAACTCCAAAGCATATGCCAACTAATGAACAACATACCATGGTTCGACTCCCCATAGGCTTCTTGCTGTTAGCTGACCAGGTGAGTACACAAAACGCAAAAGTGAGCAAAATTGAGGTCAAAAACATGAAAATGTGACCAAATACAAAGTTGTCATGATAATATATCTCTATGCTCACCCATGATATCCGCTCATGATTCGATACACAAATGATTGAGACCATTTGCGAACAATTCCCCCACTTGGATCCCCATTCGGGCGCATGGAGATACCTTCGCCACTAATATCTACATGCCCCATGAAAATGGGAGTGCACCCATGGATCTCTTTGTCAAACATACCATGAGCAATACATACGCGGTAGACTTGGTCTAGCGCTTTGAATCCCACAATTGGGACATGGGCAAAGCCCTTGTCACGTATGGCTCCCCATCTCTTCGGCCACACGAAGATATATAACATGTGCGTGAGCATATCCAACATATACCATGCATATAACAAATACCCTCAAAATATGGCTCCCACCATGATATGCCATGTCCCTCCATTGACATAACTTCACGTTAAAAATACGTAGGAAACCAAAGAAAATTGCTTTGCAACCCCAACACTCATGCGGCACACTCGAAAGTCGCATTAAAATATTCGGTTGCACGGTCCAAGAGTTATATATCACTTTATACCCTCTTGACCCTTTTCCCTTGCCACACCGGGCATGTGTGCAGACCAAAGGCGTTTGATGCTTCCTAAATTAAGTTGAGACCAAGGCGGTTCGAACCCAACCTTCCTTATTCTCATTCCTCACACTCGCGCGTAGATATGGCTCTTCAAAGTGATCCCACGATTCGATTTTGTTTCCCTTATATCTCCAAGTCAAATGGGTGGCAAGTATAAGGGAAACCTGATTCGGGCATAGGGGAAGGAGTATGACCAATCGAAGAAGTCCAAATCAAGTGCGGCGATGTCGAAGTCGAAAATCCGATTTCGACATCACGAAAAATTCGGATTAAAGTTTCGAGTGCTTATTTAGAAAAATGCGGAAGCAACGAACCCTTTACAGATGAAATCTGACCCTTCAGAAACGTTTCCGCCAAAATATCAGGAAATAACAGTTAACCAATCGGTTAACGCAAAATCGCGAGCCAACTGACAGTCGCCGATACATTGACTATCAGAACGAAAGGCTGAGAAATTACGGAAACATTATGATAATAAAACCCTGTTGATTCCTGATATTCTGCTATATAAATCTCCGCTGGCGGTGCCTCGGTTCTGAATATGGCCGCTCATAGCCGGAATGGCCAAACCTATCACACTATCACATCGGGTTAGTTCAGGTGGATGGGAGAGTATGATATCAGCCAATGGCGGCTTGCCGGCACATAGATACACACCCCAAGTGACCCCAAGATGGCCACGGGGGTCCGAACCGGCTTCACCCCCCTTCTCAGAGCGTTGTATCCGCTCGGAAACCAATGAAGAGAGGACGGGAGGACCCCAATGGGCTCCAAACCCCCCCTTCATGTCCCAAGGACACATGAAGGCCCCACACACGTCGTAGGCGTCCCCCATGCCCCAAGGGAGGGGTGAGGACACTGATAATCAGCGCCCTACGCCATATCCGGTCTCCTCTTGATCTACAACATGGACCAAGGGGATCAAAGATAGAAAAACGTCGTCGGTCGACCTAAATAAGTATACCACAATGCAATATATATGTGGAGATCGAGTGAAGGGGGTATATGGCCGATCAAGGCCGAAAAACCCCCGGATGAACGCCCTCACTTGTCTCCCCATTCACAGAAACAAACAAAATGCCAAGGGGGGATCCATTACGGTGCTACAGCAGCAACCAAATGGACCAATACGTCCTTGACATCCAAAGAAATACCCTTTTTCTTTAGGTAGTCCATCCAGACCGTGGTATACCTCGGCACGAAACTGCTCGGAGGCTCCCACGAGTCCCTGGATGCGGCGAATCCCTTCCAACGGACTTTGTAAAGCCTCCCCCCAGGCGTCCCCGGGTCCGGCTTGTCCGCCAGGATCTTCTCCGCGGTGAAATTGTCGTCCTCACCCTCATCATCCGAGTCCACATCGCCGGCCGTGAACTCGAAGGTGACGGGACGTCCGCTGGGGTCTGGTGCTCGGGGACGAAGCTGGGTATGGTCGCGGTCCAGGATCTTGTTATCCCCCACACGAACCGCATACACATCCTGTCCGACCTTCCGCACGATTACCCCCGGCACATACCAAGATGCCTGCCGATGCCTGGACAGGACATCCTTGTGGTGCCGCTCCACCCACACAGTGTCTTGGAGAGCATACTTTTGGACTTTTCCTTGCTTGAAGTACTTGGCCCTCTTGTCATGCTCGTCCTGAAGTGCCTTGCACACTTTGGCCGCCGTGTCGTCCGCCTCCGACATCATAGCGTTCGCATCCCGGGCCACTTTGCCATGGTTCATCCACGGGAGAGTGCGTGACACTCGATCCCGTAGGAACAGGATGCGATGGGGTGACAGTCCAGTGGGTCCCGGAAGGTCGTGATACGCCTGGAGCACTCTCCACAGCGAGTTATACCAGTTCCGGCCCGGTTCGTCAATGTGTAGCTGGCGGAACTTCTCGAACATCTGCCTCCCGGCCACCTCAGCACCGCCATTCGACCGGCTGTGGTACGCCACGGTCTTGGCATGCCGAATCCCCATGTGCTTGCACATCGTCTTGAACCACGTCCCCACGAACTGACTGCCCCGATCGCTGCAGATGACAGCGGGGACATCAAAAATCGTCAGCCAATGCCTGATCATGGCATTAGCGACGGTCTTGGCCTGCAGCCCCACTCCATGCCTGTCCTTCTTGTCCTTCTTCTTGGACTTCTTGCCAGGGACCGCCACGATATACCCACTGTGCCTATCCACCGCCAGGATGACACAGTCGTAGGTCTCTCCTTCCACGGTGACCTCAGGCATGGCGAATACATCCATGGCCACGGACCGCATAGGGGCTCCCGGTATAGCCGTATACACCGGATTGCCCGCTGTGGAGTGGTTGGGGCTCTTCGTGGCCCGACACACGGCACAGTCGCTGCAGTACCTATCAAGGATGGCGTAGTACCCCGGAGGGAACCTGAAACGCCATTCCAGGTCCTGCTGCATCTTGTCTCGGCCAGGATGCATGAGCTGGGCGTTGTGCCAATGATCAATGAGCTCCTCCACTCGGTTCTCGGGCACCAGCAGCTTGTCCTTGAGGAACAACTTGTCGCCATCCTCGGTCAAGCCCTCGGGCCATTCGTCGTCCGACGGGGCGCTCACGGCATTCCAGTACTTGCTCCAGTGCTCGGATGCCGCGTAGTCATCCGACCAGTCCTCTGTGAGCACCGACTTGACTAGCTCTACAGGGGCCACCATCCATTGCTCGAGGGTTTCCTCTCGAATAGCTTGGACGCGGGCACCCCGGAACTTGGCCAGGTCCGTACGGTTTGCCATCACCACAAAGCACTTGACCCCCTCTTGCTCCATGACCTTCTCCATCTCGATGATGCGCTTGGCCTCCTCGGTCTCCTCAGCGTCCCCATGGCTGGATATGTCCATCCACGCCTTGCCCGCGGGGTAGGCCCAGCGACTGAGGCAATCTGCCACAGTGTTGTCCTTCCCCGGGATATACACGACGCTGAGGTCGAACTTGGCGAACGTCTCGTGCCATCGGGCCCTCCTAGCCGCTGGTCCTGAGGGGGTGTCGACATGCTCCTTGTGCCAGCTCTGTAGGGACCGGTGGTCCGTGCAAACCACCACCGGCTGCAGTCCGATGTGGCCAGACCACTTCCTGAGCGCACATACAATGGCGTATGTCTCCTTCTCCCTCGCGGTCCATGTTCGGCGTTGGCCCTCGGCCAGGATCCTGCTCCAAAACGCCACGGGAACATGAGTCCCGTGGTCCCGGACTTGCTCGAGGACTGCCCCAACGGCGTAATCCGAGGCGTCTGTCCGTAGCACGAATCCCTTGTCCGGGTCCACCAGGAACAACCCCAACTGCCCCAGGAGTCGCTCCTTCAGGCGGTTGAACGCATCCTCAGCCTCAGGGGTCCAGGCAAGCTTCTTCTTGCTCCCCTTCCGGCCATCGAACTTGCCCACTTGCAGCATCTTGTGCAGCGGCCCCGACAGTTCTGCATACATCCGGACATAGCCCAAATAGTAGTTGCAGAACCCCATGAAGGACCGGAGTTCGCTGATGGTCTGGGGCTTCTCCCAGTGGTGCAGGGACGCCAGCTTCCCAGGCATGGGACGGCGTTGCCCGTGACAAACCACGTGACCCGCGAACTCCACTTCCTTCACGAATAGTGAGGCTTTGGTGGGCTTGCACACCATGTTGTGTTTGTCCAACTCGCTGAGCACTCGGCGCAGATCCTTCTCATGCGCGTTGATGAGCTCATCCTCAGTCATGTTCTCCGTGCCGGACCCGATGATGATGTCATCCACGAAGGGATCGGCACAGTCCCGAACAGGACCGAGTAGGTCCTCCATCATGCGCTGGAAAACGGCGTTGCCATTCTTGGCACCCATAGGCACCACTTTCCACTGCATGGGCCCAAGCGGCGTCGACATCGCTGTGCAGGGCCTGGAGTCCGGGTGTAGCGGCATCTGGTGGTAACCGTGTTTCAGGTCCAACACCGCGAAGATCCGCTTTTTCTGTTGCTTTTGGAGGATGGAGTCGATCAGGGGGAGCGAGTACGAGTCGTGCTCGGTCTGCTCGTTCAAACCTCTGTAATCCACCACCAACCTCCACTCGCCCTTCTCCTTCTTGGGCACGATGAAGGCTGGGCTGGCCCACTCACTGTCGGAGGGTTCGATCCATCCCCGCTCAATGAACTCGGCCAACAGCTTCTTCATGGCCTCGGCCCGATCGCCCTGAAGTTGGTACTCCCGATGACGATAGATCTTCGGGTTCGGCTTCAGCTTGATCTTCGCTGTACCAAACCTCCCGCGATCTGGAGGGTTCTTGTTGGCGACGCCACTGAATAGCCGCGGATAGGCCTTGATCAGCCTCTCCTTCAGCTCGGCGACCTTCGGGTTCTCCTGGGCCTCCTCAGCCGCTTGCTTTGGTATAGATACAACCGACCGCACTGCGGTGTAGGCCTCTTCTGGGTCCGATTCCGACTTCTCCTCGTCCGATATGCCGTCTTCATCGTCGTGGGGAGCTCTACCCACCGATAATCTTCGAAAATTTGCGGCATCGGGCTGGTGACTGTCGCTATCGGCACCCATTCTTGGAAAATCCCACGTTGGTGGGTCCGACCCAACCGGACCATCGTATTGGTCCGCGATGTGGTCCATGATCCTCGCCACGAACTCGTCCTTCTCGTACTTGCCGGTGACCAACATCTTGTCATCCCACCAATGCGGAGATGTGACCATGGCCCGCCTCTTCTTGGCTGCCACACGGTCGTGCATCCCCATCCGCATGTAGTTGACGACGTCGTCGATCTCGGCGTGGGACAGTACGTCAATGCCATCAATTGGCTGATCCGTCCCCTCCTTGGGCTCAAACATGACCTTCATGGGCACCGCCTCCACCCTACGGATGAATGTTTCATCACCCGTGGGCTGGGCTTGCGCCCCATCCACCAGGAAAACCTTGGTACCCCACGCTTGACCCGGGGAGGGCATTGATAGACCCTTGGCGTCGATGAACAACTCCTTCTCTGGCCCGAATGACATCTCGTTCAGGGTGATGGAGTCCAGCGTCGACTTGAGACCCTCCAGCGGACACGGGGTGGAACCTATGCCGGTTATGACCAGGATCCCCTTCGCCCTATCCGCGATGATCTTCTCCACCGTACGTCTGGTGTTCCCTAGGGAGCCATGCCAATACATGGGTCCCCACTCCTTCAAACCCCAATGCCTGTGCCAGGCTGAGTCTCCTCGATGCCAATGCCTCCTACACTTCCGCAGAAGTGGGGCATCCCGGGAAGCGAAGACGTCCGTCTCGGGCACTTCAGCTCCCAGCGTCTGAATCATCCTGGTGTACACTTGCGGCGCCATTCCATACTCCGTGAGCTGAACTCCACGGTCTCCTCTGGACTTGGCACCCACAGCTTGCACCGCTCGGACGATCCGATCCTCTTCCTCAGCATTCCATTAGGATGACCCGCACGCATAGTCCGTGGACAGCCATGTTAGGCATTCGTCGTCCTCCCGGACCAGCGTTGCGCGATGGGGAAGGGCTCCAATGGCGTTGGCCACCATGAAGTCGTACCCCATGATCATATCCCAATCAGTAATGTCGGCCACATAGAAGTTCCCGGATAGAGTGCTTCTCTTCGCCTGATCAGGGCGGTTCAAGCGCTCATGCTCCCAGAATTCCATACTGATAGTGGCCTCATGGGTGCCACCACCCATAATCTCTCCGTTGGCGACCTTCAGGCGGACCGGTCTCCGGCTGGGCTGCAGGAAATCCTCCTTGAACAACCCCCTCCTGACCAGGCTCACCTGGGCACCCGTATCCACCAACACATCCACCACCTTCTCCTCTCGTCCGCACCGTACCCGCACTTTCAAGTGCAACTGCCGCTCGTCGCCATGAGGTGTATGGACGACTCTCACGGCATGCAACTCTAGCACGTCCGGGTGCATCAGGACTTCAAGGGTATGGTCACGGATGGTGTAGATCTTGGGTTGGTCCTGCCCGTCCACGGGGCTCTCCGTGGTCGCTCCTTCGTTCTTGCCATGTCCCGTACCCACATGTACTTCCCTTGGCAGGGCGCTCCAGGGGTTGGGAGTGGCGAAACTCAGTGGTTTTGGCTCTTCTGGAGCCTTCTTCGGCACCCGATGTGCCTTCGCCTTCTCAGGGATTCCACTGATTTTCGGAGGAGAGACCTCCGAGGTCCCACTCCTGTGGGGGCTCCTCTAGACTTGGCTTCCCGCAGCCCCTTCCGGCTGCGATCCGCCAGGACTTTGTCCTCCACTTTGCTGGGCTTTGAGTTCCGCCAACGTCCTCAACATGTCCTCAGCAACTTCCTCGATCGACCTCACTCGTCGGTCTTGACCAGGTCCACCACCATAGCCTCTTCCTCCGCCTTTTCCTTGGCCTTTGCCTTGGCCTTTTCCCCCGTCTCCGCCCTTCGCCTTCCAGTCGGAAATCCGCTGCTCCTTGGGCTTCTTCTCGGGGTGAGCGGCGAAGTAGGCCTTCTTGTCCGCCTCATACACCTTGCACCGACGGTGGTCGTGTGCATGGTTGTGTCTCTTGCCATAACAGACCCAGCACCCATCGTGCTGAGACCTGTACTCTCGGAACGAGAGCGGTGGGTTCCCGATCCTCCTTGGTCCTTCTCTGTTCTTCCTGGGTCCCACCTGGCTCCATCTGGACCGATCCTGCCCATGGTTCTTCACGTTGTGCGCCACGAACGCGAAGAAATGGGCCTCCTCGTGATCCTCCCGGGACCAGTGGTCTTGGCCACTTCCACTTCCATCCTCCGCGGAGTTGGCCGTGTCCTCCTGGATCTCCCGATGATGGCGGTCGTCTCGGTGTCCTCGTTGTCCATGACCATGCCGATCCTGCACGTGGGCCTCGTTCTTCGCATTGAGCTTCAACTCCACCGTGATGTACTTCACGATCTCGTCCAGGCTCATGCGAGCGAAGATGACTTGCATCTTCAGCGGCTCCCCGCGCCTCCACTCCACGTTGTTGAGGCGCAGCAACCTTTGCCCCATGGAGTCCCCGAATACCTCCACGTACACGGCGTTCTTCAGGCCCAACATCCGGTCGGGTTCGCCCAGGTTCCTCCTGAAGAACTCCATGATACCCGCATGGGTATCCTCCGCCGCCATAATCCTCACCGCAACCCGTCGCTTGGCGCGCTTCTTCTCCTCGTCCTCCACTCTCCTCTTCCAGCTGCCGGGGAGGACGTCCTTCAGCAAGTGGCGGATCTCACTGGCCTCGCCCCAGTCTTCCACCAACTTGAGGCATCTGCGGTACTTCCGCAGATACCGGTTCCACTCCCGGACCCGCAACTCACCGCGGTCCAGCGGCAGTGGAATGGACCACAGGTCCTCCAGCTTCTGGTTTGGAGCGTCCACCCGCTCCTCGTCCTCCAACCACTGGAGGCAGGCCTGCTCCGTCCGGATCAATCCTTCCCGGATCTGATCCCGCAGCTCCTCCTTCAGGTCCTGCGCCAAGCGGTGTGGGAATGTCCGGCACACCCACTTGTCCCGCGGCGCTCCCCGCATCTCACCGACGACCTCCTCGGCGAAGTCCTCCCAGTCCAGGATGAAGTCATCCAGGTTGGACTGGTTCCCGTCGTAATAGGGGATTTTGATTCCCCTGAGGTCGTCGATCCTGATGGCGTCTCCGACGTCTCCAGCCACCACTCCACCAAGACGGATACCACCTGTGGCCGGGGGGTTTGAGTACACTCCCCGTACATCCCTCTCCTCCATGGAGTGCGATCCAGTTGGGCCTGAACCCATGGGGTTTGGAATGCGGGAAGGACTTCTTCCATCGGCCGTCCATATCCCCGTATTGGGGTCCTTCGCCCACAGATTTCCGCTTGGATGGCCTCGACCATGTCCGTCGGCCCTTCCCATGGTTTGCCCCTGCATGGTCTGGTTCTGGATCTCCTCTTCCGCATAAACTGCATAGGTAGTCGTTGATGGCGGTAGATCTTGGGCGGCGTGGGACATCTGCACCGTCAGGCTCCTCGGGTTGGTGGCTACGTGCCCTTCCCGCCTGGACCCGGCCGGTGCCGTGTGTTCCCCGAGCATTGTGGACTCGCTGAATAGGGGAACAAACGGCAGCGCACCCGGGTCAACACGCGGAGGCGCATAGGGTGCCTCTGCAGGGCTGCCCATGGGTTTCTCCATGGCGCTCCTGAGGGTCTTAACCCGCTCAACCAGCTCTACCGCGGCCGGCTTTGCCGGGAGCTCCGGACCCGAGGCGAGGGGCTGTCGCTCCTCTAGCCTTCTCAGGCGTCCCCACATGTCCTCCACTAAGTGGAGGAGGCTGTCCACCACTTGCTGCTGCTTCTGCAGGGCCAGCTCCAGATTCTCCCGGTACCGGGCCTGATCCGCTCGCAGCTCCTCCAAGTGGTTCTCCGCGGCCGACTGGTCATCCAGGATCCCCGCGACGTCCTCCTCTAGAGCATCCTTGGCGTTGTCCAGGCGGTCAAGATGATTCACGATGGCGTCCATCCCCATCTTCGGGTACTTGCCCATGAGGAAGGACACGTGCTCGCAGTGGCACGTAGCGTGCTTTCCGCCGGATTCAGCGCATCCCGCGGTTCCCGGCACCTCGGACTCATCGCCCATAGGCGTATCGCCTATGGCGTCCGTCACTGGGCCCGTGTGCCGGGGCACAGGTGCCGTCCGGGCCCTGGCTGGCCTCTCCAAGCCCTCGGCGTCGTGCTGCAGGGCGGGCTCGGGGGCCGTATGCGCCCTGGCGATCGACGCGGACATCTCCGGCTCCGAAGGTGGCTCGTGGGCTGTCCGATAGCCCTCGGAGTGCCCTTCGGATTCCCACAGCCTGACCAGGCTGGGGTCCGTGTCCATAGCCCCGGCGTCCCTTGCCGCGGACTTGGGTGACCCGCGCTTCCGGTAGCGCCGGGCCCGTCCTCCACTGCTGCCTGAATGGCAGGCCTCATCAGAGTCCTCCGCTGCGGAGCGGAGGTTGCATGCCTTTCGGCAGCGACGCTCGCACATGGAGACCAGGTCCTCCATGTCACGTCCTCCTCTTCCCGAGTGTCGTTCTTCTCTTCGGGCTTCAAATTCCGGAGTTCGCCATGCTCTTGAACGTCTCGGTCCTTCTATGGCTCTAATCTCCGGCGTGGTCTCCACCGAGTCCACAATACGCACCCGGGGCGTACTTGGGCAGGGCTCATAAGGGCCCAAGTCCCCGGGTCGGCGGTTGGTAGGGGCAGCAGGTAAGCCTCTGCTACCATAAAGAAGGTCCCTACCAGGACCGGCCCCCGCTGTGCCCCTTCCGCCTGTAATCCCCGCTGACTTGCTCCGGATCAATGCTTGCATTTATCAAAATCCAGGGTCCAAAACCAAAAATATAGAAAATAGAAAATACAATCCTCCTTCAACCCTGAATGGCAACCAGATCCCACAAGTATGGCAATAACCCAATTCACAATCCAAATCAGGCTGCGGGCTTTCGTTCAGCACACCGGTATTCCCACGGTGGCGGGCATGTACAAGAATTGCACCAAGGAAGAAAGCCCTGAAATTGGCATATGAACACAAATAAAGCAAAGTTGGGGAAAGAGGTAAACATACACATTCACCGCCAAAAACCCCTCATTCCCTGGACTCAAGACCTTCCCTTGACTCACCAACATATTGCCCTGAACCAGGTCAAATGAGATGGCTGAATACCATATGTCAAAAGTCACTACATAAACCCCAAAAATGTGTTAATCCCCAAGCCTTTAAATCCTAGCCCAATAGGTGAGGTGGCGTGTCATGGCCTAGAGTGGCACTCAGGACCATGCTCTGCCCTGACATAACCTTAGTTGGACTTGGAGTCGAATGGGCTTGGAGAAATGACCTATGAGTTTGAACTCATAACATGTCAAAAAACTGCCAATTCATACCATATTGGCCATATATCAAAAATATGCTCAAAATTGAAGTTACTAATTATCCGAAGGCTCCAAGCATGCATGGAATCGAAGTCTACTATTCATGGAGGATAGAGACCAAAGGCCACTGCCCATGTACATCGCCATTTTACCCTCGAAACCCCTTCGGATATGGGCGCCACGCACTGCCCAAGTCAGCCCATGATCTTGAGACCGATTTTTATAATCCTTCGTGCGCCAAGCCAAATGGAGTACACGATCTGGCATATGGTGGTGTTCAACACCAAAGCATATGCCAACATATGAACAACATACCATGGTTCGACTCCCCATAGGCTTCTTGCTGTTAGCTGACCAGGTGAGTACACAAAACGCAAAAGTGAGCAAAATTGAGGTCAAAAACATGAAAATGTGACCAAATACAAAGTTGTCATGATAATATATCTCTATGCTCACCCATGATATCCGCTCATGACTCGATACACAAATGATTGAGACCATTTGCGAACAATTCCCCCACTTGAATCCCCATTCAGGCGCATGGAGATACCTTCGCCACTAATATCTACATGCCCCATGAAAATGGGAGTGCACCCATGGATCTCTTTGTCAAACATACCATGAGCAATACATACGCGGTAGACTTGGTCTAGCGCTTTGAATCCCACAATTGGGACATGGGCAAAGCCCTTGTCACGTATGGCTCCCCATCTCTTCGGCCACACGAAGATATATAACATGTGCGTGAGCATATCCAACATATACCATGCATATAACAAATACCCTCAAAATATGGCTCCCACCATGATATGCCATGTCCCTCCATTGACATAACTTCACGTTAAAAATACGTAGGAAACCAAGGAAAGTTGCTTTGCAACCCCAACACTCATGCGGCACACTCGAAAGTCGCATTAAAATATTCGGTTGCACGGTCCAAGAGTTATATATCACTTTATACCCTCTTGACCCTTTTCCCTTGCCACACCGGGCATGTGTGCGCACCAAAGGCGTTTGATGCTTCCTAAATTAAGTTGAGACCAAGGCGGTTCGAACCCAACCTTCCTTATTCTCATTCCTCACACTCGCCCGTAGATATGGCTCTTCAAAGTGATCCCACGATTCGATTTTGTTTCCCTTATATCTCCAAGTCAAATGGGTGGCAAGTATAAGGGAAACCTGATTCGGGCATAGGGGAAGGAGTATGACCAATCGAAGAAGTCCAAATCAAGTGCGGCGATGTCGAAGTCGAAAATCCGATTTCGACATCACGAAAAATTCGGATTAAAGTTTCGAGTGCTTATTTAGAAAAATGCGGAAGCAACGAACCCTTTACAGATGAAATCTGACCCTTCAGAAACGTTTCCGCCAAAATATCAGGAAATAACAGTTAACCAATCGGTTAACGCAAAATCGCGAGCCAACTGACAGTCGCCGATACATTGACTATCAGAACGAAAGGCTGAAAAATTACGGGAACATTATGATAATAAAACCCTGTTGATTCCTGATATTCTGCTATATAAATCTCCGCTGGCGGTGCCTCGGTTCTGAATATGGCCGCTCATAGCCGGAATGGCCAAACCTATCACACTATCACATCGGGTTAGTTCAGGTGGATGGGAGAGTATGATATCAGCCAATGGCGGCTTGCCGGCACATAGATACACACCCCAAGTGACCCCAAGATGGCCACGGGGGTCCGAACCGGCTTCACTTGATACTGAAGCAGCCACACGTCTGTGGAGGTGACTGAAGCTGTCTCCACCGTGTGCTGCTAAGGCCTCGGTTGTAAGGCCTTTATTCTCTTCCGCCCTTCTGCGTTCTGGATCTCCTTGGGACCCAGATGCGCCACTGAGATGATGTGGAGCTCGGTGTCATGGTTCACTCATTGGGTGGGCCATGCTGCCCATTTGTACTTGGACAGTTCGGATAGGCCAGGTCCTGACGCTTGGCGTGGACATGATGAACTTGTTGTTGAGCTTTTGTTCTGCACTTCTTCTCAGGGTCGGTTCAAAAGGTCACAAGGGACTGTCTCTGCTACCAGAAAGATGTCCTTGAATTATGCCCTAGGTCTTTTGATGTATTCCTGCAGGTTTTGTAGTTGAAAACCCCAAACCAAAGCAGCAAGTAGAGCAAGGACTGAATGTGGATCGAATCAATGATTGGTCTTGGAATCCAGTGTAACACAGAAGCGCTGCAGATAGACAAAGCAGGTTTATGCACATGGATTCAATCACAAATGGATAATACAAAAGGTTTTATTTGAAAATTGGTCTGACTCTTGCCTCAGAGGTTGCAATAGGCACTTCATGTGCACTCTTTTGGGTGAAATGGTGCTGGTTAGGACTGAGGGGCATGGATGTCAGGACCACACAGAAAATGACTTGGCCAAGCAACTGAATTCAGAAACAGTTACAAAGTAGGACCACAATAAGTGGTAGAAACAATTGAGTATAGGGGTCTTGGGGTGGGAGACCACTAGGCTTAACCTCCAAGGCCTACAAGCATGAAATGCCTGATTTATTTTGGTATGTCCTCCATGAAGGAAGGTACCTCCGCTCAGTTGAGTGGTAGGGGTGAACTTCATGGGGGGGCTAGGGTCACAACCCTAGTTACTTTGAGAAAGTGTACTTTAGGCAACAAAAGAGAGATAAAAACACTTAAGTTTGTCTTAGCATCAACAGAGGGTTTTAAGGGGGGCTTAGCCTGGATCAAGCCCTCCAAGAAAGACATGGCAGTGACCTTTTCTTACTTCAGCCAATGGCGGCTTGCCGGCACATAGATACACACCCCAAGTGACCCAAAGATGGCCACGGGGGTCCGAGGCCCGCTTCAGTTGCTGACAGTTTATCTGCGGCTCCAGCTTCAGCGACAGCATAATTTAAGAAAAATTTGAGAAAACATAAAAACAACAGTACTACTGTGTACAGTTTGATATCGCTGTTCTGAAAATGCATGATTTCGGATTTTGGGGAAAAACAGCTGCTAAAATCATAGGTGATGAGATTCAAAGGCGGTGTTTAAATTGACTCGAACTAAGTTTGAATCATGTTTGAATCAGGAGCCCTGTGGTATGGACAAAGGCATAATTTTTATTCCTCTTGTGGGCCGGTCTGCTGCCTTTTGTGGCTTATTGGACTCTCCGTTTGTTTTATTCATCAAAAACAATGCCTTTGAAAACCAACCTGCACGGCTTTCAGCAGAAAAATAACAGTTTCGGTGTGCCGTCGCCGCCGGCGCTGATTCAAGTTGTGATTCAAACACCCCTGTGTGGCGAAGTGTCCTTTCGGACCATTGTGCAGCCCGTAGGTGTCAGATAAAACTGCCGAGCCAGTGTGCAACCTGCATACTAGATACTGTTCACCCTTGTTGTGGTGGAGCACCCAGGAACCCCCTCCTTTGGGCCCATTGGTATAGCCGGCGGAGCCTCCGTGATTCAAACCTCAATTCAAGTGTGGTATTTGAATCACTTGAATCCACCTGGTCCCCGTGTTAGTACTACAGTGCTGTTTTCTACTTGACTTGGCCCTCTCCACGCTTCATCCCCGCAACAGCAAAGCATCGGCACAGCGCATAAAGGGTGCAATGACGTGCCCAGGTGCATCCATTAGTTGTTGCTGTTATGCTGACATGCAGTGGTTTTGCATGTGCAAGACTCATTTTGCATATTACGATTCGTTGATGGTAGTTAGGCGGTACGGTGCAGCCAGTTGTCTGCTCTGCATATGTCAGTAAACTGATTGCTGCTTTTTTTGAACCCTCAACTGAAGGTACAGCACACAGCAATGCTTTGAAGTTCAAATGTGCATCGTGCAGCTATGCAGATTGCTGTGCAGCTCTGCAGCTGTGTAGGTGGTACGGTGCAGCCAGTTGTCTGCTCCGCATATGTCAGTAAACTGATTACAGCTGTTCTTGAACCCTGAACTGAAGGTACAGCACACAGCAATAATTTGAAGCTCGAATGTGCATCGTGCAGCTATATGATTTTTTTATGGAAATGTTTGTTATGAAAAGTTTGGGTATTGACGAGCATATCACATTACAACCGCATGGTGCAAGACAAAAAGCACAAGGACAATGTGAATCGTGTGTAGATCAGGGTCAATCTATGTTGTCTACATACATTGCAGTGGTTTCCATTTTGTATTGTGTTGGAGGAAGTAAGTAATTCATTTCTCCACACAAATTGAGTTTTTGTTTTGCCCGAAATATTGGATGTGCATGTCATCTTGGCACTCAAAATGAGCCATGCGTCAACTCTTATTATGAATGGTAGGCAAAAACCACAACATTTTCAGAACAAGGTTAATACACAACAAAGATGTGTCAATTTTGTCAACCATTTGAATAGAATCCGGGTTTTGGCCAGTTTGTGCCCGGTAAAATCAAGGGTGTTGTGCTTCCAGTCCCGTGCATGTAGAACAGGACCGTGCGGTCAGACGGGCGGCTACGCACTACCGTACAACACCATAACGCCACACTGACGACACCAGCACACCAACAAAGGACACACCCGGCACAAACCGTTGCCGCCCAGCACTTACCCACCGAAAGGGGCAGTGTGCCACACCATACCGAAACAGGAACCAATGCCGTTGCAAGCGCCTCGTCCCAGGAACTTCTCGGCACCACCACGCACACCACACATCCTACCCACCTGCATCCCGGAACATTCCCAGATCTTACAACATGACCGCTGGGTGGCTTGGAGATTGCGTTGCAGTATCTCGGATAGGGTCAGAGAGCATGTAAACAGCCGGAACGCCCCAAATCTCACAAACACCCGACACGCTTCATACACAACTCAAACGCCCACCCGGTAATTCAAATGCACCGTTTGAATTGCCTACTCTCCGTTTGAATCAATTCAAGTGCTGAAATGTATCCACATCCGTTTTTTTCCCGAAAGAGATGCAAAACACGGAAACCACAGAGTATTTTGCCGTTGCCGGCCGTTTCACCCGGGTGGGCGGTCTGTTAAGAACGCGTGGTGGGCCCAACGCTCATTGCATGAGTGGTGGGGATCAGGTTCAACGGAAAAATTGCCTGACCTCCACGCCCTTACTCTCGTTGACGCACTCAAGCTCACTCATCTGGGTCATCTGCGGTCATCTGGTATCGGTTAGCCTGGGAATGCGGTTGCCTCCAGCTGGCGGGCAACCTCTCGGGTGGTGTTGGTCCACCCCACCATCGAAAGAAAGAACACTACGCAGCGCTCGCCCGTCCATCGCATCGGGCAGTGCGGCCTGTATGCATTGAAGGCAACCCCTTCGCGCGGCGAGATGGTGCCTCCATACAGCCGGTCCCAGTCCAACTGCACCTATGACGTCCGCAAACGGGGGCCATAGCCGTCCAACAAACCGCTCGTCCAGAGTTCGCCACCGACGTGTGCGCCAAGCGAAACCTCGCACGAGAGAGGCACATCGTCACGTGGGTGCACGTGCAGCAGCATGGGTTGGCCTTCTTCGAGGAAAAGAAATACTCCGATCGCCGTCCAGGAGAACTACGGAAACAGGACGCGTCCAAACCTGTTCAGGCGGGTGCTGAGGCTGCGGTTTGCTTGCATCGCCGCACTCACGGTTATCACAGAGCACCTGCGCATGGCACCCAAGTACAGCGAACGCATTTTGGCATTGTGCTGCACCTCGAGTCGCCAACCGGACGCAGTCTGCAGCTCTCGCAGAAGGGGCACACCTTTTGTTCTTGCGAGTCATCGGCGGACCTCAGCCGCATCCTCATCCGCCATGCTCTGGCAGAGCACCTGCGTGTCCCGCGTATCCGCACTGTCCGCAGGCACCGCACTGCCCTGTGCCGCCGCACTGTCCTGTGCCACAGGGCTGTCCTCCGGCACCACCTTCATCTTGATGTCCCCAGGGCTGTCCTCTGGCTCCAGTTTCACCATCACATCGCGCGCTCCCGCCACACCTTCCGCACTCTCCACACCCTCCACACCCTGCACGCCATCACCACCGCCCACGTGCACAATCTCATCACCATCCTCGTGTGTCACCGCCGCTGGTGCCACAGCTGATGTGTCCGGTGCTGCAGCCTGCGCCTCCGGTTCGCCATTCGTTGTGTCTGGTGCCGATGCACCCTGCGCCTCCGGTGCGGGCGCCACAGCTCTGTCCTCGGCGCTCGCGGTCTCTGGCTGCCGCGCTGCAAGCTCCGTGCGCAGAGCTGCCGCTGCCTTATCGGCCTTCCGCATGCTGGTGAAGCTCGCTGTTTTTTTGTCCACCTTCACGGTCCAGTGACTTTTGGCTCTGCCTCCCTGTTTGATCTCCTGGACCTGGGCGTGGTCCGTTTTCTTCGTCGAGGACTTGGCGCGGATTCCCGGCATGACACGGATCTCGCCGTGGTCCTCAAACACCGCCCATCGCAGAGCACCTTTCCGCAGGAGTCCATACTCTTCCCTGGCCCGTTCATTGGCGTCGTCAGAGTCCTCTTCCTGCAATACGAAAAGAACAAATGTGCTGGGGGTCAGAGTGGGTTCAAACGGGGTTCAAACGCCATTCACGTGGTTCAAGTTCGATGTTTGAAGTCTTTGAATTAGGTCGACCGTAATTCAAATGCACTTCAAATTGGCGCAACTGCGCAGGCCTGCCGCGCGCGCCTCTGCTGCTGCCTCCCGGACTCGATCGCGCATCCGGATGTTCGCCAAGGCAGCGGCCACTGTGGCCCGCTTCAGGCTGCCCCTTGGCGCGAATTTCCCCGCTTCCTTCTGGGACAGTCGCTCTTCTGCTTGGCAGATCAGCTGTTCTTCTGCTTCGTGGATCTCTGTGGGGGGCCTTCGTGGCTGCGGCTGCAACGGTCGGAGAAATTTCGCCAATCGAGGATGTGCCGCGATGTCCTTGGGCCGAGCCATCTTATCAGACGGGACGGCAGTCGGGACGGCAGTCTGGGCGGCAGTCGGGACGGCAGTCGGGATGGCAGTACGGGCGGCACTTGGGACAGCAGACGGCACCGCAGACGGTGGTGTCGTAACGGACGGGGGCAGCGGTGGCTGGGGCATTGTTTCCCTTGGCCTGAGAAACTCCGCCAGCTTGGGCTGGCCTGCGGGCGGGGTGGCGTCAGCGAAGTCCGACCAGGCTTGGTTCATGGACCGCGTCCATCGTCGGACCTGCCTCTCCAGCGCCTCTGGATCCTTGCTGCGGTGCATGTAGTTGCTGATGCTGGTGACCATGCTGCTGCCGGCGAGAAGAACGCCTGGGCCCCGCTCATCCAGCACCAGCACGTCGTGGTCGAACACGGCTCCGAAAACCTGCTAAAGACTGTGACCGAAAATTCAACCGTGATTCAAACATCACACCAATAGTTCAAACGCAGTTCAAATGCCGGGCTTGAATGACCCTTGAACCACACAGGACGCATTTGAATTGCGTTTGAAGCACGCACGACAGGTTTGAACCTACAGAGCATCAGGGGGCGGTGCGGCAGTGGGGGCCATCATCTCATTCAGCGACTCCTGCTTCACCACCGACTCGTCGACCACTGCCTCCATGCCAATGGACTCGGCTGCGGGTGCTTGGGGTGCGGAAGGCAGGGCAACGGCGGCGGATGCTCCTGCGGATGCTGATGCCATCGTACGCCGCAGCTTTTTCTCTGGCTGCTCGCTCTCGTCTACCTCGAGCTCACCAATCACGCCCTGCAGCCGCTTCTTGTTTCCGCCAGTAAAAAATATAAACTCCCACCTTGCGCACCGAGGCCGGTGCGACCTGCGCTCCCTCCACTGGATGCCAGTCAGGGTCGATCTCATCTTGGTTTTTAAACCAGAACTTGGGCCCATATGATTGGCCGTGGGTATTGCTTCCGCCAGGAGCCAGGGTTTCCAGTCGGTGGTGCCTCCACATCTCAAAGAGTTGCTGATCTTGATGTGCATCAAACGTCATTGTTCCATCGGTGCCCAATCCGATGCTCGCAACCTTCCAACCCTGCCAGCCGGAAAATGACAGTGGAGTCGTCTCCCACGGAAACAAGGTCTGACCGGTCGACGTGGCACCGGCCTGCTTCTGCTTCCAGATGTGGAGCGATCATTTGAAGAGGTATCTCGCGGTAATGTCGGTCAGCCTACCCAAACCCGGGCTCGGCCCGTGCGAGCGCGGAGTCTTGTAGGGGGAAGCGCCTGTCTGACATATCGTGCAACATGGGAAAGACGGGTCGAAAGAGAATCTTGGTGTCGTGAACGGCAACATCAACAGCTGCTGAAGCGGATGTCGAGCCAGTTGCCGGAACTGCTTGCAGCTTGGATTGCGCTGCCGCCACGATCGCCTGCAGCTGACTGGAAGCCAGGCCCAACAGCGCCTGGTCCAAGCCCCCCATGACAACAGGCCCTTCAATGGACACCGGAATCTGCCATGACAACAGGCCCTTTAATGTACACCGGAATATTGACGGAGGAAGCCCAACAGAAACACCACGGCGCAGCGGACAGGTCAAAACACGTAAAATACACGACGTTTGAATGACACTTGAACAGCCCTACGTGATTCAAATTCCCTACTTGAAGCACTTGAATTGATTCAAACGGATTCAAACCGACCAAAAATAGTATGCACAGTAACAAACTATTCCCCCTCCCTGTGGTCCCATGGGAATACAACACCGACTCTCGAACATTTCCCCCAAGTACTCCCTAGCAACGTCTGCACAATGTTGGATTTGCAGAGCACCCAGGCCCTTCACCTCCCTCCAACGTGGCATTTCCTTGTACAACAAACCACGGCTCATTGCTTGGAAGAGCAACCCAATGAGTTGCTTCTCCGGTGTGCCCTTCCCCCCTCCCCGAGACGTGGCGGTCAAGAAAATGTCCTTCAAAAATGCATTCAGAGACTCCACAACATCCCCCGAAAACATCGCACATCCCCAAGGGCGAATGGCATCAAATACCTTGCGTGCATCACGGCGAAGCCACAACAGATAAGGCGAGCGGAGACGCGGGCAAATTTCCTCCTGAAACCTACGCGCTACTTTGGCACACTTAAGTGTGGAGGGCTTATGATATGTAGAGTACAGAGCTGCGCACAGCTTGCCCATCGCAATCACGGCCTTTTGGGCACGACGGGGCACATGCAACAAATGAGCGATAGCCGGCCACACAATCAATAGACGCCATGTTTCCTCACCCTTTGGGCTGGCCTTCCCTTGGACCAAGTTTTTCGTATTCGCCTCTGTCAAAATTCTTTGGACCTCAGCACGCACGGCCGGTGCCACCTTCTTAGCGTAGCGGCGCACGTAAATTGTTGGTTGCTTGCGCACAGAAATTGAACAGTGCAAAATGCACATGACAATTGAAAAATACCGGTCGTGCACCTTCAAAAGAGGAAGGCGGATGCACCCATAAACATCGGACACGGTAGCTTTCAGCCGACTCCGGTGAAAGACGTTCAGAAATTTCCTATGCCCCCTCCAGGAAAGGACCGTGGTAGTGTGTTCCCCTTGATTGCTGGCCGCATTCCACATCGCATATGTGTAAGAAGACCCCACCCCGCACCATACACTCAACCCGAAGACATGGCGAAGCCAAGGTGAATCACCCCCGACGATGCATCCACAATCAACCCTATAACCACACAACACAATGTAACCATTGTCTAGACCATGTTGGATGCATTCCAGGTTGGGTGCCATTAAATCCCGAAGAGCCTCTACATTGTGCTCGGAGCAAAGTGACAAATCCAAGGTCCAGGTGTAGTTAATGCCCCGAGCACGCTCCCCGTGGTTGGCAAACGACACGGTGAGTTGACACCATGGGCGGACACTGCATGGAAACCCATCCCCTCGGATGATGAGTACAAAGCAGTAGTCGGGCTCGTGAAGTTCCATACCAACCGGATCCATTAGATCCGGTTGGAAGGAGAAATACTCCAGAAAGTCCTCAAAAGGCCAAAACACACTGACAAACGCTTCCGTCGCCGGATCTTGAGCTGCCCAATGGGTCATGAATCTTGGCCTCCAGCTGTTGAACGGAGGCAGAGCGTTCCCACGTAGCGTCCATCCTTTCATACGATGGAAAGTATTTGCACCACGTTTTGAGCGCGGGCACTTCGGCCGCCACTGCCTTTTCGTGGACCCAAATGAGGAAATCTTTGTACCTGAGGTGCGACATCCGTGTTTGAATCACTTGGAGTGTTCAAACAAGTTCAAAGTGCACGTTTGAAGCACTTGCAACAATTCAAACATGGATTCAAACGCACACCTCGATCTGGGCGTTTGCAATTTTCAAATCAACCAAACGGCCTCCGTTGAGGTCAACACCTCCTCCATTTTTTGTTTGATGCTCCTCCTCATCCGACGGGAAACACCGGCTTTCGTTGACACCCGGCGTAACAAGGCACGGCCATACGGGTGTTTAAAAAATGTCACCAAATCGGCCTCCAGTTTCTCGTTCCTGTATGGGCGGCGCCCGTGGACCGGTTCTAACGCGTCCCTTAGCGTTTGGGACATGCCAAAAGGCGCTGCATTTGCAACAAGGGAAGTAGCCAACGAGAAACGGTGAAGAGGAACGTGGAAACCAAAAAAATGAGAATCCCAGCAGAACTGGTGCTAAAGCGGTCCTGATTGCATGTCAATATTGCGTGCAAATCGTCTGCGGTCACCTAAAAAATTGCAAAACTTGCGAAAGGTGCAAGAGGTGCGACAGAATGCGTCAGGCCCCTGGCGGCGCGCGGCGGCGGCGGCGGCGCTCGGCGTTTGAATCAGTTCAAATAAATTCAACTGCACCATTCGAATTTTTTTGGTGGTTCAACCCATTCAAATGCGGTTCAAACAGGGTCCAGTCAGATGCGGTCAAGTTGGTCATGATGGGTACTACAAAGAAGAGAGTGTCCATGTGGGCAGTTGTCACATGATTGTAGGATATTTTCGAAATCTCTGTTCATAAATCTGTAGTTATTGTGAGTTTCCTTTGTTGATACACTATCTCCTTTGACTGCAGCCCTTCATGTTTTGGATTTCGATCCTGTGGTCCTTTGGCATCATCAAAAAATATTTATTTGGAAAACCTGAGCTACAACAAGAAGCAGCAGAAGCAAGCGGAGGCACAAACAAAACAATATCATAAAAGCAATCAACAGTGAAAGCCTGTTTTAACGTTCTAGATCTTCTCGTGCATCTGATCAATACGTTGGAGCAACTTCAAAAGAAGTGGGTCATCTGTCTCCAGGATTTCATCCTCAGAATTGTCAGGGAGAGTCTTGTGGAACTCGACTTTGGATTTTCCCTTAAGCATCTTACGTGTACACTTCTCTCGTACTTGGGTAGCTTTGTGCTTAATTTTCTCCTTGAGATCCCACAATGAATAACACTTATCTCCACATGCTCTTCTTCGGTCAGTTCACCAATTTCATCTTTAAGCTCCTTTGCAAATTTTGTTTGCTTTCGGAGATATGGTGACAAACTTCGGAACTCGACGTCCAAACAGGTACTCTGTGATTGTATCCTGAACAATGACCCTTTCGTGACGACATCGGTTCAAGTATAATGGTCGGTGGACTGAAAGGAACAGGTGTCGTAGTAGATCCTGACAGGAAAATTGGTGAACTCATACCTGGAAATGAACTGGTCAAGCGTCTGCACGCGTCGCGCTCTTGAATTGAAGCTGCGGTGTTGTTGAAAACCAGCGTCTCTTGTAAATAAAAGAAATGCTGCATGTCCTCTTCTTCAACGCGTAAAACACGCTCGCGTTCTTCCAAGCCAGCCAGTAACAAAGCATAAGGATCACCAATAGAATCCAATTCTTGGTTTCCCATGGGTTGATAACTTTGATATGATTGAAATATTGGTTATCATTCTTGATTCGCCGCATCATCTTCTTGTGCGCCGTGAACGAAAGACCCCAGTGACGCTTGTTGATCGTCGACTTTGCTAGTACTCGCGAGGTCGACGCTTGGACGTGTGGAATCAGTGTCGTGCAGAGTCGCAACCATACTTCTGCTACCACTGTTAAATTCCAGCTTTGCATCTTCTTCCTCTGTTTGAATAGTCTCAGTACCCTCTAGATGAACTTGCTTTGCCGTTTGTTCCTGCTCAATTTCAGGTACACAAAGATTTCGATGGAAAAAAAAACCAGACCAAGACTCCAATACGAGCAGAAATGGGATCAATAAAAGCAATAAAAAACTTATCGGAGCTGCGCAATAAACAGACAAACAATGGGTGATGTTTGGCCCTGCACTTGCGTGTATGCATGCATGTTTGCTTCAGAACCACTCAGGACTTTAAAAGCGATCTCAGTCTGCACTCTGGAAATGGCTGCAACAGTGTATAGTGACTTCAGATCAGGGCAAAAATGGTATACCTCAGAAATCCCGCCTCCTGCAAAGATACTTAAGCAGACGCAAGAAAAATGGATTCTCCATGATAAAAAATGATAGAAAATCACTTTAAATGTCTTCCAGGAATTTTCTCTTGCTCAGGAAAAAAAAAATTCCTGTCTGCAGAACTCAGTAGGAAGTTCCCTGATGACCTCAGAACTGCGTAGAAATCGCCCACAGGCCCACAAGCGGCGCGCTCGCGGGCCAAAAATGGACGAAAATATGAAGTAGTCATATGACCACTCTATACATGCGGAATTTTATGCTGAGTCTGAAAATCACATTTTTTAGTTGTGTAGCGAACATATGTTGGAGAAAAATGCAGGTTACTGAACAGCTCAATCTCAATTAGACTAGCCAAAAGAAATGGATACCGACCTGGACGCGGAGGACTCTCGGAGCAGAGAGGGCAGCGGCCCCACCACTCGTCCCCGCCACAAGGGCAAGGGGAAGACCCCGGAAACAGCACGGAGGTCTGCCGAGAAGCATCCCCATGACTCCAACCCCTTCGTCGCCTGCAGCGATGGGGATGGACAAACAGCCGGCATCGCCACCAGGCCACAGGCTGCAAGGTGGGAGTGGCTGGAGCCGCTGGCGGAAGAGGGGACGGCACACCTCCGAGCTCGGGTGGAGAGGTTCCCCCACCTCCCTAACGCAATAGGGAAAGCACCCACGGCCGACCCCCGCCAAGATCCGGACCCCGATCGGGAGACATGGACACAGACGACGACATGGGATTCGGCCCGGGCGCCGACCCATCCGGCAGCGGAGAACCCCCGGATGGTGGACCATCTAGGCCCTCAGAAAGAGAACCACCCGGGGGACCTCATGGAGGAGGACCACTTGGTATACCCCCGAGCTGAGGGCCACCAGGAAGAGGACCCCCTGGGAGGACCACCAGGCAGAGACCCCCTTGACGAACCGCCGGGAGCGGACATCCCCGAGGACATCTCACGATGGATCGTGTACCACAAGAGGAAGATCTGGAGCTTGGAAGTGAGGCGCAGATCAACAAGATCCAGATCGGCTAGATTGCCGCCGTCGCCGCCAAGGCCGAGAAGGAGCTGGACATCGCCCAGTTCGAGGCCGGGAAGCTGAGCGGCGTGGTCACCAAGCTGCACAGGAGGCTGGACAGGCCCGAGCACTTGAGGAGCGACGAAAGCGACCGGGCCCCCCTCTGGAGTGGGGCTCCGACAACAGCTGGGGACCTGGACCCGATCCAGGCAGGTCCTGTGGTCGCAGCGCGGCCCCTCGGAGTAACCACGCGTCCTCCACCCGTGGCGGTGCCCGGCGGAGGGACCCCATGCCCCCGCAGCGCAGCGGAGAGGAGGAGCGGGACGAATGGCTGAGTGCGGACTGATGCATATGGGACCTTGCCCCCATATGCAGGTCCATTTTAGTAGGTAAAAGTATCTCCTTGGAAGCTAGAAGAGCTCTGCATGTTCGCTGACACTCTACTACAGATGCCAGCTGGCGTGTAGTAGCAAGAAAACAGCTCCAGCGTGGCCTTTAAATAGCTTTTTGAATACGTTCTTTAAGGTTTTTGAAGTTTCCAATGGATTTGAGGATTCATTGAACCTTCGGAGTAATTAGAAACAACGGCGGGGCAGCGATCGCCAGTTGTCGCCGTCATTTTTAGGACATTTTCTTCCTGACGAGGAATGTCGTAACTGTGCGTGAAAGCTGCAGAAAACCTGTTTTTATGTCCATTTTTAATGAACTATGATGGACTTTTAGTGTATGTTATGGTATGTTTCATGAAAATGCACCAGGTTGCCAATTTGCCACAGACAGCCTGCAGCGATAGCCGTTCCCTCCCCTATGGGGGATATTAAGTATATGTCTGTAGGTGTTTAGAAAAAAAATCATATGGCGCCAGAATGCCCCAAGGGCCTCTAGGCTGGCGCATGGGGGGAGACCCATGTTTCCAGTTTCAACCTTTTTTTCAACGTGTTTTTGACTTTGTTGGACTTGTTTGACCTTGTTATGACCCAGAGCTCACTTAGACATGTTGACCATAGGACACTTCCTGTCCACGACAGTCGCTTACAACCTGAATCTCAGGTCACAGGGCCTGTGGTGCCCTGATTTACTGTGACCTTTCCTAAAAATCTAACCTTAGCACATGGTTTGGTATGTTTACATGTATACTAATCTAACTTATTGCCCTGCTTCCCCTCTCTTTGTCTCTTAGGACACCAGATTGTGTCATGGGGCAAGCAAAGCTCCTAGAACAATTTGTCAAAGTGTGGTATTACGGGTTCTCTTGTGCATGCTTGCTCTCACAATGACTCCAAATAAGTGTTCACAATGCCTCTCAAAGGAGGGCTCAATATGCCTCAAGAAAGAGTATAAAAATGGGTTTGAAAGACAGCTAGCTCTTCCTCATGGAGGGTTGTACAGTGGCCAGGATACAAAGGCGTACCAATACACGTCAAAATTGTTCTAGAGTCGATGCACCTCTGAAGGAGAACGTGGAGTTCTTTGTGTTAATCTGGACCCTTGGCACAAGCCATTGGAAGGAGCCAATCCAAGGAGCTCCAGTTCTTCACCAAGCCAAAGATTGGACTGCAGATCAACCAGTCGACGGCCTGGTGTGGCCTGCAAAGGCCTTGAGCGACAGTACAGCTGGACATGTCCTCCACAACATCCGGTTCCTCCTCAAGTACTTGGACTGAGGAGTATCATCAAGATCTTCAAGAAAATCAAGAAGTTGATCATGACGAAGACAATAACGCCTGGTGAGCCTCTTACTCTGGTTGAGAAGCGGCGGAAATCGCCGAATATTTTGCGTCAAGTTTGTCAGCGATGCCCAGCGACGAACATCGGCCAGCAACAAGCCCAATCCAATGGTATGACCATGCCCCTACACACACTTTCTGAGTGTCTATTTTTTTTCGACCCTCAGAAAATTAATGATGGATCCACCAGCAGTCCAGGCTGTTCGGTGATTAACGAAAATCCTGGGCTGTTCAAGTTCTGGGCTGATCCCGTGAAGCCGTGGATTACCAACAAAGGTCCCAAAGCCGCAATTTGGAGCCGAGGCAAGCGCAACAACCTTGCCGTCAATTCATTTGCCTAGCGCAAAGCCGCAATCGTGAGCGCCGTCCTTTGCCTAGCTTCGCAACGCTGTTTTCTTGGCAATGTCGCAAGTTGGGCTCAAGGAACGTTCCGCAAAGGACAAGACCGAAAGCAAACAGCTAAAGTCCGTGAAAAGTTTCATTGCTCGAACTCAGGCTAAAGTGGACGCCAAACTGACTCAAAGTCGGCTTCTCCCTACGCTTTCGCCCGCCAAACGCGAGAACGACCCATTTCACCCTTCACTCGACCTTTTCCCGTCACATGAAGAAGGCACGTCATCCAATGTCATTTCAGACGATGAACAACCCGAAGATGTCGCAAAAGAACTCTTCCCACTCGCCGAGACAACGGCTCACACCGTCAAAGGAAAAGGAGCCCAAGAACCACAACATCAAGTCCAAGCGCCCGCTCCGCCAACCAACTCCGAGAAGGTGCAAGACTCCGTGCCCAAAGGCACGCACGAGAACACCGAAGGAAGCCATCCATGTGACGCCGAAGAGTCGAAACAACAAGAAGAAAGTCGCGAAGACCCGTGTGGAGATTCGGCAATGAACAACAACGCCGCTCTCAACGACAACGCAAGGAGAACCAATGAGGTTGAGCCCGACTACTCCCTCTTAACGCCACGTGAGGAGCAATTTACGCCAAGCGTCATTCCGTCTCCCGAAGGAACACACGAAAAGGCCGAAGACGGGGAAGACCCTACTCCCGATGAAACGGATGGTAATTCCGGAAAACCCTTCTTCAAACCTTCCCTTGCCCCGGATTGTGTCTTTGCAAAATTCTTGGTTAAACATAAAGGTGAGATCAACACACACGATCAACAAGCACTATGGGGAGAAACACATGTCCATGAAACCTTGGGAGGTGATACAAATCAACTCGTGTTAGAGAAACACGACAAGCAAGTGATCTATGATCAAGTGCACCCAACAATAGACCTTTCGCGAGCGACGGGTGCACCTTTTTCCAAGACATTGATTGCTCCGGCAACAATGCCTACTCCACAATTGGACATGACAATTTTAGGTACCCCAAAGACATCCTTCATCACCACCCAAAGTTCTACATTTTTCCACACCCACAAGATTACTACAACTCCAAATACGGATACGGCAACATATGGACCGAGTGGGCCCATGCCATCAACGAAGCCTTGCAAGAAGCCTTTGATTCCGGTGTTGTGTACGAAGGCTCCTTCATTCTCCCGGGAATGGAAGACAACCTTTCGGCGGAGAACCTCTACATGAACCCCTTGAACCCCGGCATGATCTCCCTTGCCCCTTGGGTGTGTGGAGTAGACCGGCTTTCGGATGCCAACACGTACAACCCATCACCTGATCCCGATGGCTCCGTGCGGCTCAACTTGCTTGACTCTCCACAATACCCATATTTTCACCTTCACCTCTCCACCCGTCACAAGCACCACGCACACATCTGCTACGGCGACATCATGCACCCTCACACCTCCCTGCAATGGGCCATAAATAAGGTAGACTGGACCGTCCAAGTGGCCGCCGTGCGCACAACGCTACGATTCGAAGTTGCACGGCATCTGCTCCCGAACTTCACCGTCTCTTCTCCCAAAGAGCTTTCCAAAAAATCCAAGCGGGAACGAGGATAGTATAGGCGGCGCCGTGGCAACGCCCGGGATTTTTTTGTCCTCGTCAACCGCCTTTTCCATTTCGAAAACGACCACATCTCGGTCAACTCCAAAAATGCTTTCTCTCCGGAGGAACGCATACAGCCTCTACAATCATCCTCCGAACATATGTTCCGCTTCGATTACACCATACCAACCCCCCTCGCCGAGAAGCTTCTCTCAAACATCTTACAACACCCTTTGTGGACGCTCGGCAGAGTCTTTTGCATCCGTGGTTCCGATCTAGGGAAGGACAAAACTTTAAAAGTTGTACCTTCAAAAGCATACAAGCAGGCCACGCCGGACTTCAAACAAATTGACGTGTGGAAATCCCTCCTTACTAGCGAAGCCGCACGACGATGCGGTATCCTAGGAGCCATCACTAGAACACAACACGAATTTTACGTGTGCATGAACTATCACAACACCCCCCTGCTCCCCCAGCGAGACTCCCTCACTTCCATGAGCTACATGCTCTTCCAAGAGAATAACCTGGTCACGTATCGGGGCACTACGGGAGCCATGATCTCTTGGGGAGGATACTCCTCTTGGCGCTCCAAGCACCCGGGACACAAAGTGGACCTCTCCGCCTCTCCCCAAAGAGTGCACAAAGATGCCCCTCCCCCACCCTCCCCGGTGAAGGCTTGCTTCAACCCCCTCCCTGAACCACCTGATCCAGAACTGGTAGAAGTACACGCCCCGTCATCCACGCCGGACGTTGATGTAATGTTCGGGGTCTCCCTGCTTGGGAAAGTTCGGCACATTTCCTTGTTCAGCGCCCCCATGGCTAAGGTGCGAGTCTACCGAGTGAAATATGCTCATTACGAATCCGCGCTCCTTGCAGAAGACTTCACTGTGTCCCAGCTCGTCTTTCACCCTGAGTGCCCCGACACGGCCGCGCGTGACAACTTTTTGGCTCCCGCCAACCCCCTAGTTTCGGAAGCGCAGGATTTCCTATCACGAGTCATCGAGGCGGCGGCCGCCTACGGCAGCGCGGAACAACTAAGTCTCGCGAGGGACCATTACTTGTCCACAAGCAAGCCCCTCTCCCTCACAGAAAAGATCGCACAACTCCACCTCCAAACGGGGAAAGTTTTTGACCCCATCCCGGAAATAACAGGAGCCTTCATATCCGATGAATTTTTCTCAGAAGAAGAGGAAGCCCTGGTGATGTCCTACAGTGCAGATGAAAATCACCAGTGGCTGTCCGAGGGGCACCGCACAATGCTTCATTTCGGATTCAGGTACAATCCAGAATCAAAAGAAGTTGAACCTTTTGAACCGACCCCTCCTGAGTTTATTCAAGCGATTGGGCTGCGGGCATTCTCTGCCTGCGCCCAGGTGCTGCCTTCCTCTGTCTTATGCCCCAATATGTGGTCAGTGGCTCGATACGAACCTGGCAGTGGCCTGAGGAGCCACGTAGACGTCCCTCAGCTAGGCCCTTATGTCCTGGATGGCTCCTTTGGGTCAGGTGCGGAAATGGTTTTCGAACCGCGTCCCCTCCCCGGATCCACCCTCTTTAAGAAAAGGCAAAAAGTCTTCCTACAGCGCCGCAGCCTCCTCCTAATTTCTGGGGAAGCCCGCGACAAATGGAAACACCAAATCCCAGCTCGCGACTATGACACAGTGGAGAAGCGGCGCATTCCCCGAGACTCCAGGGTATCCCTTGTCTTCCGTCACACTGGTGTAGGAACGGACCTCCATACGACATCCTCAGAGCCCCCTCACCTGAGGCAACATGAGACGAATTAATGAGCCTACAATCGGCGTCACCCTTCTGTGCACACGAGACGTGGTCTTCGCTCTAAGACCCCAGATACCCTCCATCACCACTATTACATGTTGTCAGGCATGGCAAGGCTATCGCTCTACCACTCTCCCTGTGCGTAACATGAATTCCTTAACCCCTTTGACCGCCAGGTATGCCCTGACCGGGCTGATCTGTGCTCACTGTGTACCAGACCACAAAATCCTGTGGTTCCCCGTGTGGGAAGCTCTGATGAGTCTACCGAATGCTACCCGTCCCCAAATTCTTTCTGCCCCCCTCCCGCCCGTCAGTGCCACCGCAGGAGAAGTAACATGAGACGGTGTAAAGAGGTCCTCGTCCGCGTGGGCGTGCACGGTGCCTCCCTCACCGCCACCGTCTCTCGCATCGCGGAGATTCTCCCTGTGGAGCAAGCACACATCAATCCGAGAATATTGGTCCCAGACACAAGTGTCACTACAGACCTGGCTTTACACCCTCTCTTCGCACTGCCCGTGACACGGCCTTACACCACTCGCCCAAAGCATACGCACAAGCACTTCACTCTCGGATTTCTGCACTAGAACAGTGCGAACCCAACCCCTCAATACAAAATGAGGACCCTGCCCACATACCAACGCTTCTGACACCGGACTCCCCACTGGGTGCCCACTATTCCTCCATTCGGACGCCCTCCCCCCCCCCCCCCAAGTGCACAAGCCCTTCAAACCTAAACGCTTGTGCCGCCCCCTCCCTTCTCTTCCCTCCGTCCCGGCCATCCGTGTCGTGTCCTTCAACACGGCAAAGAGCCAGAACGCACCCGCGGCAATCTTGCATTTCCTAAACGAGGGTTTTGACATTATACTCCTTCAGGAGCTAAACTCTCCGCCTCTCCTCCCACAGCGGTACGCCTTCGGCAATGACCGCGCTAAAGTCTTCTCAAATGTCTGCGGCCACAAACACGGGGTGTCGGTCATTGCAGGCCCGCGCATCGCGAGATATACCAGCTTTGTCCCGCCCAGAGACAGCAAAGGCCTTATCTGTGGTGCCAAAATATCCCTTCCGGAAGCAATTCCCCTGCACGTCTTCTCAGTTTACTCCCCCCCGGTGCGCACGGGGGCCCCAGCTCCGTACCGTTACACCATACAGCAAGTTCTTGCTTCTTTTTTCATCGATCATCCCAATCACATCCTTGGGGTTGATTTTAACTGCGTTCTGGATCCCGAACTTGACCAGCACAGCTTTGTCGATCTACATGAGTGGCACTGGCTCACGGGGGAGGTGAAATACCTCCCATCTAGGTTGGTGGACACTTTCAGGTCAGAGCACCCCTCCCTCAGGCAGTACACCCGCTACGCAAGCGGCCGCTGGGACAGCGAAGCAAGGCTGGATTACATCTTTGCGTCCCCTCGCCTAGTGTCACACTTTCCCCTCCTGGATGTGTCGATCCTCACGGACTACACCATCTCTGACCACCACCCAGTGGTTGCGATCTTCCAGTGCCCCTCTCCAATCCTACTGTCACAGCCCCCACTCCCCCCTTGCATTTTTCGGAAGCTTTCTAGAGACGAAGAGCAACAATTTTCCAACAGCATACGGCTCATTTCCGACTGGTGCCGGGACCTCCAGGACGCCCCTGCCAGGGCCCCATTGGAAGAGATCATCGCTGCCACTGATTCCCTCCTTATGCAGGTTGGGTCTGCCTACCACAAAATCACGCGTCCGAAACCGCAGCGCAAGGACCAAGAGAGCTACGGCAAGCTCAGGAAATTATTACGCTCACCCCCGCCTCCTTCCTCCCCAGCATTTCCCGAGCACATTGCAGAAGTTCAGTCCGTGGTAAACACCTTACGGTCCTCGGACGATACCAAAGCGAAGAGAAAGCTTCACAGTAGTCTGGTCCGGGGGGTCCAGATGAAAACCACTGTTGCTCGCACCCTCTGCCCCAAAGACCTGGAGCCTCTCGTAGTCAGAGATCCAGCCACCAAAGAGCTCCTGAGTGACCCAGCGGATGTAGCCAAAGTTTTTGGGGACACCCTGCTTCATCTTGGAGGGCATCCAGATTACGCCCCCCCCCCAGGACTTCGTCGACAAGGTCCTGTCCCACTCGCCCACATGCCCCGTTTCTGCCAAGAACGACCACATACCTCCTGTGACCTGGCAGGAGTTCCAGAGCCACTTAAAGCACAGTAAGCCATCAAAAGCCGGGGGACCGGACAAAACAAACAACTACATCCTGGCCCTCTGTCCGGAACCCATTCAACGTTTTTTCCACTCCATTTTAAACCGCTTCCTCCACTCGCCGCTACCGCCGCACTGGCTATGCGCGAAAATATGTTTGCTTTATAAAAAAGGCGACCCTTTCTCCCCCTCAAACTACCGTCCTATTGCCCTCTTAAATTGTATTTACAAACTCTTGGCCACTTTTGCCTGCAAACACCTGCGAGCTCAGGCTTTTGCACACGACATCCTTTCAGAAATCCAGCACGGTGGCCTTCCCGGCCACCAATGCGCTGATCATCTGTATCACCTCAAGGCCCTTCATGCAAAATTGAAGAAGAGCTACTCGCTGTTCATCGATTTCAACAAAGCCTTTAATTCTGTGCCTCATGGCACACTCTGGACCTTCCTCGAACGGGCAAATTTTTCTACCTCCACAATTTCTCTCATAAAGCAACTATACTCCTTCCCACAAGACAGCCCCATCATCAATGGCCGCACTCCCCACGCATACCTCCAAACCAGGGGCCTCCGACAAGGATGTCCCCTCTCCCCCCTACTCTTCATTCTCTATCTCAACTCCCTCTTCCACCATTTTTTAGCCACTGTGCCCCCCCCCCCCGAGCAAATGCCCGCACTAGCCACCACGCCTACATCGAGGACAACGTGATCAGAAGTGAGGACGTCATCTACGTCCAAAACAGTCTCAACTACTTCGATGGGCCAGCCAGGGACTGGGGTCTGGACATGAATATATCTAAGACCGAAGTCCATGCCAATGGCACAGCCCCCCAAAAAGAGTTTCTGACACCCAGGGGCTCGGAGTTCCACACGTACAACAAAAAAACGGGTCGCCCGCACACATGCTATAAATACCTGGGGGTTTATTCTTTTACTTGCCACCAGGCAAAGGGCCTGTTTCACATGCTCAAGGCGGAGATCCAGAGTTATTTTGCCTGGCTCTCTCCCTTGCCTCTTTCACTTAGTGAGAAGATCCGCCTGACGAACTCTCAGCTGGTCCCAGCACTCGCCTACCGCTTAATCACCCACTCTCTTTCCCCCAACCAGCTCGAAAAGCTTCAGGCACTCATCTGTGCGGGGGTTGCGTCTCGCAGCGTCACACGTCTAGTCTCCCCTAAAGACCGTTTCGCGGCTCGCCCAAAGGGAGGGTTGGGAATGAAGTACCTACCGCACAGCGTCCACGTTGCCACCGTGGACTATGGGCTACAGGCCCTTTGCGGCCTTGCCCCAAAGTCAGTTGGCCGCCTGTACGTCCAGTCTCTACTTAGCTCGGACCAGAGGGCCTCGGACCCAGTGCAAAACTCTTTTATGGACTCCATCCATGCCCCTGGCATATCTTTCCACGGCATAGGCCCGTGGAGACCCACTGCTATTCGAGATCTAACGCCTGGTACCCAGCTGACCGTTAGGTTCAAGTCAGGACAGGCCACAGGAAGAGTGACCGAGGCTACCTCCAAATGGGCCAACGTTTTGTTCCACGACAGGGTCTACTCGGTGGATACCCACACGTCCTACACCATGCACATGCCATGCCACGCCGTCATGGATTACTCCCGCCCCTCTCACTTCCGGCTAGTCCCCGAATTTTTGCGCCCTCAAGAGACCATCCCCGAACCCCCAGCGCCACCGCACAACGCACACGCACTGGGAATCAGCCAACACGGCCACCTCTTCGCTCTGCAGGCACAACACTACCTGGAGAAGAAGTCTCTCGACGAGTGGGGATGCCACGATGCCGCGGAGGCACTAACCAGGCCGCCGACCCCCGGCCTACAGCGAGTATGGCTATATTCCGATGGCTCCTCCGGTGAGTCCGGCCATGCGGCCGCCGTCACGGCCTTTCTACCCGACGGTACAACCAGAGTCCTGTGCCTATCCTCACCGCATCCCTCTTCTCTGGGTTCGGAGTTCTGGGGGGCGGTAGCAGCCATTCGCTGGATCCACAGGAAATTTTCCCAATACGAAGTATGTTTGTTGATTGACAACGAACAGGTGGTGTCCACCCTCAAGAAATGCCAAGTCTATGGGCCCAGCCCGTTCCAAGACGACACATGGACCGTCGCCGTACACAGCGCCCTACTTCTCATTACCAACCCCCTCCACATCATGTGGATTAAAGGTCACGCCAATTTCATTGGCAACGAAATCTGCGACCATTTCTCTGAATGGGCAGCTCACAGCCTGATTTTTACCCCGGACCTCCTCCCCCCCCCCCCACTGGGTTCAGTGGCGGTACACCACCTGCCTGTCCTCCACAAGTTTAAGGTGCAGCAATTCAGCCACCTGTTGCCGCGGCATTCCCATAGCAACATAGCGGTCGGCCCCAGCTTCAGCCTGTACAATAAAACTTCCTGGTTTTCTTCCCTTTTTTTCAAACTGGCGGCCGGGTGCTACAATGTGCACGGGTACCAGTGGAGCAATATGCTCCACGACTACCACTGTTCCAGGTGCGGACAGCACCATCCTTTCGACCCTTTATCATACCTGGCCTTCTGCAAAGCGTTGGACCAGCACGTCCAGGCATACGTCTCTTCATTGGGACCCCTTTTCAGCCCCATTGTCCTGCACTGCTGGGTCTCTGGACCCTCAAAGGCTGACCGCAGGAACTTCATGAGAACTCTGGTACCTAAGTCCCTATGGTCCTGCCTCTCCAACCCGATCCCGGGCTCCACTCGCGCCGAGCACAGAGCCATGCTTGGCCTAGCCCTGGAGGAACGCGTAAAACACCTGGACAAGGCTGTCCACGAAGCACATGATTGGCTATGTTCGAATCCTCTACCTTGGGACCCAATACTTTGGGCGCACCCCTCCGACCCTCTCAACTCTTCTCTGTTTCGCACGGTGCGTTCAGTACCTCCGTCCGCATGCCCCCTCGGACCCGCCCCGTATACCAGGACCCCCCACCTCTCCCAAAACACGCCTTAAAAAAACTGTCCAAGCCAGCGTCAGCCAAAGCACAACCAACCACTCGCCGCGCGCCGAAAAATTCCAAACGCCCGTCCAGCCGCGCATCCGCACCACGCCCCCCCCCCCCTCGGCCATTCCCCGCCCTCCACAGCACTCACGCCCACGGCCACCACAAAAACGCCAACAATCACCACAAACCCATCAGGCCACAATCGTTTGGGCGCCCCCAAAACGCGCCAAGACCGCTCTCCCTCTCCCACCCCCACGCTCCAAGACACGCTACCGTCAAACACGCCTACCTCTCCCCTCTAGGCCCACCGCTACTAGGTGCCCAGGTCCGTCTGCCCCTGCCCCCCCCCACTCCAACGCCTCCCGGAACATCCGAAGTTTTTTCCGCCCATCCAGCGATCTTCTGTCTCCTCCTCTCGACCCCTTCAGCCCTCCGCCCCTTCCTGAACCCCCCCCCTCCCCCACAGGGTAAATCAGCGTTCATCTAACCAAACCATCACAGCAGCCGTGTACATATCTTTATATGTTGTTGTAAATACTTTCATTGGGGGACGTCAGCCCCAGAACAAGTTGATGCGGTTAAGAACATTCAAAAAAATGACCATGCCCCCACTGAGATCCAACAAGCAATTGACTTTTATGAAGCCCAACAACAAGGGCATCATGAACTCGACATCTGGGACAGCTCCAGCGAAGCTAGCTGTCGCCAGACGACAACGTCACGCAGAACATACCATCGTCAATTCAAAGCCAAGGAGCTGGAGAACTTTCGAAAGAAGATGGAAGAGTTCTTCAAGGATTATAAGAGCCCCATTGGCTCTGAGAGTGGCCAACCCTCTCGAATCATATTTCTTTGATCTTCCGAAGCCCTTTGTCATTTTCTGCCAGTCCTGCCAGAATCTCAGCGATATATATTCAGGAGTATATGTTGTAAATACTTCTATTTTCTGGCAATTCTTGCCATTGTTTGGTTGTAATATACCTACCTTTCATGGTGTTTGAACCATACATTTTACTTGCACCAAAGTGATGTTATACTTGTTTCTTTTGCTTATGTCTTCTCCCCCAAGGACTCTGTTGCTTGAGGATGGGTGTTTTTCGAAACACTGAAGCAGGAAAGGCATACAGGGCAAAGCACGAGTTACTTTTACCCCTTTGAGATTTCTCTAAACAAAGCTCACAGAAAGCTTTTAAGGACGGGAGTGATGCATATGGGACCTTGCCCCCATATGCAGGTCCATGTTAGTAGGTAAAAGTATCTCTTTGGAAGCTAGGAAAGCTCCAAGAGTTCGCTGACACTCCAGAACAGATGCCGGTAGGCGTGTAGTAGCAGAAAATAGCTCGGCCTTTGCCTGGAAATAGCTGTTTTAGTACGTTTTTTAAGGTTTTTAAAAATTTCCAATGTATTTGAAGGTTCATTGAACCTTCAAAGTAATTAGAACCAACGGCGGGGCAGCGGGCGCCAGTCGTCGCTGTCATTTTGAGCACATTATTTCCTTGACAAAGAACGTTGTACATGTGCTGAAAAGCTACAGAAAAGTCTGTCAATTTTTAATCAGTTATGATGGGTGGTTATTGTATTTTATGGCATTTCTCATGAAAATGCACTAGGTTGCCAGTTTTCCACAGACGGCCTGCAGCGATAGCAGTTCTCTCCCCTATGGGGGATATTAAGTATATGTCTGTAGGTGTTTTAGAAAAAATATCATATGGCGCCACAATGCCTTAAGACCTCTAGGCTGGCGCATGGGGGGAGACCCATGTTTCAGGTTGCAACCTTTTTTTCAACATGTCTTTGACCTGGTTTGACTTGTTTGAGCTTGTTATGACCCAGAGCTGACTTAGACATGTTGACCATAGGGCAGTTCCTGTCGACGACAGTCGTTGACAACCTGAATCTCAGGTCACAGGGCCTGTGGTGCCCTGATTTACTGTGATTTTCGGTAAAAATATACCCTTAGCACATGGTTGCGTGCTTAGGTATGTTTACATGTGTATTAACCTACGTTATTGCCCTGCTTCCCCTCTCTTTGTCTCCTAAGACATTAATTTGTGCCATGGGGCGAGCAAAGATCTTAGAACGATTTGTCAAAGCGTGATATTACGGGTTCTCTTGTGCCTGCTTGCTCTCACAATGACTCCAAAAAAGTACTCACAATGCTTCTCAAAGGACTGCTCAATATTTCTCAAGAAAGAGTATAAAAATGGGTTTGAAAGAGAGCCAGCTCTTCCAAAAGGGGAGTATTTCAGTGGCCAGGATCCAGAGGCGTACCAAAATGTGTCAGGACTACCGCACATGGCGTGACCCCCTCCGAACCCCCGTTCAGCCCAAGCGGCCGAAGCACGCCCCTGAGCCAGCCCCAGAGCTGTATCGCCGATACGGAGCGCTGCAGGATGAGGTGCCCGAAAGGGACATGGAGTGGGACCTCGAGGATCTCGATGGAGACCTTGTGGGGGACTTCGGGATCAGCCCGGCCCAGGGATCAGCCAGCCAGAGCCGCCGCGAGGCAAGGAGGACATGGAAGGCGTACGCCGAGAAGTCCTTGCAGGAGCGTACGTGGAGGAGCCGCGGCGCAGCTGCTTGGACCTCGAGGAGGAGATGGATGTCGCAGCCGTGGGAACCCACGGGGGACGCCGGTGGGAACCTCTGTCGACCAGCGACCGGCCTTCGTGGTCTCTACGGCCGCAGATGCCGCCGTGTGCGAAGACCTGAAGGACATCAGGCCCCCCATGTACGTTGGGAACCCCCTAACCCTTGACCGCCTCCTTGGGAAGCTGAAAGACTCGGGGATGACCGTCACTGAAGACATGGATCCCGCCGTGGCAGAGAAATATGTCTTCAAACAATTCCGATGGTGCCTGCTGGAAGTGCTCCAAGAGCTGTACTTCCGAGCAGCAGAGGAGGGGAAGATAACGACCATTAAAAAGGCCAAGAAGTGGCCCAACGATCAGGAGTGGAACGACGCCCCGCAGGTCGCCGCCAAGAGCTGGAGAGCCATCAAGCTTCAGC
Organism: Eutreptiella sp. 'Long Island Sound 2002'; assembly: GCA_964036045.1. Lineage (NCBI taxonomy): Eukaryota > Euglenozoa > Euglenophyceae > Eutreptiales > Eutreptiaceae > Eutreptiella > Eutreptiella sp. 'Long Island Sound 2002'. The sequence goes on along the minus strand of OZ038381.1, from coordinate 149,391,509 downwards.
ATGATAGCCGGTAGATCAGCCGGCGGAATTGGCGGGACTTCCGAGGACAATACGTCCTGCTACGCCGGATCGTGGAGGAGTGGAACGAGGGTGATGAGCAGTCCCGACTGCTCAATTTCCTCCCGGACGCCTGGGTGAAGCGTGTCACGAAGAAGGAAGCCAAGAGGGCCAAGAGCAACCACACCGTCGAGATGATTCTCAACAGAGAGCACCACAAGAAGGTGGTGAAGTGGACAAGAGCCAAAGTGGCCCGGGACTTCAAGAGGCAGTCCCTGCGGAGCGCCCTCCTCATCACCATCTCAGGGGATCGCGAGAAGGCAGCGATCTGGCGCCTGGACGAGAGTGAGGTAGGCAGCCAGACGATTTGTCTGCACGCCATCCCAGCGCGGATAAGCTGCGATTACGTGCTGGAGTGGGTCGGAGAGGAAGTACTCAAAGAGTACAAGAACCTCGCCCACAACTCCGGACTGCAGGCAAACGAACCCAGCGTCCCCCAGGTGGGCATGGGGCCTGACGGGAAAGCCGGCATGGACCCGGCGGGAGCCGAGGGCGCCAAAGGTCTCGACGATGATGAGGACGAGGATGAACCTGCTGAGACTGCTGTCTGTGCCTTCGTGGCCAACAACCTGCACAAGGGAAGCAACCGGGGAAGCTGGAAGCCCCTTCAGCAGGGTCGGAAGAGAAGAGAAAAGAAGGAGCCCCGCCGAGTGGGCGACCCGCCACTGTCCTTTAGACAATTTATCCGAGCTCATCCTCAGGCCAGTACATGGTGGGAGGCACGAAGGAATCCCAGATTGCGCTGCAGTTCGTGCACCACGGTGAACTGAGCTGCCCGGACCTTGGCAAGGAAATCCTCCTTAAGAGAAAGTTCTACGAGGCCCAGATGGACTGGGACATGATTGTCAGGTACGACTTCATGATGAAACGGACTCCGGCGTTCTCCGGGCAAAGGCCTCAATGACCCTGTACCAGGGCCACCAACCTTTGTGGCTGTCGTCATCGGAACACCACGTGGGGTGCCAATGAATCCCCTCTGAGCGCCATCAGCTCGAAGTAGCCGCACTGGGGACCGAGCCGGCAGGGTCGACGTACGGGGATGTACGGCGTCAAGCCAGAACTGGCGAACCGAGTGGCTACTGAGCTGGGAGCATCAGATCTGGCCCTGGATGTGTTCTCATCAGGAACCCTGCCCATCTTCGGGTCTGTGAGAAGTACTGGAGCGCCGAGGACTCTGCGTGGAAGAAGCACTCGGGTCCGCATCAAGGTGTGATGTGGATGCATTGTCCCAGATTGGACATTCCAAGGGCTGTTGCGAAGATCCGCAAGGACCGTTCCAAGGCAGTGTTCGTCGTCCCTATGGCCTGTACCGAGGAGGAAAGTACCCGAGATTGGGTGGCCTCACTGGACACCATGACCTTGAACAAAGTCGTCCTACCGGCTGGAGAAAGTGTCTATCAGGACACTAAGGGACAGCTAATGGCACCCAAGAGATGGCCAACGGAATTCAACTATGTGGATGGGGGCCTGAGGAAGGCCGACAGCACGGACTTCGTGTGTGTCAACGCCTTGATAGCGGAGCCTTGGCGGCAATGCTTCGCGGTTTCCCCCGCTGACATGGGAGAATCGGAGGACCTCCTCTCTGATGAGGAGCTAGATCTGGTTCAGGGGTATATGCATCGACCCTTTCATGACTAGGTAAGCCAGCAAGAAAGGAGAGGGCCAGGATAAAGCCTGGTGGGCAGTGGATGCCATCGTTTCTGCTTTCTACGATGGGAATACCTTCGTAAGGAGGGTACTGGATCACAAGTCCAGCCAGGACGAGCCAATTGGCCTGAGCCCACCCACCTATTCATTCATTCTTTCATTCTGTGGCGGCATATACCCCTGCCTGGTCAAGTCCGCGTGTGTTCGAGTACAGCAAAAAATAGTAACATCAGGTGGGTGTAGCTATATCATAGGAGGTGAGATTAGGCAAGGGTCCGTGCTCTTTGTTGCAGGTGCCAGCTTCTAAAGAAGCTCCCTACGGGGACCGGCCCCCGCTATGCCCCTTCCGCCTGTTACCCCTGCTGATTTACTCCGGATCAGCGATTGCATTCTTCAAATTCCAGGGGTCCAAATCCAAAAATATAGAAAATAAAATACAATCCTCCTTCAACCCTGAACAGCAACCAGATCCCACAAATCCAGCAATAATCCAATCCACACTGCGGGCTTCCGTTCAGCACACCGGTCGTCCCACGGTGGCGGGCATGTACAAGAATGGCACCAAAGAGGAAAGCCCTGAAATTGGCATATGAACACAAATAAAGCAAAGTTGGGGAAAGATGGAAACGTACACATTCACAGCCATAGACCCCTCATTCCCTGGACTCAAGACATTCCCTTGACTCACCAACATGATGCCCTGAACCCAATCAAATAAGATGGCTAAATGCCATGTGTCACAAGTCACTACATAAACCCCAAAAATGTGTTCACTCCCAAGCCTAGATATCCTAGCCCAAAGAGGGAGGTGGCGTGTCCTGGCCTAGAGTGGCACTCAGGACCATGCCCTACCCTGACATAATCTTGGTTGGACTTGGAGTCGGATGGGCTTGGAGAACTGCCCCATGAAGATGACCTCACAACATGGCAAAATCAGGCAAATCACACCATACTGCCCAAATTTCAATTATATACTCAAAAATGCATACGGCGAATATTCAAATACTCCATGCATGTGTCAAACCGGAAAGTAAAATACAAGGGTGATATAGACCAAAGGTCTATGCCCAAGAATATTCCGTCATTGGCTCCGAAACCTCTCCGGTTATGTACATGGCATGCTTCACAAGTCAACTCGTGAATTTGAGACCTAATTTTGTGAGGCCTCGTGTGCCGAGCCAAAGTGACCATGTGATCTGGCATATGGTGAGTTACAACACCAAAGCATATGCCAACATATAAGCAATATACCATCGTTCACGGATCTCTAGGCACTGTACTGTTAGCCGACCAGTTGAGCACATAAAACACAAAAATGAGCAACAATTGAGGTCACAAACATGAAAATATGTCCAAATACAAAGTTGTCATGATAGTATATCTCTATGCTCACCCATGATATCCGCGCATGGTTCAATATACAAATGATTGGAACCATCTGCCAAACAATTCCCTCACTTGGATCCCCAATTGGGCGCATGGAGATACCTTTGCCACTCGTATCTACATGCCCCATGAAAATGGGAGTGCACTCATGGATCTCCTTGCCAAACATACCATGAGCAATACATATGCGGTAGACTTAGTCTAGCGCTTTGAATTCCACAATTGGGACATGGGCAAGGCCCTTGTCACGTGTGGCTCCCCATCTCCTCGGCCACACGAAGATATATAACATGCGTGTGAGCATATCGAAGCACATACCATGCATATAACACAAACCCTCAAAAGTGGCTCCCACCATGGTATGTCATGTCCCTCCGTGGACATAACTTCACGTTAAAAATATGTAGGAACCGAATGAAAATGTTTTTGTGCAACCCCAACACTCATGCGGTACACTCGAAAGTCGCAATAAAATATTCGGTTGCACGGTCCAAGAGTTATATATCAATTTATACCCTCTTGACGATCATCTCTTGCTACACCGGGCATGTGTACACACCAAAGGCGTTTGATGCTTCCTCAATTAAGTGAAGACTAAGGCGCTTGCAACCCAACCTTTCTTATTCTCATTCCTCACACTCGCGCGTAGATATGGCCCTTCAAAGTGGTCCCAAGATTCACTTTTGTTTCCCTTATATCTCCAAGTCAAATGGGTGGCAAGTACAAGGGAAACCTGATTTGGGCATAGGGAAAAGAGCATGATCACCGGAAGAAGACCAAATCAAGTGCGGCGATGTCGAAGTCGAAAATCCGATTTCGACATCGCGAAAAATTCAGATTAAAATTTCGAGTGCTTATTTAGAAAATTGCGGAAGCAACGAACCCTTTACTGATGAAATCTGACCCTTCATCGGGGTTTCCGCCAAAATATCTGGAAATAACAGTTAACCAATCGGTTAATGCAAAATCGCGAGCCAGCTGACAGTCGCCGATACATTGACCATCAGAACGAAAGGCTGAAAAATTACGGAAACATTATGATAATAAAACCCTGTTGATTCCTGATATTCTGATATATAAATCTCCGCTGGCGGCGCCTCGGTACTGAATATGGCCGCCCGTAGCCAAAATGGCCAAACCTATCACACTATCACATCGGGTTAGTTCAGGTGGACGGAAGAGTATGATATCAGCCAACGGCGGCTTGCCGGCACATAGATGCACACCCCAAGTGACCCCAAGATGGCCACGGGGGTCCGAACCGGCTTCGGCCCCCTTCTCAGAGCGTTGTTACCGCTCGGAGGTCATTGAAGAGAGGACGGGAGGACCCCAATGGGCCCCACACCCTCCCCCCCCATGTCCCAAGGACACATGGAGGCCCCACACACGCCGTAGGCGTCCCCCATGCCCCAAGGGAGGGGTGAGGACACTGACAATCGGTGCCCTACGCGATATCCGGTCTCCACTTGATCTACAACATGGACCAAGGGGATCAAAGATAGAAAAACGTCGTCGGTCGACCTAAATAAGTATACCACAGTGAAATATATACATGGAGATCGGGTGAAGGGGGTATATGGCCAATCAAGGCCGAAAAATCCCCGGATGAACGCCCTCACCCATCTCCCAAGCACAAAGACAAACAGAAATGCCAAGGGAAATCCATTACGGTGCTACTGCAGCAACCAAATGGACCAACACGTCCTTGACATCCAAAGAAATATTCTTTTTCTTCAGGTAGTCCATCCAGACCGTGGTGTACCTCGGCAAAAAGCTGCTCGGAGGCTCCCACGAATCCCTGGATGCGGCGAATCCCTTCCAACGGACTTTATAAAGCCTCCCCCCAGGCGTCCCCGGGTCAGGCTTGTCCGCCAGGATTCTCTCAGTAGTGAAGTCGGCATCCTCACCCTCGTAGTCCGAGTCCACATCGCCGGCCGTGAACTCGAAGGTGACGGGACGTCTGCCGGGGTCTGGTGCTCGGGGACGAAGCTGGGTATGGTCGCGGTCCAGGATCTTGTTATCCCCCACACGAACCGCATACACATCCTGCCCGACCTTCCGCACGATCACCCCCGGCACATACCAAGATGCCTGCCGATGTCTGGACAGGACATCCTTGTGGTGCCGCTCCACCCACACGGTGTCCTAGAGAGCATACTTCTGGACCTTTCCCTGCTTGAATTACTTGGCCCTCTTGTCATGCTCGTCCTGAAGTGCCTTGCACACCTTGGCTGCCGTGTCGTCCGCCTCAGCCATCATAGCGTTCGCATCCAGGGCCACTTTGCCATGGTTCAACCACAGGAGAGTGCGTGACACTCGATCCTGTAGGAACAGGATGCGATGGGGCGACAGCCCAGTGGGCCCCGGAGGGTCGTGATACGCTTCGAGTACTCTCCACAGCGAATTATACCAATTCCGGCCCGGTTCGTCGATGTGCAGCTGGCGGAACTTCTCGAACATTTGCCGCCCGGCCACCTCAGCTCAGCCATTCGACCGGCTGTGGTACGCCACGGTCTTGGCGTGCCGAATACCCATGTGCTTGCACATCATCTTGAACCACGTCCCCACAAACTGGCTGCCCCGATCGCTGCAGATGACAGCCGGGACATCAAAAATAGTCAGCCAATGCCTGATCATGGCATTAGCGACGGTCTTGGCCTGCAGCCCCACTGCATGCTTGTCCTTCTTGTCCTTCTTCTTGGACTTCTTGCCAGGGACCGCCACGATATACCCACTCTGCCTATCTACCGCCAGGATGACACAGTCGTAGGTCTCTCCTTCCACAGTGACCTCAGGCATGGCGAATACATCCATGGCCACGGACCGCATAGGGGCCTCCGGTATAGCCGTATACACCGGGTTGCCCGCTGTGGAGTGGTTGGGGTCCAGGATGGCGTAGTACCCCGGAGGGAACTTGAAACGCCACTCCAGGTCCTGCTGCATCTTGTCTCGGCCAGGGTGCATGAGCTGGGCATTGTGTCAATGGTCAATGAGCTCCTCCACTCGGTTCTCGGGCACCAGCAGCTTGTCCTTGAGGAACAACTTGTCCCCATCCTCGGTCAAGCCCTCAGGCCACTCGTCGTCCGACGGGGCGCTCACGGCATTCCAGTACTTGCTCCAGTGCTCGGATGCCGCGTAGTCATCCGACCAGTCCTCTGTGAGCACCGACCTGACTAGCTCTACAGGGGCCACCATCCATTGCTCGAGGGTTTCCTCCCAAATAGCTTGGACGCGGGCGCCCCGCAACTTGGCCAGGTCCGTACGGGTTGCCATCACCACAAAGCACTTGACCCCCTCTTGCTCCATGGCCTTCTCCATCTCGATGATGCGCTTGGCCTCCTCGGTTTCCTCGGCGTCCCCATGGCTGGATATGTCCATCCAAGCCTTGCCCGCGGGGTAGGCCCATCTACTGAGGCAATCTGCCACAGTGTTGTCCTTCCCCGGGACGTATACGACGCTGAGGTCGAACTTGGCGAACGTCTCATGCCATCAGGCCCTCCCTGCCGCCGGTCCCGAGGGGGTGTCGACGTGCTCCTTGTGCCAGCTCTGTAAGGACTGATGGTCCGTACAAACCACCACCGGTTGCAATCCGATGTGGCCAGACCACTTCCTGAGCGCACAAACAATGGCGTACGTCTCCTTCTCCCTCGCGGTCCAGGTGCGGCGTTGGCCCTCGGCCAGGATCCGGCTCCAGAACGCCACGGGTACATGTGACCTGTCGTCTCGGATCTGCTCGAGGACTGCCCCCACAGCATAGTCCGAGGCGTCCGTCCGTAGCACGAATTACTTGTCCGGGTCCACCAGGAATAGCCCCAGTTGCCCCAGGAGTCGCTGCTTCAGGCGGCTGAACGCATCTTCGGCCTCAGGGGTCCAAGCAAGCTTCTTCTTGCTCCCCTTCCGGCCATCGAACTTGCCCAGTTGCAGCATCTTGTGCAGTGGCCCCGACAGTTCTGCATACATTCGGACATAGCCCGAATAGTAGTTGCAGAACCCCTTGAAGGATCGGAGTTCGCTGATGGTCTGGGGCTTTTCCCAGTGGTGCAGGGACGCCAGCTTCCCAGGCATGGGACGTCGTTGCCCGTGACCAACCACGTGACCCGCGAACTCCACTTCCTTCACGAAGAGTGAGGCTTTGGTGGGCTTGCACACCATGTTGTGCTTATCCAACTCGCTGAGCACGCGGCGCAGATCCTTCTCATGCGCGTCGATGAGCTCGTCCTCAGTCATGTTCTCCGTGCCGGACCCGATGATGATGTCATCCACGAAGGGATTGGCACAGTCCCGGACAGGACCGAGTAGGTCCTCCATCAGGCGCTGGAAAGCGGCGTTGCCATTCTTGGCACCCATAGGCACCACTTTCCACTGCATGGGCCCCAGCGGCGTCAGCATCGCTGTGCAGGGCCTGCAGTCCGGGTGTAGCGGCATCTGGTGATAACCGTGTTTCAGGTCCAACACCGTGAAGATCCGCTTTTTCTGTTGTTTTTGGAGGATGGAGTCGATCAGGGGAAGCGAGTACGAGTCGTGCTCGGTCTGCTCGTTCAGACCTCTGTAATCAACCACCAACCTCCACTCGCCCTTCTCCTTCTCGGGCACTCTGAAGGCTGGGCTGGCCCACTCACTGTCGGAGGGTTCGATCCATCCCCGCTCAATGAACTCGGCCAACAGCTTCTTCATGGCCTCGGCCCAATCGCCCTGAAGTTGGTACTCCCGATGACGATAGATCTTGGGGTTCGGCTTCAGCTTGATCCTCGCTGTGCCAAACCTCCCACGATCTGGAGGGTTCTTGTTGGCAACGCCACTGAATAGCCGCGGATAGGCCTTGATCAGCCTCTCCTTCAGCTCGGCGACCTTCGGGTTCTCCTGGGCCTCTTCAGCCGCTTGCTTCGGTATTGATACAACCGACCGCACTGCGGTATAGGCCTCTTCCGGGTCCGAGTCCGACTTCTCTTCCACCGATATGCCGTCTTCGTCGTCGTGGGGTGCACTTCCCACCGATAATCTTCGGAAATTTGCGGCCTCGGGCTGGTGACTGTCGCTATCGGCTCCCATTCTTGGAAAATCCCATGTTGGTGGGTCCGACCCAACCGGACCATCGTATTGGTCCGCGATGTGATCCATGACCCTCGCCACGAACTCGTCCTCCTCGTACTTGCCGGTGACCAACATCTTGTCATCCCACCAATGCGGAGATGTGACCATGGCCCGCCTCTTCTTGGCTGCCACACGGTCGTGCATCCCCATCCGCATGTAGTTGACGACGTCGTCGATCTCGGCGTAAGACAGGACGTCAATGCCATCAATAGGCTGATCCCTCCCCTCCTTGGGCTCAAACATGACCTTCATGGGCACCGCCTCCACCCTACGGATGAATGCTTCATCACCTGTGGGCTGGGCTTGCGCCCCATCAACCAGGAAAGCCCTTGTACCCCACGCTTGACCCGGGGAGGGCATTGATACACCCTTGGCGTCAATGAACAACTCCTCCTCTGGCCCGAATGACATCCCGTTCAGGGTGATGGAGTCCAGCGTCGACTTGAGATTCTCCAGCGGACATGGGGTGGATCCTATGCCGGTTATGACCAGGATCCCCTTCGCCCTATCCGCGATGATCTTCTCCACCAGACGTCTGGTATTGTCCAGGGAGCCATGCCAGTACATGGGTCCCCACTCCTTCAAACCCCAATGCCGGTGCCAGGCTGAGTCTCCTCGATGCCAGTGCCGCCTACACTTCCTCAGAAGTGGGGCATCCCGGGAAGCAAAGACGTCCGTCTCGGGCGTTTCGGCTCCTAGCGTCTGGATCATCCTGGCATACACCTGTGGTGCCATTCCATACTCCGTGAGCTGAACTCCGCAGTCTCCTCTGGACTTGGCACCCACGGCTTGCACCGCTCGGACGATCCGATCCTCTTCCTCAGCATTCCATTGGGATGATCTGGTTGCATAGTCGGTGGACAGCCATGTGAGGCATTCATCATCCTCCCGGACCAGCGTTGCACGATGGGGAAGGGCTCCAATGGCGTTTGCCACCATGAAGTCATACCCCATGATCATATCCCAATCGGTAATGTCGGCCACATAGAAGTTCCCGGATAGAGTGCTTCTCTTCGCCTGATCAGGGCGGTTCAAGCGCTCATGCTCCCAGAATTCCATACTGATGGTGGCCTCATGGGTGCCGCCACCCATAATCTATCCGTTGGCGACCTTCAGGCGGACCGGTCTCCGGCTGAGCTGCAGGAGTTCCTCCTTGAACAACCCTCTCCGGACCAGGCTCACCTGGGCACCCGTATCCACTAACACATCCACCACCTTCTCCTCTCGTCCGCACCGTACTCGCACTTTCAAGTGCAACTGCCGCTCGTCGCCATGAGGTGTATGGACGACTCTCACGGCATGCAACTCTGGCACGTCCGGTCGCATCAGGACTTCAAGGGTATGGTCACTGATGGTGTAGATCTTGGGTTGGTCCTGCCCGTCCACGGGGCTCTCCGTGGTCGCTCCTTCCTTCTTGCCATGTCCCGTACCCACATGTAGTTCCCTTGGCAGGGCGCTCCAGGGGTTGGGAGTGGCGAAGCTCAGTGGTTTTGGCTCTTCTGGAGCCTTCTTTGGCACCCGGTGTGCCTTCGCTTTCTCTGGGATTCCACTGATTTTCGGAGGAGAGACCTCCGAGGTCCCACTCCCGTGGGGGCTCCTCTAGACTTGGCTTCCCGCAGCCCCTTCCGGCTGCGATCAGCCAGGACTTTGTCCACCACGTTGCTGGGCTTTGAGTTCCTCCAACGTCCTCAACATGTCCTCAGCAACCTCCTCGATCGACCTCACTCGTCAGTCTTGGCCAGGTCCACCACCATAGCCTCTTCCTCCGCCTTTTCCTTGGCCTTTGCCTTGGCCTTTTCCCCCGTCTCCGCCCTTCGCCTTCCAATCGGAAATCTGCTGCTCCTTGGGCTTCTTCTCGGGGTGGGCGGCGAAGTAGGCCTTCTTGTCCGCCTCATACACCTTGCACTGACGGTGGTCGTGTGCATGGTTGTTTCCCTTGCCATAACAGTCCCAGCACCCGTCGTGCTGAGACCTGTACTCTCGGAACGAGAGCGGTGGGTTCCCGATCCTCCTTGGCTCTTTGACCCTTGGTCCCACCCGGCTCCATCTGGACCGATCCTGCCCATTGTTCCTCACGTTTTGCGCCACAAACGCGGAGAAATGGGCCTCCTCGTGATCCTCCCGGGACCAGTGGTCTTGGCCACTTCCACTACCATCCTCCGCGGAGTTGGCCGTGTCCTCCTGGATCTCCCGATGATGGCGGTCTTCTCGGTGGCCTCGTTGTCCACGACCATGTCGATCCTGCACGTGGGCCTCGTTCTTCGCATTGAGCTTCAACTCCACCGTGATGTACTTCACGATCTCGTCAAGGCTCATGCGGGCCAAGATGACTTGCATCCTCAGCTGCTCCCCGCGCCTCCACTCCATGTTGTTGAGGCGCAGCAACCTTTGCCCCATGGAGTCTCCAAACACCTCCACGTACACGGCGTTCTTCAGTCCCAACATCCGGTTGGGTTCGCCCAGGTTCCTCCTGAAGAACTCAATGATACCCGCATGGGTATCCTCCGCCGCCAAGGTCCTCACCGCCACCCGCTTCTTGGCGCGCTTCTTCTCCTCGTCCTCCACTCTCCTCTTCCAGTTGCCGGGGAGGACGTCCTTCAGGAGGTGGCGGATCTCGCTGGCCTCGTTCAAGTCCTCCACCAGCTTGAGGCATCTGCGGTACTTCCGCAGATACCGGTTCCACTCCCGGACCCGCAACTCACCGCGGTCCAGCGGCAGCGGGATGGACCACAAGTCCTCCAGCTTCTGGTTCGGAGCGTCCACCCGCTCCTCATCCTCCAACCACTGGAGGCAGGCCTGCTCCGTACGGATGAATCCTTCCCGGATCTGATCCCGCAGCTCCTCCTTCAGGTCCTGCGCCAGCCGGTGTGGGAATGTCCGACATACCCACTTGTCCCGTGGCGCTCCCCGCATCTCGCCGACGACCTCCTCGGCGAAGTCCTCCCAGTCCAGGATGAAGTCATGTAGGTTGGAGGCGTTGCCATCGTAGTAGGAAATTTTGATTCCCCTGAGGTCGTCAATCCTGATGGCGTCTCCGACGTCCCAAGCCACCACTCCACCGAGACGGATACCACCTGTGGCCGGGGGGGGGGGTGTACACTCCCCGTACATCCCTCTCCTCCATGGAGTGCCGTCCAGTTGGGTCTGAACCCATGGGGTTTGGAATGCGGGAAGGATTTGCTCCATCGGCCGTCCATATCCCCGTATTGGGGTCCTTCGCCCACAGGTTTCCGCCTGGATTACCTCGACCATGTCCGTCGGCGCTTCCCATGGTTCGCCCCTGCATGGTCTGGCTCTGAATCTCGTCTTCCGCATAAACTACCATATTCGTCGTGATCGGTACATCCTGGGCGGCATGGGACATCTGTACCGTCAGGCTCCTCGGGTCCGTGGTTACGTGCCCTTCCCGCATGGACCCAGCCGGTACCGTGTGTTCCCCGAGCATTGTGGATTCGCTGACCACGGGAACAAACGGTAGTGCACCCGGGTCAACACGCGGAGGCGCGTATGGTGCCTCTGCAGGGCCGCCCATGGGTTTATCCATGGCGCTCCTGAGGGTCTTAACCCGCTCCACCAGCTCTGCCGCGGCCGGCTTTGCCGGGAGCTCCGGACCCGAGGCGAGGGGCTGTAGCTCCTCTAGCCTTTTCAGGCGTCCCGACATGTCCTCCACCAGGTGGAGGAGGCTGTCCACCACTCGCTGCTGCTTTTCCAGGGCCAGCTCCAGATTCTCCCGGTACCGGTCCCGTTCCGCTCGCAGCTCCTCCATGTCTTTCTCCGCGGCCGACTGGTCGTCCAGGATCCCCGCGACGTCCTCCTCTAGACCGTCCTTGGCGTTGTCCAGGCGGTCAAGGCGATGCACGATGGCGTCCATCCCCATCTTCGGGTACTTGCCCATGAGGAAGGACACTTGCTCGCAGTGGCACGCGGCGTGCTTTCCGCCGGATCCAGCGCATCCCGCGGTTCCCGGCACCTCAGACTCATCGCCCATGGGCGTATCGCCTATGGCGTCCGTCTCTGGTCCCGTGTGCCGGGGCACAGGTGCCGTCCGGGCCCTGGCTGGCCTCTCCAAGCCCTCGGCGTCGTGCTTCAGGGCGGGCTCGGGGGCTGTATGCGCCCTGGCGATCGGCGCGGACATCTCCGACTCTGAAGGTGGCTCGTAGGCTGTCCGATAGCCCTCAGAGTGCCCCTCAGATTCCCACAGCCTGACCAGGCTGGGGTGCGTGTCCATAGCCCCGGCATCCCTTGCCGCGGACTTGGGTGACCCGCGCTTCCGGTTGCGCCGGGCCCGTCTTCCACTGCTGCCTGAATGGCAGGCCTCATCAGAGTCCTCCGCGGCGGAGCGGAGGTTGCACGCCTTTCGGCAGCGACGCTCACACATGGATACCAGATCCTCCATGTCACGTCCTCCTCTTCCCGAATGTCGTACTTCTCTTCGGGCTTCAGCTTCCGGAGTTCGCCATGCTCTTGAACGTCTCGGCTCTTCTATGGCTCCAATCTCCGGCGTGGTCTCCACCGAGTCCACAATACGCACTCGGGGCGTACTTGGGCAGGGCTCATAGGGGCCCAAGTCCCCGGGTTGGCGTTGGGTTGGGGCAGCAGGTAAGCCTCCGCTACCATAAAGAAGGTCCCTACCAGGACCGGCCCCCGCTATGCCCCTTCCGCCTGTTACCCCTGCTGATTTACTCCGGATCAGCGATTGCATTCTTCAAATTCCAGGGTTCCAAGTCGGAAAATATAGAAAATAAAATACAATCCTCCTTCAACCCTGAACAGGAACCAGATCCCACAAATCCAGCAATAATCCAATCCACACTGCGGGCTTCCGTTCAGCACACCGGTCGTCCCACGGTCGCGGGCATGTACAAGAATTGCACCAAAGAGGAAAGCCCTGAAATTGGCATATGAACACAAATAAAGCAAAGTTGGGGAATAATGGAAACGTACACATTCACAGCCATAGACCCCTCATTCCCTGGACTCAAGACCCTCCCCTGACTCACCAACATGATGCCCTGAACCAAATCAAATAAGATGGCTAAATGCCATGTGTCACAAGTCACTACATAAACCCCAAAAATGTGTTCACTCCCAAGCCTATATATCCTAGCCCAAAGAGGGAGGTGGCGTGTCATGGCCTAGAGTGGCACTCAGGACCATGCCCTACCCTGACATAATCTTGGTTGGACTTGGAGTCAAATGGGCTTGGAGAACTGCCCCATGAGGATGACCTCACAACATGGCAAAATCAGGCAAATCACACCATACCGCCCAAAATTGAATTATATACTCAAAAATGCATACGGCAAATATTGGAATACTCCATGCATGTGTCAAACCGGGAAGTAATATACAAGGGTGATATAGACCAAAGGTCCATCCACAAGAATACCCCGTCATTGGCTCCGAAACCTCTCCGCTTATGTACATGGCATGCTTCACAAGTCAACTCATGAGATTTAGAACTAATTTTGTGAGGCCTCGTGTGCCAAGCCAAAGTGACCATGTGATCCGGCATATGGTGAGGTACAACACCGAAGCAGGTGCCAACATATAAGCAACATACCATAGTTCACGGATCTCTAGGCACTGTACTGTTAGCCGACCAGTTCAGCACAAAAAACACAAAAATGAGCAAAAATTGAGGTCACAAACATGAAAATATGTCCAAATACAAAGTTGTCATGATAGTAGATCTCTATGCTCACCCATGATATCCGCGCATGGTTCAATATACAAATGATTGGAACCATCTGCGAACAATTCCCCCACTTGGATCCTCAATTGGGCGCATGGAGATACCTTCGCCACTCGTATCTACATGCCCCATGAAAATGGGAGTGCACTCATGGATCTCCTTGCCAAACATACCATGAGCAATACATATGCGGTAGACTTAGTCTAGCGCTTTGAATTCCACAATTGGGACATGGGCAAAGCCCTTGTCACGTGTGGCTCCCCATCTCTTCGGCCACACGAAGATATATAACATGGGCGTGAGCATATCGAAGCACATACCATGCATATAACACATACCCTCAAAAGTGGCTCCCACCATGGTATGTCATGTCCCTCCGTGGACATAACTTCACGTTAAAAATATGTAGGAACCCAAGGAAAGTATCTATGCAACCCCAAAACACTCATGCGGTACACTCGAAAGTCGCAAAAAAATATTCGGTTGCACGGTCCAAGAGTTATATATCAATTTATACCCTCTTGACCACTATCCCTTGCTAAACCGGGCATGTGTACACACCAAAAGCGTTTGATGCTTCCTCAATTAAGTTGAGACTAAGGCGCTTGCAACCCAACCTTTCTTATTCTCATTCCTCACACTCGCGCGTAGATATGGCCCTTCAAAGTGGTCCCACGATTCACTTTTGTTTCCCTTATATCTCCAAGTCAAATGGGTGGCAAGTACAAGGGAAGCCTGATTCGGGCATAGGGAAAAGAGCATGATCACTCGAAGAAGACCAAATCAAGTGCGGCGATGTCGAAGTCGAAAATCCGATTTCGACATCGCAAAAAATTGAGATTAAAATTTCGAGTGCTTATTTAGAAAATTGCGGAAGCAACGAACCCTTTTACTGATGAAATCTGACCCTTCATCGGGGTTTCCGCCAAAATATCTGGAAATAACAGTTAACCAATCGGTTGATGCAAAATCGCGAGCCAACTGACAGTCGCCGATACATTGACCATCAGAACGAAAGGCTGAAAAATTACGGAAACATTATGATAATAAAACCCTGTTAATTCCTGATATTCTGATATATAAATCTCCGCTGGCGGCGTCTCGGTACTGAATATGGCCGCCCGTAGCCGGAATGGCCAAACCTATCACACTATCACATCGGGTTAGTCCAGGTGGACGGGAGAGTATGATATCAGCCAATGGCGGCTTGCCGGCACATAGATACACACCCGAAGTGACCCCAAGATGGCCACGGGGGTCCGAACCGGCTTCACTTCATGAGACACCTGAAGCAGTGATAAAAAAAAGACCAGGTCAGCCCAAGAAGAGTCTGTCGCGATACAAAGGAGACGAAAGATAATATAACAATAAAATAGATGATAAGTTAAATGGAAAATGAAAATTGCAAAAAACGTGAGCGTGGAGGGGCAGTGGCTTCCTGCTATCTTGGAACCTGAAAGGCGGATATCAGTGTGCTGTGTTTTTCTGGGCGTCTCTGTGTGGTGCTTGTGCTGCTGGTCTGTGTGTGTGTGGTGTGGCTTTGGTGCGCTGAGGGGGGCGGGGGGGAATCTGTTCTGGCAGGCTGACAGAGGTGCAGAAGGCGCAGTGTGAGCCTGCTGGGCAATGCCAGAGGGGTGCTGCTGGGTGTTGTGTGTAAAGGTCCGTGATCCCTGGGGTTTTCCTTTTTTGACTGCCGTGCTAAAGATGGCCGGGGGAGGATGGAAGGATCCAAGAGTTGCAAAGCAGGGCAAAGCAACACTGATCTGTGAGAATAATGCTGCAGAGTAGAGGCAGTGATCTGAGCGTGTACTCCTACTGGTCTGATGGCATTGCCCAGTTAAGTTAGAACGGTGAGGACGTGGCAGAACATCTGATTCCGCTTGTCTCTCGTTGAACCTGAGTGAATGGGTGGAGGGTAAGCGCGTTGGGGTGTGCTCATGGCTGAGAGGTGTGCGGGGGAACTGTGTGCGTGAAGGCTGCATCAAGGCGCAGGGGGGAGTAAGGAGCCGGTCACCGGTGAGTGACAGTCGGCTGTGCCGTGGAGAGACGTCATCAGGGGTGGGCGGGCTTTCGCGGGCGGTTGTTGTGGCGATTGTTTGGAAAATGTGAGGAGGGTGAACTGACACCAATAAGGAATGCTGGGAGCGGGGGTTCAGTGAAATCTGGTGATCTGTTTCGCGGCAAGGCCCAAAATGGGCCGATGGGCCACTTGGGGAGACCCCCAGAGCCAAAAGCGAGTGGGATCGCTACCCCTCAAGTAAGCTCAGTGGTCCAGGTGCCCGGCAACGCCAGAGCGGAGTCCGATGAGTGCCCAAAGATCCAGGCATTGAGGACCAGGCTGAAGCAGACATATGCAGACACGTTCTTCATTGGAAAGCCTGTGTTCCCGCCAATGGTCCGTGGACCGTACGTTGAGGCTAAGATACAACTGAAGCCAGACCCCCGTGTGTACCGGCACCCCGAGTTTGCCCACAGGGGCGAGGAGAAAGAGGCTGGAGAAGATTTTCAAGGAGTTCATGGACAGAGGCTGGCTGGAGCCCCGTCACTCCGAGTGGGCCTCCTCCTGCTTCCTCGTCCCCAAGAAGGTGGCCGGGGAGTGGCGGCTGGTGGTTGACTAGGGCGGCCTGAATGCTCAAACGCAGCATGACAGCTATACGCTGCCCCTCATTGAGGACATGCTGCAGAAGCAATGCCGGCGGAGGTTCTTCACAGTGATCGACCTGAAACATGGTTATCATCAGATGCTTCTCGCCGAGTGTCCCGTGCCTGCACAGCCATGAGCACCCCACTTGGACCACTCCAGTGGAAGTTGATGCCCATGGGCGTTACCAATGGCGATGCGTCTTTCCAGAGGATGCTGGAGAACCTGCTGGAGCCGGTGCGTGACTGTGAAGACCCCTTTCTCGACGACGTGATCATTGCGTCAGGGGACGCAAGCATGAGCTACTATGAGCTGTTGGACGCACATGAGAGGGACCTCACCAGAATGCTGGACTTGCTGGTCAGGCACAAACTAACAGGCAACAGTGACAAGGCCACTGTTGCGGTAAGCGACGCGGTCTTTGCTGGCCACGTAGTTGGCAATGGGCAACGGAAGCCCATACCTGGAAAGGTAGCGGCAGGTGAACACTGCGAGAAGCCCAAAACGGTGTCTGAATTGCGCGCATACCTGGGCTTCTGCAACTACTACTCGGAGTATACCAAGATATATGCCGAGTATGCAGCCCCCATGACCTCCATGCTCGGGAGCAACCGGGAGGAGACCAAGAAGGGGTCCAGAAAAACTCTGGTCTGGAATGAAGAGTCCGACCGTGCATTTGAGGGAATAGAGCAGGCGCTCCTTTCCGCAGTGGGTCTGCAACTCGTGGATCCCGACCGAGGGATTGTCCTGCGCACAGACGCCTCCGACTACGCATGCCATCAGCACCCCGTTGGAGCAAGTGCTTGATGATGGGAGGCACGTGCTCCTGGCTCTCAGGAGCCAAGTACTGGCAGAAGGCCAGAGGCGGACATGGACGCCCCGTGAGAAGAAGGCGTATGCCATAGTCATGGCTCTCAGAAAGTGGGCCGGATACATAGCACTGTATCCAGTCATGGTCTACACAGACCATCAGAGTCTGCAGTCGTGGCACAAGGAGCACGTGGATACCCCATCAGGAACAGCCTCCCGCAGATCCAGATGGCACGAGACCTTGGTCAAGTTCGATCTCAAGGTGGTCTACGTTCCAGGAAAGGACAACACCGTGGCTGACTGTCTCAGCAGGTGGGCCTACCCCGCCAGCAATGGCATGACGGACGTTTCTGCCCACGGGGATGAGGCTCAGACCGCTGCGGCCAAGAAGATCATTGATATGGAGCGTATGATGGAGGAGGAGGGTGTCAAATGTTTCGTCGTCATGGACGCAGCGGCTCCCCTTGGAAGAAGAGTGAGCAGAGCAGTCTGAGTACTCGCCTCAGACAGTGCTGAGTCCGACAAGCACCTCTTCCCTGAGTTGTGCCTCCAAGATGACTGGAAGGACAACTACGCCAAGGCCGAGGCTCTTGAGTCCGAGTACCGGGTCTTCAGTGACCCTGACAACGGGCAGAAGTGGCCGAAGGGGCTCCCCCAGGAAGATGGCAAGCTCTACCGGAATGGTAGGTTGCTAGTACCGGAGTCGTGGGTGCTTGAGGTGTGTGAAGCCTGGCACCACCACATGATGCACCCAGGAGCTGAGAAGCAAGCCCTTGACATGCGGCGCCGGTTCGAGATCGATGAGATCGCCCTCTACAATGCCATCAAGCAGGTAGTGTGCCAGCGTGCATAAACGCGTATAGGTATTTCCACATGCCTGTCATATATGAAGGACATGGAAGACACATGCAAGGCAAGACGACATGCAACGGAGTCAGACGTGTCCTATGGGTCAAAACCTGCACCTCTCCACCATGCCACGAGCCACGCCACGCCACTAGGGATGCAGTCTCGAATTCGCACGAATTTGGTCGGATTCAAATTAGCCCGGAATCTGCACGAATTCGTGGACCCCCTCGAATTCGAATTCCCACCTAAATTTTTGAAATGTTTGTGAAACCACCTAGAAGCTCGTCCCTTCCACCCCGGTGGTCCGGTAGGCGGAAGTATCATCCTTCGAGGTGGCCAGAAACGACCAAATGAATACTGAGAGGTAGAAATTCATGTGAAACCACCAAGAAGTTCACCTCCTCCACCCAGCTGGTCCGGTAGGCGGAGGTATCATCCTTCCAGGTTGCCTCAATGGCATGACATCATCGGAGTTTGTTCTTAATAGTGAGGTCATCAATGACATTCATGACTAAGAGTGATGTTTGTGTGTCTGACATGAAAACATTTACAACCTTTGCAAAACCACAAAATTCTTCAGAAAATAGTTTCACATGCCATGCCTCAAAACTCTTCAATTTTTTTAGAAAATGTTTGTGAAATCGGAAGACTATAATGCAAGGAAGGAGGAGACTTTGAAAGATGAAGGTCAAGTGAGTTCTACAAAGGTCAGTTGGGATTGTAAACATCGTGATTGGATGTCCGGTGGCAATGCCACCGACATGTAAAAACAGCTCACCAAGTGTCAAAAGACGGATCCCGAGTTGAAAGAATCCATGAAAACTGAGTTGCGGGAAGGAACCTACAAAAAGCGAGGTAGGTAGGTAGGTATCTTTGGGAGCTCGAGATGCCTCCTTTGACAATGCAGGAAGAAGGTCTTACCAGGGGGACATCCTGTCCCTCCCACTGCCCTATGTCAGGTGCCTCTTAAGCCGCGCCAGCAGGTGCTTGGGAAGGCAGTGTCCCGGCCACCCGGTCCAGGTGTCCCAGGTGGGAGGGTGTCCCGTCATGTGTCCATGGGTAGGGCCAGATGCCGCCTCCTTTGGGCGGCAGCTCCGGGGGCTGCCCAGCATTTTGGAGTATCTCTCACCACAAGGGGTATTGCTCCCTCTAGTCTACGGTACGACCGCCTCACTCTTGTGGCTTGAGTTGCGGGGCCTCTCTGCTTGGCAGGCAACCCCCTCCTGGACTGTGTACCGGCTCGCCTGTCAACGGTTGCTTCCATTGCTCTGGGTGACGTGCTCTGTGGTCCCCGATGCCGCCTGGCCGGGCTCGGACCAGTGGCCTTGGGGTACCGCCCCTGCTGCTGGCCCGGTGGTTCGGCTGGGTCGCCCCAGTGCGCCCGACCCGTGGGGTATTGGTTCTTTCCTGTCCCTCCGCCGCCCTTCTTGTGCACATGTGTGCCGTTCCTGGGCCACTTGGCTCCTGTTCACCGGTGTGCCCGCTTCGTGCGTGGTTTTGCTTGTGCGGTGTCCTGGGCCACTTGGCTCCTGTTCACCGGTGTGTCCGCTCGGTGTGTTGTTTTGCTTGTGCGCTGTCCTGGGCCACTTGGCTCCTGTTCAACTGTGTGCCCGCTCGGTGCGTTGCTTTGCGTGTGCGGTGTCCTGGGCCACTTGGCTCCTGTTCACCGGTGTGCCCGCTTGGTGCGTGGTTTTGCTTGTGAGGTGTCCTGGGCCACTTGGCTCCTGTTAACTGGTGTGCCCGCTCTGGTGCGTTGCTTTCGGTGTTCGGTGTGCCGGGCCACTTGGCTCCTGTTCACCGGTGTGCCCGGGTGGCTTGTCGTGTTGCGCGTGCGGTGTTCTGGGCCACTTGGCTCCTGTCCATCGGTGTGCCCGCTCGGTGTGTTGTTTTGTTTGTGCGGTGTCCCGGGCCACTTGGCTCCTGTTCACCGGTGTGCCCGCTCGGTGTGTTGTTTTGCTTGTGCGGTGTCCTGGGCCACTTGGCTCCTGTTCACCGGTGTGCCGACTCCGTGCGTTGCTTTGCGTGTGCAGTGTCTCGGGCCACTTTGCTCTTGTTCACCGATGTGCCCGCCCAGTGCGTTGCTTTGCGTGTGCGGTGTCCAGGGCGACTTGGCTCCTGTTCACCGCTGTGCCTGCTCGGTGCGTTGTGTTTGGTGTGCGGCGTCCTGGGCCACTTGGCTCCTGTTCTCCGCTGTGCCCGCGCGCCGTGTTGTTTTGCTTGTGCGGTGTCCTGGGCCACTTGGCTCCTGTTCACCAGTGTGCCCGCTTGGTGCGTTGTTTTGCTTGTGCGGTGTCCTGGGCCAGTTGGCTCTTGTTCACCGGTGTGCCCGCTCCGTACGTTGTTTTGCGTTTGCGGTGTCCTGGGCAACTCAGCTCCTTTTCACTGCCGTGCCCGCTCGGTGGGCTGTGTTGCGTGTGCGGTGTCCTGGGCCACTTGGCTCCTGTTCACCGGTGTGCTCGCTCGGTGTGTTGTTTTGTTTGTGCGGTGGCCTGGGCCACTTGGCTCCTGTTCACCGGTGTGCCCGCTTGGTGCGTTGTTTTGCTTGTGCAGTGGCCTGGGCCAGTTGGCTCCTGTTCACCGGTGTGCCTGCTCCGTACGTTGTTTTGCGTTTGCGTTGTCCTGGGCAACTCAGCTCCTGTTCACTGCCGTGCCCGCTCGGTGGGCTGTGTTGCGTGTGCGGTGTCCTGGGCCACTTGGCTCCTGTTCACCGGTGTGCTCGCTCGGTGTGTTGTTTTGCTTGTGCGGTGGCCTGGGCCACTTGGCTCCTGTTCACCGGTGTGCCCGCTTGGTGCGTTGTTTTGCTTGTGCGGTGGCCTGGGCCAGTTGGCTCCTGTTCACCAGTGTGCCCGCCCCGTACGTTGTTTTGCGTTTGCGTTGTCCTGGGCAACTCAGCTCCTTATCACCGCCGTGCCCGCTCGGTGGGCTGTGTTGCGTGTGCGGTGTCCTGGGCCACTTGGCTCCTGTTCACTGGTGTGCTCGCTCGGTGTGTTGTGTTGCTTGTGCGGTGGCCTGGGCCACTTGGCCCCTTTTCATCAGTGTGCCCGCTCGTTGGGTTGCCTTCGTGTGGGGTGTCCTGGGCCACTTGGCTCCTGTTCACTGGTGTGCCCGCTTGGTGCGTTGTTTTGAGTGTGCGGTGTCCTGGGCCACTTCGCTCCTGTTCACCGGTGTGCCCGCTTGCTGCGTTGTTTTGCGTGTGCAGTGTCCTGGGCCCCTTGGCTCCTGATCACCGGTGTGCGCGCTCCGTGCGTTGTGTTGCCTGTGCGCTGTCCTGGGCCACTTGGCTCCTTTTTTTTTTTTTTTTGTAATACAAGTCCAAAGCCACAGCTGCAGTGTTCTCAGGAGGCCAGCCCAATATACATTGAGTCACCCACATCCCCAAGTCAAGGGTCAGCAGGTCGGCAGGCTGGGGTCACGGCGGCGGCGGGACGATGCAAGGTAGTAAATTATGCTACAAAGTGGACATCACAGAAGTGGTCGCCCCATACTCCACGCCCGGGGGCAGTGGCAGATAATCTGGGGGTACTGTCTGGGCGGGTTCCTGTCCTGAGCGGTTATCCCATCATACGTGGAAAACACTGGTACATAGGGCGGGAGACAAGGGGGTCCAGTGGGGGGGGGGGGGGGTTGGCAGCGGGCGACCAGGGCGCGGTGGGTCGCCCACAGGGGAAAGAAGAAAATGGCATTCCACTCGCATGGTGTAGGGGTGGGGGTCGGTGTACCATGGGAGGGCCAACCTGCCAACGGTTGGCGAAAAAATAGAGACACAGAGGGGGATTGGGGGTGTACACAGGCATGTTCACGGGAGGGGGGGCAGTAATAAACACAACTGGCCGTCGTGTTGTGCAGGACGCGAAGGAGGGACAAGGTTGAAGAGACGGCGGGGCGTGGGCACCCCCGGAAAGGCCGATGAGGCCAAACTGGCGAAACAGCATACTATCTCACCCTAACTCTTGACCGTCCCAACAGAATTCCGTGGCTCATCGACTTAGCAACCTCATCCAAGACAATCCTGTTGTACCCAGGTCACTGTGTCGGGGCAGCAAAACCAGCAGCATCCATCTGACAATTCACCCAATGCGCCCTTGATCGGCAGATCGCAACGGTAAGAAAATCAGCAACACGATTGAACCACGCCAGATGGCGACGGGGAGGCCAGGAAGCCACAACGTGCTTGTGCCAGCTAGCGAATGCAGGACACGAACCATGAGCAGACAGCCTGGTATATGCAAACTGAGCGCGACATAATCGTTGGACGGGGGAGCGACTCGGTGGCGCACGTTGGTAGATCAGAGTAACCACGGCTGTCGAGGGAGGGCGCTGAAGGGGTATGCGGCACCGCTCTGAGGCACTAGCAACTGCAGTTCTGCCATCCATCAGCGTGTAGCTCTACAGACAGTGATTGCCCATCTGTGCGGTCAAGGCAGGTGAGCATGGTAATCAGTGAGGGCTTACATAACGGACCAATTGGTGGCAGCGCCAGTGAAAAGCCCTTAGAGGGATCGCCAGTATGTCAGGATGTCCTGAGGAGAGACAGGGGGCGTAGCTGAGTTAGTGGCATTCGCGTCGGCTATTAGAACAGCCCAGGGCAAAGCCCGCCACAGGTCGCAGCGTGACAGTCAGAAATTATATGCCAGCCATGATGGCACGCATATGACAAACATGGGGGCAGTTATAACAAGGGGGTGGGCGAATCCCAATCGGCCGATACAAACACATTGGGGCGCTTAGACTTGGGTGGGATCGCTGAGGCCAGAGCAGCAGTGACAGAGTCCAGCACCCTGTCCTGGTATGAACCTATCTCTTTGCGGGCCGCGCGGAAGCCCCCCAGCGTCCGAACCAAGTGGCGATACAAGCTGCGCGGGATAGCCAAACGACCAGCGATGCGCAGATCGCTGCGATGGGCTAAACGGCGCCAAGAGGCGGCGCCCGCGCGGGGGCTCCACGCCGACAGCCACGCCTGGACCACGGGGTGGCTCTCCGCACAGTGTGCCAGGTGTCCGTGCACGCTCAAGTTGTGAGAGCAGCGACAGTGCGAGCACGTGTGTGGCGGGGGCTTATCGGACCAGTAGGTCGCATAGTGTGCGTACCCTGAGCGACTCTGCAGACCAAAAAGCCATTTGTGCCACGCTAAGCGGCGGAATTTTAGTGGCCTCCATGACAGTGGGTGGAAGTCTTGGTGGGTATGGCTTGGGGCCAAGTCGTGTGTCCAGACTTTGTGGGGGGGAACCATGGACTCGCCATGCCGAACAACGTCCCAGGGAGAAGAGGGCCGTGCAGGGGGGGGGGGGGGGAGGGCAGTGCCAAGACGTGCATACCGATCAGAGGCCTCGTTGAACTCATGGCCCACGTGTCCTTCAACCCACTCTGGCTGTTGCCCTTTTGCGGAGAGGGAGTGGCGGACCTTCTGTACCCAACCCGCTTGCCTGATCGGGCGCTTTTGGCCGAGCGCTGAAGCGATAGCACCCTGGCAATCCAGGCGAATTTTCTCTCCCTCCCCAGAAAAGTGAGACCCAAGTAGCATCCCCACCAACTCAGCTTTGTACGAGTTGGGTACCCCTGGGACCCTGCAGACAGCAACGCGACCACCCGGCATAATGGCAGCTGCCCCAGATGCGGGGGGAACTCCTAGCTTGCTGCCGTCAGTATATGTGCACTCGGGGCGCAACTTGGAGGGCACTACGAACACGACAAGCCCAGCCACTGACATGACCGCTGTAGCCTCGCGCTGCAGTTTGCTGGCCTCCCAGCTGATAAACACAGGGGGGACCGTAGAGGTGGACGGGGGCCCCATTACGGTAAGTGCGGAGCAGAACATGGAGTAGGGGGTCATGGAGCAGCGGGGGCGCAGAGAGAAGGCATGCAGAAACTGGTTCCGGTGCAGGAGATCCAGGACACGCGTCGGATGGAGGACCGGGAAGTATCCCATGCCTAAACCTCGGGAGCGGTGGGTGTATAGTGTCTTCTTCGCCACAACCATGGGTAACCCGACGACACCGAAGACGAAACGCTCAAGTACGACACCAAATTGCGTGGTCTGCTCAGCCGTCAGGGGGAGGCACTCCGTCCTGTACAGCAGGCGGGGAAGGACCATGCTGTTGACCAGTAAGACCCGATCTAGCACCTGTATGGGATGGGAGTGCAATTCGTTCAGTTGAGCTTTGAGCTCGCTGGTGATGACAGTAACGGCGTGAGGGATATGTAGACGGGCTGGCAGTGGGTGTCCCAAATGCATCAGGCATGCTGTGCGGGTGAAGGGTCGGGGGACCTCGTCAGCCCACGGCGGCACATCGGCAGAGATAGGCAGCCAAATAGTATCGGGGTGCACCTGGAGGGCGTCAGGAGGGTGTAGGTATTTGGGCAGCACAGCCAGGGGCGGCGGGGAACTAGACATTGACAGTGACTCGCTTTTGGTAACGTTAAGTTGGCATCCTATCAAACTCAGCGCTAGCTGGACAAGAGAGGCATGCGTTTGACTGGCGGTGCGGGGGGCCGGGGAGGAGATGTCGTCAACGTAAGCGGAGAAGACAACGCCATGGTGGGAGAGGTAACGAAGGGGGATGTCGAAGACCAATACAAACAGAAAACATGACATGGGACAGCCCTGTTTAACCCCATGGGAGGTACGAAACACTTCACCTTCAGCACCCCTGATAAATGTGGCACCCCTCTCAAGCACCAGGGAAAGAATACGCAGTAGCTTGAGTGGGGTGCCCATTCGGTCGAGGACCTGGTGGATTAGGTATTTCGGGGGGCTGTCAAATGCGTGATAAACATCAAATGCCAATATGGCCTCAACCGAGTCAAGTCTGTCCATGTCGTCCAGGAACGTGTGTGTGGCGTGCGCAGTGGATGTGCCCTGACGACCACCGAACTGCCGGCAGTGTAGCTGAGGGGAGAGTAGAGGGTAGACCGCCTTGTGGACCCAGCGCATGAGCAACCGGTAGATGGAGTTACTCATGGCTATCGGTCTCCATCGATCAGGATCCTGCCACTGACCTTTGCCTTTGAATAGGCAGAAGGTCTCCGAGATAAGCCAGTGTTCAGGCACTGACCCTTCGTCATAGCACCGGCAGATACACTGGTGCACGATAGAGAACACGGGGTCAGGCAGGGAGGCGATGAGGTATGGTGGGACACCATCTGGTCCTGGGGATTTACGGCGGGATGCCTTGGCCAGAGACCGTAGCTCTGTGACTGTAGGAGGGGGCAGGTCATCCAAACGGGGCTGGGCATTGACCCAGTCTAGTGCCCGGGCAGACCATGGGTTGTTCCTCTGTAGGATGCGCTGTATTTTGCGGGTGGGTGTTGGCAGTGTAGACGGCGTGGGAGGTGTCAGTAGCGTGTGTTTTACCCGCCGGTAGAACACCTTGGATCTGCGCTTTGCCTGCTTGGCAAGCTGACGCACTACATCGGACCAGTCAGTGACATCAATCTTGTTTTTTGGCACTTCCTTTTTTTCTTCGTTCACTTCGCGCATGGCTGACAACATTGATGTCACAAGGGTATCATAGACGGTTCCAGCCTGTCGGGCGTCCTGGGGGGCACAGAGTGACGCCGCTGACTCGCTTATTTTTTTTTGGAATCGGGTCACGTCCCTGCGGTTCCACATGGCACACCGCGGTTCAGGTACGTGGGGCGTGGCCCAAGGGATTGTATGTACGATGATAGGGTCGTGATCCTGGACACCGTACACCCGCGAAAAGTCAAGTACACCGGCGGCTTCAGACTGGTACAGGGCTACAAACATCCTAGATCCGTAGGCCCTATCGATATAACTCTTCGTCCCTCCATACCTCCTCACCCTCGTGTACGGCTGGGCATCACAGTGGGGGCGGACTAGGTCAATCATGGCCCCGGACCTCTCCCTAGCAATCAACCAGGGCCACAGGTTGGGGTGGAGAGTGGTGGCGTCGGACGACCGTGTCACTCCATTGTAGTCCCCTAGTATGATGGAACACTTCTGCAGCAAGGGGGCAAGGACTTTCTCGCACTGTAACCGCTCGCGGGCTGTATGTGGCCCGTAGAAGGAACACACTGTGACGGGAGGCATCAATGGATCCGTGTGCAGCGCAACCTGGGTCGATATCAGCCGTCCAGGGAGGTGTACTGTGGGTGTGGGTTTACCAGGGGAGATTGACGTGTGGATCAGTAGAGCAACACCCTCTTTAGAGGACGGCGAGCTCAGTAACATGTGGTAGCCCCAATAGAGGGCAACCCTCACGTGATCTCTGGTGGTAGAGAGGGAGCTAGGCCTGTATTCCTGCAGGGAGAGAACATGGGGGAGAGTACCGTAACCACCCAGCAAGTGGCATAGTCTGTTTGGTGTTATCTCCACGCCGCCAACATTCAAGGAACTGTATGTAAGTGTGTCGTGTGTAGGCACGCGTGCTCCAGCTGTGGGGTCGGGGGGCAGGGGGCGACCTGTGGCTGGACCAGGCACATCGTAGGCGGCCGTACGGCGCGTCCTTAGCGAAGCGAAGACCATCGGAAACCAAGCCAAGAAGAAAAGAATGTTGCAGGCCGTGAGCACGAGGTAATGTATAGTGTGGGTGGCACTGAGACGCAAGATATTGAGCATGGTGTGTGTAGTATCCATGGGTTGCGGTGCGTTAAGCAGTAATGTGTGCGCGGGTGGGGGCACTGATCGCAGCGAGAAAAGCCGGCATGCGGAGTGCAGGGCCACAGCACAGTGTACAGATGATACCACATAGAGGCGTTTATAAAGGGCCAGGAAAGACAGCAAACAGGCGAATTCAAATGCATTTGAACCGTAGGTCAGGCTGTCGAGGCAGGGCGCTTGTGCAGACATATGGGGGCAGGATGGCATGGCTTGGGGGTCGGCGAAACCCGTTCCGGTAACACGTAAACTATGGGGCCGATTCGAAAACTCACTGAGATCAACAGCATGTCCAGCGGGTACTAGACGGCAATGCCGCGCAGACAAGTGCGTAACGCTGTGAAGGAGGGCGAAAACTCTGAGTATCGTGGCTGTGACAGCACGCACCCTAACGTAGACATGCCTGAAAAGAATGCACAGCGCAAAAAGGTGGGGGTAGGACCATCCACCAAGTCGCAGCTGGAGCAGCATACTTCGGAGCTCGTGGTAGGAAAAAACTCGGAGGCGCGCGTTCTCCAGCAGGGAGTGTAAGGGCACTGGCAATTGGGCATTCCCATGTGGGCATGGCGCATCGTTGATGACATCTGTGGATATAGGGGCAGGGGAGCATTGGAGATAGGGTGTGTTAGGGTGTAAGGGCGGGTTGGGGAAATGAGCATTCACTGTGCCTGGCGTCTGAAGTAGGGCTGACGGGGGCTGATGCCTCTGGAATTGCCGACGGCACTGGTGACGCGGAGCCTCGAGTGCGGATATCAGGTACGTTGAAGGGTGGCACAGTGCTACCCGCCACAGCGGCTAGGTTATGCTCGTTGAGTACGGGCAGGGGCAGACCAGACAGAGATATGGCACTCAGACGCTGAGTAAGGCCCTCAGTGGTATCATTCTCTGGATTTCCGGACGTGAAATACACGGGCCCAGGGAGGGTGGCCCCGTAGGACGCACGCGCCGAAACGTCCGACTGATATCGGTTCAACAATATACCAGATTGCTGGAAGATCTGGTGCCCCTGGACAGGGCCAAAGGTGGCCGCAGATCGCATGATCTCGGGGATGGCATACGTGGGTGGGAATCTGACCAACGTGTAGGGCGGGGTCACAGTCCTGGACACCTCTTTGGCCATCAGTCTCTGCTGTGTCGTGGCACAAATGACTATCATGTCGCCCAGATTTTCAATTTCCTGCACGGCGGGCTGGATCAGCATGCGCTCGTGCACCATGGCAAAAATGTCGTATTTATTGAGCAAGACAATAAAAGCGAATTTTTTCCTAAGAGATGAGTTCATCTCAATCGCATCCCGAATTTCCGGAGATGGCATTTTCTTCTTTTTCGGGCCGCCCTTTTGGAAACGTGGCTGGTGAGTAATCACCAGTGCGTTATCTTTGACCGACTCGTGCAATAGTCCCATGGAGACTCGCATTTCACCCAGGGCGTCTTGCTCCTCGTAAAAACGGGACAAGACATCTAGGGGCACGTGGAAGTCAAAGATTTTGTGGGTGTCTGGGGAGGAGTTGACGGGTATGGGCCAGTGGTCTTTGGTGATCCTCGGGACCACTATGTCTCTAAGGACGGTGGAAGTGTCGTCCGGCCCGAGGCCATTGAGCATGAGCATGAGGGGGAGGGTGCCGGTAATGTCCCAAACCACCTCGGTGCCTTCAACATCTAGAACAACTTTGTTGGGCACGTCGATTCTCAATTGGAAGAGTGATGGGTGGGGTTCATACACCTTGTCCGCTGTTTCGGTTGGCGTGAGGCGCGGGAAAAATTCCACCGTTTTGGCATGGTGCTTTTTGGGCAGTTGGATGGATGTAAGGTGCATCAAAATCAACGGTTGGTCCAAAGGGCTGACATTCTCAACTATGGTGTTCGTGGTGGAGTCCCTAGACGCAAGGTGTATGATGGGACAAACGACCGTCAGGTAGAGAAAAGACAAGGCGGGAATCAAGTCGATGCGGCGGTCCAGAAGGGTTGCAAAGCTGCTATCTGCTACATTTGAGCGGGTGACGTAGGCCAACCAAACATTGGTTGTTTTGTTTTGTTTTTTGGCCTGTCGGAGCAAGGACACAACTTGTCTAACAATGGTTTTGTGCGAAAAAAATGGGGGCTCATCTTCGAAAGGGGCGAATGATGGCAACATGACAAAAATCGTCAGGCCTATGAATTTGGTCCACTCCATGGAGGCCAAATCCGCAATGGAGAAGGATCTCAAGAACCCTTTATAAGGTAGACCGTCTCCGTATAGAAGTATTTGGGGAACGGGGCTCAAGGACGCCAAAAGGCAGGGAGGCGGCAAAGGCGTGGTATCATGGTATGCAAGAGGGGCGGGGGTCAGGACATCAACCCTCGAAAACCTAGACTGTCCGCGCACTGGAATTTTCCCTGCCTGCACATCCTTGCTAAGGTCACGGGCCTCGGGGAAACCCGTAGGCAGCGTCCCGTGAGGCCTAAAAACGGGATTAGAAATTACATGAACGGGTGAGGTGGGCAACCTTGGTGCGGGTGCGCGGAAACAAGACTCAGGCTCCGACTCTAGCTCGGCCGGACGGGCGGCGAGTGGGGCGGGCGGCTTGGAAGGCGTGACGAATGCATCTCTAAGGATCTTCTTTGGTGTCTCGATAGCGCCACTAGCATTACCATCTCCAAGCTCAACGACATCATGATCTAAAGCCATGGTGCGAGGGTGCGCGGAGCTATGTGTGCTAGCCGTACTACCAACCTCGATATCTACGGCTAAGCCAATTTCATCCATTGTGGAGTCGTCTTTTTTTTCGTTGTCACTTTTTTTCGTGTCAAGCAACTCACACTCGGTCGCATCATTTTTTTCCTTTGCTTTTTTTTCCTTCTCAAGAGCGCTTGGACCGGCGGTCGTGCGCCGCCCAACGGTGGGGTCAAGATTTTTTTTCTCTCTCGGCACATCGCCTACCAAAGGTCGTTCCCTGAGTCCCAACTCCGTGTCAAGGTTGACGCTTGAGCTTGAGGCAAAGGGATCACCACGTTGGGAAAGGGATGGCGGCTCAGAGTTGGAGACACTAGGATTCGAAGAGTTCCCAAGATGCATCTTTACGTGTGCAAGCATGGACTCGTTGCCTTTGGCCTTAGAGTTATGCTTCAAGGAGTTGGGCGTGGCCCTTGTTGCTTTCTTTTTTTTGTCGGCATCTTTTTTTTGTGGGTGCGACGGCAAAGAGCGAGCTCCAGAGTCGGAGGCAGTAGGGATAGGAAGACGGGGCATGGGAGGAGAGGCACTTTTGGCAGTCTCGGACATTGCGGAATGCAGAGAAATGAAAGTGAACCACAGACGCTAATATGTATGTCAAAAGACGCAGATTGGCGTAAAACGGGAGAAAATGGCAGTCAGGTAATCTGAAGACGACAAAAAAAAAGACAGAAAGGAGTGCCAGAAGGAAATTCTGTTCTCCGCACGTCAAAAGTCGCACGCGCGCACGTCGGATGGGGGCCACTTGGCTCCTGTTCACCGGTGTGCTCGCTCGGTGTGTTGTGCTGTAGGTTGCGTGTGCGAGGCGTCGCTGCGAGGCGCTCACTCATTTATCCGGTCGGCGGCTATTCGTAGGCGGCAGGCTTGGGTACCCTCCGGACGCGCACTCGTCCATCCGGACGGCGGCTGTTCGTAGCCGGAAGGGGCTCGGTACCCTTCGGGCGCACACGCGTCCATCCGGACGGCGGCTGTTCCGTAGCCGGCAGGGGCTGTGTTTGCTGCTGGGCGCGCACACGTCCGTCTGGACAGCAGCTGGTGTTGCTTGGCACCTGTCCTCGTGCCGTGGTTGGTTGCGTGTTGTGCGTGCTTCCCGGCTTTGCGCACCTGGCGGCCGTTGCTGCTTGGAGCCTGTCCATGTGCCTTGGATGTGGCCAGCGGCGTGCCTTACTGGCGTGCATCCTGGTGCTGCGTGTTGCGCTGCGCTGAGTCCGGTCCGGTCGCTCTCGGTGCTCTGGTTGGCTTTCTGGACATCCTGGTTCCTTTCCCCACCCAGTGGGCTTGCGCCTCCGGCTTTACTGGGTGGCTGCGCGGGGCATGCGGAGGCCTGCCGAGAACCGTGCTCATTGTGCCTGCCGCTGGCCCCCAACGAGGCAGGGGCGCTGGGCTCGCTCCGCGTCGTACCCGTTCGGGGCCCCGCGATGGGGTTGTCCCTGGCGGGTCCCTTGAGCGTCGGTCTTGGGCTGCGTGCGCTGCGGTGGTTGGTGTGGGTGGACCCGATCACTGACGCGTCCGGTTTCCCGTACCGTCCGTCGTTCAACAGAGGACTCAGCCGGTGCACCAGGGCTGTTTCATGTGGACGTGAATACCTCCCCTTGCGGGTCGCAGGACGCAACACCTGGGTCCTGTGTGTGTGTGCGTGTGCTCTTCCGGCCTGGCCGGGTCGGGTGGGCTGGCTTCCCGGGTGCGTTCTGGTGCGCCCCACCTTTTTCTTTGGCCGCTTTGTCTTTCTGCATACCTTGGCCCCCTCCGGGCTGGGGTTGCCCCCTTTTTGGTCCTTTGTTTGCTCTCCCCCCCCCTTTTTGCTTTGTTTTTTTTTCTTTTCTCCGTTGTTGTTTTCCGCGCGCCCCCTTTGTCTCTTGCTCTCTTTGGCTTCCGGCCCCGGGTGCCCTGGGCCTTGGCGCTGTGTGTTGTTTGTTTTGTTGCCCTCCCCCGTTTCGGCTCTCCGTGCGCTCTCGCCTCTTTTGTGTTGCCCGCCTGGCCGTTGGCTGCTCCCTGGTGAATGCCCCCCCCCCCCCTTATGTGTCTTGCGGTTTTCGTTGTCGCCGTTCGGTGCCTTGTGTGTTTTTTTTTGTCTCTTGTTGTGTGCGCCCCCGTTGTCTCCGGCTTTCTCTGGTTTCCGGCCCCGGGTGCCCTGTGCCTTGGCGGTGTGCGGTGGGGTTTTTTTTTCTCTTGTTGTGTGCGCCCCCGTTGTCTCCGGCTTTCTCTGGTCTCCAGCCCCGGGTTCCCTGGGCCTTGGCGCTGTGCTTTGTGGTCCTTTTTTTCTGCCTCCCGCTTCTGGGCTCTCCGTGCGCTCTCGCTTGTTTTGTGCTTCCCGCTTGGCGTTTGGCTGCTCCCCCCCCCCCTCCCCTTTTGTGTCTCGCAGTTTTTGTCGCTGCTGCCTCGTGCCTTGTTTGTTTTTTTTTCTCCTCTT
Organism: Eutreptiella sp. 'Long Island Sound 2002'; assembly: GCA_964036045.1. Lineage (NCBI taxonomy): Eukaryota > Euglenozoa > Euglenophyceae > Eutreptiales > Eutreptiaceae > Eutreptiella > Eutreptiella sp. 'Long Island Sound 2002'. Next base: position 149,359,596 of record OZ038381.1, on the reverse strand, counting down.
GTCTGCGCCCCTGTTGTCTTTGGCTTTCTCTGGTTTCCGCCCCCGGGTGCCCTGGGCCTTGGCGCTGTGTTGCGTTTGTTTTGCTCGGCTGTCCGTGCGCTCTCGCCTCGTTTGTGTGTCCCGCCCAGCCGTTGGCTGCTCCCTGGTGGTTGCTGCCTACCCTGCCCTTTTTTGTCTCGCAGTTTTCGTCGCTGCTGCTACAAAAAGCGAGTTTGACCTTGCACTTGGGAAGATGAGGCAAAACCGGAGGCTTCCACTTCTGATTTGAACAGCTTTGGTGATTGTGAAAAGCAAGAAGGCCTACCACTCCCAAAAGCAAGACACCACTTCCGAGTTCACGGAGAAGGGTTGGTTCAATGCTCATCTCCCACAACCACGACAAAACCTTGTTCACCAAAAACCGGCCACTTGGATTTATGCAACGGGTCAAAATCTAGATATGGTCGACAATGGGAAGAGATAAGCCATGGAGCGCGAATAAAAAAAGCGTGAGGAAACAGGTGGAGCGGCTGTACACAGACCGATGGGATTACATGCATGACAACGCATATGTCCTGGCCTATTGCCTCCATCCCAAGAATTGTGTGGTACACCTCAACAAGTACGAAAGAAAGGCAGCCCTTAAGGCCCTTAAGGAAATGGTCCCTGAGAAGCAGCGTGGAGAAGCACTGCAAGAGTATGGTAAGTTCCGTGCTCGGGAGCCACCATTTGATGTTGGTTCAAATTTGTTCTCCCTGCTGGTCGTTGATTCACTGTCCTCATATGGCTGGTGGAAAGCACACGCCGAAGCTGGCCCTCTGCAGAATGTTGCTATTGCCCTGGGGGCTATTCCTGCCACTGCTGGTGCAACATAACGGAACTGGAATGAATTTGGACAGTTGTACACTAGGAACAGAAACAGACTGAAACCAGACCGCCTGCGCACACTTGTCTTTATTTATCATAATCTCCGCATACTGGCACGCAGGAAAGTCACAAAGAAGGACAGGCGGCAGGAAGGGGCTAACAGGGCTCTGGAGGTTAGCGCCTTCGCCCAGCTGCCATTGCTGCCGCCTCTGTAGTGTAATTTAACACCTGGTTCCTATTCATGACTTTTGCCATTCATCATTCCACTGCCAATCATTGTGGCAGTACAGGATTAGATGACAGTCAAATCCGGTCTTTTTAAAACCTGGTGATCAGGATTTCTCTCCGTGCAGGGCACCGTGAAGGGTAGCGAGGGTACCAACATGAAGGGTAGGCAAGGGAGAACACGTTTCGACTCTCAAAGTTTGAAACAAAAGTCCGAAATTAAAAGTTCAGGACAGGTGTTTCTCCAAACTGGCTGGGTTCTGGGGGGAACGGAGGGTACCGCCATGTTCAGTGAAGCGAGGCCGGCACAGCGGTGTGTTCAAAATCAGAAACAATTTTCTTTCTGAAAACGGGTACACAGGCACCGCAGAAGAAACTGAATAGGTCAATCAAAGCAGAATCATCAAAGTTTTCATTGTATAAAGTCAAAAGAATTATTGCATCGCGAATTTCAAAGTTAGGTTTTTATCTTGACAAAAGACGGCACAGGCGTGATCATTTTGCAGTTGCCTGCAAATTCGCAGCGCAAATTCGCCACGAATTTGCAGGACTGCGAATTTCAGGCCAAATTAGCAGCAAACTAGCGCTTCGAATGAATTCGCAGCGAATTCGGCGAATCCAAACTGAATTCGCTGTGAATCTGCATCAAGAAGGGTTGTTCGGTCTGTCAGGCTTGCAATTTTGACAATCGGAATGTCTCGGGGGAACCCCAATGGACGCCGACTCCTGGCCAACCCATGGAGAGTGTGGCCATGGTTGTCTTCTCAATGCCCGAAGTACATATCAGAAAAGAGGTTTTCGATTGTTTGGTCCTGTGTGTGGACTGATACAGCGGCTACGTTGTGGCCATCCCGGCGCGCAAAAAAGAAGTTGCTAGCCAAAGAAGTGGCAGTCATGATCATTCGTCATTGGCTGACCGTCTTCAGCGTCCCCCGCACCATTTGCAGCGACCGTGAACCCCAGTTCACTGGCCGCTGGTTCAAGGCCATGTGTTCCCTCAAGGGGATTTCGCATGCCAAAAGAGCGTCGCCTGTCTCAGCCGGTCCAATGGCCGAGCCGAAGTGGCTGGAAGGCAGCTGTTTGAGAAGCTGCGCAAGATCCACAACACCAACAAGCGCCAGAACTGGTTTGAGGTGATGTTGGCGTCCCTCAAGGCCCATCATGACACACCCACACCGGGTGGTTGTTGCCACAACAGATTCTTTTCGGCAGGGACCCCCTAGGTCGGGGACTCCCCTTGTCACGTGAAGGCATGGTAATGGATGCCAAGGATTTCTTCGAACGGCAAGAGACCATGGCGTGGGAGATCTGCCAGCAGCTAGAGAAGGAGCACGCCGTGCAAGCGAAGACCGCCCCGAAGTCGGCAGCGCACAAGTTTAGGGTGGGTGACCCGGTGTGGGTACTGAGACCCCGGCCCATGGGCACTCACCGCACCAAACCCTGGTTCACACCCGGAGAGATGGTCTGCAGGATTGGTGAGGACACCTACCGCATCAAGGTGGGCCCCGGACAGTTCAGGGAGAGACATGAGAGTCAGCTCCGCATGTGAGCCTGATGTCCGTGGGAAACATGTGTCCCTGGACTATGCTGCCCATGAGGCTGACTCGGACGACGACCATGCTGAGGAGGACGACTACAGTGTCAAAAAGATCCCAGCCCAGCGTCTGATTGCCTCGGCGCCCGGGAAAGTGGAGTTACAGGTGCGCTGGAGAGGCTATGGGCCCTCCCATGACACCTCGGAACCCGTCTGTTCTTTTGCGCCGGGTATTAACACCCCTCTCATGGAGTATGTCCGCAGGCATAAGACAAAGATCCAAGCCTCTGATTTGCATGCTCTGACCGGGGCAATGGAAGCCCGAGGCAACAGATCCCCGCCCTGAGCTCTCCCCTGAATGGCCAGATTGAGCACAAGTCTGTCAGGTCGTCAGTACGTCCCTTGCTTGCTTGCTCTATCCCAGCTTGGGTACAATGTCGTTCGGGTTGGGTGGTTGAAATGCTACACAAGTTGAGTCGCCCCCTAATCGGTTGGTTTGACACATCTGTTGCGTGCTGCTCAGACCTCTGCGTGATGGCGACCTCCCGAAGCCGAGTTCGGCGGACCCAGTTCTGCTCCCTCTTTCTCATTCATGGTTGAGTCGTAGTGGTTGACCCCCCCCTGCTGAATCCATGGGAAACCAGGTGGGACCACCTTCCATGCCGAGACCAGAGACCCGAGCAGATAGCCACTCCCCCCGCTTGCTGAATGCGGTGCAGACCAGGTGGATGGGTGGCCTACGCACCCTGGCTTTTAGGGCAGGTACCATTCCCTACATGGTCCCATATTACATTCCCCGGTGCCTCGATGCTTTTTTTGGTTTGTATGCCTCTCACTTTGTGCACTACATACAATGAAAAGGATGATCCAAATTAATTTTTGTTAATCTTCCATCCTATGTCTGATGACTCTGAGCCAAACCAATTGTCCCGTGTGTGGCTCCACATGGTGGTGCCATGCGACGGGCCATTCTGAATTTTCGGAAAAACGGCATCAACAACACTAATCAAGATTGATTGCCTTTTTTTCATTTTGGCGATCATCCATGGCTCCCAAAACAATGATTTTCCTACCTGGATTCTGCAAAGTGACTTCGAATTTCGAAAGAAAGATTTTGGCCCGTTTCATGGCTCAACAATGTGGCACCATGGGACGTGCCAATACCAAATTGCCATTTCCTAAACGGTGAGTAACCTTCGTTCATAGTGTTTATTGCTATTCAATGTGGAACTACAAACCAGCTCTTCAAAAGCGTGACTTTGATGACTTGATGGTCCCCATTGTGTTGGTATTGCCCCAAATGCCTACTTGCTCGTCGTTTGGGTCCACATTCATGCACCATGATACAACACATCCAGAAGTCGGCACGCATGAATTTTATATTGTGTCTGATCTATGATCACTGAGGGTTCTATCTGTAGGTAGCAGGATGCCGCCAACATTAGCAACAGTTTGCTGTAAGGACAGAGGAAATCACTGTATTAGATTCGTCCCGTCCTGTGGCTCAACACAAGCGCACCACAGTGCGGGCAGGCGGTCACATGCGCGCACTGCTGAAGCAACGATCGGAGGCGCTGAAAACAAAAATCAACATGGCACGAACTAAAAAGGTTTTCATGTGATTTTGACAATTTTTCCAGCCTGTTTTTGGTCCTGGCCCGTCTCCCTGCACAGAAATGCGCATCACAGAGGTAAGTAGCTATCTTCGGGAGCTCGGGATGCCTTCTTTGACAATGCAGGAGGAAGCTCTTACCAAGGGGACGTCCTGTCCCTCCCACTGCCCTAGTTCAGGTGCCTCTTAAGCCGCTCCCGCAGGTGCTTGGGAAGGCAGTGTCGCGGCCACCCGGTCGAGGTGTCCCAGATGGGAGGTTGTCCCCACATGTGTCCATGGGTAGGGCCACATGCCCCCCTCTCTGGGCTGCAGCTCTGGGGGCTGCCCAGCTGTGTGGAGTATCTCTCACCAAAAGGGGTATTGCTCCCGCTAGTCTACAGTACGACCGCCTCACCCTTGTGGCTTGAGTTGCGGGGCCTCTCTGCTTGGCAGGTGACCACCTCCTGGACTGTGTACCGCCTCGCCTGTCAACGGTTGCTTACATGGCTCCAGGTGACGTTTGCCATGGTCCCTGATGCAGCCTCGCCGGAATCGGACCAGTGGGCCTTGGGGTACCGCCCCTGCTGCTGGCCCGGTGGGTCGGCTGGGTCGCCCCAGTGCGCCCGACCCATGGGGTGTTGGTTCTTTTCATGTCCCTCAGCCGCCCTACGTGTGCACGTGTGTGCGGTGTCCTGGACCACTTGGCTCCATGTTCACCGCTGTGCCCGCTCGGTGCGTTGCTTTGCTTGTGCGGTGTCCTGGGCCACTTGGCTCCCGTTCACTGGTGTGCCCGCTTGGTGCGTTGTTTTGCTTGTGCGGTGTCCTGGGCCACTTGGCTCCTGTTCACCGGTGTGCCCGCGCGGTGTGTTGTGTTGCGTGTGCGGTGTCCTTGGCCACTTGGCTCCTGTTCACCGGTGTGCACCCTTGGTGCATTGCTTTGCGTGTGCGGTGTCCTGGGCCACTTGGCTCCTGTTAACCGGTGCCCGCTCGGTGTGTTGCCTGTGTGTGCGGTGTCCTGGGCCACTTGGCTCCTGTTCACCGGTGTGCCCGCTCGGTGTGCTGTGTTGCGTGTGCGGTGTCCTGGGCCACTTGGCTCCTGTCCACCGGTGTGCCTGCTCGGTGCGTTGCTTGGCGTGTGAGGTGTCCTGGGCCGCTTCACTCCTGTTCACCAGTCTGCCCGCTCTGTGTGTTGCCTTGCGTGTGCGGTGTCCTGGGTGACTTGGCTCCTGTTCACCGGTGTGCCCGCTCCGTGCGTTATGTTGCGTGTGCCGTGTCCTTGGCCACTTGGTTCCCGTTCACCGGTGTGCCCGCGTGGTTTGTTGTGTTGCGTGTGCGGTGTCCTGGGCCACTTGGCTCTGTTGTGTTTTGACAATAGCCAAACCAAGTAAAATCAATCCTTGCCACGTTTTCAAAAGACACTTCCCAATTGGCAGTCCTCAACGTAACACGACAGCTGTACTCGGGCACAATAACCTTGAGTGAATCCCAAATCCGGACGTGTTTCGCTGTAAAATACAGCCTCATCAGCTGTCAAACAATGAATATACACAGAATGTGTCTGAATTTATTCACAACCATCCATTCATTCGAATGAGCAACGATTCTACAAATCATATAACAAATTCCACAACTTCACATTCCCTACTCCTCATTCCTCAAGCATGATCTCGCGACCCTTGAAGAGTGGTGCGCGCGCTCTTGCGGAACAAAGCCTTCAGGTTTTCAAGTGGTTTGAGGATAGCGAACAAATTCATATGATTCATAAACTGCAGCTGCCTTTTTAACACATAACAAGCGCGCGCCCACGACATCGGCACGCCCCCATGGTGCTCTGCATGTAAAACATGTGTTGTCTTATAAGAAGACTCCCTCCCCCCTCCCCTGACACCATGAGTATCCACCACACCATTTTCTGCCTGTGACAATGAAGCTCCATTGTGGTTAGGCTCAATGAGTCGTGTGTTCTTACTCTTCCGTGCCCCCACCCCCAAGAACTTATGCCGTTCACTCCAGGGAATGAGTTTATTCCTAATTACACGCTGTGGGTATTGCAACCATACAAGGGCATCCACCAACCTGTTTGAACAAATAATATAGTACTTCTCATCCGAACAAATCCGAAGGTATCGTACAAACTCGGCGTGTATCCAGGACTCGCCAATATGTCTTGGGACATTCGTGGTCCATGGCATATATGCACACGCGTGTGTGCTCTTCCAAAACACCGAAGTTCTCAACGGTCCAACGCTGATGAATCTTACATCCAAAAATGTGACCCCTCTCGCACTACCCAACGCCTCAAATGCAAATGGCAAGTACTTGGGATACATACGCTGTAGGCACGTATTAATCATCTCGGTCTCCGACGCTCTATGCAACACGAGCCCATCATCTAAAAATCTTAGCAAAGGGATACCCGGTGGAAGTGGTCTCATTTTGTGTTTTGACAATAGCCAAACCAAGTAAAATCAATCCTTGCCACGTTTTCAAAAGACACTTCCCAATTGGCAGTCCTCAATGTAACACGGCAGCTGTACTCGGGTACAATAACCTTGAGTGAATCCCAAATCCGGACGCGTTTCGCTGTAAATTACAGCCTCATCAGCTGTCAAACAATGAATATACACAGAATGTGTCCAAATTTATTCACAACCATCCATTCATTCGAATGAGCAACGATTCTACAAATCATATAACAATTTCCACAACTTCACATTCCTTACTCCTCATTCCTCAAGCATGATCTCACGACCCTTGAAGAGTGGTGCGCGCGCTCTTGCGGAACAAAGCCTTCAGGTTTTTACGTGGTTTGAGGATAGCGAACAAATTCATATGATTCATAAACTGCAGCTGCCTTTTTAACACATAATAAGCGCGCGCCCACGACATCGGCACGCCCCCATTATGTTCTGCATGTAAAAAATGTGTTGTCTTATAAAAAGACTCCCTCCCCCCTCCCCTGACACCGATGTTTTCTGACAATAGCTAAACCAAGTAAAATCAATCCTTGCCACGTTTTCAAAAGACACTTCCCAATTGGCAGTCCTAAATGTAACACGGCAGCTGTACTCGGGCACAATAACCTTGAGTGAATCCCAAATCCGGATTTGGGATTCACTCAAGGTTATTGTGCCCGAGTACAGCTTCCTTGTTACATTGAGGACTGCCAATTGGGAAGTGTCTTTTGGAGAAAAGGCAAGGATTGATTTTAGTGGGTTTAGCTATTGTCAAAACACACAGCTTTGCGTGTGCGGTGTCCTCGGCCAATTGGCTCCTGTTCACCGGTGTGCCCGCTCGTTGTGTTGTTTTGTGTGTGCGGTGTCCTGGACCACTTGGCTCCTATTCACCAGTGTGCCCGCTCGGTGCGTTTCTTTGTGTGTGCCGTGTCCTTGGCCAGTTGGCTCCTGTTCACCGGTGTGCCCACTCCGGCTGCTGTTTTGCTTGTCCGGCGTCCTGGGCGACTTGGCTCTTGTTCACCGGTGTGCCCGCTCGGTGCGTTGCCTTCGTGTGCAATGTCCTGGGCCACGTGGCTCCTGTTCACCGGTGTGCCCGCTAGGTGCGATGCCTTGTGTGTGCCGTGTCCTGGGCCACTTGGCTCCTGTTCACTTGTGTGCCCGCTTGGTGCATTGTTTCCCTTGTGCGGCGTCCTGGGCAGCTTGGCTCCTGTTCACCGCTGTGCCCGCTCGGTGTGTTGTGTTGCGTGTGCGGTGTCCTGGGCCACTTGGCTCCTGTTCACCGGTGTGCCCGCTCGGTGTGTTGTGTTGCGTGTGCGGTGTCCTGGGCCTGTGGGCTCCTGTTCACCGGTGCGCTCGCCTGGTGTGCTGTGCGGTGTCCTGGGCCACTTGGCTCCTGTTCACCGGTGTGCTCGCTCGGTGTGTTGTGCTGTGGGTTGCGTGTGCGGGGCGTCGCTGCGGGTTGCTCCTCGTCCATCCAGACGGTGGCTATTCGTAGCCGTCAGGAGCTGGGTACCCTCCAGGCGCGCACTCGTCCATCAGGACGGCGGCTGTTTGTAGCCAGCAGGGGCTGGGGACCCCCCAGGCGCGCACTCCTCCATCCGGACGGCGGCTGTTCGTAGCCGGCAGGCGCTGGGTACCCTCCGGGCGCACACGCGTCCATCGGGACGGCGGCTGTTCCGTAGCCGGCAGGCGCTGGGTTCGCTGCCGGGCGCGCACACGTACGTCAGGACGGCGACTGGTGTTGCTTGACACCTGTCCTCCTGCCGTGGTTCGTTGCGTGTTGTGAGCGCTCTCCGGCCTTGCGGCACCCGGCGGCCGTTGCTGCTTGGCACCTGTCCGTGTGCCTTGGTTGTGGCCGGTGCTGTGCCTCTCTGGCGTGCCTCGTGGCCCCGCGTGGTGCGCTGCGCCTCGTCAGGTCTGGTCGCTCTCGGTGCTCCGGTCGGCTTTCCCGGCGCCGTGTTCCCTTTCCCCACCCCAGGGGGTTTGCGCCCCCGGCTTTACTGGGTGGCTGCGCGGGGCACGCGGAGGCCGGCCGAGGATGGGGCTCATTGTGCCTGCCGCTGGCCCTCGCCAAGGCAGGGGCGCTGGGCTCGCTCCGCGTCGTACCCGTTCGGGGCCCAGCGACGGGGTTGTCCCTGGCAGGTCCCTCCGGCGTCGGTCTTGGGGTGCTTGCGCTGCGGTGGTTGGCGTTTGTGGACCCGGTTACTGACGCGTCCGGCTTCCCGTACTGTCTGTCGTTCGACGGCGGACCCAGTTCTGCTCCCTCTTTCTCATTCATGGTTGAGTTGTAGTGGTTGACCCCCCCAAGCTGAATCCATTGGAAACCATGTCGGACCACCTTCCATGCCGAGACCAGAGACCAGAGCAGGTAGCCACCCCTCCTGCTTGCTGAATGTGGTGCAGACCAGGTGGATGGGTGGCCTACGCACCTAGGCTTTCACGGCAGGTACGTTTCCCTAAATGGTCCCATATTACATTCCCGGGTGCCCCAATGCTTTTTTCGGTTTGTATGCCTCTCACTTTGTGCTCTACATACAATGAAAAGGTTGATCCAAATCAATTTTTGGTAATCTTCCATCCTATGTCTGATGACTTTGAGCCAAACCAATTGTCCCGTGTAGTGGCTCCACATGGTGGTGCCATGCGACGGGCCATTTCAAATTGCCGGAGAAAAGGCATCCACAACACTAATCAAGGTTGATTGCCTTTTTTTCATGTTGGCGATCATCCATGGCTCCCAAAACCATGATTTTCTCACCTTGGATTCTGCAGAGTGACTTGGAATTTCGAAAAAATATTTTTTGGCACGTTTGATGGCTCAACAATGTGGCACCACCGGACGTGCCAATACCAAAGCGCCATGTCCTAAACCGTGATTAACCTTTGTTCATAGGGTTTATTGCTATTCAATGTGGGACAATACACGAGCTCTTCAAAAGCGTGCTATTGATGACTTGATGGTCGCCATTGTGTTGCCATTGCCCGAAATGCCTACTTGTTCTTCGTTTGGGTCCACATTCATGCAGCATGATACAACACATCCAGAACTCGGCACACATGAATTTTATATTGTGTCTGATCTATGATCACTGAGGGTTCTATCTGTAGGTGGCAGGATGCAGCCAAGACTAGCAACAATTTGCTGTAAGGACAGAGGAAATCACTGTATTAGATTTGTCCCGTCCTGTGGCTCAATAAAAGCGCACCACAGTGCGGGCCAGCGGTCACGTGCGCGCACTGCTGCAGCGACGATCGGAGGCTGCTGAAAACAAAAATCAACATGGCACGAACTAAAAAGGTTTTCATGTGATTTTGACAATTTTCCCTGCCTGTGTTTGGTCCTGGCCCGTCTCCCTGCACAAAAATGCGCAACACAGAGCTTCCCACTTGCAGGACGTCCAAGAAGCCTCAAAGCGCGCCAGAAAAGATGCAGAAGGTGACGAGAGTGGTTCTAATGCCGATACGGATGCAGAGGTAGTTGTAATTAGCAATGCAGCGTCGGTGAGGAGGCACGTAAAAGTTGGATCGTTCCAAGGCTCGTGAATACGCACTTGACGACGTGCATGCTTCAGGTCGCCAGCAAAGCCTCAAAGCGCGCAAATGATCGTTCCCAAGACGGCAAAAGCGAAGCAAGTTGCAACGTTAGATCACAGGTTGCTCGAACCAGCTACTTAGGGTCATACCGAGGCCAAACAAAAATTGGATCGTCCGGTGGCTCTTAAATGCGCACGTCGCTACGTGCCATGCGTGGGCATAACCAAAAAATGCCCATTGCGCTGCGCTACCTGTTGCTTCACTACGCTTACTGTCTATGAAGCTGCAGCGCCACTCTGAAAGCGAGTCGAGCAATGTAGGAAGCAATAGACGAGAGTCTCAAGATGGAGATACTGATGATGAAGATGCAGATGAAGAGGAGTCCGACGCAGGTGATGTTGTGCCACTGCTGCTTCACTACTGTTTGCATTGCTTGGGAACTTTCTCCGCATGGACGCTGGCACTGTTTCACTTCCTATCTGCTGCATGCACACTCTGCGAGATTCTGAGGAAGAAGCAGCCCTGCCTATGTGTCTATCATCGACGTCAAAGCAGTATAAAGAAACGTTGGCACGTGAGGCCCTCTTGCTCGACAACCTGCGGCGCCAGAAAAGCAGCCGCTGGTACGAAGATGATGATGGGTTCTGTCTGTCCGAGGGCCTTTCAGAGACAACAAAAGACTTTGCACGCCTGATGGTGACCTCTGAGGTCGCTGAGGGTGATTTGAAGAGTGCTGTAGTTTCCCGGCTTCATTACAGTTTGAAGAGAGAGTATAATGTCGTTGTTGAATGTGATTCACCCAGTGCCACCGTGTTTTGCATGCCAATTGGTATTGAAAGGCGTATTTCAGTCAACGCAGGCAATGGTATGTGTACACAAATTTCTTTGCGCAAGCCAGTCATCCCATTACACAACGGGTATTCCATGCATGTAAAAGGCAATGCCCGAACTTTTGCCTTTATGCTTCTTTGGAGCAACAAGGCTCATGGCTCTATTACGCTGAAGTTGGTTGGTGATAAAGGTCCAGACACAGCAATGGGTGGCTCTTCAACCCAGTCTACGCGCGCCGTGCATCAGAAACCTGTGAGACTGAGCAGCCAGTTTGAGGACCTCCCAAAGAATATGAAAAGGGTTGTTGAGTTCATAGAAAAATTTAACAAAGCGTTTGAGAAGTCTCAAACAAAAAGCCAGAACGCACAGCAGCAGGCATCTGTGCCAAGCCTGTACTGGCACATGGCCCCAGAAGTAAAACCTCAGGGAACACTCACATGCCCCCATGTGTGCTTTGCTTCCGTATCAGTGTTGTCTTCACTTGTTTCTTGTGGCTCGTCCCATGGTGCCACATTGTTGAGCCATGAAACGGGCCAAAAAATATTTTTCGAACTTCCAAGTCACTTTGCAGAATCCAGGTAGGAAAATCATGATTTTGGGAGCCATGGATGATCGCCAACATGAAAAAAAGGCAATCAACTTTGATTGGTGTTGTGGATGCTGTTTTTCCGGAAATTCGAAATGGCCCGTTGCATGGCACCACCATGAGGAGCCACCACTCGGGACAATTGCTTTGGCTCAAAGATTATCAGACATAGGATGGAAGATTACCAAAAATTAATTTGGATCATCCTTTTCATTGTATGTAGTGCACAAAGTGAGAGGCATACAAACCAAAAAAAGCATCGAGGCACCCGGGAATGTAATATGGGACCATTTAGGGAAACGAACCTGCCCTAAAATCCTAGGTGCTCCCACCGTCGCGACTGTCACTAGTTGTATGTCACTCCCCCTCATGATGCATTTGTGGGAAACCAGGTGGGGCAACTGACCCCTTGATTTTTCTCATGATTGTTGGCGCGCGCACCCAGCAAATAAAAAAAAACCAAGAGAAAAAGGGTACAGTGAGAAAACATAAAGCGAAAAATCGTTTTTTCCGACCACAGAGACCCCCAAAAAGATTTTACGCCGCTGTTTGGCGAGGTTGCAAAATTTAGGACACACACAGAAAAACAAGAACAAGAGAGTCGCGACGACGGCGAATTTAAAGTTGCTTGCCCCACAACACCTAGCAAAGGGCGTGTGCTAGGCACCAGGGACTTGTGCGCGCCCCAACCACGAAGGAGGAGAAAGGAAGGGAAAACACGCACAAAGAAGGGCACAAGAAAACCAGCAAACAGAAGGCACACACAAACAACAACATAAACGCCGGCCGCCAAAACGCAAGTATGTTAGATGTTATGCAATGCTACGCTACGCCGCCAAGAAAGGTGAGACGGTAACCGCGCCAAAAAGGAAAACCATGAGGGTGTAAGAGGAGAGACCACGCCCACCCCCGCACGCCGCACACATAGGGAACAGAGGGCTTGCCCGTCACCACAAGCACAACAAGACCACCATCACCGCGCAGAAGTAACATGTTATGGAGGGACAAGAAGGGTAAAAGAGTAAAACAGAGCACACACGGAGGGAGTGGAACACGGCCGACGGAAAGTACTACACAAAAAAAAACAAAAAGCCAACACCAAACAAGCAACCACAACACCACCAGCCGCCGAAAACAAGTATGTTATGTGCCGCGCCACGACACACAAAGCAAACGGGAAAAGCACAACGAAAACGAAACCATCAAAGGTGACCACAAGGTGTAGCCGAGAGAACATGCCCACCCCCGCACGGCCGCTTACAGAGGGAACGAAAGGTGTGCCGCCCATCTATGCGCATACATGCTGCCGCAAGCAAGGCAAAAAACAGGCACGGAAAGAGCCACACAAACCACCACCAAGGGCACCCGTGCGACGATACAAGTGCAAGTATGTTACAAGCCACGCCACGCCAGGCAAGAGGGAAAAGAACAACGAAATCCGCGTCAACTGAAGAGGAAGTGTAGCCAAAAGAGCACAACCACCCCCGCACGCCCACATAGGGAGCAATAGTTATGTCCATACTACTCACACATGCAAGCCGCCGCAAGCAAAGCAAGGTATGCAGTGCAGTTGAAAACATACCATCGGAGACGCCGCGGAGCAGCACGAAGGTATGGAGGAGAAACAAAATTAGGCACGCAGGGAGCCATATGCCACCGCCAACCGGGTACGGAAAACAAGACTGCCCAACGCCGCCGCCAATGGAAGAGCGTTGCGTGAGCAAGCAAGAAGGGCGCCGGAAGCCAAGGGGGGGACGGGATAGGGCAAACACGACACACCACCCACCCCGCGCACACAAACGCAAAGAAAACAACACCCACGCCCCCCGACACCGTCTGCTACCCACAGGGTGCACCCTACAACAAGTCACGACAGGACCAAGGCGGAGTGAAGGAGACAGAAGACGAGGCCGCCAGCATCGCGGAAGGAAGAATGGTAACCGAAGAGGTGTAGCGGAGAACACATGCCCACCACACATGCATAGGGAGCAAAAGGTATGCCCATACCATACACACGCATACAAGCCGCCGGAAGCAAAGCAAGGTATGCAATGCAACCGAACACATGCACACGAGGGACGCCGCAAAGAGGCAAAAAGGTATGAAGGGGCTAAAAGGGAGCAGGAAACGAGAGAAGACAGCAAGTGCACAAAAGCACGGAGCGAGCCAGACCCCACCATAGTAAGGAGAACAAGAGCAAGGCCGCCGCCAACGAAAGAACCGCAGGGACGTGAACAAAGGAGAAGGGCGCCAGAGACCAAGGAGGGGACGGAAAAGAGCAGGGGAGGGAAGGAATACACGACACACCGCCCGCCCCGCACCAGCAAACACAACGGAACTGCCGCCCACGCCCCCCCCGCACCCTACAGGGCACCAGTCCACAACAAGGGGACCGAGGCAGGAAGAAGGAGACGACGCACGAAGAGGTCGCCAACACCGCGGAGAGAAGAATGGATGGTATGAGTGCATGCCACCGTGAAAAAACACGCCGGAAGAACAAGAGGTATGGCCGGTGCCCAGAAGCGAAAACGACGGCAACGTACACGCCTGCCATGCTGCCAAGGGACCGAACAGCCACGCGCACACCACGATCTCATAGGTGACCAACGCCGTACAAGTGTCATGGACAAAAAACAACCACGACTCAGCCAGACGCGCACAAGCCAGGAGACACCGCCGCCGCAACAACGCAGACACCCACCACCGCCAGCAAAAGTGCGCATGTCAACATACGACACTGGCATCCCTGCAACAGGCCACATCCCCACCTTTCCTTTGTCTCAAAGGATCAATAAAGAGTGGAAGAAAGAGACCCCGAGAACGAGGAAGCAGGCAAGGGAAAATGCCGAAACACACACAAGGACGCGGCTGAGGCAGTGAAAAATGCGCGCCAAGGATGAGGGCAGACAAACGGAGAGTAGAGGAAAGGGTAAAGAACGCCGCAACGCAGAAGTAAGAAGATGGATAGCCAGCACCCGCATGAGGGACGCGCGGGGGGAAAGGGACCCAGCCACAAGCAACAGCAAGCACAACACCATGGGGTAGCGCAAGAGAGGGGAGCACCGGGGCGACGAACGGAGGGAGGCAACACTACGCACCATGGCACCACGGCACACATCGCACCGCCACGCAGCCACCAGGACACAAACACCGCACGGGCACCACACAGACCACACGCACCAAAGCCCCGCCGCCCGCCCCAAGGACAGGCGGCACACCCAAATCCGCACATTCGCGCCGACAGCACGTGGGCAGCGGATACCTACAGCCTGCCCAGAGGACGCCCAGCCGGGGGGGGGGGAGAGCGCATGAACCCAGACGCCCCTCACAACGGCGCAAGACACCCCCCCCCGGGGACCCCCTCCCGCCACCCCCACAGGGCGCAACGACGGCTCGCAGAAGCGCATGCTGTGGAACCGGTGCTTGGTCTCCACACCCACACCAACCGCGCCCAGGAAACACGGGTAGCGGAACCCTGGCCGCCCGCCCCAAGGGACGGGCGGCCGGGGGAGGGACAGCGCCTGACACCAGACACCCCTCACATCGCTGGAAGGCCACCCCCCCCCGGGACGGGCTCCCACCACCCCACCCCTGCGACACGCAGGCCCTCGCAGGGCATGCAAGCCAAAGGGACAGTGCAGTGCCCCCACGCCCGCACACCCGCGTCCACAGCACGGGGGTAGCAGACCCCGACAGCCCGCTGAAGCCGGTTCGGACCCCGGTGGCTATCTTTGGGTCACTTGGGGTGTGTATCTATGTGCCGGCAAGCCGCCATTGGCTGATATCATACTCTACAATCCACCTGGCCCAACCCGATGTGATAGTGTGATAGGTTTGGCCATTCCGGCTATGAGCGGCCATATTCAGTACCGAGGCGCCGCCAGCTGAGATTTATATATCAGAATATCAGGAATCAACAGGGTTTTTTATCATAATGTTTCCGTAATTTTTCCGCCTTCCAATGTATCGGCGACTGTCAGTTGGCTGGCAACTTTGCGGTAACCGATTGGTTAACTGTTATTTCCAGATATTTTGGCGGAAACCCCGATGAAGGGTCAGATTTCATCAGTAAACGGTTCGTTGCTTCCGCAATTTTCTAAATATGCACTCGAAATTTTAATCTGAATTTTTCGCGATGTCGAAATCGGATTTTCGACTTCGACATCGCCGCACTTGATTTGGTCTTCTTCGAGTGGTCATACTCTTTTCCCTATGCCCAAATCAGGTTTCCCTTATCTCGGCCACCCATTTGACTTGGAGATATAAGGGAAACAAAAGTGATTCGTGGGACCACTTTGAAGGGCCATATCTACGCGTGAGTGCGAGGAAAGGGAATAAAGAATGTTGCGTTGCAATTGCCTTAGTCTCAACCTTTCTTTGACAGCGTCCAACACCTTCGGTCGTCATACACCCTTGTTGTATCATAGGATCATGGTCAACATGGTAGAAACTTGTTCATAACTTGTTGACCATGTGTCCGGACTTGATATTATGACTTCCGAGTGTAGCGCATTAGTCTTGCGGTTGCATAGCATCTTTCCTTCAGTTCCCACGTCCATTTTAACCAACGTTATGACCATGGAGGGGCATGGCATACCATGGTGGGAGCCAATGTTAAGGGATATGTGTGATATTGGTAGTATATGTCTCGATATGCTCACGCCCATGTTATATATCTTCGTGTGGCCGAAGAGATTTGGAGGCCACACGTGACAAGGGCCCTGCCCATGTCCCAATTGTTGAATTCAAAGCGCTAAACTAAGTCTACCGCGTATGTATTGCTCATGGTATGTTTGGCTGAGAGATCCATGAGTACACTCCCATTTTCATGGGGCATGTAGATATGAGTGGCGAAGGTATCTCCATGCGCCTGATTCGGGGTCCAAGTGGGGAAATTGTTCGCAAATGGTTCCAATCATTTGTATATTGAACCATGCGCGGATATCATCGGTGAGCATAGAGATATACTATCATGACAACTTTGTAATTGGGCGTATTTTCATGTTTTTGGCCTCAATTTTGCTTATTTTTGCGTTTTGTGTACTTACCTGCTCCGCAAACAGCAAGAAGCCTATGGGGAGTCGAACCATGGTTTGTTGTTCATATGTTGGCATCTGCTTTGGAGTTGAACACCACCATATGCCGGATCGCGTACTCCATTTGGCTTGGCGCACGAAGGATTACAAGAATTGGTCTCAAGATCATGGGCTGACTTGGGCCGTGCGTGGCGCCCATATCCGAAGGGGTTTCGAGGGTAAAGTGGGGATATACATGGGTATTGATCTTTGGTTTCTATCCTCCATGAATTGTAGACTTCGGTTCCATGCATGCTCTGAGCCTTCAGATAAGTGGTAACTTCAATTTTGAGCATATATTTGATATATGGCCAATATGGTGTGAATTGGCAGTTTTTGGCATGTTATGAGTTCAGACTCATGAGGCATATCTCTAAGCCCATTCAACTCCAAGTCCAACCAAGTATATGTCAGGGTAGGGCATGGTCCTGAGTGCCACTCTAGGCCATGACACGCCACTCCCCCCATTGGGCTAGGATTCAGAGGCTTGGGAGTGAACACATTTTTGGGGTTTATGAAGTGACTTTTGACACATGGCATTTAGCCATCTTATTTGACTGGGTTCAGGGCATCATGTTGGTGAGTCAAGGGAAGGTCTTGAGTCCAGGGAATGAGGGGTCTATGGCTGTGATTGTGTAGGTTTCCATCTTTCCCCAACTTTGCTTTATTTGTGTTCATATGCCAATTTCAGGGCTTTCCTCTTTGGTGCAATTATTGTACATGCCCGCCACCGTGGGACGACCGGCGTGCTGAACGGAAGCCCGCATCGTGGATTTGATTGTGGATTGGGTTATTGCTGTATTTGTGAGATCCGGTTGCTGATCAGGGTTGAAGGAGGATTTTATTTTCTATATTTTTCGATTTTGGACCCTGGATTTTGATAAATGCAATCGTTGATCAGGAGCAAGTCGGCAGGGGTTACAGGCGGAGGAAGGGGCACAGCAGGGGCCAGTCCTGGTAGGGACCTTCTTTATGGTAGCAGAGGCGTACCTGCTGCCCCTACCTACCGCCGACCCGGGGACTTGGGCCCCTATGAGCCCTGCCCAAGTACGCCACGGGTGCGTATTGTGCACTCGGTGGAGACCACGCCGGAGATTGGAGCCAGAGAAGAGCCGAGACGCTCAGGAGCAGGGCGAACTCCGGAAGTTGAAGCCCGAAGAGAAGTACGACATTCGGGAAGAGGAGGACTTGACATGGAGGACCTGGTCTCCATGTGTGAGCGTCGCTGCCGAAAGGCATGCAACCTCCGCTCCGCCGCGGAGGACTCTGAGGAGACCTGCCATTCAGGCAGCACTGGAGGACGGGCCCGGTGCTACCGGAAGCGCGGGTCACCCAAGCCCGCGGCAGGGGACGCCGGGGCAATGGATACGGACCCCAGCCTGGTAAGGCTGTGGGACTCCGAGGGGCACTCTGACGGCTATCGGACAGCCTATGAGCAACCTTCGGAGTCGGAAGAGACGGCCAGACCGCCCACAAGGGCGAACACGGCTGCAGAACCCAGCCTGGAGCATGACGCCGAGGCGTTGGAGAGGCCCGCCAGAGCCAGGACGGCGCCTGTGGCCAGGCACACGGAACCAAAGCGGGATAGCATGGGCGACACACCCATGGCAGAGGAGTCCGAGGCACGGGGAACCGCGGGATGCGCCGGATCAGGTGGAAAGCACGCTGAGTGCCATTGCGAGCACGTGTCCTTCCTCATGGGCAAGTGCCCAAAGATGGGGATGGACGCCATCGTGCATCGCCTCGACAGCCTGGACAACGCGAAGGACGGCCTAGAGGAGGACGTCGCCGGGAACCTGGATGACCAGTCGGCCGCGGGAAGAGACATGGCGGAGCTGCGAGCGGAACGGGACCGGTACGAGAATCTGGAGCTGATCCTCCAGAAGCAGCGGCGAGTCGTGGACAGCCTCCTCCACCTAGTGGAGGACATGTCAGGACGCCTGAAAAGGCTAGAGGAGCGACAGCCCCTCACCTCGGGTCCGGAAGTCCCGGCAAAGCCAGCAGCGGCAGAGCTGGTGGAGCGGGTAAAGACCCTCCGGAGCGCCATGGATAAACCCATGGGCGGCCCGGCAGAGGCACCATACGCGCCTCCGCGTGTTGACCCGGGTGCGCTGCCGTTTGTTCCCATGTCCAGCGAATCCAGAATGCTCGGGGAACACACGGCACCGGCCGGGTCCATGCGGGAAGGGCACGTAACCACGGACCCGAGGAGCCTGACGGTACAGATGTCCCATGCCGCCCAGGATCTACCGATCACTACGACTGCCCACGCAGTTTATGCGGAAGAGGAGATCCTGAGCCAGACCATGCAGGGGCGAACCATGGGAAGCGCCGACGGACATGGTCGAGGTCATCCCAGCAGAAACCTGTGGGCGAAGGACCCCAATACGGGGATATGGACGGCCGATGGAGCAAATCCTTCCCGTGGATTCTCCATGGAGGAGAGGGATGTACGGGGAGTGTACTCACACCCCCCGGCCACAGGTGGTATCCGTCTCGGTGGAGTGGTGGCTGGTGACGTCGGAGACGCCATCAGGATTGACGACCTCAGGGGAATCAAGATCCCCTACTATGATGGCCACCCCTCCAGCCTGGACGACTTCATCCTGGATTGGGAGGACTTCGCCGAGGAGGTCGTCGGCGAGATGCGGGGAGCGCCGCGGGACAAGTGGGTATGCCGGACATACCCACACAGGCTGGCGCAGGACCTGAAGGAGGAGCTCAGGGATCAGATCCGGGAAGGACTGATCCATACGGAGCAGGCCTGCCTCCAGTGGTTGGAGGATGAGGAGCAGCCGGACGCTCCGAACCAGAGGCTGGAGGACTTGTGCTCCATCCCGCTGCAGCTGGACCGCAGTGAGTTGCGGGTCCGGGAGTGGAACCGGTATCTGCGGAAGTACCGACGGAGTCTCAAGCTGGTTGAGGACTGGAACGAGTCCAGCGAGATCCGCCACCTGCTGAAGGACGTCCTCCCCGGGCACTGGAAGAGGAGGGTGGAGGACGAGGAAAAGAAGAGAGCGAAGAAGCGCGTGGCGGTGAGGATCATGGCGGCGGAGGATACCCATGCGGGTATCATGGAGTTCTTCAGGAGGAGCCTGGGCGAGCCCAACCGGATGTTGGGACTGAGGAACGCCGTGTACGTGGAGGTATTTGGAGACACCATGGGGCAAAGGTTGCTGCGCCTCAACAACGTGGAGTGGAGTCGCAGAGAGCAGCTGAGGATGCAAGTCATCTTGGCCCGCACGAGTCTGGACGAGATCCAGAAGTACATCACGGTGGAGTTGAAGCTCAATGCGAAGAACGAGGCCCACGTGCGGGATCGACATGGTCATGGACAAAGAGGCCACCGAGAAGACCGCCATCATCGGGAGATCCAGGAGGACACGGCCAACTCTGCGGAGGATGGTAGCGGAAGTGGCCAAGACAACTGGTGCCGGGAGGATCACGAGGAGGCCCATTTCTTCGCGTTTGTGGCGCACAACGTCAGGGAACATGGGCAGGATCGGTCCAGATGGAACCGGGTCGGACCCAAGAAGAGCAGGGAGCCAAGGAGGATCGGGAACCCACCGCTCTCATTCCGGGAGTACAGGTCTCAGCACGACGGGTGCTGGGTCTGTTATGGCAAGGGAAACAACCACGCACACGACCACTGTCAGTGCAAGGTGTATGAGGCGGACAAGAAGGCCTACTTCGCCGCCAACCCCGAGAAGAAGCCCAAGGAGCAGCGGATTGCCGATTGGCAGGCGGTAGGGCGGAGACGGGGGAAAAGGCCAAGGCAAAGGCCAAGGGAAAGGCGGAGGAAGAGGCTATGGTGGTGGACCTGGCTAAGACCTACGAGTGAGGTCGATTGAGGAGGTTGCTGAGGACATGTTGAGGACGTTGGAGGAACTGCAAGCCCAGCTACGTGGTGGACAAAGTCCTGGCGGATCGCAGCCGGAAGGGGCTGCGAGAAGTCAAGTCTAGAGGAGCCCCAACGGGAGTGGGACCTCGGAGGTCTCTCCTTCGAAAATCAGTGGAATCCCTGAGGAATCCGAGGCACGTCGGGTGCCGAAGAACGCTTCAAAAGAGCCAAAACCACTGAGTTTCGCCACTCTCAACCCCTGGAGCGCCCTGCCAAGGGAAGTACATGTGGGTACGGGACAAGGCAAGAAGGAAGGAGCGGCCACGGAGAGCCCCGTGGATAGGCAGGACCAGCCCAAGATCTACACCATCCGTGACCATACCCTTGAAGTCCTGATGCACCCGGACGTGCTAGCGTTGCATGCCGTGAGAGTCGTCCATACGCCTCATGGTGACAAGCGGCAGTTGCACTTGAAAGTGCGAGTACGGTGCGGACGAGAGGAGAAGGTGGTGGATGTGTTGGTGGATACGGGTGCCCAGGTGAGCCTGGTCCGGAGAGGGTTGTTCAAGGAGGAACTCCTGCAGCCCAGCCGGAGACCGGTCCGCCTGAAGGTCGCCAACGGAGAGATTATTGGTGGTGGCACCCATGAGGCCACTATCAGTATGGAATTCTGGGAGCATGAGCGCTTGAACCGCCCTTATTTGGCGAAGAGAAGCACCCTATCCGGGAACCTCTATGTGGCCGACATCACGGATCCGGATATGATCATGGGGTATGACTTCATGGTGGCCAACGCCATTGGAGCCCTTCCCCATCGTGCAACGCTGGTCCGGGAGGATGATGAATGCCTCACATGGCTGTCCACGGACTATGCATGCGGATCATCCCAATGGAATGCTGAGGAAGAGGATCGGATCCTCGAAGCGGTGCAAGCTGTGGGTGCCAAGTCCAGAGGAGACCGTGGAGTTCAGCTCACGGAGTATGGAATGGCGCCGCAGGTATATGCCAGGATGATCCAGACACTGGGAGCCGAAGCGCCCGAGACGGACGTCTTCGCTTCCCGGGATGCCCCACTTTTGCGGAAGTATAGGAGGCATTGGCATTGAGGAGACTCAGCCTGGCATAGGCATTGGGGTTTGAAGGAGTGTGGGCCCATGTATTGGCATGGCTCCCTGGACAATACCAGACGTACGGTGGAGAAGATCGTCGCAGATAGGGCGAAGGGGATCCTGGTCATAACCGGCATAGGATCCACCCCATGTCCGCTGGAGGGTCTCAAGTCGACGCTGGACTCCATCACCGTGAACGAGATGTCATTCGGGCCAGAGGAGGAGTTGTTAATCGACGCCAAGGGTGTATGGATGCCCTCCCCGGGTCAAGCGTGGGGTACCAAGGCTTTCCTGGTGGATGGGGCGCAAGCCCAGCCCACGGGTGATGAAGCATTCATCCGTAGGGTGGAGGCGGTGCCCATGAAGGTCATGTTTGAGCCCAAGGAGGGGACGGATCAGCCAATCGACGGCATTGGCGTCCTGTCTCAGGCCGAGATCGACAACGTCGTCAACTACATGCGGATGGGGATGCACGACCGTGTGGCAGCCAAGAAGAGGCGGGCCATGGTCACATCTCTGAATTGGTGGGATGAAAAGATGTTGGTCACCGGCAAGTACGAGAAGGATGAGTTCTTGGCGAGGGTCATGGATCACATCGAGGATCAACATGATGGTCCGGTTGGGTCGGACCCGCCGACATGGGAATTTCCAAGAATGGGTGCTGAGAGCGACAAGAACCAGCCAGATGCCGCAAATTTTCGAAGATTATCGGTGGGAAGCATGCCCCACGACGATGAAGACGGCATATCTGACGAGGAGAAGTCGGATTCGGACCCGGAAGAGGCCTACACCGCAGTGCGGTCGGTTGTATCGATACCGAAGCAAGCGGCTGAAGGAGCCCAGGAGAACCCGAAGGTCGCCGAGCTGAAGGAGAGGCTGATCAATGCCTATCCGCGGCTATTCAGTGGCGTCGCCAACAAGAACCCTCCAGATCGTGGGAGGTTTGGCACAGCGAGGATCAAGCTGAAGCCGAACCCCAAGATCTATCGTCATCGGGAGTACCAACTTCAGGGCGATCGGGCCGAAGTCATGAAGAAGTTGTTGGCCGAGTTCATTGAGCGAGGATGGATCGAACCCTCCGACAGTGAGTGGGCCAGCCCAGCCTTCATCGTGCCCAAGAAGGAGAAGGGCGAGTGGACGTTGGTGGTGGATTACAGGGGTTTGAACGAGCAAACCGAGCACGACTCGTACTCGCTTCCCCTGATCGACTCCATCCTCCAAAAACAACAGAAAAAGCGGATCTTCGCGGTGTTGGACCTGAAACACGGTTATCACCAGATGCCGCTACACCCGGACTCCAGGCCCTGCACAGCGATGTCAACGCCGCTCGGACCCATGCAGTGGAAAGTGGTGCCTATGGGCGCCAAGAATGGCAACGCTGCTTTCCAGCGCATGATGGAGGACCTACTCGGTCCTGTCCGGGACTGTGCCGATCCCTTCGTGGATGACATCATCATCGGCTCCGGCACGGAGAACATGACTGAGGACGAGCTCATCGACGCGCATGAGAAGGATCTGCGCCGAGTGATCAGCGAGTTGGATAAGCACAACATGTTGTGCAAGCCCACCAAAGCCTCACTGTTCGTGAAGGAAGTGGAGTTCGCGGGTCACGTGGTTGGTCATGGGCAACGCCGTCCCATGCCTGGGAAGCTGGCGTCCCTGCACCACTGGGAGAAGCCCCAGACCATCAGCGAACTCCGATCCTTCATGGGGTTCTGCAATTACTATTCGGGCTATGTCCGGATGTATGCAGAACTCTCGGGGCCGCTGCACAAGATGCTGCAGGTGGGGAAGTTCGATGGCCGGAAGGGGAGCAAGAAGAAGCTTGCCTCGACCCCTGAGGCCGGAGATGCTTTCAGCCGCCTGAAGGAGCGACTCCTGGGGCAGCTGGGGCTATTCCTGGTGGACCCGGACAAGGGATTCGTGCTACGGACGGACACCTCGGACTATGCTGTAGGTGCAGTCCTCGAGCAGGTCCGGGACGACGGGTCGCACGTACCCGTGGCGTTTTGGAGTCGGATCCTGGCCGAGGGCCAACGCCGAACCTGGACCGCGAGGGAGAAGGAGACGTAAGCCATTGTTTGTGCGCTCAGGAAGTGGTCTGGCCACATCGGATTGCAACCGGTGGTGGTGTGTACGGACCATCAGTCCCTGCAGATCTGGCACAAGGAGCACGTCCACACCCCCTCGGGACCGGCGGCAAGGAGGGCCCGATGGCACGAGACGTTCGCCAAGTTCGACCTCAGCGTCGTATACGTCCCGGGGAAGGACAACACTGTGACAGATTGCCTCAGTCGATGGGCCTACCCCGGGGGCAAGGCGTGGATGGACATTTCCAGCCATGGGGACGCCGAGGAGACCGAGGAGGCCAAGCGCATCATCGAGATGGGGAAGGCCATGGAGCAAGAGGGGGTCAAGTGCTTTGTGGTGATGGCGAACAGTACGGACCTGGCCAAGTTGCGGGGCGCCCGCGTCCAAGCTATTTGAGAGGAAACCCTCGAGCAATGAATGGTGGCTACTGTAGAGCTAGTCAGGTGGGTGCTCACAAAGGACTGGTTGGATGACTATGCGGCATCCGACCACTGGAGCAAGTACTGGAATGCCGTGAGAGCCCCGTCGGACGACGAATGGCCTGAGGGCTTGACCGAGGATGGGGACAAACTGTTCCTCAAGGGAGGAGCTCATTGACCACTGGCATAACGCCCAGCTCATGCATCCTGGTCGGAACAAGATGCAGCAGGACCTGGAGTGGCGTTTCAGGTTCCCACCGGGGTACTACGCCATCCTGGACAAGTACTGCAGTGACTGCGCCGTGTGTCGGGCGACGAAGAGCCCCAACCATTCCACAGCGGGCAACCCGGTGTACACGGCTATACCAGAAGCCCCTATGCGGTCCGTGGCCATGGATGTATTCGCCATGCCTGAGGTCACCGTGGAAGGAGAGACCTACGACGCTGTCATGCTGGCGCTGGACAGGCACAGCGGGTATATCGTGGCAGTCCCGGGCAAGAAGTCCAAGAAGAAGGACGAGAAGGACAAGCATGGAGTGGGGCTACAGGCCAAGACCGTCGCCAACGCCATGATCAGGCATTGGCCGACTATTTTTGATGTCTCAGCTGTCATCTGCAGCGATCGGGGCAGTCAAATCGTGGGGACGTGGTTCAAGACGATGCGCAAGCACATGGGGATCCAGCACGCCAAGACCGTGGCGTACCACAGCCGGTCGAATGGCCGGGCTGATGTGGCCGGGCGGCAGATGATTGAGAAGTTCCGCCAGCTGCACATTGATGAACCGGGCCGGAACTGGTATAACTCGCTGTGGAGAGTGCTCCAAGCGTATCACGACCTTCCGGGGCCCACTGGACTGTCGTCCCATCGCATCCTGTTCCTACAGGATCGAGTGTCACGCACTCTCCCGTGGTTGAACCATGGCAAAGTGGCCCGGGATGCAAACACCATGATGGCTGAGGCGGACGACACGGCGGCCAAGGTGTGCAAGGCACATCAGGACGAGCATGAGAAGAGGGCCAAGTACTTCAAGCAAGGCAAGGTCCAGAAGTATGCTCTCCAAGACACCGTATGGGTGGAGCGGCACCACAAAGATGTGCTGTCCAGGCATCGGCAGGCATCATGGTATGTGCCGGGGGTGATCGTGCGGAAGGTCGGGCAGGATATGTATGCGGTTCGTGTGGGGGATAACAAGATCCTGGACCGAGACCACACCCAGCTTCGTCCCCGAGCACCAGACCCCGGCGGACGTCCCGTCACCTTCGAGTTCACGGCCGGCGATGTGGACTCGGACGACGAGGGTGAGGACGACTACTTCACCGCCGAGAGGATCCTGGCGGACAAGCCAGACCCGGGGACGCCTGGGGGGAGGCTTTATAAAGTCCGTTGGAAGGGATTCGCCGCATCCAGGGATTCGTGGGAGCCTCCGAGCAGCTTTGTGCCGAGGTACAGGTAGGTAGGTAGGTATCTTCGGGAGCTCGGGATCCCTCTTTTGACATTGCAGGAAGAAGGTCTTACCAAGGGGACGTCCTGTCCCTCCCACTGCACTATGTCAGGTGCCTCTTGAGCCGCACCCGCATGTGCTTGGGAAGGCATTGTCGCGGCCACCCAGTCCATGTGTCCCAGGTGGGAGGGTGTCCCCACATGTGTCCATGGGTAGGGCCACATGCCCCCTCCTTTGGGCGGCAGCTCTGGGGGCTGCCCAGCCGTGTGGAGTATCTCTCACCACAAGGGGTATTGCTCCCGCTAGTCTACGGTACGACCGCCTCAGGCTTGTGGCTTGAGTTGCGGGGCCACTCTGCTTGGCAGGCGACCCCCTCCTGGACTGTGTACCGGCTCGCCTGTCACTGGTTGCGTCCATGGCTCCGGGTGACGTTTGCCATCGTCCCCGATGCAGCCTGGCCGGGATCCGACCAGTGGCCTTGGAGTACTGCTCCTGCCACTGGCCCGGTGGGTCCGCTGGGTCGCCCCAGTGCGTCTGACCCATGGGGTGTTGGTTCTTTCCTGTCCCTCGGCCGCCCTACGTGTGTGCAGTGTCCTGGGCCGCTTGGCTCCTGTTCACCGGTGTGCCCGCGCGGTTTGCTGTGTTGCGTCTGCGGTGTCCTGGGCCACTTGGCTCCCGTTCACCGGTGTGCGCGCTGTCTCTTCCTCTGCGTTTCCCTTGCTCCTCTCTCTTTGCTTGCTTGATTTGCTTTTTTTTGGGGGGGGGGGGGGGGGGCTGGGGTGCGGCGTTTGTGGTGCTGTGCGTGGGTGTGGGTGTGTGCCGGTGCCGGTGCTGGTGTGGGCGTGGGTGTCGTGGGGGACGGGGGTCGGGTGGCTGTCGCGCTCTGGGTTCCCTGTGTGTGCGCCGGCCTCCAGGCTTCCGGTTTCCAGGGCGCCGGTCCGGGGGGCGCTGACGGCGGGTGGCTGGCGCCTGTGGTGGCGTGGCGCTTGCGTGGGTGGTCGGGGCTCCTGGGTAGCGCCTGGGTGGCGTGGCCGGGCGTGGGCGCGCGTGTGGGCGTGTTCATGGCGTGGGCTGATGGGGTGGTGGGCAGTGTGGGCGTGGCTGGTTTGTGTGGGTGTTGGGTATGTGTGCGCCGAAAGCGCGGTGGGTTGGGCTCGGGCACTGTGGGCGATGCAACGGCTGGAGCAGGTTTTGGCGACGCCTACGGGGGGGATGCTGTAGGCGTCGAAATGGGTTCGTGTTGGTGGCGCAGGTGCTTCAGGTGATGCGCCGGGCTGTGACGAGGTCGGTGACGCTGATGGTGTCATAGGTGACGTGGCGGGCGCCCGGGGGGGGCTGCGGCTCCGGTGGTCGCTGTAGGTTGTGCAGTGGGTGGTGGCGTAACTGGTGATGTCGGCGGTGAGGGTGCTGCAGGTGACGTCGACGGCGAGGGCGCTGCGGGTGATGTCATGGGTGGTGGCGATGTGGATGTGGGTGTTGCAGGTGGTGTGCCGGCTGGTGGCGCCGCTGGTACTGTCCTTGCGTAGGGTGGTGCTGGGGATGCTGTGGGCGGTGGTGTCGTCGGTGGTGCCGATGGTGAGGGTGACGCAGGCGATGCACCGGGTGATGGTGAGGCCGGTGTGTGCCGTAGGTGACGCGCTCTGAACGGGTGGTGGGGGGCTGGAGGGGGGGTTGCCGTTGGTGCAACCGGCGACGGTGGCGTTGGTGCCGCAGGTGGTGGGTCGGGTGCCGGTGTTGTTGGTGAGACCCCGACGGCGGGGGAGGGTGTTGCGGGTGACGGGCGTTTGCGAGGCTGATGGTGCCGGTGGCGAGGGTGTTGCATGTGGTGCAACGGGCGATGGGGACGCCGGTGGCGCCGACGGTGGGGAGTGCTGTGGGTGGTGGCGTCGCTGGTGATGCCGATGGCGATGGGTGTTGTAGGTGTTGTCACGGGTGATGGTGACGTAAGCGGCGTCCATGGCGGGGGGGGGGGTGTTTTGGATGATGCTACCGGTATTGGCGCCGCTGGCGACTCTGATGACGGTGAGGGCGGCTGTGGTGGGTTCTCTGACGTGTGTGGCCGGCTGGTGGCGGGTGTGGTCGGGCCGGTGTGGGCTGGCCGGTGGTGGTGGTTGTGGCTGGACTGCTCAGTGGTCGTGGTGTCGGTGGGCGGCCCTGATGATGGGCCTTGGGTGTGTGGTGGCGGGTGGGCATGTATGGTGGTGTTGATGGTGTGTCATTGCGGGTGTCGTTGGGTGTGGCACCGTTTGGCATGTGGTTTACGATAACTGAGCGCTCACCCCTCCGGGTGGCGCGGGCCCGGTGGTCCGGTAGCCTGTCCGACAGGCAGTGCGTGCCCGCCGGGTGCTCACGCGTCCCTCCGGACGGCGGCTGTTCCGTAGCCGGCAGGGGCTGGGTTCACTGCCGGGCGCACACACGTCCCTCCGGACGGCGGCTGTTTCGTAGCCGGCAGGGGCTGGGTTCACTGCCGGGCGCGCACACGTCCGTCCGGACGGCGGCTTTTTCGTAGCCGGCAGGGGCTGGGTTCACTGCCGGGCGCACACACATCGATCCGGACGTCGGCTGTTTTGTAGCCGGCAGGGGCTGGGTTCACTGCCGGGCGCCCACACGTCCATCCGGACGGCGGCTGTCTTGTAGCGGGCAGGGGCTGGGTTCACTGCCGGGCGCACACACGTCCATCCGGACGGCGGCTGGTTCGTAGCCAGCAGGGGCTGCGTTCACTGCCGGGCGCACACACGTCCGTCCGGACGGCAGCTGTTTCGTAGCCGGCAGGGGTTGGGTACCCTGCCGGGCGCACACACGTCCATTCGGACGGCGGCTGTTGCGCTGTGGGGACTGCGGGGCTTGGACTTGTTCTCGGCGGCTCGTTCATCGTCGGGCGTGGGTGTTTGCCGTGGTGGTGTCGTGTTTTGTGCCGTGGTGCGTGCTGGCGTGCGGTGCTGCGTGTGTGCCCTGCTTGGCCTGCGTGTGGCGCGCGTTCTTTGCCCGGGCGTGCTGTTGCGCAGGCGCGGGGACACACCCTCTCTCTGGCAGGCCGGTTTGGCTCTGTGGCGGGCCCTGTTGGCGCCCGGTCGCGGCCCGGTGCGCGGCAGTGGGGTGTGTGTACGTTGGGGGGGGGGGGTTTGGTTCCTCTCCCCTCGCCTTGTCCCTCTGTCCCTTTTCGTCGGCCTGCCCTGCCTGCCTACCCTCTTCGTACCCGCTGGGTTGGCCTTCGCTGGACTGTCGGTCTGGGTGGTCTGACATGGTGTTTCCTTCCTGCAGGGCAGCGTGGGCTAGGTTTGTTTTGGGGGCGGGTTGCTCGTGTGGTTTGCCGTGCCGCGTGTACGGTGTCCTGGGCCTCCTGGCTCCTGTTCACCAGCGTGCATGCCCTGTGTGTGGTGTTGCGTGTGCGGTGTCCTGGGCCGCTTGGCTCCTGTTCACCGGTGTGCACGCTCTGTGTGTGGTGTTGCGTGTACGGTGTCCTGGGCCTCCTGGCTCCTGTTCACCGGTGTGCACACTCTGTTTGTGGTGTTGCGTGTACGGTGTCCTGGGCCTCCTGGCTCCGCTTCACCGGTGTGCACGCTCTGTGCGTGGTGTTGCGTGTACGGTGTCCTGGGCCTCCTGGCTCCTGTTCACCGGTGTGCAGGCTCTGTGTGTGGTGTTGCGTGTACGGTGTCCTGGGCCTCCTGGCTCCTGTTCACCGGTGTGCACGCTCTGTGCTTGGTGTTGCGTGTACGGTGTTCTTGGCCTCCTGGCTCCTGTTCACCGGTGTGCACGCTCTGTGTGTGATGTTGCGTGTACGGTGTCCTTGGCCTCCTGGCTCCTGTTCACCGGTGTGCATGCTCTGTGTGTGGTGTTGTGTGTACGGTGTCCTGGGCCTCCTGGCTTCTGTTCACCGGTGTGCACGCTCTGTGTGTGGTGTTGCGTGTACGGTGTCCTGGGCCTCCTGGCTCCTGTTCACCGGTGTGCACGCTCTGTGTGTGGTGTTGTGTGTACGGTGTCCTTGGCCCCCGGGCTCCTGTTCACCGGTGTGCACGCTCTGTGTGTGGTGTTGCGTGTACGGCGTCCTGGGCCTCCTGGCTCCTGTTCACCGGTGTGCACGCTCTGTGCGTGGTGTTGCGTGTACTGTGTCCTGGGCCTCCTGGCTCCTGTTCACCGGTGTGCACGCTCTGTGCGTGGTGTTGCGTGTACGGCGTCCTGGGCCCCCTGGCTTCTGTTCACCGGTGTGCACGCTCTGTGCGTGGTGTTGCGTGTACGGTGTCCTGGGCCTCCTGGCTCCTGTTCGCCGGTGTGCACGCTCTGTGTGTGGTGTTACGTGTACGGCGTCCTGGGCCTCCGGGCTCCTGTTCACCGGTGTGCACACTCTGTGTGTGGTGTTGTGTGTACGGTGTCCTGGGCCTCCTGGCTCCTGTTCACCGGTGTGCACGCTCTGTGTTTGGTGTTGCGGGCACGGTGTCCTTGGCCTCCTGGCTCCTGTTCACCGGTGTGCACTTTCTCTTTGTGGTGTTGCGTGTACGGCGTCCTGGGCCTCCGGGCTCCTGTTCACCGGTGTGCATGCTCTGTGTGTGGTGTTGTGTGTACGGTGTCCTGGGCCTCCTGGCTCCTGTTCACCGGTGTGCACGCTCTGTGCGTGGTGTTGCGTGTACGGTGTCCTGGGCCTCCTGGCTCCTGTTCACCGGTGTGCACGCTCTGTGTGTGGTGTTGCGTGTACGGTCTCCTGGGCCTCCTGGCTCCTGTTCACCGGTGTGCACGCTCTGTGTGTGGTGTTGCGTGTACGGTGTCCTGGGCCTCCTGGCTCCTGTTCACCGGTGTGCACGCCCTGTGTGTGGTGTTGCGTTTACGGTGTCCTGGGCCTCCTGGCTCCTGTTCACCGGTGTGCACGCTCTGTGTGTGGTGTTGCGTGTACGGTGTCCTGGGCCTCCTGGCTCCTGTTCTCCGGTGTGCACGCTCTGTGCGTGGTGTTGCGTGTACGGTGTTCTGGGCCTCCTGGCTCCTGTTCACCGGTGTGCACGCTCTGTGTGTGGTGTTGCGTGCACGGCGTCCTGGGCCCCCTGGCTCCTGTTCACCGCTGTGCACGCTCTGTGTGTGGTGTTGTGTGCACGGTGTCCTGGGCCCCCTGGCTCCTGTTCACCGGTGTGCACGCTCTGTGTGTGGATTTGCGTGTACGGCGTCCTGGGCCTCCTGGCTCCTGTTCACCAGTGTGCAGGCTCTGTGCGTGGTGTTGCGTGTACGGTGCCCTGGGCCTCCTGGCTCCTGTTCACTGGTGTGCACGCTCTGTGCGTGGTGTTGCGTGTACGGCGTCCTGGGCCCCCTGACTCCCGTTCACCGGTGTGCACGCTCTGTGCGTGGTGTTGCGTGTACGGTGTCCTGGGCCTCCTGGCTCCTGTTCACCGGTGTGCACGCTCTGTGTTTGGTGTTGCGTGTACGGCGTCCTGGGCCTCCTGGCTCCTGTTCACCGGTGTGCACGCTCTGTGTGTGGTGTTGTGTGTACGGTGTCCTGGGCCTCCTGGCTCCTGTTCACCGGTGTGCAGGCTCTGTGTGTGGTGTTGCGTGTACGGTGTCCTTGGCCTCCTGGCTCCTGTTCACCGGTGTGCACGTTCTCTGTGTGGTGTTGTGTGTACGGCGTCCTGGGCCTCCGGGCTCCTGTTCACCGGTGTGCATGCTCTGTGTGTGGTGTTGTGTGTACGGTGTCCTGGGCCTCCTGGCTTCTGTTCACCGGTGTGCACACTCTGTGTGTGGTGTTGCGTGTACGGTGTCCTGGGCCTCCTGGCTCCTGTTCACCGGTGTGCACGCTCTGTGTGTGGTGTTGCGTGTACGGTGTCCTGGGCCTCCTGGCTCCTGTTCACCGGTGTGCATGCTCTGTGCGTGGTGTTGTGTGTACGGTCGCCTGGGCCTCTTGGCTCCTGTTCACCGGTGTGCACGCTCTGTGTGTGGTGTTGTGGGTACGGCGTCCTGGGCCTCCGGGCTCCTGTTCACCGGTGTGCATGCTCTGTGTGTGGTGTTGTGTGTACGGTGTCCTGGGCCTCCTGGCTCCTGTTCACCGGTGTGCACGCTCTGTGTGTCGTGTTGCGTGTACGGTGTCCTGGGCCTCCTGGCTCCTGTTCACCGGTGTGCACGCTCTGTTTGTGGTGTTGCGTGTACGGCGTCCTGGGCCTCCTGGCTCCTGTTCACCGGTGTTCACGCTTTGTCTGTGGTGTTGCGTGTACGGTGTCCTGGGCCTCCTGGCTCCTGTTCACTGGTGTGCACGCTCTGTGTGTGGTGTTGCGTGTACGGTGTCCTGGGCCTCCTGGCTCCTGTTCACTGGTGTGCACGCTCTGTGTCTGGTGTTGCGTGTACGGTGTTCTGGGCCTCCTGGCTCCTGTTCACCGGTGTGCACGCTCTGTTTGTGGTGTTGCGTGTACGGTGTCCTGGGCCTCCTGGCTCCTGTTCTCCGGTGTGCACGCTCTGTGCGTGGTGTTGCGTGTACGGTGTTCTGGGCCACCTGGCTCCTTTTCACCGGTGTGCACCCTCTGTGTGTGGTGTTGCGTGTACGGCGTCCTGGGCCTCCTGGCTCCTGTTCACCTGTGTTCACGCTCTGTGTGTGGTGTTGCGTGTACGGTGTCCTGGGCCTCCTCGCTCCTGTTCACCGGTGTGCACGCTCTGTGTGTGGTGTTGTGTGCACGGTGTCCTGGGCCCCCTGGCTCCTGTTCACCGGTGTGCACGCTCTGTGTGTGGTGTTGCGTGTACGGCGGCCTGGGCCTCCTGGCTCCTGTTCACCAGTGTGCACGCTCTGTGCGTGGTGTTGCGTGTACGGTGTCCTGGGCCTCCTGGCTCCTGTTCACCGGTGTGCACGCTCTGTGCGTGGTGTTGCGTGTACGGCGTCCTGGGCCTCCTGGCTCCTGTTCACCGGTGTGCACGCTCTGTGCGTGGTGTTGCGTGTACGGTGTCCTGGGCCTCCTGGCTCCTGTTCACCGGTGTGCACCCTCTGTGTGTGGTGTTGCGTGTACGGCGTCCTGGGCCTCCTGGCTCCTGTTCACCTGTGTTCACGCTCTGTGTGTGGTGTTGCGTGTACGGTGTCCTGGGCCTCCTCGCTCCTGTTCACCGGTGTGCACGCTCTGTGTGTGGTGTTGTGTGCACGGTGTCCTGGGCCCCCTGGCTCCTGTTCACCGGTGTGCACGCTCTGTGTGTGGTGTTGCGTGTACGGCGGCCTGGGCCTCCTGGCTCCTGTTCACCAGTGTGCACGCTCTGTGCGTGGTGTTGCGTGTACGGTGTCCTGGGCCTCCTGGCTCCTGTTCACCGGTGTGCACGCTCTGTGTGTGGTGTTGCGTGTACGGCGGCCTGGGCCTCCTGGCTCCTGTTCACCAGTGTGCACGCTCTGTGCGTGGTGTTGCGTGTACGGTGTCCTGGGCCTCCTGGCTCCTGTTCACCGGTGTGCACGCTCTGTGCGTGGTGTTGCGTGTACGGCGTCCTGGGCCCCCTGGCTCCTGTTCACCGGTGTGCACGCTCTGTGCGTGGTGTTGCGTGTACGGTGTCCTGGGCCTCCTGGCTCCTGTTCACCGGTGTGCACCCTCTGTGTGTGGTGTTGCGTGTACGGCGTCCTGGGCCTCCTGGCTCCTGTTCACCTGTGTTCACGCTCTGTGTGTGGTGTTGCGTGTACGGTGTCCTGGGCCTCCTCGCTCCTGTTCACCGGTGTGCACGCTCTGTGTGTGGTGTTGTGTGCACGGTGTCCTGGGCCCCCTGGCTCCTGTTCACCGGTGTGCACGCTCTGTGTGTGGTGTTGCGTGTACGGCGGCCTGGGCCTCCTGGCTCCTGTTCACCAGTGTGCACGCTCTGTGCGTGGTGTTGCGTGTACGGTGTCCTGGGCCTCCTGGCTCCTGTTCACCGGTGTGCACGCTCTGTGCGTGGTGTTGCGTGTACGGCGTCCTGGGCCCCCTGGCTCCTGTTCACCGGTGTGCACGTCCTGTGCGTGGTGTTGCGTGTACGGTGTCCTGGGCCTCCTGGCTCCTGTTCACCGGTGTGCACGCTCTGTGTGTGGTGTTGCGTGTACGGCGTCCTGGGCCTCCTGGCTCCTGTTCACCGGTGTGCACGCTCCGTGTTTGGGGTTGTGTGTACGG
Source organism: Eutreptiella sp. 'Long Island Sound 2002' (assembly GCA_964036045.1). Taxonomy (NCBI): domain Eukaryota; phylum Euglenozoa; class Euglenophyceae; order Eutreptiales; family Eutreptiaceae; genus Eutreptiella; species Eutreptiella sp. 'Long Island Sound 2002'. Next base: position 149,325,944 of record OZ038381.1, on the reverse strand, counting down.
TGTCCTGGGCCTCCTGGCTCCTGTTCACCGGTGTGCACGCTCTGTGTGTGGTGTTGCGTGTACGGTGTCCCTGGCCTCCTGGCTCCTGTTCACCGGTGTGCACGTTCTCTGTGTGGTGTTGCGTGTACGGCGTCCTGGGCCTCCTGGCTCCTGTTCACCGGTGTGCACGCTCTGTGTGTGGTGTTGCGTGTACGGCGGCCTGGGCCTCCTGGCTCCTGTTCACCAGTGTGCACGCTCTGTGCGTGGTGTTGCGTGTACGGTGTCCTGGGCCTCCTGGCTCCTGTTCACCGGTGTGCACGCTCTGTGCGTGGTGTTGCGTGTACGGCGTCCTGGGCCCCCTGGCTCCTGTTCACCGGTGTGCACGCTCTGTGCGTGGTGTTGCGTGTACGGTGTCCTGGGCCTCCTGGCTCCTGTTCACCGGTGTGCACCCTCTGTGTGTGGTGTTGCGTGTACGGCGTCCTGGGCCTCCTGGCTCCTGTTCACCTGTGTTCACGCTCTGTGTGTGGTGTTGCGTGTACGATGTCCTGGGCCTCCTCGCTCCTGTTCACCGGTGTGCACGCTCTGTGTGTGGTGTTGTGTGCACGGTGTCCTGGGCCCCCTGGCTCCTGTTCACCGGTGTGCACGCTCTGTGTGTGGTGTTGCGTGTACGGCGGCCTGGGCCTCCTGGCTCCTGTTCACCAGTGTGCACGCTCTGTGTGTGGTGTTGCGTGTACGGTGTCCTGGGCCTCCTGGCTCCTGTTCACCGGTGTGCACGCTCTGTGCGTGGTGTTGCGTGTACGGCGTCCTGGGCCCCCTGGCTCCTGTTCACCGGTGTGCACGCTCTGTGCGTGGTGTTGCGTGTACGGTGTCCTGGGCCTCCTGGCTCCTGTTCACCGGTGTGCACGCTCTGTGTGTGGTGTTGCGTGTACGGCGTCCTGGGCCTCCTGGCTCCTGTTCACCGGTGTGCACGCTCCGTGTGTGGGGTTGTGTGTACGGTGTCCTGGGCCTCCTGGCTCCTGTTCACCGGTGTGCACGCTCTGTGTGTGGTGTTGCGTGTACGATGTCCCTGGCCTCCTGGCTCCTGTTCACCGGTGTGCACGTTCTCTGTGTGGTGTTGCGTGTACGGCGTCCTGGGCCTCCTGGCTCCTGTTCACCGGTGTGCACGCTCTGTGTGTGGTGTTGCGTGTACGGTGTCCTGGGCCTCCTGGCTCCTGTTCACCGGTGTGCACGCTCTGTGTGTGGTGTTGCGTGTACGGTGTCCTGGGCCTCCTGGCTCCTGTTCACCGGTGTGCAGGCTCTGTGCGTGGTGTTGCGTGTACGGCGTCCTGGGCCTCCGGGCTCCTGTTCACCGGTGTGCATGCTCTGTGTGTGGTGTTGCGTGTACGGCGTCCTGGGCCTCCTGGCTCCTGTTCACCGGTGTGCACGCTTTGTCTGTGGTGTTGCGTGTACGGTGTCCTGGGCCTCCTGGCTCCTGTTCACCGGTGGCACGCTCCGTGTGTGGTGTTGCGTGTACGGCGTCCTGGGCCTCCTGGCTCCTGTTCACCCGCGTGCGCGCTCTGTGTGTGGTGTTGCGTGTACGGTGTCCTGGGCCTCCTGGCTTCTGTTCACCGGTGTGCACGCTCTGTGTGTGGTGTTGCCTGTACGGCGTCCTGGGCGTCCTGGCTCCTTTTCACCGGTGTGCACGCTCTGTGTGTGGTGTTGTGTGCACGGTGTCCTGGGCCTCCTGGCTCCTGTTCACCGGTGTGCACGCTCTGTGTGTGGTGTTGCGTGTACGGTGTCCTGGGCCTCCTGGCTCCTGTTCACCGGTGTGCACGATCTGTGTGTGGTGTTGCGTGTACGGTGTCCTGGGCCTCCTGGCTCCTGTTCAACGGTGCGCACGCTCTGTGTGTGGTGTTGTGTGCGCCGTGTCCAGGGCCGCTTGGCTCCTGTTCACCTGTGTGCCTGCTCCGGTGTGTTGTGTCGTGTGTACGGCGTCCTGGGCCCCTTGGCTCTAGTTCACCGGTGTGCACGCTTTGTGTGCGGTGTTGTGTGTGCGGTGTCCTGGGCCTCTTGGCTCCTGTTCTGTGGTGCGTGCCCTTGTTGTGTTGTGTCGTTTGTGCCGTGTTCTGGGCTTCGTGGCTTCTGTCCTCCGGCTCGTCCGCTCTGTGTGCGGTGTCGTGTGTGTGGTCTCTTGGGCCTTTTTGCCCTTTTGTGCTGGTGTGCTCGCGTGGCGTGTGTTGTGTTGTGTGTGTGGTGTCCCGGGACACTTGGTTTGTGTTCTCCAGTGTCGCGGTGTGTTGCGGTGTGTGTGGTGTCTGGTGTGCGGTGTTGCGTGTGCGGTGTCCTGGGCCTCCCGGCCCCTGTTCACGGGTGCGCACGCCCGGTTTGTGGTGTTGTGTGGGCGGTGTCCTGGGCCGCTTGGCTCAGGTGGCTTGTTCGGTGTGTTGTGTGTCGTGTGCGGTGTCCTGGGCCATGTGGCTCCTGTTCACCGGTGTGCGTGCTCGGTGTGTTGCGTGGTGTGTGCGGTGTGGGTGTGGGCGCGTGCTCGCGTGCGCCATACCGTTGCAGCCATGTTGCGAACTCTTTGTCTTCGTTCACACATGGCTAGACACCGTGGGGTACGCCGCAGCGAACTCGCCACTGGCATCCTGGCCACCACGGCGTCCGGCTTCTTATGGTGTCGTACTTATTCTTCCCTGTCCTGGACTCTTTGGTTTTGGCGACGCCCAAGAGTAAGCGTGTCTTAATGCATGCATGGCGGTGTATGCTGTTTACTCGTTGGTTTGTGGACTCTTTGCATTTTGCGACGCCCAAGAGTAGGCGTGTTTGCTTAATGCATTCATGACATGCTACTTACTCTTTATGTCTTGGACTCTTTGTTTTTTGCGACGACCAAGAGTAAGCGTGTCTTAATGCATGTATGGCGGCATATGCTACTTAATTGTTCGTTTGCGGACTCTTTGTATTTTGCGACGCCCAGGAGTAGGCGTGTTTGTTTAATACATTCATGACATGCTACTTATTCTTTATGTCTTGGACTGTTTGTTTTTTGCGACGCCCAAGAGTAAGCGTGTCTTAATGCATGTATGGCGGCATATGCTACTCACTCTTTGGTTTGTGGACTCTTTGTTTTTTGCAAAGCCCAAGAGTAAGCGTGTCTTAATGGGCACAAAGGTGGGTGGGGAGATACATGGAGAAGGACAAAGGAAGAGAAAGAGTGCGAGACGGAGGGCGTGGCGTGTTAGTAATCCATTTTTCGGTTTTTACGCGCCGCTCGCGAAGCGTTTTTCTTTACCTATACGGCGTGTTTTTGGCTGCCGGTAGCGTTGTTGTTGTTTTTGTGTGTTTTGTCTCGGGGCGCGCACAAGTCCCTAGCGCCCAGGGCACGCACTTTGCTAGGTGGTTTGGGGCAAGCAACCCTCAGCTTCTTCGCCGTCGCGACTCTATTGTTCGTCTTTTTTCGTGTGTGTCCTAAATTTTGCGACCTCGCCAAACAGCAGCGTAAAATGTTTGGGGGGGTTTCTGAGGTCGGAAAAGACGATTTATCGCTTTTTTTTTTCTGGTGGTGCGTCTTTCTCTTGGTTTGTTATTTTTCTTCTGCTGGGGCAGTCAATTCGTGGGGGCGTGGTTCAAGACGATGTGCAAGCACATGGAGATTTGGCACGCCAAGACCGTGGCGTACCACAGCTGGTCGAATGGCCGGGCTGAGGTGGCCGGGCGGCAGATGTTCGAGAAGTTCCGCCAGCTGCACATTGATGAACCGGGCCGGAACTGGTATAACTCGCTGTGGAGAGTGCTCCAAGCGTATCACGACCTTCCGGGGCCCACTGGACTGTCGCCCCATCGCATCCTGTTCCTACAGGATCGAGTGTCACGCACTCTCCCGTGGTTGAACCATGGCAGAGTGGCCCGGGATGCAAACGCCATGATGGCTGAGGCGGACGACACGGCGGCCAAGGTGTGCAAAGCACTTCAGGACGAGCATGAGGAGAGGGCCAAGTACTTCAAGCAAGGCAAGGTCGAGAAGTATGCTCTCCAAGACACCGTATGGGTGGAGCGGCACCACAAGGATGTCCTGTCCAGGCATCGACAGGCATCATGGTATGTGCCGGGGGTGATCGTGCGGAAGGTCGGGCAGGATGTGTATGCGGTTTGTGTGGGGGATAACAAGATCCTGGACGGAGACCACACCCAGCTTCGTCCCCGAGCACCAGACCCCAGTGGACATCCCGTCACCTTGGAGTTCACGGCTGGCGATGTGGACTCGGACGACGAGGGTGAGGACGACGACTTCACCGCCGAGAGGATCCTGGCGGACAAGCCGGACCCGGGAAAGCCTGGGGGGGGGCCTTATAAAGTCCGTTGGAAGGGATTCGCCGCATCCAGGGATTTCTCCGAGCCTCCGAGCAGCTTTGTGCCGAGGTACACCACGGTCTGGATGGAGTACCTGAAGAAAAAGAACATTTCTTTGGATGTCAAGGACGTGTTGGTCCATTTGGTGGCTGCAGTGGCCCCTTTGGCATTTTTGTTTGTTTCTGTGCTTGCGAGACGGATGAGGGCGTTCATCCGAGGATTCTTCGGCCTTAATTGGCCATATACCCCCTTCACTCGATCTCCACATATATATTTCATTGTGGTATACTTATTTAGGTCGACCGACGACGTTTCTCTATCTTTGATCCCCTTGGTCCATGTTGTAGATCAACAGGAGACCGGATATGGCGCAGGGCACCGATTATGAGTGTCCTCACCCCTCTCTTGGGGCGTGGGGGACGCCTACGACGTGTGTGGGGCCTCCATGTGTCCTTGGGACATGGGGGGGGGGTTTGGAGCCCATTGGGGTCCTCCCGCCCTCTCCTCAATGACTTCCAAGCGGTATCAACGCTCTGAGAAGGGGGGTGAAGCCGGTTCGGACCCCCGTGGCTATCTTTGGGTCACTTGGGGTGTGTATCTATGTGCCGGCATACCGCCATTGCCTGATATCATACTCTCTCATCCACCTGGCCTAACCCGATGTGATAGTGTGATAGGTTTGGCCATTCCGGCTATGAGCGGCCATATTCAGTACCGAGGCGCCGCAAGCTGAGATTTATATATCAGAATATCAGGAATCAACAGGGTTTTTTATCATAATGTTTCCGTAATTTTTCCGCCTTCCGTTCTGATGGTCAATGTATCGGCGACTGTCAGTTGGCTCGCGATTTTGCGGTGACCGATTGGTTAACTGTTATTTCCAGATATTTTGGCGGAAACCCCGATGGAGGGTCAGATTTCATCAGTAAAGGGTTCGTTGCTTCCGCAATTTTCTAAATATGCACTCGAAATTTTAATCTGAATTTTTCGCGATGTCGAAATCGGATTTTCGACTTCGACATCGCCGCACTTGATTTGGTCTTCTTCGAGTGGTCATACTCTTTTCCCTATGCCCAAATCAGGTTTCCCTTATCTCGGCCACCCATTTCACTTGGAGATATAAGGGAAACAAAAGTGATTCGTGGGACCACTTTGAAGGGCCATATCTACGCGTGAGTGCGAGGAAAGACAATAAAGAATGATGCGTTGCAATTGCCTTAGTCTCAACTTATTTTTGACAGGGTCCAACACCTTCGGTCGTCATAATCACTCGTTGTATCATAGGATCATGGTCAGCATGGTAGAAACTTGTTTATAACTTGTTGACCATGTGTCTGGGCTTGATATTATGACTTTGGAGTGTAGCGCATGAGTCTTGCGGTTGCATAGCATCTTTCCTTTGGTTCCCACGTCCATTTTAACCAACGTTATGACCATGGGGGGGCATGGCATACCATGGTTGGAGCCAATGTTAAGGGATATTTGTGATATTGGTAGTATATGTCTCGATATACTCACGCCCATGTTATATATCTTCGTGTGGCCGAAGAGATGGGGAGCCACAAGTGACAAGGGCTTTGCTCATGTCCCAATTGTGGAATTCAAAGCGCTAGACTAAGTCTACCGCGTATGTATCGCTCATGGTATGTTTGGCAAAGAGATCCATGAGTGCACTCCCATTTTCATGGGGCATGTAGATATGAGTGACGAAGGTATCTCCATGCGCCTGATTGGGGATTCAAGAGAGAGAATTGTTCGAAAATGGTTCCAATCATTTGTATATTGAACCATGCGCGGATATCATGGGTGAGCATCGGGATATACTATCATGACAACTTTGTATTTGGGCATATTTTCATGTTTATGACCCCAATGTTTGCTTATTTTTGCGTTTTGTGTACTTACCTGGTCGGCAAACAACAAGAAGCCTGTGGGGAGTCGAACAATGGTATGTTGTTCATATGTTGGCATCTGCTTTGGAGTTGAACACCACCATATGCCGTATCGCGTACTCCATTTGGCTTGGCGCAGGGAGGATTACAAGAACTGGTCTCAAGATCATGGGCTGACTTGGGCAGTGCGTGGCGCCCGTATCCGAAGGGTTTTCGAGGGTAAAGTGGGGATATACATGGGTATTGATCTTTGTTCTCCATCCTCCATCAATATTAGACTTCGATTCCATGCATGCTTTGAGCCTTCGGATAAGTGGTAACTTCAATTTTGAGCATATATTTGATATATGGCCAATATGGTGTGAATTGGCAGTTTTTGGCATGTTATGAGTTCAGACTCATGCGGCATATCTCTAAGCCCATTCGACCCCAAGTCCAACCAAGTATATGTCAGGGTAGGGCATGGTCCTGAGTGCCACTCTAAGCCATGACACGTCACCTCCCGCATTGGGCTAGGATTGAGAGGCTACGGAGTGAACACATTTTTGGGGTTTATGAAGTGACTTTTGACACATGGCATTTAGCCATCTTTTTTGAGTGGGTTCAGGGCATCATGTTGGTGAGTCAAGGGAAAGTCTTGAGTCCAGGGAATGAGGGGTCTATGGCTGTGATTGTGTAGGTTTCCATCTTTCCCCAACTTTACTTTATTTGTGTTCATATGCCAAGTTCAGGGCTTTCCTCTTTGGTGCAATTCTTGTACATGCCCGCCACCGTGGGACGACCGGTGTGCTGAACGGAAGCCCGCATCGTGGATTGGATTGTGGATTGGGTTATTGCTGTATTTGTGAGATCCGGTTGCTTTTCAGGGTTGAAGGAGGATTCTACTTTCTATATTTTGGGATTTTGGACCCTGGATTTTGATAAATGCAATCGTTGATCAGGAGCAAGTCGGGAGGGGTTACAGGCGGAAGGGGCACAGCAAGGGCCGGTCCTGGTAGGGACCTTCTTTACCGCCCTGAGGACGGGCAGCCGGGGAAGGGAGAGCGCTTGAACTCAGACACCCCTGACAACGGCGCAAGGCATCCCCCCCGGGGACGCCCTCTGTCCAGCCCCACATCGCGCAACGCCGGCTCGCAAGAGCGCACGCTGTGGGACCGGTGCTGGGTCCCCACGTCCACACCAACCGCGCACGGGAACCACGGGTCGCGGAACCCTGGCTGCCCGCCCCAAGGGACGGGCGGTCGGGGGAGGGACAGCGCCTGACACCAGACGCCCTTCACACCAGTGGAAGGCAAGCCCCCCAGGGACGGCCCTCCGCCACCCCCGCGGCACGCAGCCCCCCGCAGAACGTGAAAGCCAAGGGGACAGTCCTGGACCCGACGCCCGCACACCTGCGCCCACAGCACGTGAGTAGCGGACCCCGACAGCCCGCCCTGACGACGGGCAGCCGGGGGAGGGAGAGCGCCTGAACTCAGATGCCCCTCACAACTACGAAAAGCACGCCCCCCGGGGACCCCCTCCCGCCACCCCCACAGCAGGCAGCGACGGCCCGCAAGAGCGCCCGCTGTGGGGCCGGTGCTGGGTCCCCACAACCACACCAACCGCGCCCGGGAAACACGGGTCGCGGTACCCTGACTGACCGCCCCGAGGTACGAGCGGCCGGGGGAGGGACAGCGCCTGACACGAGACACCCCTCACAACGCTGGAAGGCCAACCCCACCGGGATGGGCTCCCACCGGTTGCCCTGCAGGGCATGCAAGCCAAAGGGACTATAATGGGCCCCCAGGCCCGCACACACGAGCCCACAACACGTGGGTAGCGGACCCCGACAGCCCGCCCTGAGGACAGGCAGCCGAGGGAGGGAGAGTGCCTGAACTCAGACGCCCTCACAACGGCGCAAGGCACCCCCCCCCCGGGGACGCCCTCTGTCCAGCCCCACATCGCGCAATGCCGGCTCGCAAGAGCGCACGCTGTGGGACCGGTGCTGGGTCCCCACACCCAGACCAACCGCGCCCGGGATCCACGGGCCGCAGAACCCTGGCTGCCCGCCCCAAGGGACGGGCGGCTGGGGGAGGGACAGCGCCTGACACCAGACGCCCTTCGGACCGGTGGAAGGCCACCCCCCCCCGGGACGGCCTCCCGCCAGCCCCGTGGCACGCAGCACCCCGCAGGGCGTGAAAGCCAAAGGAACAGTGCCGGACCCCACGCCCGCACACCTGCGCCCACAGCACGTGAGTAGCGGACCCCGACAGCCTGCCCCGGCAACGGGCAGCCGGGGGGGGGAGAGCACCTGAACTCAGACGCCCCTCACAACGGCGCAAGGCACCCCCCCCAGGCGACCCCTCCCGCCGCCCCAACAGCGCACAACCACGGCTCGCAAGCTGTCGAGCGCACGCTGTGGGGCAGGTGCTGGGTCCCCACGCCCACACCAACGGCGCCCTGGAAACACGGACCGCGGCACCCCGGCTGCCCGCCCCAAGGGAGGGGCGGCCGGGGAAGGGACAGCGCCTGACACCACATGCCCCTCACAACGGTGGAAGGCCAACCCCCCCGAGACGGCCTCCTACCACTCCCGCGGCAAGCAGCTTGCCGCAGGGCATGCAAGCCAAAGGGACACTGCTGGGACTCGGAGCCCGCACACCCGCGCCCACAGCACGTGGATAGCGGATCCCGACAGCCCGCCCAGAGGACAGGCAGCCGGGGGAGGGAGACCAACTGACCTCAGACGCCCCTCACAACGTCGCAACGCACCCCCCCGGGGACGCTCTCCCGCCAACCCCACGATGCACAACGATGGCTCGCAGGAGCGCACGCTGTGGGGCAGGTGCTGGATCCGCACGCCCGGACCAACCGCGCCCGGGAAACACGGGTCGCGGAACCCTGGCTGCCCGCTGCAAGGGACGGGCGGCCGGAGGAGGGACAGCGCCTGACACCAGACGCCCTCAGAACGGTGGAAGGCCAACTCCCCTGGGAGGGCCTCCCACCGACCCCGCGGCACGTAGCCCCCCGCAGGGCATGCACCTCAAAGGGACAGTGCTCGGCCCCCACACCCGCACAGCCGCGCAAACAGCACGTGGGTAGCAGACCCCGGCAGCCTGCCCTGAGGACGGGCAGCCGGGGGAGAGAGAGCGCCTGAACTCAGACGCCCCTCACAACTGCGCAAGGCACCCCCCCCCCGGGGAGGCCCTCCCCGCCACCCCCACAGCGTGCAACAACGGCTCGCAAGCTGATGCTGAGTCTCCACGCCCACACGAATCGTTCCCGGCAAACACGGGCTCGCGGAACCCTAGCTGCCCGCCCAGAGGAGCGGGCGACCGGAGGAGGCAGAGCACCTGACACCAGACGCCCCTCACAACGCTGGAACACCACCCCCTCACGGACGGCCACCCACCACCCCCGCTGCACGCAGCCCCCTGCAAGCACGTGAGCCAAAGGGACAGTGGTGGGCCCCCGCACCCGCACACCCGCGCCCACAGCACGTGGGTAGCGGACCCCTACGGCCCGCCCTGAGGCTGGGCAGCCGGGGGAGGACGAGCACCCGACCTCAGACGCCCCTCACAACGGCGCAAGGCACCCCGCCCGGAGATGCCCTCCCGCCTCCCCGACAGCGCGCAACGCCGGCTCACAAGAGCGCGCGCTGCGGGGCCCCCATGCCCATACCACCCGTGCCTGGGACACACGGGCAACAGGACCCTGGCGGGCAGCCAGGAGAGGGACAGCGCCTCACACCAGACGGCCCTCGCAACGGTGGAAGGCCACCCCCAAGGGGACGGCCCTCCACGACCCCGGCGGCACGCAGCCCCCCGCAGGGCATGCAAGCAGCCAAAGGGACAGTGCTGGGCCCCCATGCGCGCACATCCAGCCCCACAGCAAGTGGGTGACGGACCCCGACAGCACGCCCTGTGGCCGGGCAGCCGGGGGGGGGGGAAGCGCCAGACCTCGGACATCCCCCTCAACGACACACGGCGCCTCCCCGGGGGGCGCCCCCCCTCCAACCCCACGGCACGAAACGCCAGCTCGGAAAAGCGCACGCATTTGAGCTGGGGCGGGGTTCCCCGTACCAGCCACACCACCCAGAGGTGAACGACCGGGAGGGGGACGGCGCCTGACACCAGACGCCCCTCACAACGGCAGAAGGCCTGCTGCAGCCCCCCGGAAGCGGCAGGCCAGTTTTGGGGGGAGCGCATGACGCCCCCACGGGAAAGCGAACGCCCAGCAGATCCGGATGAGGGACACTCGGCACCAGCCCGCGGAGCCAACAGTCAAGCTCCCCCACCCACACCCCACCAAGCTCACGGCACGTGCAACGAAATGGGCCGCTACAGGCAAGGGACAGCAACAGGAGGTCTGCACCCCATCCCCTGCTCTCAGGCACAGCGACACAACAATGGCGGAGCCCACGGCCCCACGCAAAACACGCCCCCGATCTCCAACGCAGGACGCGGCGCATGAGGTCATCAGGGCGCTGGGACTCCGCGGCGGCGACGCCCCCCCCCCCCCGCCGGAGGTGGAGGATGTGGACACCGACCTTGAGAAGATCCCTGGGGCCCCCGCGGGCAGCGCGCCCGCGGGGCCCGCGCCGCCGGCGGGCAGCGTGCCCGCCCTCTGCCCCGCGTGGAAGCAGGGCCACTGCACCGGTGAAGGCTGGTGCCCCAGGCAACAGCCCTGACCCGGCCCCGATGACGGGGCGCTGCCCGTGGTGGAGCACGCGGCCACACGCGCCGCCCTGCGCTACGGTGTAGCGCAGGGCTGGATCCTGGATGAGACGCGCGCGGCAGCGTGAACATCCAAGAGGCCGTCGACCGCGTGGCCCACACGGGCAGGGCGGAGGTGGCCCTGCACACCGGGGCCGCTACGGCGGACCGGCGGAGGGGATCGTCGTGGAGCCCACGGGAATGGTGCTGGTCCTAGCGGCGCACATGGTCCAAGGGGTGCTGCACGCATCCAGCGTGCGGCGCGCGCGCCCGCAGTGGACCATACAGGTGTACACCCCTCCACAGGTGTGGCCCTTCTCCACATGGGCAGTACTCGCCGTCATGTGGCACCTGGCACCGGAGCACACCCCCACAGGCATAGCGGAGAGAATCGCTCGGGACCTCCATGCCTGGCCGGCCGACCAGGACCTCCCCTGGCGCAGACTGCAGGGCGGCCTCCCAGTGGCGCCTGCGGCAGAGGGCTTCAGCCTCGCGGCGACCCTCCAGCGACGCCCCGACAAGAGAGCGCGCCACTTCCTGCAGACAGGCACGGTTCCGGCCGCCCCGCCCGACTCCGTGTGGCGGTGGGACGCGGGGGAGGCGCAACCGCTGCCGGACCCCTGGATCTTCCTGCTGTGGTACTTGCCCACGGGCACCCTGGCCCATGCCACCGAAGCCGTCAAGGGAGCTTTCCCACTGCCCCAGCCCCCTGGCGTCGCCCTCTGTCCAGCCCCACATCGCGCAATGCCGGCTCGCAAGAGCGCACGCTGTGGGACCGGTGCTGGGTCCCCACGCCCAGACCAACCGCGCCCGGGATCCACGGGCCGCGGGACCCTGGCTGCCCGCCCGGAGGGACGGGCGGCCAGGGGAGGGACAGCGCCTGACACCAGACGCCCTTCAGACCGGTGGAAGGCCACCCCCCCCCCCCGGGACGGCCTTCCGCCACCCACGTGGCACGCGGCACCCCGCAGGGCGTGAAAGCCAAAGGAACAGTGCTGGAACCCACGCCCGCACACCTGCGCCCACAGCACATGAGTAGCGGACCCCGACAGCCCGCCCCGGCAACGGGCAGCCGGGGTAGGGAGAGCGCCTGAACTCAGACGCCCCTCACAACGGCGCAAGGCACCCCCCTCGGGGAACCCCTCCCGCCACCCCCACAGCGCGCAACCACGGCTCGCAAGCTTTCAAGCGCACGCTGTGGGGCAGGTGCTGGGTCTGCACGCCCACACCAACCGCGCCCTGGAACCTCGGACCGCGGAACCCTGGCTGCCCGCCCCAAGGGAGGGGCGGCCGGGGAAGGGACAGCGCCTGACGACAGATGCCCCTCACAACGGTGGAAGGCCAACCCCCCCGAGACGGCCTCCTACCACCCCCGCGGCAAGCAGCCTGCCGCAGGGCATGCAAGACAAAGGGACACTGCTGGGCCTCCAAGCCCGCACATCCGCGCCCACAGCACGTCGATAGTCGATCCCGACAGCCCGCCCAGAGGACGGGCAGCCGGGGGAGGGAGAGCAACTGAACTCAGACGCCCCTCACAGCGTCGCAAGGCACCCCCCCGGGGACGCTCTCCCGCCACGCCCATGATGCGCAACGACGGCTCGCAAAAGCGCACGCTGTGGGGCAGGTGCTGGATCCGCACGCCCACACCAACTGCGCCCGGGAAACACGGGTCGCGGAACCCTGGCTGCCCGCCCCAAGGGACGGGCGGCCGGGGGAGGGACAGCGCCTGACACCAGACGCCCCTCAGAACGGTGGAAGGCCAACTCCCCCGGAAGAGCCTCCCACCACCTCCGCGGCACGCAGCCCCCCGCAGGGCATGCAAGTCAAAGGGACAGTGCTGGGCCCCCACGCTCGCACACCCGCGCAAACAGCACGTGGGTAGCGGACCCCGACAGCTTGCCCTCAGAACGGGCAGCCGGGCGAGAGGGAGCGCCTGAACTCAGACGCCCCTCACAACGGCGCAAGGCACCCCCCCCCGGGGAGGCCCTCCCCCCACCCCCACAGCGTGCAACGACGGCTCGCCAGAGCGCATGCTGTGGCGCCGATGCTGGGTCTCCACGCCCACACGAACCGTTTCCGGCAAACACGGGCTCGCGGAACCCTAGCTGCCTGCCCGGAGGAGCGGGCGACCGGAAGAGGGACAGCACCTGACACCGGACGCCCCTCACAACGCTGGTACACCACCCACTCACGGACGGCCACCCACCACCCCCGCCGTACGCAGCCCCCTGCAAGCACGTGAGCCACAGGGACAGTGGTGGGCCCCCGCACCCGCACACCCGCGCCCACAGCACGTGGGTAGCGGACCCCTACGGCCCGCCCTGAGGCTGGGCAGCCGGGGGAGGACGAGCACCCGACCTCAGACGCCCCTCACAACGGCGCAAGGCACCCCCCCGGGGATGCCCTCCCGCCTCCCCAACAGCGCGCAACGCCGGCTCACAAGAGCGCGCGCTGCGGGGCCCCCATGCCCATACCACCCGTGCCTGGGACACACGGGCAACAGGACCCTGGCGGGCAGCCAGGAGAGGGACAGCGCCTGACACCAGATGGCCCTCGCAACGGTGGAAGGCCACCCCCCAGGGGACGGCCCTCCACCACCATGGCGGCACGCAGCCCCCCGCAGGGCATGCAAGCAGCCAAAGGGACAGTGCTGGGCCCCCATGCGCGCACATCCAGCCCCACAGCAAGTGGGTGACAGACCCCTGACAGCACGCCCTGTGGCCGGGCAGCCGGGGGGGGGGAAAGCGCCAGACCTCCGAAATCCCCCGCAACGACACACGGCGGCTCCCCGGGGGGCGCCCTCCCTCCAACCCCACGGCACGCAACGCCAGCTCAGAAAAGCGCACGCTTTGGGGCCGGGGCGGGGTTCCTCGTACCACCCACACCGCCCAGAGGTGGGCGACCAGGAGGCAGACGGCGCCTGACACCAGACGCCCCTCACAACAGCGGAAGGCCTGCTGCAGCCCCCCGGAAGCCGCAGGCCGGTTTAGGGGGAGCGCACGACGCCCCCACGGGAGAGCGAACACCCAGCAGATCCCAAGGAGGGACGCTCAGCACCAGCCTGCGGAGCCAACGTTCAAGCTCCCCCACCCACACCCCACCACGCCCACGGCACGTGCAACAAAACCGGCTGCTACAGGCAAGGGACAGCAACAGGAGGTCCCCACCCCACCCCCTGCTCTCAAGCACAGCGACACAACAAGGGCGGAGCCCACGGCCCCGCGCAAAACACGCTCCCGATTTCCAACGCAGGACGCGGCGCACGAGGTCATCAGGGCGCTGGGACCCCGAGGCGGCAACGGGGACCCCCCCCCCCCGGAGGAGGAGGATGTGGACTCCAACCTTGAGCAGATCCCCGGGGCCCCCGCGGGCAGCGCGCCCGCGGGGCCCCCGCCGCCGGCGGGCAGCGTGCCCGCCCTCTGCCCCGCGTGAAAGCGGGACCACTGCACCGGGGAGGGCTGGTGCCCCAGGCAACAGCCCCGACCCGGCCCCGATGACGGTGCGCTGCCCGTGGTGGAGCACGCGGCCACACGCGCCGCCCTGCGCTGGGATGGCGCGCGGCAGCGTGAACATCCAAGAGGCCGTCTACCGCGTGGCCCACACAGGCAGGGCGGAGGTGGCCCTGCACACCCGGGCCGCTACCACGGAGCGGGGGAGGGGATCGTCGTGGAGCCCACGGGAATGGTTCTGGTCCTAGCGGCGCACATGGTCCAAGGGGTGCTGCACGCATCCAGCGTGCGGCGCGCGCGCCCGCAGTGGACCATCCAGGTGTACACCCCTCCACGGGTGTGGCCCTTCTCCACATGGGCAGTACTTGCCGTCATGTGGCACCTGGCACCAGAGCACACCCCCACAGGCACCGCGGAGGAAATTGCTCAGGACCTCCATGCCTGGCCGGCCGACCAAGACTTCCCCTGGCGCAGACTGCAGGGCGGCCTCCCAGTGGCGCCCGCGGCAGAGGGCTTCAGACTCGCGGCGACCCTCCAGCGACACCCCGACAAGAGGGCGCGCCACTTCCTGCAGACAGGCACGGTTCCGGCCGCCCCGCCCGACTCCGTGTGGCGTTGGGACGCGGGGGAGGCGCAACCGCTGCCAGACCCCTGGATCCTCCCGCTGTGGTACTTGCCCACGGGCACCCTGGCCGATGCCGGCCAAGCCGTCAAGGGAGCTTTCCCACCGCCCCAGCCCCCCGGCGTCGCCCTGCTTCGCAGCCTGCAGGCGGGGGCGGTCTGGGTACGGTGGCGAGAGAAGGACGGGCGCTGCTCCAAACCGAGGGCATCGGAACCGTGGAATGGGGGGCGATCATGCCCGACACGGCGTGCAGACGGATAACTGTGACCGCCCCGCAACCCATGCAATCGCCACCGGCGTGCCACCGCCTTCTGCGAGCAGTCCCCCCCTTGGCCCCCCGCCACGCCCTCACGCGGGAAGTGTGGAGGGCCTTGCTGAGCTACTCCAGGGAGTGGATCGAGACCCCTCCACGCGGCGCATGACGCCCTGGCGCGCGTGGTGGGGCGCCGACGACCGTCCCCGGCGGCGTGAGACCTGGCGGGAGGAGACCCGCCTGACAGTGGGAAACGGCTACAGGCGGCAATCCTCCGCTAAGGCGCCCTGGCAGCGTGCGCGCCAGCGGCGTTCCAGGTGAACGCGGCCTGGCACGGCATCCACTCCGAGGCAGCGCTCTGACTCACGGAGCAGCTGCGAGGTGCATCTCTCGGGTTCCGCCCAGCCACAGGGGAGGAGCTGGAGAGGCAAGCAGCGACCCTCGAGGAGGACATCCGCCACTTGCGCGCGCTCCTGGCGGCCGACCGCAAGCGCGCAATCAAAGATTACTGACGTCGCCACACCCAGGACATCGCCCAGCGGTGGAAGGCGGTGCGAGGGGCCATCGAGGTGGAGATCCGGGCCCGTTGGGCCTCGGGAATGTGCGGGTCCCCAACACCCAAACGCTCCTCACAGAGGCCCATGACGTGATGTTCGCGTTTCGCGCCTTCTGGCGGGAACTGTACAACAAGCGCCCGGTGGACCTTCCCAGCTTCCAGGCGGTTCTCAGCCGCCACGTCCCCCGGGTCCCTGAGAGGGCTTGGGCCTAGTTCGAGCGGCACCCCATGCAGGACCTGCGGTCCGCGCTGGACAAGGCCGATGGCAAGGCCCCGGGCCCCAGCCACGTGGAAACCCGCTTGAACAAGGCCCATCCGGCGCCCGTCCAGTGGCTCTTCGTGCACTCCTACTTGGCCATCCTCCACGGCGCCCCGCCGCCGAAGCACTGGGGGGACGCGCACATCTGGCTCAGCCCGGAGGTGCCGGGATCCGCCAGACTGGACGACTACCGGCCTATAGCCCTGGGCCGACTGGACATGAAGCTGCTCACGGGCTCCCTGACCGCACGCGCATCACGGAGGTGCTCACACGACACAGAGTGGTCAGCGACTGGCAGCAGGGGGCCCTCCCCGGCTCCAATACCAGCCCCCCCCTTCTCATGGCGCAGCGGCAGCTCCAGCGGGGAAGGCCCAACTTCTTCTTCTCAAAGGCCTTTGAGACCGCCCCGCACGGCGCTCTCCACCTCAAGTAAGAAAAAATGCTTTTCCAATGCTTTGAGGCATACTCTAGTTGTATTAGAGGTGCTCCAGGCACACAGGCATTTCTCTCTTAGTATTGGTCCAACCAAACGTGGTGATAACACATTTTGACCTATGGAACCAAACACCCAATCAGGATATGGAGTGGACCCCTTAATCCCCTATCATTGTGAAGCCATACATCGTTTCCTGAGTTGACTGAGATCTGACATATCCAGGGCAGAGCCTATGAATTCATCTATGTTTTCTCATGAATTCTTAGCTGACCTAGTGGTATGCACCCTAGGGGGCTGGGCACCTCTTTTTGAGAGGTCCTGGGTTCAACTCCCGGTCAGCCTAGCTAAGTAGGAAGATCCCATGTGACATGGCAGTGACCTCATCGCCACATGCCCTGCCACCTCAGCACATATGGGACCAAAAACAAAGAGTGCACATCTCCTGAGATGGCACTATGGAGAGTGAGTGACCATGGGGCAGTTCTCCAACTCTTGTTCCAAAACAATTCAGCTATTATTGTGAATATGCAATCAGATGTGCCTTGAATTGCAGTTTCGGTGAATACCCTTTCATCTTTCACTGTTTACACTGCAGCCCTTCATGCTTTGATCCTGATTCTCTTCTATTTGCTTATCTCTGGCTTGGGCTATCCTGGATTGATTTTTTTTCAGAAACCAAAACATTTTCATCTTCAAAAACCAGCAGCAGGAAACCCTACACCAGCAGCAAGCAGCAGGAGAGGCACAAACACAGTGTTGAAAGCACTATAAAACGTTCTGGTAGCAGAGGCAGACTGTCTCTGCGTACCAGCAGCAACCCCGTGCCGTACAACCAGTGCGCCGAGATCAGTCAAGTATAAGCAGAAGGGCGAACCAAGATGGACACAAAGAAGGAGGACACCGACATGAAGTCAGCGCCTGAGGCACCAGCAAGGCCAGCACCTGGTGAAGCTGGACTTGGACCTAGCGCTGTACCTTCGGAGCCCTTACATGGGCCAGTGGACGTGGCGGAGGACTCGTTGGAAGGACTGCAGTCGGCCTTGCGGGCCCTCTCAGTCGAGGAGGTGATCACTCATCCTGTGAAGAGGAAGGGAGAGAGCGAGAAGGATGCTGCGGAAGGCATAGCAGACGAAGACCAAGGGCAAGACCTGACGAACGAGCCTACCTTCGAAGGCGCACCAAGCGCTTCTGGCCTCCACACATCACGTTGTCCTATACCCACCCCACTCCCTATTCCAGACCCAGCTGCTGCAACATCCACACCCATATCCAACCCAGCTATGGCTGAGGGCACAGGCTTTACTGGTATGCCTACGTACCCTGCCTATGGTTTGGGCCCACCTACCACTGCGCTTCCTGAGGCAACTACTGCCGGTGAACCGGTGGCTTCCAGTTCTGCGCCGCGATGGTATGCGGCTGACTATCAGCATCCTCTACCCGCTACGGGAACCTATGTGGATGTTCCTGGGTATGCACCTGGGTATGCAACCTTGAGTGGGTTGAGGAGTGGACCTGAGTCTATTGGAGGCAGGAGTACAGGATCGGGGAGATCCTCCAACAGGTCCCTGACGCGGTCGGAGATCAACGAGGTGCTCGGAGGAGCAACCTCTAAAATCGTGGGAGACCTCACTCAAGAGATCCGAGAGAAACTGGAGCCCCTGATGATACCGCCCCAAGCGTCACCTACCACGGTGGGAGTGTCACCCCATCGAGTACAGGCCAACCACCTGGTGGCAGGGCTGACAAACACCCTGGGGAGCCTGAGGAGCCGACCGATGCCGACCCCTGCAGCGATACCGAGAAGCCCTTTCGTACCGAGACAGCCCAGCCGCCCTACAGCCACGTGACGAACTCTACGAGAGCCGAGCTGGACCGGCTGGGGCTGACAGCCTTGAGGGCAATGGCTCTAGTGATCTAGGCGGAGACCCCTCTGATGATGAGCCGCCGTCTATGACTTCTGCTTCGCCCTCGGAGGACGATGACCCGGAAAACCCCGAGAACCCAAGTAAGAAGAAGAAGAAGAAGAAGAGGAAGACCCGACGCCCTGAGGGACGCAGGTCTCAGGAGGCGAAGGCTATTGCCCCCTCCAAGATCGTGGTGAACCTGCCTGAGTTCACAGGCAAGGATCTCAGCGAGTTCGCTGAGAATTGTGGCCAGTTTTTCCGATTGACCGGCCAAACCCACGCTAGTGGACGGGTCAAGTGCGATCTGCTCCTGCAGTGCTGCAAGACCAAGTACCCGGAGAAGCAGGTCAGGCAGATCGTGACAAACTCTGCCACCTTTGCCGATGTGTTGGTTGCCTTGGATAGGCAGTACCCGACCTACGAAACCCCCCTCTCCATCAGGGCCTGCCTGTGCTGCCCAACAACCCCAAACCTGGCAGGGTCTCTGAGCTGTTGGCTGACCTGGATCACTGGGCTGGACGATTGACGCCCGGTTCCTACAGTTCCACCTGCTGTTCTGGTTGGTGGCTAAGCTCCCTCAAGAGCTGTGGGACGAGTGCCATTCTACGGCAGAGCGCAAGGCTAGATCCCTCCGCTACGAGGATTCATGCGTGCTACTCCTGGAGCTGGCGCTGGAGAAGGAGAGCGACCAGCACCTGAACAACTACCGCCCTGGTGGAGGAGGCTCTGGAAACCATGGCAAAGGGTACCAAGGATCCAGGCCTGGGCAGGGGACTACCCCCAAACACGCCCACGCCCGTATCATGGAGAACGGCAAGGAGCTCTTCTGGTGTGATGCAGGAGATGAGAAGGGGCACCTGCAGCACGCCCCTGACTGCGAGCAGCGAGACTGCTTCGTAGTCCAGGGGAAGTAGCAGGAGACGAACACCGGCGCCAAAGCAAAGCTGCCGGATCATTACAGGTGCACAATCACGTGTGCCTTCTGTGGGAAGAGGAAGCACTACGAGGATGAGTGCTACCATAAGCAACGCCTATTGGCGAGGCTTAAGGGTGAAGATCCTGGCAAAAGCTCAGGCAAAGGTGGAGGCAAAGGCAAAGGCAAGGACTCGGGCAAGGGCAAGTCGAAAGGACGTGGACAAGGGCAAGACAAGAGTCAAGGTGGACGAGGAGGAGGCGCTAACCGCCAGCCAGACAAGGACAACAAGAACCAGGACAAGAACGGAGGCAACCCCAACCCTAATCCAGGGGGGAACTCCGAGCCCTCTGGAGGGCAGTCCGGTCCTACAACACGCTCACAGACGCAGGCCGAGAAAGAACATGGGGCCAAGCGGGAGCACGAAGGTGGTGATGACGGCAACGCTAAGAAGAGAAGCCGTTTCATGAGGATGGCCCGCAAGCTGCGGAATAAGGGGTTCGAGGTGACGTGTCCCGCGGAGTTCTGACGGGGACGCTCCGGTGGCACCCAAGACCTGGTGTTTTGGGTACGTATCCGACTAGGGGGACGTGAATACCTGGGGGTATTGGATACTGGCGCCACCATATCTATAGTGGCCAAGAAACCTTTACCTTGTGGGAGCCTGAAGAACACCATGACCACCGCGGCTATATGAATGGGGGATGGACATGTGGTGCACACCTGCGGGGACTGTGAAGTCGAGGTACCTATGGGCTCCCGGACTATCGCCCATCGGTTCTATGTGATGGACACTGAGGCCTTTGACTTTGTATTGGGGACTGACTTCTTTGTGCAGCACTCCCAGATACAATCTCTGACGCTGCAAGCGCCCTACCTCCTCTACGTGGACCACGGCAGTGGCAGAGAGTCTGTGCCACTGGAGCAGTCGGAACATATCTCGAGTTACCTGAGGCTATCGAAGGAGGAGCCCTCGAACATGATGGCGGCCTCCAAAACTGAGGACTATCAACTATTGGGGGAAGTCCTAGACCAAGGTCTGAAGGAGTTGGGTTACTCTAGAGAAGACCTGAGTTTCGAGTTGTTCGCCAGCGACAAGCAGCATGTACTGGACCTTTACTGCAGCAAGGGGAAGAACTGCAGCTACAAATTTCACTGGCCCTCTTTCGGGATGGCCTACCGGAACCCCACGTTCAGTGAACTGGGGAGGGTCCTGACCAAGGTGGCCTTGGAACGTTCTTGTATGGTCCTGTGTTCCCCCGATTGGGGAGCCCATGGGGGCAACGAGTACTGGCGAAACCTCCTGGACAGGCTGACTATCAGCTCTGTTCGGTTACCTGATGAGGCCATCTACGTGCCTCTGGGGCGTAAGACGCTTATTGGGAAACCCGGATGGGGGAGTATGCTCAGCGTGGTGGACGAAGGTCTTACCTCCATCCCCTGGGAAGATCTGGACCCGACTCTGGTCCAGGCTATACAACGAGAAAGCGATGGACTCGCCTTGGGTGACTTGAAGGATCGCCTACAAGCTCAAGATGCTGTTGAGACTATACCCGGAGGAGAAGAGTACGTCGTGACTGACACCAACGCCCCCAACTCGACCTGCCATGTACCTGTTCGTGATGGAGTCTCTGAGTATCCACTCAGATGACGAAACTGAGCACGACACCTTCTTCCCGCAGACCTGTGTGGAGGAAGTGGAGAACGCCGAGTACGTCGCCCGGCTGAAACCCCTACTCTCCCTGAGGGTGGAAGACCCCGTGGACGAAGAGCTGGACCCTCGATCCAGGCTAAGGGAGTATGTGGACTCCAAGTGGAAGTTGGTGGCGAAAAAGCCATGCTACGCTAAGCCTACCCGCAGCTCATGGCCACTGAAGCAAGGACGTATGGGAAATCTATCCCAATCCAAAGAGGACCTCGAACAGAAGATCACCGCCTGGCAAAGGGAGGTAGATCTTAAGCTCATGAAGAGCGTATGGGGCGCCCATGTGAGGACCCCAGATGAGGACGACCTCTCGGAGGAATGTGTATGTGAACCCCCTCGAGCGTGCCTATGTTGCCATTGTCCACCGGAGATGGTTGAACAAGACCTTCTATATGCCTACCAAGGGTTGAAGGAGACTACCAAGGGCGAAGAGTCGGTGGAGGATCACCTCCCAACGTCGATCTTGATAAGAACCAGAAGACAGTGTGTCGCGCGATCGCAGCAGATGAAAACTAAATTAACGAGAAAAAGACGCACCGCCAGCAGAAATAAAGCGAAAAATCGTCTTTTCCGACCTCAGAAACCCCCCCAACAATTTTACGCCGCTGTTTGGCGAGGTCGCAAAATATAGGACACTCACCGAAAAAGACGAACAATAGAGTCGCGACGGCGAAGAAGCTGAGCGTTGCTTGCCCCAAACCACCTAGCAAAGTGCGTGCCCTAGGCGCTAGGGACTTGTGCGCGCACCAAAACAACCCACACATAGAAAACAACAACGCCACCGGTAAGTATGTTATGTGCCGCGCACCGCTGGAAACCGAAGAAACAAGCACAACACGGAAAGAGGTAGACAAGGAGAATAAATAGGTAACGAACCGCACCACGGTGGAGATATACCACAAGTACACGACCAAGCAATGCAAGCCCGCTAATGTAGGAAATACGCGCGAAGGGGATCACAACAAAAAGAACAAGAGGCCGCACATATACCCAAGTATGTTGAATGTCGTGCATGAAAAATACACACACGCAACAACAACGCCACCAGCCGCCGGAAAGCAAGTATGTTATGTGCCATATGTTGTGTGCATAACGCCGTAATAAGCGCAAAACAAGTAACGTGTCAAGCAACGCCAAAGTGCGCCGCCACGAAAAGCTCAACGAAAACCGCACCGGCAAGGAAAACCAACAGGAGCTGGCACCGAAAGAATGCCTATGCTCACCCCCGCTCACATAGGGAACGAAAGGTATGCCCGCACGCGCATGCCCCGAACGCCGCAAGGCCATCACCGCCACGGACGAGCAACATGGTATGAAGGGACGAGCAACATGGTATGAAGGGACAAACGGGGAGGAACAAAAAGACCACCGAGGTAAAGCACAAAACAAAAAAAAAAAAAAAAAAAAAAAAAAAAAAAAAAAACCAAGCATACACACGTGACTAGTGGGGTCCAAGTATGTTGCCACGCTACGCTACGTAACCGAGACGTGTTCACCGCCCACCCGCACGCCCGCATATGTAGGAGGCGAAAGGGAGCGAAAGGGGCCCAAAGGTATGCCGCCGCATGCAAACGAATAGTAGACAAGCCACACACCGCCACCAAGAACGCAAGTATGTTACCATGTCGTGCCACGTCGCCAACCGCGGAGTTGCGTGGGTTAGAACACACAAATAGCCAGGGAGGGGGACACGGGGAGCAAACACACAAATAGCATAGCGCCGGCGAGTGCCGGGTCCCAACAAACACACGTGCACGCACCCATGTTCTCTTCCCCTCACAGGTCCCGAGGAGAAGCGTATGCTCGTGTCTGCGTCGTCCGGGCGTTAAAGTAGGGTTGTCTTAGACGCTTAGGCAAGTATTGCGTCGTGCCGTCGTCACACATAAGCGAACGCCCGGCAAGGCGGGAGGACTAGGACACGTTAAGGTAGTGGGGAAAGAAGCAGGTATGTTGCATGTCACGCCGCGCGTGCGGAACGGGCGACGAGAAAAGTCAGCGACCAAAGGGGGGTGGAGACAAGACGGGAGCAAGTGGGGCGATAAACCTACGCGCAAGCCAGTCGCACACGCATGTCGCATGACGTACCAGCCAGCTCGAGGTGCCGTGTCGCGACAAAACCGCCGCCGCCGCACGCTTGTTTACGCACCCTTCTCTCCCTACGCAGGTTCAAAAGAGGAAGCCCGGGCCGACAAGGAAAAAGACAGAGACACGCAACAAAGCGGAGGCAGGGAAAAAGTGCATGCCAGGGAGAGGAGTAGAGGAAAGGGTAAAGAGCAACGAAGCCGCGAAAGGAACAAGGGGTAGCCAGCGAACGAGCAAGGGGCGCACACAGAGGAGGGGACACGGCGGGCACACAGCGAGCACAACACCGCACCGAGACACCGGAGAGGGGAGCACCGGAGGACCAAGGAAAGAGCAGCACCACGCACCACAACACGCACGGCACAGACACCACACACACCGCACACACCCAACGAACCCCGGCAACCCATCCGACAGTGGGCGGGCAGACGGGAGAGGGACAGCGCCTGACCCCAAGCGCCCCTCACCATGGTGGAAGGCACCCCCCCCGGGGACGCCCTTCCGCCACCCCCACAGCGAGCAACGCCGGCCCGCAAGGGCGCACGCTGTGGGGAACACCCTGGCTGCACGCTCCGGAGGACGGGCGGCCGGGGGAGGGACAGCGCCTGGCACCAAGCGCCCCTCACAACGGTGGAAGGCAGCCCCCCCCGGGGACGCCCTTCCGCCACCCCCACAGCGAGCAACGCCGGCCCGCAAGGGCGCACGCTGTGGGGCCGGTGCTGGGTCCACACGCCCGCATCGACCGCACCCGGGACACACGGGTCGCGGAACCCTGGCTGCACGCTCCGGAGGACGAGCGGCCGGGGGAGGGACAGCGCCTGACACCAGGCGCCCCTCACAACGGCGGAAGGCACCCCCCCCGGGGACGCCCTTCCGCCACCCCCACAGCGAGCAACGCCGGCCCGCAAGGGCGCACGCTGTGAGGCCGGTGCTGGGTCCACACGCCCGCATCGACCGCACCCGGGACACACGGGTCGCGGAACCCTGGCTGCGCGCTCCGGAGGACGAGCAGCCGGGGGAGGGACAGCGCCTGACACCAGGCGCCCCTCACAACGGTGGAAGGCACCCCCCCCGGGGACGCCCTTCCGCCACCCCCACAGCGAGCAACGCCGGCCCGCAAGGGCGCACGCTGTGGGGCCGGTGCTGGGTCCACACGCCCGCATCGACCGCACCCGGGACACACGGGTCGCGGAACCCTGGCTGCGCGCTCCGGAGGACGAGCAGCCGGGGGAGGGACAGCGCCTGACACCAGGCGCCCCTCACAACGGTGGAAGGCACCCCCCCCGGGGACGCCCTCCCGCCACCCCCACAGCGAGCAACGCCGACCCGCAAGGGCGCACGCTGTGGGGCCGGTGCTGGGTCCCCGCGCCCACACCGACCGCACCCAGGACACACGGGTCGCGGAACCCTGGCTGCACGCTCCGGAGGACGAGCAGCCGGGGGAGGGACAGCGCCTGACACCAGGCGCCCCTCACAACGGTGGAAGGCACCCCCCCCGGGGACGCCCTTCTGCCACCCCCATAGCGAGCAACGCCAGCCCGCAAGGGCGCACGCTGTGGGGCCGGTGCTGGGTCCACACGCCCGCATCGACCGCACCCGGGACACGCAGGTCGCGGAACCCTAGCTGCACGCTCCGGAGGACGAGCGGCCGGGGGAGGGACAGCGCCTGACACCAGGCGCCCCTCACAACGGTGGAAGGCACCCCCCCCGGGGACGCCCTTCCGCCACCCCCACAGCGAGCAACGCCAGCCCGCAAGGGCGCACGCTGTGGGGCCGATGCTGGGTCCACACGCCCGCATCGACCGCACCCGGGACACACGAGTCGCGGAACCCTGGCTGCAGGCTCCGGAGGACGGGCGGCCGGGGGAGGGACAGCGCCTGACACCAGGCGCCCCTCACAACGGTAGAAGGCACCCCCCCCCGGGGACGCCCTTCCGCCACCCCCACAGCGAGCAACGCCGGCCCGCAAGGGCGCACGCTGTGGGGCCGGTGCTGGGTCCACACGCCCGCACCGACCGCACCCGGGACACACGGGTCGCGGAACCCTGGCTGCACGCTCCGGAGGACGAGCGGCCGGGGAAGAGACAGCGCCTGACACCAGGCGCCCCTCACAACGGTGGAAGGCACCCCCCCCGGGGACGCCCTTCCGCCACCCCCACAGCGAGCAACGCCGGCCCGCAAGGGCGCACGCTGCGGGGCCGGTGCTGGGTCCACACGCCCGCATCGACCGCACCCGGGACACACGGGTCGCAGAACCCCGGCTGCGGGCTCCAAAGGACGAGCGGCCGGGGGAGGGACAGCGCCTGACGACAGGCGCCCCTCACAACGGTGGTAGGCACCCCCCCCGGGGGCGCCCCTCCGCCACCCCCACAGCGAGCAACGCCGGCCCGCAAGGGCGCACGCTGTGGGGCCAGTGCTGGGTCCACACGCCCGCACCGACCGCGCCCGGGACACGCGGGTCGCGGAACCCTGGCTGCACGCTCCAGAGGACGAGCGGCCGGGGGAGGGACAGCGCCTAACACCAGGCGCCCCTTACAACGGTGGAAGGCAGCCCCCCCGGGGACGCCCTTCCGCCACCCCCACGGCGAGCAACGCCGGCCCGCAAGGGCGCACGCTGTGAGGCCGGTGCTGGGTCCACACGCCCGCATCGACCGCGCCCGGGACACGCGGGTCAAGGAACCCTGGCTGCACGCTCCGGAGGACGAGCGGCCGGGGGAGGAACAGCGCCTGACACCAGGCGCCCCTCACAACGGTGGAAGGCACCCCCCCCGGGGACGCCCTTCCGCCACCCCCACAGCGAGCAACGCCGGCCCGCAAGGGCGCACGCTGTGGGGCCGGTGCTGGGTCCACACCCCCGCATCCACCGCACCCGGGACACGCGGGTCGCGGAACCCTGGCTGCACGCTCCGGAGGACGAGTGGCCGGGGGAGGGACAGCGCCTGACACCAGGCGCCCCTCACAACGGTAGAAGGCACCCCCCCCGGGGACGCCCTTCCGTCACCCCCACAGCGAGCAGCGTCGGCCCGCAAGGGCGCACGCTGTGGGGCCGGTGCTGGGTCCACACGCCCGCATCGACCGCGCCTGGGACACGCGGGTCGCGGAACCCTGGCTGCACGCTCCGGAGGACGAGCGGCCCAGGGAGGGACAGTGCCTGACACCAGGCGCCCCTCACAACGGTGGGAGGCAGCCCCCCCCGGGGACGCCCTTCCGCCACCCCCACAGCGAACAACGCCGGCCCGCATGGGCGCACGCCGTGGGGCCGGTACTGGGTCCACATGCCCACATCGACCGCACCCGGGACACACGGGTCGCGGAACCCTGGCTGCACGGTCCGGAGGACGAGCGGACAGGAGGGGACAGCGCCCGACACCGGGCGCCCCTCACAACGGTGGAACGCACCCCCCCCGGGGACGTTATTCCGCCACCCCCACAGCGAGCAGCGTCGGCCCGCAAGGGCGCACGCTGTGGGACCGGTGCTGGGTCCACACGCCCGCATCGACCGCACCCGGGACACTCGGGTCGCGGAACCCTGGCTGCACGCTACGAAGGACAATCGCGGCCGGGGGAGGGACAGCGCCTGACACCAGGCGCCCCCCACAACGGTGGAAGGCACCCCCCCGGGGACGCCCTTCCGCCACCCCCCACAGCGAGCAACGCCGGCCCGCAAGGGCACACGCTGTGGGGCCGGTGCTGGGTCCACATGCCCGCATCGACCGCACCCGGGACACACGGGTCGCGGAACCCTGGCTGCACGCTCCGGAGGACGAGCGGCGCGGGGAAGGGACAGCGCCTGACACCAGGCGCCCCTCACAACGGTGGAAGGCACCCCCCCGGAGACGCCCTCCCGCCACCCCCACAGCGAGCAACGCCGGCCCGCAAGGGCACACGCTGTGGGGCCGGTGCTGGGTCCACGCCCGCATCGACCGCACCCGGGACACACGAGTCGCGGAACCCTGGCTGCACGCTCCGGAGGACGAGCGGCCGGGGGAGGGACAGCGCCTGACACCAGGCGCCCCCCACAGCGGTGGAAGGCACTCCCCCCGGGGACGCCCTTCCGCTACCCCCACAGCGAGCAACGCCGGCCCGCAAGGGCGCACGCTGTGGAGCCGGTGCTGGGTCAGCACGTCCGCATCGACCGCACCCGGGACACACGGGTCGCGGAACCCTGGCTGCCCGCCCCGGAGGACGGGCGACCGGGAGAGGGACAGCGCCTAACACCGGACGCCCCCTGCAACACTGGAAGGCGCCCCCCCGGGGATGCCCATCCACCGCCCCCACACCAAGCAACGCACCAACGCACCAACGCACCAGCCACGGGACATCCGCACCCCGCCCCCTGCTCTTAGACACAGCGACATAGCAATGGCGGAACCCGCGGCACCACGCAAGACACGCCCCCGATCTCCGACGCTGGACGAAGCACACGAGGTCATCAGGGCGCTGGGAATCAGAGACGGCGAAGGAGACCCCCCACAAGGGGACACGGGCACAGACTCCGACCTGGAGGCATTGCCGGAGCCCCCCACGGGGGGCGCGCCCGCGGAACCTGCGCCGCCGGCGGGCAGCGTACCCGCGATCTGCCCCGCGTGGAAACGGGGCCATTGCACCGGCGAAGGATGGTGCCCCAAACAGCACCCCGAGCCCGATGCCGACGACGGAGCGTTGCCCGAGGTGAAACCCGCGGCCGCACGCGCCGCCCTACGCTACGGAGTGACGCAGGGCTGGATCCTGGATGAGACCGCGCGCGGCAGCGTGAACATCCAGGAGGCCGTCGACCGCGTCACCCACGCGGGACAGGCGGCAGTGGCCCTGCACACCCGGGGCCGCCACGGTGGACCCGCAGAGGGGATCATTGTGGATCCCTCGGGAATGGTGCTGGTCCTGGCGGCGGACATGGTCCGAGGGGTGCTCCACGTGTCCCGCGTGCGGCGGGCGTGCCCACAGTGGACCATCCAGGTGTACACCCCCCCGCAGGCGTGGCCCTTTTCCAGATGGGCGGTGCTCGCCGTCATGTGGCACCTGGCACCAGAGGACGCCCCAACAGGGACCGCGGAGGACATCGCCCGGGACCTCCACACCTGGCCGGCCGACCAGGAATACCCCTGGCGCAGGCCCCAGGGCGGCCTCCCGGTGGCACCAGCGGCAGAGGGGCTCAGCCTCGCGGCAACCCTCCAACGGCACCCCGACAAGCAGGCGCGCCACTTCCTGCAGACGGGCACGGTCCCGGCCGCCCCGCCAGACTCCGAGTGGGGATGGGACGCAGGGGTGGCGCAACCACTGCCGGGCCCCTGGACCCTCCCGTTGTGGTACTTACCAATGAGCACCTTGGCCCACGCCACCCAGGCCGTCAAGGGGGCTTTCCCGCAGCCGCCCCTCCCCGGCGTGGCCCTGCTCCGCAGCCTGCAGGCGGGGGCCGCCTGGGTACGGTGGAAGGAAGGGAAGGGGCGCTCGAGCCCCTATTTCCCCATGGTCCAAGGCCAGGCGCTGATTCATGCCGAGGGCATGGGGACCGTGGAATGGGGGGCGATCGTGCCCGGCACGGCGTGCAGGTGGATCACGGCGGCCGCCCCACAGCCCATGCGATCGCTGCCGGCGTGCCACCGCCTCCTACGGATGGTCCCCTCAATGGCCCCCCAGCACGCCTTTACAAGGGACGTGTGGAAAGCCGTACTGAGCCACACCAGGGAGTGGCTGACGAACCCGGGTACGCGGTACCCGCCGGGACCGGTGCTCGAATAGCTCACGGCCCCCACACCCGGGGTCCTCCACGCCCTACACAGGGCGTCGGCCCTCACGAAGCAGCTCAACAACGAAGTGCTGGACCTGGCGCTGGAGCCGCTGCGGGTGCTCTACCCGCAAGCACACATCCCACCCGCGGGCACGTCCAACCGCCTAGGCCGCCTGGGGTTGCAGCACCGCGTCGAGGCCGCGCACCCAGGAGGCGTGGTGGAACAGTGGCTAACGCTCCGCAATCCGTCCACCGCGGAGGGCCACTGGTACCTGCACCAGCTCCTCTTTCAGCAACGGGCAGCCCCGGAACACCGCCGGCAGAACCCGTACCACACGCACCCGGAACGCCGGGGCGCGCAAAACTACCCGCAGCCAATCCCGCCCGCCCTCCCGCCGGGGCAGGGCCCGGAGGCGCTACAGCGGGGCCCCCCGCTCGACACCGCCACCACGGTACAGCAGTGGGGAGGCGACGATGCGAGCGGTGCCGAACCGGACTGCACGAACTGCGGAGCGGTGGCCTGGATGGCAGCCTGCAGGCACCTCACCCGAGATCCCACGGGACTCCGGCAGTACAGGCCCACGGACCGCACGGCGCTGGCGTCCGCGGTCGCGGCCGTCACCATGGGTCCAGTGGCGGCGTGGCCGGCGCAGCTGCTGCCCCACGTCCCCTGCCGCGACAAGCGGCCCCGACGGCCGGCCGCGACGCACGAGCCGACGGCACCCCTCACGGCAGAACAACTATACGTCGTCGCGGCGGCTTTGCTAGCAGACGGCGGGGAGAGCTTCGTCCACCACCACGGCCCGGCGCAAATTGCGGGATGCATACAAGGGCCCCAGCGCGATGCACCAGACCCGTGGCATGCCACACTCCGCGGGCGCACCCGCGTCTGGGGTGCGGGCGATGGCGCACCCCCGCCCGGGCCTAAGCAGGGGGAGGCACTGGTACTGCAGACGGCAGGCTACCAAGCCATCGTACACGGCCACGCCGGAGGGTACCGGTCGCACATCCCGGCCGGAGGCCGATGGACGGTCTGGCACAGCACCGCCAGGCAGGGGGCTTTCCCGCCCCTGTCCCACGCCGACTGGCGACAGGGGCCCACCCAGGCCTACTATATGTCGGCGGACCCCTGGCCGCTGGCGGTCCTGCTACACACTGTCAGCGCCCCCAACAAGAGGCAGGAACCGGGGTGGGTCAACCCCCCCACACTGGTGTGGAGCCCCGACCAGGAGGAGCATCTACGGGCCGCGTGGCAGGGAGACGCCATCAGGGCCACGGACGTCCCGGACCTCCACGCGGGGCCCATCACGCACGCCCGCCCAGCGGCTACCCTGGCGGTGGCCCAACGGGGGCAGCAGAACCCACAGTGGGTGGTCTGCATGTTCAGCCCGGCGGACGCGCACATCGTCGTCTGCGACCCTGAACGCCTGCCGGGGCCCGAAGCCGTGATCCGCGTGGCAGACTGCACACGCATGATCATCAAGGCGCTGCGGGAGGGCGAACACCACGCCCTCCTGCTCCAGGTCAGGCTGAAGGACAACGCCCGGGCGGCGAGGCCGGGAGTGTGGCCGGCAGCGGCGCACCCCGCCGACCTGGAGCTCCAGCTGGCGGTCCCGACCACGGTGTACCACTGGCTACAGGCCTTCCACGACCTGCGGTGGAGGAGCAAACCCGACCGCCAAATCGGCTCCACGCACTGGCAAACGTGGCTGCAAGCAGACGCGCAGCGCGATGCCGCCCGAGGCCTCGGGCCCGCGCCCGCGACGCGAGCCCTCGATGCGGCGGCCCCGGGCCGCACGCTGGCACCACACACGGTGCCGCTGGCCAACCTGCCCTTCGAACCAGCGGCGGAGGGCGCCATTCGGAAGTCAGTGCAGCTCCCCCCGGCGCGAGGGGCCACGGAGCGGACAAAATGCCCCCTGTGTGCGGACAAGTACTACACCAGCGGGGCAATGCTGGAACACCTGGCGTGGCACGCGGTGCACGCTGCGGCCCCGGCGGACGACAAGGAGGCGGCCGCCAACATCCTGCAGGGGAGAGCACGGAGGTCCCCGTGGCACGCCCCGTACACCCGGCGCCCCCCGCCCCAGGCAGCCGACCACGCAGATGGAGGTGAGGAGGCACCCGGAGCGGCCCCGGGGGCCGGCGGTGCGGCCCCGCCAGGGTCCATGTCCATCCCCGCGGGGCTGGCCCCCCTGGCCCCCCTGACTCCCCCGGTCCCCCGGGCCCCCCTGTGGGCCCCGCTGGGAACGGGCTCAGCGGATGCGGCGCACCCAGATGCCCTGGCGGCACCAGCGAACCCGGCGGCGATGCCGACGCGGGATAGCTGACTCCAGGAGGACACGACGGGCGACGCCCTGTGGCTCCTCTCGTGGAACCTGCGCAACGGCCTCGTGCCGCCAGACCGGTCCCTCCGGGACACACTCCGGCGGCGCCGGCGGCCGGCGGCCTGCACCGACAAGGAGCACCTCATCACCGGCATGCTGCCCCAGGAGGGGGGCTTTGCCATCATGCTCCAGGAAACGGGGATCGCCACCAGGGCGCAGGAGATGCACGTGGCCGCGGCGCTCCGGGACAAGGGGTACACCGCCTACTTCAGCAGCCGGCTGGCGGAGACGGGGGCCACCTCCACCTCGAGAGGGGGGGGCCTCCTCACCGCGGTCAGCAGCAAGTACGTGGCGGAGCACGAGGTGCTCAGCTTCACGGAAATTGTCCCCGGGAAAGCCGCGGCCCTGGAGATCCGCACGGACGGGGGAGGCCTCACCCTCATCAACGTCCACGGGCCGCAAGCAGGTTGCTCCCCGTGGGGGGGACGGGCGGCGTTCTGGGCCGACATACAAATGTATGCCACGGCACGCAGCCTCGGCGGGAGGCACCCGGTGGTCATCGCCGGTGACACCAACATCTACATGGATGTCCCCGCCAACCCGGCCACGGAGCATTTCCGAGCGGGCTGGGAAGCCTGCGGCTTCCGAAGAGCCGCGGCAGGCGGCGAGGAGGACATGACCCCCACGCTCCACCCGTCCCAGCAAAGGGTGGACACTTTCCTGGTCAACGAGCCCCTCCTGCCGTGGTCCCTGCGGGAGAGCGTCTGGGCTCGCGGCATGGCACACCCCCAGGGGGTCGGCTCGGACCACCTCCCGGTCCGCCTGGCCCTGCCGGGCCTCCTCAGCGCAGCGGGACGCGCGGCGATGCCCACCCCCTACAGCCACACGGAAGGCCGCCTCCTCCCGTACGACGCCGAGGCCGTGCCCGTCCAACACTGCCTGTGGGCGGCGGTCACCGCCGCGCAGGATGAACCCTCCCTTGCGCCCTGGCTGGGTCCCGCAGAGCAGCACGACTACGGGTCCATGCCCGCGGCTGCGGTGGACAAGGTGTTCGAACACCTCCACGCGACGCATGACGCCCTGGCGCGCGTGGTGGGACGCCGGCAGCCGTCTCCGGCGGGAACGGACCCGGCGGAGGGGGACCTCCCGGAGAGCGGAAAGCAGCTCCAGGCAGCGGTCCTCCGCTATGACACCCTGGCAGCGCGCGCCCCGGCAGCGTACCAGGCCGACGCGGCCAGGCATGGCATCCGGTCCGAGGCGGCGCTCCGGCTCACGGAGGAACTGCAGAGTGTGTCGCCCGGGTTCCGCCCGACCACGCAGGGCCAGCTGCAGGAAGAGCTGGAGAGGCAAGCAGCCGCCCTCGAGGAGGACATTCGCCAGCTCCGCGCCCTCCTGGCGGCAGACCGCAAGCGCGCCATCAAGGACTTCTGGCGCCGCCACGCCCCCGACATCGCCCAGCGATGGAAAGCCATGCGGGGAGCCATAGAGGTAGAGGCCCCAGGCCCGTCAGGCCTCTGGAACGTGCGGGTTCCCAACACCCAAACGCTCCTCACGGAGGCCCACGACGTGATGTTCGCAGTTCGCGCCTTCTGGCGAGAACTGTATGACAAACGCCCGGTGGACCTCCCGGGTTTCCAGGCGGTCCTCGGCCGCCACGTCCCCCGGGTCCCTGAGGGAGCCTGGACACAGGTCCAGCAGTACTCCATGCAGGACCTGAAGTCCGCCCTGGACAAGGCCGATGGCAAGGCCCCGGGTCCTAACCACGTGGAGGCCCGCTTCATCAAGGCCCTCCCGGCACCCGTCCAGTGGCTCCTGGTCCACTCCTACCGGGCCATCCTCCGCGGCGCCCCGCCACCGATGCACTGGAGGGACGCGCACATCTGGCTCAGCCCCAAGGTACCGGGCTCTGCCAGACTGGACGACTACAGGCCCATAGCCCTGGGCCAACTGGACATGAAGCTGATGGGCATGGAGCTCAACCCCCGCAAGTGCGCCATGGCCACTACGGAGGGGGTCCCGGGCCTGCAGCTGCGCCTCTGCCCCCACCTGGAAAACCCGTGGTACTGCGTACCAGCGGCGGACTCCGTCCCCTACCTGGGACTCCAGCTGCAGCCGGACGGGGAGTTCTCCCTGCAGCGCAAGCACCGGCTACGCCTGGCGGCAGTGCACCACTGGTGCCTTAACACCCTCGCGCCACCGAAAGTGGTGCAGGACGTCATCCTGGCGATCCTCGGAGGGGTGACGCAGTACGTCGCCCCTTTCATCGCCGACGACTCCGACACTGCACGCCACCTGGACCACATCACGGTCCACGTCGCGAAGGACAGGGCACGATACGCCTTCGACGCCTCGCGGGACAGCCTGCAGGATGACCGGACCCTGGGGCTCACACGGCTGCCCACGCGGTGCCAGCAGGCAGCGGTGGCCCTCGTGGGTACACTCGTCCACCACCGCGCAACCTCCGTGCGCGCGGAGGTCACCAAGATGTTCTGGGAGATAGCCAGCGCGCACGGAATATGCCCCGAGGTGCACTACCCCGTCCCGGAGTTCGCAACTCTGGCGGGGGGCGACTGGGTCCACCGCATACCCCGGGCCCTGGCCGCCCTGGGAGTGGGGATGTACAACCCCATCGCGTGCCCCAGGGCGGCTCATGTCCAACTACAGTCCCCGCCGGGCAAAATCGTCACCCTGCGCACCGCCAAGCTGCGACACCGCGACACGTGCCGCCTGACGGTGCCACACGCAACGCCGTGGCATGGGCACCACGGGCCACGCCACCCCTTCCCCGACAACGACGATCCGTGGCCGACGGCGGTGCGGGAGTGCCTCAACCAATGCGCCGATGAACACCTCCATTATTGCCGCCATGAGCAAGGGCCCACCAACCACCCCGGGTGGCGCGATGCCCTGGCCCACCTCTTCCACACCACCGGCACACGGGACCCCCGCCTGAGACTCGTCCACCCCACGAGGGCTAAGCAGGACGCCCACACCGGCCCATGGGTGACCCCGGACGGCCTGCACCTCCACGTCGGGGGCTACCGCCGCCGGGACGGCCTGTCCCCCCCCACGCGGGGGGCGGCGTACCACCCGCCAGCGGCCCTCATGTACATCCTCCGCGACGTACTCGCGGAAAGCGAGCACCAAGAGCCCAACGCGGACGTGGCGTGGCCAGAGCCCTTACGCCCCCGGCCCCACGCGCCGACGCCGTTGTGGCTGGTGACCACAGACGACCAATGCACCCAAGCGGCGGGACAAGCGCAGCTCCGGGCCGAGTGGGTGATAGTGCAAGTGGGGGCAGGCCAGCCCGAACCCCGTGGGCTCCCCCGTGGCACCGCCCTACTGGTGGCTACGGGGGTGCCGCACGACCCACACATGGCGGTGCACGCGCTGGTGGACCGTCCGGAGGACACAGGACACTTGGTGGTACACCAGCGCGGGGGCCCGGCGTGGCTCAAGGAACATGAGACGGCGCTACGGTCCTGGGCAAGCACGGTCGCCGGAGCGGAGATCCGGCTGCACGACCACCCGGCGATCAGCCCAGGCGACACCAGGGCGCTGAGCGTGGACCAACTGACCCACAGCCACCCCGACGTCCGGTGGCACTCCACCGACCTCAACGCGGGGTGGCTCAGCCCCACCGGATACTACTGGATCCCGGAGGCCTGGGGACACACCTCCTCTGACGCGTCCGGGGGCGGACCCTGCAAACACGCCACCAGCGTCGCTCTCGCCGCCGACCTCACCCGCACGTGGGCGGTGGCCATCTCGGGCACGGTGCCCGACGGAGAGGGGGTGGCCGCCCCCCTCCCCCTACAATACGGTGCACACAGACCATGGGTCCACACGGTGGACGCCGAAGTCATCCTCCACCTCCTGCGGCACGCAGATCGCGAGCAAACCACGGGGGTCCCCGCGGGCGCAGCGAAGGTGGTCAACCAGATGCCCCTGAGGTGGCTCCGGGACGGCCTGTGCGCGCGGGGGCAACACGCCGGGCACCCGTTCCGGTACGTCCCAGCCACCTCGCACCACAGTGACGCCCTACTGCACAAGGCGGACTGGACGGCGTCCCAGGACACCGTCTTGCAGAGCACGCCCCCGGACCCTGGCCACGCCCAACTCATCGTCGCCGGCCGTGACGGCCATTTCAATCTACGGCCCCCCACGATGCGGGTGCTCGGCGAGGTCGCGCAACGGGCGCAGACGGACCATGCGCTGACGCACCGGGGACACACACCTCTGGGCGCGGCCCACGCCACGGCCCACGTCCACGCCCGGGACCTCACCGCGGCGGCCACCAACCGCCGGGCGCTGCGGGCCCGAGACGGCCACACGCCGGTGCAGCGCAGGCTCCGCGTCCGGAAGGAGCGGCTCTCCGGCGTCGCCATCGTCCCGCAACCGTGCCTTTTCTGCGGCGGCCCGGAAGAGACCCCGGTGCACATGCACGTGGGCTGCACCCACTCGCGGCTCCTCTGGCCCCACTACCGCCAGGCGGTACACGAGGCGGCCCGCCACCTCCCACCTGGGGACAAGGCCCTGTGGGTGGCCTCGTGGCGCTCCGCAGGCGCCACGTGGACGGAGGTGTTCTGCTCCGGACTGGTGCCCGAGGACGCGGAGGCGCAGCTCCGCGCCATAACCCGATACGACCCGCCGGGAGGGACCTCGGTGGACGACTTCCTCCACCACATGCTCCGGCTGGGGGACTTCGCGTGGGAGCTTCGCAACCACCGGCTGGAGCAACTCCTCCACGACCCCCTAAGCGCGGCGGCCCGGGCGCACCGGTGGCTCACTGCGGCGGAGGGCGACCACCCTCCCCCTCCCCTGCGCCCTGACAAGGACTTCGTAGCCTCCCTCCGTGTTGTGAATGGCACTCTGGAGTGCCCACTCCAAGAGAGCCCCCACCCGTATCAGGACCTGCCGGGGGGGTTCTCGAGGCACCTGCAAGACGCCCTTTTCCCACCGTGGATCATCGGGCGCGGCTCCATGACCGCATGGGAGGCGCGCATCGTGGAGGAGGAGTGGGCGCGGGAGTGGGGCCGTTGGTGCGCCGCCACGCGCGCCCCGGAGACCCCTGCGCAACGATACGCCGCCATCCCGCTCCGGGGGTGGGGGCCGGACACCCGGCCGAGACCCACCATGGTCCGCGGGGCGGGACCTGACCACCCGTGGGACGCGGCGACGGGGGAATGGCTGCAGGCGGCCCCGGGGCCGCAAATGGGATGGACTGGGGACGTATCCTCACTCGTCAGGACGCCCGTCCCGCCCCGCATCGTCCTTCACACCGCCAAGGTGCTCCGGGCCACGGAGATACGCACGTGGGGACACGCTGCGGCCACCGTCCGGTGGCACCCCCCAGAGGACGGGGCCACCCAACTCACCGTGGCGCACTTCAAAGCGGGGGGGCCGGTATACGACGACGCCCTGTCCCGGCTGGGCGACACCCAGGGGCCCTTACTCCTCATGCTCCCCACCGGTATCGCAGCCGCGCTGCGCCAGGAGCTGGACGGCTGCGAAGGGCTGCGGGTGGGGTGGGAGGCAGTCGCGGACGGCACCCTGCTGGCCCTCC
This sequence comes from Eutreptiella sp. 'Long Island Sound 2002', assembly GCA_964036045.1. Classification (NCBI taxonomy): domain Eukaryota; phylum Euglenozoa; class Euglenophyceae; order Eutreptiales; family Eutreptiaceae; genus Eutreptiella; species Eutreptiella sp. 'Long Island Sound 2002'. The sequence goes on along the minus strand of OZ038381.1, from coordinate 149,289,247 downwards.
TCCACAGAGACACCGCGAACGGGTGCCAATGGGACGCGCTGACGCCCCACCTCACCGGGCGCCACGTGTACATGGCGAGCCCCCCCCAGGGGCACCCCCGCCCGGCGTGGGACGACGTCATCGCCGCCTTCCACGACCACGGGATCCTCCCCGGCGACACGTGGCAGGAGGTCCAGCGGAAGACGCTTGGCAAGGACTACCGGCGCCGCGTCCGCGCCCGCTTGCTGGAGATCCGGGACCCCCTCCGGCAGAGGTGGGACGACCTCTGGCTCCGCCATCTCGACCCTTGGTCGCCGCCCTCCAACCTCCCACACACCTGCCGACTCTGCGGAGAGCGTGACACGGTGTCCTCCGCAGCAGCGACAGGCGCCAACAGGTGCGAGCGGTGCACCCAGGTAGCCGCGTGCCCCTGGCCCGAACCTCTCGCAGGTCGGCGCAGGCGCACAGAGGAGGAGGCATTGCGCCGGCGCATCGAGGGGGCACACGGCCCCTCGCACGAACAGGCGGGCCCCGCGGGCGCTGCCCTTCTGTGGATCCACGTGCACCTGCGGGACCCCACATCCATTGCGCACCTGTCGCACGTGTTCGCCCCCTAACCCCCACCCGCCGCCGCCCTTTGCAGAGCCCGCAGCACCATGCCACGCCGACGGGGTGATGGGCCGGGGCACACCAGGGCCCGCCGCAGAGCGCAGGAGGCGGCCGTCCGGGGCCTGGTGGCGGACGCGGTGGCGGAGGCAAAAGCAGCGCACGCTGCCGCACGGTGCGACCTGGAGGGCAGTGCGAGGGCCTTCCTCAACGAGACCGCCCTCCCGGCCGCCCGCGCCCTGAACGGAGCGGGGGCCCCTACGCTGCTCCCGGCAATGCACCGGATCGTGAACGCCGTCCGGCTGGGGCTCATCAGCCCGGAAGCGGCCCTCTACGGGTACTGGATGGAGTGGCGCGAGTCCAATCGGTCGGGCCGGCCCCTGTCCATGGGGGACACCCTCCGGCTGACGGGAGCGGGGTCTGCCATGTCCCTCCGCAGTAGCGCCCCAGCCCTGCTGCACGCCCTCAGGACGCGCTACCCCGGGGACGCGGCCCCGTACCTGAACCAGGCGCGGGCCACGTACCCGGGGGGAGTGTCCGAGCTGGATGCGGCGCTCCACCTTCTACACCCGCCGGACGAGGACCTGGAGGTGGGCGAGGTCACGGTGTTCGTGGAAGGCGCCGACGAGGCGTCCGCCCGCCCCCGGCCGACCAACCCGGTGTATGACGGCACCGGGCCTACCCCCCCGTACGCCGTCGTCTACGAGGCGTTCCCCAGGGAGCCCACTTGGTGCCCCGCCCTCCCACCGGCGACGCACACGCCCCGCGGCTGGGCTAATCCAGACCTGTCCCCCCCCCTCTCCAGGACCAGGGGTGCCCACCACAGGGGGCAGGTCCTCTGGCAAGAGTGCCCTGGCACCCCCCTCCTCCTCCTCGTCGTCGCGACCCGCGAGGGCCCGGGGCGGATCCTGGGGATCACCCCCACCCACCTCTATGGGGCCACACCCGTACCCCGCCCCCCCCTCCCGGCGCCCGCGGCGCGGGACGGAGTACACACCTTCCTGCGCACACAGGAGGTCACCGCCGTTACGGGGGTCCACCTGGTGCGGCTGCCCCCGACACCGCTCGACGACCCCCGGGGGCCCAGGGCCCTGAGCCCCGCCCCAGACTGGGAGCTGTGGCGCGACGCGTGGGCCGCGTGGCTCCCCCGCCTCCCCTCCCAATGCCGGTGGATGGCCGCGGACCCCCGGCCGTGCGGGGCTGACGCCACAGCCGGCCCCCCACCCCCTCCCCCCCCCCCCCGCAGAGCACCACACGGCACTGCCCACGGCACGGCACTGATGCACCAGGAGGTAGTGGGAAGGGCGCGCCTGCCACCACGCATGCCTACCAGAGTAACAGTGATGACAGACTCCGATGGGTCCCTCGGGCGGGACGACCGCCACCACCGCCGGTCCCGCTCCCGCTCCCCCGTCTCCTCCCCAGAGTGGACGGGGGAGACCCTCGCGGAGCGCGAGGAGCGGAGGCTGGCGGAGGCGGCGGTGGTCGGGCCGCCGCCGCCGGCCCGGGAACCTGGGCCAGCCGAGACGGCCGCCCCCGCCGCCCAAGCGGCCAGCCCCGCCGCCCCGCCCCGCCCTGACGCGCAGGAGGCGGAGACCGCGGCGAGCCACGCCGCGGCCCCGGCTGCGGCCCCCGGCACGCCGCCGGCAAGGGGGGCAGCCCCGGCGCAGGAGCCGGACGCGTCGCCGAGGGCTGCCGCAGCCGCGCAGGAGAGCAAGCAGGGCGCAAGAGGGGTTGCGACGGACCCCGCACGGGCCGTGGGCGCCTCGCCGGCGGCCGCCGCGGCAGCAGAGAAGACCGAGGAGGGTGTGCGAGGGTCTGCGACCGCGGCCACGGGCGCCTCGTCGGCGGCCGCCGCGGCAGCGAAGGAGAGTGCGGAGGGCGCGAGAGGGGCTGCTGCCCCTGGCACGCCGCGCAAGCGGGGGAAGAACCCCGCACGGGCCGCGGACGCCTCGCCGGCGGCCACCGCAGCAGCAGCAGTGGGCAGGGAGAGCGCGAAGTACCGCGCCCACGCCAACCCCGCCCACACCCACACCAGCCCCCCCAAGCTGTACCCCCCCAAGCCCTTCCCCCCGGGGCGGGAGCGGCACGTCCGCCCCCCGACGCGCGAGCGCTCGCCGCCGGGCGTCACGCTGCCGCAACTGCAAAGGCAGCAGGACGCCCGGCGAGTGGTCCAGGAAGGGCGCAGCGGTGAGAGGGAGGGGAGCGGCGGACGGCGTGACAGGCAGGGGGCAGGGGAGGGGTCAGGGCACGGGAAGGGCGCGCAGGGGCGCGGGCAGGGAGCCCAGGTGCAGGGGGCGGAGCGAGGGGAGGTGGGAGAGCGAGCGGGCCGAGGCGTGGTGGACGAGAGGCGGGACCCGCGACACGGGCAGGGGGTCGGGGAGGGGCCAGGGCACGGGAAGGGTGCTCAGGGGCGCGGGAAGGGTACCAAGGCGCAGGGGGCAGGACAAGGGGGGATGGGAGAGCGAGCGGGCCAGGGCGTGGGGGACGAGAGGCGGGACCCGCGACACGGGCACGGGACCGGAAAGGGGCCCAAGGGCAAGGGCAAGGGCAAGGGCAAGGGCCCCAAGGGACAGGAGGGACGGGGCATGGGAGCCCAGGGGGGGGGGCGGGGCGAGGGGAGGGGGGCAGAGGGCGGAGCGCCCCCGCAGCCGGACGTGCAGCCGGTGAGGTGCATCCCCCCCGGCATCCAACAGATGCCGGCACACCACACCTACCACCACCACCACCACCACCACCACCACCTCTACAACATCGACCCTGACGCCGGCGAGCTCGTCCCCCCCCAACCCCCACGACACCAGCACCAGCAAGCCCCCCCCGCGCCGAGGGCGGAGCCGGCGCGGATGGCCTCGGCGGAGGGGGGACGGGGCGTGGCATCGGCGCCGCAGGTGCAGGAGCAGCGAGGGGGGCCGGCACGGGGAGCGGAGGAGAGCCGGCCGTGGGACGTGGACTGGGGCGCAGTCCCGGACCCGCTGGGGGGGGAGACCCTCCCCCTGGTGGGGGGGGTGTACGGGTGGTTGTGCTGGGCCAACCAGGGGACCTCCAGGAGGTCGCGGAACCGGCCCTTCGATGCCGTGCTCCTCCGGAGGGACGGAGGAAACCGAGAGGCACCCCCGGGGGGGTGGGCGGCCCCAGAGGACCACGAGAGGGTCCTCAGGTCAGTGATCTGGGCGGCGTGGCCCGACAGGGAGCCGACGTGGCCGGCCTTTCTGGAGGGGGGAGCGGTGCTCCGCATCACGGATGCGGACGCCAACAACTGGCTCCCCCGGGCTTTGCGTAGCGCCCTCGCCCACTGGCGCTACCGCCGGCACAACCCGCCGCCGCCGCAGCCCCAGCCCCCACACAAGCGGCGGCGCAAGTGAAGGCCCAGACGGCGGGTACGGGAGGGTTGGGGGGGGGGATGGGCCCCCTGACCCACGCCCCCCCCACGGTAAGGCACGACGTGCGGGGGCGCGCCGCCTCCCGCGGGAGGGAGTGCGGGGGCGATAAGCGCGGGGAGGAACCGGCTGCCCCGCAACCTGCTAACCACTGACCGCTAACCCCCACGGCCACCCCCGGCCGGCCGGCGCCGCGCGGCAACGGCCGGGGAGGTGAGGGCCCCGGCGAGGGCCTGCGCGGGCATCCAGCTCTCGATAGGGGGGGCGCGACCCCCTGGCCGATGGCTGGCCCCCGGGACCAGGGCCGCCATGCCGCCCCCGCCCCCCCCCCCACGGCCGGCGAGAGGCATCGCCAGGGGGCCAAAGGGCCCCCCCCAACCCCCCCCCCCCCACCCGCACAGACCCGGGGGTGGGCGAGGAGACGCCCCCCCCACCCCCCCCCCCCCCCCCGCGCCCACCACAGCAGGGGAGCCACAGGCGCGGCCCTCCGCCCCCCCAGGGCCGGGGGGGCGCCCCCCCCTCAGGGGGAATGGCGGCGCAATGCGGGCAACGGCGGCTGGGCCTGCTCCCGCGAACCCACACCGGCTCTGCCGGAGCAACGCGCACGACGGAGCAGGAAGGAGGCCGCGCCCCACATGACCCTCCCGTAACCACAGCCCGCTCCGAGGTGACAGAGGGAGCGTATCAAGTCAGATGGGGCCCCCAGGGAGGCGGTCCACGGGCCGCCCCTCACCCCCCCCACCCCGGGGCGGCACTTCAGCCCCGACCGCAAGCGCGCGCCGGAAGGGAGCGCACCGGCGACACGGAGAGAGCCAGGAAGGAGTACCACAGGCCGCTGCCGGGAACGAGAGCAGGGAGGCCGCGGCGCGACACCCCCCCCCCCCCCCGCCCCCCCACCGGCCCGCCAGCCGCAGGGGCCCCGGCCCCCACCCCCCGAGGCAGAAGGGACGGACCCCCCCGCCCGAGAGGTGAGCCGGAGTGTGACCCGCCCCCACGCCCCAGCCGCCGGCTCCAATGGGGGCCGCGGAGAGCAAGTGGGCCCACGCCTGCGCACCGGGACGCCGCGCAGATCGTGCCCAGAGAAGCCGGGTGGGCGCGAACCGGAATGGTATGGGTGGCCACGCCCCCCAGGGACAGCACGACACCAAGGGACGCCCGCTTTGTTGCCTACCCTGGGAAAGCGGCCCCGCAACCCGCTAACCACTGACCGCTGACCCTCACGGCCACCCCCGGCCGGCCAGCGCCGCGCGGCAACGGCCGGGAGATGAGGGGCCCCAGGGAGGGACTGCGTGAGGATCCGGCTCTCGGTAGAGAGGGGCGGGGGAAAGGCGCGACCCCCCTGGCCGATGGCTGGCCCCCGGGGCCGGGACCGCCAAGCCGCCCCCCCCCCCCCCCCCCTTTTGGCCGACAGGGGGCATCGCCAGGGGAACGGAGGACCCCCCCCACTCCCCCCCCCCCCCCCCTCCCACACAGGCCCGAGAGCGAGCGGGGCGCCCCCCCCCCCCCCCCGCACCCACCCCAGCTGGGGAGCAACAGGCGCGGCCCTCCGCCCCCCCAGGGCCGGGGGGGCGCCCCCACCCACAGGAGGAACGGCGACACGGTAAGGGCAACGGCGGCTGGACCTGCCCCCACGAACCCACACCGGCGTGCAGGAGCAACGCGCACAACGGAACACGAAGGAGGCCGCGCCCCGCATGACCCTCCCGTGACCACAGCCCACTCCGAGGGGACAGAGGGGGGGTTTGCAGGTCAGCCGGGGCCCCCAGGGGAGCGGTCCACAGGCCGCCCCTCACCCCCCCCCGCCCCGGGGCGGCACTTCAGCCCCGACCGCACGCGCGCGCCGGAGGGGAGGGCCAGAAAGGGGTACCGCAGGCCGCCGCCCGGAACGAGAGCGGGGAGGCCGCAGCGCGACACCCCCCCCGAGGCAAGGGGGATGGGCCCCCCCCACCCGAGAGGGGAGCCGGAGTGTGACCCGCCCCCCCGCTCCGGCCGCCGGCCCACAAGGGGGCCGCGAAGAACAAGCGGGCCCACGCCCGCGCACCGGGACGCCGCACAGATCGTACCCGGAGAGGCTGGGTGAACACGAACCGGAGTGGTATGGGGGGCCACGCCCCCCATGGACAGCGCAACGCCAGTGACGCCCGCTTTGTTGCCTGCCCAGGGAAGGCAGAGGGACGGAAAGAGGCAGAGCGACCCCCCGCCCTACAGTCAGTCGGCGACCCGGTGGTGCTACTGCCCGCCTCTTACCCCTGTGCACGTCAGTCGGCGATCCAACGCACCCCACCCAGCCCCCTCCCCCCCTGTCCCGACCCCGTGCGCGTGGACTGGGGCCTCCCGGCACGCGCAACACACTTCACAGCGCACAGCCCCACCCTCAGGACTGGATTCATAGCCGACGACACCCCTCAGTGGCGTAAGAGACTCCCGCGGCCCAGTAGTGAGAGCGTCGGTCTTCAATCGTCCAGTGCGGGGGTTCGATCCCGGGCGTTGGTGCTCCTGGGATCCCTGCACGTAGAGCTCTCTAGTTGGCGACGTGGGAACCACCCCCCCCTCCAGCAACTCGCGCCACCACTGATACCGGTGGATCGGGTGGAGGTCTCGTTCGTTTTACCCCCCACCCAAGAAAAACAAAAGACATGGGAGCCACCCACCCCTGCAGCAGTGCGCACCGTCACCTGTACTCAAACAGGTCGATGGGAGGCCTCGCCCGGTATTCGAAGGGATCGGTGGGAGACCACCGATCCCGGGGTTCGAACCAGCTCCTTCGCGGCGCGCGCCTGGTGCGCTACCTCCGGGGCGGCTGCCTTCAGAGATACACCGGCACCCGGGTCACAGAACAAACGCGCCCGCAACCCCCTCCCCCTGTGCTAAGAGTAAGCCCGCGGTAGGGCTGCTCTGCTGGGCCATGAACCGGGACATTGGAGCACCACTCCAGCCACGGTCACCCCAACCCCCCCACGCATCCCGCAGGACGAAGCTCCGTGCGCATCAGGCTCGTCATGAGAATCCGGCGAGCCGGCGCCTGGACACCAAGACGACACCTCTCTCCCCCCCCGCAAGAACAGAGCGGGGCCCCCACAACCGCACGCCCGCAACGCAGACCCCGACAGCCCACCTAGTGGACGGGCGGAGGAGGGAAGAGGAACGCAAGACCCAGAACGCCCCACGCAACGGACGAAGGCACCCCCCCGGGGACGCCCAGCCGCCGCCCCCGCAACCCCAAGCCAAGTAGGAGGGAACCGGGACCGGACCGCCCCCCCCCAAGCACGCCAGACGGAGCACGGGACCGGGGCAGGACACGCGGAGGGGCACGGACCACATGGAACGGCCCTACCAGCGCCCAGTGCCGGGACCACGCGAGATGCGCGCGCCACACCACCCAGCGGGGAGCGGACAACGCGAGAGCGCGAGCGCACACACACGAAAAGGACACGCGGGGACCACCAGAAGGGCAACCGGACCGAGCGCGCGGAACGCACAGACCACATGGAATGGCGTACCAGCGAGCGAGGATAAGGGACACCCGGACGGGACGGCCCCCCACACGCAACGCGGGATACCCAGGGCGGGAAGGGGGAAGAAGGGGAGACACAACACCAGGTACCGGCCCGTACCCCCCCGAACCGGCCGCGAGCGCCGCGCACACACAGACGGGACACTGCACCCGCCGAGGCAGTAGTGGCGCACAGCGCCACGCCCCAACCCCTAGGCTAGGCAGCCTCCGCGCCAGCCCAAGGGGGTCCCACTGGCGACAAGCAAGTAGCACGGGCCCGGCGGCGCCGGTGCCCCGGGCGACCACGCATTAGGGGGGCGACGCAGTGGGTAAGCGCCCGCGGCCACGGCTGCGAATTGATGCACTGACCGGGGAGTGGCGAAACGGGGACGCCGGGGAAGGACGGGGCTCCGAGCTCTGTGAACCCGGGGGACTCCGCCACCAGGCAGGAGGTGCGTCTTGGAGGGCCCCCCACTAGGACCCGGTGGGGAGGATATCACCTGGCCCGACCAGGTGGCCCCCCGGGGCCGAAAAGCGTCTAGTACCCGCAAAATCAAACCTCAAACCTCAAACCTCCCAACGTCTATTACTCAGTGGGCAAGCAACTTACACTCTGACAAGGACATGGAGGACAAGATCAAGCTATTGGACCCGTGTGTGCAGAAGCTTATAAGGACCTATCTGGAAGTGTTCGGAGAACTACGCCCTCCAGCCTCATGTGACAAGCTGGTACAGATGGACCTCAAGCTGAAACCCGAGTTCGTGGGTCACAGAATCCGGAGGAGACCCTATCCAGCGCCTAAAGAACAGGCGGACGAGACGGAGCGACAGATACAGGAATGTATCGACGCTAGCTTAGTCCTGGAGTACAAGGACGAGGACTAACCCCTACACTGCAGCCCCTGTTTCCTGGTGGCTAAACTCTGGTCTACAGCCAAACGGCTGGTAGTGGACTACGGAGAGCTGAACAAGAAAACGTTGAACCACTCAGGTCCCATTCCCAATATGGAGTCTACCCTGAAGAAGATAGCCTCCTGTCGCTACAAGACCAAGATGGACAAGAGGAGCGGATTCTGGCAAGTGGACCTGACGCCCAACGCTCAGGAGCTACTGGCCTTCATCACCCCTGAAGGGGAGGGTGTTCAAGTGGAAGGTCATGCCGTTTGGCGTGGCCAACGCAACCGCTCTATTCCAAGAGCTGATGAACAAGATCTTGTCCATCCTACGGAGGAGACCTAAGGTGCAGGAGCTTATATCCCGTGGGGCCGAGATGGAAGCTCACATCGGCGATGTATGCCTCGGGACCAATACCCAGGAGGACCACCTAGTCCTCTTGGGTGAGTTCTTTGCGGTCTGCAAGGAGAAGCACACACGACTCAAGCTGGAGAAGTGTGAGTTCATGCAGGAGACCATGCAGTACCTGGGGTTTGACGTTGGCTATGGCTGGTGGACCCCAGCGGCCTCTAAGCCCAAAACCCTGATGGATGCTAAGGTACGACACGAAGACCCCAAGAAAGGACTTCATGATGTACACAGTTTCATTGGGGCGTGCAAATTCTATCGCCGCCATATCAAAAACTTCACCTACACCAGCGCCATTGTGACGGACTTGAGCAAGAAGAATACTAGTTGGCGCTTGGGCCCACAAGAGCAACAAGCGTTTGACGAGCTCAAAGACAAGGTATCCAACGCTAAGTGCTTGGGCGTGCCTAGGGCACAAGGGGAGATTATCCTGGTGACCGACGCCAGCAATGTGGGCGGTGGTGGAACGTTGTTCCAATGGCAAGCACTACAGAAGGAGGAGTTCGACTCGGCCATTTCCCAATGGGGGACGGAAGGTCTCAACCCAGATGGAACCCTCAAGCACAGCTACCCGGACGACAAGTGGGTCCTAGTACCTCTGGGCCACTGGAACTGGAAGTGGAACCAGGCCAGCGGGAACTACTCCACCTTTGAGCAGGACCTGCTCGCGGGTATGCTGGTGCTATCCTCACAAGCACGACTATTGGGGAGGAAACCTCTGGTCTGGCTGTGCGACCAAGAACCAGTCCGCAGTTTGCAGAAGGGCCCCCCACCTGAGAAGGCCAAGCTACGGCGCTGGTGGACCTACCTCAGTCAACTACGGCTGACGGTATACCATATCCAGGGAGTGAAGAACAAGTGTGCAGACTACATCAGCCGCAACAACTTCGACGCCCTGATTGGTGCCCGGTCTGAAGCGCTGGCTAAGGAGGCGTTCAGCCGTATGGACGTCCACTTGGACCTCAACATGACGATGATACGCCCCGTGGATGGAGGGGTTCCAGGCGTTTCTCCAGGCGCTTGTAGATATCCTCAAACTCCTCCAGGTACTCCGATTGTTGGAGTCCTGGTCAACCAAGATCAGTGGAAGAGGGACAAGAGCTACCTCTGGCACGATGACTGCATCGTGGTGACTAGTGACAGAGTCCCAGCGCTGCCGAAGTGGACCCATGAGTCCAGCGGTCATGTGGGTGCTGACCATCCCCTGAGGCTGTTCAAGCAGTGGTTCCACACTACCTGGACTGACGACCAACTGCGGAAAACCCTCCAGCCTATCGTGGACAAGTGCCCGTGCGGGTCCTGTAAACCAGGGGATATCAGGGACAGAGGTCTCTACTCGACCCTGCCCATCTCTCAATGTGCTAACAGTGTTCTATACGTGGACTACACGGAGATGCCGAAGTTTGGGGGCTATGACTTCGCCCTCGTGGTAACCTGTGGGTTGACCAGGTTTACCCGGGTGTTCCCATGTACCAAGCACATTACCGGGGAGGAGACTATCAAGATACTCCTGGAGGAGTGGTTCTGTGTCTATGGGGCGCCAAAGGAGATCAACTCCGATGAGGACGTACGAGTACGCTCAGATACTGGCTGGTACAAGAGGGTCCTGAGATCCCTCAATGTCCAGGTGTCTACGGGGATTCCCTACTCTCACACCAGGAACCCCCTTTGTGAGCGACAGATCCGTGTCCTCAAGGAGAATGTACGGATATGGTGCAAAACTGAACGCACCAGAGACTGGGTGAGACTACTCCCCGTCATATCCTTGATGATGAACTCCCAAGAGAGTTCAGCTACTGGCTACTCGCCCCATGAGCTATTCCTAGGGCGCATGGCATGGTTCCTACATGCCCCCTATCCAGAGGACACCCATTCTTCTGTGGGTGAATGGGTCCAAGAGCAACAAGCGAAGGTGGACAAGGCCAAGGCTATGCTCCAGAGAGTGAGGGAGCGTCAGTGGAACAAGAAGAACAAGCACCGAGTACCGGCCACCTACCAAGAGGGGGACTGGGTGCCTGGCCACGTTCTACCAGCGATGACCCATACTTCGGGGCTTACAAGATTCTATCAGTTGATGGCACGTGCATGCCAGTTACACGGCCCGTTTCATTCCACCCCCCTGCCCCGCTTTCTCTTCCCAGGCAAGTCAACCTGGCAGTTACCTCGAATAAACCAGTGGACGCCCCCAAACTAATTGGATACTGCCCCAGGGCAATGTACACTATTGACAGGCGGCCACCCACTTGGATTTATTCGCTGCGAAGAATTTCTGTTTGCGTCAGTGCACCACTCTGTCCTGCTTTCACCCCTCCTGCCCCCCCGGAAACCCCCTGAACACTGCCTCAGTGCATACCTATTTTTCACGGGTCACGTGCGACCGGCTGATCTGACTGCCCAGGCGAGCCAGCGGACATGGACGGGGTGCCGCCCCTTTTCGATTTTTTTTCCAGTGCACTAGCCCTGTGTGGCCAACTCGGCAGTAGGCCAGCGTCTACGTGACACCAGGAAGGGCAGGGCCACCTCTGAACCTGTCCAGTCCCTGCCTGGGCTGCCCCCCCCCCCTGATCCACAACTTTACCAGGTGGCCACTGACATCCTTCAGCCCCCCCTCCCCTGCGGTGCTGACCCACGCCGCCTTGCCCGTATTGTTCTGCATCACTGTAATACTGTCCTGGCAGCTGCCGGCCCACTGCGTGCCCCACATGTAGGTAGTACCCCCGGGTTTACCACACGGGCGACCATGAGTGGAGATGCCACCTCTGTTTACTTTTATCTTACACACGCATAGTTCAGCGGCGGAATGTCAGCTCACCGGCCCACCTCCTGACCTGTGACCTGGGGATGCGGGTCACTCGTTGTATATTGGGCTGGCCTCCTGAGAACTTTCTGCGAGCTGTCTCAAACTCTGTTTTCAAAAAAACAAAAAAAAAGTTTCTATCAGTGGATGGACACCGTATCACCGTGCGGTGTTCTCTCCATCTAGGGGGGACCCTGGTGTGCGCTGCTCAACAGCTGAAGCGCTACCATGATCCTGAAGACCTTTGTGGGGAGGAGTGGGAGCTGAACGACGAGGAAATCACCGCCCCCCACGTACAAGGGGCTGCCAGCCCTATGGAAATTGAAGGGGGACTCCCCGACATGAACGCCGAGGAGATGGCTAAGGAGGGCTTCTACCTGCTGAAGTCTGTCCTAGGCCACCGCTATCGCCAGGGTTGGCGCTTCCTCACCCTCTGGCAAGGGTTTGGAGTCGAAGAGGCCACCTGGGAGCCCTTCTCTGCGTTTGTTCTATCTGAGGGACGCCTAAACTCAGTTCTGGTTGACTACTTGACCCAGAACAACCTTGGTGAGTTGCTGAGGCTCGCTGAGACGCTTGCCTCCAAGACTAAAGCTAGGGACTGAACCTTACCTTACCCCTAAGTGTGCTACTTATGTCTGTGTGTGTCTCACTTCTCTCCCGGGCGTGGCTCCCAGAGACCGGGCTTTGCTGGTGTTGGACCGAAGGTCCTAGTCAGGTACTGGTACCACTCCTATGGCGCCCAATTTCTGTGCTGGCGCCTATCCTTGGGGGAAGACGGCAAAAGCCCTACCTACTACAGGGGAGGGGTGGCCAAGTGTGCTAAGGGCATTCAAAACGCCCATTTCTGCTAAAGGCCAAAAGCTAACGCACCCCCCTGCGCACGACGAAAAGCACGCGGGACAGGAGACACCACTACACTACACACCCTACCTACAGTGGCACCATCCTGGTGGGCGAGAACTTCTGCAACTGGCTCAAGCCCCCACTCAGGACTACCACTCCTACGCGCACACTCTACTGGGTGTGTTTGAAGATCACGTCGTGGGCCCTAATGACCCTCCTCCGAAGAAGACAAGAGAACACAGCGCTGCTAAGCAACTGTGGCCTAACAGGGGACGCCACAACGCGTTTCCTCTGCTAGGGCTTGGAGGGAAGAGGTGCTCTTGTTGCGTGCACAGCGTGGATGTCGATGGAGTCGAACTGCCCTCGCCACTCCTGGCGGAGGTGCAGTCAATTTTTTTTGTGATCAGCGCCCTTGTTTAGCAGGGCTAGAAAGAAATGGTATGCTGCTGCACCAATCACCCTACCTGCCCACCTGTAAAGCAAAGGCAAATGAAGGGGTGTTTGCGGCGGAGGAACCAAACCACACTCCACGTATTATACACTTCTCAGTTTGACCTATAATACACTGTCCGCAAACACGCCCTGTCAAGCAAGCAAGCGTTAAGAGACTCCTCGGGTTCTCTTAAAGAACGTACCGAGGAGCCCCTGGGTAACCTAAACGAGGTTTACCGTGCGCATTTCGCGTGGCTTACCCTTTAATGCGTGAGTGAATGCACGAGCATGCACGAGTGGACGAGGTGTGTTTGGCACACCTACCAGTCTGACCGACAATCACGAACTCTACCAGGGGGTGGGCCCACCTGGGCTTACCTACCTTAGCTACCGCTCGAGAGAGAGAGCAAGTGGGCACGTGAAACGAGGCACAAGCGAAAAACGTCGCTATGCACTTGCGTGTATGTCTAATCACCCTGATCTGACCTCTAATCATCTGCAATATTTGTAATCTAGCACTCAATCGTTTGTTAGCGCCGCTACAAGACTCGTTCACGGAGACACGAGACGAGCAATGTGCATGCTGCATACGAGACGAGCACACCTGTGGCTTATACCTGATTCATTGAAGTCTTTTCGTTGATTTTCGAATTCTTGGATATTTGATTCTTCTATCAGTGTGGGTCGAATCTGTATGTTTATCCATTAATGTGTGTCCCGTCATTTTCTGAGTTACGTGAGACATACGCTTATAATCTCATTATTTCTGCATTTTCCGGCGCTTCGCTAGGAGCCGCTCCTGCGCGCCGCCTCTTTATGCGTAGGAATTTCTTGATTTAAAAAATTTGAGAGATGACTATAATTTTCATAAAAATGTGCTTTTTATGCACAATTGGATTCTGCTCAGGTGTGTTGTCGTAGAAACCTTCTACGCCATCATTTGACGGATTTAGGTGGTGTCGCTTCGCGTTTGCGTGGATTCGTCCATAATTCTCCCATTCCTGCCTCTGCAGATATCCTCGCGACAGCGTCGCTGAGTAGGCCGCTTTCCGGGACGTAAAGCAGCAGTCAGGAGACTGAGCAGAACCCAAGACCCCACCAAGGGGCAATTTAATCTCTTGACGCCTCCCTTCGCCCTAAGATCAGGACAGCAGGTCGCCAGCAGGTTTTAACAACCACAGCGGATGTCCATACAGAGTCTGGTGTTGGGTTAGTGTCGCGCTGCGTCTTGGAGGGAGGGATGCACATGCATATGTTTTTAGCATGCTGCCAAACTAACCCAACCAAGCCACAGGAACCCCGGCAGCGCCATGAGCGCTGAGCCTTCTGTAGGAAATGTCACGAACAAAGCAGCAAAAAGGCGCCAGCCATGGTGAGCGCCGATTTTTCTGTGTGAGGGAAACTCTAGATATTTCAAAGTAGATGTGGAAACCAAGGAAAGGCCAAGAAAAAATCCCTTTTTCCTGAACGAGGCGACAGTGGTGGCCACCACAGCACAGGGGGGAGTAAGAAAAAGTGCTTTTCCAATGCTTTGAGGCATACTCTAGTTGTATTGGAGGTGCTCCAGGCACACAGGCATTTCTATCTTAGTATTGGTCCAACCAAAAGTGGTGATAACACATTTTGACCTATGGAACTATACACCCAATCAGGATATGGAGTGGACCCCTTAATCCCCTATCATTGTGAAGCCATACATCTTTTCCTGAGTTGACTGAGAACTGACATATCCAGGGCAGAGCCTATGAATTTATCTATGTTTTCTCATGAATTCTTAGCTGACCTAGTGGTATGCACCCTAGGGGGCTGGGCACCTCTTTTTGAGAGGTCCTGGGTTCAATTCCCGGTCAGCCTAGGTAAGTAGGAAGATCCCATGGGACATGGCAGTGACCTCATCGCCACATGCCCTGCCACCTCAGCACATATGGGACCCAAAGCAAAGAGTCCACATCTCCTGAGATGGCACTATGGAGAGTGAGTGACCATGGGGCAGTTTTCCAACTCTTTTTCCAAAACAATTCAGCTATCTTTGTGAATATGCAATCAGATGTGCCTTGAGTTGCAGTTTCTGTGAATACTCTTTCATCTTTCACTGTTTACACTGCAGCCCTTCATGCTTTGAACCTGATTCTCCTCTACTTGCTTATCGCTGGCTTGGGCTATCCTGGATTGATTGTATTTCAGCAACCAAAACATTTTCATCTTCCAAAACCAGCAGCAGGAACCCCTACACAAGCAGCAAGCAGCTGGAGAGGCACAAACACAGTGTTGAAAGCACTATAAAACTTTCTCCTCATTTTGTGCTACCTCTCCGTGCAGCCGGAGGTCATTGACCTCCTGCTCTTCCTCCTCGCATGCGCCAGGCTGCGCATCGTCACCGCGCACGGGCTGATACAGCCCGTCCACATGCTGCGCAGCTTCCGGCAGGGCAACCCCGAAAGCCCCCTACTGTACGCGCTTCTCCTGGCGCCCCTACTCCGGGCCCAGGGGCACCGCCTGCGCCTGCCCGGGGAGGCCAAGAGGGGCCTCATCCAGGCCTACATAGACGATCTGCTGGTAGACGCCCACACGCTGCAGCACTTTGTTGAAGGCGTGGAGGCAGTGGCCGCGTACCTCGGGATGATTGGCATGGAGCTCACCCCCCGCAAATGCGCCATGGCGACTACAAAGGGGGTCCCTGGCCTACAGCTACGCCTCTGCCCCCACCTCGAAAACCCATGGCACTGGGTACTGGCAGCAGACCCCGGCCCCTACCTCGGACTCCAGCTGCAGCCGGACGGGGAGTTCCCCCTGCAGCGCAAACACCGGCTGCGCCTGGCGGCGGTGCACCACTGGTGGCTCAACACCCTCGCCCCGCCGAAAGTGGTGAAGGACGTCATTCTCGCGATCCTAGGGGGAGTGACACAATATGTCGCCCCCTTCATCGCCGACGACTCCGACACTGCGCGCCACCTGGACCACATCAAGGTCCAGGTCGCGAAGGACAGGGCGCGGTACCCTTTCGACGCCTCGCGGGACAGCCTGCAGGATGACTGGACCCTGGGGCTTACGCGGGTGCCGTCGCGGTGCCAGCAGGCGGCGGTGGCCCTCGTGGGCACACTCGTCCACCACTGCTCGGCCTCTGTGCGCGCTGAGGTCACCAGGATGTTCTGCGAAATCGCCGGCGCACACTGCATATGCCCCGAGGTGCACTACCCCGTCCCGGAGTTTGCAACCCTCGCAGGGGGAGACTGGGTCCACTGCGTACCCCGGGCCCTGGCCACTTTGGGGGTGGGGCTCTACAACCCCATCGCGTGCCCCAGGGCAGCCCACGTTCAGCTATGGTCCCCCCCAGGCGAAGTCCTCACGCTGCGCACCGCGGAGCTGCGGCACCGCGACATGTGCAGCATGACGGTGCCACACACGATGCCGTGGCATGGGCACCACGGGCCGCAACTCCCCTTCCCCGACAACGACCATCCGTGCCCAGCAGCGGTGAGGGAATGCCTCAAACAGTGCGCCGATGAGCACCTCCACTACTGCCGCCGCGATCAGGGATCCACCGAGCACCCTGGGTGGTGCGACGCCCTGGTCCACCTTTTCCACACCACCGGCACCCGGGACCCCCGCCTGAGGCTCGTCCACAACAAGAGGGCTAAGCAGGACGCCCACACTGGCCCGCTAGTGAACTCGGACGGCCTGCATCTCCACGTCCGGAGCTACCGCCGTCAGGGCAGCGTGTCCCCCCCCACGCAGGGGGCGGCATACCACCAGCCGGCGGCCCTCTTGTACATCCTCCGCGACGTATTCGCGGTTGGCGAGCACCAGGTACCAAACGCGGATGTGGCGTTGTCCGAGCCTCTGTCCCCACGGCCGCACGTGCCGACGCAAGTGTTCTTGGTGACTACGGACGACCAATGCGCCCGAGCGACGGAACAAGCGCAGCTCCGGGCTGAGTGGGTGATAGTGCAGATGGGGGCGGGCCAGCCCTGGCCCCTTGGACTCCCCCGCGGCACCACCCTGCTGGTGGCTACAGAGGTGCCACACGGCCAGCACATGGCGGTGCACACACTGGAGGACCAGCCTGAAGACCTGGGACACCTGGTGGTGCACCAGCGCGGAGGCTTGGCGTGGCTCTGGGAGCACATAACGGCGCTCCGGTCCTGGGCGAGCACGATCCCCGGGCCTGAGGTCCAGCTCCACGACCCCGGGCCACCGAGACGTGCGGTGGCACTCTGCCTACCTCAACGCGGGCTGGCTCAGCCTGGCAGAGTACTACTGGATCCCAGAGGCCTGGGGCCACACCTCCTCCGACGCGTCGGGGGTCGGACCCTGCAGGCACGCCACCAGTGTTGCTCTCGCCGCGTACCTCACCGGCACGTCTGCAGTTGCCATCTCAGGCACGGTGCCTGACGGGGAGGGGGTGGTCGCCTCCCTCCCCCTGCAGTAAGGCATCCACAGGCCGTGGATCCATAAGGTGGATGCCGAGGTCATCGTCCACCTTCTTGGACACGCGGAACGCGAGCAGGCCACAGGAGTCCCCGCGGGCGCGGCCAAGGCGGTCCACCAGATGCCCCTGCGATGGCTTCAGGACGAGCACCCGTTTTGGTTTGCCCGAGCCACCTCCCACCACAGCGACGCCTTGCTGCACAAGCCGGACTGGGCGGCGCCCTGGGACACCGTCCTGCAGAACACGCTCCCGGGTCCCAGCCACGCCCAGCTCATAATCGCCGGCCATGACGGCCACCTCGACCTGCGGCCCCCCACAATGCAGAGGCTCAGCACGGTCGCGCAGTGGGCACAGCTGAACCATGCGCAGACGCACCGGGGGAACACACTCCTGGGCGCGGCCCATGCCAAGGCCTACGTCTACGCCCGGGACCTCAGCCCGGCGGCCACCAACCGCCGGGCACTGCGGGCCAGAGACGCCCACACCCCGGTGCAGCGCAGGCTCCGCATCCGGAAGGAGCGGCTCTTTGGCGTCCCTATCCTCCCGCAGCCATGCCTCCTCTGCAATGGCCCGGACGTGACCCCAGTACACATGCATGTGGGCTGCGCCACTTCGCGGCCTTTCTGGCCCCACTACCGCCAGGCGGTGCAGGAGGCGGCCGGCCACCTCCCGCCCGGGGACAAGGCTCTATGGGTGGCTTCATGGCGCTCCGCGGGTGCCCGAGGCGGCAGGAGCGCAGCTCCGCGCGATCGCTTGCTACGACCCGCCAGGACGGACCTCCGTGGACGATTTTCTCCACCACATGCTCCAGCTAGGAGACTTCGTGTGGGAGCTCCGCAATCACCGACTGGAGCAACTCCTCCGCAAGCCCCTAAGCGCGGCGGCCCGGGTGCAACGATGGCTCACCGCAACGAAGGGGGATTGCTCCCCCCGCCCCCGCGCCCTGGCAAGGGCTTCGTGGCCTCCCTCCGCATCGTGAACGGCACCCTAGAATGTCCACCGCAAGAGACACCCACCCGTACCGGGACCTGCCGGGGAGTCGGTCGAAGCACCTGCAGGACGCCCTCTTCCCGCCCTGGATCATCAGGCACGGCTCCATGACCGCGTGGGGGGTCCGCATAGTAAGCGCGGAGTGTGCGCTCAAATCAGGCCGGTGGTGTGCCGCCAGACGAGCGCCGGGGATCCCCGCGCAGCGGTACACCGCCGTCCCGCTCGAAGGGGTGGGGGCCGCACACCCAGCAAAGGCCCACCATGATCTGCAGGGCGGGCCCCCATCACCCGTGGAACGCAGCGGCCGAGGGGTGGCTACAGGCGGCCCCGGAGCCACACTTGGGGTGGAGAGGGTGGAGGGGAGGAGGGCACGCTCATCTGAGCGCCCCTTCCCCCCCGCCTCGTACTCCACACCGCCAACGTGCTCCGAGCCACAGAGATAGACACATGGGGACGCCACGCGGCCACCGTCCGGTGGCTCCCCCCGGAAGGTGGGGCCACCCGGCTCACCGTGCCGAATTTCAGAGACGGGGGACCTACGTACGACGACGCCCTGTCCCGGCTGGGCGACAATCGCGGGCCCCTGCTCCTCATGCTCCCCACCGACCTTGCAGCCGCGCTACGCCGGGAGTTGGACAGCTGCGAAGGACTGAGGGTAAAGTCAAAGGCCATCGCGGACGGCATCCTACTGGCCCTCCTCCACCAGAACTTCGCGAACAGGTGCCAGTGGGGCGCCCTTGTGCTCCACCTCGCCTGGCACCACACGTATATGACGAACCCCCCCTGGGGGCACCCGCGCCCGGCGCGGCATGACCTCATCGCAGCCTTCCAGACACACTGGATACTCCTCAACGACACGTGGCCGAGGGTCCGGTAGAAGACGCTCGCCAGGGACTACTGACGCCTCGTTCGCGCCCGCCTGCTGGAGCTCCCGGACTCCCTTCGCCAACGGTGGGACGACCTCTGGCTCCGCCGTCCCGGCCCCTGGTCGCCGACCTCCCACCTCCCACACACCTGCCACCCCTGCGGAGAATTCGACGCGGTGTCCTCCGCCGCGCCGATGGGCCCAAACAGATGCGCGAGGTGCTCCCAGGTGGCCGCGTGCCCCTGGCCCGAACCACCCGCGGACCCTCGCAGGCACACGGAAGAGGAGGTGTTACACCGGCGCATCGGGGACATGCAGACCCCCTCGCAAGGCCACGCGGGCCCCGCGGGTGCCGCCCTCCTGTGGATCCACGTGCACCTGCGGGACCCCACGTCCGTGGCGCACCTGTCCCACGTATTTGCGCCCTGACCCTCACCCGACGCCGCGCTTTGCAGAGCCCACAGCACCATGCCTCGGCGAAGGGGGAACGGGCTGGAGCACGCCAGGGCCCGCCGCCGAGCGCAGGAGGCGACCGTCCGGAGCCCGGTGGCGGACGCGGTGACGGAGGTGCACGGGGCGCATGCTGCCGGACAGCACGACCTGGCGGGCAGCACGAGGACTTTCCTTGGCGAGGCCGCACTTCTGGCTGTCCGCGCCCTGAACTGGGCGGGGGCTCCTACGCTACTCCCAGCGATGCACCGGATCGTGAACGCCGTCCGGCCGGGGCTCATAGGCCATGAGGCGGCCCTGTACGGGTACTGGATGGAGTGGCGCACGTCCACCCGGTCAGGCCGGCCCCTGTCCATGGGGGACACCCTGCGGGTGACAGGCCAAGGTCAGCCACTTGCCACCACAGCAGCGCCCCAGCCCTGCTGCACGCCCTGACGACGCGCTGCCCCGGAGACGCGGCCCCGTACCTAAACCAGGCGCGGGCCACGTACCCGGGAGGAATGTCCGAACTGGATGCGGCGCTCCACCTTCTACATCCACCGGACGAGGATCTGAAAGTGGGCAAATCACGGTATTCGTGGAAGGCGGTGGCGAGACGCCCACTCGCCCCCGCCCAACCAACCTGGTGTACGACGCCACCAGGCCGACCCCCCCGTACGCCGTTGTGTGCGATGCGTTCCCCAGGGAGCCCAACTGGTGTCCCACCCTCCCACCGGCCACGCACGCTCCCCGCCGCTGGGCCAGCCTGCACCTGTCCCCTCGCCTCTCCAGGACCAGGGGTGCCAACCACAGACGGCAGGTCCTCTGGCAAGAGCGCCCGGGCACCTTCCTCCTCCTCCTCGTCGTCGGGACCCGCGGGGACCCGGAGCGGGTCCTGGGGATCACCCCTGGCCACCTCTACGGGGCAACGCCCGTGCCCTGCCACCCCCTCCTGGCGCCCGAGGCGCGGGACCGGGTGCACGCCTTCCTGCGGAAACAGGGGGTCAGCGCTGTTACGGGAGTCCACCTTGTGCGGCTCCCCTCGGCATCGCCCGACGACCCCCGGGGCCCAGGGCCCTGAGCTCCGCTCCAGACTGGGAGCTGTGGCCCGACGTGTGGGCTGCGTGGCTCGCCCGCCTCCCGCCCCAGTGTCGATGGATGACCACCGGCCCCTGCCCACACGGAACCAACAAGCACTACAAGGCACTGCCCACGGCGCACCGCTGATGCACTAGGAGGTAGTGGAACAGACACGCCTGCCGCCTCACATGCCTACCAGCATGACAGTCATGTCGGACTGCGATGTCTCCCCCCAGCGGGACAACCGCCACCACCGCCGGTCCCGCTCCTGCTCCCCCGTCTCCCTAGGATGCGCGGGGGAGACCCTCGCGGAGCGCGAGTAGTGGCGGCTGGCGGAGGCCGCGGTGCCGGTCGGGCCACAGGCAGGGAGGCTGAGGCGGCCCCTGCCGACCCCAAGCCGCCGGCCCAGGAGCCCGTGCCAGCCGAGAAGGCCGCCCCCGACGCTCAGGCCGCGGCCCCTGGCGCACCGCCCCTGGACGCGGCCCCGGCAAGCCGCGCCCCGGCCCCGGCCGGCCACGCTGCAGCCTCCGGCACGCCGCCGGCGAAGGGAACGAGCCCAGCGCGGGCCCCGAGCGCCTCGCCGGGGGCCGCCGCAGCCGCAGCAGAGCGCAGGGAGGGCGCCAATTACCACGCCCACACCAAGCAAAGGCACAACAACACGAGCCCCCCCAAGCCGTACCCGCCAAAGGACGCCTTCCCCAAGGGTAGGCCGCGGCCCGTCCGCCCCCTGGCGCTCATGCGTACGCCGCCGGACATCAACGCTGCCGCAGCAGCAGCGGCAGCAGGACGCCCGGCGCGTGATACGGGAGGGTGGGGTCGGTACGCGGGCGGGGCAGGATACCGGCGACAGGAGCGCGGAGCGGGGAATGGGAGGCGACAGGGGGAGCACCCAAGGGCAAACGCAGAGGACAGGCCAGGGCACACGCGGCAAGGAGTGAGGGCAAGGGCACAGGCAAGGCACCAAGGCCAGCTGCAACGGAGGAGGGTAGGCACACGGGGCAGGGCAGAGCGCGAGCAGCGGACGACAAGACGCGGGACACTGCGCAGGGAAAGGGCAAGGGCACGGGAGGCGCACGGGTGCGAACAGCAGTGCCCGAGGACGCACACAAGGTTGTGAGCAGGGCGTCAAAGCCGGCGGCATCAGGGCGCACAGAGCGGGGCGGGGCGCGGTCGGCGGACGAGGACACAGCCAAGGGCGCAGGCAAGAACGCAGGAAGGACACAGGCATCGGCTGTGCGGGCAAAGACGCGGCTGACAGAGGTCGGGACCCGCGGCACGGGCCAGAGGGCAAGGGGGGAGGAGTGCATCTGAGCCCGGGGTTGGGGGCCGGGAGGGGACCCGAGGGCAAGGGGGGGAAGGGCGACAAAGGCCTACGGGGACAGGCAGGGCGGGGCGTAGGGGCCAAGCGGGATGGGCAGGGCGTAGGGAGAGGGACAGGGAGCGGGCCATCCCCGCAGCCGGACGTTCAGCCGGTGCGGTGCATCCCCCCCGGCATCCAACAGATGCCAGCGCACCACGCCCACCACCACACCACCACCACGCCCACCTCTACAACATCCACCCCGACGCGGGGGACCTCGTCCCCCCCTAACCCCCCCGACTCCAATATCAGTCGGCTTCCCGGCCGCACGGCGGCGCCCCGCGCGGCCCCGCCCCTGCGGCCCCAAAGCCGAGGGCGGAGCCAGCGCGGATGGCAGCTGCCGCGGCGGCGAGGGGGCATGGCGTGGCGCCGGCGCCGTGGGCGCAGGAGCCGCAGGCGGAGCCGGCACGGGGGGCAGAGGGGGCCCGGGGCGATTTGGCCCGGGACTGGGACACGATCCCGGACCTCATGGGGGGCGAGGCCTTCCCCCTGGTGATGGAGGTGTACGGGTGGCTGGGCTGGGCCTCCTCGGGGACCACCAGAGGGATGAGGAACCGGCCCTTCAATGCTTTGCTCCTCCGGAGAGATGGGGGGAACCGAGAGGTCCCCCCAGGGAGGTGGATGGCCCAGGAGGACCATGAAAGGGTCCTCTGGGCCGTGATTCGGGCGAGGTGGCCCGACAGGGAGCCAACGTGGCTGGCGTTCCTGGAGGGGGGGGCGGTGCTCCGCATCACGGACGCGGAGGCCAACAACTGACTCCCCCGGGCCCTGCACACTGCCCTCACCCACTGGGGCTACCGCCGGATGAACCCGGCGCCGCCGCAGCCCCAGCCCCCAAAACAAGCGGCGGCGCAGGTGACGGCCGCGCCCGGCGGCGATGGTCCCGGGCAGCGGGCACAAGGGGGTTGTAAAGGACCAGCGACGCAGGACAACCTACCGGCAGGCCCGGGCCCCCCGAACCAGAGCGCACCCCCCCCCCCCCCCCGCAGTCCGCGCAACGCGGGGACACGTGCCGCCCCCGGTAGGGGAGAGGGCGGGAGCCACGAGCGCGCGGGTTCGCGCGGCGCGGGGACCCGACTGACCCGCAGACCCCTAATCACTAACTGCTGACCCAGACCGCCACCCCCAGCACCCGCCGCCCCCCCCCCCCCCGCCGGTACCACGCGGCGAGGCGACAGCAGCGAGGGGAGCGGTGGGCCCGAGGGTGAGGCTCCGCACAACAGCCTAGCGCCCGGAGGGTGGAGGGGAGCAGGAGGGGATTGCGCCCCCCCCCGCTGCCGACACCACCAGGCCACCCCCCCCGCAGCCACCAGAGAGCGGCACCAGGGGACAGGGGCGGACAAAGGTGAGCCCCCCCCCCTCCCCTCCCCCTCCCCCCTCTCCCCCCCGAACCCACGGCCAGGCGGAGGCCAGCCAGGGAAACGGCGGCCCTGCACCCCCCCCGCCGGGCCCGGGGGGAGTGCGCCCCCAGAAGAGGGCTGCTACACCCAGGAAGGGGTGTCACTGCCGCGGTACGCGCTGCTGTATGCCGCATGCCCCAAGTCACCCGCCCGCCCACTCCCGCAGTACCCGCAGCAGGCCAGCAGCCCTGCGCCGGCGCGCAAGGGGACCCCCTGAGCCACACCTGGACGGCGGCACGCGGACATGAGCCGGAGCAGTGTGGGGGGCAGGGCGATGACAAGGCGGCCCGCCTTGGTGCCCGCCCAGGGGGGGGAGGAGAGACGGACCGAGGCAGAGCTACCCGCCTGCCCCCCGCCCCACGGGCCCCCCTGGCCGAGCCCCCGATGAGGGGCGGCGCACGGACCATCCCCCCCCGCCGCCAGACTGACCCGCCAGCGGCTGGCCAGACCACGCTCGGCGCCTGGGGCTGCCAAACAGCCCGGGCCGAGCATGCGGCAGGGATGGATGCACGGGGCCACGCCGCCAGCCATGAGGGCGGGTCAAGGCCGGGGGCCACAGGCCACCCCCTCCCCCCTCTCCCCCCACTCTCCCCCCTCCGTCCCGCGGGATGCCGGAGACGGGCGACGGGGGCGCCGGCCCTCTACCCCCCCAAGGCCAGGGGAAGCCCCCCCCCCCCCGGGGAGAGCTGCGGCACCCGGGGGGGGAACGCCGCTAACGCAGTACGCCACACTCCCCCACGCCGCCACCCGCCTGCTCCCATAGAAACCACAACAGGCAGGCGGACCCGCGCCAGCACACAAGGGCGCCACGCGGACCACACCCGGAGCCAACACACGAACACGATCCGGAATAGTATGGAGGCCACGCCCTCCATGAACTGAGCCACGCCAGTAACACCCGCTTTGGTGCCTGCCCAGGGAAGGCAGAGGGCTGGACCGAGGTAGAGCGACCCTCAGGGGGCCCCCGGTCACGCCCCCGGGGAGGACGGCACGCAGCCCCCCCCCTTCCCCCCGGCGCCAGACCGCCCCAGACGCACGGACCCGCCCGTCAGGGGGCATACGGCCCAAAGCCAGGCATGGGGGGAACAGGACCGCCCCCCCCCCAAGCAAGCCAGACAGCGCACCAGACCGAGGCAGGAAACGCGGAGGGGCCCGGGCCACATGGAACGGCCCTACCGGCGCCCTGCACCGGAACCATGCGAGGTGCACGCGCCACGCCGACCCGGGTGGGGGGGGAGGGCGCAGACGCCGCGAGAGCGCGAGCGCACACACACGCAAAGGACACGCGGGAAATACCAGAAGGGCAACTGGACGAACCCCGCGGAACGCACAAACCGCATGGAATGGCGTACAAGCGGACAAGGGTAAGGGACATCCGGACAAACGAGCCTACACACGCAGTGGGGGGAACGCGGGGCAGGAGGGGGGGGACAGAAAAGACACAAAACCCGGCACCGGCCCCAGCCCCCCAGACCTACCGCGAGCGCCGCGCACACACAAGCAGGGCACTGCACTCGCCAAGGCAGTAGTGGCGCACCGAGCCACGCACCAGCCCTGCGGCTAGGCAGCCTCCGCGCGAGCCCAAGGAGGTCCCACTGGCGACAAACCAGTAGCACGGGCCCGGCGGCGCCGGCACCCCGGGCGACCACGCATTAGGGGAGCGACGCAGTGGGTAAGCGCCTGTGGCTACAGTTGCTAAGTGATGCACTGACCGGGGAGTGGCGAAAAGGGGAAGCCGGGGAGGGACAGGGCTCCGAGCCCCGTGAACCCGGGGGACTTCGCCACCAGGCAGGAGTTGTGTCATGGAGGGCCCCCCACTAGGTCCCGGTGGGGAGGATATCACCTGGCCCGACCAGGTGGCACCCCGGAGCCGAAAGGCGTCTAGCTCCCGAAGCTTCAAACCTCCAACCTCAAACCTTCATTTTTCTGAGCTCTGGGGGCTTTGGAGCCCATACGACGTTGCGCAACGAGTGTTGCCGCCATCCGCACTGCAAATGTGTGTCTGATCTGGTCTTCTGGTATACTCAGGGATCCAGATCATGGGTGAGTGTGTGTGATTTGCTGGCCTACGAGCACGTTTCTCCCTCACTCCCCCTAGCGACACCTGATCCTGACCGGGGCATGATTTGGTGCTCCTCAAAGAGTGTGTTTACATGCCTTTTGACCTGTGCTATATCATTGCCCTGCCCTCCAGGATTTGTGTCATCCCCTGCGTTTTTGTTTTTTGCTCTAGAACACTGTTTTGACCTGTTTTCTCGTACATCATACCTCAGCCACTCCTGAGGCTGTGAATCACTCTGAGCATACATGCCTACACGCTCCTGCTTGACCACTACAGAGCCACAGATGGTCCCCATAAGGGACTCCAATCAACATACGGAGGCAACCACCATCGCTGTGTACATTACATTACATATGGTCCGGTTGGACCAGTATTTACATACGAGTTGTGCTTGTGATACCATGTGTCCGTGATTGTGCTTGTGGCTGAGATCCCAAAGGCGCCAGGCTGAGAGCCCAGTTTCCTGAAGTAAACTCCCAGCAGTCCGCCACTGTCAGTCCCAGTGTGAGCCTACAAACTTGCCTCCGCAGTCAGGTGACCTTCAGTGTCCTGACCTCGGTCAGTCTGCCTTGAAAACTGGTGGTGTGAGGAGTTGTTGATGGGGAGAGCGAGAAGACGGCTTTGATGCGCGATCCCTTATGGAGGAGCTCGTGCCGCTTCACCACTCACGACTTGCGTAGTGGATATGGACATGGTGCGCACTTGGAAACACCGGTGGGGACTCTCCCCGAGCCTGCGGCCTTGGGAAGCCTGGACCGTCCTGATGAAAGTCTGTGGTCGCTCTCGACCTGTGGGATCACCTCGGTCGTCGTGTGACGCCTATGTTCGCCGTGTATGCCACTGCCACTGTGCTGGTGACCGTTGCAGCTGTCACCCGGTGTGCCTGGTATGGGTTAAGGGGTCCTTTGGATGCCGAACAATCACCGCCAGGACCTGGGACTTGATACTTTATACGTTACCAGCTTTTACGTCCATTTACAGGGGATACTTGTCGGTTTTTGGGAATCTCATCTATCTGTGCGGAATTATTCCCGTTTGTTTGCCAAATTGGAGCCATGTGGTGATCCTGACCCCAGTGGGGGCCTGGGGAGGCAATCCCCCGTCAAAAGGTGTCCTGGGTACCCGCCCCATGCTATGGTGTGATCAAGCCGCCCGATGGTTTGCTCTAAGGAGGGGGGTGAAGCGGTACCCAGGGCCCCATGGCCTATAAGGCAAATATCTGTCTGTTGCCGTCACGCATTCCTATTCTCCGTCCTGCTTGTGGGGACATGTTTCCTCCAGCCCATTGGAAACCGGCGAGGGGCTGATCCTGTCCCTAACCTTCCCAATCGATTAGGTCGATCAGGAATTTTTATAACTTCAATGTAATGATCAAATCTTGCGGGAAATCGATTATTCTGACCCAATTTCTCGCCGACGTGAAAATGTTGCTTGTTGTCGCCTGCGCGCGTGATGGCGGTGTGTTTCCGTGGCGAGGTTTTTTTTGACTTCTTCTCCTGTACCTGGAAGTGATGAGATGGATCTGTAGTATGTTTCATGTACTTCCATCTGGTGTGCTCACCAGAATGTTTCGCTCTAGCATCAGGGAAAAAATCTACCCGCAAGCTTTTCCGTCAAGGGACTGAACTCATGGTTCTCATAGACCATGAGTTCGTAGGGAACTCTACATTTCCCCCCTTTGCCTTCCTTTCATGCCCCTTTCACATGGTCTTATTGCCTCCTTTGGAGAAGCGGCTTATAGGGGTGTTTTGGGACACACATGGGTGCGAAAAGCCCAAGTCAAAACTGTGCGCAAACGCTAACTTGATGTACTTATGAGCATGAATGTAAAAAAAAAACCATGATGCTCACAAGACCAATAGCCCTAGGCAATTTTTGATTTTGGAGCCAACTCAACGATGGCACCACGCACGTCAACGCGTGCCAAAACATGGCGGGCTTGAGAGGAGGACCTTTGCTCTAAAAATCTGGGCAAAATGGCCGTGGTGCCAAGGCTCGTTCTTGAAGCCAAGGGACATATGAGCCTCGAACCAAGGCAATATGAAAACTAGAGAGCACAAAAAACATCGTGTATCGTTTGTTTGATTTTTCCAAGCCTATCTACTATTTTTCATTCTATTGCCTTGGGGGCACGCGCGCCAAACCTTGCTTTTGCACACGTGCCCATATGCATCCATGATTGACTTGGGATCCAAGGATGGACTTGAACCATAGTAAGTATGTTTCTAAACACTTACTATGGGTCCTTCAATTTGGGTATATGCCTTATTATATGGGCCTTCGTGTCCCATGGATATATATGTCCCACCTTTTGCATTTTGGCCATATTTCCAATTTTTTGTGTGCTCCAAGGGCCGAAGTGCGAAAAATGGTTTTCTCGTGCCTCAGACCCGAACTAATGTTGATAACGGGACTTAAGGCTCTCGATTGCTTCCATGCAAAAGCCTAACGTCCATCTCCCTTGGTAACCGGAGATACAATTTTTGGAGTAAACACTTTGGGACTACTAACCCTCTTTTTGGCAATAATGGCACCAAACCCCATCGCCCCCTTAATGTTCGCCCCCGGGTTGTGTGCACCCGTTGTCCAAGGTTAAGGGCAATTTGGAAGGGGGACATAACCCCGGCTCGAATAGGGTGTATCCCCTTGTGTCCTCTCCTTGAGAAGAGAGAGCAATGGGGGCTTCAATACGGGGTATGCTGCCACTTGCCATTTTTTGTGTACCATTTTTCAGCCACGGGGAAAAATCGTTAGAGGCAACCTCGAGCGTTGACATGGGACATATATTCGGACTAAGTCCCATATGTCTATAGCAACGTTGGTTAGATTATTGCTCGCCATGACCATCGAGATATGGAAGCCCGTTTCCACCTACATTTCACTGTTTTTGCCATTTTAGCCCACATTCGGAATACCATATCCACATGGGGCAAGGGACGTGGCCGGGAAGGAGTGGCCATTCTTTTAGCACATGACCAAGGATCAATCGCTCTAGAGTTTTGTATTTGCTACTCCGGCCTAGATGGAGTTTTGCAACTTAGGGTGCCTGCCACATTCCCAAATTGTGCCTTTCTTGCTGCTTTCTGCCCCGTTGTGTGACCATCCCCTCGGGAAACAGCAAGCAGCCAAGGTGACAGCAAGCCAAAGCCGGATGCAAGGGGCCAAAGTGGGTCATGGATCAGAGCTTGGCTTGAGGAGATCGCCACAAAAGCCAACCCTGGTTGGCCATCTGAGATGGCAGATTTTGCCCATTTCGGCATCCTGACCCCGTGAGGCGGCCCCGTGGCGCCAAGATGCCGGGGAAACTGGGGGAACCAAGTTGCACAGTCCCTCTGTGGAGATGATACTGAAACTGTTCAGGGGTGGCTGCTTCGCCCCTGCTGTCGTATGGCCCTGCCAAGGGGTCAGTTTTGGACTTTTTGGAGCCAGAGTCAGGATGGGCTGAAACAGCCCATTTTCAGCCGCCAACTCCTAGGGGATCATGGCAGGGCCTCATCTCCTACTGAGAGGGGAGTTGGGAGCCACTGACCGTTGGCTTTGGAACCTATTTGTTCACGGGAATGTACCCGTGGCTGGTCCGGATACATCTTAATTTGGTTGTGATCTAGGGTCCAGTTTGCACCGTCATTTATAAGCTGACCCTTCGTCACAAAACTGATTTCACTTCTTCTTCAGAACTTTTTTCACTGATTTCACTTCCTTCTAACTTGCCACCTTGGACATAAATTTCTATCTTATAAGTGTTCCCCACAGCGGAATTGCGCATTAGCACAACCGGGATGGCACCTCTTGTCACCCCATTCTTTTTCACTGCTTGCACTCATTCTGCTTCTTTTCAAAACTTTTTTCACTGATTTCACTTCATTGTAACAGGCCACCTTGGACATAAATTATTATCGTGTAAGTGTTCCCCACAGCCAAATTGCGCATTAGCACAACCGGGATGGCAACTCTTGGCAGCCAACTTTTTTTCACAACTTTTTCACTGTTTTTACTTAATGCCTTTATCCTTCTAACGTGCAATCATTATTTACCAATACCATTCTCAATGCGTTTTTGACCTTTCGGGGAGCACCCTAGTACCCAAACCTCTAGACGGAAGCTGATTTCACTTACAGAAACCAAACAGAAGTGATGTTTGCGCAAAATCCACGGCGTTTGGTTGCATGCACGACACCGAGGCACATGTAAGCAAAGAAACGAAGTTGTATTGCAATCATTATTTACCCATTCCATTCTCAATGCGTTTTTGACCTTCCGGGGAGCACACTAGTACCCAAAACTCTACACGGAAGCTGATTTCAGTTACAAAAACCAAGAATAAGTGAAACCTCCACGTAGACTGGTTGAATGCACGACACCAAGGCACGTCTAAGCAAGGAAACGAAGTTCAATTGATTACCCATACCATTCTCAATGGGGTTTTAACCTTTCGGGCAGCACTAGTACCCAAACCTCTAGACGGCAGCTGCGGCACCGTATTTTTTTCCATTTGGACGGCTTTAGTGATTAGTGATCTAACACTATTAGCATCACAGAAAAATTTGGGACAAAGCTGACGTAGAATCTGCGGACGCTGCGAAAGCGGCAGCCAGAAGCAAAATCAGCGTAGTCAGCGGCAGCGCGATCAGTGGTACCAGTTTTGTGACGCACGGTCAGCTTAAGGATGACGGTGTGGGCAGGTCCGTGGGTTTTGTTTGAACCCACGTATCTGAGTGCAACTGAGGAGGTGGGACCCTGGGATGGGATTTGGTAGGGAACTGAGTGTTTTTTGCCCCGAACTGCTCTTATCCGAGTCCATGGCTTAATTCACGTGTGTACATACCCTGATGTTTTTTTTGTATGTACCGTTGTTTTGTTTCAGAGTAGCAAGCATCCTAGAACGCCTTTTTGGATGAGGATACCCCTGTGAGCGCAGTGCTTTGCCCGCATGCTTGCTTGCCTGTCTGCCGCAGCGTCCTGTGGCCAGGCAACGCCACGCGACCGCGTCAGAACGACAAACACAAACCCTCACACGCCGAAACTAGAAACCGGACACGGCCTGCATCCTCGACTACATCTACTCCTACCTCCAACAAGGGCAACAAGAAGAAGGACTCATAGCTGTGCCTCCCCGCGCATCATCTCCAAAGGGGTAGGGGTATACGCCAGCCCCATCCTGCAGCCCACAACTCTGGTGGCCCAACTCACCACAGGCCTCGTCATATCTGCCTACCTGCCCATGAACCCATGCCACCTCCCACAGCCATCACCAGGGAACCTCATCTTCTTCACCGACACCTCAGAGGTCCCCCGTCACACCCATCACAGGGGGAGCCAGCCTGCAACTAACCCACGCCGAGGGACAGTACCACATGCACCACCACACAGGCCACACCACCAACGGGGCCTCCTCACATGGCGGACTTGGGGCCTTGGCAGGCGCCATCACCAGACTTGCAGCTACGCTACCCTGCTGACCTACCACATGTGGTCCGAGTCTGGTTCTTGCTGGACACCACTGTTGACACACACCTACTCCTCTGCATAGCAGGAAAACTGCTCCACAAGGACACCGCGATCAACCTCGGCACCAAAGCAATGATGCTCTGGAAAGCCCTCAGCAGCCCCCCCCCGTACATCCAGCTCAAAGACGTGAAGCAGGAGGCCCACAGGCACCAATATGGGAACGGTAAAGTCAACATCCAGGCAGTGCACCAACGTACCGCGCACCTACCGGCCCTCCAAATTCCAGACCTGGATTGCAATCATACACACCTCCCGCACCCATCCCCCAAGCCAAAAGCCCATCAGACCCGAACTGAGTACCAGAAGACGCCCCCTAGACCTCAAACGACAAAGCCTACCACTACCCCGACCCCGTCCAGCACCTCCCCCGGTTACTTGGCGATGTGGACAGCCGACCTGGGGGGTCTAAGTGCATGCAGGTAGGGCACCCGTCCTCCCGAGAAAATTTCAGTGAAACTGTTTCTTTGCGGCAATGTTGTACTACTTGGGCAAAGCCATGTAAGCTGGGGTTCCTAGGTGTATGGTTGAAAGCAAGGATCCAATTTTTAGTGTCTTTTGTCATCTTAAAACTCTCAACAATCTCATTCATGGGGACTTGGCGAAAAAACACCTAGTGGATCCTGCAACTTGTATCTGGCGCAACTCTAACACATCATGGGAAAAAAGTTTCGAGAAAATCAGAGAACGTTGCGTTTCCTGCATCAGACAGATACTGCGGCTGTGCGCAGTGCCAGGCAAGCGCAATTACGTGCAGCTGAAGGTTATCAGCTTCCAAGAAACTGTTTTGCAGTAATATGGTCTCACGTGAAAGTGAGTTTCATGTGGCAATCCACATATGCAAAATTTGTTTCACTGAATTCTATGAAAGTTGGTTTCACGCAATTCGGTCAAACTATTACTTTTATCATGTATTTCTTGATGATGCCCGCCAGCAAGCTAAAAAACAGGTATTCCGATAAAAAGGCGCTCCCAAACACTGTCACAGGGATCAGTAGTCAAAGGTCGGAAAACATTCGTACGCTGGTAGAAGCCAAAGATCATTTGCTTCGGGGCGCCAAAAGAAGTCCACGGATAGGCAAGCAGAATGCAAAGGAGTAAAATGCTGGAAAGGTGAAGCAAACCAAGGTTGAACGTTTTCTGCAGTGGCGTCACCGATTAGAAGAAGCATGTTGACCAGCTTGAATGCCACCCTTGCAACAAACTTGTCGCTTGTCTTCGCAGAAAAAGATGAATATCTACACTTGTCCGTTGAGGAGTAATCAGAGTATACTATTACTTTGGTGGCAACACAAGCAATCGACTGTCATTAGCGCTGCAGCTTTGGCCCACACCATCCTCGACAGTGCGCCTACCTTCACAATGATCATCCTTCCCACCTGGTGTGCCTTCTTGAGGTGTCGGTTTTGTGTTTCATTAACGTATGACCCAAGTACATGATTTCAGGTGCGCTCTCCACTGCTCTCTGACATCTGATCTTCCATGTTGTCAGGGCATAGCTGGGTAGCGCCATTCTGACCTTATTTTCATTACTAAAAGGAGGCTTTTGACCTTGAAACGTCAAATTTTATCGGCTTTTCCCCATGGTGAATTTGAGAGTTGTTGCTTTTGTTTTGCTACTACTGGTACCATGAGTGCCGGAATGCAAGAAAATTGATGTCCTAACTGAAGAGAAACCGATAACGTCTGGAAATATTTCCCATCTTGTTTGGGTTGTGCAAAAATAGTCGGGGTGAATTTGTACCTGTGGGAAATTTCTTGCATTTCACCAAAAGCGCTCAGTGTGCATGGGGTAGAGGGATAGTAGACTAGCATTTGCAGCCTTGTCTGCCTCTCCTCTTAGTTCCGGACCGAAGGCAAAAGAAATACGATGGCTCCTCAGCACAGCCGAAGGTTAAGCAATCAAATCAATTAGCCGAATTTCTTGCTAGTTCATCCATCGTGGTAGACGACTTCCGTTGCTGGCACACCTTGACGTGGATTTGTCACTGTACTGGCATGTTCCCTTTATTCCTTACGATGATATCTCTGTGACTACACATTGTTCAGAACTGGCGCATCCTGCTATGAAGGTCTATTGAATTTTGCTTTGTTAACACGATGTTTGCTGCAGACGTTTATTTGTACCTGTCCCTATTAAGCTGTTTGCATGTCCCGGTATGGCACTTGCACAGCGTTGCAAAGGTGTGGACAAACACAACAGGTTCCCTTTGCGAAAGGGGTTCGAAGAATGTAGAAATTGGTTACCGACCAAGGATCAAATTTGGGGAGGCCGTCCCGAATAGGTGCAGGCAGCAAAGCGGGTTTAGAGAAATCGCATACGTCCGCTGAAAGGCAGCGCAAGTGCTAAACATATTGATCGTTGTGTGGCCTAATGAATCTTCAGCGAATTCGGTGAATATGCGTTGGCGAAATTTGGTGAAACTAGTTTGTCCAAGCTAGGAAAACCCTAGCATACAATAAGTCTCATCGCTTTTTGCAGTACTTTGAACGATTTAGGAGAAAACCTTTCAGAGATTTTGGTGGAAGGATTTTTCGGGGTAGTCAGAGACACCACCTTCCCAGTGTGTGGCCATTTCGATATCGTTGCAATAGAATCACGCTCAGTATTCAACTAGGGAGCTGTCTTAGAAATTTGGTCCTTATCCTTGGTGCCCTCTACGTGTGAGCAGCAATTATGTATTTCGTATGGCACAATGGTATTTTTTCTAACACCAGTAGCACAATAAGCGCCCGAAAACTGGTTTTTGCAATGGTGCAATGGATTTTGGGTGTCCACAGAAGTTTTTGGCGTCCAAAAACAGTAGCCTCCTTTGAAACTACCATCAAACCAGGTTCACTGTTTTTTTTGGTAAGAGCGGTCCTCTGAGGCGAAAGTCCACAGGCCGATGCACTTAGACCCCCCAAGGCCGAGCGCACATCCAGGAGCTCCAGGAGACACTGAACATCCCCACCTCTACCACTCAACACTCCGCCCAGAATGCGTCCTAGCCCACCTGCAGAAGCGACGCATCTAGCTCCTCAGAGAGCAACTACGACTCCTCACTAGAGTCGCCCGTTGGCTCGCCCTGGAACACTTCCACATCCCAGAAGAGCACACCCACTGACCATGCAACCACACCACCCTGGAGGACTGGGAACACTTCAAGACGTGCACCCTCCATGCGGGCCAAGGCACACTGGTGGGCTGGTCTCCAGCGGATACCCTACAGCAACACGAGGGCTGGCTCTCACACAGCCACGCACACCAGGACCCGGGCCACCTCTTCAGGGTCCGCTGATCAAGGAGGCCACCATGAGAGGGGCGGTGACACGAGCCCTGCAACGACACCTAACCCAACAAGCAGAAAACCGGATGAAGGCAGCAGGACACCTCCAAATGAAAGCAGTCCGCAGGGCAGCGGCCCAAATGGCACATCGCAAATGCCTCCTGTTGGCATACACGGAGCAACTCACCATCCCCACCCCCAGGGAGCACATGATGCGTCTCATCCATTACCATGCCGTACATGACCCAGATGTGCACTAACCTACTCAACAGCACAAACGCCCCCCCCCCTCCATCCACAGGCCTCCCAGGCACCACCAGCGCGCCCTGGAAGATCAGTCAACATAGGCCCCCCGCACGGCAAGCACCTGTGACACCCCGGAGCCACCCGCCTAACGCCCATGAGACCATCCGGCATTGCTAAGACCAGCCACGCCCACCAAGGAATGCACACACATCGGCGCAGACGGGCTGGACCTCAACAGCCCATCCCACCAGACCCCCTCAGACCCCGAGCAGCCCTGCCCCTCACACTGACCACCATCAGCGACCCCAAGCTCCTCCAGCCAGCTCACCAAGGCAGGGCCCTGGACACCCCCTTGGGCTGGTACCGCCTACAAGAGGGCTGGACCGCCCTCACCGTCAAGGCCCTCCAGGACCTCACCACCCCAGGGAAAGACCTCCACGACACCATCGTGGACCTCGTCCTCTAGAGGGCACGCCGGCACATGCGAGACCAGCGGTCTGGATCCCCCCCGTTGGGTGGAACCAGGCTTTGACACACGACACCGACACCTACACCAACAAAGAGAAAACACGCCTCCGGCAGGCCCCGGCAGAGAAGGACCACCGGCAGACCCGAGCCACCCGGAGGAATGGGAGAGGGCCACCGCACCAGACTGCGACACCGCCCTCAGCAAGGCCAGCCAGCACACCCCTGACGACAAGCCCCCCCCCCCCCGACCTACTTAGCTCACGGAAACTGCACCCTGTTTCGCGCATCTAACGCGCAGTGAAGGACCGGTTCACAACAGTGCAGAAGAACTATTTTTTTGGATGTTTGATGAACGTGTTCTTTCGGAAGAGTGGAGTAGAATGTGTTTTTGGCATTGCGCACCTCTGTGTTCCTAAATGGGACGTTTTTTATATTGTATGGTGCTCTGAGTGGCCTGGCGCACTCGGGATATTCGAAGTAGATTTTGCTACCAAACCTAAAAGCCCTGAAGACTGGAGGGTGTAGAAGTACACAGCTTTCACACGTTATCAAAACTCACGTTGTCCTGACAAACAAGCATTAAAAGTGTACGACGTCCACACTTCCCATGCTGGATGCAACACATACACTGTAAAGTAAAAAGAAAATACAGATTTAGAAATCCGGAGTGCGCGAAGCCTCGCGCACTCTGATCACGTTATGTAATGGTCTGTGGGATTGATATCGGATATGACGCGTAACATTGCAGGTGCAGTACCAGACGGACAAGCACATTCGAATTTTGCGGTGTATGCGTGTGTAGACACAATGTTGGTCACGTATGACACGGTACACAGCATTGTCCAGCGGAAACAATCAGTGCGCAAGGCCTCATGCACTGAAACCACACAAGGAAATGAAAGAGCGGGCAGGTCAGGCTACGCCGGCATGTACAATCCCTTCCAAGGCTACCACTTGTGACTGTTGATTATACATCGGTAACCTTTGTTGTATTCGTCACGGGGTCAGGGGAATGATTTTCTTTTTTCCAACAGCCACTAAATGGCAGGCGTGTCCAGTTTTAATGGCGGCCGTAGCCTTCGCTGCCCGAAGGATAAGGTTTTTTTTTCAATTCGCGTTAGAAAAGGAAAGGGAGCAGGAAATTGTGGTTGGGGAAGCGGTTTTCGGTTACTGGCAACGGAGCGCACAGGGACACCAAATACAAATTGCAACAGCAGTGTGCGCACTAGAAGTGACGACAAGAAAGGGCCAGATGATTTCAGAGACGCTGCTCCGCAAGAACGCTGTGCAAAACGATGATAGAAATATGTGCGCAAATTCAGTTTAACACACAAAGACGCAGAATGCCGCTTCGCGCCAGAAAATCCTTAATGCATCCGATGATTGCAGAAGTAAGCAAAGGAGGAGCAGCACTAAGAGAGGCATGCCCTGCAGAACCAGCATACCAATAAGCAGACGACTTGTGGAACAGATTGGAACAAAACGACCTGGCGGCACAACTCCTGTTAACATTTGCACAGTGACTGAAGTTCAACAAAAGAACGCGACACAATTTACCCGCAGCTAAAAGGCAGGAGGACAAGCGCTGGGTGCGCATTTTGCAACAACAGGGCTGGAACCTGTACCTGTTGATGCGTCAACGGGCAGTACCAAATTGGAAAAAACCGGGAAACACGACAGGGTACCTAAGGCAAAAATGAAAGACAAACGAAAGTACGCCTCGGGCAAGCAGACGCCGCCGCAGATACAGTGGACGAAGAGGCACCAGCAGGCACTTAAAGCAGCGTGGACACTGGAGCTTGCATCCTGTTCCGTGCTGTGGATCAACAACTGGTACCTGTGCCATACATGTCACACCCAGACGAGAGTGACCGGTCGCAAGACTGTATTGCAATTGCAGTACTTCAACTAAAATGGAGGCCAACGTACTGGGCAGGACACCCAGCCATTGAGGACCCGGCAGCCCGGATAACGACAGTCCCACGGGGCTCTGCAACAGCGCAAAAGGAGAATCCCCCACACTCTGCGTGACATGGGATATGCGGATGGTTGTGTACCAGATACCAGAAATGTGAGAGCACCGTGGATGTGAGAAGGGCTACAACGACCGTGCAGGCACCGGTGTGCAGTCCGTTTGCCCTGTCGAAAGAAAAGGTAACTGGCGGTGTCGGTCTGTTCAACTTCTTGCAGTTTGCGAAGGATACAGCACAACAGACAAAGAGGGTTCTACCGCTGTTGGTTGACGAAAACATACACTAATGGGTACAAAAGTTGAACATGCGTGCCTAGCTGCGGTACGTACCTGTAATTTACGGTGTTTGGCATGCCTACAAGTTTGTTGTTACACACACTTTTGGTGTGCC
The DNA here is from genome assembly GCA_964036045.1 of Eutreptiella sp. 'Long Island Sound 2002'. Taxonomy (NCBI): domain Eukaryota; phylum Euglenozoa; class Euglenophyceae; order Eutreptiales; family Eutreptiaceae; genus Eutreptiella; species Eutreptiella sp. 'Long Island Sound 2002'. The sequence continues at coordinate 149,251,949 of OZ038381.1, read as the reverse complement.
CTGGCCTTTTCTAACTTACCTACGGAAAGGCCTGCTACGCCCATACTATCATACCCAAAACTGATAGCTATGGAAAAAACTATCGCTGACCTGATGTATGCCACACCAAGGATACTACACCCGTATCGTCGCAAGGCACAGGCTGCAACTACAATTAGTGGTCATGACACGGCAAATGCCAACAGGGCAGCAGTGGCAAACGCGGTGTTGTATTTGTTGTCGGAAAGCTGCCATTGTTGTTGTACTTGGGTCACCTGGTACGGGAGTGCAACTGGCGTGGGGAAAATAACGGTACAGGGTCGCGGGCCCAGGAGGTGTTGCAGTTCAGTTTCTGTCTGTTGCGGAGGCTGCAACGAGGACCGTGTGACACCGTACTGAAGTAGGAACGCACCATCATGTGCACATTGCTGTACAACAGCAAGTGGCACCAGGATCTGCCCGGTCAGGCAGACTCAGAGGAGTTTGGGGAAGAGATGTTGAGCAGTCTGGTGCGCGGCAAGGCGAAAAACCACCGGTTCAGTTACTGTTGAGGAGGTAAAAAACCATTACCTGTTACTAACAGTTGGTCCAGACGGCAAATGCGTGTCGGATTTACCCGAATAGGTGAGGAGGAAAGAAGAGATGGCGAAGCAATAGCACTACACAAGACACATATATGGGCCAACTCCTTAAAACCGGTTTGTTTTCTCTGTTTTCTGCTCCTTTGGTGCCCTTTGCTACCTTTCATTGAAACGGGCACCCTCAAAATATACACAAAAATGGTATTATACATGAAAAATGAACTTTTGACCTCAAATACCCCCCATGGGGTTTGAACCCACACTCTACCAACCTTAGAGTTGTGTTTTTCCTCTAAGCTACGACCTGTCGTCGACGATCTCAGAGAAAACCGTAGTATAATAAAAAATTTGGAAAATCAGTACTCCTTACATGCTCCAACCACTATTAACCTCCCATGCTCTTAAAACCGTGGCAACCGACGACCCAAGTGTCAACTGCTTTTCACGGTGAGCGAGGAACTTAAGGGAGGGACAGGGTGGGCATATATGTGTCTTGTGTAGTGCTATTGCTTCGCCATCTCTTCTTTCCTCCTCACCTATTCGGGTAAATCCGAGCTGGCTCAGCTAGCACTACACAATCCCCATATATGGGCAACAGAACGGAAGAACTGAGCTCCCGTGAACTGAACCCTTATATAAGAATTAATTAATCGCCAGGCGCGAAGCGCGCGCCGCTTCCCCAGTCGCCAGATCAGGAGGGACCAGAACTTGCGTGATGCGTAACAGAGCTCTGGTCCTGTCGTAAAACTTCCTGAATGTATCGTAACAGGACCAATCACCCAATGCCGCTACCACATGCGGATCCACGCCAAGATAGATTAGTGCAGTTGCTGCTGCTCCTCGTGTAGAATGCGCGGAAAACGAATCCGTCTCCAGTTCCCCCAATTCCAGTAGGTGTTTCCTTAACCAGCGAGTAGTGAGACCGTTGATGGTATCAGACGATAAAGGCTTCCGTGGCTTTCGTAGGGACACAAAAATCTCAGAACCCTCGTAATCACCAGTAGCTTCCAAATAACGCGCTAAGCAGCGCTGCGGATCAATTGACGGTGGCGTAACATTGTGAATAGGATAACGTGCATAGTATCTCCTCCCTTTGCGCTTAGCAGAAATGAACCAAGGCTGAGCAGCGCGTTGGATATCCCTACGTGATCGCGCCAGATCAACGCCTCGGAACAAGGCAAAGAATCTCAAGGACAAAATGGCTTGCAAGCGCAGCTGAGCTTCCGTCTCCACAGGTTGCTGATGCATGACTTGTATAAGACGCCGTACATCATAGAAACGATGATAATGAGGAACACTGACGAACCAGTCACGTTTCAAGTTGCGTAGCATACCCTCGAAACGTAGTTGCGAAAAGCACGGGAATAAACACACTGCTGAATACGCCATACGCCCAGCACTTAAAGAATGCGTGCGTGAAAACTTTAAAAGTTGCACCGCCACCGTCATCAGTGGGATTTGACCAAAGCGCTCCACCTTTAACAGTGGAGCAAGCGCCGCGTCTTGTAACAAGAACGTACCAAACATGTGCCACGCAGAATTGTAACGTTTCAAGGTGTCCTTCCCGATTTCATTGATGATGAGCGTCGCCTCTTCGTTGGTAGCTCCTCGCAATTGATAGTATTCACGCAAACATACGCCAAGGTCAACACGAAACGTGGTTGTGTCTCTGTGCCGTCTGGCATTTGCAACCGGAACTCCGACGTGTTCACTGCGAACTTCACGTGTTTCATCAATAGGTTCCACCAAACTTCGCGCGGCCTGTACGGCAGAGCCATGAGAACCTCCACCCCTGGTGACTCCAACACTTGGTTGACCAACTGAGGTATGTGCTTGAACGGCGGGAAGACCCACCCCGGTGAAAGTAAAGTTAGATTCTGGGAGAAGACATCGATGGCGTAAGCCCCCGGCTGAGGACACGGACTGACGAACTTGCTGCACACCGCATTGGAACTCCTTGACATCCAATCGATTTCCGGCTGAATCCAACTTTTGAACTCCTCCAGGATCCAAGTCAACACGTCCGACGGGAAGGTAGCCTCCGACGGTGTCCAACGAAGCCGAGACCAAATGTCCGCCGGATTTACCGAGGTGTGCACGTAAAACGGTTGAATCTCGATGCGATTGGCTTGTGTAAAATTCCACAGTTGGAGAATCAATGCGTTGAACCGCGGCTTGCGACCTCCCCACTTGCGGAGATACCAGTAAAGGACCATTGAGTCGGTGAAAAATCGCAGCGTGGTGTCCCTCAGCGCATACGCTTGAATCGTCAGTAGGGCTCCCCTGAACTCTTTGACGTTTATGTGTTCCTCTCGATTCAGGAACCAACCGAACGCTGCTTGGGCATTCCCTTGAAGGACTCCGCCCCACGCCAGATCCGACGCGTCCGAGTACATGTCCCTGACGAGACCCATGGAAACTACGAAGGTGCGTCCCTTCCACTGGTGTAACTCGTCCGCCAGATCCATCAACTGACGTGACACGCGCTCCGGGAGCGCCACGTCTGCCTCCCAGCCAGCCTGGACTGCCACCGCCACGTGCACCGCCAGGGCGTCGCTGAGGAGTCGGATATGGGGCATGGCGAACAACAAGGAACGGATTCTTCCAAGAACGGAGGCGCATCGCCTCACTGATGGTGTGTGACTGTGTGCCAGTCTGTTCACGTCCCGAAAAATTGCTTGTAGGCGCTTTGGAGGTACCGCGACGAATCCTTCCCTGAAGTTCAGCATAAAACCAAGCATTATAATTTCTTGCGACGGCTCCAAACATGATTTTGGGACATTGACCAATATACCCAACCGATGCAAAAGTTGTACCAAAAAACGTGTGTGTTCCAGACATTCACGGTAAGTATTGCCAATGATGAGCCAATCGTCCAAGTAGACCCAAACGAGTGCTCCGCGTTCACGCACGGTATTTAAAATTGGTTGCATGAGGCGTTGCCATTCCCGTGGTGCAACGTTTAATCCAAACGGCAAAACGCACCACCTGTAAAATTCACCGTCGACGTAGACCCCCAAATAAGGTCGATCCCGCGGATGGATACCCATGTGAAAATAAGCACTTTTCAGGTCAATTTTGCAAGCATACTGACCGGGTCTCAAGAACGGTAAAATGCCCCACAGAGTGACCAAACGAAAATAGGTGGTCTGTACAAACTGGTTCACGTTCTTCAAATTGGTGATAGGTCGACGGCCTCCCTCAGGATGTGCCTCGTCTGACGCTTTGTCCACTGCGAACATACTTGCACAACACTTAATGTCCTTGCGCTCGACGCATTCCATGCAACCCTGTTGCACTGCATCCAAAACGTGTTTTACCAATTCAGGGTCGGTTACCTCTGCGTGGGAAGAACGAGGACGGAAGTCGTCGGTTGGTCGATCCGGATCAAAACCGTCAACCCAATCAAGCTGCAGCCCATTGCGAATCACTGACGCCGCGTATGTGTCCTTCAACGTTTCCCATTCATGCAATTGTGCACGACAGCGCAAATAGAGTGGCAGGTGGGGATGGATCGGCGGTGGCACGCACACGGCTGGTGCCAATAAATCCTCTACAGTCAAGCTACTGCTGTGGTCGTTCATCTAACTTGTCGTTACGTGGCACAATCTTTGGGTGAAACCCTTACCTTTGCCTTTGCCTCCTTTGCCAGACCTCCGTGGATCAAAACGACCTCGTGTTGAAAACGAACGGAAAGAACTACGATGCGAGTAAGGGGAGAAACGCGTGCCTCTCAGGTCTTTTTGTAATTTGTTGCGCGACTGAAGTAGTGACATGTCATCCTTCGAGAGTAACTCTGGTGCAATCGCAGGTTGTTCAAACCGTTTATCTACTGCCACTCGCCGGGAGCTTTGGATGCTGTAGTCCAACGCACCCAACATTGCAAACAAATGTTCACATAGTACCAATGAAACAGGTGCTTCCGGAGCTACCGTTGTGTCATCTTCGCGTGTTAAGACTACTCCCAGGACTCGCATGGCGTCTTTTACCTGTTGTTCCCAACGACGCTTCTCTGCGTCCGCTGGATGTTTGTGCGTTGGCGCGTTATTAACAGCTGCCCTATGGAACTCGTCGAACACTGGCAAGTGCTTCAACATCTTTTTTCTGCGAAACTCGTCTTGCAAAACCTTTCGCTCTTCCAGGAGTGCAGACAAGCGTGAAGGAAGCGACAGAACCTCATCGCGCCACACGAACGTGGACTCCTTGTCCGACGCGGGGCCAGCGTGGTCCTTGGGACCGCTCAAAGTTTCGCATGCCAAGAAGACGTCTTCGCGATGCGACGACGTTCCTGTTCTGCCAATGTCGTCGCCCTTTAAGGTGAGTAAGGCATCACGAACCAAGGCCATCGTGTCTTTGACAGTGGCCAGTGTTTTCTTTCCTGTAAGATTGGAATACAGTGACGCTGCCTGCCAAGGACTGAGACCACTCATTGCGCCTTCCTTTGCCAACTGTGCTGCATGTTCCAACGACTCAGAACTCAGGTTCCACGCCGAATCCGGCAATTTCAGCACGAACTCGTGAAAATCCAGTGTCTCATTTTCTTCTGTCATTTTGTTAAAATTTATATCCTTAAAACATTTTGGATTGCATCAGAATCAAAGCTCTGGGTACAGCAAATCACTAGTTGAACAACTCAGTGAGCGCGTGACCGGTTTTAAGAGCATGGGAGGTTAATAGTGGTTGGAGCATGTAAGGAGTACTGATTTTCCAAATTTTTTATTATACTACGGTTTTCTCTGAGATCGTCGACGACAGGTCGTAGCTTAGAGGAAAAACACAACTCTAAGGTTGGTAGAGTGTGGGTTCAAACCCCATGGGGGGTATTTGAGGTCAAAAGTTCATTTTTCATGTATAATACCATTTTTGTGTATATTTTGAGGGTGCCCGTTTCAATGAAAGGTAGCAAAGGGCACCAAAGGAGCAGAAAACAGAGAAAACAAACCGGTTTTAAGGAGTTGGCCCATATATGGGGATTGTGTAGTGCTAGCTGAGCCAGCTGTGTGCAAACGGGTCCCAAGAACCTTGTACACAGGATGCCACAACGACTGACAAGACGTTTGGCGGCGCACCGGATTGGCATGGCCTATGTGGAATGGGAGACTGAAGCGGTACCCAGAACCGCATGGCTAGGGTAGGGCATACAACCGGTCTCCGGTCCACTAACCCCATGTACGGAAGGGAAGACGTCCGTTGACGCCCGGTGCGAGCCCGGCGGGAGCGTTTTCCGTGCCGTAAAGCCCCGCATCGGCAACTGATGCACCGCCAGCGGAGATTTATATATCAGAATATCAGGAATCAACGGGTTTTATTTTCATATTGTTTCCGTCAATTTTTACGCTTCCGTTCTGATACTCACTGTTTTGACAGCTGGCGGTTAGCTCGCGACTTTAGCGTAACCGCCAGTTTAACTGTTATATACAGATATTTTAGCGCAAATCGTGACGAAGACTCTAAAGTCTTCAGGAATTGCATTGATGCATCCGCAATTTTCACATTTTACACTCGCAACCTTAATCCGAATATTTCAGGATGTCGAAATCGGATTTTCGACTTCGACATCCCCGCACTTGATTTGACCTCTTTCGAGTGGACCTACGTGCTTCGCTATGCACGAATCAACTTTCCTTTTGTCTTGCCCTCCCTTTGTCTTAGAGATATGGGCAAAACAAAGTTGATTCGTGAGGCCACTTGTGAGGGTCATATCTCGTGCCGCTTGCGAGGAATGGCAATAAGGAAACGTGGGATGTATCCACAATACTCCCGACGTAATTTAGGAAGCTTTATATGCCTTGTGCCTCCACACGTGCGCGCTAGCGTAATGGATCATTGTCAAGAGGGTAGAGTTTGCGTTAGAACTCTTTGGCCATGATATTGCGTGCGTTATTATAACTTTCGAGTGTAGCGCGCGAGTGTTGGTGTTGCATACGAACTCTCATTGAGTTTCTTATGAGCGATTGACACAAAGTTATGCCCTTGGAGGGGCATGACATATCGTGGGGGGAGCTACCTTTTTGGGCAATATGAAGTATGTGCCTTGTGTTGTGCTGCGTGCCCATTTGGCGGGTCCATCGCTCCAAGCCAAACCCGCCAATGGACGTCATATTGTGCATACCCCTTCTCCATACTCCTCACAATCAATTGCAAGCCTAACCTTCGTGGAGGAAAGCTTGTGTAACGATCCCAAAGCGATGCGTCGGGAGCAAGGTGTGTGTTTTGCAATTTTCCATATTTTCATGTGCCCACTTGGGAAGTTGCGCTCGTAACCTTTCAAAGCGCCCCAAGTGGAGCACATATGTGGAATCGGAGGTCATTGGTGTCAAATCACTCTGTTTAGAAGGAATGGTCGATAACTCAATCCAAGCCGAAGATATTACAATATATTTGTGCGCCTTTCAAGGCACTTTTGCGTGTCTTCTTGCCAATTTTGCCGTTTTTGGCTCGTCATGATGTCAAGTGGCGACCGTGTATCTCAACGTTGCGCTCAATTGACATCATGAGCTAATTTCCTTTTGAGGGTACATACTTCGGTGCCCAACATATCTTGAACCCGGCGAATAACTCCTCTTGGGCTTTGCTAACCGTGGCCGCCATGTTGGCAATTTGGGACTATCCCAAATCATGGGCTCACTTGGCGACCCTGCCATTCCCAAAACCGGTGAAGTTGGGCGACGCCCAAAAGATATGTTGGACATATATGACTTGATACCAATCCTATGGCACACTCCGGTCCAAGTCGGGCATGTGCCTCATTTGCCCCAACCACGAGTGTGCGCATTTTCGGCCATTTTGAGCAAATTTCCACTTTTTCTGCCCGCCGTGCACTATGTTCAGCCCACCCGTGCACGCCAGACCCATGGACCAATGGACCATATATGACATGGGTGTTATGTATATTCGTCCCCATGGTTCACACACCACGTGGGCGAAGCAGAGCAACCTTCGTTGAGGTGCTAGCTCAAGGTTAGTGTGGGCAATTTTGCCATTTTGGCATTTGTGGACCCAATTGGGGTTGTCACCAGGCCGTGTGGCATGGAGATCTTTGAGATCCAAAGGCATGGGAGTCTACGTTAGAATCCGGGTGGATCGCGTATGGAATGGCAGATTTGATCTCCAGGCCGGCGTGGAGATATACTATCGGGAGCACCCCTGAATTTTGGTCCATTTCGAGCAGCCAAAATGACCCCCTTTTGGGACCTCAATTGCCACCCCTCCGTGTGGTCAATCAGCGGCCCCATTCCTCTATGCCCACAGGAAGCCCCGACCTAGATTCAAGTTGTACACTCAGATAGAAGTCCTACGTCCTGCCTCCTGTCCTGTGAGCCATTGGCCTTGCCCTGGCCGGGCGAGCCACGCGTGGGAGTAACGCCAATTTTGGTGATTTTGGCATCATGACCCCACTTGACGAACCCGTGGTGCCCTGATGCTGGAATTTCACGGGGAACCAGGTTGGGTGAGGGCTCCAGGGGGTTTTTACTCGAAGGGCATAGGGTCAGCTGCCTCGTCCCTACCTCTGGCGGGTGAGGACGAGGGGTCTATTTTGGAGTTTTTCAAGCTAATATCAGTTTGGGCTGAAACAGCCCATTTTCAGCTACCAACTCCTAGGGGATAATGGCGGGGCCATATCTCTGGCTCAGATGAGAGTACGGACCTGCCATTAAGGGAGCATAGGGGGCCACTGTCGGTTGGCCTTGGAGCACTCTTGGTTCCCAGGGAACGCGCCTGTGGCTGGGCGGGACACCCCCCCTATTGGCAGGGTTTCAGGGTCCGGACTGAGCAGGGCATGGGTTGTGTTCGAGCCCCCGCCCCCACCAGCCACTGAGAGGGTCGGACCTGGGATTGGGGTATGAGTTGGGACTGAGTGTCTATTGTCCTGTGATGCCCTTACCCCAGTCCAGTCTTAACCCCATGTGTACATATCCTGATGTGTTGCTGTACATACTTTTGTTTCCTTGTTTCAGAGTGGCAAGGATCCTGAAACGCTTTGTGACATGACACGAGCGTAATGATGCCCCTGTGAGCGTAGTGCTTTGCCTGCCTGCTCACCTGTGCGTGTCACCCGCAGCGTCCCGTGGCCGGCCCCCCACGGGAACGCGTCAAAAGCGTTTCACTGCCGCGGGGTTACCCATCTCTCGCGTGCCACTCGGGGCCACCAACCCCGAGCAGCGCGGCGCAGCAGCTTGCAGCTCGCAGCTCGCAGCGCAGCGCAGCGGCTCGCAGCGCCGCCCAGCGACAGCGCCGAGTTCGTCACGAAGCCCGCAGCGCAGTCCAGAGCATCGCCCTGACCGCGCCGCGACCGTGGAGGAGGTGGACAGACCAGGACTCCGTCCATCAGCGAGTTCTATCGGCGGACCAGCAAGGCCGCACGCCCAGTCGCGTCAACAACTTCCACAACCACCGGCCGACCAGCACCGGCCGCACTCCCAGCCCAGTGCTGCAGCACCCGCCTCAAAAAACACCACCAGGACCAGTTCGTTGAGCGGAACGAGTGCACACCAAGGACCTCAAGACCAAGTACGCCCCCCGCTGCCATGGTAAACTGGCAAGAAGCGGGTAAGACGTGGCCGCGGCCCCACCCCCATGCAGCGCACCTGCTGCGTGGGTTGGTTTGGGACCAGCACTACCGCCACAGCCACCCCCAGTGCGAAGGCGGCATGCCCGGGAGCTTTGAGCTCCGCACAGACATGACCCCCGACCGCCTGCAGGCCCTAGAGGACTGGCTGCGGGCGGAAGGGTTTGCCTTCCGCTTCCAGCAGAGGCCCTCGAGGACCTGGACCCGCCCGGACAGGCCCGGAGAAGGGCTGCGCCCCGACGGGATTGAGGAGGACGAGAAGCCCAACGAGTACCCGTCGGGCGCCTTGATCAACGTCTCCATGTGGGACATGATCGGGAAGAACTTCCCGGAACCGGGGAGCGAGCGCAGGCTGCAGGGCAGCGGCAACAGCGCGTCTCCGGGGAAGGAGAAGCGGTCCGCCGGGGACAAGAAGCGGGACCCGAAGTGTCGGGAGTACCAGGAATCCCTGGCCGCCGAAGCCGCCCAAGGCGCCAAGGGCGGAACTCCAGCCCCCAGTCGCCAACGGGCCAATCGCGGTCACCACCCCGGCTCCACCACCCTTGGCGACTACTTCCAAGTCGCCAAGCAGACCAGAGCCAAGCCACGTCCGCTGCTCCTGAGGAAGTCAGGCCCCAGCAGCGACGTGGAGTCGGCCCACCGCGGGAGGATGCCGGCCGACCAGGCCAGCTCCAGCAGCAGCGTCGCTCCCGACCACAGGGACCTGGTGCGCGCCTGTGAGCGCGCCTGTGGGGTGCCCTGCAACCTTCGGGTTGCCCGGCAACGGGCCACGCAGCGGAACGCTGCCGTGGAGGGCGCCGCGGGCATCGCACAGCAGGAAGCAGCAGAGTGGGCGCATGGCATGGCCATACACGCCACCACCGTGGCGGCCATTGCGGCCGGACTCACGGCCGTAGCCGCCCGTGAGGCAGCGATTGCCCAGGTCAAGAGTGAGTGGGCGGCAGCCGACGAGGAAGCCCCCCTGACGCAGGAGGCCATTGCCTGCAAGGAGGCCGAGGTGAAGGCGCTGGAAGAGGCGCTTGCCCAAGAGAGGGCAAAGAAGGAGGCGGAGGAAAGGGCCCACGCCGAAGCGACGGCCAAGGCCCAGGCGGACGCCGCCAAGAAGGATGCCATGGAGGCCGCTCGACGGAAGGTCGCTGAGGAGAGGGCCAAGACGGAGGCGGAGCTGGCGGCGTTGGAAGCAGACAAGGCTCGGCTGCAGCAGGCCCGGGAAGCCGAAGCGGCTCGTGCCCGGGAGGAAGCCGAAGCGCGAGCTGCCGCAGCCACAGCCGCCGCAATGGAGGAGGCAGAGGCCAAACTCAGCCGCGAGACTCCCCCGGGAGGATCACGAGTGGAGACCCTTCGAAAGCTTTTCGAAGGGGACGCCTCCTCCAAGATGACGCTGGACGAGGCCGACACGGGCAGCAGTGGGAGCAGTGGCTGCACCGCCCACCGACGGAGGAAGGGTAAGGGGAAGACCCCCGAGAGGCCACGGAGGCCAGCGGGCGGACACCCCCACGACAGTGACCCCTTCTTCACCGCCAGCGACGGGGATGAACGAGGCCGCCGACATCGCCAAGTGGTGGCTTGGACGGGCGGAGGAGGCGGAGACGTCCCCATGGAACCGGGAGGTGAGGATGAGGATCTCCCTCCTCCCTACCGGAGCTCGGAGTCTTCCGAGACCGAGACGCCCAGGTGGGGCGACATGGACGAGGATGACGACATGGACTTCGACATCACGAAGAAGCGCCCATCCTAGGACCCACCGAGGCGACCCGGCGGAGACCCGCCGGGATCCCCTGGCGGAGGACCATCAGGACCCCCTGGAGGACGCGCACCAAGTGGACCCCCTGGAGGCGGACCACCGGGCGGGGGAGGACCCCCTGGACCGGGCGGACCCGGCGGAGGCCCTCCTGGAGGACCCCCTGGGGACCCAGACGACCCACCAGGGAACGGCGACCCGGATACCACCTGGCGGTGGATTGTCTACCTCCGCAGGAGGGTCCAAATCCTCGAGCGCGAGGTAGACACGGGCAAGGGCGAGATGACTCGCATCGCCAGGGTCGCCGCGCGCGCGCAGGGAGAGCTGGACATCGCCAGGGGCGAGACCAGGTCGCTGAACAAGGTCATCAGCGGCCTGCAGCAGAGGCTGGGCGCGCTGGAAGCCCGTGGGAGCGTCGGCAGCGACCACCCACCCCTGGAGTCTGGCTCGTCGGACGACAGCTGGGGACCCAGACCAGGTCCAGGCAGACCCCACGCCCCCGGCAGAGCCCCCAGGAGTCGCCCCAGCGCCAGTGCCCCCTCTCCCACTGCCCCCTCTCACCACAGCGCGGGCCGCCGCAACGAGCGCGTGCCGCCCGGCAGTGGCTGTGAGGATTGGCGTGATGAGTGGCTCAGCGCGGAGTACCGCAACCGCCGTGCTCCACCGCGGACACCGGTACGCCCCCGGCCCCCCGCACCAGCCCCGGAGCCAATCCCAATGGCCCGTGGACGTTATGGTGGACTCAGGGATGAGGTCCCCAGAAGAGAGGTGGAGTGGGATGTTGGCGAAGCTGAGGACCTGGACCTGGACCTGGAGGAGTTCGACATCAGCCCGCCACGTGGTGTACGACAGGAGGCCGCTGAACGCAGCCGCCGGCGCCGAGATGAGGAGGCGTACATGGAAGGAGTACGGCGTGAACATCTAGGTTCAGCGTACATTGAGGAACCGCGGCATAGCCACAGGGATTCCATGGAGGAGATGGACGTGGCAGCTGTGGGAGTCCGTGGGCGAGGCCGATGGGAACCTCGGTCGACCTCGCGGCCGGCGTTCATGGTCTCTAAGGCCGCGGATGCCGCCGTGTGGGAGGAGTTGAAGGACATCAAGCCCCCCATGTACGATGGCAACCCCCTCAACCTCGACCGCTTCTTGGAGAAGCTGGACGATTGGGGGTTGACCGTTACTGAAGACATGGCTCCCGCGGATGCGGAGAAATATGTCTTCAGACGGTTCAGTTACCGCCTGCCGGAAGTGCTCCAGGAGCTATACTTCGTGGCGACCAAGGAGGGGAAAATCATTAGCTCCAAGGAAGCCAAGAAGTGGCTCAACGAGCAGGAGCGGGTGGACGCTCCGCAGGTGGCTGCCAAGCGGTGGAAGTCAATCAAGCCTCAGCATGATGGACGGGAGATCCGCCTACGGGACTGGCGTGACTTCCGAGGGCAATACACCCTCTTCCGCCGCAACGTGGAGGACTGGAAAGAGGGTGACGAGCAGGCTCGCCTGCTCTCCATGCCGCCGGAAGCATGGATCAAGAGGGTCAGCAAGGAGGAAGCAAAGAGGGCCAAGTCCAACCAAGGGGTCAAGATGATGCTCCCCAAAGAGTAGCATACGAACGTGGTGGCTTGGACGAGTAAGAACGTGGCCTGGGATGTCAAACGGCACTCCCTGCGGAACGCTCTCCTCATCACCGTCTCGGGCGATCGCGAGAAAACCGCGATGTTGCGCCTTGACGAGTGTGACGTGAGCGGCCAGACCATCCGTCTGCAGGCCATCCTGGCGCGGATGAGCTGCGACGAGATCCTGGAGTTGGTTGGAGAGGAGGTGCTCAAGGAGTACCGGAACCTCCACCACACCCGCGGGTTGAGGCCCGGCGACCGCGGCGTCAACTACGTTGGCGAGGGACCTGGCGGGGAAGCTGCCATGGACCCAGCGGGAGCCGACGGCGATGAGACTCTCGTCGACGATGACCACGACGATGAGCCCGCCGAGGTGGCCGTTTGTGCCTTCGTGGCCAACAACCTGAGTGCGGGGAACAAACCGGGAAACTGGAAGCCCCTGCAGCAGGGTTGGAGGAAGAAGGAGAAGAGGGACCCTCGCCGCATTGGCGACCCTCCGCTGTCCTTTGGGGAGTTCATACGAGCTCACCCTCAGGGCTGTTTCGTGTGTTATGGGAGGAAGAAAGGCCTCAACCATGACCACCGAACATGCCCCATCCACCAGGCCGACACGGAGGTCTACAAGAAGGTGCATGGGTCGAAGAAGCGTGCACCTGCGGGTATCCGGGAGGCCAAAGTGGAGGTGGACAGGGACGAGCTCTCCAAGCTGGTGTCGCAGGGGACCGAGTTGGCCAAGGAGATCCAGGAGATCAAGAGGAACTGGGTCCCCAGGTCGGACAACAAGAACAAGGAGAAGAACCAGAACGACCAGAACAAAGACAAGAACAAGACGACTAGAAGGGGAAGGAAGAAGGGCGTCAACGAGGTTGATGCCGAGGAGACTGCCCCTACTTCCACAACCGACGCCCCCTAGCGGAGCCCCTGCAGCCAAGGGCCCCAGCTAGGGCGGTCACAGGATGGTGACGTGGGAAGCGCCGAACCATCCCAGTCGGGAGTCGATAAGCACAAAGGGACTGCCGCGGGCGGAAGGCCCGGTCCTGCACCCAGTCACGGAGGCGGGGTGAGGGCAAGTGAAGGCACGAACCCTTGCACTCGTCCGTCCTTCGCGACCAAGAATGTGTTTGATGTACTTCAAGATCCATCCGAGAGTAACAGAGGATCACCGGGACCGCAGCTGGATGCTGCAGATGGGCAGCCTGAGCCCATTGTCCACTACCTGCACCAGTCGCTTGTTGAGCTTCTGGAACGGCCGGAGATCCTGAGTTTGCACGCCGTGCGCCGTGTCGGTCGCGAGCGGCAGTTGCATCTTAAGGTCCGTGCCCTATGCGGGGAAGTGGGAAAGGTCTTCGACGTGTTGGTCGACACGGGAGCACAGGTCAGCTTGGTCAAGGCTGGCCTACTTCCACCAGAGTGTTTGACCGAGAGTCGGAAACCTGTCAGGCTGAAGGTGACGAACGGCCAGTACATGGTGGGAGGCACGAAGGAAGCGGCCATTGGGCTGCAGTTCGTGAACCATCGTGAGCTGAGCCGCCCAGACCTCGGCAAGGACATTCTCCTGCACGGTCGCTTCTACGAGGCCGAGATGGACTGGGACATGATCGTTGGGTACAACTTCATGATGGAGACGGACTCTGGCGTTCCCCCGGCCCAGGCCTCGATGACCCTGTACCAGGACGACCAGCTCTCGTGGCTATCGTCACCTGAGCATCATGTGGAATGCCAATGGATCCGACCGGAACGCAATCAGCTCGAAGTGGCCGCGCTGGACACTGAGCCAACTGGTCCTGCAAACCAGGAGTACGGCGTAATGCCGGAAGTGGCGAGCCGAGTTGTTGCGGACCTAGGAGCTTCGGATCTGGCCCTGGATGCGTTCTCTTCAGGAACCTCCGCCCATCTGCGGGTTTGTGAGAAGTACTGGAGCGCACAGGACTCCGCGTGGAAGAAGCACCGGGGTCTGCATCAGGGATTGATGTGGATTTATTGCCCCCGCTGGGACATTCCAAGAGCGATAGCGAAGATTCGCAAGGACCGCTCCAAGGCAGTGCAGGTTGTTCCTATGGGATGCACCGAGGAGGAAAGTACCCGACATTGGGTAGCCTCATTGACCAACATGACCTTAAACAAGGTCGTCCTACCGGCTGGAGAGAGTGTCTATCAGGACGCTAGGGGACAGCCCATGCCAGCCCAGAGATGGCCAACGGAATTCCACTATGTGGATGGGGGCCTTGATCAGGCCGACACCACGGACTTCGTCTGTGTCAACCGCATGATAGCAGAGCCATGGCGGCAATGCTTTGCGGTTCCCCCTTTTGACATCGGAGAATCGGAGGACCCCCTCACAGAAGAGGAGCTGGATCTGGTTCAGGGGTATATGGATCAGCCCTTTCACGACTGGGGAAACCAGCGTGAGGGCAAGGGCCAGGACAGAGCCTGGTGGGAAGTGGACTCCATCGTCTCCGGTTCCTATGATGGGAATACCTTCGTACAGAGGGTGCTGGATCACATGTCCAGCCAGGACGAGCCGCCCGGCGGCAACCCGCCCACCTATGGCGATCTATTCCGAGGCAAGACCAGAGATGGCCCTTTGGGCCACCTGGGAAGACCGCCTGAGCCGAAGCCGAGCGGGGTCGCTACCCCTCAAGTAAGCTCAGTGGTCCAGGTGCCCGGAAAAGCCAAGGCGGAATCCGATGATTGCCCCAAGATTCAGGCATTGAGGGCCAGGCCCAAGCAGAAGTATGGTGAGACCTTTTTCAGCGGTAAGCCTGTGTTTCCCCCACCGGTGCGTGGACCGTATGGCGAGGCCAAGATACGACTGAAGCAGGACCCCCGTGTGTATCGACACCGGGAGTTCGCCCTGCGGGGCGAGAGGAAGGAGGCCATGGAAAAGATCTTCCGGGACTTCATCGAGAGAGGCTGGCTCGAGACGTGCCACTCCGAATGGGCCTCTCCATGCTTCGTCGTCCCCAAGAAGGTGGCCGGTGAGTGGCGGCTCGTGGTCGACTACCGCGGCCTAAACGCCCAAACGCAGCATGACAGCTATACGCTGCCCGTCATTGAGAATATGCTGCAAAAACAACACCGGCGGAGGATCTTCACGGTGATTGACCTGGAACATGGTTATCATCAGATGCCTCTCGCCGAAGATTCCCGTGCCTGCACAGCCATGAGCACTCCACTTGGACCTCTCCAGTGGAAGGTGATGCCCATGGGCGTTACCAACGGCAATGCAGCTTTTCAGCAGATGCTGGAGAACCTGCTTGAGCCGGTGCGTGACTGTGCAGACCCCTTCGTGGACCACGTCATCATCGCGTCCGGGGACCCCAGTATGAGCTACGAGGAGCTCCTGGAGGCACATGAGAGGGACGTCACTCAGGTGCTGGACCTCCTGGTTCGGCACAAACTCATGGGCAGCAGTGACAAGGCCACCATTGCGGTAAGCGAGGTGGTCTTCGCTGGCCACGTAGTCGGGAACGGGCAGCGCAAGCCCATACCTGGCAAGGTGGCTGCGATTGAGCACTGGGAAAAGCCCAAAACGGTCTCTGAGCTACGGGCGTATCTGGGGTTCTGCAATTACTACTCGGGGTATATCAAAATGTATGCCGAGTATGCAGCCCCCATGACGACCATGCTCAAGGGCAACCGAGAGGAGACCAAGAAGGGGTCCAAGAAGGCTCTGGTCTGGGATGCTGATTCCGACCGTGTCTTTGAGGGGATGAAGCAGGCGCTGCTATCCGCAGTGGGTCTGCACCTCGTGGATCCTGACCGAGGGTTCGTCCTGCGCACCGAGGCTTCCGACTACGCCGTGGGCGCTGTGTTGGAGCAAGTGCTTGACGACGGGAGGCACGTGCCCGTGGCCTTCTGGAGCCGAGTCCTGGCGGAAGACCAGAGACGGACGTGGACGCCCCGTGAAAAGGAGGCGTATGCCATCGTCATGGCTCTCAGGAAATGGGCTGGGTACATAGCCCTCCATCCCGTCACCGTCTGCGCCGACCATCAGAGTCTGCAGTCGTGGCACAAGAAGCACGTGGACACCCCCTCTGGTCCCGCCTCCCGACGGGCAAGATGGCATGAGACCTTGGCCAAGTTCGACCTCACGGTTGTGTATATTCCTGGGAAGGATAACACCGTGGCGGACTGTCTCAGTAGGTGGGCCTATCCCGCCAGCAAGGGCATGACGGACATCTCTGCCCATGGCGATGAGGCTGAGACCGCTGAAGCCAAGAAGATCATTGAGATGGAGCGCCTGATGGAGGAGGAGGGTATTAAATGCTTCGTCGTCATGGCTGCGGATGCCCCCCTCGGAAGAAGGGTGAGCAGAGCGGTCAGAGTACTCGGTCCTGAGGGAGCTGAGTCCGACAAGCACCTCTTCCCGGAGTCTTGCCTCCAGGACGGCTGGACTGACGATTACGCCAAGTTTGAGGCCTTTGCGGCCGAGTATAGGGCTGTGACCGACCCTGATGACGGGCAGAAGTGGCCAAAGGGGCTGACTGAGGAAGATGGCAAGCTCTACCGTAATGGTAAGCTGCTAGTACCGGAGTCCCGGGTGCTCGACCTTTGCGAAGCTTGGCACCACCACATGCTGCACCCAGGGGTCAGGAAGCAGGCCCTCCACATGCAGCGCCGGTTCGAGATCGACCATATCGTTCTCTACACCGCCATTAAGAATGTCAGAAAAGGTTGTTCGGTCTGCCAGACCTGCAATCCCGATAACCGGAACGTCAAGGGGGAAGCCCAATGGACCCCGGTTCCTGACCAGCCCATGGAGAGCGTGGCCATGGACGTCTTCTACATGCCCGAAGTGCACATTGGCAAGGAGACCTTTGACTAGTAGTAGCCGTTCCGGCACGCAAAAAAGGGGTTGCTTGCCAAGGAAGTGGCAGTCATGATGATTCGTCATTGGCTGACCGTCTTTGACATCCCCCGCACCATTTGCAGTGACCGAGGGCCCCAGTTTACTGGTGGCTGGTTCAAGGCTATGTGTTCCCTCATGGGGATACGTCATGCCAAGAGCGTCGCCTATCTCAGCCGGTCTAACGGCCGTGCTGAAGTGGCTGGACGGCAGCTGTTCGAGAAGCTGCGCAAGATTCACATCACCAATCCACGTCGGAACTGGTTTGAGGAGATGTGGCCTGCTCTGAAGGCCCATCATGACACCCCCACGCCGGGTGGTTTGTCCCCTCACCAGGTTCTGTTCGGCAGGGACCCCCTTGGTCGGGGACTTCCCTTGTCTGGTGATGGTATGGCCATGGATGCCAAGGAATTCTTCGCGCGGCAAGAGCCAACGGCGCGGGACATCCGCCAGCAGCTCAAGAAGGAGCATGCTGAGCGTCAGAAGTCCGCCCCGAGCTCAACAGCGCAGAAGTTCAGGGTGGGAGACCCGGTGTGGGTGATCAGACCCCGCCCTATGGGCACCCACCGCACCAAAACCTGGTTCACACCCGGAGAGGTGGTCCGCAGGATTGGTGAGGACACCTACCGCATCAAGGTAGGTCACGGGCAGTTCTGCGAGCGCCACGAGAGTCAACTCCGGGTGCGGGAACCCGACCTCCGTGGCCAACATGTGTCCCTGAGCTATGCCGCACACGAGGCTGATTCGGACGACGACTATGCTGAGCAGGACGACTACACAGTCGTGAAGATCCTGGCTCAGCGTCCGAAAGCCTCGGCACCCGGAGGCCTGGAGTTCAAGGTTCGTTGGCGCGGCTATGGGCCGTCCCACGATACCTGGGAACCCTCCTCCTCGTTCGTGCCGCGGGTCAATACTTCCTTCATGGTGTACATCCGCAAGCACAAGACCAAGATCCATGTCTCGGACTTGGCAGCACTCACCCGGGCGATTGCAGCCAGGGGTGCCTGATCAGCGCCCTGAGCTCTCCCCTGATGCATTTTGAGCACCTGTGAGGTCGACGGATCGTCCCTTACTTGCTTGTTCTCTTCCATCTTTCGGTGACCTGCCATCAGAGTGGCCATATAGCCCCCCCTGCTGAATCCAAAGGAGGATGGCCCCTCTCTTCTTCTATTCGTCACCCCCCCCCCTGCTGAATCCTTGGGAAACCAGGTAGGGCGACTGACCTTCACATTTTCTGAGCTCTTGGGGCCTTGAAGCCCATACGTCGTTGCGCAACGGATGCCGCTGTCATCGGCATTGCGATTTTTGGTGTGTGGTCTGGTCCCATGGCACTTGCGGGATCCAGACCAGTCTACGTGTGTCAGCTGACTATATATGGCCTGAACTCAGGCGTTTTCCTGTCCACCCTCCTGCACATGCCTTATCCTAACCAGGGCGTGGTTTGGCGCTCTGTCCAGAGTGTGTTTACGCGCCTATTACCCCGCTTATTACTTGTCTTTCTGCTCCCCAGGATATGTGCATCTGTATGTCAGCCCATCACTGAAGTGTGGACTGTTTTCCCCCCCCGATGGCATGCGAATCGACTACGAAGGCGCCCTGAGTCGCCGTTTACATGCTTTTACATGAGGTCCAGCTTGGACCAGTACCTAAGTACAGATTCTTCTGTTTGAGTGCCCGTGATACCGTGTGCCCTATTCGCTGTGATGTGGAGATCCTGATGGCGCCAGGCGGGAAGCTCAGTTGCCTGACTACACTCCCAGCGGTCCGCCACTGTCAGTCCCAGTGTGAGCCTACCGACTCGCAGACGCACTTGCAGTCGGATGGCGGCCTCCGGTGCTCCTGACCTCGGTCAGTCTGCCTGGGAAACTGGTGGTTTGAGGAGTCGACGCCTCGGCCCACACTGCATGGGGACTCCCTCATGTATGGCCTTCGTGGTAATAGGGCGAGGGAAAAGACGGCTTTGCGCCCAACCCCTTAAGGAGGAGCTCGTTCGGCTGTACCACTCTGGACTCGCGTCGTGGATATGGACATGGTGCGCCCGAGGAAGGACCCGTGGGGACTCTCGCCCAGCCGGCGGGCCTTGGGAAGCTTGGGGTAGCCTGATGGATCTTTGTGGTCGCTCTCGACCTGTGGGACCACCTCGGTCGTCGTGTGACGCCTATGTTGGCCGTGTATGCCACTGCCACTGTGGTGTTGACCGTAGCAGCCGGCACCCGGTGCGCCTGGTATGGGTTAACGGGTCCTTTGGATGCCGAACAATCGCCGCCAGGACCCGGGACTTGATACTTGATACTGTACTTGCAGTTACTAACAGCTACAGCACCGTACCTGTCTTACTGTGGGATTTGGGCAGCCTACCCTGCGAATCAGCCTGAAGTAAGGATGTGACACCCCCCCCATTCAGGGAATGGTCCTGGGTACCCGCTGCCATGCGTGGATGTTATCGAGCCCCCCCCAGGGTTTGCTCTAAGGAGGGGGGTGAAGCGGTACCCAGAACCCCATGGCTAGGGTAGGGCATACAACCGGTCTCCGGTCCACTAACCCCATGTACGGAAGGGAAGACGTCCGTTGACGCCCGGTGCAAGCCCGGCGGGAGCGTGTTCCGTGCCGTAAATCCCCGCATCGGCAACCGATGCACCGCCAGCGGAGATTTATATATCAGAATATCAGGAATCAACGGGGTTTTATTTTCATATTGTTTCCGTCAATTTTTACGCTTCCGTTCTGATACTCACTGTTTTGACAGCTGGCAGTTAGCTCGCGACTTTAGCGTAGCGCCAGTTTAACTGTTATATACAGATATTTTGGCGCAAATCGTGACGAAGACTCTAAAGTCTTCAGGAATAGCATTGATGCATCCGCAATTTTCACATCTTACACTCGCAACCTCAATCCGAATTTTTCAGGATGTCGAAATCGGATTTTCGACTTCCACATCCCCGCACTTGATTTGACCTCTTTCGATTGGCCCTCGGTCCTTCCCTATGCACGAATCAACTTTCCTTTTGTCTTGCCCTCCATTTGTCTTAGAGATATGGGCAAAACAAAGTTGATTCGTGAGGCCATTTGTGAGGGTCATATCTCGTGCCGCTTGCGAGGAATGGCAATAATGAAACGTGGGATGTATTCACAATACTCCCGACGTAATTTAGGAAGCTTTCTATGCCTTGTGTCTCCACACGTGCGCGCTAGCGTAATGGATCATGGTCAAGAGGGTAGAGTTTGCGTTATAACTCTTTGGCCATGATATTGCGTGCGTTAGGATAACTTTCGAGTGTAGCGCGCGAGTGTTGGTGTTGCATACGAACTCTCATTGAGTTCCTATGAGCGATTGACACAAAGTTATGCCCTTGGAAGGGCATGACATATCGTGGGGGGAGCTACCTTTTTGGGCAATATGGAGTATGTGCCTTGTGTTGTGTTGCGTGCCCATTTGGCGGGTCCATCGCTCCAAGCCAAACCCGCCAATGGACCTCATATTGTGCAAGCCCCTTCTCCATACTCCCCACAATCAATTGCAAGCCTAACCTTCGTGGAGGAAAGCTTGTGTAACGATCCCAAAGCGATGCGTTGGGAGCAAGGTGTGTGTTTTGCAATATTCCATATTTTCATGTGCCCACTTGGGAAGTAGCGCTCGTTACCTTTGGAGCACATATGTGGAATCGAAGGTCATTGGTGTCAAGTCATTATGTTTAGAAGAATTGGTCGATTACTCAATGCAAGCCGAAGATATTCTAATATATTTGTGCGCCTTTCAAGGCACTTTTGCGTGTCGTTTTGCCAATTTTGCCGTTTTTGGCCCGTCATGATGTCAAGTGGCGACCGTGTATCTCAACGTTGCGCTCAATTGACATCATGACCCAAGTGTGTTTTGAGGGTACATACTTCCGTTCCCAACATATCTTGAACCCGGCGAATCACACTCCTTGGGCTTGGCTCACTGTCGCCGCCATGTTGGCGATTTGGGACTATCCACAATCATGGGCTCACTTGGCGACCCTGCCATTCCCAAAACCGGAGGAGTTGGGCGACGCCAAAAAGATATGTTGGACATATATGACTTGATACCAATCCCATGGCACACTCCGGTCCAAGTTGGGCATGTGCCTCATTTGCCCCAACCATGAGTGTGCGCATTTTCGGCCATTTTGAGCAATTTTCCACTTTTTCTGCCCGCCGTGCACTATGTTCAGCCCACCCGTGCACGCCAGACGCATGGACTAATGGACCATATATGACATGGGTGTTATGTATATTGGTCCCCATGGTTCACACACCACGTGGGCGAAGCGGAGCAATCTTCGTGAGGGTGCTAGCCCAAGGTGAGTGTGGGCAATCTTGCCTTTTTGGCATTTGTGGACCCAATCGGGGTTGTCACCACGCCAAGTAGCATGGAATTTCTTTGGGTGCCAAGGGCATGCGAGTCTTTGTTGGACTCCCTGTGGATTGCGTATGGAATGGCAGATCCGATCTCCAAGCCGGCGTGGAGATATACTATTGGGAGCAACCCCTAATTTTGGCTCATTTCGAGCAGCCAAAATGACCCCCTTTTGGTACCCCAATTTCACCCCTCCGTGTGGTCAATCGGCGGCCCCATTCCTCTATGCCCACAGGGAGCCCGGACCTAGATTCAAGTTGTACACTCAGATAGAAGTCCTAGGTCCTGTCATTGGCCTTGCCCTGGCCGGGCGAGCCACGCTTGGGGGTAACGCCAATTTTGGTGATTTTGGCATCATGACCCCACTTGACGAACTCGTGGTGCCCTGATGCCCGGACTTCAGGGGAAACCAGGTTGGGTGAGGGCTTCAGGGGGTTCATACCCGAAGGGCATAGGGTCAGCTGCCTCGTCCCTACCTCTGGCGGGTCCGGACGAGGGGTCATTTTTGGAGTTTTTCAAGCTAATATCAGTTTGGGCTGAAACAGCCGGTTTTCAGCTACCAACTCCTAGGGGATAATGGCGGAGCCATATCTCTGGCACAGGGGAGAGTTGGGACCTGCCATTGAGGGAGCATGAGGAGCCACCGTAGGTTGGCCTTGGAGCACTCTTGGTTCCCAGGAACTCGACTCTGGCTGGGCGAGACACCCCCCCTACTGGCAGGGTTTCAGGGTCCGGACTGAGCAGGGCATGGGTTCTGTTTGAGCCCCCGCCCCCAACAGCCACTGGGAGGGTCGGACCTTGGATTGGGATATGAGTTGGGACTGAGTGTCTATTGTCCTGTGATGCCCTTACCCCAGTCAAGTCTTAACCCCATGTGTACATATCCTGATGTGTTGCTGTACATACTTTTGTTTCCTTGTTTCAGAGTGGCAAGGATCCTGAAACGCTTTGTGACATGACACTAGCGTAATGATGCCCTTGTGAGCGTAGTGCTTTGCCTGCCTGCTCACCTGTGCGTGTCAGGCCCGCAGCGTCCCGTGGCCGGCCCCCCACGGGAACGCGTCAAGACAACCGCGTCAGCACCGTTGCAACTTCGTGGCCACGGAGGTTACCGGAATTTTCAAATCCTCGCAACCCGACCCCTCGGTTACGACCACTACCGGCTACTTCGTCATTGCGTACTGGATGCCCTCATTGACCAAAAGATAAACCCCACCAACCAACTGAAAGGGGACTCGGATGCTGTTGTGGGGCGGAGAACAGACATGGATGCCGAGAGACAGGAAGCAGCAAAGGATACGGGAAACAGGTCTGCAATGCAATGTGAGTGCGCGAGACCTGGCGCACTGAGCAGGTCGCTAAGTCCAGTGGAATTGGTCGCAGGAAAGACGGTTGTGTGAGAGATTTACGAAAGCGACTGGCAAAATGGCGTTTCCACTGATTCCACAGTCCAAATGACCGTGTTATGTGTCATACCATCTGCCGTTTCTGGGTTTTCTTTGGCACCATGAGTCAACCAGGGTGGCCAGAGCGCGGACCACCAAACGCAGAGGCCGTGGAGTCATCACCGGGGACCAACCAAGGAGACACACCGAAGAAAGGACGCAAGAAGAAGGGGGATAAGAAGCCGATGCCAGAGAAGAAGTTCACAGTTGACGTTCAACAGTGGCTGCGGAAGGAGAACGGAAAATCAGTGAAGATAGAGATTACTGATTTGAAGATTGACAAGACCAAGGAGGGGGGACAAGTGCCACAGATCGACCACGATGACGTTGCCAAAAAAATGGCCGGATACCAAGCATCGCCGCCACCTGGACTGTTGCGCGTAACTGTATGGGGGATAGTGGTATGACTCGCTTCGCATTTTTGCAGGCGATCGACAGCATTTCCTCTCCTCGCTGTGGTGTGGTTCATGAGTTGCGTTGCAGATGGCTCGCTTTATGTTCTGAATGGGCAACATGGGACAGAAACATGCAAAAAGATTCAGGAAATGCGGCTCGCAGAAGGCAAAGAACTGTAGGACTGGCAAGAATGTTGCTACGTTGACATTCTCAAGTACGAAACGCCGTGGAGGATCCGGGCCAAGGTTGCAGGATTGCAGCAAGCTGGCAGCCAGTCTGCGACGTGGATTCCGCTGTCCGAGGCGCTAGACAACATGTTGCTGTACATTGACGACCAGAAGCGGGAAAAGGAACGACAGGATTTTGAACAGTTCAAAACTGTTGTTGTCCAGGCTGCCGTCAACTCTGTGTTTCTTGCCCCCGAGCTGTTGGAAGAACCAGGGCACACAGTATGTGTACGTGTGTCACACGGGCGCAGTGGGCGAGGTCTCGCGCACTCTATGGAACCGTCTTCCGTTGTAGGATGCGACATTCAAGCACTGGAGGGACATCTTCTCCCTGTCGTACTACTGCGGCCGCGTCGCGGTTACTGGTATGAAGAACCTCGAGAGTAAGAGCAGGAAAGATGATGTCACAAGGAATGCCTTCAAGAAGCTGGAGGGGCTGCATCTACCAAGTTTTTTGAAGAAGGTCTGTGCGCATATGAACCTGAAAGAATCGACCATACGCAGCACCCACACCTACATTGACGCGTTGATTACAGAACGAAGGGTGACTTCTCATCCGTCAAACCGCAGGTATGCGTCTGTTTGGCAGCTTCGGTGCGTGAGGGCTCGCGCACTCAACCGGCTTCTTCACATCTGCACAGCTGCCGATGCGAAGATCCGAGCAGAAGTCGCAGCACTGGGCACGACGCGACTGAAGACTCGCCTGGGAAACGTGGGCAAAGTGGAAGATGTTGACCAGTGCACCTCTGTGGCGGACTCGGGACGAGGGAGCTCCTCCGTCACCGCAAACGCTGTCCGTGCGGAAGCAACTGCAAAGGAAGGCTGAGGCACCAGCATGGGCGCCGATGACACAGACACAGTCGAGTACTGGCAAGGTGATCAATGTCCCCAGAGAGGACGACCAGGGGAACAAGTGCACTTTGACAGCATGCCGTATTGAGGATATCGAAGAGACACCACCAGCCCGTTTCCCGGACTTGCAGTACCCGTTGTGGGTCGTCAACACTGACCTTTTCTTAGAATATCACCCTCCAGGATTCGTTCGATGTGATGATGTTGGGTAAGGACCGCATTTTCTATGGCAATGCTGATGTTGTGCACCGTATTGGCCGTGACATTCATAAGCTCTGGCGTATCGAGAAGGACAAGGATCCAACTACAGTGCCTTTCTATCATGCCTGGTTGCCGCTATACTCTTGGTTGTCGGGTTCCATTACAAGCAACATGTATCAGTCTGACGAGCACAGTATGTTGATCGGCTCAACGAGTCGCTGGGATAAGCAGGTATATCTGCTTCCTTGGCACGGCACGACACAGCACAATACGGCGCACGGCAGGGAGGCAGACACGAACACAAGCACCGCACCACCGAGCCGGAACGGCACCCTTGGGCTCCCATGGGGAGCACAGGGATGCACCAAGGGGGACCGACGGGGCCTTGCCACCAGCAGGGGGTGTACATATGAATGGCACAGGCAAAACAGGAAGGACGGCCACAGGGCACCGCGACGTACCGGATGATGGGTTGTGCATGCAACACTGCCAGGGCGGGACAGGGAAAAGGGCCCCAAATTTGGAAAACGTTTTTACAGCGGTCCGACCACTTATCATTACTTTTCTCCCCCACGGTGGGGAGACGGCGCACAGTAAAAAGGTACCGTACCGGCCCCACGCAACTGGCACCAACCAACAACGCAACAAGCAGAACACCTGCACGCAACGAATCCGACTGCGCAAGCGCCCGCTGCAACGACCGCACGCACGCCGGCCAACACCAAACTGGCCAGACATGCATGGGCTGGTACGAGAACGGCGCCCAACGGGCTGGCGACACCGTGGTGAGCCACGCCTGCAGACCACCATGCCCACGAACACAGCAGAACACCGTAACTCTACCACTACGGACGCGACCAACCAACGTTAACAAACCGCACTACACTACACCTGGACAAACCAAGACTCAACTAACCAGCACCGACACAGATGTGCCGGCTACACAGGCAGGATTTGAGGATAAGACCACCAGCAGCAGCGCAACGGAACCCACATGAACCCACCGACCATGAGGCGGTCGCGACAACCGCGCACCAACCAGACCGCAGCTGCAGCCGCCACATGACCGTAGAGGGACCACACGCAAGCCGGCCAACACCAAACCAGCCAAGCGTGCACGGGTCGAAACAGGAACGGCGTCCAACAGGATTGCCGCACCGTGGTGCGCCACGCCCGCTGACGACCATGCCCACGAACACAACAGAACACCGCAACTCTACCATTACGAAACCGGCAAACCGGCGTTGACAAACCGCACTACACCGCACTTTGACCAACCAAGACGCAACTAGCCAGCGCCGACACAGACGTGCCGGCCGCACAACCATCATTCGGCGATACGACCACCGGCAGAAGCGCGACGAAACCCACGCAGACCAAGCCGACCGTGAGGCGGCCAAGACAACCGCGCACCGACCACACCGCAGCTGCAGCCGCCACGTGACCGTAGACAGACCACACGCAAGCCGGCCAACACCAAAGCAGCCCGGCGTGCACGGGTCGAAACGGAAACGGCGTCCATCGGGTTGGCGACACCGGGGTGCGCCACGCCCGCCGATGACCAACCCGGCGAACAAAACCGTGACTCTGCCGCCACGCAACCGACCGACCAACGTCACCAGACTACACCGAACCGTTAAACGACCGACCAACCAACCACGACAACCTACTCCGAGCCCCCGGCCCCCCAGGAGAGCCCAAGCTCGACCGAGTCAGGAGGCGTGAGTGTGCGCCACGGCATGCGAGTCCCGTAGCACGTGCTTCTTCGAGTCGCCTCACGCCTACTGAATACCAACCCAGGTGGGGGTGCATGCAGGACAGGGCTTTTGGCCTGGCTCCCGGCCCCTGGGCCCCAGAATCCGGAGGTTGATGAGGATGTGCGATGGGACCCTCCCCCACGTGTCATCCGCCCGAAGGAGAGGAATGTAAGACTTTGGTCAAACATGGGTTACTTCTCAGGGCAAAACCTGCTGTAGGATACTACTCGCGGCGACCGCGTCCTTCCCCCATGTGGGGGAGCCGCTTTGTGGGGGCACGTGCAGTAGGGCCGTGGGTTGCTGAGCAAAAGCCCCTTGGTAAGACCCCCCGGCGGGGCAACCCCAGTCCCGAGTCGACCTACCTACCTACCTACCTTCTTTTGCCGTTTTCCATGCCTTTGTGTGCGCAAGGCCTCACGCACTGCTGTCTCTGTTATTCGTCTTTATTCATCGCATTTGCAGTTGCCCAGCTATGTGACGTATTCCGCTGGACATTTGGACGAGATGCAGAACAAGAACCTCGGTGGTTTCATGCCTCTGATTCACGTGATGTGGTACCTTGACAAGTATCTGTTAGACTGTTTGCATGCTGATGCAGTGGTTGTTGTGGATGACACGCCGACCATCGCTGCAGGAATGGCGATGTCGGACGAGTCGGGGAGGACTAAAGTTGCGCTTCTGGCTGTGTCAGCAATCAAGCAAAAGGACTATGCGAATGCCGTTCGAGGTGCTCTGCAGCATGCCATCATCATGCGGTACATGTTGGAAGCCGATCGGACGGAGCAGACATTGAGAGCTGCAACTTGGGATACTCAAGAAGAGTGGCTTTTCCGTGGCATTCCACTGTGGGTTTTTGGACAGCAACCGTGGCCATGAAGGGCACGAGAAGGTGCATGCTGCTGAAGCCGCCCAGGAACAGATTGTCACTGAGGCACCTGTTGACGAGAGTGCGTCAACTGCGCCTAAGCCTGCACCCACCGTGCCCATGCGGAAGAAGACTGCCCAAGTTGTGCCAACTCGGGGTAATGCAGCCGGAAAAGGAACCGCCTCGAGTAGCAAGAAGCAGGCGAAAGGAAAGGGAAAGGAATCAGACAAGGCTGAAGAATCAGACGACGACGATGCCGACGAGGAGACAGATAAAAGGGAATCTGGAGCAAGTACTGGGGACCCAGCAGAAGCAGAAACGGGGGCCCGCCTCTCACTTTGATGCGAGTCCCGCTGATTCGGGTAAGGACCAGCCAAAGAAGAAAGCGAAGACTGCTGCAAGTGCTAGTGCAGAGTTCAAGTGATCCTCGCGTTCTGTTGCTCAGCCATCCCGTCGTACCATTGCCTCCCCAATTGGGGGAAGTACGGTCGCAGGGATCCTCGGTTCTAGGTGGGCTAAGGTTGCAGGAAAGAAGAAGAAGTAGGTCACGATGAACCCAGGTTTTCTCTCTCTTTTGCAGTCATGTGTGCGCGAGGTCTCGCGCACTCGCCACCGACGCGAATGCAATCATATGCCCTTGAGCGCTTGTACATTTTTGCCGAGCTTTTTTTTCAGTGTCTGCAATTAGTGCATCTCGTGTCCTGTTTTTGTTGCCTTCTGCGACAACTGTTTCCACGACCTTGGGTGCGTGAGGCCTCGCGCACTGAGGAACAGAAAAAGGCAATTTATTTCGCCGGACAAACTTTGGTGCAACACGAGTTCCACAGAATGTCATTTTTGAAAAGGAGCTTCTGAAAAAAAAACGTTCTTGTGGGATTCTGAAATACAAAAACAACAACATTGGTAAAACGCACCCTTCAAATCAATGAAAAAAATAATTTATTTTGGTAACCAAAATGTTAAAGAAAGCAGCAAAATGCGTAAAAACCAATTTTTTGTGATGTCTCATTCATGCGTGCTGCAGATCCCCAAAAAGAATAGTTTTTTCGCTGCCGTTTTTTGTGTCTGCCCCTTCCAAAAGGGGGGCAGTTTCAGTGGGCTAAGACCTACAGACCGCAAGCGAGCCGCGCCGGAGGTCTGGTGTACGATTGTCGAGTGGAGGCACTATTACGAATTGCACATCACAGCATCCCCCGGCCCAAAACCAACTTGCCCATGGGTCCCCACGGGGATCGTACCCATGCTTGCCCAAAGAACCACACCCCCTGGGGCGCTGGGGGAACCCACCATCTCACAAAAAGTCCTCAGGGGCGTCCTCCACCCGGGGGATCCAGCTCCAGCCCACGCCACCCCAGGACGGGCTCTGGCCCGAATCACCTCTGGTCAGGCGGGTTACAACCTAGGGCTGGCCATGCTCTGCTTGTGCCAGTGGATCAGGCAGCGCCCGCCAACCAGGGGAGCCCTGCCCTGGATCTCAGGCATCCCCACTGCCAACACACGGATCGAAGCAGGCCCCGGCAAACGGAAGAACCCGACCCCATTGCACAACAACGCCTCACCTGCGGCTACCACGCCGTCCACAGAGTCGTGCCGCGCGTAGGCCTCAGCCCACCCCTGAAATAGCCTCTCCCCACCACTGACCAAAAGGTACACCAGGTGCGCGCAAGCATCTGCGACATCCTCGCAGAAAGATGTCCTCCAATTATGCCCTATAGATTTGATTGAACACTCAGCAAGGTTTTCCTCGGAAAAAAACAGGTTCACAACACGTAGTAGAGCAAGAGATCAATAGGATCGTGTCAATGATTAGTTTGTGAAATCCAGAGTATCACAGAAGGGCTGCTGATAGACAAAGCAGGTATAAACACAAAGATTCAATCACAATTGGATAATACAAAAGATCTTATATGAAAACTGGACTGACTCTAGCCTCCAAGATAGCATCAAGCACTTCGTGTGCACTCTTTCCGATGACATGGTGCTGGTTAGGAATGTGGGGCATAGGTGTCAGGCCAACACAGAAAATGACTTGGTCAAGCAACTGAATTCAGAAACAGTTAAAAAGTAGAACCACAATAAGTGGTAGAAACAATTGAGTATAGGGGTCTTTGGGTGGGAGACCACTAGGCTTAACCTCCAAGGCCTAAAGCATGAAATGCCTATTTATTTTCCGTATATCCTCCATGAAGGAAGGTACCTCCGCTCAGTTGAGTGGTAGGGGTGAACTTCATGGGGGCCTAGGGTTACAACCCTGGTTACGTTGAGAAAGTGTACTTTAATCTTCAAAAGAGAGATAAAAATACTTAAGTTAGTCTTAGCATCAACACAAGGGTTTTAAGGGGGGCTTGGCCTGGATCAAGCCCTCCAAAAAAGACATGGCAGTGACTTTTTCTTACTCCCCCCTGGAGTACTAGTTAGCTAAGCTAGTAGGACTAAGGAAAAAGGCTCAAATATTCCCAAAAATTGCCTCAGAAAATGCATTAAACTTATCAAAAAAATCCTCATCAGTTCATAGAAGCCTATCACACTATAGGTACCCTCCAAAAACGGTGTAATGTACCGTGAATGATGTCCCTTCGATGGGGCATTCCTCAAAAGTCGCCAGTGTGCGACGAAAACCTTTGGTAAAAAATTTGGGGGTACTGGGGTTTGAACCCAGGAGTGTCTCCCTAGAGCACATATGCTTGCCCACTAGGGTACAGTTGAACGCTCTAAGGGGGACGACCATCACTGCATAAACAGTGTTTTAGTAAATGTCCTGACAGAGGGCCAGGGCGGAGCAATACTCCCAATGGAGGACACAAATCTCCAGGAGCTCAAAACAATAGAAAGGGTAACCAGCAGGGAGTGATTCCTGCGGTTTAGCGAAAGATGTAGCGATTTAACAAGTCAAATCGCTAAAAATTGACCAAATCACGCCAGAAATTGTCATTTTTACAGCATAACTCAAAGTCGCAGACAAGCGCAACGGAAGCGGACTTCAGAAACAAGGTTGCGCAAGCGTAAACGTCTTTTGAAAAAGAAGGTATGCGCCGTAGTTTTTGAAGTTCTAAAGGAAATCTTTGCACAGCTGCATCAAAATTTATACAACCTTTAGGGAAAAGTATTCAAACTCAACCCACACCACAGAGCAGGTGGAGAACCCACCTCTCTGGTCTGCCAGTGTCATCTCACACGCATGCATTGCGTTCGTGTTGGTTGCTTTGTTAAAACGTTAGGGTTCTCAACCCTGTGTTCGTTGGGGGTTCGCGTGCTCCTCTCTCTTACTCTGCACAGGTCAAAACAGGAATGAAAGGTATGCGATGCTAATGGATGAAGGGTTGGAATATGCGCTGTGCTCGCGATGCATGTGCCTAATTGACGTATTCACACGCTGTGGCGCTTTCCCTGTACCCCAATTCACCCTTGTTCTCTCTTCATAGGTAAGAAAAGAAAGTGCTTGCTCGTGTTTGTTTGCTCGTGTGTAGCCGTAGCGCTAAAGTAGGGTTGCTTAAAACGCTTAGGCTTTGTTTGCGCTGTGCAGTGCGCCACTTTCTCCCTCTTTCTGCAGGAAACAAGACAAGGGAAGCGTGCATGACATACAGTGCATTAATCGCTCAGGGTGGTTTATAATTCGCCGTAGGTTTGTTTAAGCGCATAGGGTTCTTTTGCGCTCGTATTTTCCTCGGCATTCACATGATGCGTGGTGAGTAAGGTAGGTAAGCCCAGGAGGAGCTCACCTCCTGGTTGAGTCACGCTGTGATTGGTTATGTTCGGTAAGATTAGGAGAAAACAAGTGGAATGGTAGAACCTGTGCATACCTGTGCATGCATATGGCGCATTTAAGGGTAGGCCACGCGTGTTGCGCACGGTAAAACTCTTGTTTAGGTTACCCAGGGGCTCCACCCCACGTTCTATAAGAGAACGGGTGGTGTTCCTTAAGCTTGCTTGCTTGCACCTGGGTTTGAGGACAGTGTATTAAAGGGCTACCTGAGAAGCGTGTAATACGTGGAGGTAGTCTTGATTCCTCAGCCGCAAACTCAGGCCATCTGCCTTTGCTTTACAGGTGGGAAGGTTAGGGTGATTGGTGCAGTCCCTTTGAGCAGCGCTAAAATATGCTGCGCAGATCACACAAACAACAAACTGCAACTCAGCCAGGAGTGGCGAGTGCAGTCCGACTTTATCGACATACACGCTGTGCATGCATACTGAGCACTCCTTCCCTCCGAGCCCTGACAGAGAAACGCGTAGTGGCGTCCCTGTTAGGCCACAGCCGCTTAGTAGCGCTGTGTTCTCTTGCTCTTTCACAGGGGGGTCAATAGGACCTGAGACCTCATTGACAGCAACAACAAGTAGCGTGTGTAGGTGTTAGGGTCAGCAGGCCTGGCAGGAGTTGAGTGCAGGTGATGAGTGCTCACCCTGCCTTCAAAGGCCGGTGCTGGCGTTAGTGAGTGTAGTGTAGTCGTGTCTCCTGTCCCGCGTGCTTTTCCACGTGGGCAGCAGAGTGCGTTAGCTTTTGGCCCTTAGCAAAAATGGGCGTTTTGTATGCCCTTAGCACACTTGGCCACCCCTCCCCTCTAGTAGGTAGGGCTTTTGCCGTCTTCCCCCAAGGATAGGCGCCAGCACAGAAATTGGGCGCCATAGGAGTGGTAATAGTACCTGATTAGGACCTTCGGTCCGACGTCAGGAAAGCCCGGTCTCCGGGAGCCACGCCGGGGAGAGAAGTGAGACACACACAGAGATACGTAGCACACATAGGGGTATGGTTAACCCTGTAAGGAAGGGTAGAACCCCATGAATCTGGACCAGTCAGGGGTCCCAACTGTGGGCTCGCTTGTCCCCAAGGAGAGAAGACACACCTTGCCTCATAACACCTTGCTTGTTGTTCCCCCCTGGTGTAGTAAGCCACCGTTCCTTGTTGGCTCCCCAAGGTCATTACATCAGGGCAGTCCCCATGCAACACACGGTCAACAAGGCATACACTCGCTGGGTGTCTGCAAACCTGATAAGCGGCCACCTGGTCCACGCTGGAAACCATAGGCATGGGTGTGCAGGGCACAGACAGGGTCAGTGCAGTGCTCAGTAAGCAGTAGTCTGTGAAAAATGAATGGCCTTCGGCCAGAGAGTGGTTGTCACGGGGGGCTAACGGTCCTGTCCTGCGATGCAATGCGGGGCAACTGTGACAACTGCTCTTACACCCATACACAGGCACGTCTGCACAAGAGTGCTCAGTGCACCTGTGAGGTTAGAACACAGTCAGTAGACCGACACAGGGGAATTAGTTTCACTTTTTACGCTGGGACATAGTCTCAGCACGGGTCAGTAGCTGCCCTTCGTTGTTCTCAACGAGGTAGGCGCGGAAGATAGGGTTGATACTCCCATCTGGTTGTATGAAGGCTGACATAGGTTCTCAGGTCGCCTCAGATAACCCATAGCCATCCCACAGGGTTAGGAATTTCCAGCCCTGTTTTTACTCGTGGCGAGCTTTACCTGCAACCACGTAGTACGTAGCACGTACCCCTCGACTGCCGTCTCTTCGGCAGACATCTCTTCGACTTCGTCTGCCTCCTTTGGACTGGCACCGTTCTCTAGGTCTTTACGCTCGACCTCACTGTCGCTGAGACGCCACTCATCCCAGGACAAATCGTCAGGGGAGTGATAGTGCCTCAACTGTTTAGGTGCACACAGCAGTTCACTACCTAGACGTGGACTGCACCTGACATGGATCCTCGATCCATCTATCCCGATGATACGATAGGGTCCAAAATAAGGGTTCTGTAGGCAGTTACGTGGCCAGGAGGGTGGGCGTGAATGGTGAACCAAAACAAGGTCACCAACCTTGAAGCTGGCAGGTCGCCGTGGGCGGTTTTGTCGGCTCAGTTCACGGTCACGAATGTGTCTCAGGTTAGTCACAGTCTGGTTAGCCATAGACTGCTTGTGTTCCAGCCAATCTCCAACAGGGCTCTTGAAGTCTTTAGGAAAGGGGGTTTGGAAGAACCAAGCGGGTCGTCCTCCATGGAACAGTTCGTGGGGGGTGAAACCCGTAGAGGAGCTCCGCTATAGGTTCATGGTTAGCACTGCCCAGAGCACCAGGCGTACCCAGTCGTTGGTACGCTCCTGTTTCATCAGGATTCTTAAGTCTTGCTCCACCACACGGTTCTGTCTCTCACAGAGAGGGTTAGACGTGTGGGTATAAGGCACACCTGTGGTTACCTCCACGTTGAGGGCATTTGATCCTCGATCCATCTATCCCGATGATACGATAGGGTCCAAAATAAGGGTTCTGTAGGCAGTTACGTGGCCAGGAGGGTGGGCGTGAATGGTGAACCAAAACAAGGTCACCAACCTTGAAGCTGGCAGGTCGCCGTAGGCGGTTTTGTCGGCTCAGTTCACGGTCACGAATGTGTCTCAGGTTAGTCACAGTCTGGTTAGCCATAGACTGCTTGTGTTCCAGCCAATCTCCAACAGGGCTCTTGAAGTCTTCAGGAAAGGGGGTTTGGAAGAACCAAGCGGGTCGTCCTCCATGGAACAGTTCGTGGGGGGTGAAACCCGTAGAGGAGCTCCGCTATAGGTTCATGGTTAGCACTGCCCAGAGCACCAGGCGTACCCAGTCCTTGGTACGCTCCTGTTTCATCAGGATTCTTAAGTCTTGCTCCACCACACGGTTCTGTCTCTCACAGAGAGGGTTAGACGTGTGGGTATAGGGCACACCTGTGGTTACCTCCACGTTGAGGGCATTTGGCAGTCGTTTGTACCACCCAGTGTCACTGCGGATGCGAACATCCTCATCAGAGTGCACCTGCTTAGGTGCTCCATAGGGTTTGAACCATTGTTCGACCAACATTTTCACAGTCTGCTTACCTGTGATTTTCTTATTGCAAGGGAACACACGGGTGAAGCGAGATAGGCGACAGGTGACCACTAGCAAACTATCATAGCCGCCGAAGCTTGGTAGGCCATGGATGAAATCCACGTAGAGAGGAGAGTTGGCACAATAGGGTATGGGTAAGCTGGAGATCAGGCCCCTATCCCTACTGTCGCTCTGCTTGCTGGCATGACAGCCACAAGCATCCACAATGGTCTGCATACGCGACCTCAGTTCAGACAGGGTTAGACTAGAGTAGAAACACTCACGGGCGAAGTCCACTCAGCGATTTGCACCAGTGTGACCAAAACTGAGATGGGACCACCGTAGACACCCATCCAGTCGTGCCTCAGGCACCACAATTCGGTCCTCGTAGAAGAGGTACTGATTGTTTTTCTACCACTGGTGCCCGTCAATGACACGGGGTTCGAGACCAGTGCTGAGGGTTTGGAGAATCTCTTTACACTGTGACTGATAGTCGGTTAGACTCCAACCCTCCAGGATTCCAGCAGTGCGCATGGACAGGTCCAGCTGGACATCCATACACTGTAAAGCCTCTCTGGCGAGCGCCTCAGAGCTGTCACCTATAAGCGCATCGAAGTTGTTGCGCGATATATAGTCAGACAGTTCATTCTTTATTCCGGGGATATGATGAACTGTCAGCCTGAGCTGGCTCAGGTAAGTCCACCACCGCTTTAGCTTTGCTTTCTCTGGTGGTGGGCCCTTCTGAAAGGACTTCAAAGGTTCCTGGTCACACAGCCAGACAATAGGGTTAGATCCCAGGAGTCGGGATTGTGACGAAAGCACCAACATACCGGCCAGGAGTTCCTGGTCATAGGTGCTGTAATTGGAACGCGCTTGGTTCCATTTCCAATTCCAGTGTTCTAGTGGCACCAGCCGCCACTCACTGGTAGGATAGTCATGTTTCAACGAACCATCACGGTTCAGTCCACTAGTACGATAATGGCAGTGAGTTAGTTCAGCGGGTATAAGCTCCTGCCATTGGTAGATCGTACCACCCCCCCCTACATCACTGGCATCAGTGATCAGGACTATCTCGCCCTTAGGGCGGGGTACTCCCAGGCAGTTGGAGGATGCAATTTTCTTCTTCATCTCCAGGAAACACTCTTCCTCTCTGGCGGTCCACTTCCAGGGAGTAGTTTTCTTGATTAGGTCAGTGAGGGGGGCGGAGGAGTAAGTAAAATTGTGGATGTGACGCCGAAAGAAATTACAGGCACCCACAAAACTCCTCACATCGTGTAGACCCCCCTTAGGGTCATCGCGACACTGCATGTCCTGTAGGGGCTGCATCTTAGACGCGGCTGGTTTCCACCAACCATACCCCACGTCGAAACCCACATATTCCATCTCCTCTTTCATAAACTCACATTTTTCGAGTTTGATTCGGAGATGGTTTTCTTGACAAACAATGAAAAATTCACGGAGGAGAAGGACATGGTCCTCTTGGGTATTAGTACCCAAACTCTCGTCGTCGATGTGGGCCTCCATTTCTGCACCCCGAGAAATGAACTCCTGTACTAGAGGCCTGCGCCTCTGTATGTACAAAATTTTGTTCATTAGCTCCTGGAAGAGCGCTGGGGCATTAGCCAACCCGAAAGGCATAACCTTCCACTTAGAGACACGGCCCTTAGGGGTATTAAAAGCCAGCAGCTCCTGAGCTGCGGCGGCTAGGTCCACCTGCAACAAACCAGAGTGTTTGTCCTTTTTGGTCTTGTACCTGCATTTGGCAATACGCTCCAAGGTGTTTTCAATGTTGAGAATACTCCCTGAGTGGTTCTGGGTTTTCTTGTTGACCTCACCATAGTAAACAGCCAGTCGTAGGGCAGTCGACCCTGGTTTGGCAACCAGGAAACAGGGACTGCAGTGATGGGGGTAGTCCCCCTTCTTATATTCTTTAACGAGTCCAGCATCAATACATTCCTGGATGTGGCGCTCGATTTCTTCAACCTGTTCCTGTGGAGCGGGAGAGGGACGACGCCTCACTCGCGTCTTTTCAAATTCAAGTTTCAGTTTGAGGTCGATCTGAACCAGTTTTTTACAAGAGAGGGGGGGCGGCAAGGCGCCGAATACCTCCTCATAGGTTATCAGCAGTTTCTTCAGGCGGGGGTCGAGGTTAAGACTCTCAGGTTTCTGCGGGAATTCCTCCTCAGCATGGAGGTTGCTCTTTCCATGGTCTTTCTTTTTCTGCCGATCAGCAGTTTTGGCAGGCACAGAACCATCGTCCCACTCACAGGAACATTCCTGCCGATAGTGCAAAGAAAAGACTAGCGATATCTCAGGATCAGGCAGTGTATAGGAATCATCGTCCTCCTCAGACCAGATGGACGATTTCCAGGTCTGTCTCAGGTATTGCAGCCGCTCTTGGCGCTAAATACCTTCGGCCTTCAGGTACAACAGCCGCCGGAGTTCCTGAGTGTCATGCTCAGACAATGGCATGTTATTAGCAGCATAGGCTGCATGTGTAGCACTGGCCTCCCAACAGGGGAAGCGGGCTCAGAGGTTGACTCTGGATCTACCTCCTCCAGCAACAGCTGGGCTAGGAAGGCACTGTGTTTTAGGT
Source organism: Eutreptiella sp. 'Long Island Sound 2002' (assembly GCA_964036045.1). NCBI lineage: Eukaryota > Euglenozoa > Euglenophyceae > Eutreptiales > Eutreptiaceae > Eutreptiella > Eutreptiella sp. 'Long Island Sound 2002'. The sequence continues at coordinate 149,215,071 of OZ038381.1, read as the reverse complement.
CAACACAGCTGGGATCGACAGGAGGAATAGTGCTGGCAATCTCAGACAGTTGGTCGTCAGCATCCTCTCTTACAGCTGCAGGTTCCAGATAGCAATTAGGAGACTCACACCCTGTAAATGTGGCAGATAGGTGCTCAGGAGATCGGTTTTTGAGATCAGAAAGGGTCAGGACACGATTGTCGGCCATGACCTCTTTCAGTAGCACCTGGTCTAACTCACACAGGGGTACAGGATTGAGAAAACCATCAGCGATTGACAGGAAACTGGCCCACTCAGGGGCCTGCATAGCTCTTTCTACGTCCTCAGTCACATAGATGGGGCCGTCGGGGAGTTGCACTCTTCCCACGCTCATTCGATCTAGCATACGGCGCCAGTAAGCATGTTCACCAGAGCAGCCCCAGTCAGGGGTGCACATGACAACCCTTCCTCCCTCATAAACGATTTTGGTTGGAATCTTCGCGAGCAGGGAGAAGGGAGGGTTAGCATACGCTAGGCCCATTGCTTTAGAGAAGAAACAGAAAGCATTGTTCAATTGTTTCGAGCAGTGCAACTGCATGATGTGCTGTTGTTGGCTCGCAAACAATTCCACCTGGATCTCATCCAGGTTTACCTGAAGGGCCGCCAGTGCATTTTCAAGAACGTGACGGGCCAATTGGTACTTTTCAGTACGATAGTTAGTCTTGGATGCGTAGCGCAGCCCAGACTCTTTTCGTCCTGACAGCTCCAAAGGTACGGAGAACAGTCCACTTCCAAAGTCGCAGTGCAAAGAATAGGGGCGCTGGAGAGACAGCATTTTTACCTCGGGGTTTCTTCGTAGGAAGTCTGTACCAATGACGATGTCAAAGGCGTCGGTGTCCAGCACTCTGCAGTGTTGGGTCACGGTTTCGTCGCCCAGGCATATAGTCACACCGACCCCCCCCAAGAAATGGATGGTACGCCCATCCCCTACTCTTATGGCCACGGTCTTAGTTTTCTTGAAAGTCCTTAGCAGGTGCCGGGCGACTATGGAAAGTGTTGCACCGGTGTCAAGCACCGCTCGAAGAACTTGATCCCCGATTTTCACGAGGATCCAGAAGACCAAGTCCTCCTCTTCGGAGCTGCCCCCCTACTCTTCATCAGGGAACTTGACATCAACCCCTGCAGCTATGAGGGGCCTGGCCATCCAGGCCAATCGCCTCTTCTTGGAGTTATTCCCCTAAGCGGTAGCGTTATCCCCCTGTGGGCGCTTTTTGGGATCACCTACGGCAGGAGGGGGTGTAGCAGCAGGAGGGGTGTAGCAACGGGCGCTGATGAGCGCCTCTGGGGGTTAGGGGGTCCTTTGCCAGCCCCCGTGCCACCTCCTTTACCACCTTTATCCCCATTCTGAGGGTTTTTGGTGGGTGCTTGGGTCTTCTGGCGTTCAGCCTCCTGCCGCTTGAGTTTATCACTCTCGTGTTTCTTTATGTGACATTCGTCTTTGTAGTGACAATGTTTTCCACAATAGCCACAGGTGATGGTACACCTGAAATGATCCTGATGGGTCACAGGTTTCCCATCCTTGGTATGCTGCTATCGTTTCATCTGCAGCATACAGCTACTGCGTTGATCGCAGTCAGGGGCATGACAAGGCCCCCCCTTGTAATTGACAGGTTTGCAGTAGAGCAAAGGGGGTGTACCTGCATAAGGTTTAACCTCATTCATGGCACGTAGGTTACCCCTTCATTTACCACTTCCCTGGTTGAGGTTAGTGGGATTCTTAGGCCCTTTCCCTTCGCCACGTTCGGGGGTAGGGGTACCCCCTCGACCCAAGTGCTTCTTGATGAATTTCTCCATGTGGGAATCATTCTCCCTCTCAAGAGCTAGCTCAATCAGAAGGTCCACCAGTTCATCGTACGAGTGGGTAGGACTCTTCCTCTCAGAGGTAGAGCGGCAATCATCGCACGTACGTCCGGGGATCCTACTCATGAGCCACAGGCGGGGCTCAGTGGCTCCGTAGGAGCCCACGTTCATCCGTGAAAACGGATACTCCAGGTCGCACACGTATTCAGAGATTCATGCAGCGGAAGGAAACTCAGGGAGCATATGTAGCTCCTTTATCTGTGTGTGCACACTGAGGTCAGTCTCATAGACTGGGAAGGGTTTCTCTAACCTCTGGAGTACCTCTGCCCAGGTGGAACAGGTTTTGAAAATATATTTCACCTGTTTTTGCAAAAGTTTCTTTTTGCATGAGCGCTTGAGGAGAGAGCATTTGGTGGCCACATCCACATGGGACTGGCCAGTGAGCAGAGGGGTAGGTAGGTAGGTAGGTATCTTCGGGAGCTCGGGATCCCTCCTTTGACATTGCAGGAAGAAGGTCTTACCAAGGGGACGTCCTGTCCCTCCCACTGCCCTATGTCAGGTGCCTCTTGAGCCGCTCCCGCATGTGCTTCGGAAGGCATTGTCGCGGCCACCCGGTCCATGTGTCCCAGGTGGGAGGGTGGCCAGTGAGCAGAAAAAATTCAGCACACTCCTCTCCTCATTCGGGCAGGTTTTTCGGGTCAAACTCCGGCAGTTCTAGCTGGATGTTTGCCTGGGCAATTGGTTTGCCACTCTTTCCACCACCTGAGGTTGGGTCCGAAGGGGAGGGTGCTCTCCCAGCGAGCGGTGCCAGGGCAGTTAACTCTCTTTTCTCAGTTTCTGTGACTGGAACGTAGTTCTGCCATGGGCACTGTCCTGGCATGGGGGTGAAAGGGGCTGGGGCAGGTGACCTTAGGCAACAGCCTCGAGACCCTTGATCTCTTAAGATCATCGGCCAGGGTACTCAGTCCGGGGGAGGGGGAGGGCAACTCTGGCTTGGGTAAGGGTTCTGCAATACCCAGTTTTGCCTCCGATAGGGCCGTCACATCTGGATCTTCTGATCCAGACAGAAGTTTGGCCAGCAGTTCGTCCGTATGATCCAGGGCACCGTAGGTTCGCCTTGGATGGTGTTGTCCCTCAACTCGAGTCGGGCCAACTTCAGGAGCCCTTGGGGTTGGACAACACCCTCTTGGATACTCGGGTCTCGGTCGTCTTGGCAGGGATGTTGTCTCGGCTCTGTCGGACGACGGGCCAGAGTGCGTGTAGGACCCTAGGTCTCTACCTTGTCTGGATCCGTGTACTCCCAATGGCTTCTCCCCGTCTACTCCACGAATGGATTTGTAATACTCCTCATGGAGGATATATTCATCCATTTTCTTCCTCATTTCCTCGTGTTCCTCAGGGCCTCCAATCGCTGTTGAGGGTGATGCCGGACAGGCGGATCAGGAGACTGAGGCTGCTACGCGCCTGCGGAGATGATGCAGGCTGTCTCCACCGTGGGCCGCTAAATCCTCGGTGGTAAGAATTGTATTTTCTTCCGCCCTTCTGCGATCTGGATCCCCTTGAGACCCAGTGGCAACACTGAGATGTGGAGCTCAGTAAGGTGGTTCACTCATAGGGTGGGCCATGCTGCTCATTTGTACTTGGACAGTTCTTATGGGCCAGGTCCTGGCGGACAGTTGTACGCTTGGAGTGGACATGATGAACTTGTTGTTGAGCTTTGTGTGCACTTCTTCTCAGGATCGGTTCCAAAGGTCACAAGGGACAGCCTCTGCTACCGCAAAGATGTCCTCCAATTATGCCCTATAGATCTGATTGAAAATCCTGCGACGTTTTCCTCGGAGAAAAACAGGTTCACAACACGTAGTAGAGCAAGAGAACAATAGGATCGTGTCAATGATTAGTTTGTGAAATCTAGAGTATCACAGAAGGGTTGCAGATAGACAAAGCAGGTATAAACACAAAGATTCAATCACAATTGGATAATACAAAAGATTTTATATGAAAACTGGACTTACTCTAGCCTCCAAGATAGCATCAAGCACTTCGTGTGCACTCTTTTGGGTGAAATGGTGCTATTTAGGAATGGGGAGCATAGGTGTCAGGCCAACACAGAAAATGACTTGGCCAAGCAACTGAAGTCAGAAACAGTTAAAAGATAGAACCACAATAAGTGGTAGAAACAATTGAGTATAGGGGTCTTGGGGTTGGAGACCACTAGGCTTAACCCCCAAGGCCTAAAGCATAAAATGCCTATTTTATTTCGGTATATCCTCCATGAAGGAAGGTACGTCCGCTCAGATGAGTGGTAGGGGTGAACTTCATTGGGGGCTAGGGTTACAACCCTAGTTACGTTGAGAAAGTGTACTTTAGGCTTCAAAGGAGAGATAAAAGTACTTAAGTTAGTCTTAGCATCAACAAAAGGGTTTCAAGGGGGGCTTGGCCTGGATCAAGCCCTCCAAAAAATAGATGGCAGTGACTTTCTCTTACTCTCGCCGCAGCCGCGGCGGACGGCAAACTCCGCCGCCTAACTTCCAGACCTACACGGCACCACACATGCAGACCATCGCGAGCGAACAAGAGCGCCAACACACCACACGCAAACCCCGCCCCACATTCCCTGCCGCTCTCTTCTGACCCCCCCCCCCCGTGGCCCACACTGGCCCAGTGTGCCCGTCCCCGAGCCCCACGATAAGAGTCGCGCCCCTGACCGAAAACCCGCACAGGCCCGCCATGGACGGCCCCACGACACGTGACCCGCCGCCCCCCAGCCCCAGCAACTCACGCACACCCGCCACAACGAGTCCCACGCCTGACAACACATCCACCCCAGCCGGCGACCCACACACGCCCACCGCGCACAGCCCCGTAACCCTAGGCCCGTTCCCCTGGCCAAGCGAATGCAGCCCACGTGAACTGTTTCCCCCCGTGGGCACTGACGCGCACACCCTCGCAACTTGCAGGAGCCCAGCCGGGCCCAAGCCAGCCGGTGGAGACTGCAGCCCCACGACTCAGGACACCACTGCAGACTAGACCGGCTGCACGGGCCGCCAGATCACAACCGACCCCTTGCAGCCACCCCCTTCGAGCCCGCAGCCCCTGGAGCTGCCCTCCAAGTTCCCCGCGGTGGCGGCAGCGGAGGCCGACTTGACACGCAAGGTGGCCCCCCCCCGTATGATGGCACAATCCGCATCCCCCAAGACACCACCTCCTCCTCGTTCTCATCCTCACCATCCTCCTCCTCGTCCTCCTCGCCCCTCCCCGCCACCCTCATCCACCAGGCCACACCCAAATCGAAAGCCGCACCTGCCGAGCAGTCTGCCGGCGGCGCCCCAACCACCACGCAGGCGGCTCCAGCACCTTAGCAGCAAGACACGAACCCTAGCCAGCCGGGGCTTGTCCCTCCACACCTCCAGGACGACGTCCTCTACCACCTGGAGCCAGTCTCCAAACCGAAGCCCCGTCCCCAAGCTCCAGCCTGAGCCCAAGCATCAGCAACAGCACCACCCGCAACACCACCAGCGCCACCACCACCAGCAGCACAATCATCACCACCACACAGCGTCAGCGCCAACAGCCATGACAGGGGTGGCAGCAGCAGCAACAGAACGCCCCCCTACCCCGAGCACAAACCAGCTCCACGGAGGCTGTTGGGCAACACGACCCCATCCCAGCCCTCTTCCACAACCCCGTCTCCAAGCGCCTCGCCATCCGGCCCCACAGACTACAAACACCGCCAGCCAGACGGACCCGGGGACGTGGGAGCTCTCAACTGGGGTGTCCGTCAAACCCGATCAAACCCGCCAAAACTATCAACCAACTCCTGCAGCCTTAATGGCTTCAAATGATGCCCGAGGCCCTTATCCCACCGGAGCGCCACGGGATCCTGGTACCGTACCCGCAGCACTACCACCACCACCGACCCCGGCACCACCACCACCACCACCACCACCACCACCACCACCACCACCACCACCACCACCACCACCAACCCCACCAGCACCACCACCGCGCGCCACCCCAACCCACCTGCGCACAGCCCCGCATGCAGGGGCAGCACCACCTCACCCGGCGCAACCCGCCTACGCAGCAGGTCTTAAGAGGGCAGAAGAATTTCCCCCTCCCCCCGCCCTACCCGGCGGTACTGCACGACGCCCCCCTTGCACCGCCATCGCCCCCTGAGTGGCTGGGTTTGCCGCACGAGGAAGCCCTATCCCAAAAACAACAACGCTTCCCCTCACCCCCCGCACAACAACCCAGCATCCACCTCACCCACTCACCGCGGCGCCAGCGCGTGTCCCCCGCCCCCAGGCACCACTCAAACCCTTCTGGCTCCCCAAGGCGCCGCCATGACTCCCCGCGACCCCGCTTTCGCCGCTCCTGCTAACCTGGATGCAACCACACAGGCCACCACCGCCCCATGTTCCCCCCCCCCTCCCCGCACGAACGGCACCCCCGGCGCAGCGTTTCCCGCTCCGCACGCAATTGACACGTGTTTCCTGCCCCTGGCTCCCGCCACCGCCGCTCCCGGACCCCCTACCCCCCGCCGACCTCATCTGGTGGTCCTCCCCCGCCTGCCGGGAGCTCCCTCACTGGGTGAGGTGGGCAGGGGAGCAAGCAGGCGAGGGGGGCATTACCGCCTCCACACCTTCAAGGGACACCTCGCGTGCACCCCCTACGACCCCGACGACACCGCCCCAGAGGCCGCCATGCCGCAGAGCGCATGGGAAACGCTCCTCCGGGACGTGGCTCAGGGCCTCCCCGCCCCTACACCCCCAAAACCCTTCGCGGGTGGCTCCAGACAACCTGCGCCCCCCAGGTTCCACCAGCAGCCCAACACCAGGGCACCGCGAAATCAGAGGGCAAAGGGAGGGCCCGCGGCAAAGGGGCAAGGAAAGGCGCAGGGTGAGTGGAGTACACCCACGCGAAAAGGAACACCGGGAACAACGCACCACGAGAGCGAGTAACCGCCAAATTAAGACAAAGAGCACCAACACAGGAAGATTTAAAGAAAAGGGGCCACAACACTGGGGATGGGGAACGGCAGGAGGATAGGAAAACGAGGCAAACACCCACGGAAGGAGAACGCGCCAAACCGACAGGACCAACATCAACCGGGCCCCGCATGCAGAGTCAGCGCAGGCCAGCCTGCCACACGAGACCCACCACCCTCCGTGCGAAAACGAACCCTGACGGCACACAACCGCACCAGGGCACAGGCCACAAAGAGGGGCAGCCCCAGGGACACACGTTCGCCATACTGGGCTGGCCGGCCCGACCGGGTCCGGCACCACACTGACCACACGAGCCGCATTCACCACACCGAGTTGCATCCACCAGCCACCGGCCGACCCGGACCCACATCAGGCCCCCACGCAGGGTGAGAGGGGTACACCCACGAGGGGGGGCTCCGAGAACAGGGCACCGCCGGAGCCAAAGCTACCGCACCCCAATGACCAGGCGACGACCCCGGCCTCCCTGCACTGAAGGAGCCACCACACAGTCACAGGGGTACTAACACCGGCGGAGGGCAGTGGGAAGGGCAAGACACCGCGGACGGGGAACGGCACGGGGACAAGAAGAAGAACGAGCACCCACGGGAGGAGAACACGCCAAGCCGAAAGAGCCGGCACCACCCCACCTCCAAGCGCCGGCTGCAAACTGCGACCACCCTACCCCGCAAGGCCCACCACACTCCAAGGGAAGAATGCCCCCCAGAGGGCACGGGACATCACCAGGACAATCCCAAAGGGCGGGAAACCCCACAGACACACGCCCGCCGTACCACGCCAGCCAACCAACCCACGTCCAACACAACACCAACCAAGCAAGCCACATCTACCACACCGGGTCACACCCACCAGCCACCAGCGAACCGGATAACCCGAGCCTGCAGAGAGCCCCTACGTGAGGCCCCAACAGCCAAGCCGTCATCATGACCCTCGCCGCCGCCAACGCACACCAGTCAAGAGGGTGAAGCACAGACTAACCAACGGCAAGCTAACCGTCGGCCTAATGCGATAAAAAACCAAATCTCACCCGAATAGTGAAAGAAAAACAGCCACCAACATGAAACACCGCAACACAGCAGCCCGAGCGCCACATATTAACCGTCAGCCTAACCCTCAGAACCCCAGTACACAAGCCTAGAGGCGGCGACGACCACAGGCCCGGCAGAGAACCCCCCCCCCCCCCAGCCCCCCCCCCCCCAGCGAGGGCGCCGGTCACAAGGCCCAAAGAGCCAGACACAACCCCCTTTCCCCACCTCCACGACGGCCCGCCAGAACAAACCGCCACGGGCGAAAGGAAAGAGAAAACCCGCCGAACGCCAACAAGCGGCATAGGGGCGGGGAGAACGCCGGGCAACCCCTGCCCCAGAGAGGCGGCCGGGCTGCCCCCCACGCCCCGCATGACCCCTACGCGCCACGGAGAACCAGCTGGCGCAGCCGCCCAGCCAGAAGAGCCAAAACGTAACCCCCACCCAGCAGGACGGACTACCAGCCCACACGTGTACATAACCCACAAGGCGCGCAGAGCCAGGGCACAGCCCGTGGCCACACGCAGCACAGTGAGAAACCACAGCACGGACAGTAGTCCAGTCCGTCACGCCGTTCCCGGACCAGTGCATGCAGCAGCAAAGAGAGGTCGGAGGGAGGACAAGGCAATCCCCCAACCCCACACTGCGGTAACCAAAAGGGGGGGGGGGGGCACCAAAAAGCGAGCAGGAAACCGCAGGAACAAGCCATAGGGGGAGCCCTCCCCACCCCACTAGAACAAACCCACCAACTAGGGGAGGCGGGGGCCAACAAAAGCGACAGCCACAAACCCACGAAGGCGAACAAACGCCCGACCAAGGCGAGCTAGCCCCCAGCCAGGCAAGACCACCTACAGCACCCACAGGGACACCGCTAGGGAACCAGGAGACCACCGCGCCCAACCCGGTGACAAGCCCCAGCTAGCGAAGGCAGACCACAATGGCCGCGGGGCAACCACCAGGCCTGACGAAGGACCACCCCAGACAAGCCAACACTGGCCCCCTCGCCAGGGAAGCGGCCAAACACCACCCACAGGGCCACGGACACAGCAAGGGCTGCTGGCAAGGGAACAGAGCCACGCAACTGACACAAACGGTAAACCCAGGCAAGCATAAATGGCAGCGGCAGACAAGCCGACCTCGGCCGGGCGGGACAAGACGCCACCCTCCCCACCACAATAGGCGACAAGCCCCGACCAAGCACGGCAGGGAGCACCACCCTCGAGGGACCCCAGCGGAACAGGCAAACAGACCACCCACCACAGCCACCAGCGGCCCACAACAAGAAAACACCGGACGCCACACCCGCAGGACCCACTCCCCCCCGCAACCAGCGACAGGTCGCCACCAGGAAGGCCGGGAGGCAACACCTAACAGGCCCACCACCACACGGCGCGGACTACCGCCCCGACCACAGCCAGCGCCAGCCCACATCCAAGAAAGGCAAAGACCAACACCTACATCAGCCCCTCCAAGAACAGCTGCCGACCCCCCCCCCCCTTAGCCCACGCAAACTGCACCCTGTTTTGCGCGCCAAACACGCAGAAAAGGACCGGTTCGCAACAGGGCAAAAAAAACGATTTTTTTGGATGTTTGATGAACGTGATTTTAGACGTAGTGAAATAAATAGCTTTTTTAGTGTTGTGCAACTCTGTGTTCCTCAATGTGACGTTTTTTACATTTCTCTGGCGTTCTGAGTGCGCGAGGCCTCCCGCACTCAGGATATTCAAATTGGAGTTTATCACGAAACCTGAAACCCCCAAGGACTGGCGTTTGCGGAAATACGCAGCTCCCACATGGTATTAAAAGTAAGATAGTGTTGCCCAAGGAGCATTGGAAGTGTATGACTGTCGGACTTCCCATGTTAGGGGAAGCACATGTACTGTAAAGTGAGAGTAAAATACGAAATTGGGCATCCAGAGTGCGCGAGGCCTCGCGCACTCAGGTCACGTTATGCATTGAATTTGCAGAATGGAACTAACGCGTACAGTTGGAGGTACAGTACCAGACGGACAAACACATTTGACCTTTTCGGTGTATGTGTGTGTGGACACCATGTTGGTCAGATATAACAAAGTATAGAACATTGTCCCACGGAAACAATCAGTGCGCGAGGCCTCGCGCACTTAAACGACGGAAGAAAATGAAAAAGCAGGCAGGTCAGGCTACGCCGGTATTTACATTCCCTTTCACGGCTACCACCTGTGACAGTCGATTATACATCGGTAACCTTCGTCATATTTTTCAGGGGATCAGGGGAATGATTTGCTTTTTTCCAGCAGCCACTCAATGGCAGATGTGTCCAGTTCTAATAGCGGCCGGAGCCTTCACTGCCCGATAGATATGGTTTTTTTTTCCAACTGGGTTTGAAGACGGAAACAGAATAGTAAATTGTGGTTGCGAAAACGGTTTTCGCTTACTGGGAACAGAGCGCACGCAGACACCAAATACAATCTGCGGCGGCGGCACGCGCACCAGAAATGACGACAGACACACTTCAAACACACTTTTTCTAAAGATCGCTGTGCGAAACGATAACCAAAATATGTGCGCAAATCTAATTCCAAAGAGGAAGACGCAAAATGCCACTTCGAGCAAGAAAATCCGTAACGCATCGAATGATAGCAGAAGTAAGCAAAGGAGCAGCAGCACTACGAGAGGCACGCGCGGCAGAAGCAGCACACCAAACAGCAGACGACCGGTGGAAAGGACTCAAACGAAACCACCTGGCGGCGCAACTGGTTTTAACATTTGCACAGCGACTCAGGTTCAACAAAGGAACGCGTCACACTTTACCAGCAGCTAAAAGGCAGGAGGACAAGCGCTGCGTGCGCATTTTGCGACAGGAGGGCTGGAACTTGTACCTGTTGATGCGTCAACTGGCAGTACCAAACAGGAAAAAACCGGGAAACAAAACAGGGTACCTAACACAAACAGAAAGACGGACAAAAGTACGACTTGGGCAAGCAGACGCTGCCGCAGATACAGGCAGCAGCAGCACCCAAAGCAACGTGGTCACTGGTGCTTTTGTCGTGTTGCGTGCTGTGGATAGACAACTGGTACCGGGCACAATACATCACACACCCAGACGAAAGTGACCGGTCACAAAACTGTACTGCAATGGCAGTACTTCAACTGAAGCAGAGGCCCACGTATTGGGCAGGACATCCAGCCATTGGGGACCTGGCACCACGGATAACGACAGTCGCAAGGGCTCTGCAACAGCGTGAACGAGGAATCCCCCAGACTTTGCGTGACATGGGGTATGCGGATGGGTGTGCACCAGACACCGGTAACGTGAGAGCACTGTTGAATGTGAGGAGGGATGCAAGGACTGTGCAGGAACCGGTGTGGCGCCCGTTTGCCCTGTCAAAAGAAAAGGTAACTGGTGGTGTTGGTCTGTTAAACTTGTTACACTTTGCAAAGGATCTAGCCCAACAGACAAAAAGAGTTTATCCGCTGTTGCTTGACGAAAACATACACTACAGGATACTAAAGTTGTTGTATGGTGCCAAGAACAAACGATGGAACATGCGTGCCTACCTGCGTTACGTGCCTGTAGTTTACGGTGTCTGGCATTCCTACAAGTCTGTTGTTACTCATACTTTTCGGGTGTTCTGGCCTATTCTAACCTATGCACGGAAGGGTCTGATACGACCTGGTTCCACCATACTATCATACCCAACACTGATAGTTATGGAAAAAGGTATTGCTGCGCTGATGCTTGCCAAACCCCGAATACTACGCCCTTATCGGCGCAAGGCACAAGCTGCAACCGCGATCAGTGGTCGCGACACTGCGCATGCCCACAGGGCAGCAGTGGCAAACGCAGTTCTGCATTTGTTGTCCGAATGGTGCCCGCTGTTGCTGTACTTGGGCCACGTGGTACAGGAATGCAACTGGTCAGGGGAAAACAACGGTACAGGGTCACGAGCTCAGGAGGTGTTGCAGTTGAGTTTGTGTCTGTTGAGGAGGCTGCGTCGAGGACCGTGTGACACCATACTGAAGTACGAACGCACAATCATGTGCACATTGTTGTACAACAGCAAGTGGCACCAGGACCTGCCTGGTCAGGCACACTCAGAGGAGTTTGGAGAAGGGATGTTGAGCAAGTTGGTGCGGGACAAGGGGAGAAACATGGGTTCTGTTATTGTTGAGGAAGTGGAAAACCATTACTTGTTACTAAAAGTTGGTCCGCGTGGCAAACGCGTGGGGGTGCAAAACGTTCCCAAGAACCTGGTACACAGGATGCGACAACGACTGACAAGATTTTTGGCGACAGACCAGATTTGCATGGCCTATGTAGAATGGGAGTCGGACAGAGTCAGCACAGTTGCAGCATCGTGGCCGCGGAGGTTACCGAGAATTCCACCCTCATCTACACAACCCCTTGGTTACAACCACTACCGGCTACTTGGTCACAGCGTACCAGATGCCCTCATTGACCAGAAAACAAAACCCACCAACCAACTCAAACGGAAACTGGATGCTTTTGTGGACGCCCGCAGTGCACAAGGCCTCGCGCACTAAACATTACGAAAAACAGGTATGCATTGCAATGTGAGTGCGCGAGGCCTCGCGCACTGAGTAGTTCGCTAAGTGCCGTAGATTAAGTCACAACAAAGACGGTTGTGGAACGGATTTGCGAAAACGACCTGCAAAATACCGTTTCAACTGATTTCAGAGTTCAAATGAGCGTGTTTCATGTCATGCCTTTTCCCCTTTTTAGGTATTCTTTGGCATCATGAGTGAACCAGGGTCGCCAAAACGTCCAGCACCAGACGCAGAGGCCATGGAGTTGTCACCAGGGACCAACCAAGGGGACACGCCGAAGAAAGAACGCAAGAAAAAGGGTGAGAAGAAGCCAATACCGGAGATGAAGCTCACAGTCAACGTGCAACAGTGCCTGCGGCAGGAGAATGGTAAAGCCGTGAAGGTAAAGATTGCTGATTTGAGAATTGACAAGACCAAGGAGCGCGGACAGATCCGATCCATCAACTATGACGACGTTGCCAGGAAAGTGACGGGATACCAAGCACTGCCACCAGCTGGACCGTCACGCGTAACGGCGCGGGAGGATAGTGGTATGACTCGCTTCGCGTTCGATCGAAGACGTTTCTTCTCTTTGCTTCGGTACATGATTTGCTTTGCTGATGGCTCAACTTACGTTCTGAATGGTCAACATGGCACAGAAACTTGCAGAACGATTCAGGAACTGCGTCTCGCAGAAGGCAAACAATTGGAGGACTGGCAAGAGTTTTGCTACGTTGACATTCTGAAGTACGAAACGCCTCGGAGGATTCGGGCCCAGGATGCAGGATTGCAACCAGCTCGCAGCCAGTCTGTGACGTGGATTCCGCTGTCCGAGGCGCTGGACAACATGTTGATGTACATTGAGGACCAGAAGCGGGAAAAGAGCCACAAGATTTCGAGCGGTTCAAGATTGCTGTTGTCCAGGCCGCCGTCAACTCTGCGTTTCTTGCACCCGAGGTCTTTGAGGAGGCAGGACACACAGTATGAATACGTGTATCGCACGGTTACAGTGCGCGAGGCCTCGCGCACTCCATGACACTGTTTTCCCTCGCAGGACTCGACATTCAGGAACTGGAGGGACATCTTCTCCCTGGCGTATTACTGCGGTCGTGAGGCGGTTATTGGCATGAAGAGCCTCGAGAATAAGAGCAGGAAGAAAGAAGTTACAAGGAATGCCTTCAAGAAGCTGGAGGGGCTGCATCTACCGAGCTTATTGCAGAAAGTCTGTGCGCACATGAACCTGAAGAACTCGACCTTACGCACCACCCAGAACAACATTGACGCGCAGATTACGGATCAATGGGTTATTTTCCATCTTGACCATCCGGAAAATAAGCAGTATGTCAACCAGACCGCAGGTATGCGTCAGTGTCGCAGCTTCAGTGCGCGAGGGCTCGCGCACTCAGCCACCGTTTTCACATCCGTACATCTGCGGATGCGAAGATCCGAGCAGAAGTTGCAGCACTGGGCACGCCGCAACTGAAAATTGGGCTGGGAAATTGGGGTTACTGGCCGGACGCAACAAGTACGAAGTACCGCTCGCCCTGGCCAAAATGGAAGACGTTGACCAATGCACCTCTGTGGCGGACTGGGGACAAGGGCGCACCTCCATTACCGCAGACGCTGGCGGTGCGGAAACAACTGCAAAGGAAGACTGAGGCACCATCATTGAAACCGTCACAGACACAGCTGAGTACTGGCGATGTGATCAATGTGTCCAAGCAGGACGAGCAAGGGAGCAAATTCTCTTTGACGGCCTGCCGTATTGAGGATATCCAAGAGACACCGCCAGCCCGTTTCCGGGATCTGCAGTACCTGTTGTGGGTCATCAACGCTGACCTTCTTGTTGAATATGACACTGCAGGATTTGTTCCGAAGTGGCTGTTCGATGTGATAATGCTGGGGAGGACGTCATTTTCTGTGGCAAGGCCGATGTTGTGCACCGTATTGGCCGCGACATACAGAGGCTCTGGTGTATGGAGAAGGACAAGGATCCAACCACAGTGCCATTCTACCATGTTCGGTTGGCGGTATACTCTTGGTTATCGGGGCCCGTGACCAGCAGTACGTATCAGTTCGACGAGCACTGTATGTGGATCAGAACAAAGGTTCGCTGGGATAAGCAGGTATATCTGCTTCTTTCGCCTGTCACGATGCCGTTGTGTGGGCGAGGCCTCACACACTGCTGCCTCCGTTATTCGTCTTTATACATCACATTTACAGTTGCCGAACTATGTGCCGTATTCCGCTGGACATTTCAAAGAGATGCAGACCAAGAACCTTGGTGGTTTCATGCCTCTGATTCACTTGCTGTGGTACCTGGACAAATATCTTTTTGGCAGTGGGTATTCTGATGCAGTGGTTGTTGTGGACGACAAGCCTGCCATGGCCGCAAAGATTGCGATGTCCGACCTCCGTACTAAAGCTGCGTTTCTGGCTGTGTCAGCGATCAAGCAAAAGGACCTTTGGTATGCCGTTGGAGGTGCTCTGCAGCATGCAATCATCATGCGGTACATGTTGGAGGCTGATCACACGGAGCAGGGAGCAACAGCTGCAACTTGGGATACTCAAGAAGACTTAGGCGGCTCAAGTTGCATGGTCAAAATGCACCCAAAACTGCCTCTCCACGGCACTGCGAAAAAATAGTGCTTTTGGGGGGGACCTAAAACACAAGAACCAAAAGTCCTGTGAAAACCAATTAACTGGTCCATTTTCCTTTATTTTCAACAAAACCGACTGCCCGGGAAAATGGTTTATTTCCACCAAAATGAAGATCCTTTTTGGGAAAACCACGACTTTTTGTTTCCTATACCACTTATGCTTTGCAATAAAAACACCCATCAGCTTTCAATCTTTTGGAAAACCAGTTTTCGAAAAACATGTTGCACGCTGCACGACTAGAAGCATTCTTTGGCACCCCTTCTTTGCGCGAGGCCTCGCGCAAACACCAACACAACAGCGCAATAAAATGCATCACAGAGAGAAACGTGCCGCACAAGGTGACAGCATAAAGGTCGCCGAAGAGGAATGCATAGCGCGAGCCCTCGCGCATAATATATCAGAACAAGCGAAGAAATTACTTTTTCTCCGGAACAGTTTGCATCTTAGAACCCAATGCCTTAGCAACGGACGTCTTACCCTTAGGCGGTCTCTTTGCGGGCCCGCTTCTTGGTTGCGACTGACGGGCTGGCCGCTTCAATGGAGCTCGGGCCCCAGTTTCCCCGGACCTCGGCTCTGCTGCCACCTCCTTCGCTGCCTTGCCCTGGGAGACCTGCGCTTCCTCCTCCTCTTGTTCCTCGCTCTCCTCCTCTTCATCCCCATCGCTCTTGTCGGATTCTGCACCGGTAACCGACTTTGCCGCCTGAGGCTTGGAGGCAGTCTCCTTCTTCTTGGGGGCTGGTTCCCCACCAGTAGACTTCTGCTTTGCAGGGGCCAGTGCTTCTGCAGCTTGACCTTTCTCAACAGTCTCTTCCTCCTTCAGCGACAACGCATCAGAACCCACCTTGTCATCGCGAACCCAAAGGGGAATACCACAGTTTGACCAGTTGGCCTGCTGGTCCCAATCAGCAGACGCGTCCAGTTTCGACCCTTGTGTCAATACGTGGTTCAACTGAGTCTGCACTCTGTTGACCCAATCGGAGAGATTGTCCGAGGTAACACCAAGAAGGTACATGCAAGAATCCGGCTCGATGGACGCGATCTTGCACACCAGGTCCGGCTGATGATCAATGAACACAAACGCAGGCTTGAAGCTCTTATCCTGCTTCAGGTAAAAGAGGTGAGTGTCGAAATACCACATAACCGTCCTTATCGGAAGGTGACCGCCAAATTCAACAGGATCCATCTCATCTACTTGAGTAGGTCCAAACGTCAGATAATTCGGAATGTGCAATGAGGGTGAAGTTATTGGGCGAGGCCTCGCGCAAAGAGCGGATGTAATGAGGGAATTATACCTTTCTCGACCAGCTATCCGGTGACAAAATCAGCAACCAGCAGACGTCAAACGGTGTAGGATCCCCTGCAGGCTTCGGTTTGACTGGCCAACTGAAGATGGGAACACGCAACATGTTAGCCATGCGCGGCGCGTTGAAATCATCGTTGAGACGCCTATCTGTTTCCCTTCCCAGCACGTTGAACATGTTGTCCACCACGGAGGGGGTCCCGGGCCTGCAGCTGCGCCTCTGCCCCCACCTGGAAAACCCGTGGTACTGGGTACCAGCGGCGGACTCCGTCCCCTGTCTGGGACTCCAGCTGCAGCCGGACGGGGAGTTCTCCCTGCAGCGCAAGCACCGGCTACGCCTGGCGGCAGTGCACCACTGGTGCCTTAACACCCTCGCGCCACCGAAAGTGGTGCAGGACGTCATCCTGGCGATCCTCGGAGGGGTGACGCAGTACGTCGCCCCTTTCATCGCCGACGACTCCGACACTGCACGCCACCTGGACCACATCACGGTCCAGGTCGCGAAGGACAGGGCACGATACGCCTTCGACGCCTCGCGGGACAGCCTGCAGGATGACCGGACCCTGGGGCTCACACGGGTGCCCACGCGGTGCCAGCAGGCAGCGGTGGCCCTCGTGGGTACACTCGTCCACCACCGCGCAACCTCCGTGCGCGCGGAGGTCACCAAGATGTTCTGGGAGATAGCCAGCGCGCACGGAATATGCCCCGAGGTGCACTGGCCCGTCCCGGAGTTCGCAACTCTGGCGGGGGGCGACTGGGTCCACCGCATACCCCGGGCCCTGGCCGCCCTGGGAGTGGGGATGTACAACCCCATCGCGTGCCCCAGGGCGGCTCATGTCCAACTACAGTCCCCGCCGGGCAAAATCGTCACGCTGCGCACCGCCAAGCTGCGACACCGCGACACGTGCCCCCTGACGGTGCCACACGCAACGCCGTGGCATGGGCACCACGGGCCACGCCACCCCTTCCCCGACAACGACGATCCGTGGCCGACGGCGGTGCGGGAGTGCCTCAACCAATGCGCCGATGAACACCTCCATTATTGCCGCCATGAGCAAGGGCCCACCAACCACCCCGGGTGGCGCGATGCCCTGGCCCACCTCTTCCACACCACCGGCACACGGGACCCCCGCTCGAAACTCGTCCACCCCACGAGCGCTAAGCAGGACGCCCACACCGGCCCACGGGTGACCCCGGACGGCCTGCACCTCCACGTCGGGGGCTACCGCCGCCGGGACGGCCTGTCCCCCCCCACGCGGGGGGCGGCGTACCACCCGCCAGCGGCCCTCATGTACATCCTCCGCGACGTACTCGCGGAAAGCGAGCACCAAGAGCCCAACGCGGACGTGGCGTGGCCAGAGCCCTTACGCCCCCGGCCCCACGCGCCGACGCCGTTGTGGCTGGTGACCACAGACGACCAATGCACCCAAGCGGCGGGACAAGCGCAGCTCCGGGCCGAGTGGGTGAGAGTGCAAGTGGGGGCAGGCCAGCCCGAACCCCGTGGGCTCCCCCGTGGCACCGCCCTACTGGTGGCTACGGGGGTGCCGCACGACCCACACATGGCGGTGCACGCGCTGGAGGACCGTCCGGAGGACACAGGACACTTGGTGGTACACCAGCGCGGGGGCCCTGCGTGGCTCAAGGAACATGTGACGGCGCTACGGTCCTGGGCAAGCACGGTCGCCGGAGCGGAGATCCGGCTGCACGACCACCCGGCGATCAGCCCAGGCGACACCAGGGCGCTGAGCGTGGACCAACTGACCCACAGCCACCCCGACGTCCGGTGGCACTCCACCGACCTCAACGCGGGGTGGCTCAGCCCCACCGGATACTACTGGATCCCGGAGGCCTGGGGACACACCTCCTCTGACGCGTCCGGGGGCGGACCCTGCAAACACGCCACCAGCGTCGCTCTCGCCGCCGACCTCACCCGCACGTGGGCGGTGGCCATCTCGGGCACGGTGCCCGACGGAGAGGGGGTGGCCGCCTCCCTCCCCCTACAATACGGTGCACACAGACCATGGGTCCACACGACGGACGCCGAAGTCATCCTCCACCTCCTGCGGCACGCAGATCGCGAGCGAACCACGGGGGTCCCCGCGGGCGCAGCGGAGGTGGTCAACCAGATGCCCCTGAGGTGGCTCCGGGACGGCCTGTGCGCGCGGGGGCAACACGCCGGGCACCCGTTCTGGTACGTCCGAGCCACCTCGCACCACAGTGACGCCCTACTGCACAAGGCGGACTGGGCGGCGTCCCAGGACACCGTCTTGCAGAGCACGCCCCCGGACCCTGGCCACGCCCAACTCATCGTCGCCGGCCGTGACGGCCATCTCGATCTACGGCCCCCCACGATGCTGGTGCTCGGCGAGGTCGCGCAACGGGCGCAGACGGACCATGCGCTGACGCACCGGGGACACGAACCTCTGGGCGCGGCCCACGCCACGGCATACGTCCACGCCCGGGACCTCACCGCGGCGGCCACCAACCGCCGGGCGCTGCGGGCCCGAGACGGCCACACGCCGGTGCAGCGCAGGCTCCGCGTCCGGAAGGAGCGGCTCTCCGGCGTCGCCATCGTCCCGCAACCGTGCCTTTTCTGCGGCGGCCCGGAAGAGACCCCGGTGCACATGCACGTGGGCTGCACCCACTCGCGGCTCCTCTGGCCCCACTACCGCCAGGCGGTACACGAGGCGGCCCGCCACCTCCCACCTGGGGACCAGGCCCTGTGGGTGCCCTCGTGGCGCTCCGCAGGCGCCACGTGGACAGAGGTGTTCTGCTCCGGACTGGTGCCCGAGGACGCGGAGGCGCAGCTCCGCGCCATAACCCGATACGACCCGCCAGGAGGGACCTCGGTGGACGACTTCCTCCACCACATGCTCCGGCTGGGGGACTTCGCGTGGGAGCTTCGCAACCACCGGCTGGAGCAACTCCTCCACGACCCCCTAAGCGCGGCGGCCCGGGCGCACCGGTGGCTCACTGCGGCGGAGGGCGACCACCCTCCCCCTCCCCCGCGCCCTGACAAGGACTTCGTAGCCTCCCTCCGTGTTGTGAATGGCACTCTGGAGTGCCCACTCCAAGAGAGCCCCCACCCGTATCAGGACCTGCCGGGGGGGTTCTCGAGGCACCTGCAAGACGCCCTTTTCCCACCGTGGATCATCGGGCGCGGCTCCATGACCGCATGGGAGGCGCGCATCGTGGGGGAGGAGTGGGCGCGGGAGTGGGGCCGTTGGTGCGCCGCCACGCGCGCCCCGGAGACCCCTGCGCAACGATACGCCGCCATCCCGCTCCGGGGGTGGGGGCCGGACACCCGGCCGAGACCCACCATGGTCCGCGGGGCGGGACCTGACCACCCGTGGGACGCGGCGACGGGGGAATGGCTGCAGGCGGCCCCGGGGCCGCAAACGGGATGGACTGGGGACGTATCCTCACTCGTCAGGACGCCCGTCCCGCCCCGCATCGTCCTTCACACCGCCAACGTGCTCCGGGCCACGGAGATACGCACGTGGGGACACGCTGCGGCCACCGTCCGGTGGCACCCCCCAGAGGACGGGGCCACCCAACTCACCGTGGCGCACTTCAAAGCGGGGGGGGCCCGTATACGACGACGCCCTGTCCCGGCTGGGCGACACCCAGGGGCCCTTACTCCTCATGCTCCCCACCGGTATCGCAGCCGCGCTGCGCCAGGAGCTGGACGGCTGCGAAGGGCTGCGAGTGGGGTGGGAGGCAGTCGCGGACGGCACCCTGCTGGCCCTCCTCCACAGAGACACCGCGAACGGGTGCCAATGGGACGCGCTGACGCCCCACCTCACCGGGCGCCACGTGTACATGGCGAGCCCCCCCCAGGGGCACCCCCGCCCGGCGTGGGACGACCTCATCGCCGCCTTCCACGACCACGGGATCCTCCCCGGCGACACGTGGCAGGAGGTCCAGCGGAAGACGCTTGGCAAGGACTACCGGCGCCGCGTCCGCGCCCGCTTGCTGGAGATCCGGGACCCCCTCCGGCAGAGGTGGGACGACCTCTGGCTCCGCCATCTCGACCCTTGGTCGCCGCCCTCCAACCTCCCACACACCTGCCGACTCTGCGGAGAGCGTGACACGGTGTCCTCCGCAGCGGCGACAGGCGCCAACAGGTGCGAGCGGTGCACCCAGGTAGCCGCGTGCCCCTGGCCCGAACCTCCCGCAGGTCCGCGCAGGCGCACAGAGGAGGAGGCCTTGCGCCGGCACATCGAGGGGGCACACGGCCCCTCGCACGAACCTTCTGTGGATCCACGTGCACCTGCGGGACCCCACATCCATTGCGCACCTGTCGCACGTGTTCGCCCCCTAACCCCCACTCGCCGGCGCCCTTTGCAGAGCCCGCAGCACCATGCCACGCCGACGGGGTGATGGGCCGGGGCACACCAGGGCCCGCCGCAGAGCGCAGGAGGCGGCCGTCCGGGGCCTGGTGGCGGACGCGGTGGCGGAGGCAAAAGCAGCGCACGCTGCCGCACGGTGCGACCTGGAGGGCAGTGCGAGGGCCTTCCTCAACGAGACCGCCCTCCCGGCCGCCCGCGCCCTGAACGGAGCGGGGGCCCCTACGCTGCTCCCGGCAATGCACCGGATCGTGAACGCCGTCCGGCCGGGGCTCATCAGCCCAGAAGCGGCCCTCTACGGGCACTGGATGGAGTGGCGCGAGTCCAATCGGTCGGGCCGGCCCCTGTCCATGGGGGACACCCTCCGGCTGACGGGAGCGGGGTCTGCCATGTCCCTCCGCAGTAGCGCCCCAGCCCTGCTACACGCCCTCAGGACGCGCTACCCCGGGGACGCGGCCCCGTACCTGAACCAGGCGCGGGCCACGTACCCGGGGGGGGTGTCCGAGCTGGATGCGGCGCTCCACCTTCTACACCCGCCGGACGAGGACCTGGAGGTGGGCGAGGTCACGGTGTTCGTGGAAGGCGCGGACGAGGCGTCCGCCCGCCCCCGGCCGACCAACCCGGTGTATGACGGCACCGGGCCTACCCCCCCGTACGCCGTCGTCTACGAGGCGTTCCCCAGGGAGCCCACTTGGTACCCCGCCCTCCCACCGGCGACGCACGCGCCCCGCGGCTGGGCTAATCCAGACCTGTCCCCCCCCCCTCTCCAGGACCAGGGGTGCCCACCACAGGGGGCAGGTCCTCTGGCAAGAGTGCCCTGGCACCCCCCCCCTCCTCCTCCTCGTCGCGACCCGCGGGGGGCCGGGGCGGATCCTGGGGATCACCCCCACCCACCTCTATCGGGCCACACCCGTACCCCGCCCCCCCCTCCCGGCGCCCGCGGCGCGGGACGGAGTACACACCTTCCTGCGCACACAGGAGGTCACCGCCGTTACGGGGGTCCACCTGGTGCGGCTGCCCCCGACACCGCTCGACGACCCCCGGGGGCCCAGGGCCCTGGGCCCCGCCCCAGACTGGGAGCTGTGGCGCGACGCGTGGGCCGCGTGGCTCCCCCGCCTCCCCTCCCAATGCCGGTGGATGGCCGCGGACCCCCGGCCGTGCGGGGCTGACGCCACAGCCGGCCCCCCAACCCCTCCCCCCCCCCCCCCCCGCAGAGCACCACACGGCACTGCCCACGGCACTGCACTGATGCACCAGGAGGTAGTGGGAAGGGCGCGCCTGCCACCACGCATGCCTACCAGAGTAACAGTGATGGCAGACTCCGATGGGTCCCTAGGGCGGGACGACCGCCACCACCGCCGGTCCCGCTCCCGCTCCCCCGTCTCCTCCCCAGAGTGGACGGGGGAGACCCTCGCGGAGCGCGAGGAGCGGAGGCTGGCGGAGGCGGCAGTGGTCGGGCCGCCGCCGCCGGCCCGGGAACCTGGGCCAGCCGAGACGGCCGCCCCCGCCGCCCAAGCGGCCAGCCCCGCCGCCCCGCCCCGCCCTGACGCGCAGGAGGCGGAGACCGCGGCGAGCCACGCCGGGGCCCCGGCCGCGGCCCCCGGCACGCCGCCGGCAAGGGGGGCAGCCCCGGCGCAGGAGCCGGACGCGTCGCCGAGGGCTGCCGCAGCCGCGCAGGAGAGCAAGCAGGGCACAAGAGGGGTTGCGACGGACCCCGCACGGGCCGTGGGCGCCTCGCCGGCGGCCGCCGCGGCAGCAGAGAAGACCGAGGAGGGTGTGCGAGGGTCTGCGACCGCGGCCACGGGCGCCTCGTCGGCGGCCGCCGCGGCAGCGAAGGAGAGTGCGGAGGGCGCGAGAGGGGCTGCGGCCCCTGGCACGCCGCGCAAGCGGGGGAAGAACCCCGCACGGGCCGCGGACGCCTCGCCGGCGGCCGCCGCAGCAGCAGCAGTGGGCAGGGAGAGCGCGAAGTACCGCGCCCACGCCAACCCCGCCCACACCCACACCAGCCCCCCCAAGCTGTACCCCCCCAAGCCCTTCCCCCCGGGGCGGGAGCGGCACGTCTGCCCCCCGACGCGCGAGCGCTCGCCGCCGGGCGTCACGCTGCCGCAACTGCAAAGGCAGCGGGACGCCCGGCGAGTGGTCCAGGAAGGGCGCAGCGGCGAGGGGGAGGGGAGCGGCGGACAGCGTGACAGGCAGGGGGCAGGGGAGGGGTCAGGGCACGGAAAGGGCGCGCAGGGGCGCGGGCAGGGAGCCCAGGTGCAGGGGGCGGAGCGAGGGGAGGTGGGAGAGCGAGCGGGCCGGGGCGTGGTGGACGAGAGGCGGGACCCGCGACACGGGCAGGGGGTCGGGGAGGGGCCAGGGCACGGGAAGGGTGCTCAGGGGCGCGGGAAGGGTACCCAGGCGCAGGGGGCAGGACAAGGGGGGGTGGGAGAGCGAGTGGGCCAGGGCGTGGGGGACGAGAGGCGGGACCCGCGACACGGGCACGGGACCGGAAAGGGGCCCAAGGGCAAGGGCAAGGGCAAGGGCAAGGGCCCCAAGGGACAGGAGGGACGGGGCATGGGAGCCCAGGGGGGGGGCGGGGCGAGGGGAGGGGGGCAGAGGGCGGAGCGCCCCCGCAGCCGGACGTGCAGCCGGTGAGGTGCATCCCTCCCGGCATCCAACAGATGCCGGCACACCACACCTACCACCACCACCACCACCACCACCACCACGTCTACAACATCGACCCTGACGCCGGCGAGCTCGTCCCCCCCCAACCCCCACGACACCAGCACCAGCAAGCCCCCCCCGCGCCGAGGGCGGAGCCGGCGCGGATGGCCTCGGCGGAGGGGGGACGGGGCGTGGCATCGGCGCCGCAGGTGCAGGAGCAGCGAGGGGGGCCGGCACGGGGGGCGGAGGAGAGCCGGCCGTGGGACGTGGACTGGGGCGCAGTCCCGGACCCGCTGGGGGGGGAGACCCTCCCCCTTGTGGGGGAAGTGTACGGGTGGTTGTGCTGGGCCAACCAGGGGACCTCCAGGAGGTCGCGGAACCGGCCCTTCGATGCCGTGCTCCTCCGGAGGGACGGAGGAAACCGAGAGGCACCCCCGGGGGGGTGGGCGGCCCCAGAGGACCACGAGAGGGTCCTCAGGTCAGTGATCCGGGCGGCGTGGCCCGACAGGGAGCCGACGTGGCCGGCCTTCCTGGAGGGGGGAGCGGTGCTCCGCATCACGGGTGCGGACGCCAACAACTGGCTCCCCCAGGCTTTGCGTAGCGCCCTCGCCCACTGGCGCTACCGCCGGCACAACCCGCGGCCGCCGCAGCCCCAGCCCCCACACAAGCGGCGGCGCAAGTGAAGGCCCAGACGGCGGGTACGGGAGGGTTGGGGGGGGGGATGGGCCCCCTGACCCACGCCCCCCCCACGGTAAGGCACAACGTGCGGGGGCGCGCCGCCTCCCGCGGGAGGGAGTGCGGGGGCGACAAGCGCGGGGAGGAACCGGCTGCCCCGCAACCTGCTAACCACTGACCGCTAACCCCCACGGCCACCCCCGGCCGGCCGGCGCCGCGCGGCAACGGCCGGGGAGGTGAGGGCCCCGGCGAGGGCCTGCGCGGGCATCCAGCTCTCGATAGGGGGGGCGGGTGAAGGGCGCGACCCCCTGGCCGATGGCTGGCCCCCGGGACCAGGGCCGCCATGCCGCCCCCGCCCCCCCCCCCACGGCCGGCGAGAGGCATCGCCAGGGGGCCAAAGGGCCCCCCCCAACCCACCCCCCCCCCGCACAGACCCGGGGGTGGGCGAGGAGACGGCCCCCCCACCCCCCCCCCCCCCCGCGCCCACCACAGCAGGGGAGCCACAGGCGCGGCCCTCCGCCCCCCCAGGGCCGGGGGGGCGCCCCCCCCTCAGGGGGAATGGCGGCGCAATGCGGGCAACGGCGGCTGGGCCTGCTCCCGCGAACCCACACCGGCGTGCCGGAGCAACGCGCACGACGGAGCAGGAAGGAGGCCGCGCCCCACATGACCCTCCCGTAACCACAGCCCGCTCCGAGGTGACAGAGGGAGGGTATCAAGTCAGATGGGGCCCCCAGGGAGGCGGTCCACGGGCCGCCCCTCACCCCCCCCACCCCGGGGCGGCACTTCAGCCCCGACCGCAAGCGCGCGCCGGAAGAGAGCGCACCGGCGACACGGAGAGAGCCAGGAAGGAGTACCACAGGCCGCCGCCTGGAACGAGAGCAGGGAGGCCGCGGCGCGACACCCCCCCCCCCCCCGCCCCCCCACCGGCCCGCCAGCCGCAGGGGCCCCGGCCCCCACCCCCCGAGGCAGAAGGGACGGACCGCCCCGCCCGAGAGGTGAGCCGGAGTGTGACCCGCCCCCACGCCCCAGCCGCCGGCTCCAATGGGGGCCGCGGAGAGCAAGTGGGCCCACGCCTGCGCACCGGGACGCCGCGCAGATCGTGCCCAGAGAAGCCGGGTGGGCGCGAACCGGAATGGTATGGGTGGCCACGCCCCCCAGGGACGGCACGACACCAAGGGACGCCCGCTTTGTTGCCTACCCAGGGAAAGCGGCCCCGCAACCCTCTAATCACTGACCGCTGACCCTCACGGCCACCCCCGGCCGGCCAGCGCCGCGCGGCAACGGCCGGGAGATAAGGGGCCCCAGGGAGGGACTGCGTGAGGATCCGGCTCTCGGTAGAGGGGGGCGGGGGAAGGGCGCGACCCCCCTGGCCGATGGCTGGCCCCCGGGGCCGGGACCGCCAAGCCGCCCCCCCCCCCCCCTTTTTGGCCGACAGGGGGCATCGCCAGGGGACCGGAGGACCCCCCCCACTCCCCCCCCCCCCCCTCCCACACAGGCCCGAGAGCGAGCGGGGCGGCGCCCCCCCCCCCCCCCCCGCACCCACCCCAGCTGGGGAGCCACAGGCGCGGCCCTCCGCCCCCCCAGGGCCGGGGGGGCGCCCCCACCCACAGGAGGAACGGCGACACGGTAAGGGCAACGGCGGCTGGACCTGCCCCCACGAACCCACACCGGCGTGCCGGAGCAACGCGCACAACGGAACACGAAGGAGGCCGCGCCCCGCATGACCCTCCCGTGACCACAGCCCACTCCGAGAGGACAGAGAGGGGGTTTGCAGGTCAGCCGGGGCCCCCAGGGGAGCGGTCCACGGGCCGCCCCTCACCCCCCCCCGCCCCGGGGCGACACTTCAGCCCCGACCGCACGCGCGCGCCGGAGGGGAGGGCCAGAAAGGGGTACCGCAGGCCGCCGCCCGGAACGAGAGCGGGGAGGCCGCAGCGCGACACCCCCCCCGAGGCAAGGGGGATGGGCCCCCCCCACCCGAGAGGGGAGCCGGAGTGTGACCCGCCCCCCCGCTCCGGCCGCCGGCCCACAAGGGGGCCGCGAAGAACAAGCGGGCCCACGCCTGCGCACCGGGACGCCGCACAGATCGTACCCGGAGAGGCTGGGTGAACACGAACCGGAGTGGTATGGGGGGCCACGCCCCCCATGGACAGCGCAACGCCAGTGACGCCCGCTTTGTTGCCTGCCCAGGGAAGGCAGAGGGACGGAAAAAGGCAGAGCAACCCCCCGCCCTACAGTCAGTCGGCGACCCGGTGGTGCTACTGCCCGCCTCTTACCCCTGTGCACGTCAGTCGGCGATCCAACGCACCCCACCCAGCAGCCTCCCCCCCTGTCCCGACCCCGTGCGCGTGGACTGGGGCCTCCCGGCATGCGCAACACGCTTCACAGCGCACAGCCCCACCCTCAGGACTGGATTCATAGCCGACGACACCCCTCAGTGGCGTAAGAGACTCCCGCGGCCCAGTAGTGAGAGCGTCGGTCTTCAATCGTCCAGTGCGGGGGTTCGATCCCGGGCGTTGGTGCTCCTGGGATCCCTGCACGTAGAGCTCTCTAGTTGGCGACGTGGGAACCACCCCCCCCTCCAGCAACTCGCGCCACCACCGATACCGGTGGATCGGGTGGAGGTCTCGTTCGTTTTACCCCCCACCCAAGAAAAACAAAAGACATGGGAGCCACCCACCCCTGCAGCAGTGCGCACCGTCACCTGTACTCAAACAGGTCGATGGGAGGCCTCGCCCGGTATTCGAAGGGATCGGTGGGAGACCACCGATCCCGGGGTTCGAACCAGCTCCTTCGCGGCGCGCGCCTGGTGCGCTACCTCCGGGCGGCTGCCTTCAGAGATACACCGGCACCCGGGTCACAGAACAAACGCGCCCGCAACCCCCTCCCCCTGTGCTAAGAGTAAGCCCGCGGTAGGGCTGCTCTGCTGGGCCATGAACCGGGACATTGGAGCACCACTCCAGCCACGGTCACCCCAACCCCCCCACGCATCCCGCAGGGCGAAGCTCCGTGCGCATCAGGCTCGTCATGAGAATCCGGCGGGCCGGCGCCTGGACACCAAGACGACACCTCTCTCCCCCCCCGCAAGAACAGAGCGGGGCCCCCACAACCGCACGCCCGCAACGCAGACCCCGACAGCCCACCTAGTGGACGGGCGGAGGAGGGAAGAGGAACGCAAGACCCAGAACGCCCCACGCAACGGACGAAGGCACCCCCCCGGGGACGCCCAGCCGCCGCCCCCGCAACCCCAAGCCAAGTAGGAGGGAACCGGGACCGGACCGCCCCCCCCCAAGCACGCCAGACGGAGCACGGGACCGGGGCAGGACACGCTGAGGGGCACGGACCACATGGAACGGCCCTACCAGCGCCCAGTGCCGGGACCACGCGAGATGCGCGCGCCACACCACCCAGCGGGGAGCGGACACCGCGAGAGCGCGAGCGCACACACACGAAAAGGACACGCGGGGACCACCAGAAGGGCAACCGGACCGAGCGCGCGGAACGCACAGACGGCATGGAATGGCGTACCAGCGAGCGAGGATAAGGGACACCCGGACGGGACGGCCCGCCACACGCAACGCGGGATACGCGGGGCGGGAAGGGGGAAGAAGGGGAGACACAACACCAGGTACCGGCCCGAACCCCCCCGAGCCGGCCGCGAGCGCCGCGCACACACAGACGGGACACTGCACCCGCCAAGGCAGTAGTGGCACACAGCGCCAGGCCCCAACCCCTAGGCTAGGCAGCCTCCGCGCCAGCCCAAGGGGGTCCCACTGGCGACAAGCCAGTAGCACGGGCCCGGCGGCGCCGGTGCCCCGGGCGACCACGTATTCGGGGGGCGACGCAGTGGGTAAGCGCCCGCGGCCACGGCTGCGAATTGATGCACTGACCGGGGAGTGGCGAAACGGGGACGCCGGGGAAGGACGGGGCTCCGAGCTCTGTGAACCCGGGGGACTCCGCCACCAGGCAGGAGGTGCGTCTTGGAGGGCCCCCCACTAGGACCCGGTGGGGAGGATATCACCTGGCCCGACCAGGTGGCCCCCCGGGGCCGAAAAGCGTCTATTACCCGCAAAATCAAACCTCAAACCTCAAACCTCACATGTTGTCAACAACAGTTTGAGAGCCGCAGATAAGGGTATCGGCACGCGCCATCTCTTCATGCAGCCAGGCTGGGCACATCATCTCAGGAGCAAGATGTTCAAATATGTCGCCGTTGATGACAATCACGTTCTTGTCAATCTCAATAAACCACCTCCGGGGATCGTGGGGCAACGCTGCAATTCGGGTTGCCTTAATTGTGATAGTTTCACTCGACAGTAATGGATCCTGCTGTTCCACTGTCTTGAAGTCACCAGTAACGCCAGCAGCTGGGGGGACCATACGGCTCTTGGTGGGCTCTTGACCCAGAAGTTTTTGGACGTTGAATATTTTCAGGGCGGCGGCATTGCCTTTCTTTGCCAACTGCCACAGTGGTGCGCGAATCATGGATTTCCATGCCGGCCATTGACCGCGACTTTTGCCTTCAGGTTCCCGCCAATAGCCCCATGTACCAAGAATCACCTTCAGGGCAGGCCTTCCAAGTGCAGCAACCTCTTCGCGGGTTGGCATGTCTTTGGCTAAAGAACATAAATGGAGAAAGTGCGGCGCATCAATGCAGAAGCGGCATCCACGTCGCGTCGATGGTACACACCTTTCTCAGGTCGAACGTACTGGCCGTTGTGCGGTTGGTCCAGATGTATTGAGACCCACTGGGCAAGGATGATGTCGTCAATCGAATTCGGCAAGGATTTAAGGGTTGTTTTCTCTTCCTGCATCACTTCTGCCACTTTGTTGTAGAACTCCGGCAACAGGGTCCCGTCCAGTTTCTTCAGCGCGTTCTTCGTGACTTTCTCCCCTTTGTCGTGGAACTTTCGACAGACCTTTCACAGCTTCCGGACCAGCATAGTAGGCAAACGTCATAAAAACTGCCCACAATTTATATGTTTTGTCCTGAAAGTGACAATGTTATGCGCGAGGCCTCGCGCAACGAACGGCATCGAAACAACGATTAAGGAACATACGAATCGACCAGGCTGCTTGAATTCAGCGTTGGAACCAGGGCACTCATCTGCACAGCATCCACAATGGCGATCTTGAGATTGCTGTAAGTGTCAGCCAGGCCTCGCCGCCGCTGATCTTCAACACATCGAATGCGGTTATTTGCTGCCTCATACAGCGGTATTGGCTCAACGTCTTGTGCGCCTCCTTGTGCCTGTCCCGCCAGCTTTGCACGGAAGGCCCACAGTGTCGTAGGCTTCGGAATATCGGCGATGCATGTAGTATGCCACTGCTGCAGATCCAGACACGCTGTGCGTCGCTTCTCCTGAATCTTCGCAATCGCTTCCACGCTGTGCTGTCCAGATACACACCAATAATCGCCATCTGCAAATATGAGACACGTCTATGCGCGAGGGCTCGCGCAACGAGAAGAGCGAACAGTCGGTTGGCAACATACTATCATCTTCCCAGAGAACGACGTGTAATGGGCCTGTTGGCGGTGTGCTTCGAGTGACTCAACACGCTTCTGCAGTAACTTCGTATCTTTCCGTCTAATCTTCCCCTTTCTTGTCTCCTTGTCGATTCTCACGTTGTCCAGCTCAACCTCTACCTGCCTCCCATCCGGTTTCAGGTGGTCCTGGATGTCAGTACGCAAGGTTAAGCCAGGATCTGGTTTTTTCTTCTTCTTACGCCCCTTCTTTGGTGTTCCAGCCTCCGATCCTGAGGTCCCAGGGTCATAGTCAGTATCTTCTCGTTCCTCGGCTTTTTTTTTGGCGGGGCTTGCCATTCTGCAATAAGGAGAAAGCCTGTATTGAAGGAAACATAACATTAAAAAGGGTTAAAATCGTCGTCGATAATGCATATGTGAGGCGCTTTTAGCGAAAACAAGTACAGTATGGTTGAGAATGCAAAACTGAAGAGGCTCGGCAATGTTTTTGACTGTCAACCTTGCGCGAGGCCTCGCGTAAGAAAGGGGGTGTACTAACCTGTTGTTTCATGCTGTTTGCGCGAGGCCTTTCGCATCACTGCATGTTCTCCAATCTTCTTCGAACGTTTCGCAGCGTGTCGGCCTCTCCCTGTTCCTCCAACACACTGCTTTGGGGGATCAGCTCCGACAGTTTTCGCTTAAAACCAGCCTTAAGCGGCCCCTGCTGCGTTAGCACCAACAACACAGACACAAGGACTTGTTTGTAGTGGTTAGAACCCTTTGCAATTAGAAGAGACGTTGGAAAGTTAGGTACATGCCTGCGCGGCCAATGCGCCTGAATTGTACAAGTAGGCTCAGCACACTACCTAACCAAAGGCACATATACACGCTCTGCGTTCAAGTAAGCAGTTAACCGCTGACGCACAGAATTGACAAAGGAATTGGGGATTCTGCAGACGTTCACCCTGTGACCTTCTTTGCGGATAGTGATGAGATGATACAGATCTTCAACATCTTCAATGGTTACTGCACCTCTGTTTTGGCCCTTCTTTGTCACAAGGCTGGAAAGCAGACTTTCACAAACCTCCTCGGCAAAAGCCTGTCCAGGCATGGCTGTGTGCCATGCAGTGTGGCACAATAGCGCAGTTGCAACAGTGCGTTCGTATTTTAAAAGTGTTTCCCCCATGTTCAAACGGTCTAACAGACACATAACAGTCTGCAATCCCTCAGAAGCAAAAACACCCGTGTTGGCCGTCTCCCCGGCCCAATTGCACTGTCTAACGAGGTGACCTAGGTATAGTAACATAGGACAGTATTGTCTTAACAGAACCTGTATGGCCTGACACACAGCGTAACGGAGGCGTCCTCGCCGATTTACAGGACGTGCCAGCCCGAGGGAATAAAATTTTCTGTTAAGGCGCCGTATGTGGGGGCCCATACCCAACAGCAGCGCGCCAACAGTTTTCTCCATTGTGATCAGCTTGGGAAAACAGGGGACCGTGTCACCGCTGCGCAACAAACCTTTACGGAAGAAAGTCACGATCGAAATGTTTGTGTAACGCAAAACTTGTACGCGTGCCAGAAACCATACAATATAGGGTGTTACCGCAAGAAAAGCCGGACATTCCAATCCGTTGTTTTTTCGCCGTACATCATGTTACAAATGCGGTAATGGATGTTCTCATCACATAAAAGAGTCACGACTGGTTGAGTGTGCTGCGCCAAGTCCCTAGTGAACTGCAATAGATTAAGCAGCGAGACATTGCCGCTCACTTTTTCTTTACTTAGACAAAGGGGTCGCCAAAGTGGTCTCTTGGCAGGTACAGGGCGAATAATGTCAAGCAGCGCCCTAATGTTTCGAACAACAGGTCGCGTGCTTGCAAATGCTAGATCACGCAGGATAAGTGCAAATGTTCCCTCGGTGTTCCCCAGCATGCGTGCAACAACAGGAACACGCCGTTCAAGCTCTTCCAGGCTAGGATGACCATGCTAGTAGCGCGGTGTATCCTTCAGTAGCAACACAGCCAACTCTGTTGCGTTCAGGCTTTTGTCGTTCTTGTCAGGATTTGTGGTAAACTGTTTGTTGTACCAGTTGTCCATCCACAAGACACCCCACTGTTGGTGTATTTTGTTCCAAGTAGTCTGTAACCTGACTGCGGCCTTCTCCTTTAGCGAAGGTGCGCTGTATCGCGCCAGACCTGACCTTGCTAAAATGCGACGCTGCGCCCTATTTTCCTCTACCGCAACAACTGAGGTCCGTTTTCCCTGGTATGGAACTGCGCAGTGGTGCATCAGCAAATATAGGCGCCAGGCCTCCTCTATCAAAACACCAACCCATCTCTTGCCTTCTACTGCAATCGCCTTTTCAACACTGCAACGCGTCCGTTCATTTTTGCGCAGACGCAGGAAAAACATAAACAACAATCGCGCGCCCTCGTCCCCCTGTTTCAGCCCTTCCCACAGTTCTTCTGCCGTGTGGTACGGCAGTTCCTCTGAGCAGACATCGCGGAAACCTCCAGATGCTGCGGCCACTGTCTTCTCAAGGTCCACCTCTTTTTGCAGGGGCATTGTTGCTGTGAAGAATAATTGCGTACCTGTATCTACGTAAGAATCGCTGTTTGAAAACCTTTCTTGATTTGAAACAGTAACCTGTCACACAATCTCCGCGCGACCTATTTTTCTGTGATTCGCTTGTCGCATGCACCATTTTTGGTTAACTGTAACTGTCTGGTGATTTCACATTTGCCCAGTTAATCCTGATTGCGGTAGCCAGTTGCGGCGCGCTACCATCGCTGTTGGGCAGTGAAGCCAGCGGTGACCACAGTATGAAAACTGGAGATGCCGGCGGGACCTGTATGGGCGCCCATGCAGCAGCGCCGCAGCAAGGGAATGCACATGCTGTGTAGTTGGTGGATCTGTTCCATTTTTGGTTTCACTGAGCGCTTATCAGATCCATTGCGCGAGGCCTCGCGCAATGATCACCGAAACTTTAATGTTTCTCATGCGCCGTTCCATGCGCGAGGCCTCGCGCTTGAAACTGCAGTTGGTTCCGGAACATTTATACTTTTCAAGATTCTTGGGTACACCATTGTTGCAGTTTATTCGTTAATAGATCCATCCCTATCACGCAATCCTGATAATGGTACTAAGTTACGTGTATAAATACGACAGGGTTCCATTTTTCGACAACCTGCCTAATGCGTCGTGCTGTAGCAAAATCATCTGACACAAATGAACGTCCTTGCGCGAGGCCTCGCGCAAGGAATGGTCACCAAATAATACTTCTCCCTGTCTTGCCCATGGGACACGTCATTCTTTTAGAAATATTTATTACGCCATACTTGTTTGCGACGATTTTAAAATATTCATCAAAACAACTATTTTTTTTATGCCTATGGAAAGCTGTCATTTTCCTACCTTTTCCTTTGTTTTTGACCATGCACCTTGAGCCGCCTAAGGAAGAGTGGCTTCAACGTGGCATTCCATGGTTTCATGGTTTCGGACAGCAACTGAGGGCATGAAGGGCACCAGCAGGTGCATGCTTCAGAGGCCGTCAAGGAAGATGTCGTGACTGAGGCCCCTGCTGCGGACACTGAGCCTGTTGCGCCTGCACCCACCTTGCCCATGCAAGCCAAGGTGAAGAAGACTGCCAAAGTTATACCAACTCAGGGTACTGCAGCCGGAAAGGGAACCCCCTCGGGTAGCAAGAAGCAGGCAAAAGAAAAAGAGAAGGAATCGGACAAGCCCGACGAATCAGACGACGACGATGCCGACGAGGAGGAGGAAGAAGAGGATCCGGAGCAAGTACTGGAGACCCAGCAGAAGCGCAAGCGGGCACCCGCCGCTCACTTCGATGCAAGCCCCGAATCTGGTAAGGAACAGCCGAAGAAGAAAGCGAAGACTCCTGCACCGCCAGTGCAGAGTTCAAGCTGCCCTCGCGTTCTGGTGCACAGCCGTCGCGTGGTACCGTTGCCTCTCCAAGTGGGACAAGTGCGTTGGCAAGAGGCCTGGGTTCCAGGTTGGCTAAGGTTGCGGGACCGAAGAAGAAATAAGTCACCATTAACCCAAGTGTTTTGCCTCTTTTTGCAGTCATGTGTGCACGACGCCTCGCGCACTTGCCTTCGACGTGAATGCAATTGTATGCCCTTAAGGGCTTGTACATTTTTGCCGAGCTTTTATTTCAGCGTTTGTATGTTGTGCACTTCCTGTCCTGTTTTTGATGCCTTCTGTACACAATTGTTTCCATGACCTAGAGTGCGTGAGGCCTCGTGCACTCAGGGACAAAAAAAAGCAACTTTTTTCGCAGGACAAACATAGGTGCAACTTGAGACCCGCAGAATGTCATTTTTGAAAATGAGCTCCCGAACAGGCACGCACCATTTGGGTTTTGAAATACAAAAACGACAAGATTGGTAAACCACACCCTTCAAATCAGACAAAATAATAGTTTATTTTAATTAACAAAAAGTGGAAAAAAGCAGCAAATTGGGTAAAAGTGTATTTTGTCGGTGGTATCTGAGTCATGTGTGCTGCAAATGTCGGAAAAAAAATATTTTTCCGGCGGTCATTTTTTAGGTCCTTCTCTTCGGAAAGGGGGTGCAGTTTGCGTGGGCTAAGCCCCACAGACGGCGGCAGCCCCCCAACATGGGCAGGGACGGGCAACCACAGTGCCCTCCTCCACGATCTGTGGTAGACCACTGCAACCGACAGGGCTCTCCGGCAAGACTGGCGAGGGACCACCGACCCCACACAAGGTAGAAACATGCCTCAGCCAGGAAGGGCAGGAAACACCGACCAACAGACACCACCCAGCCGAGAAAGGCGGGCTTCAAGTGAAAGCCGTACCGCAACACACGCCACGAATCCAGGCCAGGAATTGCGGGGTACAGCAGGAACTCATAACCAAACACACATGCCACAAACTCAGCCAGGAAATGTGGGATTAGGTTGAAACCCATACCCCGACACGTACCCACACCCACTCACCACCAACCCCGCATCCTGTACCCAAACGCACACACGAAGAAACCCAACCAGAAAAGGCAAGATAAAGGAAGAACCCCTATCCACGCGTGTTTGTTGTCAGACAACCCCCTAGAACCCCTGCCTATGTCCTCTGGTACTCATCCTTTACCCGCCCCTCTTGAGGTCAAAAACTGTACTTTGTTTTGCACAACAAGTCCTCATCCCAAGTTCCCTGAAACCCGAAATGTTTTGGAAACTTCAGGGGACTAGGCGCATTTTTTTTGTTTTTTGCGTCGATCGATAGGGAATTACAATCCCTTCATATTTGTGGGAGAATCTCCCTCAAATTCGAAAAGGTACAGGACCTGGGTGTTGGCTGCGGTGGCTGCGTGAACCGGCGCTGCGCCGGTTCGCGTGACTACCGCCACTCGGCGCCCGTGCGACCAAAAAAGCGGAACCATGAACTGGCCTCTACGGAAATTTAACAAAGTCCTGCGACCATGACTTGACTTCACTGTTGCTTCATTCAATATCATAATTCTACAGCGGAATCCAAAAACCGCAAAGTGGTGAGGTAAAAATCGAAAACTGGGCATTGATATGATGCCCAGGCAAAATCAGATGCTGAGTAGGTCAAGGAGCCTCGCTTGCACCTTACAGTGCCTCTGTTTCCGCTTGCCCTTCATTTGGGGAGTCATGGCATGCCATTTTGATGCATTTCATAGGGTCACCAGGGCATATGTTTAACCCACTGCTTCGGTCACCTTTAAAGTAAAATGCATCGGAAATCAACAAGTGTCTACTCGAATTGTATATTAAGTAAGCTTGTGACGTCGAAGTAGATTTGAAGTTATGAGTCATTTATTGACTTTGAGTCATAAAAATAGGATTGCAAGAATACCACGAATGGATGCATGAAAAGAAAGGTATATTCCTCTTCCCATGGTGTACACAGACCTAAAAACACTTTGGGTCAATTTTTTCTGACGTTTGGAATTCACTTTAAAACAATGGTGGGTCAAGACATGCATGGTGGGGCTGCCATCCATGGCCACCGAGAGCCATTCTTGGCCCTCGTATGGACCCACTTTGACAGCTTTGTGTGCGATGCCATTGTGTCAAGTCGCGCTAATTTGTCGACATGCATGTTTGTTCATGTGTCCAGTGCACATATGTGTTGTTCAAAATGCATTTCGAGGCGGTGACTAAGCACTAGATCAAGTTAGCATGACTTAGTTGTGAGCACACGTTTTGTTATGTGCTCAAACGTTGACATGATATCTCTAAGATATCGTGGAGCCGGAAGTCACGTCAAGACTTGTTTCGTATGTACTTGATGCATACTTCTGAGATATAGAAGGGTTTGACTTGCTTCGAGCCTCAATCATCTTCTTCTTGTAAAGTATTTTGAATCATTTCAAGCTCTTTTCAGAAGGTGATTTTCATATAAATTTTCGCTCACTTTTACCGAATCATTGGCTCACTGTCCGGGCTCCGTTCTCGTAGCCCGCTGAGTGTTGGAACCCCATTTCTGGTTGTGCATGATCGAGTATGTGTGTAGTTTGCATTTCCTGTTTTTTTGTATTATTTGCGGCCATGTAGCCACTTTGAGCATCAAAAAGCTTAGCTTCATTTTCAACCTTTGAATTTCATGTCCTCACTTGTGGTGACCATGGAGAGCCACTACCATGGAGCTTTTGTTCCAACTTTGGATTGTTTGGGGACTACTCAGTCCCTAGTAGTATAGATGGTCGAGATTCCGTCGACGCTCGGCGGCTCTTTTCTGTCGAATTCGCGCAAGCAATTTCAAGTGAATCTCATGCCTAGGAAAAACTGCCCAGCATGCATGTCCAACTTTTCCCTGTGTATGTGCTCATTTGTTGAGTATGTCCGCTTAGACTTAGCTCTTCACAGCCATTCCCATGACCTGGCGAGCGCTGGAGTTCACTGTATTGGCCGGCACTCTACATCAGAGCCACTCCGAGCAAATCCAGGTACATGACCCCAACTGCTGCCCCGCATCGCCCACGTGCGATGCATTTCAGGACTCTGAGATACCCCAAGGCGTCAAGTCCAAAGATATCCCAGGAGGAGAAGGAAAGGGAGGTACTTCAGACCTGCTGTCCTGATGCCCAGCCTGAGGGTGTCTATAAACTGTCCTGCCTGCTTTCTAGTTTAGGTCTGAATCAGGCAGATTCTACACCCTCTGACATCGGCATGGATGTCCCTGCAGCCCCTGAGCCGTTTTATGGCCTTCAGTGGGCAGTAAGTCAGGTGGCATCTATGGTGTTTCCCTCTCTCTCTTCTTCCCTCTGAGGTATCTCTGGCCCTGAACAGTCGGTCCAACCACAGCTTGATTTGCCTGAGGGAATCAGTGGTCACTGTGATGTGGTGCCACTGATTGTAGTGCAGCCAGTCTTAATTGATGTCATGCAGGAAAAGAGTGACATCATGTACTTCGGGCGGGTCAAAATCCCGGCATTAGACCTTCAACTAGGGTGTGCCGCCCTCGAAGGGCTGTTTGGACCTTCTTGGTTTCCCTTGAACTTTACACCTATACGCATGGTCCAGGACATCTTTGACGACATAGGAGTCAACGTGGAGGTCCTGACGCTCAGATTAATGATCGAGGGGGGAACCAACACCATCTCATCGGGGTATATAGGACTTTAGCCTTCCCACCAGCAGAATGACCTCCTTACCGCTCAGGTTTACTAAGTATGTATTCGTGGAAACCTTACGGAGGATCTCTGCAAGGCCCTGGCATATCCTGTCCAGCTGGGGATGTAGGCCAGGCTGGTTGATCCTATTTTGCACCCATACGCGGTCTCCCTCCTTAAACTGCAGAGAGGGGTGGTTTTTGAGGAAGGCCTGGTACTCTCAGGCATGGAGGTCAACCAACTCTGATTGGATGAGCTGGTGTTCCTCCTGAGCCCTGCAGAAGTATTCGGTCGCATCCTCTGTCCCGGTATCCACAGTCAGGGGCGGTATCTCACCAAACCCGTTATGGTCCCGGCCAAAAACCAGCCGCCGCGGTGAGTAGGGTGCGTTGGGGCCCGGTAGGTCATTCAGACCCAACAGGGCAAATGGCAGGGCATATTCCCAGTCCAGCTTGCAGAACACTAAGTATAGCCGCTAGGCATTGATACTAGGGTCGACTGCCCGCTCTGCACGCCCATTACTCGGTGATCTATACACTACAGATTTGGCCTGAGTGGTGCCAGCAAGACCACACAGGGCGTAGAAGAACTCCGAGGAGATGATTGACTGATTATCAGAACGTATCTCCCTGGGCATCCCCGTAAAAAAAGCACAATAGTGCAGAAATAGGGCAGCGGCTTTTTGGTTCGTCAGTCCCTCTTATCTACATTCGATGGCCAGGATATGACCCGTCACACAACACACGATAACCATCACATAATCCGACTTCACACTTATTTCAGGATGTTCAACTTCAGGCAGAGATACAAAGTCCATGGCCACTGATGCGAAAGGATAGCAGGGCACGGGGAAGGGCTCACATGAGTCGAGATGTGGGCCCCTTTATGCCTTGGACTGTGCACACTCCACACAGGGCATCCACAACCTCCTTCACTCTGTCCCGGAGGTCATCGTCGGACAGATTACGGAGACTGTCCCTTGATCAGTTCGAGGGTTTTGGGGGCACCTCGATGTGCAAAGTAGTGCTCTGCTTCTATTACCGTGCTCAGGATGGCCACAGGAACCACTGCCCTACCATCCACCCTGATAAGGGGGTGTCCCCATTGTGGTTCATGCCACCGGTAGATTCCATACTCAAAGGTTTTCTTGATACCCCAGTTCAGCAGGACTTTCACCCCACTGGCAGTCAACCTTCGGGCTGGGGTACCCTGGGCATCCTGTGAGCGGGCCTATGCCAGGTTGCGTCCGCTCGCGCCTCTAGCTTTGCTTCAGGGGGGATTTGGCAGCTTTCTTTGGCTGCGGCGTCAAGTGTGGAAGGAGTTTCCAACACTGAACCGGTGTGTGCCCAGTGCTGCCACAGCTTTTGCAGGGGGGTCCTCTTTTAAGGCCCCGTTTTTTGGCCCCTGCGGGCGGTCACAGGTGGGGCTGCTAGCGGTAGCAACTCTCCCGCTTGTGTCCCTTGAAGCCACAGAGACTACAGGGGGGTACGGTCTTGGTGAGCTTTTGCCCAAAAATATTGGTTTCCAGCTCCTCGTCAGGGGACGCTGGTGGGCTATCACTCTCTGCCTGTGCAGAGGGGGGGGGTAATCGGGGTCCTGCAGCAGGTTGTGGACAACGGCAGACGATATGGAATACCCCTTGTCGACGGGGCCTTCCTGCAGCTGTTGCACCTTGAAGCCCTGGTGCCGCCCCCGCAGATGAGCCAGATGCTCATCTGTTTTTTCCTGCTGCAGGAAGTAGACCCGCACAAACAGGTACAGCCGGACATTGTCAAATGACCGGCCGCACTTATTTATCTCTGCAATGACCTTTCGGGTCAAGTCAGAGTGCAGGCGGATGGCGTCCAGCCAGTCCTTGCTAGCGTCCTCCAGGTTGACTCCTCCCCTGCAGCTGTCCTCAAAGATCCCTCTGAGTTGTGATGCCGTGCAATGAGCCGGTACCACAGTACTCTTGTAGGTATCCCTGAATAGATCTACATTGGTCTCTCCACCTCCTCCTTTACCTCCTTGTAAGAGAGGCATCGGCGCAGATGGCGGTCCTCAATGAGGCTGGCAATCTTTGGGGTTATGGAGGCCAGGATTTCCACTATCCGGGCCTCCTCACCCAGGGCACGCCCCACTGACCGTTTCCATCTTCTCCATTTCAGGAGGTACTGGTGCACGGTTTCACCCCTTCGATCCCAGTTGGGACGGAGGTGGGCCCGCTGCAGGTCTGCAAGGGATGTGGGGTCCAGGTGGGGGGTGGCCCAATGGCCATAGGACCCTGGCCCCGCTGTTGCCCAGAATTGGTCGAAGGTAGTGGGGTTATCCACGGGGCTCGGGGCCGGGTCATCAGGCACTTCAGCAAAGGCCATACCCCAGGCAGAAATCCCTACTGGTTTGACCTTAGGAAGTTCCTCGTCCTGGGGCCATCTCAAGATTACCCTGGGATCAAAATTTCCCGAAGCATCAAAGTGCCGAGGGTAGAGTCCCTGAAGGTGATGCCTCTCGGCACAATAATGATGTGTTTGGGGGGTGAGGGGGTTGAAAAGTAGGGCTGATGCTAATGGGTGTACTGATGAGCATCCCCAGGGGGGGAGTCCAGAGAAACTGAATTCTCCACCTGGGGGGAAATGGGGGGGGTGATAACCCCGTGGTCCCATTTCTGTAGGCCCTTGGGGGGGTGATAGCCGGGTAATTCTGATGTCTCCGCTGCATGGATGGCTGCATGTGGTGCATGTGATTGCACATATGGCTGTGGAATGACATGCACATGGGAAAGGGGCATCGCATGCAAGTGAGTGTGTACATCAGCAACATGACAAGGCATTTCAGAATGGCCCCTGAAATCTTGAGTATGTACATGATGATGGGCCCCATGAATGGCAAATTTGGCCTCTCGGGGCCCTTCGTCAACTACCTCCTCACCCTGCAACCCCTTGAGCTGGCTCCTGAACTCCATTACTAGCTCATTACAGCCTGCTATCTGATTCTCCAAGGCAGTCAGGCGTTCCCCTTGGCCCCTGAACTGATCTGCAAAGCAATGAGAATCTGTCATGGGGGAGCACGGGTCCCAAGGGGGGCTGAGCTGGTATCACGGGTGCGGTCGTCATGAGGCTTAAGCTATTAATTATGCTTTGCCTGAACTCGGATCCCGCAAGCCGCTCATTCTCCATGGTGAGCTGAACTTGCTGCAGCTGTGCCTGCATGGTCGCCGGCTTTGTCTTGAGCGGGCGAATGGATGGATCAGCTGGAGTTGTTGTAGAACCGGCGGTACAACCGGTCGCGGCGGCGGCTGACGCCATGGTGGCCTTGAGCTGGTCGACGTTCCCTGGGAGAGCACAGCGGTGCTCGACTTCTCGCTGTTCCAGCTGGCTGATGCGCTTGATGAGGGGCTGAGCCGGATCTCCACGGCGCGCTTGATCTCCACTTCCATGGCCTCCTTGATGGTTGCCAGGTCGGGAGCGGCTGCGGCGGCGGCCGCCGCAGCCGCCGTGTTCGCTTGGAGGGCGGGGAGGACACTGAGTTGGCTCAGCTGTTCGGTCCGGAGCTCATTCCCAGACCTACTGAGCAGCCCAAGCTGGTTGTCAAGGTGGCCGACCCGCTGATGCAAGCTGTGCCGCTCGGTTCAAGACTGGGTCAGCCCGGCGTCGGTGTGCCGGGCGAGCGAGCAAACGCCTCCACTCAGGTCGCTGATGAAGGCCACAGTTTCCTGCTGCACGGTGGCGGACTGGGCAATTGCTGCTGCACGATGACGGTCTCAAAGGTGGGCGACCTCATGCGGAATGCCAGCTGGCCTAGGCCGTTGATGAGCTCGATCTCCTCTGTGAACTGCCAGCGACCACCCTGGGGGTCCTCGGGTAAATGCTCAACCTAAAGCAGACAGGTTTGAGGTTTGAGGTTTGATTTTGCGGGTACTAGACGCCTCTCGGCCCCGGGGGGCCACCTGGTCGGGCCAGGTGATATCCTCCTGACCGGGTCCTAGTCAGGGGCACTTCATGACACACCTCCTGCCTGGTGGCGGAGTCCCCTGGGTTCACGGGGCTCGGAGCCCTGTCCCCCCCCGGCTTCCCCATTCCGCCACTCCCCGGTCAGTGCATCACTTAGCAGCAGAACTCGATCTTCCGAAAGACCCAGTCCGCATGCCGAGTGACCCATGCTTAGTTGAAGTTGCCGCGCCGATGACGGAATCTCTTCATTCGGTCAAAATTGTTATGGGCTTGCTAGGGCCCTTTCTCTCAATTGACAAGGTGATCACGTCATCTAACGTTGCCACTCTATACCAAATCAAATATCAAAAGAGGGACTCGGCTCTACTGGCACATGGCTTCAGCTACCGGGGAATATCTGCACGTTGCCTCAAATCAGACCATGTCTCTCGGGAAAAAATCCTCAAACCGCACACTGACGAAAAACACCCCAACGACCTCATCGCCATTTTTCAATGTGGAGGAACCCTTGGGGCTCAAGCCTGTGTCACCCAACTCATGGAACTGGAAGAGAAACTGGACGCACCACCTCCGACCCCGCGTGACAAAATAGCCCAATGGAACATGGAAGACAACACGGCTAAGACACCAACACTCGCTGACACCTCCATGGCCTCCCCTCCTTCACCACCCCTCTTTCCTCCTTCAGGAGCTACAGCACCCGACAACTCCGAGTCAACCT
This sequence comes from Eutreptiella sp. 'Long Island Sound 2002', assembly GCA_964036045.1. Classification (NCBI taxonomy): domain Eukaryota; phylum Euglenozoa; class Euglenophyceae; order Eutreptiales; family Eutreptiaceae; genus Eutreptiella; species Eutreptiella sp. 'Long Island Sound 2002'. The sequence goes on along the minus strand of OZ038381.1, from coordinate 149,173,319 downwards.
CAAGCACTCCCTGCCGAACCAGATCCGGTCCGTCACCGCCAAGCAACGACCACCCATCGCCCTCGCCAGAGATGCATCTTCAGACCGAAGGGGACACAGATGACCAACAGCTCCTCACTCCCATACTCGAAGCACACACCCACAACCCATACAGCCCAAACATGAATAAAGAAGTTGGGAACAAAGCCATCTCAGACTCCCAAAAAGATCACAATTTCGTCGAAGCCATCAATGTAGATGAAGACCCCTCGCCGCAGGAGAAAACCGAGAAAACCGACACCATCGTAGTCGACCACGATCCTGTGCCTGAGGTGAACTCCGTCTCCGAAGCTATCAATGTAGATCAAGACCCTCCTGGGGAAGAGATAGCCGAGAAAATTGACACCATCGAAGACAACCACAACCGTCCGCCTGAACAGAACCCCGAAGCTCCCTACAAAGTGCCCCCTGCACATTTCGCCTCCAACAAAGTCCCTGACGGCCTCGAATACTTTCCAGAACTCTTCACTGCTGAGGAAGAAGACAGCCTCATTGCTATATTTGATCACCTGCAACCGAGTTGGGACACCTCTATGCATTCACATCTGAAGCACTTTGGCTATGGAATGGGAGCTAATGGCACCGATATCACACGTTTGGAAGACCTACCACCCGAGTTCGAGCCCTGCATTGAAAAAACTTTGCTTCAATTGTCCTCCCGCGGCATTTCTATCGATGCTCCAAACCAAGTGACTGTCGCCCGTTACGGGCCTGGTTCGGGCATAGGGGATCATGTGGATGCCGAAGCGTTGGGCAAATATGTGCTAGACTTGAACCTCAGATGTCCCGTCCCAATGCACCTTCGCCATTTGAAAGGGGGACATCACTACGTCCACTGGATGGACTCCGGTTTGGTTACATGTTTCAGAGGAGAAGTCCGCTGGTCATACTTGCATGCAATTCCCAAAACTACCATGGCTGAAAGAAATGGCCAATACACGCAACGAGTGCTCCGATACGCCATGATATTGCGCCATTACGAATGCCATGGTTAAGAGTCTGAAGGATGTGCTCATCGGGGCTGGCATAGCAGCCCCGTCTGCCTCAACCCTTGTGGAATCCCACATGAACACCGGGCCTTTTTTCCCTTCTCCTCCCTCACCCCCAGATCCCACAAACCTCACAGCGGCCGACCTTGAACCTACCATCCTCCTGACGGTTGCCGCACGTCCAACACATAATTCAAACACCTCTCGACTCGAGCCACCCTCCAACCCAAGAACCCCCTCTCCTCCCCCAGTGACAATCAAAATGATAAAAGGCTACGCTCCGGCAAAGTCATCACCCAAAAACCTAATCAACACCGTCCGTGCCGTCACCCACAATACAGAAAAGAAGCCTCCGACCCCCCTTCTTTTGCAACACTTCAAGCAAGCCTTCGACCCTGTTTTCCTTCAAGAACTCAGAACAAAACCCCTCCTGCCCAACATTTACAACCAAAAAGGTCACAGAGCTGTGATTTTCTCAAACTTATTCCCCCGCCACGAACACGGGTCCGGTTTAGCCTTCTCACCCCTCCTAAGCCAGTTCGTAGCCCCTTGCGATAATCCAGACAAGGCCGGACTCATCACAGGTGCCCTTCTAACCCTGCCCGGTGCACCACCTCTCCTAGTTGCCTGTGTGTACGCGCCTGCAGGCAAGGTATGGAGAAGGAAAATGGAAACCAGCTTAGGCCCCCTCCTCAAGCAATTCCCAAGCTTCCTGTGGGGCGGTGACTTCAATTGTCTGATTCATCCCACCCTAGACAGCCGGGGGCTTCTGAGTGACAATCATTGGCCATGGATCAGACACTCAGCCACGGCCACCCCATCCCTACTAGGCGACACCTACCGCCTGGCTAACCCTACAACACGCGAGTTCACCAGGTATCCACAAGGACACCGTACCAGCTCGTCTAGACTAGACTACATTTTCATTTCCCCGGCCTCACTAGAGAAGATGTCCCTCTTGGATGCCAGCATTCACTCAGAGAACCATGCTACTGATCACCATTCCTCCTGGTGCACCCTTTCTGTCCCCCCCACCCCCTTCCATTCCACATCTCTCCTGAACCAGTGAAACGATTTCTGCTCTTTGTCTGCAACCTTCACCTCATGAACGATATGCCTGATGAGTGGTTGGAAGCCAACGTGGTCTTGATTTACAAAAGAGGCCCAACACACGACCCGGTGAACTACAGACCAATCGCCTTCCGCAACACGCTGTATAAAATTGTGGCCACTCACGCTGCCAAACACCTATCCGAAATTTCCTCGGTTTATGGCCTGATCCACAAAACCCAATTCGGGGGCCTTCCCAACTGCCGGTGCTCAGATCACATTTTTCAGATGTTAGCCAAATACCAAAACTGCCCGGCTTCATATAGCCTCTACATAGATTTCAACAAAGCTTTCAACAGTGTCCCTCACGGGTCCCTGTTTAAGACCCTGGAACACTACCGCCTCCCCTCCCCCCTCATCCGTCTCTTCCGAGGGCTCTACCGAGCTCCACGAGATTACCCGGTAGTTAACAGCCACACCGCTGCATCACACCTGCAAACCAGGGGTGTCTGCCGAGGATGTCCCTTATCACCGATCCTGTTCGTTTTGTATGTGAATGTCTTATTATTCGCTGTCCCTCACCACCTGTCCACTCCCATCACACAACATGAATCTAGTCATGCATTCGTGGATGACCTGCTGTCCCGCTCTGAATCGTCCCAACGCATAGAAGGGATCCTATCTTTCTACGACTCCAAGGGTTGGGCATGGGGCCTAGACATCAACATAAGCAAAACAGAAATCCACAGCATGGCAAAGGCCCCTCAAACCACGATCACAGCGCGCTCTGGAAAAAGGCTGTCAACCATCGACCCAAAAACCCTCGCCCCCCGGAAGGTATACAAATACCTCGGTGTCTATCTGTTTACAGACCCCGACCCGACCCTCACATATGAGCTGGCTAAATCTGAAATCACGTCTTTTTTCACTTTCCTACATCCACTCAACCTCACCCTTTCTAAGCATCCATTTACTTGCCAAGGGCCGACACAACCTTCAACCTCCGGGGTTTCGAAAAAGTCTACACCATCCACCCCCAAGTCGTATCAGCACCCAATAACATCCTCGGGAACCACTTTCTCTTAATCCCGTCCTACAAAGCATGCCCTTCCTTACGTGACAACCCCCCCCCCCCCCTCCTTTGAACGGGGTCCTGCTCCTCACCAATGGGATATCTGTACCAGGTCCACGGTTTACCCCCCTACTTCCTACGAAGTGAAGACCTCAAAGCGTGGAACTGCAACAGAGCATCCCAACTCCTGCAAGAGGCCTCCTCCGAAACAACCTGGGTGTACCTGGATGGTTCAGCAGGGCAAGGGGGCTTCGACTCTGCTGCCACCATCTACAAACCCAACGGTACAATCCTGATTCTGTACCTCCCTTCCCCCTACCATTAATCTGAGGGATCTGAGTACTGGGCCGGCATTATGTTTCTTCGATGGGTTTCCTCCCTGAACCAACCCATGCAGTGCATTATTCTTGGAGATAACGAACAAGTGATTCGCACTGCGAACGTCCAATCATACGTGATGGCATCACGCTCATCGCATGGCACATGGGTTAAGGCTTACTCCTCTCTCAGAGCTCAAATGCCTACATTTGAATCAAAACAATTTGCATCAAAGGACATGCAGGATTTCAGGGGGATAAATGTTCAGATCTGTTCTCCAAGTGGATTGCATACAGCTCATCATCGTCTCCTGAGTTGCTGCCCCCACCCCCTCTGGGAACTGTATCCTTCGGTAGCTTGCCCGTCTGTCATCGCCTGACCACCTCTGTATCGAGGGCCCTCATCCCCCGTCATCACCACTACAACATCCACATTACATATGCATCCCACAACGACTTGACCCCCCGAATTTGCCACAAATGCTCACAGTCGGACCCCGTCGATGTAGCCTCCTTCTTGTCCCATTGCCCCAGCGCTGACCACATTCTGCAAAGCTTCATACATGCGCGGCCTCTGCCCTTCCACCAGGTAGCAAGCATCTGGTGGGCCCAGTGCTCCCACCCAGGAGACAAACGAAATTTCGTCAAATTTCTGGTGCCCTCCACCCTGTACAACGCCATGACTACACCCACCACAGGCAAAACGAAACCGCAGCGCGTTTTGGATTTGAAAAATGCACCCCCCCAGCGCCAGCGACAGTTGAAAGACGCTCTGTCCAAAGCACTCACTTGGCTAGCCGAAGATCCCCCACCCCTTCCACTCCCCCACCTCAAGGGCCCAACACCTGGGGCAAACCATACAGGCCGTACAGCACGTCACACACCCCACTGGCACACAGCGATTACCGCTATCCCCTGCCTCTGGACCACCTGCCAGACTCAGTCCAACCCCCCCCCCTCAACAAAACCACGCACCCACAAAAGCAAAATGCCCATGCGTCCCAAACAACCAGCCACTAAACGAAGCCGCGACACTGAAGACCCTCCACCACGCAAAACACATGGTGAGACCTACGCCCCTGAACCGGTGGCACCCCCCCAACCCCCCGGCGCTGACAGTTCCAACCGACGGATTACAGATTTCTTCCGAGCTCCAGCCCCCCCCCCCCCCCGCCTCTGGCCGAGCCGCTCCATCAGTGAGTTCAACCCCAGAGTCTTTTTCACCCCCCCCCCATCGCTTGCCCTACCCCCCCCCAGCATTCGGTTCATTCTCGGCCAAGCACAGAGTGAACCCCGTCCGAAATAACGAGGCCTGCCCTTTCCAGTCAATAATCCGATTTACAGCCTTTTTCCACATCCATTGCTGTCATGTGGTACCTCGGCATTCACTGGTGGTATGAACCCGAAGGCTTTGGATACTACTATTGCTGGTTCTGGATACCGGAACCCCGCGAGCCGTCCCAGGAAATCCTGTGGTACCTGGACCAAAGGAACGCAGCACTCCAGTGCTCCGAGCCTGCTCACAAACGGCGTTTGCCTGTCGCCGCATGCCGACGGATTGACAAAGTAGCCTGAGATCCTCGTTCCAGTCCCCTTGAACGCTGAAGTTGGCCTGTGAGTCCCTTAACCTGATACGTCAATTTTGGAAGCGGCAACCGATCCACTACTGCGGTAAAGCCACCACAGCTATCACTCGGTACTCAGAGCCACATCCAGATCCCCTCCCCTCTCCCCCCCCTGCCTGCACACTTCTCAGTAATTCGGGGTTGTTCCAACACTTGAGTAAGCCTCGGCTGATTTCGTTCACGTCTCACGTCTCACCACGTGTCACACCACAACGCCTCCATCCCTCCCCTCGATCCTGATCTCATTCCGTCAAGCCGCCAGTTCTATGTGCAACTAACCAGGCACCCACAGGGGCGCGTGCCAAGGCAACCTAGTTCTCTACAACCCTACCCTTCCATGACAGGGCGAGTTCCAAGGGGCGTCCATGGCTACAACCCTCACATACTGCTAGGGAGAGCCAAGCACATTTGTTTATACGCGTCACTCGGATTGAGGGCTGTGTCCCTGTCCGGACATTGAAGTGGCTGTAAAAGTTAAAAAGAAAAAAGTGCATCACTTAGCAGCCGTAGCTGCAAGCGCTTACCCACCGCGTCGCCCCCCTAATGTGTGGTCGCCAGGGGTGCCGGCGCCGCCGGCCCCGTGCTACTGGTTTGTCGCCAGTGGGACCCCCGTGGGCTGGCACGGAGGCTGCCTAGTCGTGGGGCTGGTGCGTGGCGCGGTGCGCCAATACTGCCTTGGCGGGTGCAGTGCCCTGGTCGTGTGTGCGCGGCGCTCGCGGGCGGTTCGGGGGGGTTGGGTTCGGTGCACGGTGTTGTGTTTTCCCCGTTTCCCCGTTTTCGCCCCGCGGTTCCTGCGCTGTGTGTGGCAGGCCGTCCTGTCCCGGTGTCCCTTATCCTCGCTCGCCCGTACGCCATTCCATGCGGTCTGTGCGCTCCGCGGGCTTGGTCCGGTTGCCCTTCTGGTATTCCTCGTGTGTCTTTTGTCTGTATGTGTGCTCGCGCTCTCGCGCCGTCCGCGCCCCCCCCCCCTCCCCGGGTTGGTGTGGTGCGCGCACTTCGCGCGGTCCCGGTGCTGGGCGCTGGTAGGGCCGGTCCACGCGGTCCGTGCCCTTCCGCGTGTCCTGCCTCGGTCCCGTGCTCCGTTTGGCTTGTTTTGGGGGGGGGCGGCCCAGTTCTGTTTCCCCCCTACCTGGCTTGGGGCTGTGTGTTCCTGTTGGGGTGGGTCTGCGCTTCCGGGGCGTACCGACGCCGGGCGGTTGGGGGGGTTGGGAGGGAGGCGGCCCGCGCACTGTCCTCCCCGGTGTTGCGGCCGGGGGGGCCAGTTGGGTCGGGGGTCGCCTTACCTCAGTCCGTCCCTCTGCCTTCCCTGGGCAAGTAACAAAGCGGGTGTCTTTGGCTCTGGCCATGGAGGGCGTGGCCCCCATACCGCTCCGGTTTGTGTTCGCTTGCTTTCCCCGGATGCGGTCCGTGTGGCGTTCTTGTGCCCTGGCGCGGGTTCGCTTGTCCATCGCAGTTCCCGCGGGGGCAGGCGGCTGGGGGCGTGGAGGCGGACCCTGCTGCGCCCCCCCCCCCCCCCTGGGCGCCGCGGTCCTTCCAGGGGGAGGGGGGACCGTCCCCTCTGCTTTGGGGGGGGAGTCACGCCGTGGTTCCCCACCTCCCTCCCCTGTCCCCCCTTCGTCGCCGGACGCGGCCTGCCGCCAACGGGTCAAACTGGCGGGGGGGGGTAGGGGGGGAGGGGCGGCCCTTGTGCCGCCCTCCCCGGAGGAGTGGCCGGGGGACATAGCGGGGCGGGCGGTCACGCTGCCTCAGTCCGTCCCTCTGCCTTCCCTGGGCGGCCAACAAAGAGGGTGTCATTGGCGACACTCAGGTCATGAGGGCGTGGCCCGCCGTAAGTGGGTCAGCCTGGCGGGGCAGGGGGGGGGTGCCAGTGTGCCGTACCCCCGGGGGCTCGTCCGGGGGGCCCCGCGGGGCGGGGGGCGGGGAGGTCTCTTTGCTGCGGTCTGTTCGCCCTTCTTTCCCGGGCGGGCAACGAGGCGGGTCGCTTCGTCTGTCTCCCGCCCTCCATGCTGCATTCCTGGGCGTTGCCGTTCCGCTGCGGCCCATGGGGCGCCCTTGAGGGCCAGCGCAGAGCTGCCAGTCGGCAGCGGGCACTGCAGAAGCGAGTGGGCGGCCGAGTGGGTGCACTCGGCGCGCGGCTGCGCCCGCCGCGGCTGTGGCGTCCCCCCCCTTGGTGCGGCGGCCCTCTCGGGGGGGTGTGGGGCCGCCACCTCCCTGGCCGGCCTCCGGCCGTCCGAGGGCCAGGGGGGGGGGGAGGGGAGGGGATGGAGGGGGGTTCTTTGCAGCCCCCCTTCTGGTCCCCTGGCGCCGCCCCCCGGAGGTCGCGGGGGGGCTGCCTGGTAGTTCCGGTCCTGGGGGGCCAGCCGCCGACCGGGGGAGCGCACTCTTCCCCCGCGCCCCTCCATCCTTCGGGTGCCAGACCCTCGTGCAGGCCCTCACTCCGGCCCCCCTGTTCTCCTCGCTGCCGCCGTGTGGTGCCGGCTGGCCGGGGGGGGGTGTGTCCTGGAAGGTCGGCAAGTGCTGGGGGCGGCGGTTGGGGTCCGCAGTTAGCGGTTAACGAGCTGCGGGCCACCCCGCCGCCCTCGTTGCCCCCGCCCTCTGCCCTACCGGACGTGGTGCACGCATCGCCTCGGCGGGCGGGGCGCGGTTGTCACCTGCGTCGCTGCTTGCGTCGTGACTGGGGCTGCGGCGGCGGCCGGTTCTGCCGGCGGTAGCGCCAGAGGGTGAGGGCGTTGCGCAAAGCCAGGGGGAGCCAGTTGTTGGCATCCGCATCCGTGATGCGGAGCACCGCCCCTCCCTCCAGGAAGGCCGCCCACGTCGGCTCCCTGTCGGTCCACGCTGCCTGAATCACCGCCCGGAGGACCCTCTCGTGGTCCTCGGGGGCCGCCCTACCCCCCAGGGGCACCTCTCGGTTCCCCCCGTCCCTCTGGAAGAGCACGGCATCGAAGGGCCGGTTCCTCATCCCCCTCGTGGTCCCTGAGCAGGTCCAGCTCAGCCACGTGTGCAACCCCACACCCAGGGAGAGGGCCTCGCCCCCAGGGGGGTTCGGACCGCGTCCCAGTCCCGGTCCCAGGGCCGGGCCCCTTCCGCCCCCCGCGCCGGCTCCCCCTGCGGCCCCTGTGGCCGCGGCGCCGGCGCCGCGCCGCGCCCCGCCGCCGCTGAGGCAGCGGCCATTCGCACCGGCTCCGCCCTCCGCACGGGAAGGGCTGGCTGGTGTTGAGGTCGGGGGGGTTGGGGGGGGATGAGGTCTCCGGCGTCAGGGTCAATGTTGTAGAGGTGGGCGTGGTGGTGGTGGTGGTGGTGGGTGTGGTGCGCCGGCATTTGTTGGATGCCGGGCGGGATGCACCGCACCGGCTGTACGTCCGGCTGCGGGGGCACCCCGCCCCCCATCCCCCTCCCTTCGCCCCGCCCCCCCCTCCGCGGCTCCGGTGCCCCGTCCTGTCTGTTCCCCTGGTGCCCATGTTGCCCTTGCCCTTGCCCTTGGGTCCCTTCCCGGCCCCCGTGCTTTTTTTCTCCCTGCCCACGCCGTGGGTCCCACCCACTGTCACCTGCGCCTTGGCCCGCACTGCCAGCGCCCGTATCCTTCCCTTGCCTGTGCCCATGCCCTTGGCTGCGCCCACGTTCGCGGACCGCGCCGCGCTCCACCCCATGCGCTCTGTGGCTGCCCGCCTTGGCGCCCTGCTCGCGCTCCTGCGTGTCCTTCCCGTGTCTCTGCCCTTTCCCTGCTCCGTGTCCCACGTCGTGCCGTCCACTGCCCGTACTCTGTCCCCCGCCTCTGCCGCTGGCCTCAGCGCCTTGCCCACGCCTTCGCCCTCGCTCCTTGCCGCGTGCGCCCAGGCCTGTCCCCTGTGCTTGCCCTTTGGCATTCCTTTGTCAACCCCCGCCCCGCGCTCCGCGCTCCCGTGGCCGGCACCCTGCCCCGCCTGCGCGCTGTTTCCCCCCTCCCGGATCACGCGCCGGGCGTTCTGTTGCCGCCGCAGCTGCGGCAGCGCGACGCCTGGCGGCATACACTCGGGCGCCGGGGGGCAGACGGGTCGCCGCTGTCCCGTAGGGAAGGCGGCTTTGGGGGGCTACGGCTTGGGGGGGCCGGTGTGGATGTGGCTTGGTTTGGTGTGGGCGCGGTACTTCTCTGCGCTCCGCTGCGGCTCCGGCAGCTCCTGGCGAGGCCACGTAAAGTGGACAGCACCATTGAAGCATAAGAGAAGACCCGAAGGTCTCACTCCTGATAGAACCTTTACTGTTAGCCTGCAAAGTGACCACATGACAGGGTGGTTTTCCAGGCTCTTTATAGATCTGGTTGGAGCCATCTAAGACCACGATGCCATACGCCTGGCAAAAAGGGTTCGACTGAATTACGTATGTTATGACACATACGCAAACAAATCTAAATACCCAACGTAGACACCTTGGAGTGGATGAGGGTCAGAGGACAAGGGAACGTGATCCAAAGAATGCAACAAACCAAGTCCCTGAATTTGACACGTGAAATGTTGGATCTCAATTTTTTTTTCCGAGATCCGGTTGCCGTGAGATGTCTAGGTCAAAACTCATCAACGGCGTAGAGGCGTGAGCAGCCTGGAAGAAGCAGGGTGTGCGACTTGATTTTTTGGCCTTCTTGTGATTGAAGGCCAGGCGGCTGCATGGTATAATGTGCAATAAGACTGGTGCGCAAGCGCTGTCAAAGGAGACTGGCCTATGGGGAATTGCAAACGCCAGCAGGGTACGTTAGAATGTCTCGGCGTCGAGGTACCTGGGGTATGAGAATACCACGTTCCTGCTGGTACCCCCCCCAACGCAACGGGGTACGTTAAACAGCTCAGGACCATGACAGGACAAGGACCCATATATTTCTGTGTGTGGTGCTGAAATTCAGGCAGTTTGTAGTATATTATTGTGTACTATCCCATCCCTCTCTTGTCCTCAGCGCCATTGCTGGGATTGGCTACTTTTTTCTATGTTTTCACCGCTGATGGCAAGCGGGCCCTTTCACTCTTGTACATATGTGGACCTGGGAAGCCGTACTGCAGGTAGTCACCTCAGTTCTTGTGTACATACTTTGCCCAGTCGCCAGTTGGCCGTAGCTTTTCCTTTGAGAGTGGTCGCCAACTTGGTCCCCGGCGTTGAACTGGAGAGGGAAGTGGAAAGCTGATGTGGCCACCTGTTTTTCATTGAGAGCAGGCGCGAACTCGGATCCAATGTTGGTCTGAAGAGGGGAGTGTAAAAATCATTTGGCCGTTTAGGACAATTTTACACCCACCTGTCCCATCCGTTTGTATGTTTTGTGTCTGCAACGACCTGCTCGTTTCTTCCGCCTGAGAGGGTACACTGGGCTGGGGAGGGGAGTGTTTGGTGTCAGAAAGCCCCCTACATCCCCTGCCTATGCATCTACTACTCATCCTTTACCCCCCCCTCTTCAAGTCAAAAACAGTACTTTGCTCCTACAACAAGTCCTCATCCCAAGTTCCCCGAAGCTTGAACTCTTTTGGAAACTTCAGGGGACTAGGCGCATTTTTGTCATTTTTTGCGTCAATCGATAGGGAATTTCAATCCCTTCTTATTTGGAAGCGAAATTCCGTTAATTTCGGCAAAGGTACAGGACCTGGGTGTCGGCTTCGGTGGCTGCGAGAACCGGCGTCGCGCCACTTTGCGTAAATACGGCCAGTTGGTGCCCGTGCGACCAAAGTCGCGGAACCATGAAATTGCCGTTACCGAAATTGGACAAAGGCCAGCGACGATGATTTCACTTTACTGCTGCTTCATTCAATATCATGATTCTACAGTGGAATCAAAAAACCGTGAAGAGGTGAGGTAAAAATCGAAGAGGAGGAATCAACATGAGGCCCAGGAAAAAAGAGATGCTGATTAGGTCAAGGAGCCTCGCCGGCACCTTACGGTGCCTCTCTTCCCCCTTGCCACTCATTTGATCAGTCATGGCATGCCATCATTTCATAGGGTCACTTCAGCAAGGCATATCTTTAGGCCACTGCTTCGGTAACGTTTAAAAAAAAAGGCATAGAAAAGCTACAAGTGTTCATTCGAATTGTATATTAAGTAAACCTGTGAGTTGCAAGCAGATTTGAAGCTATGTTGTATTTTTTGACTTTGAGTCATAAAAGTAGGATTCCACGAATAGCATGAATCGATGAATGAAAAGAAAGGTTCATTCCTCTTCCCATGGTGTACACAGACCCAAAACACTTTGAGGCAATTTATGTTGACTTTTGGAATTCATTGAATAACCATGGTGCGTCAAGACATCCATGGTGGGGTGCCACAGTGTTGGTACAATACAGTACGTGTAATGTATTCTATCCTTCAGATACAGTACTGTAATGTAATGTATGGTATCCCAAATTTTTCTGACAAAGTAGTGTTTGTTCACAGAAGTCATATTCTTTTAGTTTGCAGAATTCTCTTTTAATTTACAACCTGCAATTGTTTGCGAAAACAGTTTTTTGCCCTGCTATCGTTTTCTGGATACCTTTTGTTCTATATTTGCTTATCATGTTCAAGATATTTAAAAAAGTAAACAAGCGTTGGGGGTAAGCATGAGCTATCTTTGCTAGCTATTTTAATTGCTCACGCCGGTTTGAAAAACCTCCAAAATGTCTCTCAACCTAGAGGACAGTTATGCATTTGTTTTCTAAACCTGCGGTGTGGCGTGCCTGTGCTTGTACTTGGTTTTTCAACACGACTTGCATGCACAAAATAGATGAAGTAAAAAAAAACCGGAGGGACCTGAACGAGCAGTTGGCAGGTTCGAATAAGATTCATAACTACTTCACACCATGGCCTTCACACGACACAGTGGCCTGTGTGGACAATAGGAGGCATTTGTGCTGTGAGCATATGGAAGGGGCTGGGGCAGAAATTCATGGGTGTTGTAGAGTAACCCAATGTGTGCAGGCACGTCGAACAGAGGGTCAAGGAAGACAAATATGAACAACTGCAAGTGATCGGAGATGAACTCCGCTGGCCCAGTAAAACGCTGAATGCGACACCAGTCTTGAACCCCTGAGCAGCCCAGTGAGGAAGGACACAAGACATTGTGGTGGCTGGAAGTGGACTCGAAATCAGCCGCAAAATCATGTTGAACTGCTGCACCAAACCACAGCTGGAGAGCAAGGGACTGTTGACAGGTCCCCACCTCAGGCCCGAGTCTGATGGGCTGGTGCAGTGAGATGGCAAGTCAGGAGAAAATAGCAACGGAGTACTGCCCTGCAGCATTGTAGTGCCGACGAGTCGACGATATTGGTTGCTGACTTCGCTTATCTTCGCATTCTCTCTCGTTGCGATCCCGGCTTTGACCCTGAGCATCAGAAACAATTGCTGCACCTCAAACGACACTCAAACGACACTCAAACGACACCGACAGCACGCATCGACACTCAATTGCACCCACAGCACGCGTGAACCCTCAAGTGACACTCACAGCACGCGCGGACACTCACATGACACTCACAGCACGCGCAAACACTCGGGTGAGACTCACAGCACGCGCCAACACTCAAAAAACACTGACAGCAGGCGTCGACTCGCAAATTACACTCACAGCACGCGGGAACGCTCAAATAACATACAGAGCAAGCAGGAGCAGCAGCAGCAGCAAGCAGTAGCACCAGCAAGCAGCATCACCAGCAAGCAGTAGCAGCGCTTGCGGCAAGCAGCAGCAGATCCAGCAGCACTGCGGCAGCAGCAGCTTCAGCAGCAGCAGCGGCTCTCAAATGACACACACAGCACGCACGAACACTCAAGGACACTCACAGCACGCGCGAACACTCAAGTGACACTGACAGCACCTTCTTCCTCTTGTGCTCCTTCTTCGTCTTCTTTGTCTTCACTCCTCAGTCTTCTTCTCTTCTGCAGCTTCTCGATCTTCTTCTGTCTTCTTCTAAACGTCTCTTTGATCTCCTTCGCCTCTTCCGCTCCTTCTTCTGTTCTTTTTCTCGTCATATTCTTCCCTCCTGTTCTTCTTCTCCTTCTGCTTCAGGTGCTTCTTGTGTCGCCCTGCACACGCAGAAGAAGCAGAAGAATTCAACCACCAATCGTAATCAAAGGAGGTTCAAATCAGATTCATTGCAAATTCTATAAAATACCTTACATTTGCACTGTTCATCCTTTGCAACGTTTGTTTGCTCAGCGGCGCCAGCGGCTGGCGCCAGATGCTGGCCTGGGAACAAAACGCGTACTGTATTGTATTCTCGCGATACAGGACGCGTATATATACGTTACGCGTATATATACGCCGTCTTTTCCAACCCTGGGGTGCCATCCATGGCCCAAAAGAGCCGTTTTTGGCCCTCATATGGACCCACTTTGAGAGCTTTGTGTGGAAGCCATTGTGTCAAATTGCGCTAATTTGTCAACATGCATGTTGGCAGATGTCCGGAGTGCACATATGTGTTTATCACCATGCATTCCGAGCAGATGGCTAAGCACTGGATCAATTTGGAAGACTTAGTCGTGAGCACAGTTTCTGTCGTGTGCTCAAACTTTGACATGATATATCTAAGATATCATGGAGCCGGAAGTCAAGCAAAAGCTTGTTTTGTATGTACTTGATGCGTACTTCAGAGATATAAAAGGGCTTGACTCGCTTCAAGCCTCAATCATCTTCGTTTTGTAAAGTATTTTGAGACATTTTAAGCGTTTGTCACTATGTCATTTTCATGTCAATTTTCACTGACTTTTACCCAATCCTCCGCTCACTTTCCGGGCTAGGTTCTCGGAGTCTGTGGAGTGTTTGAACCCAGTTTCTAATTGTGCATGATTGAGAATGTGTGTACTTTGCATTTCCTCTTTGTTGGTATTATTTGCGGCCATGTACAGAGTTTGAGCATCAGAAAGCTTGACCTCATTTTCAACCTTTGAATTTCATGTCCTCACTTTTGTTGACCATGGAGACCCACTACCATGGAGTTTTTGTCCAAACCTTGGAGTTGAACTTTGCCCAGATACATTGTCCCTGTATCGTTAAGATAGACCAAGATATTTGCGGATTATGTTGGTGTACTGTTGCCCTTTGACAGCCCCTACAAGGATTTCTTCAGAATGCCCCTACTGTGGGTAGGGAGCACTTGAAGGTCAGTGACCTCTGATTTCTGAGGGTTTCTGCTTGTGTGCCCTGACGCCTGCAGTAAATCTCAGGACCGACGTTGAGTTGTATCCTGCCCCCCTATGTGTGTCGGGGTGAAGATCCTGGGTTCCCATAACCACCCTTGTTTCTGTATGGGACCCTAGCCCATTGCTCTGACTCCCTTTGTGCCAATTTGTCTTGTGTACATACTGTTTTTGTGGTTGCATGATGTATCTCCTTTCGTCCCTATAGGTACGAAAGGGCTACTTTTGTAATCGCTGCGCTCACTCTGAGTTTCAGCAATGTTTAGGAATTCTTGTCTAGTGCTGTGCCCTTGCTTTTGACACGCTCGGTTAAGGGAAACGCGCCCGTACCGGCCCTGCTTACATGGAAGTTGGTAAAATAGCACGGGGAGTACTTGAAAAAACATATGGCGGCTTAGGACAATTTTACGACGCGCACAAACCGCAAGCCCCGCCGAGCAAATGCGAAGAGAAGGAGAACACCCTAACCTGAGCGCGCACAACACCGAGCCTAATCAGGAAAGGAAACGGCAAAACCCAGAACCCAAACGGGCGCGGCTCAAATCAGTAGGAAACCCAGTGTTCCTAGCCCGGGCACTGATGCAGCCCGCGCCATGCTGGTGACCCGGTCAAAGGTGATCCAGAGCCTAGGGGTAAGGCTGCATCCTAAGGGCAGCGCTGCTTTGGGTATCGAGGCGGAGTGTGCAGCAACCAAGCACCCCGGAACCAAAGTACCAAGACCATGCCGCTGGCGTGCCTTGGGAACGGGATACACCAGGAAATCCGGGGAACCCCTAGTGTTCCATCGAAAGGAGGAAACGTGCGCAAGCGCGGGGGCACATCCTCCCGGCGTCAGACGTCTGTCACGCTTGTGGTGATCACCCCTCCCAGTGATGCCCGGTGCCGCTTTGTTGGGGTCCGACGGTCAGGTCTAGTCGGATGTAAGACGCCCTCCCTTCTTCATGCCCGGAGCCCTAGGGGGACATACGGGGCGCCTCCGCAGGATGAAGAGCACCTATCTACCTATCTACCTCTACAAATTATCATCGCAACCTTTGTGATCGGTTTTGTTTCTCACGGATGGCCCGCTAATTGCCATCGACGCCTCTATTGTCTATCTTATGAACTTTCCGACATTATGATTCAGGAGTTCAACACTGAATAAGCAGTGTACAACCGCGTTCTGTTAGCCCCTGTGGTAAAGAGCAAAGATGCAAGCTCCAATTTCTGTTTGCGACTGTACCTGTAATCATATGAGCAATTTTGTCCATTGGCAATGCCGCTTCCTCTGCTAACGCGCGCCACCATTTTGAAGTGTACTATACTTATTCATTCTGTCCAACTGACATTTGTTGAAGGTGTAGTATATATGGACTTCGTCATCCCTGTCTATGTTTTCAGTGTCGCTTTCAATAGCTGCCTATCTCATGTAACTAGCGCGCACAAACGTCGTCGCCCATTCTTATATGACGATCAAACCTATGTGTACTTTCATGCTTGCTGTATACACCAACCTCTCACTGCTCACATGACATGTGATGGAAACGTGGCGGATGCATTCAAGATATGCTGCAAATGGATCTCCGCTGATATGCCGAACCTTACACTCCATTGAGTAGTCATTCTTGTCATTCCGAGTTATGCTGAAGCAGTGCTGCTTGCATTCAATTTCTCAAGGACCTACCTCTTTTTGGGGCACCTGTTCTCATACGTCGTTTCACAATGAATAAAACAGTATGAAGGTGTATTCCAAAATGAACTCCATTATGAAAACACACGCACAACAAAGAAAGGTACGGTTTCAGACCACTTTCACTCAAGACACTTTAATTTCATACTCTGTTTGCGTATGAAATTAAACTCGAATCAAAGTGAAAAAAACGGGAAACAGGGGAAAACCGAGCAAGAAGGGAGCACAAATGGGCAAAAATAGGGGTCTGCTGGGTTAAAAGGATGATGCAAAAACATGCATGTTCGAGGTGTAGCGACTTCAATACTGGTTGAAATTGTTGTCTCTGCTATGCTATCTTTTACGTATTTCCTTTCTATATCTACCTTGAAAATACCTCATTCCGTAAAATTCGCTCTTGATCTCTCGTTGAAGTCTCTTTGTTTTTATCTTGCTCTGCGGCTCCCTCCAGGTGCTGCCCGGGGCCGCTTAGTTGGGGGCCATCAGCCAGGTCTAGTGGGATGTAAGCGATCTCCCCTCTTCAAGCGCGGAGCCTCTTCCTGTTCGTCACAGCGGCAACGCCAGCGGGAACCTTGGGGCACCTCTCCACGACCGAGTGCACCTACCTACCTACCTCCCTCCGGGACTCCACGTTTTCTCATCCTCTGAGGCTGCTTGCCCCGTCTCAGTATTGTGGCTCCTAATGGGCTGGAGAGTACACAAAGCGGCGCTTCAGCACTTTGCAAAAGCGGCTTCTTTGATTTTGTTTTCTTCTGTTGTCTGACCTTTCTGGTGGTGCAAGGATGGTAGTTTAGACACCTTTCCAGATCTTGGAATGTTTCAGCACCATCTTTCCCGGGAATTCCGTGTACTTGCAAGGAGGTGTACTGGAATGCACAGAGCATGCAAGCGCACTTTTTGTGCCATTTCTCGGCAAGCCAAATCTAGCCAGATTAGGTACTTTTTTTATGTGTCGTGCTGCGCGCGCGTGTTCAAAGAATTTTGGTCCGGCTACTTGGCCACCCAAGTGCTATTTTGGCACAATTTGGGTATATCACCGGGAACACACCAGCTTGAAATACACAGGCCCCTTTTGCAGCACAAGGTAGTTGCTAAGGATATTTTGTGGTCAGGCTGCTTCCGAAGGAACCGTTTTCTGTCTGCAAGCGGTAATCGTCGAACTTTCCATCTCTTTAAACGCTTCGCTATTCAAAACTTTTTATGAGCATTGTGGTGTGCCTGTTTCCACATGACATCTTCGATTGCCGAAAAACTACGCCATTTCTGCTCAAGATGCATGTCGATTGTCTCCCTTTTGATACCGTTCCATGTATTCACGTATGTACAAAGAAAGAAGAGATACAGAGTGTAAGTAATGGAAACTAGGTTGTCGGATGCAACTTGACACCCAAAACCAATGGCCACCATTCTACCTGGCCCCTTGCTCGGCAGCTTTTTGCGATTTTTGGTTGTGTGTGCTCGGCACACTTAGGTACTTTGTTTCCTTTTTGTGGTTGCCACTACATGGTCTTTTTTATGTTTCTTTCGCATCCAGATACAAAACCAGACATAAGTTTTCATCCATGGTTCTAGCCTTTGGGCAGCAATCTCAATGAATCAAGCACATTTATAACTCTATAGCACGATGTAGCTCTTCTCAGCGCCGCCGTCGGGGCCGGTGGGTCAGTGGTTGTGTGGTTCGTCGGCTTCCTGGCATCCTCCTTTCTGGGCGCTGTGTCCGACCTCGTCCGGAATAAGGGGGGGGCTACTGGCTTGGTTGTGGGGGTGTGCACGCCTTGCGGCGCAGTGCGCTGGACCGCCTTGGCGGTGTTCCGGGCGTAGTCGCGTGATTGGTCCCATGTCCCCGCGTCTGGGAGCATATCGGTGTGGTGGGCTGCGCTTCGCTGTGGCGTTCACATTCGGGCTTCCAACCGAAGGGCACACTGGAGGAAGACTGTGCCGTGGCCTGAGAGCCCCTTGCACAGTCCGGCTCTTGGCCAGGGTGGGTCCAGGGCGCACGGTGTGGCGTGTGCAGTCCTGTATAGCATTCTGGGCGCCCCCGGGCCGCAGGTTGTCTGACCAGTGTACGTGACCGGTGCCCTGGATGTGTCATGGGCCCCCCTGGGACCCCTTGGTACACACCGAGTACGCACCGCAGCTGAACATCGGAGGCTTGGGCGCGTAGTCGGTGCGGTTGTGTGGAAGTGGTCTCAATGGTGCCACCCCTGTGCCCCATCCCAGTGGGCGGGCGGGGTGGTGGTCATATCTGTCGGCGCCTGTGATCCAGTGGTGGCCGGTGGGGTATGGTAGCGGTCCCAGTGATCTATGTGTCCTGGGGGGGTCTGGGTTCTGGCTTGCCGCTGGTCAAGGCATCGGGGAACTCAAGGCGTCGGGATTACCCGGATGTCTGGTGACGGCGGTGCAGAGGGCGGCAAAGATGTCGCTCACGAGGGCTGTATGTGCTGCTCGTGCTTCCTCCTTCATGTGGATGGCGGGTGACACCTGTCCTGCCGCCAATGTCCGGATCTGGTGGATCGTGAATACCGGGCACAAGTTGTCCGTGGCGGGCCGTCCGGTCGTCCGTTCGTGGGGCGCGATGGCCTCTGTCTGTTGCCGGCCATTCAGGTGGAACCACCATGTTGCTGACCATTCCTTGGTATGCTGCCACCTCCCTTGGGCCCGTCGCCAACGGCAGTAGAGGGCATGTCCGGGGTGCAATGTGCTGGCCATGCCAGATACGATCGCCGTCAGCGGGTCTGGAGGCTTCCCCGGAAGCAGTGGAGTGGGGCCATCCGGCAGGTTCATGCCCCTGGGGGGCATGGAGTCAACGGCCTCAAAGTCCCAGCGGCGTCTCAGTGGTCTTGGTGTGATCGTCACCTGGTAGTAGTGGGTGCTTTCCAACACCACAAAGGCCACGGTGCTGGGGGTGTTTCGCGCCAGAGGGTCCGCGTGTGCCCCCGGACCCACCGTTTGCGTGTAGCGCTCCATCGTCGTCCGGAGGATGTGCCCCCTCTCTCTGGCTGTCCTGCTTTCCCAGTACGCGAGGCCATTGTACGGTGGGATGTTGAGGGCGTTGGCGCTTAGTTGCGGCGCGGCTTGCGTCGGGCCTCCGGGGTTGGGTGCAGGTCGGGCTGAGGTCGGCGAGGCAATGAGCGTGTGTGCCCAGGCGAGGTGCGGGACCCATATCCGCCCCTGGTCCGGCTGGTGGTAGTTGAACCACCAGGTCCATACGTCGATGAGGTCGTCCGGGGTACATTGTCCCAGGGTGAGGAGCGCCTTGAGTTGCCGCACACAGATGTTGGTAGCCCCATGTGGGAGGAGGGCTGCCGCGAAGCGTCGATTGCTGCGGACGCCCTAGAAATGCGCTCAGAGGGTGTCTACAAGGTTGTGTGAGGGCGCTCTGTGGTGGATGTCGGATGCCCTCCGTATTTCCTCCAGGTCGAGGTGGGCCCCTGAGTGCGGCATCCTTGGGGGTGAGGTGGGCATGAAATCTCTGTCCTGGGCCGCACACTGTCATCCTTAAGCTGACCCTTCCTCACAAAAGTGATTTCACTTCTTTTTCAGAACTCTCTTCACTTTTTTCACCTTTTCCACTTCCTTCTAACTTGCCACCTTGGACATAGATTATTATTGTATAAGTGTTCCCCACAGCACAACCAGGATGGCACCTCTGGGCACCCAATTTTCTTTCACTGCTTGCACTGGATTTACTTCTTTTTCAGAGCATTCTTCACTGATTTCACTTCCTTCTAACTTGCCACCTTGGACATAATTTGGTATGGTATAAGTGTTCCCCACAGCCAAATTGCGCATTAGCACAACCGGGATGGCACCTCTTGGCACCCCATCTTTTTTCACTGCTTGCACTGATTCCACTTCTTTTTCAGAACGTTTTCACATTGTTTACTTAATGCCTTTATCCTTCTAACTTGCAATCATTATTTACCCATACCAATCTCAATGTGTTTTTAACCTTTCGGGGAGCACCCTAGTACCCAAACCTCTAGGCGGAAGCTGATTTCACTTAGGAAAACCAAGCATAAGTGATTTTTGCGCAAAAATCACGTATTTTGGTTGGATGCACAACACCAAAGCACATCTAAGCAAGGAAACAAAGTTCAATTGCAATCATTATTTGTTCATATCATTCTCAATGCGTTTTTGACGTTTTGGGGAGCACTCTAGTACCCAAACCTCTAGACGGAAGCTGATTTCACTTACAAAAACCAAGCATAAGTGATTTTTGAGCAAAAATCACGTAGTTTGGTTGAATGCACGACACCAAGGCACATCCAAGCAAGGAAACATTGTTCAATTGCAATCATTGTTTGTTCATATCATTCTCAATGCTTTCTTGACGTTTTGGGGAGCACTCTAGTACCCAAACCTCTAGACGGAAGCTCATTTCACTTACAAAAACCAGGCACAAGTGATTTTTGCGCAAAATCCACGTAGTTTGGTTGAATGCACGACACCAAAGCACAGTTAAGCAAGGAAACAAAGTTCGATTGTTTACCCATACCATTCTCAATGCAGTTTTAACCTTTCGGGCAGCACTAGTACCCAAACCTCTAGACGGCAGCTGCGGCACCTTAATATTTTCAATTCTGACGGCTTTATTGATTAGTGATCTAACAGGATTAGCTATTAAACTAATTAACTTATTAAACTTATTAAAAAGCTGACGTAAAATCTGCGGAAGCTGCGGAAGCGGCAGGCAGAAGCAGCAGAAGCAGCAGCGTGATCAGTGGAATCAGTTTTGTGACCAAGGGTCAGAGTAAGAAACAGTCACTGCCATGTCTTTCTTTGAGGGCTTGATCCAGGCCAAGCCCCCCTTAAAACCCTTTCGTTGATGCTAAGACTAACTTAAGTATTTTGATCTCTCTTTTGAAGCCTAAAGTACACTTTCTCAAAGTAACTAGGGTTGTAACCCTAGCCCCCCCATGAAGTTCACCCCTACCACTCAACTGAGCGGAGGTATCTTCCTTCATGGGGGATATACCGAAAAAAAATAGGCATTTCATGCTTTAGGCCTTGGAGGTTAAGCCTAGTGGTCTCCCACCCCAAGACCCCTATACTCAATTGGTTCTACCACTTATTGTGGTTCTACGCTTTAATTTGATTCTGAATTCAGTTGCTTGGCCAAGTCATATTCTGTGTCTGGCCTGACACCTATACCTCACATTCCTAACCAGCACCATTGCACCCAAAAGAGTGAACATGAAGTGCTAGATGCTATCTTTGAGGCTAGAGTCAGCCCAGTTTTCATATAAAATCTTTTGTATTATCCATTTGTGACTGAATCTCTGTGTTTATACCTGCTTTGTCTATCTGCGGCCCTTCTGTGTTACACTGGATTTCAAACTATTCATTGATTCGATCCACATCCTGTTCTTGCTCTACTTGCTCCTTTGATTTTGGGATTTCACCATCATAAACCTGCAGGATTTCATCAAAATCTATAGGGCACTAATCAAGCACATCTTTCTGGTAGCAGAGACAAGCCCTGAGAACCTGTCGATCCAACTCTGAGCAGAAGCACAAGAAAAACACACTGAACATGTCCTACCGAACCTGGCCGATCAGAAGTGTACAAGTTCAACTATCTCACCCAGTGAGTGAACCGCCACTGAGAGCAGCATCTGGGTCTCAGGAAGATCCAGAGCACAGAAGGGCGGAACTAAATACACCCAGAACAATCCCATTAACCATGGAAACCTTAGCGGCCCATGGTGAAGACAGCTTGCAAAGGCTCCGCAGGCGTGTCGAAGCTTCCATCGCCCGGTCCGCGTGTCCAGCTTCGTCTTCTTCCGAACTTCGAGTTGGTCCTGAAGAACAAGAGGACCTACAAAGGAGGATGGACGAGTTCATGCTCCACGAAGAGTACCACCTGTCCACCATAGGAGTAGATGGAGAACTACCTCTTGATGCCCTCGGATCGCCGCCCCAAACTGAGATGGGCTCCTTCCTCCATTCTGCGCCATCTACAGACATAGCGGACACAGTATCACTACCGAGACGACCGAGAGTACACGAACACCCGAGAGCAAGGCATTCAGACCTGCTGATAATGGATCCACCTTGCCCAGAGCCCACCCATGGGGCTCTGGATCGTACGGCTGAACTATTGGCCCAACTTTTATCCGGATCGGAAGACCCGGATGTGACAGCTCTGTCAGAGGCTGTCAAGGCAAAATTGGGTATCACTGAACCCTTAACCAAACCAGCGCTACTCTCGACATCACCAGTATTGAGCACGTTGGCTGATGATCTCAAAAGATCAAGAGTGTCCAGGTTGCTACCCAAGGTTACTTGCCCCAGCCCTTTTTATCCTCGCGCCAGGACAGTCCCTATTGCTGTACTACAGGACGTGCAGGTGACGGAGGCCGAGAAGAGAGGGCTGTGAGCCCTGGCACCTCTTGCTGGCGTATCTCCTTCTCCTTCTGGCCTAACCCCGGGGGCTGGAAAGATGGGCAGACCTATTGCCCAGGCGAACATCCAGCTAGAACTGCCGGAGTTCGAGCCGAAAAATTTGCCTGAATGGGCAGAAGAATGTGCTGAGTCTCTTTTGCGCACTGGCCCATCCCATGTGGATGTGGCCACCAAATGCGACTTGCTGAAACGCTCCTGCAAAAGGAAAATTTGTACAAAAACAGGTCAAACGGATTGTGAAAACCTGTCCAACCCGGGTAGAGGTACTCCAGAGGTTGGAGAAAACGTTCTCAGTCTATGAGACTGACCTCAGTGTGCGCAAACAGATGGAGGAGCTACCTATGCTCCCTGAGCTTCCTTCCGCTGCGCGAATCTCTGAATACCTGTGCGACCTTGAGTATCTGTTTTCACGGATGAACGTTGGCTCCTACGGCGCCAATAAGCCCCACCTGTGGCTCATGAGTAAGATCCCCCAACGTACGTGGGATGACTGCCGCGCTACCTCTGAGAGGAAAAGCCGGACCAACTCGTACGACGAACTGGTGGACCTGCTGATTGAGCTAGCTCTTGAGACGGAGAATGACTCCCACATGAAGAAATTCCTCAAGAAGCACTTTGGTTGGGGTGGTACCCCTGGCCCCGATTGTGGCGAAGGGAAAGGGCCTAAAAATCCTACTAACACCAACCAGGGAGGTGGTAAAGTGAGGGGTAACCTACGTGCCATGAATGAGGTTAAACCTTATGCAGGTACACCCCCTTTGTTCTACTGCAAACCTGTCAATGACAAGGGGGGGCCTTGTCATGCCCTTGACTGCAATCAACGCAGTAGCTGTATGCTGCAGATGAAACGACAGCAGCATACCAAGGATGGAAAATCTGTGACCCATCAGGATCATTTCAGGTGTACCATCACCTGTGGCTATTGTGGCAAACGTCGTCACTACAAAGACGAATGTCAGATAAAGAAACGCGAGAGTGATAAACTCAAGCGGCAGGAGGCTGAACGCCAGAAGACGCAAGCACCCACCAAAAACCCTTAGAATGGGGATAAAGGTGCTAAAAGAGGTGGCAAAGGGCGCCGCAAAGGTGGACCCCCTAGCCGCCAGAGGCGCTCATCAGCGCCTGTTGCGACACCCCCTCCTGCTGCTACACCCCCTCCTGCCGCAGGTGATCCCAAGAAGCGCCCACAGGGAGATAACGCTACCCCTGAGGGGAATAACTCCAAGAAGAGGTGATTGGCCTGGATGGCCAGGTCCCTCATAGCTGCAGGGGTGGATGTCAAGTTCCCTGATGAGGAGTAGGGGGGCGGCTCCGAACAGGAGAACTTGGTTTTCTGGATCCTCGTGAAAATCGGGGATCACGTTTTTCGAGCGGTGCTTGACACCGGTGCAACACTTTCCATAGTGGCCCGGCGCCTGCTAAAGACTTTCAAGAAAACTAAGACCGTGGCCATAAGAGTAGGGGATGGGCGTACCATCCGTTCTGGGGGGGGGGGTCGATGTGACTATATGCCTGGGCGACGAAACCGTGACCCAACACTGCAGAGTGCCCGACACCGACGCCTTTGACATCGTCATTGGTACAGACTTCCTACGGAGAAACCCCCAGGTAAAAATGCCGTCTCTCCAGCGCCCCTATTCTTTGCACTGCGACTTTGGCAGTGTGCTGTTCCCCGTACCTTTGGAGCTGTCAGGACGAGAAGAGTCTGGGCTTCGCTACGCATCCAAGTTTAACTATCGTACTAAAAGCTACCAATTGGCCCGTCACGTTCCTGAAATTGGACTGGCGGCCCTTCAGGTAAACCTGGATGAGATCCAGATGGAATTGTCTGCGAGCCAACAACAGCACATCATGCAGTTGTACTGCTCGAAACAATTGAACAATGCTTTCCGTTTCTTCTGGAAAGCAATGGGCCTAGCGTATGCTAACCGTCCCTTCTCCCTGCTCGCGAAGGTTCTAACCAAAATCGCTTATGAGGGAGGAAGGATGGTCATGTGCACCCCTGACTGGGGCTGCTTTGGTGAACATGCTTACTGGCGCCGTATGCTAGATCGAATGACCGTGGGAAGAGTGCAACTCCCCATCTATGTGCCTGGAGACTCAGACACAGCCATACAGTCACGTGAATGGGCCAGTTTCCTGTCCATCGTTGATGGATCTCTCAATCCTGTACCCCTGTGTGACCTAGACCAGGTGCTACTGAAAGAAGTCATGGCCGAAAATCGTGGCCTGACCCTTTCTGATCGCAAATATTGATCTCCTGAGCACCTATCTGCCACACTTACAGGGTGTGAGTCTCCTGATGGCTATCTGGAACCTGCAGCTGTAAAGGAGGATGCTGACGACCAATTGTCTGAGACCGCCAGCACTATTCCTCCTGTTGATCCCAGCTGTGTTGACCTAAAACACAGTGCCTCCCTAGCCCAGCTGTTGCTGGAGGAGGTAGATGTAGAATCAACCTCTGAGGCCGCTTCCCCTGTTGGGAAACCAGTGCTACACATGCAGTCTATGCACACAGGTGAACCTGTGGCCCGGATTGCTGATACTCTGGCGCGGCCTGCTTCTAATAACACGCCATTGTCTGAGCATGACACTCAGGAACTCTGGCGGCTGCTGTACCTGAAGGCCGAAGGTATTGAGCGCCAAGAGCGGCTGCAATACCTCAGACAGACCTGGAAATCCTCCATCTGGTCTGAGGAGGACGATGATTCCTATGCGCTGCCTGATCCTGAGACACCGCTAGTGTATTCTCTGCACTATGGGCAGCAATGTCCCCCTGAGTGGGACGATGGTTCTGTGCCTGCCGAAACTGCTGATCGGCAGAAAGAGAAAGAACATGGTAACAGCAACCTCCATGCTGAGGAGGATTTCCTCCAGAAACCGGAGAGTCTTAACCTTGACCCCCGACTGAAGGAACTGCTGATAACCTATGAGGAGGTATTTGGCGCTTTGCCGCCCCCCCCTCTCTTAGAAAGAACTGGTCCAGATGGACCTGAAACTGAAACCTGAATTTGAGAAGACCCGAGTGAGGCGTGGTCGCTATCCCGCTGGACAGGAACAGGTTGACGAAATCGAGCGCCAGATCCAGGAATGTATTGATGCTGGCCTCGTTGAAAAATATAAGAAGGGGGACTACCCCCATCACTGCAGTCCCTGTTTCCTGGTTGCCAAACCAGGGTCGACTGCCCTGAGACTGGTTGTTGACTATGGAGAAAAGTTTATAGTGATTTCAACACTGTGTTTGTGCTTCTCCTGCTGTTTGCTGCTGGTGTAGGGTTTCCTGCTGCTTGTTTTTGAAGATGAAAAGCTTTTGTTTGCTGAAATACAATCAATCCAGGATAGCCCAAGCCAGAGGTATGCAAGTAGAAGAGAATCAGGATGAAAGCATGAAGGGCTGCAGTGTAAACAGTGAAAGATAAAAGGATATTCACAGAAACTGCAACTCAGGTCAAATCGGATTGCATATTCACAAAGAAAGCTGAAATGTTTTGGAAAAGAGTTGGAAAACTGCCCCATGGTGGCTCTCTCTCTCCATAGTGCCATCTCAGGAGATGTGCACTCTTTGTTTTGGGTCCCATATGTGCTGAGATGGCAGGGCATGTGGCGATGAGGTCACTGCCATGTCACATGGGATCTTCCTACTTAGCTAGGCTGACCACGAATTGAACCCAGGACCTCTCAAACAGAGGTGCCCAGCCCCCTAGGGTGCATACCACTAGGACAGCTAAGAATTCATGGAAAAACATAGATAAATTCATAGGCTCTGCCCTGGATATGTCAGTTCTCAGTCAACCCAGGAAAAGATGATTTGCCTCACATTGAAAGGGGATTAAGGGGTCCACTCCATATCCTGATTGGGTGTTTGGTTCCATAGGTCAAAATGTGTTATCACCACTCTTGGTGGGGCCAATACTAAGATAGAGATGCATGGATGCTCAGTGCATCTCTAATACAACTAGAGTATGCCTCAAAGCATTGGAAAAGCACTTTTTCTTACTCCCCCCCTGTGCTGTGGTGGCCACCACTGTCGCATTTTCAGGAAAAAGGGATTTTTTTCTTGGCCTTTCCTTGGTTTCCACATCTACCTTAAAATACCTATAGTGTCCCTCACACAGAAGAATGGGCGCTCATCATGGCTGGCGCTCTTTTGCTGCTCTGTTTGTAACATTTCCTACAGAAGGCTCAGCGCTCGTGGCGCTGCCGGGGCTCCTGTGGCTTGGTTGGGTTAGTTTGGGAGCATGCCAAAACATGTGCATGTGCATCCCTCCCTCCAAGACGCAGCGCGACACAAACCCAACGCAAGACACAATATACACACTCGCATGGGTTCTCGTAAACCTGCTGGCGACCTGTGACCTGTCTTAGGGCGAAGGGAGTGGTTAAAAACATTGATTTGACCCTTGGTGGGGTCTTGGGTTCTGCTCAGTCTCTCCAGGCTGCTGCGTTTCGGCCCGAACACAGCCTACTCAGCGAGGCTGCGTGTGGGTATCTGTACAGACAGGAATGGGAGATTTATGGACGAATCCACGCAAACGCGAAGCGACAACACCTAAATCCGTCAAATGACGGCCTAGAATTTTTCTAAGACAACACACCTGAGCAGAATCCAATTGTGCATTAGAAGCAGATTTTTATAAAAATTATACTCATCTCTAGATTTTTTAAATGAAGAAATTCCTACGCATAAAAAGGCGGCGTGCAGGAGCGGCCCCTAGCGAAGCGCCGGAAAATGCAGAAATATTGGAATTATAAACGTATGTCTCACGTAGTCTTGAAAATGACGAGACACACATTAATAGATAAACATACAGATTCCACCCACACTGATAGAAGAATCAAAAATCCAAGAATTCGAAAATCAACGAAAAGACTTCAATGAATCAGGTATAAACTACAGGTATGCTCGTCTCGTATGCAGCATACACATTCCTCGTCTCGTGTCTCCGTGAACGAGTCTTGTAGCAGCGCTAACAACGATAGAACGCGATTGAGGGATTGATTAGAAAGATTGCAGATGATTAGAGGTCAGATCAGGGTGATTAGACATACACACAAGTGCATAGCGACGTTTTTCGCTTGCGCCCCACTTGCTCTCTCTCTCCAGCGTTAGGTAAGGTGAGTAAGCCCAGGAGGGGCCACCCCCTGGTGGAGTTCGTGTTTGAGGTCCAGATGGGCAGGTTTGCCCAAGATACTCGTGCATGCTCGCGCATTCACACACGCGTTAAAGGGTAGGCCACGCGAATTGCGCACCGTAAACCTCGTTTAGGTTACCCAGGGGCTCATCGGTACGTTCTTTAAGAGAACCTGAGGAGTCTCTTAACGCTTGCTTGCTTGACAGGGTGTGTTTGCAGACAGTGTATTATAAGTCACACTGAGAAGCGTATAGTACTTGGTGTGTGGCTTGGTTCCTCCGCCGCAAACACCCCTTCATTTGCCTTTGCTTTACAGGTGGGCAGGTAGGGTGATTGGTGCAGCAGCATACCATTTTTTGTTACTTGCCCTGCTAAACAAGGGCGCAGATCACACAAACAAATAACTCCGCCTCTGCCTGTGGCAGAGCAGGAAGTCCGACTTCATCGACATCTGCGCCGTGCACGCGAAAAGAGCACCCCTTCCCTCAAAGCCCTAGCAGGGTAAACGCGTTGTGGCGTCTCCTGTCAGGCCACAGTTGCTTAGCAGCGCTGTGTTCTCTTGTCTTCCTCACAGGAGGGTTGTTCGGACCCACGACATGTTCTTCAGCAACACCCAGTAGGGTGTGCGTGTAGGAGTGGTAGTCCTGAGTGGGGGCTTGAGCCAGTTGCAGAAGTGCTCGCCCACCAGGATGGTGCCACTGTAGGGTGTGTAGGACCTGTAGTGCGTGTGTCACTGTCCCACCCGTTTCCTGCAATTTTAGCAGGGTTGGTGGGCTGTGGCAGTTGTTAGGTCAGTGTTTTGGCCACTTAGCAAAACGGCGTTTTCATGCCTTCACAGCTTTTGGCCACCTCTCCCTGTAGTAGACAGATAGGTAGGGAAAACAATACCTGGATTAGTACGCTGGGTATTCCCCAAATGTTTTGCACCAGCACAGAAATTGGGCGCTTAGGGGAGGGGAGACCCCGGGCGTACCCCGTGGCATCAATAAGCCAACCGTCCAGGTTTAGCAAGCTTGCACACTCCGGTATAGATAGGACACCACTCCTGCGGCTTGCTCTCAGGACCTTAGGAATAGCACACTCACACATACGCTTAGGCAGGTAAGGGTAAGGTCTCTCCCTAGCTTTAGTCTTGGAGGCAAGCGTCTCAGCGAGCCTCAGCAACTCACCAAGGTTGTTCTGGGACAAGTAGTGAACCAGAACTGAGTTTAGGCGTCCCTCAGGTAGAACAAACGCAGAGAAGGGCTCCCAGGTTGCCTCTTCGACTCCAAACCCTTCCCAGAGGGTGAGGAAGCGCCAACCCCGGCGATAGCGGTCGCGTCCGACAGACTTCACCAGGTAGAAGCCCTCCTTAGCCATTTCCTCGGCGTTCATGTCGGGGAGTGCACCCCCAACTTCCATAGGGCTGGCAGCCCCTTGTAGGTCCAGAGCGGCGATTTCCGCGTAGTTCAGCTCCCACTCCTCCCCACAGAGGTCTTCAGGATCATTGTAGCGCTTCAGGTGTTGAGCAGCGCACACCAGGGTCCCCCCTAGACGGGGAGAACACCGCACGGTGATACGGTGTCCATCTACTGATAGAATGTTGTACGGCCTGAAGTACGGGTCATCGCTGGTAGAGCGTGGCCAGGCGGGTAGTCGACTACCGTGCACCAGCACCCAGTCCCCCTCTTGGTAGGTGGCCGGTACTCGGTGCTTGTTCTCCTTGTTCCACTGACGCTCCCTCACTCTCTGGAGCATAGCCTTGGCCTTGTCCACCTTTGCTTGTTGCTCTTGGACCCATTCACCCACAGAAGAATGGGTGTCCTCTGGATAGGGGGCATGTAGGAACCATGCCGGGCGCCCTAGGAATAGCTCATGGGGTGAGTAGCCAGTAGCAGAACTCTCTTGGGAGTTCATCATCAAGGATATGACGGGGAGCAGTCTCACCCAGTCTCTGGTGCGTTCAGTTTTGCACCATATCCTTACATTCTCCTTCAGGACACGGATCTGTCGCTCACATAGGGGGTTGCTCGTGTGAGAGTAGGGAATCCCCGTAGACACCTGGACATTGAGGGATCTCAGGACCCTCTTGTACCAGCCAGTATCTGAGCGTACTCGTACGTCCTCATCGGAGTTGATCTCCTTGGGCGCCTCATAGACACAAAACCACTCCTCCAGGAGTATCTTGATAGTCTCCTCCCCGGTAATGTGCTTGGTACATGGGAACACCTTGGTAAACCTGGTCAACCCACAGGGTACCACGAGGGCGAAGTCATAGCCCCCGAACTTCGGCATCTCCGTGTAGTCCACGTATAGAACACTGTTAGCACAGTGAGGGATGGGCAGGGTCGAGTAGAGACCTCTGTCCCTGATATCCCCTGGTTTACAGGACCTGCACGGGCACTTGTCCACGATAGGCTGCAGGGTTTTCCGCAGTTAATCGTCATTGCACCTAGTGTGGAACCACTGCTTGAACAGCCTCAGGGTACGGTCAGCACCCACATGACCGCTGGACTCATGGGTCAACTTCAGCAGCGCTGGGACTCTGTCACTAGGCACCACGATGCGGTCCTCGTGCCAGACGTAGCTCTTGTCCCTCTTCCACTGGTCTTGGTTGACCAGGAGGGGTTCAAGGCGTTTCTCCAGGCGCTTGTAGATATCCCCAAACTCCTTCAGGTACTCCGATTGTTGGAGTCCATCCAGGGGGCGTATCATCGTCATGTTGAGGTCCAAGTGGACATCCATACGGCTGAACGCCTCCTTAGCCAGCGCTTCAGACCGGGCACCAATCAGGGCGTCGAAGTTGTTGCGGCCGATGTAGTCGGCACGCTCGTTCTTCACTCCCTGGATATGGTGTACCGTCAGCCGTAGTTGACTGAGGTAGGTCCACCAGCGCCGTAGCTTGGCCTTCTCAGACTGGGGGGCCCTTCTGGAAACTGCGGACCGGTTCTTGGTCGCACAGCCAGACCACAGGGTTACTCCCCAACAGTCGTGCTTGTGAGGATAGCACCAGCATACCCGCGAGCATTTACTGCTCATAGGTGGAGTAGTTCCCCCTGGCCTGGTTCCACTTCCAGTTCCAGTGGCCCAGAGGTAGTAGGACCCACTTGTCGTCGGGGTAGCTGTGCTTGAGGGTTCAATCTCGGTTGAGACCTTCCGTCCCCCATTGCCCAGTCGAACTCTTCCTTCTCTAGTGCTTGCCATTGGAACAACGTTCCACCACCGCCCACATTGCTGGTGTCGGTCACCAGGATAATCTCCCCCTGTGCCCTAGGCACGCCCAAGCACTTAGCGTTGGATACCTTGTCTTTGAGCTCGTCAAATGCTTGTACCTCTTGTGGGCCCCAGCGCCAAGTAGTACTCTTCTCGATCAAGTCCGTCAGAACGGCGCTGGTGTAGGTGAAGTTTTTGATGTGGCAGCGATAGAATTTGCAAGCCCCAATGAAACTGCGTACATCATGAAGTTTTCTCTTGGGGTCTTCGTGTCGTACCTTGGCATCCATCAGGGGTTTGGCCTTAGAGGCCGCTGGGGTCCACCACCCATAGCCAACATCAAACCCCTGGTGCTGCATGGTCTCCTGCATGAACTCACACTTCTCCAGCTTGAGTCCTGTGTGGTTCTCCTGGCAGACCGCAAAGAACTCACCCAAGAGGATTAGGTGGTCCTCCTTGGTATTGGTCCCGAGGCATACATCGTCGATGTGAGCCTCCATCTGGGCACCACGGGATATGAGCTCCTGCACCTTAGGTCTCCTTCGTAGGATGGACAAGATCTTGTTCATCAGCTCTTGGAATAGAGCGGGTGCATTAGCCACGCCAAACGGCATGACCTTCCACTTGAACACCCTCCCCTGAGGGGTGATGAAGGCCAGTAGTTCTTGTGCGTTGGGTGTCAGGTCCACTTGCCAGAATCCGCTCCTCTTGTCCATTTTTGTCTTGTAGCGACAGGAGGCTATCTACTCAAGGGTAGACTCCATATTGGGAATTGACCCTGAGTGGTTCAGCGTTTTCTTGTTCAGCTCTCCGTAGGCCACTACCAGCCGTTTGGCTGTAGACCCAGGTTTAGCCACCAGGAAACAGGGGCTGCAGTGTAGGGGGTAGTCCCCGTCCTTGTACTCCAGGACTAGGCCAGCGTCGATACATTCTTGTATCTGTCGCTCCATCTCCTCGGCCTGCTCTTCAGGAGCTGGATAGGGTCTCCTCCGGACTTTGTGACCCACGAACTCGGGTTTCAGCTTGAGGTCCATCTGTACCAGCTTGTCACATGGGGCTTGAGGGGGTAGTTCTCCGAACACCTCCAGATAGGTCCTTATAAGCTTCTGTACCCGCGGGTCCAATACCTTATCTTGTCCTCCATGTCCTCGTCAGAGTGTAAGTTGCTGGCCCGCTGCGTAGTAGACGTCGGGAGGTGATCCTCCACCGACTCTTCGCCCTTGGTGGTGTCCTTCAACCATTGGTAGGCATATAGAAGGTCTTGTTCAACCATCTCCGGTGGACGATGGCAACATAGGCACGCTCGAGGGGGTTCACATACACATTCCTCCGAGAGGTCGTCCTCCTCAGGGGTCCTCACATGGGCGCCCCACGCGCTCTTCATGAGCTTAAGATCTACCTCCCTTTGCCAGGTGGTGATCTTCTGTTTGAGGTCCTCCTTCAATTGGGATAGATCTCCCATACGTCCTTGCCTCAGTGGCCATGAGCTGCGGGTAGGCTTCGCGTAGCATAGCTTTTTCGCCACCAACTTCCTCTTGGAATCCACATACTCCCTTAGCCTGGATCGAGGGTCCAGCTCCTCGTCCACGGGGTCTTTCACCCTCATGGAGAGTAGGGGTTTCAGTGGGGCGACGTACTCGGCGTTCTCCACTTCCTCCACACAGGTCTGCACGAAGAAGGCGTCGTGCTCAGTTTCGTCTTCTGAGTGGATAGAGCTAGGTAGCTCAGATAGTCCACACTCAGAGACTCCATCAGGAACAGGTACATGGCAGGGAGAGTTGGGGGCGTTGGTGTCACTCACAACGTACTCATCTCCTCCGGGTGTAGTCTCAACAGCATCTTGAGGTCGTAGGCGATCCTTCAAGTCACCCAAGGCGAGTCCGTCGCTTTCTCGTTGTATAGCCTGGACCAGAGTCGGGTCCAGATCCTCCCAGGGGATGGAGGTAAGACCTCCTTCCACCACGCTCAGCATACTCCCCCATCTGGGTTTCCCAATAGGCGTCTTACGCCCCAGAGGCACGTAGATGGCCTCATCAGGTAACCGAACAGAGCTGATAGTCAGCCTGTCCAGGAGGTTTCGCCAGTACTCGTTGCCCCCATGGGCTCCCCAATCGGGGGAACACAGGACCATACGGGAACGTTCCAAGGCCACCTTGGTCAGCACCTTCCCCAGTTCACTGAACCTTGGGTTCCCGTAGGCCATCCCGAAAGAGGGCCAGTAGAATTTGTAGCTGCAGTTATTCCCCTTGCTGCAGTAAAGGTCCAGTTCATGCTGCTTGTCGCTGGCGAACAACTCCACACTCTGGTCTTCTCTATAGTAACCCAACTCCTTCAGACTTTGGTCTAGGACTTCCCCCAATAGTTGATAGTCCTCAGTTTTGGAGGCCGCCATCATGTTCGAGGGATCCTCCTTTGATAGCCTCAGGTAACTCGAGGTATGTTCCGACTGCTCCAGTGGCACAGACTCTCTGCCACTGCCGTGGTCCACGTAGAGGAGGTAGGGCGCTTGCAGCGTCAGGGATTGTATCTGGGAGTGCTGTACGAAGAAGTCAGTCCCCAGTACAAAGTCAAAGGCCTCAGTGTCGATCACATTGAACCGATGGGCGATAGTCCGGGAGCCCATAGGTACCTCCACTTCACAGTCCCCGCGGTTGTGCACCACATGTCCATCCCCCATGCGTATAGCAGCGGTGGTCATGGTGTTCTTCAGGCTCCCACAAGGTAAAATTTTCTTGGCCACTATAGATATGGTGGCGCCAGTGTCCAAAACCCCCAGGTATTCGCGTCCCCCTAGTCGGATACGTACCCAAAACACCAGGTCTTGGGTGCCACCGGAGCGTCCCCGTCAGAACTTTGCGGGACAGGTCACCTCGAACCCCTTGTTCCGCAGTTTGCGGGCCATCCTCATGAAACGGCTCCTCTTCTTAGCGTTGCCGTCATTACCAGCTTCATGCTCACGCTTGGCTCCTTGTTCTTGCTGGGCCTGCGTTTGTGAGCGTGTGGTAGGACCAGACTGCCGTCAAGAGGGCTCGGAGTTCCTCCACCTTTGCCTGAGCCTTTGCCAGGTTCTTTACCCTTAAGCTTCGCCGATAGGCGTTACTTATGGTAGCACTCAGCCTCGTAGTGCTTCCGCTTCCCGCAGAATGCACACGTGATGGTGCACCTGTAATGATCCGGCAGCTTTGCTTTGGCCCTGGTGTTCTTCTCCTGCTGCTTCCCCTGGACTACGAAGCAGTCTCGCTGCTCGCAGTCAGGGGCGTGCTGCAGGTGGCCCTGCTCGTCTCTGGCATCACACCAGAATAGCTCCTTAACGTTC
Source organism: Eutreptiella sp. 'Long Island Sound 2002' (assembly GCA_964036045.1). Lineage (NCBI taxonomy): Eukaryota > Euglenozoa > Euglenophyceae > Eutreptiales > Eutreptiaceae > Eutreptiella > Eutreptiella sp. 'Long Island Sound 2002'. Next base: position 149,139,390 of record OZ038381.1, on the reverse strand, counting down.
TCCATGATACGGGCGTGGGCGTGTTTGGGGGTAGTCCCCTGCCCAGGTCGGGACCCTTGGTACCCTTTGCCATGGCCTCCAGAACCTCCACCACGAGGACGGTAGTTGTTCAAGTGCTGGTCGCTCTCCTTCTCCAGCGCCAGCTCCAGGAGTAGCACGCATAGATCCTCGTAGCTGCGGGATCTAGCCTCGCGCTCCGCCGTCGCACGGCACTCGTCCCACAGCTCTCGAGGGAGCTTGGCCACCAACCAGAACAGCAGGTCGTCGCTGCTGTAGGAACCGGGCGTCAGTCGTCCAGCCCAGTGATCCAGGTCAGCCAACAGCTCAGAGACCCTGCCAGGTTTGGGGTTGTTGGGCAGCACGGGCAGGTTCTGGATCTCGGCCCTGATGGAGAGGTGGGTTTTGTAGGTTGGGTACTGCCTCTCCAAGGCAACCAACACATCGGCAAAGGTGGCGGAGTTAGTCACAATCTGCCTGACCTGCTTCTCCAGGTACATGGTCTTGCAGCACTGCAGGAGCAGATCGCACTTGACTCTTCCACTAGCGTGGGTTTGGCCGGTCAATCAGAGAAACCGGCCGAAATTCTCAGCGAACTCGCTGAGGTCCTTGCCTGTGAACTCAGGCAGGTTCACCACGATCTTGGAGGTGGCAATAGCCTTCGCCTCCTGAGACCTGCGTCCCTCAGGGCGTCGGGTCTTCTTCCTCTTCTTCTTCTTCTTTCCCCTTGGGTTCTCGGGGTCCTCCGGGTCATCGTCCTCCGAGGGGGAAGCAGAAGTCATAGACGGCGGCTCATCATCGGAGGGGTCTCCGCCTAGATCACTAGAGCCATAAGGCTCCACGTCCACCATTGCCCTCAAGGCTGTCAGCCCCAGCCGGTCCAGCTCGGCCCTCGTAGAGTTCGTCACGTGGATGTAGGGCGGCTGGGCTGTTCTTGGTACGAAAGGACTTCCCGGTATCGCTGCAGGGGTCGGCATCGGTCGGCTGCTCAGGCTCCCCAGGGTGTTTGTCAGCCCTGCCGCCAGGTGATTGGCCTGTACTCCGTGGGGCGACTTTCCCACCGTGGTAGGTGACGCTTGGGGCGGTATCATCATGGGCTCCAGTTTCTCTCGGATCTCTTGAGTGAGGTTGCCCACGATTTTTGAAGTGGCTCCTCGGAGCACCTCATTGATCTCCGACCGCTTCAGGGACTTGTTGGAGGATCTCCCCGATCCTCTACTCCTGCCTCCAAGAGACTCAGGTCCTCTCCTCAACCCAGTCAAGGTTGCATACCCAGGTGCATACCCAGGAACATCCACATAGGTTCCCGTAGCGGGTAGAGGATGGTGATAGTCAGCCGCATGCCATTGCGGCGCAGAACTGGAAGCCACCGGCTCACTGGCAGTAGTTGCCTCAGGATACGCAGTGGTAGGTGGGCCCAAACCATAGGCAGGGTAGGCAGGCATGCCAGTAAAGCCTGTGCCTTCTGCCATAGGCGGGTTGGTTATGGGAGTGGATGTTGCAGCGGCTCGGTCTGGAATTGGGAGTGTGGTGGTTATAGGAGAGGGTGATGCGTGGAGGCCAGAAGCGCTTGGTGCGCCTTCGAAGGTAGGGTCATTCGTCAGGTCTTGCCCTTGGTCCTCTCCTTCGTCTGCTTCGTCTCCCGCATCCTTCTCGCTCTCTCTCTTCCTCTTCACAGGCTGAGTGACCTCCTCCTCGACTGAGAGGGCCTTGAAGGCTGACTGGAGTCCATCCAAAGAGTCCTCAGCCACGTCCACTGGCCCATGTAAGGGCTCCGAAGGTACAGCGCTAGGTCCAGGTCCGGGTTCACCAGGTGCTGGCCTTGCTGGTGCCTCAGGCGCTGTCTTCACGTCGGCGTCCTTCTTTCTTTGTGTCCATCTTCGTTCGCCCTTTTGCTTATATGTGACTGTACTCGGCGCACTGGATGTACTGTGGGCAGAGACAGTCTGCCTCTGCTACCAAAAAGTTTATAGTGATTTCAACACTGTGTTTGTGCTTTTCCTGCTGCTTGCTGCTGGTGTAGGGTTTCCTGCTGCTTGTTTTTGAAGATGAAAAGCTTTTGTTTGCTGAAATACAATCAATCCAGGATAGCCCAAGCCAGAGGTATGCAAGTAGAAGAGAATCAGGATCAAAGCATGAAGGGCTGCAGTGTAAACAGTGAAAGATGAAAGGATATTCACAGAAACTGCAACTCAGGTCAAATCGGATTGCATATTCACAAAGACAGCTGAAATGTTTTGGAAAAGAGTTGGAAAACTGCCCCATGGTCACTCTATCTCCATAGTGCCATCTCAGGAGATGTGCACCCTTTGTTTTGGGTCCCATATGTGCTGAGATGGCAGGGCATGTGGCGATGAGGTCACTGCCATGTCACATGGGATCTTCCTACTTAGCTAGGCTGACCACGAATTGAACCCAGGACCTCTCAAACAGAGGTGCCCAGCCCCCTAGGGTGCATACCACTAGGACAGCTAAGAATTCATGGAAACACATAGATAAATTCATAGGCTCTGCCCTGGATATGTCAGTTCTCAGTCAACTCAGGAATAGATGATTTGCCTCACATTGAAAGGGGATTAAGGGGTCCACTCCATATCCTGATTTGGTGTTTGGTTCCATAGGTCAAAATGTGTTATCACCACTTTTGGTGGGGCCAATACTAAGATAGAAATGCATGGATGCTCAGTGCATCTCTAATACAACTAGAGTATGCCTCAAAGCATTGGAAAAGCACTTGTTCTTACTTATGGTGAGGTCAACGAGAAAACCCAGAACCGCTCAGGGAGTTTTCCTAACATGGAAAATACCCTGGAGCGTATTGCCAAATGCAGGTACGAGACCAAAATGGACAAACGCTCTGGTTTCTGGCAGGTGGACCTAACCGCCGCAGCTCAGGACCTGCTGGCTTTTATAACCCCTAAGGGCCGTGTCTTCAAGTGGAAGGTTATGCCTTTCAGTGTGGCTAGTGCCCCAGCGCTTTTCCAGGAGCTAATGAACAAAAATTTGTACATACTGAAGCGCAGGCCTCTAGTACAGGAGTTGATTTCTCGGGGTGCTGAAATGGAGGCCCACATTGATGACGTGAGTTTGGGTACTAATACCCAAGAGGACCATGTCCTTCTCCTGCGTGAATTTTTCATTGTTTGTCAAGAAAACCATCTCCGAATCAAACTCGAAAAATGTGAGTTTATGAAAGAGGAGATGGAATATTTGGGTTTCGACGTGGGGTATGGTTGGTGAAAACCAGCCGTGTCTAAGATGCCCTAAGAAGGGTCTACACGAGGTGAGGAGTTTTGTGGGCGCCTGTAATTTCTATCGGCGTCACATCCACAATTTTACTTACTCCTCTGCCCCCCTCACTGACCTAACCAAGAAAACTACTCCCTGGAGGTGGACCGCCAGAGAGGAAGAGTGTTTCCAGGAGTTGAAAAAGGAAATTGCCTCCTCCAACTGCCTGGGAGTACCCCGCTCTAAGGGCGAGATAGTCCTGATCACTGATGCCAATGATGTAGGGGGGGTGGTACGATCTACCAATGGCAGGAGCTTAACCCCGCTGAACTAACTCACTGCCATTATCGTACCAGCGGACTGAACCGTGATGGTTCGTTGACATGACTATCCTACCAGTGAGTGGCGGCTGGTGCCACTGGGACACTGGATTTGCAAATGGAACCAAGCGCGTTCCAATTACAGCACCTATGACCAGGAACTCCTGGCCGGTATGTTGCTGCAATGTATGTTCGTCACAATCCCGACTCCTGGGATCTGACCCTATTGTCTGGCTGTGTGACCAGGAACCTGTGAAGTCTTTTCAGAAGGGCCCACCGCCAGAGAAAGCAAAGGTAAAGCAGTGGTGGACTTACCTGAGCCAGTTCAGGCTGACAGTTCATCATATCCTCGGAATAAAGAATGAACTGTCTGACTATATATCGCGCAACAACTTCGATGCGCTAATAGGTGACAGGTCTGAGGCGCTCGCCAGAGAGGCTTTCCAGCGTATGGATGTCCAGCTTGACCTGTCCATGCGCACTGCTGGAATCCTGGAGTGTTGGAGTCTAACCAACTATCAGTCAGAGTATAAAGAAAGACTCCAAACCCTCAACACTGGTCTCGAACCCCGTGTCATTGACGGGCACCAGTGGTATAAAAACAATCAGTACCTCTTCTACGAGGACCGAATTGTGGTGCCTGAGGCACGACTGGATGGGTGCTTACAGTGGTCCCATCTCAGTTCTGGTCACACTGGCGCTAATCGCTCAGTGGACTTCTTCCCTGAGTGTTTCTACTCTAGTCCAACCCTGACTGAACTGAGGTCGCGTATGCAGACCATTGTGGATGCTTGTGGCTGTCATGCCAGCAAGCAGAGCGACAGTAGGGATAGGGGCCTGATCTCCAGCTTACCCATACCCTATTGCGCCAACTCTCTTCTCTATGTGGATTTCATCCACGGCCTACCACGCTTCGGCGGCTATGATAATTGCCTAGTGGTCACCTGTGGCCTATCTCGCCTCACCCGTGTGTTCCCTTGCAATAAGAAAATCACAGGTGAGCAGACTGTGAAAATGTTGGTCGAACAATAGTTCGAACGCTATGGAGCACCTAAGCAGGTGCACTCTGATGAGGTAGGTAGTTAGGTATCTTCGCGAGCTCGGGATGCCTCCTTTGACATTGCAGGAAGAAGGTCTTACCAAGGGGACGTCCTGTCCCTCCCACTGCCCTATGTCAGGTGCCTCTTGAGCCGCTCCCGCTGTCTGGGAAGGCATTGTCGCGGCCACCCGGTCCATGTGTCCCAGGTGGGAGGGTGTCCCCACATGTGTCCATGGGTAGGGCCACATGCCCCCTCCTTTGGGCGGCAGCTCTGGGGGGCTGCCCAGCCGCGTGGAGTATCTCTCACCACAAGGAGTATTGCTCCCGCTTGTCTACGGTACGACCGCCTCACCCTTGTGGCTTGAGTTGCGGGGCCACTCTGCTTGGCAGGTGACCCCCTCCTGGACTGTGTACTGGCTCGCCTGTCACCGGTTGCTTCCATGGCTCCGGGTGACGTTTGCCATGGTCCCCGATGCAGCCTGGCCGGGCTCGGACCAGTGGCCTTGGACTACCGCTCCTGCTACTGGCCCGGTGGGTCGGCTGGGTCGCCCCAGTGCGTCCGACCCATGGGGTATTGGTTCTTTCCTGTCCCTCGGCTGCCCTATGTGTGTGCAGTGTCCTGGGCCGCTGGGCTCCTGTTCATAGGTGTGCCCGCGCGGTTTGCTGTGGTGTGTCTGCGGTGTCCTTGGCGGGCTGGCTCCTGTTCACCGGTGTGCTTGCTCGGTGTGTTGTGTTGCATGTGCGGTGTCCTGGGCCACTGGGCTCCTCTTCACCGGTGTGCGTGCTGTGTGCGGTGCGCTTTTGCCCTGGGTGGTTGTGTCCCTCTTCCTCCCCCCCTAATTTTCGTTTTTTTTTACTTGTTTTTTTTTTTTTGTTTTTTTTTTCTGGTTTTTTTTTTTTTCGAAAAAAAAAGAAAAAACAAAAAAGAGAAAAACAGGGGCGCGCGTACACTGCAGGCACAGGCATGGGCAGCTGGTGCGGCAATGCAATAGCGTTGTGTCCTCTGGCGTGTGTCGTAGGTGATGTGGCGGCGGTCGCGCCCCAGGGGTGCGGCTCGCGCGTCCTGATGTACACGGGCCTGGATCAGGGTCGGTTTGGTGAGGTGTCTCTTTGATTCTGGAGCTGGCTGGTTAGGCGGCTGTGTGGGCTGTGGGTGTGGGCTGTGGTTACGTTGTTCCCTCGGCGGGCTTGGTTAGGAGTCAAGGGTTAGCGGTTTGGGGGTGTGGCTCGGGTTTGACTTGTGCTTGGGTTCTGGCTCGGTTAGGCGGTTGCGACGTTAGCGGGCCTGGGTTCGGTGCCTTTCGGCGTAGTGGTGCTCGTTGTCGTGTGCGTTGGCTTCCTTCGGTGGTGGTTTGCTGGGTAACGGGGTTAGATGGCGGCGCCGCTGGCCGGGGGGTCAGGCGCGTCGTGTTGTGTGGCGCGCAGGGCTCCTGGGGTGCTGTGGGTGTCGCCGGTGTCGGTGCGCAGACGCTTGTGGGGTCGTGAGGGGGTGTGTGTGTGCGGGGCTGGGCTTTGGGTGATGTCCCACAGGCGGGTGTCGTCTCGCTTCGTATCCTGGAGGGTCTCCCGCAGGCGCCTGAGGACATACGGGTGGTCCCTGGGCGCGGGGAGGTTGCGGGGGTGGACTCCCAGGGGGTGGAGCGCATGGGCCAGCATGTCTTCCCATGCGGCCTGCGGCATCCACCCCCCCGCCGGCTGGAGGCGGCAGTTCTCCACCGGCCCCTTGCGGGGCCGATGGACCAGGCCCTCGAGGGAGGGCTCTCCCCGGGCCCACTTTCGCAGCTCCCAGAGCTGCGTGAGGGTCCAGCGCTGCCACCACTGTTCCTGGGCGGGCCTGCGGTCTTGGGCGGAGGAGTGGGCGTGGTTGGGTGTGACGAGGTTGTGGGGACCGGTGGCGGTGGCGGGCCTGGGGGATTCCTCGTAGTCCTGTTCCGTGGGGGTGCGTGGGGAGTGGGGGCGCACGCAGATGTGGACCCGCGGGTGTGCGCGTACGGTCTCCGCCTCGGGGTTGGGCGGGGACTCGCGGCGGCGGCGGTAGTGGGGCATGCGTTGTATGTGGGCTGTCATGGAGGGTTGGTAGGGGGGCGGGGACGCTGCTGGTGGACCCTGGCGTCGTTCTGGCTTGGTCGGGAGCGGTCCGTGGGCCTGGGGTGCGGGCTTTGAGAGGTGGCGGGACGAGGTGCGTCGCGCTTCAGCCGCGGCGCGCTCCGCCATGAAGGTGGTGGCGGTGGCGTCGGTGACGGTGAGGGGGCGCCGCGCTGGGCGCTGCTGCCTTCGGGCCTTGGACGGCTGGGGCCGGATGTCATTGAGGACGTCCTCGGGGGGCCAGGCTCGCGCTGCCGTCGTGGCGCCGGGTTTGGGCTTGGGTTTTGGCTTGGCTGCGGGTTGCGGTCGTGGCGTGCTGGCGGGTTTGGGTGGCCGTTTGGCGGCGGCCTTGGGTTTCGGCTGGGTTGTGGGTGTGGGCTTCGTCGGGGCGCGGGCCTTGGCGGCGGCGGGGCTGCTCGCGGTGGGGGCGGGTTTGGAGGCCTGTTTGGGAGGTGTCTCCGGCGGCCTGGGGGGTGGAGTGCTGGATGAGGACGTGGTGGTGGTGGTGGATGAGGTGGTCGTGGTGGTGGAGGTTGTGGAGTCGGAGGCGGAGGAGAGGGCTGTGGGAGACGGCGGAGGGTCCTGGGCCTCGGGGGCGGGCGTATGATGCTGGGTCCTGTAAGTAGCGAGAACGAGGGTGCAGGTTCGGGCACCGGGCATGTGCGCGTGTTTTCCCTGGTGATCCGTGCGTGCTGGTGCTGGCGTGGCGGCGTTGTCTCGGCTGTGCGGGCACGTGGGTTACCCGGGGGGTGGCCATATCTGCTGCAGGACGTGCGGGTGTGTTTGCTGGAGGTAGTCGAGGGTCTGGAAGAAGCATCGCTAGATGCCGGGCATGTCCTCCTCTGTGGGGTGGGGGTAGTTTTGGGTGGGGGTGTCTGGGCCCGGCCACAGCAGCGTCATGAGGCGGGCTGCCACAATGTACGGGCATGGTTGTAGGGTGGTGGGGCGTGGGGTGGTGGGTCCCCTGCGGTTTGGGGGGGCTTCCGTCTGCTGGGGGCGCAGCGTGACCACCCACACCCATCGGTCCGTGGGGATCCTCCAGGTCCGTTGGGTCCACTTGGCAAGGCAATACATCGCCCTACCCAAGCCCTGGTAGCCGCTGCGGATGGAGAGCAGCATGTCCAGGGATTTGGGTTCCCACGTGCCCCAGATGTGGGGGTCGTCCGGGTCGTCCCCCCTGGCGTGGGTGTCGGGGCCTGGGTTGTGTGGGGGGGGGGGTGTAGTCGGCGGGGAGGAGGGAGTCGGTGCCGTGTACCACCCAGTGGTCTGTGGGTGCGTGGTAGTTGGTGGTGGAGAGGGTGTACAGAGGGTGTATAGTGCAGATTGTACATGAGGGTCATGTACGTGGAGGGGGCTGGCTGCTGCTCGTCGGGGGTGGGGATGTCCCCCGGGACGTGGTGCCGGAAGTTGCTCAGGGAGGCCATCCAGGCTACCCATGTTTCCCGCTCCCACTCTTTGGTGCTGTCGGGGGTGGCGTCGGGTGGGGGGTGGGCCATGTCGGGCTCGTGGTAGCGGGTGCGGCCCTTGGTGTCCACCCGCCCCGGCACAGGGTGTCCGACCAGGTGTCGCCCCCAGTCGATGGGGGGCACCCAGATCCGGCTCCCCGTGGGGGGCGGGCTCTCGCCGTCTGGGGTGGCGCGTGGGGGGCGCTCGTGTCGGGCGACGTGGAGGAAGGCGTCGAAGAGGAAGTCTCTGACGCCTTCCCCCAGGGTGGCCGCCTGGACCAGGGTGGCTGCCCGGATGGGGGTGCTGGTGCCGGAGGTGCGGAGGTACAGCACGACGTCCTGTTCCCCGAGTCCCCGGAGGTGCTGCCGTACCGCTGCGGGGCTGTGTAGGGCGTAGGGTTCGGCCGGTGCGGCGGCTGGTGGTGCGGGGTGTGATGGGGGGGGTGGTGTGGGTTGGGGGGGGTGGTCGTCGTTGTCGCGCGTGGGGTCTGGTGATGGGGTGGCGGTCGCGGGAGGGGGGATTCGCGGTGGCGTGTGTCGGCGGGGGTATCGACGTCTATTGGCTGGTGCTGGCTGCCGCGTGTTGTGTCCGTGGCCTGGTCTCGGGGGGGGGGGCGGGGGGTGGTGGTGTGGGGGTGGCGCTGTCGGTGGTGGGGGGGGCGGGGGTGGGTGTTGTGCTGGCTTGGGGTCTGGGCGTTCCTGTGGGTCGTGTGGGTGTTGTGTGTGTGCGCCGTGCGGCCCTTGCGGTTCTTGACTGGTTGCGGTGCCGGGGTGTGGGTGGGAGGTGGCCGCATGAGCGTCCGGGTGGGGCTGTGGTCCGTATGTAATGGGTGGCTGCTGGTGGATGGTGCTCGCTGGTATGGAGTGTGGGTGGGGGGGCTGCTGGTGGTGGTGGGGTGGGGGGGGCGGGGGTGGGTGTTGTGCTGGCTGGGGGTCTGGGCGTCCCTGTGGGTCGTGTGGGTGTTGCGTGTGTGCGGGGTGTGGCCCTTGCGGTTCTTGACTGGTTGTGGTGCCGGGGTGCGGGTGGGAGGCGGCCGCATGAGCCCCCGGGACGGGCTGTGGTCCGTATGTGATGAGTGGCTGCTGGTGGATGGTGCTCGCTGGTATGGGGTGTGTGTGGGGGGGCTGTTGGTGGTGGTGGGGCGCTCTTACTAGGCCCTGGTGTTGCTGGTGTGCGTGCGCGGCTCCTCGCGGGTCCATGGGGGTGTTCCGTGGCTCGTATGTCGTGGGCCCGTGTAGCGGGGGCGGCGGGTGGTGCTGGACCGCGTGCTGGTGGTGTGGAGGGTGTGCCGGTTGTGTGTGGTACCCCAGCGTTGGTGGGTGTGGTGGCAGGGGCTGGTGGTGGTGGAATACGTGATGGTGTGGTGCGGTGATGTGCGCTATGTGGGGTGGGTGGTTCGCGGGGCCTGGTTGTGCTGGGGCGTGGTGGGGATGTAGCTGGTGGGAGTCGCTGTAGCATGGGGGCATTAGGGGGTAGGGGTTGGGAGGGACGGGGGCGTGGTGGTGGTGTTGGTGGTGCCATGTCCCCTGGCTCTGCGCGTATGGAGGTCCTGGCATGGTGTGGATGTGTGTGGGCGGTGGTGGCTGACTGGGCTGCAGGGTTTGGGTGCTGCGGTACGGTGGTGGTGGTGGGCGCTCGCGGTGGTCGTGTTGTTGGTGTGCCTCGGGGGTCTTGGCGTGGGGTGGTGCGGTGTGGGTGGACCCGGGCCTTGGTCGGGGCGTCGCGCCCTGCTGGCGGGCGCGTTGGCGGGCCCCCTGACCTGTCTTGGTCTTCTTGGCCTGGTGGGTGTCGGGGGCGGGTGAACCCCCCTGTCCCCGTGGGGGCGACGGGGAGCAGGCGTGCCAGCGGTGTGCCTCTTGGAGGCTCGTCTTGAGGCCTCTGACGTAGGTTTCCTGGTCCGTGAGGCCCATCCGCGTGGCGGTGGCCTCGTCGGGGGCGGCCAGGTGGGCGTCCCGAAAAGACGCTTAGTTCTCTGGGGGCTTCTGTTGTGCGGGGTGGGGGTGGTGTGCCGGGTAGAGGAGTGCGCTGAGTGGGTAAGGTGTTCCCTTCCGTCGGCCGAGGGCGTGTTTGAACCGGCGGCAAGTGATTCGGAGGTAGGCTGCTATCTCCTCTGGTGCCGTGTCGGCCCACGCTTCCGGCGTCAGGGCTGCTGCTTGGGGGGCCGGGAGTTGTGGGTCGCGGAGGTGTAGGTCTCGGTGGTGGGGGTATAGGGCGTGGAGGATGTGGCGGGCCGCCACGTTCAAGCCGCCTCCACTGTGGCGTAGGGGTGGGCTGTGGTAGGGCAGGGGTGTGCTGCCCGTGGCCACGCCTATGGTCCATGCGTGGTCCGCCGCGTCCGCCACGTAGTACCCTCCCAGGTGGTCCCGGAGGGTGTCGGTGAGGAACCCGAAGAAGCTGGGGTGGCTGGCGGGGGGGGGTGCGGCTGGGGCCGCGGGCCGCTCGCGGTGGCGGGGGTTGAGGTCCCCGCAGTGGGGGCATTGGGTGAGGCGGTGCGCGGCTCCCAGGCAGACCCAGTGGTCTGGGTTGCAGGGCAGGGCTGTCTGTGGTAGCCGCTGGCGAACGCAGAGGGGACATGCGGTGGCTGGTGGTTGGTGGTACCTGTGGACGGACGGCAGCGTGGGGGCTGGTGGCGCGCGCATGCTGGTGGGAGTGTGTGCGGTGCCTGTGGTGTCCGTGTGTGCTCTGCCAGTGCTGTGCTGTGTAGACGTGGTGGGGGTTCCGTGTTGGTATGTCAGGGGGTAGGTTCTCACGGTTGGTAGAACCGGAGTTTCAGGAGGTGGGCTTGGTCTGTTGGGGGCAGGGTTGCCGCATGCTGCAGGTATTTGTGGGTGCGGTATGTGAGCTGCTCCGCCGTCTTGGCAACGGCCGTCCGCTGCATGTGCGCCGCCGTGGCCTGGGGGTCCTCCGCGTGGGTGCGTAGCAAGGTGTAGACGGCAGTGGGGACGAGTCCCCTGCGGACTGCCTCGAGCACCTCCGTCTGCTTGAGGACGGTGGTGAGTTGCTGGGTCGCCGGGGACTGCGCCAGCCATCCGGCGTGCTGTGCGATGGTGTGGGTTGGGTTCCAGTCTGTGAGGGTGTCCAGTCCTCTGTACAGGGGGCACGCCTTGAAGTGGTCCCATGTTTCTTCCTCTGCGTGGCTGCAAATGCATTTGGTGTGTCCTGCGGGGACGTGGATCGAGCGGCGCGTATACCATCGGTGGTATCGGGTGAGGAGGGGAAGTTGTTCGAGGGCGAGTTGGAGTCGGGGCTTTTGTAGGTGTGCTGGGAGGCTATCCGGGCGCAGGGCGGAGTAGTAGAGGGGGGTGTGGACGGAGTCTTCGAGGCGTCGGAGGAGTTCGGTGTTCGCTGGGTGGCCCAGTGTGGTGGCCAGTTGTTAGATGGGTGTGGGGTAGTGGTACTGCCTGCGTCGAACCGTGTACGGCGTGTCCTCGGGCATCCATTGGGGGGGCTGTGTGGCCGGGGGTATCGGGGGCAGGTGCTGCAGGTGGCTGTGGTGTGGGGTGTCCAGTCGCACGCGTTCGAGCCCTGGGGTGTGGTTGGTGTTCTGGTGTTTGGCCTCCGTGTCTGCGCGTCCATTGCCGTATGCGTAGCGGTGTGACTCCTGCTTGACGATGTGTAGGGCGTCCTCGGGGTGCATGCCCTTGAAGGCCATCCATAGTCCCAACGCTTGTGTGGTGAGGCCGGACTCGAGTGCTTTGTGGAGGGGCAGGTCCGCAAGGCGCCTGGTGTGGTGGATGTCGACCGTGGCGTCCACGACTACCCAGATGTTGCGGGGCCGGAACGCTGTGGGTGGCGGTGTGGCGGTGACGGCGTCTGCCATGGTGCGCAGTTCGCGGTGAGAGGACGCCCCAAAGATGGTGGCCCCAGTGTGGTGTTCCACGTGGAGGCCGTCCACGTGCCGGGTGATGCGCACGGAGGCGGAACCGACCGTTGGGGTGCGTTGCTGGGTGCCGGATGCGTCAGTGAAGTAGATGATGTCGGTGTCGCTTGGTATGGCCAGGCGGGCGATTGCTGTGGGGTGATAGACGTAGATGGGGTTCCCCTGGGCGGTTCTGGCGGTGATTTGCGTGGGTTGCAGTAGTGGCGCTGCATAGAGGCCTATCCCCTGGGTGATGATGGCCTGGGCTCGTGGGGTGAGGCGGAAGAGGCCCCTGTCTGGGCGTCCCTGGGTGATATACGCGTACATCAGGTGGAAGAGGTATCCCGTATTGGGGTGGAACTTCTGGCACGTGATGGTCTGTCGCCGCTCCTTGTCGTCTTTGTCGCCGCGGAGGGTGGGGCATTTGTGCTGTAGGGGGCGCATGGGTGCCTCCTGAGGTCCTGCGCGGTGTGGGTCGCAGCGGTCGTACTCTATGGCTACGCTGTCTGGGTCTGCCCGCTCGTTGGTGAACATCCATGTCGCCGTGGGTGTTCGGGTCCAGGCTACGTGCGCCGGGTGGTCTGGGGGTACCGTGTGAAACCAGGGGGAGAGCCATGCCTGCTGGTCGGCGGTGGCGGCGGCGGTGGGGGTGCGGTAGTGGGTTGAGATGAGGTGCAGCAGGGGCCACAGAGTGTTGAGGGCTGCCGGGCCGCAGTGCCAGCACGTGCGTGATATGCCCTGGTCACTGTGTCTGACTGGTGGTACATCGGTCTCCGGTGCATTGTGTTTAGGGATGGACCAGGGGGCATGGTGTCGCTGGACAGTGCGGGTAGCATGTTTGTGGCCGTTTGGTGCTAGTAGCAGGATGGTGGGTGGTGTCCAGCCTTCGGCTGAGGGGGTGGGCTCCCCCTGCGTCGTGCCGCCGTCGTTGGGGGTCTTGTGCTCGCTCAGGCGGGGCCGGGGGTGCTGGCGCTGGAAGGCTGTGTACGCCGTGTCGATGTCCTTGGGCCCCGGCATGTCGCGCCCTGCCTTCGTAGCACATGCGCGGAGGTACGCTTGGAAGACGTGGCGTGCTGGCCATTGTGGGTCGGAAAGAAACGGGGCGTGGTGGGCGTGGCATTGGGCCATGATCTTCATCTGTGTTGGGGTGATATACACTATGGTGATGGTGGCCCCTACGAGGCGCAGGGTGGCCACCTCGCCTGCCGGGCGTCGGTGGATGTCGGTGTGTGTGGCCACGAGTGGCCCCTGTTGATCGCAGTGGTGGTTTGTCAGGATGGCGTGTGTGTGGTGCGGTAGGAGGAGTTGTAGTTTGGCCCAGATGCCATCCCAGGAGGCCATCCATAGACCCAACGCTTGTGTGGTGAGGCCGGACTCGAGTGCTTTGTGGAGGGGCAGGTCCGCAAGGCGCCTGGTGTGGTGGATGTCGACCGTGGCGTCCACGACTACCCAGATGTTGCGGGGCCGGAACGCTGTGGGTGGCGGTGTGGCGGTGACGGCGTCTGCCATGGTGCGCAGTTCGCGGTGAGAGGACGCCCCAAAGATGGTGGCCCCAGTGTGGTGTTCCACGTGGAGGCCGTCCACGTGCCGGGTGATGCGCACGGAGGCGGAACCGACCGTTGGGGTGCGTTGCTGGGTGCCGGATGCGTCAGTGAAGTAGATGATGTCGGTGTCGCTTGGTATGGCCAGGCGGGCGATTGCTGTGGGGTGATAGACGTAGATGGGGTTCCCCTGGGCGGTTCTGGCGGTGATTTGCGTGGGTTGCAGTAGTGGCGCTGCATAGAGGCCTATCCCCTGGGTGATGATGGCCTGGGCTCGTGGGGTGAGGCGGAAGAGGCCCCTGTCTGGGCGTCCCTGGGTGATATACGCGTACATCAGGTGGAAGAGGTATCCCGTATTGGGGTGGAACTTCTGGCACGTGATGGTCTGTCGCCGCTCCTTGTCGTCTTTGTCGCCGCGGAGGGTGGGGCATTTGTGCTGTAGGGGGCGCATGGGTGCCTCCTGAGGTCCTGCGCGGTGTGGGTCGCAGCGGTCGTACTCTATGGCTACGCTGTCTGGGTCTGCCCGCTCGTTGGTGAACATCCATGTCGCCGTGGGTGTTCGGGTCCAGGCTACGTGCGCCGGGTGGTCTGGGGGTACCGTGTGAAACCAGGGGGAGAGCCATGCCTGCTGGTCGGCGGTGGCGGCGGCGGTGGGGGTGCGGTAGTGGGTTGAGATGAGGTGCAGCAGGGGCCACAGAGTGTTGAGGGCTGCCGGGCCGCAGTGCCAGCACGTGCGTGATATGCCCTGGTCACTGTGTCTGACTGGTGGTACATCGGTCTCCGGTGCATTGTGTTTAGGGATGGACCAGGGGGCATGGTGTCGCTGGACAGTGCGGGTAGCATGTTTGTGGCCGTTTGGTGCTAGTAGCAGGATGGTGGGTGGTGTCCAGCCTTCGGCTGAGGGGGTGGGCTCCCCCTGCGTCGTGCCGCCGTCGTTGGGGGTCTTGTGCTCGCTCAGGCGGGGCCGGGGGTGCTGGCGCTGGAAGGCTGTGTACGCCGTGTCGATGTCCTTGGGCCCCGGCATGTCGCGCCCTGCCTTCGTAGCACATGCGCGGAGGTACGCTTGGAAGACGTGGCGTGCTGGCCATTGTGGGTCGGAAAGAAACGGGGCGTGGTGGGCGTGGCATTGGGCCATGATCTTCATCTGTGTTGGGGTGATATACACTATGGTGATGGTGGCCCCTACGAGGCGCAGGGTGGCCACCTCGCCTGCCGGGCGTCGGTGGATGTCGGTGTGTGTGGCCACGAGTGGCCCCTGTTGATCGCAGTGGTGGTTTGTCAGGATGGCGTGTGTGTGGTGCGGTAGGAGGAGTTGTAGTTTGGCCCAGATGCCATCCCAGGAGGCCATCCATAGACCCAACGCTTGTGTGGTGAGGCCGGACTCGAGTGCTTTGTAGGAGGGGCAGGTCCGCAAGGCGCCTGGTGAGGTGGATGTCGACCGTGGCGTCCACGACTACCCGGATGTTGCGGGGCCGGATCGTCGTGGGTGGCGCTGTGGCCTCAGGTAGCCTCAGGTAGCTCGAGGTATGTTCCAACTGCTCCAGTGGCACAGACTCTCTGCCACTGCCGTGGTCCACGTAGAGGAGGTAGGGCGCTTGCAGCGTCAGGGATCCTATCTGGGAGTGCTGTACGAAGAAGTCAGTCCCCAGTACAAAGTCAAAGGCCTCAGTGTCGATCACATAGAACCGATGGGCGATAGTCCGGGAGCCCATAGGTACCTCCACTTCACAGTCCCCGCGGTTGTGCACCACATGTCCATCCCCCATGCGTATAGCAGCGGTGGTCATGGTGTTCTTCAGGCTCCCACAAGGTAAAATTTTCTTGGTTATTATAGATATGGTGGCGCCAGTGTCCAATACCCCCAGGTATTCGCGTCCCCCTAGTCGGATACGTACCCAAAACACCAGGTCTTGGGTGCCACCGGAGCGTCCCCGTCAGAACTTTGCGGGACAGGTCACCTCGAACCTCTTGCTCCGCAGTTTGCGGGCCATCCTAATGAAACGGCTCCTCTTCTTGGCGTTGCCGTCATTACCAGCTTCATGCTCACGCTTGGCTCCTTGTTCTTGCTGGGCCTGCGTTTGTGAGCGTGTGGTAGGACCAGACTGCCCTCAAGAGGGCTCGGAGTTCCCCCCTGGATTAGGGTTGGGGTTGCCTCCGTTCTTGTCCTTATTCTTGTTGTCCTTGTCTG
The DNA here is from genome assembly GCA_964036045.1 of Eutreptiella sp. 'Long Island Sound 2002'. NCBI lineage: Eukaryota > Euglenozoa > Euglenophyceae > Eutreptiales > Eutreptiaceae > Eutreptiella > Eutreptiella sp. 'Long Island Sound 2002'. The sequence goes on along the minus strand of OZ038381.1, from coordinate 149,123,687 downwards.
GCTGGCGGTTAGCGCCTCCTCCTCGTCCACCTTGACCCTTGTCTTGCCCTTGTCTACGTCCTTTCGACTTGCCCTTGCCGGAGTCGTTGCCTTTGCTTTGGCCTCCACCTTTGCCTGAGCCTTTGCCAGGTTCTTCACCCTTAAGCTTCGCCGATAGGCGTTACTTATGGTAGCACTCAGCCCCGTAGTGCTTCCGCTTCCCGCAGAATGCACACGTGATGGTGCACCTGTAATGATCCGGCAGCTTTGCTTTGGCCCTGGTGTTCTTCTCCTGCTGCTTCCCCTGGACTACGAAGCAGTCTCGCTGCTCGCAGTCAGGGGCGTGCTGCAGGTGGCCCTGCTCGTCTCTGGCATCACACCAGAATAGCTCCTTAACGTTCTCCATGATACGGGCGTGGGCGTGTTTGGGGGTAGTCCCCTGCCCAGGTCGGGACCCTTGGTACCCTTTGCCATGGCCTCCAGAACCTCCACCACGAGGACGGTAGTTGTTCAAATGCTGGTCGCTCTCCTTCTCCAGCGCCAGCTCCAGGAGTAGCACGCATAGATCCTCGTAGCTGCGGGATCTAGCCTCGCGCTCCGCCGTCGAACGGCACTCGTCCCACAGCTCTCGAGGGAGCTTGGCCACCAACCAGAACAGCAGGTCGTCGCTGCTGTAGGAACCGGGCGTCAGTCGTCCAGCCCAGTGATCCAGGTCAGCCAACAGCTCAGAGACCCTGCGAGGTTTGGGGTTGTTGGGCAGCACGGGCAGGTTCTGGATCTCGGCCCTGATGGAGAGGTGGGTTTTGTAGGTTGGGTACTGCCTCTCCAAGGCAACCAACACATCGGCAAAGGTGGCGGAGTTAGTCACGATCTGCCTGACCTGCTTCTCCAGGTACTTGGTCTTGCAGCACTGCAGGAGCAGATCGCACTTGACTCTTCCACTAGCGTGGGTTTGGCCGGTCAATCGGAGAAACCGGCCAAAATTCTCAGCGAACTCGCTGAGGTCCTTGCCTGTGAACTCGAGCAGGTTCACCACGATCTTGGAGGTGGCAATAGCCTTCGCCTCCTGAGACCTGCGTCCCTCAGGGCGTCGGGTCTTCTTCCTCTTCTTCCTCTTCTTTCCCCTTGGGTTCTCGGGGTCCTCCGGGTCATCGTCCTCCGAGGGGGAAGCAGAAGTCATAGACGGCGGCTCATCATCGGAGGGGTCTCTGCCTAGATCACTGGAGCCATAAGGCTCCACGTCCACCATTGCCCTCAAGGCTGTCAGCCCCAGCCGGTCCAGCTCGGCCCTCGTAGAGTTCGTCACGTGGCTGTAGGGCGGCTGGGCTGTTCTTGGTACGAAAGGACTTCTCGGTATCGCTGCCGGGGTCGGCATCGGTCGGCTCCTCAGGCTCCCCAGGGTGTTTGTCAGCCCTGCCGCCAGGTGATTGGCCTGTACTCGGTGGGGCGACATTCCCAGCGTGGTAGGTGACGCTTGGGGCGGTATCATCAGGGGCTCCAGTTTCTCTCGGATCTCTTGAGTGAGGTCGCCCACGATTTTTGAAGTGACTCCTCGGAGCACCTCATTGATCTCCGACCGCTTCAGGGACTTGTTGGAGGATCTCCCCGATCCTCTACTCCTGCCTCCAAGAGACCAAGGTCCTCTCCTCAACCCACTCAAGGTTGCATACCCAGGTGCATACCCAGGAACATCCACATAGGTTCCCGTAGCGGGTAGAGGATGGTGATAGTCAGCCGCATGCCATCGCGGCGCAGAACTGGAAGCCACCGGCTCACTGGCAGTAGTTGCCTCAGGAAACGCAGTGGTAGGTGGGCCCAAACCATAGGCAGGGTAGGCAGGCATGCCAGTAAAGCCTGTGCCTTCTGCCATAGGCGGGTTGGTTATGGGAGTGGATGTTGCAGCGGCTGGGTCTGGAATTGGGAGTGTGGTGGTTATAGGAGAGGGTGATGCGTGGAGGCCAGAAGCGCTTGGTGCGCCTTCGAAGGTAGGGTCATTCGTCAGGTCTTGCCCTTGGTCCTCTCCTTCGTCTGCTTCGTCTCCCGCATCCTTCTCGCTCTCTCTCTTCCTCTTCACAGGCTGAGTGACCTCCTCCTCGACTGAGAGGGCCTTGAAGGCTGACTGGAGTCCATCCAAAGAGTCCTCAGCCACGTCCACTGGCCCATGTAAGGGCTCCGAAGGTACAGCGCTAGGTCCAGGTCCAGGTTCACCAGGTGGTGGCCTTGCTGGTGCCTCAGGCGCTGTCTTCACGTCGGCGTCCTCCTTCCTTGTGTCCATCTTCGTTCGCCCTTTTGCTTATATGTGACTGTACTCGGCGCACTGAATGTACTGTGGGCAGAGACAGTCTGCCTCTGCTACCAAAAGGTTTATAGTGATTTCAACACTGTGTTTGTGCTTTTCCTGCTGCTTGCTGCTGGTGTAGGGTTTCCTGCTGCTTGTTTTTGAAGATGAAAAGCTTTTGTTTGCTGAAATACTATCAATCCAGGATAGCCCAAGCCAGAGGTATGCAAGTAGAAGAGAATCAGGATCAAAGCATGAAGGGCTGCAGTGTAAACAGTGAAAGATGAAAGGATATTCACAGAAACTGCAACTCAGGTCAAATCGGATTGCATATTCACAAAGATAGCTGAAGTGTTTTGGAAAAGCGTTGGAAAACTGCCCCATGGTCACTCTATCTCCATAGTGCCATCTCAGGAGATGTGCACCCTTTGTTTTGGGTCCCATATGTGCTGAGATGGCAGGGCATGTGGCGATGAGGTCACTGCCATGTCACATGGGATCTTCCTACTTAGCTAGGCTGACCACGAATTGAACCCAGGACCTCTCAAACAGAGGTGCCCAGCCCCCTAGGGTGCATACCACTAGGACAGCTAAGAATTCATGGAAACACATAGATAGATTCATAGGCTCTGCCCTGGATATGTCAGTTCTCAGTCAACTCAGGAATAGATGATTTGCCTCACATTGAAAGGGGATTAAGGGGTCCACTCCATATCCTGATTTGGTGTTTGGTTCCATAGGTCAAAATGTGTTATCACCACTTTTGGTGGGGCCAATACTAAGATAGAAATGCATGGATGCTCAGTGCATCTCTAATACAACTAGAGTATGCCTCAAAGCATTGGAAAAGCACTTTTTCTTACTTATGGTGAGGTCAACGAGAAAACCCAGAACCGCTCAGGGAGTTTTCCTAACATGGAAAATACCCTGGAGCGTATTGCCAAATGCAGGTAAGAGACCAAAATGGACAAACGCTCTGGTTTCTGGCAGGTGGACCTAACCGCCGCAGCTCAGGACCTGCTGGCTTTTATAACCCCTAAGGGCCGTGTCTTCAAGTGGAAGGTTATGCCTTTCAGGGTGGCTAGTGCCCCAGCGCTTTTCCAGGAGCTAATGAACAAAATTTTGTACATACTGAAGCGCAGGCCTCTAGTACAGGAGTTGATTTCTCGAGGTGCTGAAATGGAGGCCCACATTGATGACGTGAGTTTGGGTACTAATACCCAAGAGGACCATGTCCTTCTCCTGCGTGAATTTTTCATTGTTTGTCAAGAAAACCATCTCCGAATCAAACTCGAAAAATGTGAGCTTATGAAAGAGGAGATGGAATATTTGGGTTTCGACGTGGGGTATGGTTGGTGGAAACCAGCCGTGTCTAAGATGCAGCCCATACAGGACATGCAGATTCCTGATGACCCTAAGAAGGGTCTACACGAGGTGAGGAGTTTTGTGGGCGCCTGTAATTTCTATCGGCGTCACATCCACAATTTTACTTACTCCTCTGCCCCCCTCACTGACCTAATCAAGAAAACTACTCCCTGGAGGTGGACCGCCAGAGAGGAAGAGTGTTTCCAGGAGTTGAAAAAGGAAATTGCCTCCTCCAACTGCCTGGGAGTACCCCGCCCTAAGGGCGAGATAGTCCTGATCACTGATGCCAGTGATGTAGGGGGGTTGGTACGATCTACCAATGGCAGGAGCTTAACCCCGCTGAAGTAACTCACTGCCATTATCGTACTAGCGGACTGAACCGTGATGGTTCGTTGAAACATGACTATCCTACCAGTGAGTGGCGGCTGGTGCCACTGGGACACTGGATTTGCAAATGGAACCAAGCGCGTTCCAATTACAGCACCTATGACCAGGAACTCCTGGCCGGTATGTTGCTGCAATGTATGTTCGTCACAATCCCGACTCCTGGAATCTAACCCTATTGTCTGGCTGTGTGACCAGGAACCTGTGAAGTCTTTTCAGAAGGGCCCACCGCCAGAGAAAGCAAAGGTAAAGCAGTGGTGGACTTACCTGAGCCAGTTCAGGCTGACAGTTCATCATATCCTCGGAATAAAGAATGAACTGTCTGACTATATATCGCGCAACAACTTCGATGCGCTAATAGGTGACAGGTCTGAGGCGCTCGCCAGAGAGGCTTTCCAGCGTATGGATGTCCAGCTTGACCTGTCCATGCGCACTGCTGGAATCCTGGAGTGTTGGAGTGTAACCAACTATCAGTCAGAGTATAAAGAAATACTCCAAACCCTCAACACTGGTCTCGAACCCCGTGTCATTGATGGGCACCAGTCGTATAAAAACAATCAGTACCTCTTCTACGAGGACCGAATTGTGGTGCCTGAGGCACGACTGGATGGGTGCTTACAGTGGTCCCATCTCAGTTCTGGTCACACTGGCGCTAATCGCTCAGTGGACTTCTTCCCTGAGTGTTTCTACTCTAGTCCAACCCTGACTGAACTGAGGTCGCGTATGCAGACCATTGTGGATGCTTGTGGCTGTCATGCCAGCAAGCAGAGCGACAGTAGGGATAGGGGCCTGATCTCCAGCTTACCCATACCCTATTGCGCCAACTCTCTTCTCTATGTGGATTTCATCCACGGCCTACCACGCTTCGGCGGCTATGATAATTGCCTAGTGGTCACCTGTGGCCTATCTCGCTTCACCCGTGTGTTCCCTTGCAATAAGAAAATCACAGGTGAGCAGACTGTGAAAATGTTGGTCGAACAATAGTTCGAACCCTATGGAGCACCTAAGCAGGTGCACTCTGATGAGGTAGGTAGGTAGGTATCTTCGCGAGCTCGGGATGCCTCCTTTGACATTGCAGGAAGAAGGTCTTACCAAGGGGACGTCCTGTCCCTCCCACTGCCCTATGTCAGGTGCCTCTTGAGCCGCTCCCGCTGTCTGGGAAGGCATTGTCGCGGCCACCCGGTCCATGTGTCCCAGGTGGGAGGGTGTCCCCACATGTGTCCATGGGTAGGGCCACATGCCCGCTCCTTTGGGCGGCAGCTCTGGGGGGCTGCCCAGCCGCGTGGAGTATCTCTCACCACAAGGAGTATTGCTCCCGCTTGTCTACGGTACGACCGCCTCACCCTTGTGGCTTGAGTTGCGGGGCCACTCTGCTTGGCAGGTGACCCCCTCCTGGACTGTGTACTGGCTCGCCTGTCACCGGTTGCTTCCATGGCTCCGGGTGACGTTTGCCATGGTCCCCGATGCAGCCTGGCCGGGCTCGGACCAGTGGCCTTGGAGTACCGCTCCTGCTACTGGCCCGGTGGGTCGACTGGGTCGCCCCAGTGCGTCCGACCCATGGGGTATTGGTTCTTTCCTGTCCCTCGGCTGCCTTATGTGTGTGCAGTGTCCTGGGCCGCTGGGCTCCTGTTCACAGGTGTGCCTGCGCGGTTTGCTGTGGTGTGTCTGCGGTGTCCTGGGCGGGCTGGCTCCTGTTCACCGGTGTGCTCGCTCGGTGTGTTGTGTTGCATGTGCGGTGTTCTGGGCCACTGGGCTCCTGTTCACCGTTGTGCGTGCTGTGTGCGGTGCGCGTGTGCCCTGGGTGGTTGTGTCCCTCTTCCTCCCCCCCAAATTTTTGTTTGTTGTTTTTTTTTTTACTTGTTTTTTTTTTTTCTTGTTTTTTTTTTTTTTTGAAAAAAAAAGAAAAAACAAAAAAGAGAAAAACAGGGGCGCGCGTACACTGCAGGCACAGGCATGGGCAGCTGGTGCGGCGGTGCAATAGCGTTGTGTCCTCTGGCGTGTGTCGTCGGTGCTGTGGCGGCGGTCGCGCCCCAGGGGTGCGGCTCGCGCGTCCTGATGTACACGGGCCTGGATCAGGGCCGGTTTGGTGAGGTGTCTCTTTGATTCTGGAGCTGGCTGGTTAGGCGGCTGTGTGGGCTGTGAATGTGGGCTGTGGTTACGTTGTTCCCTCGGCGGGCTTGGTTAGGAGTCAAGGGTTAGCGGTTTGGGGGTGTGGCTCGGGTTTGACTTGTGCTTGGGTTCTGGCTCGGTTAGGCGGTTGCGACGTTAGCGGGCCTGGGTTCGGTGCCTTTGGGCGTAGTGGTGCTCGTTGTCGTGTGCGTTGGCTTCTTTCGGCGTCCGGTTCGTTTGGTGACTTCTGGGCGGGGCCTGGCGTGGCGCCCCGCGGCGGAGGTTTGCTGGGTAACGGGGTTAGATGGCGGCGCCGCTGGCCGGGGGGTCAGGCGCGTCGTGTTGTGTGGCGCGCAGGGCTCCTGGGGTGCTGTGGGTGTCGCCGGTGTCGGTGCGCTGACGCTTGTGGGGTGGTGAGGGGGTGTGTGTGTGCGGGGCTGGGCTTTGGGTGATGTCTCACAGGCGGATGTCGTCTCGCTCTGTATCCTGGAGGGTCTCCCGCAGGCGCCCGAGGACATACGGGTGGTCCCTGGGCGCGGGGAGGTTGCGGGGGTGGACTCCCAGGGGGTGGAGCGCATCGGCCAGCATGGCTTCCCATGCGGCCTGCGGCATCCACCCCCCCGCCGGTTGGAGGCGGCAGTTCTCCACCGACCCCTTGCGGGGCCGATGGACCAGGCCCTCGAGGGAGGGCTCTCCCCGGGCCCACTTTCGCAGCTCCCAGAGCTGCGTGTGGGTCCAGCGCTGCCACCACTGTTCCTGGGCGGGCCTGCGTTCTTGGGCGGAGGAGTGGGCGTGGGTGGGTGTGACGGGGTCGTGGGGACCGGTGGCGGTTGCGGGCCTGGGGGATTCCTCGTAGTCCTGTTCCGTGGGGGTGCGTGGGGAGTGGGGGCGCACGCAGATGTGGACCCGCGGGTGTGCGCGTACGGTCTCCGCCTCGGGGTTGGGCGGGGACTCGCGGCGGCGGCGGTAGTGGGGCATGCGTTGTATGTGGGCTGTCATGGAGGGTTGGTAGGGGGGCGGGGACGCTGCTGGTGGACCCTGGCGTCGTTCTGGCTTGGTCGGGAGCGGTCCGTGGGCCTGGGGTGCGGGCTTTGAGAGGTGGCGGGACGAGGTGCGTCGCGCTTCAGCCGCGGCGCGCTCCGCCATGAAGGTGGTGGCGGTGGCGTCGGTGACGGTGGGGGGGGGGCGCCGCGCTGGGCGCTGCTGCCTTCGGGCCTGGGACGGCCGGGGCCTGATGTCATAGAGGACGTCCTCGGGGGGCCAGGCTCGCGCTGCCGTCGTGGCGCCGGGTTTGGGCTTGGGTTTGAGCTTGGCTGCGGGTTGCGGTCGTGGCGTGCTGGCGGGTTTGGGTGGCTGTTTGGCGGCGGCCTTGGGTTTCGGCTGGGTCGTGGTTGTGGGCTTCGTCGGGGCGCGGGCCTTGGCGGCTGCGGGGCTGCTTGCGGTGGGGGCGGGTTTGGAGGCCCGTTTGGGAGGTGTCTCCCGCGGCCTGGGGGGTGGAGTGCTGGAGGAGGACGTGCTGGTGGTGGTGGATGAGGTGGTCGTGGTGGTGGAGGTTGTGGAGTCGGAGGCGGAGGAGAGGGCTGTGGGAGACGGCGGAGGGTCCTGGGCCTCGGGGGCGGGCGTATGATGCTGGGTCCTGTAAGTAGCGAGAACGAGGGTGCAGGTTCGGGCACCGGGCGTGTGCGCGTGTTTTCCCTGGTGATCCGTGCGTGCTGGTGCTGGCGTGGCGGCGTTGTCTCGGCTGTGCGGGCACGTGGGTTACCCGGGGGGTGGCCATATCTGCTCCAGGACGTGCGGGTGTGTTTGCTGGAGGTAGTCGAGGGTCTGGAAGAAGCATCGCTGGATGCCGGGCATGTCCTCCTCTGTGAGGTAGGGGTAGTTTTGGGTGGGGGTGTCTGGGCCCGGCCACAGCAGCGTCATGTGGCGGGCTGCCACCATGTACGGGCATGGTTGTAGGGTGGTGGGGCGTGGGGTGGTGGGTCCCCTGCGGTTTCGGGGGGCTTCCCTCTGCTGGGGGCGCAGCGTGACCACCCACACCCATCGGTCCGTGGGGATCCTCCAGGTCCGTTGGGTCCACTTGGCAAGGCAATACATCGCCCTACCCAAGCCCTGGTAGCCGCTGCGGATGGAGAGCAGCGTGTCCAGGGATTTGGGTTCCCACGTGCCCCAGATGCGGGGGTCGTCCGGGTCGTCCCCCCTGGCGTGGGTGTCGGGGCCTGGGTTGTGTGGGGGGGGGGGTGTAGTCGGCGGGGAGGAGGGAGTCGGTGCCGTGTACCACCCAGTGGTCTGTGGGTGCGTGGTAGTTGGTGGTGGAGAGGGTGTACAGAGGGTGTATAGTGCAGATTGTACATGAGGGTCATGTACGTGGAGGGGGCTGGCTGCTGCTCGTCGGGGGTGGGGATGTCCCCCGGGACGTGGTGCCGGAAGTTGCTCAGGGAGGCCATCCAGGCTACCCATGTTTCCCGCTCCCACTCTTTGGTGCTGTCGGGGGTGGCGTCGGATGGGGGGTGGGCCATGTCGGGCTCGTGGTAGCGGGTGCGGCCCTTGGTGTCCACCCGCCCCGGCACAGGATGTCCGACCAGGTGTCGCCCCCAGTCGATGGGGGGCACCCAGATCCGGCTCCCCGTGGGGGGCGGGCTCTCGCCGTCTGGGGTGGCGCGTGGGGGGCGCTCGTGTCGGGCGACGTGGAGGAAGGCGTCGAAGAGGAAGTCTCTGACGCCTTCCCCCAGGGTGGCCGCCTGGACCAGGGTGGCCGCCCAGATGGGGGTGCTGGTGCCGGAGGTGCGGAGGTACAGCACGACGTCCTGTTCCCCGAGTCCCCGGAGGTGCTGCCGTACCGCTGCGGGGCTGTGTAGGGCGTAGGGTTCGGCCGGTGCGGCGGCTGGTGGTGCGGGGTGTGATGGGGGGGGTGGTGTGGGTTGGGGGGGGTGGTCGTCGTTGTCGCGCGTGGGGTCCGGTGATGGGGTCTCTTGTGGCGGTCGCGGGAGGGGGGATTCGCGGTGGCGTGTGTCGGCGGGGGTATCGACGTCTATTGGCTGGTGCTGGCTGCCGCGTGTTGTGTCCGTGGCCTGGTCTCGGGGGGGGGGGCGGGGGGTGGTGGTGTGGGGGTGGCGCTGTTGGTGGTGGGGGGGGCGGGGATGGGTGTTGTGCTGGCTTGGGGTCTGGGCGTTCCTGTGGGTCGTGTGGGTGTTGCGTGTGTGCGCCGTGCGGCCCTTGCGGTTCTTGACTGGTTGCGGTGCCGGGGTGTGGGTGGGAGGTGGCCGCATGAGCGTCCGGGTGGGGCTGTTGTCCGTATGCAATGGGTGGCTGCTGGTGGATGGTGCTCGCTGGTATGGGGTGTGGGTGGGGGGGCTGCTGGTGGTGGTGGACTGGGGGGGGCGGGGGTGGGTGTTGTGCTGGCTGGGGGTCCGGGCGTCCCTGTGGGTCGTGTGGGTGTTGCGTGTGTGCGCCGTGTGGCCCTTGCGGTTCTTGACTGGTTGTGGTGCCGGGGTGCGGGTGGGAGGCGGCCGCATGAGCCCCCGGGACGGGCTGTGGTCCGTATGTGATGGGTGGCTGCTGGTGGATGGTGCTCGCTGGTATGGGGTGTGTGTGGGGGGGCTGTTGGTGGTGGTGGGGCGCTCCTACTAGGCCCTGGTGTTGCTGGTGTGCGTGCGTGGCTCCTCGCGGGTCCATGGGGGTGTACCGTGGCTCGTATGTCGTGGGCCCGTGTAGCGGGGGCGGCGGGTGGTGCTGGACCGCGTGCTGGTGGTGTGGAGGGTGTGCCGGTTGTGTGTGGTACCCCGGCGTTGGTGGGTGTGGTGGCAGGGGCTGGTGGTGGTGGAATACGTGATGGTGTGGTGCGGTGATGTGCGCTATGTGGGGTGGGTGGTTCGCGGGGCCTGGTTGTGCTGGGGCGTGGTGGGGATGTAGCTGGTGGGGGTCGCTGTAGCATGGGGGCATTAGGGGGTAGGGGTTGGGAGGGACGGGGGCGTGGTGGTGGTGTTGGTGGTGCCATGTCCCCTGGCTCTGCGCGTATGGAGGTCCTGGCATGGTGTGGACGTGTGTGGGCGGTGGTGGCTGACTGGGCTGCAGGGTTTGGGTGCTGCGGTACGGTGGTGGTGGTGGGCGCTCGCGGTGGTCGTGTTGTTGGTGTGATCGGGGGTCTGGGCGTGGGGTGGTGCGGTGTGGGTGGACCCGGGCCTTGGTCGGAGCGTCGCGCCCTGCTGGCGGGCGCGTTGGCGGGCCCCCTGACCTGTCTTGGTCTTCTTGGCCTGGTGGGTGTCGGGGGCGGGTGAACCCCCCTGTCCCCGTGGGGGCGACGGGGAGCGGGCGTGCCAGCGGTGTGCCTCTTGGAGGCTCGTCTTGAGGCCTCTGACGTAGGTTTCCTGGTCCGTGAGGCCCATCCGCGTGGCGGTGGCCTCGTCGGGGGCGGCCAGGTGGGCGTCCCGAAAAGACGCCCAGTTCTCCGGGGGCTTCTGTTGTGCGGGGTGGGGGTGGTGTGCCGGGTAGAGGAGTGCGCTGAGTGGGTAAGGTGTTCCCTTCCGTCGGCCGAGGGCGTGTTTGAACTGGCGGCAAGTGATTCGGAGGTAGGCTGCTATCTCCTCTGGTGCCGTGTCGGCCCACGCTTCCGGCGTCAGGGCTGCTGCTTGGGGGGCCGGGAGTTGTGGGTCGCGGAGGTGTAGGTCTCGGTGATGGGGGTATAGGGCGAGGAGGATGTGGCGGGCCGCCACGTTCAAGCCGCCTCCGCTGTGGCGTAGGAGTGGGCTGTGGTGGGGCAGGGGTGTGCTGCCCGTGGCCACGCCTATGGTCCATGCGTGGTCCGCCGCGTCTGCCACGTAGTACCCTCCCAGGTGGTCCCGGAGGGTGTCGGTGAGGAACCCGAAGAAGCTGGGGTGGCTGGCGGGGGGGGTTGCGGCTGGGGCCGCGGGCCGCTCCCGGTGGCGGGGGTTGAGGTCCCCGCAGTGGGGGCATTGGGTGAGGCGCTGCGCGGCTCCCAGGCAGACCCAGTGGTCTGGGTTGCAGGGCAGGGCTGTCTGTGGTAGCCGCTGGCGAACGCAGAGGGGACATGCGGTGGCTGGTGGTTGGTGGTACCTGTGGACGGACGGCAGCGTCGAGGGATGGGGGCTGGTGGCGCGCGCATGCTGGTGGGAGTGTGTGCGGTGCCTGTGGTGTCCGTGTGTGCTGTGCCAGTGCTGTGCTCGGTGGACGGTGTGTAGACATGGAGGGGGTTCCGTGTTGGTATGTCAGGGGGTAGGTTCTCACGGTTGGTAGAACAGGAGTTTGAGGAGGTGGGCTTGGTCTGTTGGGGGCAGGGTTGCCGCATGCTGCAGGTATTTCTGGGTGCGGTATGTGAGCTGCTCCGCCGTCTTGGCAACGGCCGTCCGCTGCATGTGCGCCGCCGTGGCCTGGGGGTCCTCCGCGTGGGTGCGTAGCAAGGTGTAGACGGCAGTGGGGACGAGTCCCCTGCAGACTGCCTCGAGCACCTCCGTCTGCTTGAGGACGGTGGTGAGTTGCTGGGTCGCCGGGGACTGCGCCAGCCAACCAGCGTGCTGTGCGATGGTGTGGGTTGGGTTCCAGTCTGTGAGGGTGTCCAGTCCTCTGTACAGGGGGCACGCCTTGAAGTGGTCCAATGTTTCTTCTTCCGCGTGGCTGCAAATGCATTTGGTGTGTCCTGCGGGGACGTGGATCGAGCGGCGCGTATACCATCGGTGGTATCGGGTGAGGAGGGGAAGTTGTTCGAGGGCGAGTTGGAGTCGGGGCTTTTGTAGGTGTGCTGGGAGGCTATCCGGGCGCAGGGCGGAGTAGTAGAGGGGGGTGTGGACGGAGTCTTCGAGGCGTCGGAGGAGTTCGGTGTTCGCTGGGTGGCCCAGTGTGGTGGCCAGTTGTTGGATGGGTGTGGGGTAGTGGTACTGCTTGCCTCGAACCGTGTACGGTGTGTCCTCTGGCATCCATTGGGGGGGCTGTGTGGCCGGGGGTATCGGGGGCAGGTGCTGCAGGTGGCTGTGGTGTGGGGTGTCCAGTCGCACGCGTTCGAGCCCTGCGGTGTGGTTGGTGTTCTGGTGTTTGGCCTCCGTGTCTGCGCATCCATTGCCGTATGCGTAGCGGTGTGACTCCTGCTTGACGATGTGTAGGGCGTCCTGGTGGTGCATGCCCTTGAAGGCCATCAATAGTCCCAACGCTTGTGTGGTGAGGCCGGACTCGAGTGCTTTGTGGAGGGGCAGGTCCGCAGGGCGCCTGGTGGGGTGGATGTCGACCGTGGCGTCCACGACTACCCAGATGTTGCGGGGCCGGATCGTCGTGGGTGGCGGTGTGGCGGTGACGGCGTCTGCCATGGTGCGCAGTTTGCCGTGAGAGGACGCCCCAAAGATGGTGGCCCCGGTGTGGTGTTCCACGTGGAGGCCGTCCGCGTGCCGGGTGATGCGCACGGAGGCGGAACCGACCGTGGGGGTGCGTTGCTGGGTGCCGGATGCGTCAGTGAAGTAGATGATGTCGGTGTCGCTGGGTATGGCCAGGCGGGCGATTGCTGTGGGGTGATAGACGTAGATGGGGTTCCCCTGGGCGGTTCTGGCGGTGATTTGCGTGGGTTGCAGTAGTGGCGCTGCATAGAGGCCTATCCCCTGGGTGATGATGGCCTGGGCTCGTGGGGTGAGGCGGAGGAGGCCCCTGTCTGGGCGTCCCTGGGTGATATATGCGTACATCAGGTGGAAGAGGTATCCCGTATTGGGGTGGAACTTCTGGCACGTGATGGTCTGTCGCCGCTCCTTGTCGTCTTTGTCGCCGCGGAGGGTGGGGCATTTGTGCTGTAGGGGGCGCATGGGTGCCTCCTGAGGTCCTGCGCGGTGTGGGTCGCAGCAGTCGTAGTCCATGGCTACGCTGTCTGGGTCTGTCCGCTCGTTGGTGAACATCCATGTCGCCGTGGGTGTTCGGGTCCAGGCTACGTGCGCCGGGTGGTCTGGGGGTACCGTGTGAAACCAGGGGGAGAGCCATGCCTGCTGGTCGGCGGTGGCGGCGGCGGTGGGGGTGCGGTAGTGGGTGGAGATGAGGTGCAGCAGGGGCCACAGAGTGTTGAGGGCTGCCGGGCCGCAGTGCCAGCACGTGCGTGATATGCCCTGGTCACTGTGTCTGACTGGTGGTACATCGGTCTCCGGTGCATTGTGTTTAGGGATGGACCAGGGGGCATGGTGTCGCTGGACAGTGCGGGTAGCATGTTTGTGGCCGTTTGGTGCTAGTAGCAGGATGGTGGGTGGTGTCCAGCCTTCGGCTGACGGGGTGGGCTCCCCCTGCGTCGTGCCGCCGTTGTTGGGGGTCTTGTGCTCGCTCAGGCGGGGCCTGGGGTGCTGGCGCTGGAAGGCTGTGTACGCCGTGTCGATGTCCTTGGGCCCCGGCATGTCGCGCCCTGCCTTCGTAGCACATGCGCGGAGGTACGCTTGGAAGACGTGGCATGCTGGCCATTGTGGGTCGGAAAGGAACGGGGCGTGGTGGGCGTCGCATTGGGCCATGATCTTCATCTGTGTTGGGGTGATATACACTATGGTGATGGTGGCCCCTACGAGGCGCAGGGTGGCCACCTCGCCTGCCGGGCGTCGGTGGATGTCGGTGTGTGTGGCCACGAGTGGCCCCTGTTGATCGCAGTGGTGGTTTGTCAGGATGGCGTGTGTGTGGTGCGGTAGGAGGAGTTGTAGTTGGGCCCAGATGCCAGTGCCCACGGAGGTGGAGACGCCGTGTTGCGCCAGTATCCACCGGGGGCAGGTGTTGCGGGCCATTTGCGCTTCTTTTATGCGTATGGCTGCCGCCTCGCGAACTTCTGGTTGGTGGTTGTGTGTTACCCTGTGTAGGAGGTGTGCTGCGTGTTTGGCATAGGCCATGTCGACCAGGGCGCCCGTATTGTCTCTGTAGTAGCACCAGTGGGCCATCATGGCTTCCTTGGGGAAAGACGTGGGCCAGCCTCCGTGTTGCGCCCATGCCTTCGTCACTTGCTGTGAAGCGTGGCGTAGTGCGTCTTGGGGGCGCGGGAGGTGCAGGGCTTGGTACCTGATGGCCGCGTTGAGCACTGCTTCCAGGAAGTACCCCTGGCTCGTGCGTAGACAGGAGGTCCCCCCTGGCAATTTGGGGTAGCCGGGCGAGGCGCTCTTCCAGCTTGCTTGGGAGTGTGATGTAGTGGTGCCGCTTGGCCTGTGTGACTCCCAGGTGGACTGTGGTGTCTTCCAGGTGTAGGGGTTCGCCTTTCCGGATGTTGGGGGTGGGGGTCTTGGCGTCGGCCAGCCCGACCGATTTGCGGGGGTGCACTAGGAGCTGGTGGGCGTCGAGGTAGGTTGTGGTGAGTTGGAGAATGGCGGACGCTTGTTTGGTGGTCGTTGGTAGCCCTGCGTTCTCAGGGTCGCGGTGGCGGGTGGCCGTAGTTAGGAGGCTGTCATCTGCGAAGTTGATGAGGGGGGACCGTAGCGGGTATGAGGCGTACCCCGGGTATACCCGTGCTAGCTCGAATGCCAGTGGCGGGGTGACGAGGAGGTAGATGAAGGGGCCTTCGGCGCCTCCCTGGGGGACCCCGCTGTCTGTGCCGGTCCAGGGGGTGAGGCCTGCGGCTGTGATGACGGCGTAGAGTCGGGTCTGGATGTACCCGGTCATGAAGGATAGGAATCAGAGGCCCATGGCATCCCATACCTCCGTGAGGAGCCGGTGTGGGGCGTGGGGGAACGCGCCTTGGACATCGAGGGAGGCGATGATCATCTCGTAGGGGTTCATGTCCAGTGCGGTGTCCTGGAGGAAGATGGCCTCGTGGGGGGACCTGCCGGCCATGGCTCCCCACATGCTGGCGGGCAGGTGGGCGAAGACCGCTGGCGCGATGCGGCCTAGGATGAGCGTCGACACCAGCTTGACCTCGGTGGTGGCGCAGACTATGGGCCGCCAGTTCCCCGGCTGCGCCCAGTCCCCCTTTTTGTAGAGGGGGTGGACCAGGTTGGCCCACTCAGGGGGGATGGGCGTGGCGCCCGTGACGATGTCCCACAGGCGGGCTGCCAGGCGGCGTTTGATGGGCAGGGTGGGACGTTGGTACGCTTCGGCCGGCAAACCGTCGACGCCGGGCAGGACCCCCTTCTTCAGGCGGTCTAGGGCGCGTTGCAGTTCTGAGATGCTGAAGGGGTCGTGTTCGATGGCCCGCCGCTGTTCCCGGTTGAAGACCCTGGGCACATGCTCGCGGATGGTGTTTCTGGTGTGGGGGTCGAGCTCGGGGAGGGCGTCCCCGTGTTGTGCCTGGAAGCTGTCCAGGACTGCCTGGAAGACGGTGTCGGGGTCATTGGTGAGGCCTCCTTCGGGGGTGCGTACCGCACGGATGGTACGGCGCCCCGTGTCCTCCAGGATGCGGCTGACGTACCGTAGGGACTTGTACGGCGTGTCGTTTCTGCCGTATCTTTCGCGTTCTTGGGCTGCGGCCGCTGAGCGGTGGGCGTGCCATTCCTGGAGTTGGTGGCGGCGGGTGGTGAGGAGCGCACGGAGGTGGGCGTCCCGGTCTCGTGCCTCCGGTGTGCTGGGGCGTAGCAGGGTGGCGAGTTCCCCTTTCGTGGTCCTGATGTCATGGACGAGTTGCTGGAGGGTGAGGTCTGGTGGTGCTCCCGTGTGGTTGGTGTCACGCTCCATGCCGCATGCTTGTGCCGCCCGGCGCATGGCGGTGGTGAGTGTCGGTGCACCCGGGCGGCGCAGGATGGCGTGTAGGGCCCTGTTATACCTGTGCCAGGCGCCGTGGTCGTCCTCGGCCGGGAACTGCAGTGTGGGTGGGAGGGTGTCGTCTGGCAGGGTGGCCGCGGGTGGGGGTAGGTTGGGGATGATGAGGTCGGTGTAGAGGGGCCGGTGGCCCGTGCCTGTGGGCGGGAGGTCCCCGTAGGCTGCTTCGTGGACGCGCACCGTGGTTGGGTCCCCGTAGCACGTGTTGATGCGGGATGGGTGGGTGCCGGCTTGGTGGGGGTAATGGGAGGGGGTGCCCGTGAGTCCTGCCGTGAGGTCGGTGAGGCCCAGTTGGTGCATGGCGTCCCGGACAGCTGTGTCGGTGGCTGTGGGTGGGCCGGTGCGGTCGTCGTCGCTGGGGGCGGCGTTTAGGTCGCCTATGATGATGGTGGGTGCCAGGAGGGAGAGTCGGCGGTACGCCAGGCTCAGGGTGTCCAGGGAGTCCTTGGTCACCTCCCCGAATGGGACGTGCGTGAGTAGCACGTTTAGGTGCCATCCAGGCCCCACGCACTCGTACGCCCCGAGGCGACCATCCACTCCGAGGTCGGGGTGGGCATTTACCGTGACTGACGTCTTGTGGTAGAGGGGTACCTTCTGTTCCCAGTGGGCGTGATATTTGTTCCCCTCCGGGTCCAGGATCGGTGCTGGTTCGGGTTGGTCCGCTCATGCCCGGGCATGGCTTGCAGTGTGGCGGCCTTGGTGGGGTCGTAGGTGACCGCGGGCTCGTTGAGGATGTTGATGCGGGCGTGGGCTTCCGCAGGCGCCGGTTTCTGAGGACCCGTGTTTTGGGGGGCGGGCCGTGTCCGGCCCTGGCCCGTCAGGCGTCGAGGAGGTCGATGACGCCCTGAGCTGCGGGTGCCCTGCGGTTCCGCTTCTGGGGCTGGGCTAGTGCCCATGCATTGTGGACTTCGCCCCTGTACTCAGTGCCGGTGAGGTGCTCCGTGTCGGGGGTGCACAGCTGCACGGGGACCATCTCACGACCGGTTCGGTCTCGCCAGAGTTCGATGGTGCGCCCCAGCTTCTTGTCGTTGGGGGTGGCCGGGTCCCACTTGACGAGGATCTTGAACCCTTGGTGGTCCCCGGTGACGAGGTACCGGTGCTTGACCTCCCCTGCGGCCCATATCCGCTTGGAGGGGCCCGCGGCCGTGGGGTACTCGAAGGGCAGCTGCACCCGGGTGCCGATGGCGTATTCGGGATACAGGGCAGCGGCTTCCTCTTTGGTCCAGCTCTTCGGCTTGGCACTTGGCTCTGGCGCGGGTTTGGCCTGTGTGGGGGCCTGTGCTTCTGCGCACCTTCGCGGCACCGGGCAGCGGGGTGTCCCCGTTGGAGAGGTGCGCTCTGGGGCTGCTGTACGGGTGCGTGGCCCGGTGCAAACACGGGGTGTTCGCGGGCGGCTGGGACGTTGGGCTTGGACGTGGGGACGGGGTCCTTCAGCTGGAACACTTGCTTGGTCATGAGGCCAAGCACATCCTCGGCCTCCTGCAGGGCGTCGGGCGGGTCCGTGGGCCAGGTGAGGAGCCGGTGCCCGGTGCCTGCCCCGTGGCGGCGCATGTGGGCCGTGTAGCGGGTGGCGTGGCGTGTCCACGCTGGGGTGCGTTCCGGGGGGAGGGGGCCTTCTGGCGCCCCCTGCGCCCAGTAGCGGGCGTAGTGCAGCGCTTCCCAGGCTGCCTCTGGGGCGTGGGGGATGCGTGCGGCGAGTCGCAAGCGGTCTCCTCCGCGTGGTGGGGGCAGGACTTCGTCGTCGGAGCGTGTGTCGTTGCCCGTCTGACCTTGCCGTTGTCGTCCCATTCCACCGTCCACCAGGTGTCCCGGTGTTTGAGGATGCGGACCTCCGTGGTGGTCGGGGGGGCGTCCATGGCGTCCCACCTGACGAGCTGGATGGGGCGGACCGCAGGGTGGGTCTTCGGAGTGCTCGCATGTTGAGGATTTGGTGGATGTCCTCAGCGGTGGGGCCCGTGTCGGGGGCGTCCTGCGCTGCTTTGGCTAGAGGTCAGGAGGGGCGGTCCTCCCAGAGGCGGGATGCGGACGCCGTGGCGTACATGGCTGCGATCAGGACGTGTTCCGTCAGCCCTTCCACCATGAGGTGGTGTTCCCCCTCCAGGTCTCGGGGGATGGTGGCTTCCGCCTTTAGGGTGAGGAGTGCGATGGCGCGTTTGGGTCCAGGTGTGGCGTGCGTCGGCTCATCTGGCGGGCGTCCGTCGGATTGGGTGTGGGGGGGGCGCTTCTGAAAGGGGGATGGTCCCACTGCCAGGTGCTCGACAAGGTGTAGCGGTATGGCGTGGTGGCGGTCCGCTGCGGGCAGGAGGTAGGGGTGTGGGTCCCTGGGTATCGTGCCGAGGAATATGCCCCCCCTGTAGGTAGGGGTGGGCAGGGGTTGCTGTAGAGCGCCTGCGCATGGTAGCGCGCAACGAGGGTTGCAGTGGGTGCATGGGGCTGTTAAGGGGTGCGGTACCGCGTACACGGTGAAGGGCCCTACCGCGCGCTGGATGTGGCGGGGGATGATGTTGCGGAGGCCCCCCACCCGTGCTGTGCGGCTTTTGCCATAGTATATCCAGAGCGTGTCCTCCAGTGCCATTTTGGGGCGTAGCTTGAGAGCCAGTAGGTTCAAGGTGCTTTTGTGGGTGGCCTCGGTGACGGTGCCTGGTCCAGCGTTAATGCGTGGGAGCAGGTGGCTTTGGTGGTGTGCCGCGGCCCGTCTGCGGGCGGTGTGGAGGGCGGTGCTGTCGGCGGGAGGTGGCGCGTGGTGGCCGGGCCTTTTGCGCGGGGTCGGGGCGACGTGTAGGGGATGCTTCCATGCCAGGCGCGGGTGGTTTTGCGGTGGCTGGAGGCCAGGGTAGGTGGTGAAGGTGTATATGGTGACGGGGGAGCGCTCATGCGTGGCCTGGAGGTAGTAGTGGTCGCGACCCGTGTTGTGGGTGACGATGACGTTTGGCGTTGGTATGTGGTAGTGGAGTGCGGTATTGGGGGGTTGTTTGGTGATGCGTGCCGTCGCGTCCCCTGTTTTGGGCGCGGTGTCGTGGGGCACGAGGTTGTGGACTGCCCACGCATCGTGGGCGGGGAGGTCGAGGTCCGGTAGGGTGGGATGAATGGGGCGTCCCCGGAAGTGTGTGAAAGCTGGGTTGTGGCGTGCCGCCGTTTCCTTGATGATGGACGGTGCCCACTGGGGTGGCGCCCCCACTTGCTGGGCCATGGCGGCGACGGCGCGGGCAATTGCCGTGAGGTCTGGGCCGATGCCAGGCTGGTCCGCCGGTGGCTGCAGGCCCCCTTCTGGTGCGGGGTGGTGCCACCATAGGGTGTAGCACTTTTGTGTGTTATCGGTGGGGGGGGTGCACGGGGCCCTGGTGGTTGGAGATGGCAGTCTTGAGGGCTTCCGCTGCCTCGCGGTGGAGGGTGCGCGTGTAGGCCCAGACTCCGGTGGGGGGGGCCGCCCCGGTGTGGGATTCAGCTGTGGTGGGGGCCGGCTCGAGGGTGTGACTGGTGAGGGAGGGTCTGTGCAGCCTTTCGTGCAGGGAGGCGCACACGTGTGCCCACCTGTCCGCCCATCCCTGTTGGGCGCTTCCTGTGTCTGCTTCTTTGGGCAGTCGCACGATGACCACGTGCCAGGGGTGTGACCCCGGTACTACGGTGGGGGGTGTGGTGTGCTCGTGAGCGTGTAGCCACACTGCGGTGTCTGCGTTCGCCGTCACGTAGTCCTCTCCTTACGCTGTGTGGACGTTTTTGACGGCGGCCTCTCCCTCCAGGGTGAGGAGGAGGTGTGTGCTGGGGGGCTGCGCGTGCGTCGCTGCGTCCCGGAGCCACAGGTACGTGAGCGCCACGGTGCCGGGGAGGATTTCCCCCCACGTGAAGGTGCCTTCGGGTGATGCCCACTGCAGGGGCAGTGTGCGGCGTCCCCGCGAGTCGTTGGTGGCATGGTAGTCGTGGGGGAGGTGACGTTCGGTGGTTGCTGTGGGGGGTCCCAATTACATTCCTCCTGGGGGGGGTGCGTCTGCGTCGTCCTCCTGGGGCTGGGCCAGCGGCAGCGCCCGTGCATTGGGTGCGGCGTCGGGTAATCCGCTGTGCGTGAGGATGTAGAAGCCCTCGGGGGTGAGTTGGAGGACGATGTCCCACTTCGCCGTTTGCTCTGGGGACCACTGGTGGGGCCCATCCTGCGGTCTGTGGAGGGTGACCTGGTGGCCCCATCTCCAGCTGTGGTAGGCGAGGAGGATGAGGACGGTGTCTTGCTCCGGGTCCTCCACGCTTTCCACGTATGCCGTCATGTCGGTGACGTCGACGGCGTACTCGTCCTCCCATTCTTGTGTGGGGGTGCCTGGAGGGGGGGGGGCGGTGGTGTATCCGTGGAGTCCCGGCCCCGTGACGTCGGGCAGGTCGTGCTCGAGTGACGCCCAGTACTCGGCGGGCCCGTTGCTGGCTTCGTGGGTGGGGTGGTGGCGCCGCAGGGCGTTGGACAGGTGCGTCCAGGGCGCCCTCTCGCGGGGGGGGGGGGGGCGCGGGGGGGCATTATGCGGGCTGGGGTCCGCGGGGCCGCTTGCTGTGGGCTCGAGCTCCGGCGGGGTGAGCTCCATATGATGCTCCGTGTCCTCCGTGTGTTGGAGTTCCAGTTCTAGCAGGCTGTCGATGTCCAGGGCCATGGGGTCATCGTGCGTGTTCACGTGCTGGGGTGCTGCTTCATGGCACGGTGGGCGTGTGATGCTGGTGTTCGGGGCACGTGCGGCGGCCGGTTCAGGGTCGTGCGCCGGGGGAGGCGCGCCGTTTGGTGTGGTTGTGGTGTGTCGCTGCACGCTGGTGGCTGTCCTGGCCGGTGGTGTTGCCCCTGTGTGCGGTTCGGGTTGTAGCCGGTGGTGGGTGTTGAGCTGGCGCGAGGTGTGCGGGGTTTCCAGGGGTGGTGCCGGTGGGGTGGGGTGCGGAGTCGGCGGGGCGCGGCTTCGTTCCTGTTTTGGTGGGCTGTGGTGTCCCGTGCCCCCGGGTTGGGGAGGGGGGTGCGGTGCGGTATGGTGGTGTTGTGCTGTGTGGTGGCCTTCCCGTTGGGGGGGGGGGGGCACCGTGTCCAGGTCTGGTGGGGGGGGTTGTCGCCCGTGGTTTGTCGTCTGGCGGTGTGGGGCAGCCCCGCGTGGTCTCTTGATCGTCCTCCTGGCGTGTTTCAGTAGGTGGCCCGTGCGGGGTCGGTGTGGCGTGGGGCCTGGGGTCCCCTGGGGCGGGGTGTGCGGGACTGGAGTGTCGCAACCAGGGGGGTCGGGTCGTGTGGTGCTTGGGAGTGTCGGCCCACCGTTGAGTGGGCCCAGTGGTGCGGGGTAGTGCGTTTGCGGGGTCCGCGGGTCAGTGGGTCGCGGCTTCTTGGGCGTGTTGTGGCCCCGGTGCGGTGCCCGCGGGTGGTGAGTGGCGGTGTGTGGCTGGGGTGTATCGTTTCCACGGTGGGGGGGGGGCTATTTGCTCGGGTGTGGGGTGGGCCCGTGGTAGGTTGCCGGCGGGTAGCGGGTGTCGGGGCCTCACTGTGGGTTGGTATTCCGCGGCGTCCCCTTGGTGCGTCCCGTGGTGGTCTCTGGTCGGCTGGCTGAAGGGGGTTTTTGGGGTGTACCGCATCCATTGGGGCACCATTGTGTGTTGGGGCGCCGCAGCGGTGGGTGCGGCGGGTTGTGGGGATGGGGCTTGTGTCGGTGTCGACCGTGTGTATGGCGGTGGTGTGTCGTGTGTCGTCCTCGGCGGCTCCTCATGGTGGTCTGTTGTGGTGGTGCCTTGGGGGTGGTCTTGGGCTTTGCGGTTCCTGGGAGGGTGCGGGACATGCGGGGTCGGGTTCGCTGGGGGGGGGGGGGCGCGTGTGTGGGCTTGCGTGTTTGCCTTCTGCTCCCCCCGTGGCCCCTTCCTCTGCCTGTCCCTTACTCCTCTCTTTTTGTTGGTTTGTTTGGCTTTTTTTTTGGGGGGGGGGGGTCGGCTGGGGTGCTGTGCGTTGGTGCGGGTGTGTGCCGGTGTCGGCGCCGGTGTGGGCGTGGGTGTCGTGAGGGACGGGGGCTGGGTGGCTGTTGTGCTCTGGGTTCCCTGTGTGTGCGCCGGCCCCCAGGCTTCCGGTTCCCAGGGCGCCGGTCCGGGGGGGGCTGACGGCGGGTGGTTTGCGGCAGTGGTGGCGTGGCGCTTGCGTGGGTGGCTGCGGCTCCTGGTTTGTGTCTGGGTGGCGTGGCCGGGCGTGGGCGTGCGTGTGGGTGTGTTCATGGCGTGGGCTGATGGGGTGGTGGGCAGTGTGGGCGTGGTTGGTTTGTGTGGGTGTCGGGTATGTGTGCGCCGAAGGCGCAGTGGGTTTGGCTCGGGCACCGTGGGCGATGCAATGGGTGGAGGAGATGCTGGTGAAGCCTACGGGGGGGTGCTGTAGGCGTCGAAACGGGTTTGTGTTGTTGACGTGGGTGCTTTGGGTGACGCGCTGGGCGGCGACGGGGTTGGTGACGCTGTTGGTGTCATAGGTGACGGGGCGGGCGCTGGGGGGGCCTGCGGCTCCGGTGGTCGCTGTAAGTGGTGCAGTGGGTGGTGGCGCGACTGGTGATGCCAGCGGTGAGGGTGGTGCCGGTGAGGTCGATGGTGAGGGCGCTGCGGGTGATGTCATGGGTGGTGGCGATGTTGATGTGGGTGTTGCAGGTGGTCTGCCGGTTGGTGGCGCCGCTGGTACTGTCCCTACGTAGGGTGTTGCCCGGGGTGCTGTGGGCGGTGGTGTCGTCGGTGGTGCCGATGGCGAGGGTGACGTAGGCGATGCACTGGGTGACAGTGAGGCCGGTGTGTGCCGTAGGTGACGCGTTGGGAACGGGTGGTGGGGGGCCGGAGGGGGGTTTGCCGTTGGTGCAACGGGCGATGGTGGCGTGGGTGCCGCAGGTGGTGGCTTGGGTGATGGTGCTGTTGGTGATGCCGACGGGGTGGTTTGTCTGCCTGTCTGCCTGCGGAGTCGGTGCCGGCGTTGGGCGGTTGCCTGTGCGCGTGGTGGTCGGTGCGCCGGGCGCTTGGTGGGCGCGGTTGGGTGCCGGTGTGCGTGTTGGTGTGTACGTGGCGCGGGTTGCGGGGGGTCTGTGGGCGTCAGGTGCGCTGTTGCTGTGCGTGTGGTGGTTTGTGATGTCTGGTGGAGCGCGGCCGGCGTGTGCGTTGCGTGGGTGTTGTGGGGTCTGGTCGGCGTGGGTGGTGTCGGTGTGGGTGTTTGGGGTTGGGTGTTGGTTGTGGGCGTGTCGTTCGCGCGGTGCGCTCGGGCGTGATGGTGGTGCCGCTGGCGACGTCGATGGTGACGGTGCTGCAGGTGGTAAGGGTGGGACGGCGGTGTTGGCGGTTTCCGGTGTGGGTGGTGTGGAGTGTGGGGGTGTGGCAGGTGTGGTGCGGGGCAGTTGGTGGTGTGCTTGGCGACGGCGTCGTGAGTGCTGTTGCGGGGGAGGGTGTTGTTGGTGATGTTGTGGGCGGCCGTTGGCGGGTGGTGGTGGTGGTTGTGGCTGGACTGCTTGGTGGTTGTGGTGTCGGCGGGCGGCCCTGACGATGGGCCCTGGGTGTGTGGTGGCGGGGGGGCTTGCATGGTGGTGGTGATGGTGTGTCATTGCGGCTGGTGATGGGTGTGGTACCTTTGGGCGTGTGGTTTGCGATAACTCAGCACTCACCCCTCCGGGTGGCGCGGGCCCGGTGGTCTGGTAGCCAGTCCGGCGGGTGGCGCCAGTTGCTCACGCGTCCCTCCGGACGGCGGCTGTTCTGTAGCCGGCAGGGGCTGGGTTCACTGCCGGGCGCACACACGTCCCTCCGGACGGCAGCTGTTTCGTAGCCGGCAGGGGCTGGGTTCACTGCCGGGCGCACACACGTCCGTCCGGACGGCGGCTGTTTCGTAGCCGGCAGGGGGTGGGTTCACCGCCGGGCGCACACACGTCCATCCGGACGGCGGCTGTTTCGTAGCCGGCAGGGGCTGGGTTCACTGCCGGGCGCACACACGTCCATCCGGACGGCGGCTGGTTCGTAGCCGGCAGGGGCTGGGTCCACTGCCGGGCGCACACACGTCCATCCGGACGGCGGCTGTCGCGCTGTGGGGACTGCGGGGCTTGGACTTGTTTTTGGCGGCTCGTTCGTCGTCGGTTGTGGGTGTTTGCCCTGGTGGTGTCGCGCCTTTGTCCCGTGGTGCGTGCTGGCGTGCGGTGCTGCGCGTGTGCCCTGCTTGGCCTGTGTGTGGCGCGCGCTCCTTGCCTGGGCGTGCTGTTGCGCAGGCGCGGGGACACACCCTCTCTCTGGCGGGCCCGTTTGGCTCCATGGCGGGCCCTGTTGGCGCCCGGCTGTGGCCCGGCGCGCGGCAGTGGGGTGTGTGCACGGTGGGGGGGGGGGGGGTTCGGACCCCTCCTCTCGCTTTCCCCGCCTTGTCCCTCTGTCCCTCTTCGCCGGCCTGCCCTGCCTGCCCACCCTCTTTGTACCCGCTGGGTTTGCCTTGGCCGGACGGTTGGTCTTGGTGGTCTGACATGGTGTTTCTTTCCTGCAGGGCGGCGTGGGCTGGGTTCGTTTTGGGGGCGCGTTGCTCGTGTGGTGTGCCGCGCTGCTTGGCTCCTGTTCACCGGTGTGCACGCTCCGTGTGTGGTGTTGTGTGTACGGTGTCCTGGGCCCCCCGGCTCCTGTTCACCGGTGTGCACGCTCTGTGTGTGGTGGTGCGTGTACGGTGTCCTGGGCCTCCTGGCTCCTGTTCACCGGTGTGCACGCTCTGTGTGTGGTGCTGTGTGTACGGTGTCCTGGGCCTCCTGGCTCCTGTGCACCGGTGTGCACGCTCTGTGCGTGGTGTTGCGTGTACGGTGTCCTGGGCCTCCTGGCTCCTGTTCACCGGTGCGCACGCCCTGCATGCAGTGCTGTGTGTACGGTGTCCTGGGCCTCCTCGCTCCTGTTCACCGGTGTGCACGCTCTGCGTGTGGTGTTGCGTGTACGGCGTCCTGGGCCTCCTGGCTCCTGTTCACCGGTGTGCACGTTCTGTGTGTGGTGTTGCGTGTACGGTGTTTTGGGCCTCCTGGCTCCTGTTCACCGGTGTGCACGTTCTGTGTGTGGTGTTGCGTGTACGGTGTCCTGGGCCTCCTGGCTCCTGTTCACCGGTGTGCACGCCCCGCGTGTGGTGTTGCGTGTACGGCGTCCTGGGCCTCCTGGCTCCTGTTCGCCGGTGTGCTCGTTCTGTGTGTCGTGTTGCGTGTACGGTGTCCTGGGCCTCCTGGCTCCTGTTCACCGGTGTGCACGCTCTGTGTGTGGTGTTGCGCGTACGGTGTCCTGGGCTCCCTGGCTCCTGTTCACCGGTGCGCACGCCCTGCGTGTGATGTTGTGTGTACGGTGTCCTGGGCCTCCCGGGTCCTGTTCACCTGTGTGCACGCTCTTTGCGTGGTGTTGCGCGTACGGTGTCCTGGGCCTCCTGGCTCCTGTTCACCGGTGCGCACGCCCTGCGTGTGGTGTTGTGTGTACGGTGTCCTTGGCCTCCCTGCTCCTGTTCACCGGTGCGCACGCTCTACGTGTGGTGTTGCGTGTACGGCGTCCTGGGCCTCCTGGCTCCTGTTCACCGGTGTGCACGCTCTGTGTGTGGTGTTGCGTGTACGGCGTCCTGGGCTTCCTGGCTCCTGTTCACCGGTGTGCACGCCCTGTGTGTGGTGCTGCGTGTACGGTGTCCTGGGCTGCCTGGCTCCTGTTCACCGGTGCGCACGCCCTGCGTGTGGTGTTGTGTGTACGGTGTCCTGGGCCTTCCGGCTCCTGTTCACCGGTGTGCACGCTCTGTGCGTGGTGTTGCGCGTACGGTGTCATGGGCCTCCTGGCTCCTGTTCACCGGTGTGCACGCCCTGCGTGTGGTGTTGTGTGTACCGTGTCCTGGGCCTCCCGGCTCCTGTTCACCGGTGCGCACGCTCTGCGTGTGGTGTTGCGTGTACGGCGTCCTGGGCCTCCCGGCTCCTGTTCACCGGTGTGCTCGCTCTGTGTGTGGTGTTGCGTGTACGGCGTCCTGGGCCTCCTGGCTCCTGTTCACCGGTGTGCACGCCCTGTGTGTGGTGTTGCGTGTACGGTGTCCTGGGCTCCCTGGCTCCTGTTCACCGGTGCGCACGCCCTGTGTGTGGTGTTGTGTGTACGGTGTCCTGGGCCTCCCGGCTCCTGTTCACCGGTGTGCACGCTCTGCGTGTGGTGTTGCGTGTACGGCGTCCTGGGCTTCCTGGCTCCTGTTCACCGGTGTGCACGCCCTGTGTGTGGTGTTGCGCGTACGGTGTCCTGGGCCTCCTGGCTCCTGTTCACCGGTGCGCACGCCCTGCGTGTGGTGTTGTGTGTACGGTGTCCTGGGCCTCCCGGCTCCTGTTCACCGGTGCGCACGCTCTGCGTGTGGTGTTGCGTGTACGGCGTCCAGGGCCTCCCGGCTCCCGTTTACCGGTGTGCACCCTCTGTGTGTGGTGCTGCACTCTGATGAGGATGTACGCATCTGCAGTGACACTGGGTGGTACAAACGAGTGCTAAATGCCCTCAACGTGGAGGTAACCACGGGTGTGCCCTATACCCAAACGTCTAACCCTCTCTGTGAGAGACAGAACCGTGTGGTGGAGCAAATCTTAAGAATCCTGATGAAACAGGAGCGTACCAAGGACTGGGTACGCCTAGTGCCCTGCGCAGTGCTGACCATGAACTCACAGCGGAGCTCCTCTACGGGTTTCACCTCCCACGAACTGTTCCATGGAGGACGACCTGCATGGTTCTTCAAAACCCCCTTTCCTGAGGACTTCAAGAGCCCTGTGGGAGATTGGCTGCAGCACAAGCAGTCTCTGGCTAACCAGGCTGGGACTAACCTGAGACACATTCATGACCGTGAACTGAGCCGACTGAATCGCCTATGGCGACCTGCCAGCTTCAAGGTTGGTGACCTTGTTTTGGTTCACCATTCACGCCTACCCTCCTGGCCACGTAACTGCCTACAGGACCCTTAATTTGGACCCTATCGTTTCATCAGGAGAGATGGATCCAGGATCCATGTCAGGTGCAGTCCACTTCTAGGTGGTGAACTGCTGTGTGCACCTAAACAGTTAAGGCACTATCACTCCCCTGACGATTTGTCCTGGGATGAGTGGCGCCTCAGCAACAGTGAGGTCGAGCGTATAGACCTAGAGAACGCTGCCAGTCCGGAGGAAGCAGACCAACACGAAGAGATGACTGCCGAACAGATGGCAGTTGATGGTTACTACGTGGTTGCAGGTATTGCTCGCCACGAGTATAAACAGGGCAGGAAATTCATAACCCTGTGGGATGGCTATTGGTTATCTGAGGCGACCTGGGAACCTATGTCAGCCTTCATACAAACAGATGGGAGTATCAACCCCATCTGCCGCTTCTATCTTGTTGAGAACAACAAAGGGCAGCTACTGACCCGTGCTGAGACTATGTCCCAGCGTAAAAGGCGAAACCAATTCCCCTGTATCAGTCTACTGACTGTGTTCTAACCTCACAGGTGCAGTGAGCACCCTTGTGCAGACGTGCCTGTGTATGGGTGTAAGAGCAGTTGTCACAGTTGCCCCGCATTGCATCGCAGGACAGGACCGTTAGCCCCCCGTGACAACCACTCCCTGGCCCAAGGCCATTGGTTTTTCACAGACTACTGCTGACTGAGCACTGCACTGACCCTATCTGTGCCCTGCAGACCCATGCCTATGGTTTCCAGTGTGGACCAGGTGGCCGCTTATCAGGTTTGCAGCCACCCAGTGAGTGTATGCCTTGTTGACCATGTGTTGCATGGGGACTGCCCTGATGTAATGACCTTGGGAAGCCAAGGAAGAACGGTGGCTTACTACACCAGGGGAGAATGACAAGCAAGGTGTTATGAGGCAAGGTGTGTCTTCCCTCCTTTGGGACAAGCGAGCCCACATAGGAGCTCTGACTGGTCCAGACCCATGGGGTTCTACCCTTCTTTACAGGGTTTACCATACCCCTATGTGTGCTACGTATGTCTGTGTGTGTCTCACTTCTCTCCCCGGCGTAGCTCCCGTAGACGGGGCTTCGCTGACGTCGGACCGAAGGTCCTAATCAGGTACTATTACCACTCCTATGGCGCCCAATTTCTGTGCTGGCGCCTATCCTTGGGGGAAGAAGGCAAAAGCCCTACCTGCTAGAGGGGAGGGGTGGCCAAGTGTGCTAAGGGCATACAAAACGCCCATTTTTGCTAAAGGCCAAAAGCTAACGCAATCCCCTGCCCACGAGGGAAAGCACGCGGGACAGGAGACACCACTACACTACACTCACTAACGCCAGCACCGGCCTTCGAAGGCAGGGTGAGCACTCATCACCTGCACTCAGCTCCTGCCAGGCCTGCTGACCCTAACACCTACACAGGCTACTTGATGTTGCTGTCAATGAGGTCTCGGGTCCTATTGACCGTCCTGTGAGAAAGCAAGAGAACACAGCGCTACTAAGCGGCTGTGGCCTAACAGGGACGCCACTACGCGTTTCCCTGTCAGGGCTTGGAGGGAGGGAATGCTCAACGTGCGTGCACAGCGTGGATGGCGAGGAAGTCGTACTGCACTCACCACTCCTGGTTGAGTTGCAGTTTGTTGTTTGTGCTCCGCGCAGCAGAGTTTAGCGCTGCCCAGGTGGGACTGCACCAATCATCCTTACCTTCCCACCTGAAGAGCAAAGGCGGATGAAGGAGCGTTTGCAGCGGAGGAACCAAAACAGACTCCACATGTTATACGCTTCTCAGTCTGCCCTATAATACGCTGTCTACAAACGCCCCTGTCAAACAAGCAAGCTTAAGAAGCTCCACCCGTTCTCTTATAGAACGTGGGGTGGAGGCCCTGGGTAACCTAAACAAGGTTTACCGTGCGCACTTCGCGTGGCCTACCCTTTGATGCGTCATATGCATGCACAGGTATGCACAATCTTGCCATTTCCTGTTTTTCGTACCTAATTTAACCCAACATAACCAATCACAAGCGTGACTCAACCAGGAGGTGAGCTCCTCCTGGAATTACCTACCTTACTCACCGCGCATCATGTGAATGCCGAGGAAAACACGAGCGCAGAACAACCCTACGCGCTTAAACAAAACCTCGGCGAATTATGAACCCCCCCAAGCGATTAAGGCACTCTGTGTCATGCACGCTTCCCTTTTTCTGTTTCCTGCAGAAAGAGGAGGGAGAGTGGCGCACTGCACAGCGCAAAACAAGCCTAAGCGTTTTAAGCAACCCTACTTTAGCGCTACGGCAACACAAACACGAGCAAGCACTTTCTTTTCTTACCTGTGAAGAGAGAACAAGGGTGAATTGGGGTACAGGGAAAGCGCCACAGCGTGTGAATGCCTCAATTAGGCACATGCATCGCAAGCACAGCGCATTTTCTAACCCTACGTGGGCGCTGCACGCTCCATTCGCATCCCATACCTTTCATTTCTGTTTTGACCTGTGCAGAGCAAGAGAGAGGAGCAGCCGAACCCCCCACGAACACAGCGTTGACAACCCTAATGTTTTGACAGAGCAACCAGCACGAACGCAATGCATGCGTGTGATATGACACTGGCATACCTGAGAGGTGGGTTGTCCACTTAGTCTGTGGTGTGGGTTGAGTTTGAATACTTTCCCTAAAGTTTATAAAAAATTTGATGCAACTGTGGAAAATTTTCCTTTAGAACTTTAAAAACTACGGCTCATACCTTCTTTGTCAAGAGCGGTTTACGCTTGCGCAACACTGTTTTTGAAGTCTGCTGCCGTTGCGCTTGTTTGCGACTTTGAGTTTTGGTGTAAAAATGACGATTTCTCGCGTGATTTCGTCAATTTTTAGCGATTTCACTTGCTAAATCGCTCCAACTTTCGCTAAACCGCAGGAATCACTCCCTGTTGGTTACATTTTCTATTTTTTCCAGCTCCTGGGGGTTTGTGTCCTCCATTGGGAGTATTGCTCCGCCCTGGCCCGTGGTCAGGACGTTTACTAAAACACTGTTTATGCAGCGATAGCCGTCCGCATTAGAGCGTCCCTAGTGGGCAGGCATATGTGCTCTAGGGAGGGAGTCCTGGGTTCAAACCCCACTACCCCCAATATTTTACCAAAGGTTTTCGTCGCATGCTGGCGACTTTTGAAGGAATGCCCCATCGATAGGGCAATCTTTCACGGTACATTACACTGTTTTTCGAGGGTACCTACAGTGTGATAGGCTTCTACGAACTGATGAGGATGTTTTTGGTAAGTTTAATGCATTTTCTGAGGTAATTTTGGGAATATTTGAGCCTTTTTCCTTGGTCCTACTAGCTTAGCTAACTAGTACTCCAGGGGGGAGTAAGAAAAAGTCACTGCCATGTCTTTCTTGGAGGGCTTGATCCAGGCCAAGCCCCCGTTCAACCCCTTTTGTTAATGCTAAGACTAACTTAAGTATTTTTATCTCTCTTTTGAAGCCTAAAGTACACTTTCTCACAGTAACTAGGGTTGTAACCCTAGCCCCCCCATGAAGTTCACCCCTACCACTCAACTGAGCGGAGGTATCTTCCTTCATGGAGGATATACCGAAATAAAATAGTCTTTTCATGCTTTAGGCCTTGGAGGTTAAGCCTAGTGGTCTCCCACCCCAAGACCCCTATACTCAATTGTTTCTACAACTTATTGTGGTTCTACGTCTTAACTGGTTCTGAATTCAGTTGCTTGGCGGAGTCTTATTCTGTGTCTGGCCTGACACCTATGCCTCACATTCCTAACCAGCACCATTGCACCCAAAAGAGTGAACATGAAGTGCTAGATGCTATCTTTGAGGCTAGAGTCAGCCCACTTTTCATATAAAATCTTTTGTATTATCCATTTGTGATTGAATCTTTGTGTTTATACCTGCTTTGTCCATCTGCAGCCCTTCTGTGTTACACTGGACTTCAAACTATTCATTGATTCGATCCACATCCTCTTCTTGCTCTACTTACTCTTTTGGTTTTGGGATTTCACCATCAAAAACCTGCAGGATCCATCAGAATCTATAGGGCACTAATTAAGGACATTTTTCTGTCAGCTTAAGGATAATGGTGGCAAGGGTGCCGGGCGAGAAGGTGTCCGCTGACAAGCTATTGTCGGGCTCTGTGTGCATGTTTTCCGCGCTGGGCCC
Organism: Eutreptiella sp. 'Long Island Sound 2002'; assembly: GCA_964036045.1. Classification (NCBI taxonomy): domain Eukaryota; phylum Euglenozoa; class Euglenophyceae; order Eutreptiales; family Eutreptiaceae; genus Eutreptiella; species Eutreptiella sp. 'Long Island Sound 2002'. Next base: position 149,092,827 of record OZ038381.1, on the reverse strand, counting down.
GGGCCGTAAGGATGCCGGGGTCGGGTGTGTGGCAGGGGGTGGTTCCTGACGTCTCCGAGTCCTGGCTTTCCGTCGTTGCTGCATCGGTGGTTGGCGTCGCGTCGCCAGGGCCATCGTGTGGACCCAGCACTGATCCCGCAGATCGTGCCTGCACCGCAGCCTGGTTGGGAAATGCGGCGTGTGCAGCGTCGGGTTCGCCGGGCGGGACCTGCGCAGCAAAGGCCGGTGGTGTTGTAGCCAAGTTGACTGCTGCCGCCCCCGCCTCGCAGCCTTGGGTTCCCCCTGCCGCGTACGCTGGTGTGTGTGATGGCGCGTGCGGGCACTCCCGCCGGCGTTGCACGGCTGTGGTGAGGCTGCCCCTGTGTGAGGGGTGTACCGACGGCGGTGTCGGCGGTGTCGGCGGTATCGGCGGTGTCGCCGTGTGTGGAGCCGCTGGTGGTTCGTGTGGCCTTGGTAGTCCTTAGTGTCTTTGGTCTCGCGTGGGAGGAAGCGGCAGAAGAGCTGGACACAGCGGCCTCTGCCGTGTCGGTGTGTACGTTGAGCGCTGCCAGGCGTGCCCATTTGGTGGCTGGGAGAATGGTGGGGATTTGCGTGCGCTCTGGTCGGGGCCTTTTGGTCCATAGCTGGGGTTCCGCTGCGGGTGCAGTTGCCGGCGTTGTATCCCGCCTGGCTCGTCTGGGCTGTTGTCGGTGTCAGCACGGAAGGTCACCCGTTGCGCTTCTGAGGCCCGCGAGCGGCTCTGGTGTCGGGTGCCCGCCGATCTCCTGGACACCCGCGGCGGTTGCGGTGTCCGAGGGGAGTGCTGTCCGGTTTCTCCATCTGGGGCGCGTTGATTGCCATTGTCCCGCCAGAGGTGGGTGAACGGCCGGAGGGTGTCCCGTTGCGGATCGCATGTTGGTGCCACGTCAGGGGGGTCGTCTGTGTGGGCTCTGCAAGTGGCTGGTGCGTGCTATCTGCTTCAGAAGCCCCTGCGTCGTTGGGGACCGTTGGCGTTGGTGCCCAGTGGCCCTGTCTGCGCTGGGCGGCCACCAGGGAAGTGGGGTCTGGATTGTCCAGATGTTGTGTCGGGTCAGGGCCTCTCAGATGCAGAAATCCGCCCTGTCGTGCCACCGTCGCTGCAGCCGGTTTACGTCGTCTGGGGTATAGGCCCCCATGTGTGCCATAAGGCGGTGGCTACATACCACCACTGGCTGGGGTGTTGCACAGTGGGGGGTGGGGAGTGTCGCCCTTCATGGTGGTGAAAAAGGACGTCCGCCATGGTGCCGGTGCCGTTCATGATGTGGTGTATGTCCAGGAGGACCCACCGGGTCCGGACCTGAAGGATGAGGTGCTCCATGTTGGAGGTTTGGGGGCGCCACAGGTCCAGGTTAAGGGCCCCCGCGCGCTCCACCTCCGCGCTGGGGCGCTGGGCGTCCCCTTTGGATTGTGCGTAGCCCAGCCTCTCCCTTCCCAGAGGTTGGGCCACTCGTGGGAGCATCTCCCCTCTCTGCCCATCGACGGTGCCGGCCGCTTCCGGTGTCCGGACTTGATGGGTTGGCGTATCCTGTGCGTGTGGGTGTTGGCTAACTACCTCCACAGGCTGTCCTCCTGCATGACGGTCCCCCGCGGTGGTTGCATGGACGGCGGCCACTGGTCGCAAGGCGGCATAGTTGCAGCAAAGATGCGCATTGTAGGACGCGGAGGCATTGTCCCGTGTAGGGCTAGCGGGCTCCCTGTTTTGCGCCGTGTGCCTCAGCGCGGATGTGGTTCCCGGCACTGCGGTGGGGGCCCCCTCCCGGCAGGAGGCCATGAAGGCGGCGAAGGACTCTTTGTTGTGGAGGTGCTCGTCCGTTTGCACTCCCTGGCCTGCGGTTGCTGCAGTGACGTTGAAGATTAACGCCAGGATGTCCTCTGACTCCGTGGCTCCGGGCGGCGGACAACGCATTCCCTCTTGCGCCGGTCTGCTGGCAGCAGGGCGATGAGCATGTTCTTGCCCGGTCCCCGGTTGCGGTGGGTGGACGTCACTAGCAGCCCCCTATGCCCGTTCCTCGTGCACCACAGTCGGGGGGTCGTCCGTTGTGTGCGTGGTCCTTTGCCCCCCCGCATCCGTGTGTCTGGTCTCCCCTGTTGCCTGGACGGCGCATGTCTCCGCCTTCTGCTGGCGGGTTGCCTGTGGGCAGGTCGCCTCCCTGGCGGCGTCCGCCGTTCCCCGGGGTGCCTGGTTGTTGGGGCCTGGGTCCACCGCGGCGCTGCGGTGGGCGTCGTCACCCATGGCTGTGGATGGTGGCGGGTGGGCGTTGCCAGCGGGTTCCCCTGCGTGCGCCCCGCGGGTCGGCTGCTGAGGGTCCCTGGGTCTCCCCTCACCCATGTCGTGCCCGCCAGTCCCCGGTGGTCCCTTTCCGAATCTCCTCAAGTCCGGTTCCTCCTCCTTGTCCTAGTGTATTAGACCTCTATCACACTTATCCATTTCCTCCGCAGACACGACGGCAAGTTACTCGGCGCACCGCGAGTCCGGTCCTTCGCCGCCGTCGCCTTCTGCTGTCTCCTGGGGCCTGGCCCTAGTGTTCTCCGTGTGGTCATCCCGTCTTGGGCCGGCTGGTGGTGTGGGCAGTGCACCGGCGTCGCCCGTGGCCTGTTCCTCCGGGCGAGTATCCGGGTCATCTGGTCCCAATGGCGTGCAGCCTGCGGCGTCGGTGACTGCCTGTGTACTGTCTGCGATCGGCGCGTCAGTCGGTCCAGCCGCGGTTGCCTGGTCGCCGGTGCGCCCTTCCCAGAGTTTGGGCCAGTGTTGGTCCTTGTGATTGTGGTACCGTGGGTTCGGGCCCTGGGCGCTGCGTCCTCGTTGGTGCACCTGTGTGCGGGGCATGCGCCAGCGTCGAGGTCGAGACCGGGCGACTGGGCGGTACAGGTGCCGTCAGCTGGGCCGGGGAGTCATGGTGTGGGCGGGTTTCCGGGCCAGTCCGCGGTGGCGTCAGGGGATGATGCCGCCTGTGGGCTGGTGCTGGGTCGCGTGGAGCTTTGGGTGGCCGCTGGTTGCGGGTTTGTGGCGCCACGGGGTTCCTCAAGCCCAGCCCCAGCAGCGAATTGTGCTGCCACCGTCGCGTGGTGCTCAGTGCTCCCCCTCTTGGTTGAAGTTGCAGGATCACCCCGGTCCCCGGTGGTTGCGCCCTGTGGTGGTGCTCTCCTGGAGTCCAGGCGATGCTCGGGCGTTCGCGGGTAGCGTCTTGCCGCTCGAATGGCCGCACGTTCTTGCCGAGGGCTCGGTGGGTTGGCCCGTGATTGTACCAGAGCCCCCGCGGCCCCGGCTGTGCTCCGCGCCCTGGGCTGGGTCCGGATAGACGCACTGGATGAGCCTGGGTATCGGGGGTGCTGGTCTCGCCAAGGGAGTGTGCTTGGGTCAGATCCACCCGGTCGACTGAGAATGCTGGAGCTGGAGTAGTGTGGCGGGGCCTCGATGTATTGGGCTGCCTCGGCCACGGCCGCGTTTCCATAGGTGCCGGGCTGTGGTGGGGGGACGGGTTGCTATTGGGCTCGTTGGACCACAGGACGTAACCACTCGGGGACGGGGATCTGTCTCCGCGTCAACCATGCCGCTGTGACCCTGTCGATGGCGTCGGGGCGCAAGCCCCAACTGCAGAAGAAGAGTTCTCTCCACTCGTGGCCTTGGGCATTTCGGGCAAATCACATGGCTCATTTTCCATCCCCCAACGGATTGATAGGGCGACGGTGACGGCCCTGTAGTTCTTGACCTTCATGGTGGTCAGGACCCAGGTGCTCGGCAGCTCACCGGGGAGGGGTAGGCTCCCCCGCGCACCGTATCGTAGGGCTTCTGGTTCGGGGCGTAGTTCGTGGGGTTTTCGCCTGCCGCTACCTGCCAGTGAGACGGTCAGAAGGAGGGGTGGTATGCTGGTGTCGTCAGGACCTCAAGCATCTCCAGCCACTCGACATCTGGGCTCTCCCCGCCGCGGATGTGGTCGTGGGGGGCCCAGATGTTCTGGGTGGCCAGCATCCTGATCGTGGCCAGCGTGACATCTTCGTCTTTGGTTTCCCTGGGGGTCCGTCTGGTGCACAGGGGGTGCAGTTGCCTGCACAGGGGACACTGGTGCAGCTGGACTACGCAATCGTTGCAAAACCAGTGCCGCGTCTCGGTGCCGCCACAGCCAAGGTCATGGCCAAGACGCCTCGGCCCAACGAACACGGTGCACGGTTCCCGCGGTTCACCCGGATGGTGGGCCTCGCCCGTGGGCATCCTGAGGAAAGTGCGAACAGTGGGCAGGGGTCAGCGGGTTCAGGGGCGCGCGTGCCATTGGCTCATGTACCGTAGGGCGTGATGTGGTGTGATGTGTGCTTGCGGCCAGGGCCTCGGGGGAATCCCGGGCAGCGCGCTAATCCGTTGGCTGAGACGATTGGTAGTGTATGATCTGGTTGTAGTAGGTACGTTGGTCGTCCGGGGCGTGCCGCGCCTCCTGTGTGCATCGTTGGGTGCGATGTTGCAGCTGTGTGTCCGCTCGTTTGATGGCCATGAGTTGCATGTGGCTCACTGTTGCCCTTATATCGGGCGTCTTGTCAGCGAAGACTCGGTACAGCTCCAGGGGCACCGCCCCCCGTAACACAGCTTCCTTGATCGCCGGTTTTGGCATCAGGCTTCGTACCTCGTTAGCCGGTGGAGTCGCCGGGCCCCATCTGGCTCTTCGCCTGATTGTTTCCTCCGGCTTCCACGTTGCCAAGTGGGAGCCATCTTCGGCTAGTGGGCATTTTGTGAAGTTGTCCCATGTCCCCGGTGTGTGCACGTGGCATGGGCACACGGTGTACTCGGGCGGTATGTCAACACCCTTCCTGCCGTATCACCTTGCCACTCTGTCGAGTAGGGCCAGCTGCTCAAGCAGGAGCTGAGCCTGCTGTTTTTGTAGGTGTACTGGTAGCAGGGTGGGGTCAAGGGCCGAGTAGTACAGCGTCATTTGTAATTCCCGTTGAAGGCGGGTCATGAGGGTGTTCTCGGCGTGGCTGCTGCGTATGTTGGCCATGGTTCTGAGAGGCCGTGGGTAGTGGTATACCCGCCCCGTGTCATTGTAGATCATGTCGTTTGGGCACCCGGGGCGGCGGCTCCCCGGGTTGCGGGATTGGGGGTGGGTGCTGGAGGTGTGTGTGCATGTGATTGTGTAGCGGGGGCTCGTCCGGGGTTGGTACGTGCTCCGCGAGTTGGGTAGGTGCATGTTGGTCTATGTGTCCGTTGCCTAAATTGTACCGATGGGACTCTTGCTCTAATAAGTGTAAGACATGGTGCCCTGTGACACCCCGGCAGGATCCGCAGTGCCACCCACACCTGCGTGCCAAGGCTGGAGTCGGTCGCCTTGTGCAGTGGCAGTCTGGCGAGGCGCCGTACGATCTGGAAGTCCACTGCCGCGTCAATTACTACCTATATGTTGTGTGGTTGATTCCGCGGTGCCTTGGAGACGGGGGTAACGGCGTCCACAATGATCGCTAGTGTCTTTAGCTTAGGCGGCCGAAACAGGTACGCTTTTGTATCGCTCTTTTTAAAAAAACACACCGAGAAATGATGTGGGTTATTTTAGTGAATTACCCTGTTTGTTTCACCCTGATTTTTCATGACCGTTTTTTTAGTAGAAAACAGGTACCTTTTTCGTGATGTTGCAACAAATGGGGCTCCTTTGTACTGCCGCATACGATGGTATCTCAATATGGAAGGACAACCCACTGTGCGTCACACCACGTGTAGGTTATTGCGCCTTTTCTTCTGCAACAGATTGCGAGGCCTCGCAATACAAGGATTCGATTTCATTCCTTTTAGCAGCATCAAATGCATGGAAAATTCGCAATTGGTTAATACGACAAATAACATGTTTTTTCGAATGCGAGGCCTCGCATTCCATCTCAAAATAGGTGCAAAGGGTGTAGTTTCAGGAATCGAAATGCGAGTCCTCGCAATATTCGAACAGGAAACGATAAAATGGACAGATCCACCAACTACACAGCATGTGCATTCCCTTTGATGCGGCGCTGCCGCATGGGCGCCCATACAGGTCCCGCCGGCATCTCTAGGTTTCATACTGTGGTCACGGCTGGCTTCACTGCCCAACAGCAATGGTGGCGGTTTGCAACTGGGTACCGCAAGTCAGATAAACAAGAGAAATGTGGGACCAGTTGGACTTTACCAGTAACCGAAAATGCGCACGCGCGGCGGGGTTGCGCGCAAAGATCGATATGCGCGTGTCGCGTGTGCAGTGCTGTGCTGGCAAGAAATTTTATTTAACTGTATCGTTAAAGGAGCCTGTTTTTTGTGGAACTGTATAATAAAATGCACACTTTGGATTCTTTCAGATGATTGTTCATGCCACGTAACATTGCGCATCGAGCGAAGAGGGAGCTGGAACGGACTGTCAGGCGATTGCGAGCTTTCTGCGCAACAGAACACGGGTATACCACTGCTGAATCACCATGGGCTGCCGTTGAAAAGAACAAGAGTGGAGCTGTTTTGTTTTTCATTTAGCGCGCTTGCTGCAACTTAACCGGAAAACACAGCACTAACTACTGAGGTTGAAAAGTAGCCCAGAGAGCCGAGCGGCTAATCACTTCAAGGAGGAGTTCTTCAACTTATGCAAAATCTTGCGCTTGCGATGCACACCCCTGCACCAGGACGAGGACGCCCAGCGTTTTGCCTCTACCGGCCGGCAGAACAGGCGCCGGTTACGCAGGACAGGACTGCTGCGGCTCCGAGAGGAAACCAGGAAGGAACGGTCGGCGGGAAAGATGCTTGACACATGGCGAGGGATGGAGAACCGGCAGGTGTGCGTCTTGATCGACAATTGTTACGTCAAGCAGTATCCAACGCATCCAACTATTCAGGATCAGTTGCAAAATTACACAGCCCTTTGGGTTGTTGAGATTCTCTGCAGAATGCCGTATGTCAGAGGACAACCAAACATAGATGTGCTCATCGGCTGCATCAGCAGTGTGGCTGCAGCGCTTGTGAGAATGAAACGGAGCTTTTATGGGATCGTGACAGACCTGGGCCTGCTTGCGGAAAGACCTGCATCCATACCGAGCATCAGAGCGCCCTTTGTCAAAATGCGAGATCCACTACCAAATCAAGGTTGGAAAACGCTGCTGCTGAGTACGCATCAGGTATCCCCGTACAAGGGCCTGGTCGAGGTGTTGAACTACATTGCATCGCTGTCAAGCCTCACGCACCCCATTGTGCCCATTCTCGTTGATGAGAACATACACAAAAGAATGCCTGAAGTTGCTGTACTCCGACCGAATGCAGCGGTGGAACTGGCACGAAAAACTGTAGAGGACTCCTGTCTTGTACGGCTGCTGGCATTCCTATAAATACCTTGTGACCAACGTGTGGCGCCGCTTTCATTCGCTGTTTGTGTGCTTCTTCTTTGGCCTCTTAGGATTGGGAAAAACAGTAGGGTCGTACCCGAAGCTCAGAGTCATGGCCTCGCATTCACAGAGCCACACGTGTCGACGCACAGAATGTATTGATACTCTGCATTCTGTTTTTGCTTGTCTCTCAATGCTCTGAAGCTGTTTGTAGTTGCAATGAAATACGTTGTTTCATGTATCGTATTGCCAGGCCTCGCAATACGAATAGGAAAATGGTACCATTTTACAGAATTTTCGAAAACACCGGCGTAAAAAGTGCATTTTCAAGGTAGGACAAGAAAAGCATGGAGAGGAGAACAACAAAAAGCAAGGTTTTGTAGTTCAAGAACCCCCAAAATGTGGTGCATTTTAGAGAAAAGTGGGTAAAATGGCAAAAAATGTGAGAGGTTTTTGGATGAATATCATGCATTTTTTTGGGTAATTGGGCCAAAAAAATGAGTAGTCAAATTGTGTGGTAGAAGAGAGTAGGTAAATCAGGCACATTACCTATACCAAATTTGGAGACATCCCGGTACAAAAGCGTACCTGCTTCCCCCACCTACGTTTAGCTCACCATGCCAGGAGGCCCCGAAAATGGTTGTCCATGTCAGGTGGTGTTGCCGCAGTTGGCCCGTTTTGTCTGGCTGTAGTTGCAGACCTGCCCCACCGGCCGCCGGTGTGAGGCCCATCGTGCCGGAGGCGTCCGCTAATATGATGGTGTTCTGGTCGTCTGGCCGAGGCAGGCGGCACAGGCATGTCTGTTGATATGCGGGGACGCAAGCCCCCCCCGCTGTGGTGGCCCACGGTGTGGTGGTGGCTGGCCTGATCAGGGGGACGGTGTAAACCCCGATCCCTTGGTGGATGATCTCCGTCGCCGCCGCCTTCATCTGTATGTATTCGCGGTTCCTTTCGTCTCCTTGTACGAGATAGTGTAACAAGACTCGCGCATGCGCATTCATCTGTGATTTGTAATAAATCATTTCAGTGATTATGATTACATTGTTCACGATTCCAGGTATTCAATATGATTTGAATTAATTCATGCTCTGCACTCTCGTTTCCTGGTAGCATTTGTTGGTGAGATCTGCTGCTGTGTACTCTGCTGATTGCCAAGTGTGGAGTTCATGGATTTCATGACTGGAGGAGGTGTTTTTTCCGAGTGTAATGAAGGGCTGCATTATCCGGGTCACGGTTTCCGACCTTTTGGTGCTCATCATGGTGCTCAATATGGTCACCAAGGACATCAAGGTGGTCAGAAGTGAAGACCCTGTTCTTCGCCCCAGCGATCCCGGGCTTCACCACAGCGCTCTCGGCGTTCTGCTCCTTCTTTGCAGGCTGTTGCTGTGCAGGCACGGCCCCAGGTACGTTCCATCGGGGTACAAGTGGAGCTCAAGAAGGTGGTCGTTCGGGCGATCAAATTCTGCGACTGGTTTGAGAGGTATAAGGAGCGCCGTTTTGGCGAAGGGTTCTTCACCTGGAGACTCCGAGCCCTGGCCGTCGCCGTGGAGGCTGCTGAGTTCAGCGTGCCTTCGCAGTCCTGAGCGCTGCACGAGCCCCAGTGTGTCCGACCCATTGGTGTTGGCTCTTTCCTGTCCCTCAGACGCCCTTCGTGTGCACGTGTGTGCGGTGTCCTGGACCACCTGGCTCCTGTTCACCGGTGTGCCCGCTCGGTGCGTTGCTTTGCGTGTGTGATGTCCTGGGCCACTGGGCTCGTGATAACCGGTGTGCCCGCTCGGTGTGTTGTGTTGCGTGTGCGCTGTCCTGGGCCACTTGGCTCCTGTTCACCAGTGTGCCCGCTCGCTGTGTTGCTTTGCCGGTGCGGTGTCCTGGCCCACTGGCTCCTGTTCACCGGTGTGCCCGCTCGGTGTGTTGTGCTGCGTATGCAGTGTCCTGTGCCACTTGGCTCCTGTTCACTGGTGTGCCGGCTCGGTGCGTTTCTTTGCGTGTGCGGTGTCTTCGGCCACTTGACTCCTGTTCGCCAGTGTGCTCGCTCTGTGTGTTGTGTGGCGTGTGCGCCGTCCTGGGCCACTTGGCTCCTGTTCACCGGTGTGCTTGCCTGGTGTGTTGTGTTGCTTGTGCGGTGTCCTGTGCCACTTGGCTCCTGTTCACCGGTGTGCCCGCTCGGTGCGTCTCTTTGCGTGTGCGCTGTCCTGGGCCACTTGGCTCCTGTTCGCCAGTGTGCCCGCTCGGTGTGTTGTGTTCCTGAAAGTGCTGCCCTGGGTCGTTGTGGGTGCCGGAGGGCTCGGGGCCGGCAAGACCAGTAGGGCAGGCACGCGAGGAGTCTCCCTGAACGTTGCTATTGGGGGTGGAACCGGATACTCGGACACCAACGGAGGCGAGGGCAGCAACAACTGAAGCAAGGTCCATGCTGATTGTGGTCCGGCAGAAAATCCCAGTCTATGAAGAAAATTGATGCGAATTATTCTAAATACATCTGAGTGTCCAAAACTGTCTGAAAAGATTTAAATAATCCAATTATGTAAAAATGTTTGGCCGATCTGGCCCGCGAGCGCGCGTCAGCGGCAAATGGCGATTCCAGCTAAAATAGCGGAACGCGGCGGATTTACGGGAAATGGACTGCGGAATCAAATCCGGCATATCAGAAATATATAGGAAATATCCTGAGACTGAGCTGCGAGGCGGCGATTCCGCCGAAGCAAAGAAAATGACCAAAATGTAGCCAATCTGGGCAGAATGTCTGAAAATCTGAGCAGATGGGGCTAGCCGCACTTACACTCCCCCTCCAAAAACACACTGGGGTGTGTCGCTACGTCAACGAAGAACGTAGTGCGGGTAAGTCCCAGAAAAACATAGAAATGTAGCCTCGATGGGGCGAAATCTGCTTGATCTGACCTGATTTGGGCTGAATTGGCACTGAATCAGGCTGGATGAACCTGGAATGAGACAGAATGAGAAGTGACGAACAGTCCTCCGTGCAGTAAAACATTAGGTCAAGGGCTAAAAAGCATGTAAACGTATCGAGAATCGATACCAAACCATGCATTGGTTGAGAATGAGGTAGATTATTGGTGGATTGGGTGGGGGGATCAAGAATTGGAGTGACATCTCAGCGCTCTGGCACAGTTTCGCTGTCGCGGGCACGCTACGGTGTCCTCGCCGAACTCTACATCGTGTTATTCCCGCTTTTCTCGTTCTGAAAAGTGCAGCATGTGGCTCAGAATTGGCGCATTTGGTGGATGATCACAAAATTCAGCAAAATGAGAATGAATTTGGGCAGAGATGAAGGAGATTAAACACTCACAGAGAGGGTAAACAAATACAAATGTAGTCTACAGACTCTAAGTGAACCACCGAAGGTGAGGATGCTTTTCTGTTCACTTAGATCTAAACAGATCTTCGAGGAATGATGGGAGATGACAAGGCAATCAACCTAAATTGTCCTAAAATCAGCAAATTCCCTAAGATGAAGGTGAAATGAAGCGGAATGTCTAGAACTGAAACTACTAACACTTTCGTTTAGACTAGAGTTAATATATATCGTCGTTTATTCAGCTCAATTGTGCTTTCCGGCACGTTGGTTCGCGAGCATCCAACAGATTCATTGAAAATGTGGATCATGTGATGATGCATCATGATGGGACATGATAGCCCTGGATCCTTGGCATGTAACGCGCCGAAGGTTCGTTGAAGGCGCTTTACTGACAGTATATACCTGAGAGACACCGAATTTACAGTGGCGGTGGTGTCAATCGACTTGGACAAGGCCAATCTTTCGATGGAGTCCCACAAGACACTTGGATTCACCATTCTCGACAGTTTCTGGTCGGATTGAGCTCACATTGGCGTGTGCCAAAAATACAACGAAGCTTACGGACTTCAGAGGTTGCTGTTAGAAGTCCCTAGAGCTCCTATCCGAAGGTTGTCTGAATAATTGACGTCTGGGCCTCGTACAACAGTGGCAGAATGATGGACAAACCTGAGAAATTCAAGGTAAATTTGAGGATCCTGGATCTGAATCTGGACTTTGGCGTTAGCATCACAGCAAATGAAGGTAAGATCTGTGTTCCTGGCGTCGCATCTGGTGCAGCCAGTACTACAGGGGGTGCCTGTAGGGGTGAATGTCGCTGAAAGGGGCGACTGTCGCTGGCCAGCGTTTTGATTATGTACATTTGCTTCCATCTGCACGAGTAGCCAAATTCCAAAGAAGCACGAACCAACAGAGACAAGATTACCCCGAATCTGCCTGAATTAAGCCTGAGTTTGGTTTTTTCTGAACACGGCAGCACACTCCGTCGGCGTATCTACGCCTTGTCTGCCGAACGGAGACCAAAGAAAAGTTGATTGACGTCAAATTATCAAACATTCGCAGTTCTCCACATCATGACATAAACAGAAAGAATGAACAGTGGATTGAGCAGAATGTGGTAGTATGGCTTCCTCAATTCGGCCAAGCACGAATACATGTGACCACCAACCTGTCTGGCCTGGCCCTCGTACGGCTTGGGCGCTGCAAGTCAGCGGCCGAACTCGAAGCTTGGTCCTCATTTGGCTCCTGGGCTGGCCTGACCGCAGGAGGGGGGATCGACGGATCAGCCCTGGAATGTGGCTGCTGAGGGCCGTAAAAGGCTGGATCTCGATTCACCACAGGTCGTTTTCCGTCGCTCTCCACTTGTCTGTCTGGTTTCGACAGACAGTCTGTCAGGAGTACTCCAATTTCGGGGTGCTTCTTGAGGGAGTCGATGAACCCCTTGGTGTACCCATGGACAAAAGATTGGGCTGGTTCCCAGTTGTTGTGACTGGAATCAAAGCCCCTCCACTCACACAGAAATTCCCATTCGCCCTTGGCGTCACGTCTTGCTTCAACAATCCTCTTGAGTTCGTACTTCCCCCCTTCGATGACCCGATCAGACAAGTGTTTCGCAGTCCAAAAAAGGGGTTTAACTCGATCCTTGGGGGAGGGGATCTCTCTCTTGAGGCGATCGCCCGAAACGTCAATTTCCCTGCTGACATCCACACGAATCCTCCACCTGTTCTCACCAAGACGCGCTGTAACAGCGAATGGCCCCTCCCACAAGGGAAGAAGCTTGTCATCTCCGTCCAGGGTGGTTTCGGATTTTCGAAGCCAAACTCGATCATCGACTTCAAAATTGTGGGGGTTTTTTCGGCCTTGATTCTGGACCCAAAGCCAGTCAGCTTGATGCTTCTCGATTAATTTCGACACAGATTTATCTGCTCGTTGGACTTCGTCCAAAAACAGCGAAGCATCCTTACAGGGGCGAGGATTATTCAACGGCATGTTCCACCAACACTTCTTTCGTCCAAAGACAATTTCATTAGGAGAAAGGCCATGATACAAAGGCGTGTTGTGATAACGGCGAAGCAATGCGAAGAGAACTTCCATCCAATGGAAATCCTTTTCACTCGCGAGCTCCTTACGAAGCATATTTATAATTGAGCGGCCGGCTCTTTCACCAGGCAGCGCTCGATGCGAGTGGATTTCACATCGCAGGTGGTGGATTCCAAGACGAGCACATAATTCTCTCCACCATTCGGAGGTGTACTCTTTGCCTGAATCCGTCACCACCTCGGATGGGACGTCCCAGCCTCCCATCCAGGTCTGCGCGCACCATTTGGCGGCAGCCTTGCCAGTCATCGACTCGATGTTGCAAGGCAACACCTGCATGTAGCCGGAATGACGGCACTGAATAAGGAGCACACCATTGACTTTTTTGTTAGTCCAATGGCACTCTTCGTCATCGAGTTCACCGAGATAGAAGAACTCACTGGTGACTCTGTTAAAGAGGCGCTCCGGAATAGGATGAGGCCTCAGATGGCCGTGCTTCTTCGCGCTGGGGGGCGTCGAGACAGCACATTGGGCACATCCGGCGGCTACTTTCATGCAGTGAGTATATAGCCGTGAGCCAAACAACCTATGTTTAATCATCGACCACAGTCGACGGCCATGTGCGTGGGGGGACTCCCATTTGTGCCACCAGTTTAACACTCGGGGGGCCAGGGCGTCCGGTACGCACAATTTACCCTCCATCCACAGCTTCCCCCCATCCAACGAGTACTCAGCAAAAATCCCATCCCTGTGAGCATCTTTGGATTGGAGATTTCCAAAGACCTCTTTAAACATGGGATCCTGCAGGTAATCGGACGTCCAGTCACGGATGATCAGGGAATCTTTCGGCAGGGGTGGAGTTTTGGCCGGATCTCGACGCTTAATGCCTTGGATCAACCGAAATCGACTTACAGGTCGGGTATACTCGAACCGTTTCACACTCCCTGAGGAGGGATCGGTGACTTTCTCCACGACTTTCAGCGTTTTGGTGCAGATCTCATGGGCATGCGCCGGATTTGAAATGGCCCTGATGTCGTGACACGGCAATGCGTGCTGTTTAACAGCGCACTGCATGCATGCACGTCGAATGAGTTTCTTTTCTTCCTGATCCCATTCGATGATGACATGGCGGTCCTGCTCCGTACCATGGATGTTGGTACTTTGCAGCCCCTCTGAGGCGGGGTAAGCCCATCGGCTCAGAGCATCCGCTACCGTGTTGTGTTTTCCAGGCAAGTACGACACATGGAGGTCAAACAGAGAGAGAAATTCGTGCCATCTGGCCCGTCGGCCAGCTGGGCTCGCGACAGTATCAATGTGTTCGGTGGCCCAATACTCCAGAGATCGATGATCCGTCAGGACCTCGACTCGATTGGTGCCAACCCACGATTGGTACTTTTTTAAAGCACAGATGATGGCATATGTTTCTTGCTCACGCGGCGACCATTGCATTTGGCGTGGGGCTAGCTTCCGAGACCAAAATGCAAGAGGGTAATGATCGCCGGTGGCCTCATCAACCTGTTCAAGAACAGCTCCGATCGCGTACCTAGAAGCGTCGGTTCTAATGTAGAAGGGTCGGTCAAATTGGGGCACATGCAACGTGGCGACTTCGCAGAGGGCCGCCTTCCAGTGATGGAAGGCCTCCTCACACTCGTCAGTCCACTTTACACGAACCTTTGAACCTGCCTTGCCCGCATCTCTCCCTACCTTCAATAATTCAGTGAGGGGGGCAGCAAATTTGGCATAATTCGGCACAAAAGTGTGGTAAAAATTGCAACAACCCAGGAATCCTCTCAACTCTGTGATCGTCTCAGGGCGCTTCCAACCCTGAATAGCGACGAGCTTCCCTGGACTGGGTCGTCGGGTGCCATTCTCTAGGAGAGAACCACAAAATTCGACTGATTTTAAAAATAATTTTCCCTTCTTTGGCCCACAAATCAGCTGATTGGCGTCAAGTATGTCCAAAACTTGGTTCAGCTGCTTCTCATGTAGGGCCACCAGTTCGGCTTCGGTCAGTCCCTCCCCTTCCGTCGCGATGATTATGTCATCTATGTACACGCTCACGAAGGCACGAAGCTCAGGATGGGTTGTGAACAGCACATCATCCATCATTCTTTGAAAAAATGAAGGGGCGTTCTTCAGATCCATGGGCATGACCGTCCATTGGACTGGGCCACATGGCGTGCACATACAGGTGAGAGGTCGGCTGTCCTTCCTCAACGGCATTTGATGAAAGCCGTGACGGAGATCCAGCACAGAAAACAAACGACCTCTTGCCCTCTTGGCGACTTCCTCCTCAATGAGGGGCAGGGGGTGTGAATCCGCCTTGGTTTCGGCGTTGGGATTGCGAAAATCAACAACCATTCGCCAACCATCAATGGTGTTCTGGTCTGCAGGCGGTGGCTTCGGGACTGTGAAAGGTGCACAGCACCATTCGCTGGTCATACAACCCTCAAGCCAACCAAATTCCCTGAGATTTCTCTCGATGATTTTTCTGAGGATCTCATGTTTATGTCCATGGTTCTCATAAGGGCGCTGTTTTTTTGCCTTGTACCCTTCACGAAGCTCGATGAAGGCTTCCCCGAACTGCCCACGGACAGGGGGATCTTTGATCAACTTCCCAGAAAGGGTTGTGTCCTTCCGTTCCTCAAAAATCTTTTCTCTTGACTTGGAACACAATTCAGTGTCCACCTGATCGCCAGGAATTACTGTCGAAAAAACTTTGGCGACTTCTTCGGCTTTGGCAGGAAGAATCTTCTTACGGATGTCCCTAAACAGGTCCATATCAACTGCCTCTTGAAGATAGGTGGGTCGTGTGTCGAAATCCCAGAGATTCTCTTCGTGATCCAGCTCCTCGAAAGGATCCATGAAAGCTTCCACAGGGGGTTTTTCATAAAAAACTCTGAATTTGCGGCGCGATTTGGGATTTTTCTTCGCCCGTGCACTGAAGATTCTTTTCGATGTCGATCGTATTGGGGAAGAGGGAGACGAGGCGGATCCATTGGACGTTGAATCACCTTGGGTATCTGACGGACAAAAATCAGAAAAAATAGATTCATCATCAGTACCACGCTCAACCTCAGATTCTGACCCAACACAAGAATCAGTACCAGAATCAGCAGAATTAGAGTCAGAAAGCTTTCCATCCACCAGGAATGCAAGCGAACTCCAGGACCGCTGTGGCAGGGGACCTGTGTCGTCCCTGGCATACAGCTTAATCTTCCTGGGAAGTTCGATGTAATCTACACAAATGTCTTGTAATTCCTGAAACCAAGGCTTGTCGTCCCACAAGGGCACAACTAAAATTGCCTGGGTTTTATCTTGCTTGATTTTGTGGATGACCTGCTGGATTAAGTGAAACGGAGGATTAATCCACAACTTCTTGTCCCATTTGTGGGTCCAAGTGTCGCTAAAGTGCTTGTCAAAGCGCTTGTTCATACGGTTAGCAAAGGCATCATACTGTGGCCAAAAAGAATGATGATCATGAAAGTATTCACAAATTGCATCGCGCCATTTGTCGACAACTCTGTAGGATGAAGAGTGCCAGCGCGAAGGGCGTCGTGGCTGGGAGTCCCTACCAAGACATTCTAACTCTTGGGAGTAATCGGCACTCCCATTCACCTCTGCAATGGTGACATCTTCACCAAATTTTGGTGTCACCTTTTGCTTCAAAAATTCTTCTGCACTTTTAAACCCTGCGTGCAAAAAACGAAATTCAGGACGCTCCAAGGGACCTGACTCCAGCAAAAAACAACGACGATGACCTACGGGCGCTACCCTGTTCTTGCGAAGCAAAAGATGGCCCAAATAAAGGTCATACTTTATGTCGGCACGATAGAAGTAGTCATCCTTAAGGACAACTTCTTCCACATTTTGCTCTTCCCAAAGGTCTTGAGCGACCAAATGAGTTGATATATAACAACCGCGTTGCCCACCTGCGAGAGAATGTCCAGAAACTCCCTCGAGGGTAACAGGATGAGGCGATTCAAACACGCAGTCGTCGGGTAAGAAAGAATTGGATTGGAGATTTAGCTCCGATCCATTGTCACACAAACAAGTGGCGAGGTGGAAATTTCCCTTGCAATCAGAGACCCACAGCTTTGTGACAAACTGACGGGCCCTGTGCTTGGACTGTACACCAACCTCGTCCACTACAACAGAAGGATCCACTGCCGGATCCAGGGGAGAGGAGACAAGCGACCCTACATCAAGTAATGGTCGATCAGGAATTTGGGGATCATGCCTGAAATCGCCTGGGGAGGGGCGATTTTCGTGGCTCCCCTAGGCGTTCTGACCCCCAGCGGCTGCGTTAACATTGTGAACACAGCCTGATTCGTCGATCCACTCATCTTGGAACGGATCATCCGCTGGATTCAGGGCATTTTCGACATAATCTCGATCCGCATCGGACACCTGATCTGCACCTGAGACCTGATCCACACGATGGTTGCCCTTTCCGCGTCCGCGGCCACGGCCGCCGGATGATGGACCACCACCGTCGCCACGCCCTCTGCCCTTACCAGAGAAGGGGGTTCCTGAAGGATTTCCCTTACCCTTACCCTGTGATCCTGGAGCATTTCCTTTGTTTGTACCGGATTGAGGGGTTTGGCCTGGATTTCGATTTCCGCCTCCGGCGTTGCCATTGGGGCTTGTCTGGCCGTTCGGCTGCCCACCGGAGCCGGATGGAGTCCGATTTCCCTTGCCTTGGGACCCGCCAGGGCCTCCGGTATTTTTGTTTCCACCGGAGGGGGTCGAATTACCCTTTCCCCCCTTTGCACCATGCACCTGTCTGTCATTCCTGTCTGAATTCTGCGAATTACTGACATTTTCACCAATCACCTTGTGATCGTAAGCAGACCATCGGTGATTACCAGTAGAATGCGTCTTAGCTCGGTTCGTAGAACCTAAAAGAAGACAGATGCTACAATGATCCTGAACATTCCGGGTGTCATTCACCTTTTTGTTGCCCTTTTGGGCCCCATTTTGGGTGTTTTGCTGGGTATTCTTGTTTCCCCCAAGACCCTCATGGAAATTTTGATTGGCGGCGTCAGCGAGCCGCTCAACCTCTTCCCACAGTTCCTGCGGGGTGAACGAAAACACCCAGTTCCTGGCCTTCAGGCGATGGCCGTGGAAACTTACTCCCCTATTGAGGACTTGGACAAACAAGTCCCGATCCTCGTGTTCATTAAACTTGATTTTCCACGTGTTTTCAGTGAATTTCACCTTGGTAAACGACGTGGGGGAGCACTTTTGAAGTGCCTCCCTGACCGTAAACCTGTTGGCCGAGGCGTCGAAGCCATCGACTTCCGCCGACCAGGTCTTGACCTTTTCTTCGGACTGTTTATTCCGAAGGGTGGCGGCGGTTTCTGAGGGGATCTTGTCAAAAATCAGATTTTTCAGCTCGGCACTAGAAAATTTTTCGCCTGAATGTTCAGATTCTTCTACGAGATTCCAGAAGCGCTGTCTCTTGTCCTGCACTTCGTGCAAGATTAATCGAGAGAATGAAGGAAAATTCTTCAACATCTGGTGGTAATGGTCCTCAGGCAGCCGGGATCCACGTACCTCCAACTGTTCCCACACCTCATCAAAGGTAAGGGGGGAACTTGAATCTTCACGATCACTCCAGGTCCTGAGCCAAGTGTTGGCCGGCGCTCCTTCAAGGCAGTCCAAGAGCGCCATCAGGAACTGATCATCCTGGAGTTTTTGAGTCTTAACCCACAGTTTAAATTCCCGTTGGAACTGAGGCCAACGTCTGGGGTTCCCATTATACTTTGGTTGCTTGGCAACCGGACGAAGTCGCAATGAAGTAGGATTTAGAAGTGAATCCAGCCCAACACCGGCCGTAATGGCAGACACCTTGGCGGCATCATTAGCCACACCAGCTCCGGCGAGGGTCTGGGCGAGCAACATCTGGGCTATTGCATTGGAATCAACAGCAGGAAGGGCAGTACGGGAGGCAGTTCGCTTGGCATTCTGAACCTCAGTCCTAGCCTTCGCCGACCTACTCTGAGATCGAGAGATTGTAACTCTTTCCTTTAGCTTAGTCCTGCTGATCCTTGCATCGGTGGTCTTAGAGTCCACCGAAGGAGCAATCGAAAAAATTTCTGTCGCCTCCTCCGACGGTTCTGTTGTTTGTTCCACCGATGATGCGCCCTCAGATCGCATGTGGGTCTTGAAAAGATCTTTAATTCCCAGCGTCTGAATGATGAGTTGCATTTGATCTTTGAGCAATTGGAGCTCAGTATCTCGCTGTAATCTGCAAGAGCAGTCGGCAGGACAGTACATACCGTGCCCTGAAGGGCCTGAGCAGGCTGTCGGACCGCTAATCTCAGTGGTTCGCAGCCAGGAGTCCACTTGGGGAGCTTCTTCAGTCCTAATTTCCAGGCTTGCCTGCCTGGCTGCCTCTAAAATTCCTTCCTCAACCGCGGCGGCTAGATCGTCGCGGATGGAAACAGAGGGATGGGGGGCGGAGGGCCCGGCAACAGGTGCCTTGGTCTTCTCCTTCGGGAAGGGACTTGCCTCCCAGATCTGCAAAAAAATGGCAAAAGATTCATCTTCTTGAGAACACCACCACATCCTGGCATCAATTTCTTCTTGAAGAAGGAAAAAATATTCAAATAAAAAATCAGAGGCGATTCTTTCTTGACCTATCAGCTTAGACCTGGCTAATAGACACAGGGCCTCAAGCGCCTCAAGGTTACGGGTCACTTCTGAAGACAAATGGTTGTCCAATTGTGCCCATGAGGCTGGTCGATTGTAGTTAGGTACCTCACCTGGACCACCCATCTCAATGTCGTCAATGTCGGCTTCGATGGTCTCGAATGAAGGACATTGGTAAGGGATGTGGGTACCTGCCAGCTCCGTAAGGTCCACCGGAGCGTTGCCATCAGCGTAGGCTGGGAGATTCCAGCTGCTTGATGGCCAATTTCGACTGGGATCTTGATGGTAATCTGGACCTCCACAGCTGCTGATTTGTGCCCTTCTTGGGCAATTTGGGCTTGCGCAAGGCATTCCTCTCAAGGCCTCGTTCGCACAGCACCACGGCAGCGTAATCGTTACGTCTCCGGAGGTGGCGGAGTCTACGGGGCCGTACTGGGGAGCTAACTGTGGTTGGGACACCAAAGGAACAACATTCAGGTAGCCTCTGCTACCATGAAAGTGCTGCCCTGGGTCGTTGTGGGTGCCGGAGGGCTCGGGGCCGGCAAGACCAGTAGGGCAGGCACGCGAGGAGTCTCCCTGAACGTTGCTATTGGGGGTGGAACCGGATACTCGGACACCAACGGAGGCGAGGGCAGCAACAACTGAAGCAAGGTCCATGCTGATTGTGGTCCGGCAGAAAATCCCAGTCTATGAAGAAAATTGATGCGAATTATTCTAAATACATCTGAGTGTCCAAAACTGTCTGAAAAGATTTAAATAATCCAATTATGTAAAAATGTTTGGCCGATCTGGCCCGCGAGCGCGCGTCAGCGGCAAATGGCGATTCCAGCTGAAATAGCGGAACGCGGCGGATTTACGGGAAATGGACCGCGGAATCAAATCCGGCATATCAGAAATATATAGGAAATATCCTGAGACTGAGCTGCGAGGCGGCGATTCCGCCGAAGCAAAGGAAATGACCAAAATGTAGCCAATCTGGGCAGAATGTCTGAAAATCTGAGCAGATGGGGCTAGCCGCACTTACAGTTCCGTGTGCGGTGTCCTGGGCCACTTGGCCCCTGTTCACCGCTGTGCCTCCTTGGTGTGTTGTGTGGTGTGTGCGGCGTCCTGAGCCACTTGGCTCCTGTTCAACGGTGTTTCTGCTCAGTGCGTTGCTTTGCATGTGCGGTGTCCTGGGCCACTTGGCTCCTGTTCACCGGTGTGCTGGCTCCATCCTTTGGTTTGTTTGTGCGGTGTTCTGGGCCACGTGGCTCCTCTTCACTGGTGTGCCGGCTCGGTGTGTCCCGTGGCGTGTGCGGTGTCCTGGGTCACTTTACTCTTGTTTACCGTTGTGCGCGCTTGGTGCTTTGCTTTGTGTGTGCTCTGTCCTGGGCCACTTGGATCCAGTTCACCGGTGTGTTGTGCTGTGGGTTGTGTGTGCGGTGTTGCGTGTGCAGTGCGTCGCTGCGGGGCGCACACTCAGTCCATCCGGACGGCGGCTGGTCGTAGCCGGCAGGGGCTGGGTACCCTCCGGGCGGGCACTCGTCAATCCGGACGGGGGCCATTTCGTAGTCGGCAGGAGCTGGGTATGCTGCCGGGCGCGCAGTCCTCCGTCTGGACGGCGGCGTTTCGTAGCCGGCAGGGGATGCGTACCCTCTGGGCGCGCACTCTTCCATCGGGATGGCGGCTGGTGTCCCTTGGCACCTGTCCTCGTGCCCTGGTTCGTTGCGTGTTGTGCGCGTTCTCCGAGTTTGCGGCACCAGGCGGATGTCGTTCCCTGGCACCTGTCCTTGTGCCTTGGTTGTGGCCGGTGGCGTGCCACTCTGGCGTGCCGCGTGGCCCCGCGTGGTGCGCCGCGCCTCGTCCGGTCCGGTGCTCTGGTCGGCTTTCCTGACGCCGTGGTGCCTTTGGCTTTGGTGGGTGGCGGCGCGGGGCACTAGGAGTCCGGCCGAGAACCGAGCTGATTGTGCCCGCCCCTGCCCCCCGCTGAGGCGGGGGCATGGGCTTGCTCCGCGTTGTACCTGTTCGGGGCCCCGCGATGTTCCTGGCGGGTCCCTCCGGCGTCGGTCTTGGGCTGCGTGCGCTGCGGTGGTTGCCGTCTGCAGACCCGGTCACTGACGCGACCGGTTTCCCGTTCCGTCCGTCGTTCGTGCTTGAAGAAAGACCTGCATCAATACCGAGCATCAGAGCGCCCTTTGACTAAATGCGAGATCCACTACCAATTCACGGTTGGAAAACGCTGCTGCTGAGTACGCATCAGGTATCCTCGTACAAGGGCCTGGTTGAGGTGTTGAACTACATTGTATCCCTGTCAAACCACACGCACTCCATTCTGCCCATTCTCGTTGATGAGAACATACACAAAAGATGCCTGAAGTTGCTCTACTCCGACAGAACGCAGCGGTGGAACCCGCACGAAAAACTGAAGCGGACTCCTGTCTTGTACGGCTGCTGGCATCCCTATAAATACCTTTTGACCAACCTGTGGCGCCGCTTTCATTCGCTGTTTGTGTACTTCTTCTTTGGCCGCTTAGGAGTGGGAAAAACAGTAAGGTCGTACCCGAAGCTCAGAGTCATTGCCTCGCATTCCGAGAGCCTCACGTGTCGACGCACAGAATGTATTGATACTCTGCATTATGTTTTTGCTTGTTTCTCAATGCTCTGAAACTGTGTGTAGTTGCAATGAATTGTTTCATGTATCGTATTGCCAGGCCTCGCAATAGGAATAGGAAAATGGTACCATTTTACAACATTTTATCGAATTCACCGGCGTAAAAAGTGCATTTTTAAGGTAGGAGAAAAGAAGCATGGAGAGGAGAACAACAAAAAGAAAGATTTTCCAGTTCAAGAACCCCCAAAATGTGGTGCATTTTAGAGAAAAGTGGGTAAAATGGCAAAAATTGTGAGAGGTTTTTGGATGACAATCATGCATTTCTTTGGGTAATTGGGCCAAAAAAATGAGTAGCCAAATTGTGTGGTAGAAGAAAGTAGGTAAATCAGGCACATTACCTATACCAAGTTTGGAGACACCCCGGTACAAAAGCGTACCTGCTTCCCCCGCCTAATTTTGGCTCACCATGCCAGGAGGCCCCGAAAATGGTTGTCCGCGTCAGGTGGTGTTGCCGCAGCTGGCCCGTACTGTCCGGCCGTAGTTGCAGAGCTGCCCCACCAGCCTCCGGTGTGAGGCCCATCGTGCCGGAGGCATCCGCAAATATGATGGTGTTCTGGTCGTCTGGCCGAGGCAGGCGGCACGGGGATGTCCGTTGATATGCGGGGACGCGCGCTCCCCCCGCCGTGGTGGCCCAGGGTGTGGTGGTGGCTGGCCTGATCCGGGGGACGGCGTAAATCCCGATCCCTTGGTGGATGATCTCTGTCGCCGCCGCCTTCATCTGTATGTATTCGCGGTTCCTTTCGTCTCCTTGTACGAGGTAGTGTAACAAGACTGGCGCATGCGCATTCATCTGTGATTTGTAATAAACAATTTGAGTGATTATGATTACATTATTCACGATTTCAGGTATTCAATATGACTTGATTTAATTCATGCTCTGCACTCTGGTTTCTTGGTACGATTCGTTGGTGAGATCTGCTGCTGTGTACTCTGCTGATTGCCAAGTGTGGAGTTCATTGATTTCATGACTGGAGGAGGTGTTTTTTCCGAGTGTAATGAAGGGGTGCATTATCCGGGTCACGGTTTCTGACCTTTTGGTGCTCATCATGGTGCTCAATATGGTCATCAAGGACATCAAGGTGGTCAGAAGTGAAGACCCTGTTCTTCGCCCCAGCGCTCCTGGGCTTCACCACAGCGCTTTCGGCGTTCTGCTCCTTCTTCACAGGCTGTTGCTGTGCAGGCACGGCCCCAGGTACGTTCCATTGGGGTACAAGTGGAGCTCAAGAAGGTGGTCGTTTGGGTGATCAAATTCTGCGACTGGTTTGAGAGGTATAATGAGCGCCGTTTTGGCGAAGGGTTCTTCACCTGGAGACTCCGGGCCCTGGCCGTCGCCGTGGAGGCTGCTGAGTTCAGCGTGCCTTTGCAGTCCTGAGCGCTGCACGAGCCCCAGTGTGTCCGACCCATGGGGTGTTGGCTCTTTCCTGTCCCTCAGCCGCCCTTCGTGTGCACGTGTGTGCGGTGTCCTGGACCGCCTGCCTCCTGCCAGTGTGCCCGCTCAGTGCGTTGCTTTGCGTTTGCGTTGTCCTGGGCCACTTGGCTCGTGATAACCGGTGTGCCCACTCGTTGTGTTGTGCTGCGTGTGCGGTGTCCTGTGCCACTTGGCTCCTGTTCACCGGTGTGCCCGCTCGGTGTGTTTTGTGTTGTGTGCGGTGTCCTGGGCCACTTGGCTCCTGTTCACCGGTGTGCCCGCTCGGTTTGTTGTGTGCTGTGTGTGCGCTGTCCTGAGCCACTTGGCTCCTGTTCACCGGTGTGCCCGCTCGGTGTGTTGCTTTGCTGGTGCGGTGTCCTGGGCCACTTGTCTCTTGTTCGCCAGTGTGCCCGCTCGGTGTGTTGTGTGGTGTGTGCGGTGTCCTGGGCCACTTGACTCCTGTTCACCGGTGTGCCTGCTCAGTGTGTTGTGTTGCGTGTGCGGTGTCCTGTGCCACTTGGCTCCTGTTCAGGGGTGTGCCCGCTCAGTGTGTTTCTTTGCGTGTGCGGTGTCCTGCGCCACTTGTCTCCTGATCGCCAGTGTGCCCGCTCTGTGTGTTGTGTGGCGTGTGCGGTGTCCTGGGCCACTTGGCTCCTGTTCACCGGTGTGCCCGCTCGATGTGTTGTGTTGCGTGTGCGGTGTCCTGGGCTACTTGGCTCCTGTTCACCGATGTGCCTGCTCGGTGTGTTGTGTCGCGTGTGCGGTGTTCTCGGCCACTTGGCTGCTGTTCACCAGTGTGCCCGCTCGGTGCGTTGCTTTGGGTGTGCGGTTTCGGGGGCCGATTGGCTCCTGTTCACCAGTGTGCCCGATCGGTGCGTTGCTTTGCGTCTGCGGTGTTCTGGGCCACTTGGCTCCTGTTCACCGGTGCGCCCCCGTGGTTTGTTGTGTTGTGTGTGCGGTGTCCTGGGCCAGTTGGCTTCTGTTCACCGGTGTGCCCGCTCTGTGTGTTGTGTTGCGTGTCCGGTGTCCTGGGCCACTTGGCTCCTGTTCACCGGTGTGCGCGCCCTGTCCTTTGCTTTGCTTGTGCGGTGTCCTGGGCCAAGGGGCTCCTCTTCACCGGTGTGCCAGCTTGGTGTGTCGTGTTGCCTGTGCGGTGTCCTGGGCCACTTTACCGGTGAGTTGCTGTGTGTGTGCTGTGTCCTGGGCCACTTGGTTCCTGTTCACCGGTGTGCCCGCTCGGTGTGTTGTGCTGTGGGTTGTGTGTGCGGTGTTGCGTATGCGGGGCGTCGCTGCAGGGCGCACACTCAGTCCATCCGGACAGCGCCTGTTCGTAGCCGGCAGGGGCTGGGTACCCTCCGGGCGCGCACTCGTCAATCCGGACGGCGATCGTTCGTAGCCGGCAGGGGCAGGGTACCCTCCGGGCGCGCACTCGTCCATCCGGACGGCGGCTGTTTTGTAGCCGGCAGGAGCTGGGTATACTGCCGGGCGCGCACTATTCAATCGGGATGGCGGCTCGTGTCGCTTGGCACCTGTCCTCGTGCCGTGGTTCGTTGCGTGTTGTGCGTGCTCTCCGGGTTTGCGGCACCAGGCGGATGTCGTTGCTTGGCACCTGTCCTTGTGCCTTGGTTGTGGCTGGCGGCGTGCCTCTCTGGCGTGCCTCGTGGCCCCACATGGTGCGCCGCGCCTCGTCTGGTCCGGTCGCCCTCGGTGCTCCGGTCGGCCTTCCCGACGCCGTGGTGCTATTGGCTTTGGTGGGTGGCTGCGCGGGGCACAAGGAGGCCTCCCGAGAACCGGGCTCATTGTGCTTGCCGCTGGCCCCCGCCGAGGCGGGGGCACTCGGCTCGCTCCACGTTGTACCCGCTCGGGGCACCGCGATGTGGTTGTCCCTGGCAGGTCCCTCTGGCGTCGGTCTTGGGCTGCGTGCGCTGTCGTGGCTGGCGTCTGCGGACCCGGTCGCTGACGCGACCGGTTTCCGGTTCCGTCCGTCGTTTGACGGGGGACTCGACTGGTGCACCGGAGCTCTTTTGTGTGGACGCGGACACCTCCCCTTGCGGGTCGGAGGACGCCACGCCCGGGTCACGTGCGTGTGTGCGTGTGCTCTCACTTCGTGGCCGGGTCTGGCGGGCGGGCCTCCGAGGCGCGTTCACGTGCGCCTCACCTTTTCTTTTGGCCTCTTTGGCTTTCTGCTTTGCTCGGCCCTCCCCGGGCTCGGGTTGTCCCTTTCCTGTCCTTCTGTTTGCCTCTCTTTTATTTGTTGTGCTGTTCCCTTTGTGCGCCTCCGTTGTCTCTTGCTTTCTCCGGTTTCCGGCCCCGGATGCCTTGGGCCTTGGCGCTTTGTTTTTCTTCCCGCCCCCCCCCCGTCTTGTGTTTTTTTGTTTTTTTTCTCTTCTCGTCCGTTGTGCGCCCCCGTAGTCTCTGGCTTTCTCTTGTTTCCGGCCCCGGGTGCCCTGGGCCTTGGCGCTGTGTGTTGTTTGTTTTGTTGGTCCACCGCTTGTTGGCTCCACGTGCGCTCTCGCTGCTTTTATGTTTCCTGCCTGGCCGTTTGCTGCTCCCTGGTCCCCCCGCCCCCCCCCCCCCTCCCCTTTTGTGTCTCGCGGTTTTCGTCGCTGCCGCTCGGTGCCCTTCTTTTTTCTCGTTTTTTTTGCCTGCTCTGCTCCTGCCTGCTGGCTCGGCGCTCGTCAGCGGTTCTCGCCGTCCGACCCCCCCCCTCCCCTTCTCTTGTTTGTTTTGCTGGTCTCCCGCTGCTCGGCTCTCTGTGTGCTCTTGCTGCTTTTGTGCTTCCTGCCCGGCCGTTGGCTGCTCCCTGGTGGTTGCTGCCCCCCCCCCCCTTCTGTGTCTCGTGGTTTTCGTCGCTGCCGCGCAGTGCTCCGTTTTTTTCTCTTTTTTTTTCCTTTGCTGCTTTGCTCTTGCCTGCTTGCTTGGCGCTCGTCGGCGGTTCTCGCGGTCTGCTGCCCCCCCACCCCCCCTCTCCTGCTGTTTGTCTTGTTGGTCTCCCGCTGCTCGGCTCCCTGTGTGCTCCTGCTGCTTTTGTGTTTCCCGCCTGGCCGTTGGCTGCCCCCTGGTGGTTGCTGCCCCCCCCTTGTGTGTCTCGCGGTTTTCGTCGCAACCGCTCGGTGCTCCGTTTTTTTTTCTTTCTCTGCTGCGTTGCTCCCGCCTGCTTGCTTGGCGCTCGTCGGCGGTTCTCGCCGTCTGCTGCCTTGCCTCCCCCCTACTGCTCTGCGTGCGTGGTGCCTTGTGCTGTCTGGTGTTGCCGCGCTGCGCCGCCCTTCCATCGCGTGTTTTGCAGTGCCGTGTTGCCGTGTTCCGCTTGTACGCGGTGTGGTTTGCTGTCTGGTTTTGGTCCGTGTTGCCGTGTGCTGGGCTGTGCTGTGTGTCCTTGGGTGCGGTGCTGCGCCGCGCTGCTGCGCGTTCTGGTGTTGTGCTGTTGCGTGCTGTGTTTTTTCGCTGCGCTCGTTGGGTGCTGTTGCTTGTTGTGCCGTGCCCTCTGGCGCTGCCTGCCGCCCTGGCGCCCTCTGCTTTGCGGCGCTGTGTTTTGCGGTGTTCCTCCGCGCTGTATGCTTTGTGCTGTGTGTGTTTTGTCGTGGCGTGCTGGTGCGCGGTTATGTTCGCCGCTGTGCCTTGTGCTGTCTGTGT
Source organism: Eutreptiella sp. 'Long Island Sound 2002' (assembly GCA_964036045.1). Taxonomy (NCBI): domain Eukaryota; phylum Euglenozoa; class Euglenophyceae; order Eutreptiales; family Eutreptiaceae; genus Eutreptiella; species Eutreptiella sp. 'Long Island Sound 2002'. The sequence continues at coordinate 149,065,806 of OZ038381.1, read as the reverse complement.
CCTGGGGTGTCGTGATGTGCGTTCCCTGTCCTCTCCGCTCTGTGCGGTGCTGTGTATGGCTGTGCTGGTGCGCTTGCGTGGTGCTGTTCGTGTGGTGCCTGCTGTTGCTAGCGCCTGGTGCTGTGGTGCGCTGCTACGTGTTCTTCTGTTTCCTTTGGTGTTCTGTGGTGCGGTGGTGGTGCGTGGTTGTCTGCTGGTGGCCTGTCTGTTGGGGTGCTGTTTGTGTTTGCTTTGCCCTCCTGTGGCCTGTCGTGCTGTGTTGTGTTGTGCTGTTGGTTGGTACTGCTGTCCTTAGCCAGGTGGTGGTATCTGCGTGCTGTGGTGCTCTTTCCCTCGTGCTGTGCGCTCCCTATCTTGTCCGTTCTGTTTGTTGCTGTGCCTTGCTGTGCTGGCTGCTCTGCCCTCCTTCCCTGTGTCGTGTGTTGTGGCGCTGTGCGGTCGCGTGGTGCTGTGCTGTCGTGCTCCGCTGTCGTTTTGCGGTGCTGTTTGTGCTTGCTTTGCCCTCCTGTGCCCTGTCGTTCGGCGCCGTGCTGTACTTTGTTTTGCGGTTGGTTGTCTGTGCTGTTTTTGGCCCGCTGGTGGCTTTTGTGTGCTGTGGTGCCCTTTCCCTCCCTCCCGGCATGCACAAAAAACATCAATTATCACCCTGTGTTACCCCCCCTCCGTCTCTGTGTCGTTTCTTCACGTCGTTGAAGAATCTTGTCTCTTCGTTCATCGGTGTCGTCTTGTTTGTCGTCGCTTGAGTTTATGGCGTCGTCCTTGCTTGAGTTCGTCTTGACTTGGTTCGCCTGCAGCGAGACAGAAGGCAACAACGGCGAGGGTGGGGTGGAGAAGGGAAGGAGAGGTACATGGAGTAGAAAGCAAAGCGAAAGGGCGCGACTTCAGGGGCGTAGCGTCTTAGAAAAATATTTTTCGGTTTTTACACGTTGCTCGCGGAGCGTTTTTCTTTACGTATACGGCCTGTTAGCAGGAATGGGGCATGGCGTTCTACTCGTACGTTAGTTACGGTGCTTACAGCGTCAACTATTCAAGTTTTCTGAGGCCGAAAGATTTCTCGTCGCGTTTTGACGCGTTTTGCAGCTCGCTTTTTCGCCTAGCCGTTTTTTATGCTAATTAGCCTTATTTTCAGCTATGTAGAAAATTTTCTCGTCGTGTTTTACTTATCTTTTTATTTCGTTCTGGCACAGGATGGCAGCGCACTCGAAACACGAACCAAATACCGCAACCAACACCAATCAAAAAGACGCGCAACCACCCATCGTTCCCCCAGAGGAACACAACACACCCAAGTGGATGGCATACTACCGCACAGTGGACCGCATCCTCGGCCAGCAGAGGGACCCGGAACTGAACCTCGCCATGAGACAAGCAGCAGCGGCGTGTGGCCTCCACGCGGGGGTCCCCCAAGAACAGGAGGCTACAACGCAACGACGGGGCCTACACTCCATGGTCAATGCCATATGGTGTGATAAGCAAGACCTACATTTGGCAATCCACTCCCACAACACACACACCCATTGATACACCCGTCGCATTGCGGCGCGGCTAGAAACCACACAACGGCACCTCAGGGAGTGGCACGAACGTCAAGCAGAAGACCTGGCAGAGGAACAACAAAGGTACTTCCTTAACTCAAAGCCACCCAGAGCCATACAAATCACTGAAGCACGTGGACAAGATCTTGGGAGAGACGGGCTACCGAGGTGTCAGAGCGGTACGCCTTCAGGACGGCACAGTGACCAACGACCCCAAGGTGGTCATCGAGGAGGTGGTAAGCAGCTTAAAACGCCGGCACAATGCAGAGGACAGAGAGTTATCGGACTATACCAAACACCTGATTTCACAGCTGTCAAAACCATACAATCGGACACAACGAGGCGACATACACAGCACCCCACTCACCATACGGGAACTGGATGAGGTGTTGCACAAACTGAAACGGGGGAAAACCCGAGGAGAGGATGGCCTACCTGCTGAGCTCTACCGTAGACTCCCACTCTACCTCAAGAGGCCCCTTGGGGCGCGCCTCTGGAACGTAGCCATAAGGAGGGCGGACACACAGCACTGCGCACCAGGAAACCTTACCGATGCATTGAGTCTTTTTGGTTTGAGCCATCAATTGGACCTTTTCGTTTCTATTTTTTTCAGGACCATTAAGGCAAGAGCGCAAGACTTGAGCAGAATGAAGGGGCTTTGTACTTTAGTAATTCTCAGATCAGCTACAGGGCTCCAGACTGACTTCAGGCAAGCCAGATTGTTCCAGTCTCTTTTTCTTTATGCCCCTGCACTTGCTCACCTCTCTTTGCTCAATCCACTGGTTCTTTTTGTCAATGTATCATTTTTTGTTATTCTTCCCTTTGCTTTGGTATAGGCTATATATCCCTTTGCATCGTTCACAGAAATGGCCTCCACTAGTATTTTAATCTTTTCAGGCCCATGGTGAAACTCATGCAGTGTTTCCACCCTGACTTGGTTTGTAAAAACCCGTGGCTGTCCTTCAGAGAACTTCGGCTCACCATGAACGCTCAATTTGCCCATGGTTAGGCCGCTTTGATGCAATGCTTTGGGCGGGGGACCGCCATGCCTCAAAAGAAATAAGGAGGGCGGACATACCACCGGACTGGGCAAACCTAGTACAACCATTGTACAAGAAAGGCGACTGGGCGACCCCGGACGATTGCAGACCAATCCTGTGCGCCACCATCGAGGCGAGGCTCATCTGGATGCTCATCCAGAAATAGGTAGCCCCGGTGGTATACCGGGCCATCCCACCGACGATGTGGGAAGCAATACCAGGACAATCACCACTGGAAGCCATGTTTATGCAGGACGTGGTGGTGGATATGGACCCCATCAGCCTCATCATCACATCCCTGGACGTCAAGGGGGCATTTCCCGACACCCCACATCACCTTCTGCAGGCCATCCGGGAGCACAAAGGAATGTATCTGTGTTTTTGCTCAGGAAATAAAACAGACGAACAATACACAGACATCCTACAAATTAGGAATTCCCCTTGCGCTCAGTCCCGTCTCTTGTTCTCACCCATGCAGCTGCAGCTATCACTTAGTGAAGGCTTTAATCTACCACTGCAGTACTCCAAATAAGCTGCTCTCTGTGACATCCCACCCTCAATCCCTGTCTTTGCATACAGTGGTGCAGCTGGTGTGCCGGTCGCACTGTTTCATCTCTTCTCATGATATCCTGTGCTATGCCAATCGTGAGTGGACGGCCGTGCCCTCGCCAGTAGTTTACAAACCTCTGTAACCATCTGATTCCTGTATACCCCTTCATGCCAAACTCTGACAACACAGGAAGAATGATACTGAGTTTGCCGTACCTGTTCGTGGCCCAATATTTTGATTTCCAGGCTGCCACCATGCTCAGTGAAGGCAGTACATCCTGTACATTGCTAGAGATGGTGTCAGGCCACCTCGTGATAGCTGTCATCCTTCCTGCCTGCCAGTCAAGGACCTTCGGTCTCAGTCTGATTCCTGCCTCTGTTTTTGGTCGGAGTGTAACTATGATTTCCAAGACGTCCACTGCGTGCCCTGATTTCTTTCCTGTAGCTTCATTCCATAAGCTGCCTCCAGCGTTTGCATGCGGTGTGCCTTCTGCTCCTGCAGTTCCGCCAGTTTGCCAAAAAAAATATACATTGTCCCTGTACCTGCCCTGCAGGAAGCTTCATTGGAACAAAACCGTACACGGTGCTATACGTTCCTTCATGATCATGTACAACACCGCACACTGGGCTGAAATTGGCCTGCCGCTCAGTATCTAACTGCCAACCAAGACGTATGCATTCCCAAACAGCTCATACTGTACATACTGTTCCACAGCCTCCAGTGGCACTGGAGCAAAATCATGGGACGCCTCTGTGCCCGATCTGTCCTGTTTCCTGTCCAGCCGGGACACAGCACAATATATTACAGGCCTCCTGTTCTGTCTGAATTTCTGTATGGCCGTCGGGGCCTCACGTAGTGTCTGTAGCAAGTGCTGTTTTGGTATGTTGGGGTACATATCCACAAAAACTAACTCTAGCGCCCCCCACTCATGGACACTCTGTCTTGACTCGTGTATTGCCTGGCTGAAAGGGCTCCTAGCATTCAACATATTGAAGATCTCCAAAGAGTCCCCGCATTCAGACGCTTCCTTGAAAATCAATGACATACAGCGTGAGGTTAGCTTGCCATCTGGGGTGGAAGGGTGGCCGTAGTGGGTGATCACAATCCTCACCTTCAGGATCCCGAGTGCCTCCTGTGATTTACCTCTCGGGTACAGTGATACGGAGGGGGGTTTTTTCACTCGCTTACCTCTGAAGGTTATGAATCTTTGGCATGTGTTAGGTAGTTTGTACTCTGTTCGTTTTTCATCGATCAGTTGCATAATCTCTGCATATGCCTGCAGAGGTGACTCATGGCAGTGGTGTATCCGGTACCCTGTTGCCTCCAGCAGGTGTTCTTGGAACAGGTTTGCCCAGAAAACTGGGCACAGGACCCACACAGACCCCGGCGTTTCATCCACCTTAGTGACTCGGAGGCCTTTTAATTCCTCTCTGGCCTCTGCAGGGTAGTGGCACTGATTTGTTTGTGTTTGTTGATCTCCGGTTTGGCACTTTTTAATTCTGCCTCCACGGCCAGCGTCAAAGCCGGGGACCCAACTTGTGACTCCAGAAATCTCGGACAGCGACGTAATTACATTTTTGTGCATCATCTCAGCCGCCTCCAGCAGCGAGTGTAGTGCCTTGTTCTTCATGCGCTGTCGCAGGGTGTGTACGCTGTCTGCCGTGAAATGCTGTTCAATACTTGGATGGCCCTGTCTCCATACACAATGTCCTACAGGGTCAGGACAGCACTCGGGCATGGCCGCGCACTCACACTGCATGTTCAGGTCTCGGGTCAGTTTGGCCTGGCTAAACGATCATTTGTTGTCCGTCAGGATCTGGGCAACTGATGGAGCCGCCGCAGCCACGACGTGAATGCGGTCTCCGTAAAAGTCTTTGAGGCCGGTTACCGCCGAGGATCCGGAAAGGGCTGGGGCAAAGTCCTCTCTCAGCTCTGCGCGCGCTTTTGGTCCTGGGCTGGGGCATTTAATCATCAGGAACCTCTTCAGGTTCACTCCTGTCTCAGGTCTTTTTCGGGCGCTGATCTTATTAAAGAGCTGGTTCGAGGCATAGACGCTGACTTTTTGCTGGGACAGTTGTAGGAGGGTAAGGGCATCTTCCAGGGAGTGGGGGGATTCTAGGCTCGTTCTTTCACGGTGCACTGTCGCACATATACCACCCTGGTCGGACGTATAGGGGGTGAGGCGGAGTTGTTGGAGGGCCTTCCAAGCCTTGCCGCCAAAATTGGGCAATTTATTGTTGAATTGCCGCCCCACACGACGAATCCACTTCGCCTCGCCGCGGAAGAGGTCAAAGAGGGTGGTTGCCTCTTTTGGCACCATGACCCATCATCGATGAGCTCCAACGGAAGCCATGAATTTCTACATTTTATTTTGAGCTGTGCGTCTGGTATTTGTAACTTTTGATATGCGTCAGAGGTGTTCAATCCATCGTTTGATGGGCGCGCGATCGAGTGTGTGGGGGGGTCGTTGCCAATGGGTCCGCTTTGGTTTTCGCATGGTCTGTTGCCCGACTATACCTACGTATATATCCTTGCAGCCCTTGCTACAGAGGATGTATACCCCTCGGAAGGGGTTTTCGATAGTTGTCCTTGGGACCTCAAAACCGGTCCACGAAAGCAACTTGCGTATTCATGGTAATGGGCATAGTTCCCACACCGACTGGACTCTCTGGAAGGAACAGGCAATTTCAATGTCTGCGAGCGGCGTTTGTTTATACAGGGGCCGAACTCCGCACAATTCGCTTGTATTCATATGGCGCTGCAAGAGACCAAGAATACAGCGGTTGCCCTTTTTAGCCAACAAATCCTTGCGTGCCGTTACCGCAACAATATCTACTTGTTTGGCCGAAGGTCACTGTTGCTCCAGCGCCTCCCTGAATTTCAGCACACTCTCGCCTCGTCCTACTGCATGCCTGTCCAGTTTGAGCACATGGGCCCGGGCATTCATGTGCTTGAGGTGTCCCTATGCCTGCACTGTGTAATGGGCACGCCTGCCCAGGCTGAGATGGCGAGTCCTGTAGTTTAGGATGCGTCGCGCGCGTGCAGACAATGTGATATTTTGTAGTGCAGAAATGTCGTGATTGTTGTTATCGTTATAGGGTATTATGTAAGGAGTGATTCAGGAACCCAACAAAGAGTTTGAACATCTAACAACTTCAAGTTGCTGCCGTTTTGGTGCCTTCGAGTGCAGTGCCTTACACACGGCAAAATTGACACACACCTGCAACTGCATTCTAAGGTCCTGTTTGTGGCAAATATCTCCCGGTTCAATGTGCAGCTGTGGCCAGACCCCTGGTCCCCCAGCGCACAATCTGTGCTATCTTCATTATGCCTAGGCCTGGCGTCCAAGGGCGAATACTGGGCTTGAAATGGGGGGGATACATCCACAAGCATCCTCACAGTCCTGACTGAACTCGGTGCAAAGTAAGTCCAGACACTCCCATGGATCACACGGTGGGTCAACTACTGGAGGGCGAAAGGGTGCCCCGTGACAGGGTCCTTTGCTCGCCAATGCCTCTGGCTTGGTGCAGAGATAGCGTCTATGGCGTCGTTTTGATTGGGTGGGGTGGAGGTTTTACCGCTGGGGATTTCCCTGGTCTCACCTGTTTTCTATTTTTTCTTTCAATTCTTTGGCTGACTGTTGCTTTGTGACCTCAGCGATCGCGCACTCGCACGCACCAATTTCATTATTTGTGTATGAATGATCCACCAGTTTTTCACTGTGTTTGTTTACATGAATCGTTAAGGCAAAGCAAAGCAGTTTGAAGACGAAAGAGCACAACTGTGGTGCATGATGCGACATCCTGTGTTCATTGCTTTGTAAATTAGCTCAGCTGTCTTTCACTGTTTCACAGTCTTATGGCCCACTGAAGAGTCTGAGGTAGGTAGGTAGGTAGGTGCACTCGGTCGTGGAGAGGCGCCCCATGGTTCCCCCTGGCGTCGCCCCTGTGACGAACAGGAAGAGGCTTCGCGCGTGAAGAGGGGAGGCGGCTTACTTCCCGCTAGACCTGACTGTTGGCCCCCAACAAAGCGGCCCCGGGCTACGCCGGGAGGGCTGATCGCCGCCAGCGTGACATGCTTGTCTCGCCGGGAGGGTGTGCCCCCGTGCTTGCGCACGTCCCCTCCTTTGGGCGGAACCCTAGGGGTTCACTGGACCTCCTGGCGTATCCCGTTCCAAAGGCGTGCATGCACGTTCCTGGTACTAGGGTTCCGAGGCGCTTGGGTGTCGCACGCTCCGCCTCGAGTCCCAAAGCAGCGCAGGCCTTAGGATGCAGCCTTACCCCCGGGCTCCGGATCTCGTTTGGCCGGGTCACCTGCATGGCACGGGCTGCCTCAGTGCCCGGGCTGTGGGCACTGGGTTTCCTACTGTTGTGTGGTGTTTGTGTTTGGGTCCGGTTGGCGGTTGGGTGCGGGTTTTGTTAACCCCGTCAGTCCTGGCTGGGGTCTTGGGTGGGTGTTTTTGGGCTCGATTTGTGGTGTTGTCCCTCTAGTGTCGGCTATTTGTGGTGTTCGTGGTTGGGCTTCGGTTTCGGCCTGCTTTTGGGACGTGTGTGGTTTCGTGGGTGCCCCGCTTGCCCCCCGCCGTTTCCGGTTCCGGCGCGCGGTGTGGGCGTGTGTGCTGGGCCCGGGTCCCGCCTGTGCTCAGTCCGTCTTGGCTGGGTTGCCGGGGTGTGTTTTTTTTTGTTTTTTTGCGCTTTGGTTTTTTCTTTTCTTTTTTTTTTTTTTTTTTTTCTGGGCTTTGTGGTCCCTGTCCCTCCATCCCCTTTCTTTCGGGCTGGGCTGGTGGCTCTCTTTTTTTTTTTTTTTTTTTTCCGTGTCCCTTTTCCCCGTGGTCCGCTGTTACTGGCTTGGTGTTGCCGGTTTCGGGTGGGTGGTTCCCCTGTGCCTCTGCGGGGGTCCCCCCCCCTTTTTTTTTTTTTTCTTTTTCCTGCAGGGGGGGCCTGGCCGCCTGTGGTGGTGTTGGCGGGTGGTTGGGCGGCTGTGGGCTGTTTTCGTGCCTTTTCCCCTTCCCCCCTCCTTTTTTTTTTTTTGGGGGGGGGGGGGCTTGCCTGTTCCTCCCTCTGCCTTCCCTCGGCTGGCGCACGCACTGGCCTGTATTCGGTGTTTTCTTCCGGGCTGCTGTCTTCAGTTGCGTTCTGTGTGGCCATGTTCCGGCCCCATGGGTCGGGTGGGCTCTGTACACGGTGGGCTCGGCGCCCCTTCTTGCTGGGTCAGGTCCTGGCTCTGCCGGTTGGGCGGCTGCGCCAGGCGGCTGCTTGTGGTTTTGGGTTAGGGGGCTGGGGTTGCTCGTGTCCTTACCCTTCTGCGGTGCCGGCTGTATTCTTCTGGGTGGTCCGTCACCGTTGTCGCCTGGCGCGCTGTGGCCCCGTGTGTGACCTGTGGTGCTGGTGTGTGGCGTGGTGGCGCGGCGCCTTCCCGGGTGTGCGGTGGCTGGCTTCGGTTAGTCCCTCAGGTTAGGGTCAGTTGTGTCGTGTTGTGCCGCTCTGTGCCGCGTCGCGTCGCGTCGTGCTGTGGTGCGTTGCTCTGTGGCGCGCTGTGGTGCGGTGTGCCGTGGTCTCGCGTGGTGCCGCGGTGGGTCAGTGGAGGTCAGCCTGGCCTGTGTGGGTCGGTTAGGTTTTCGGGAAATTCTGCAGAATGATCACGGTGTCCTTGGGGTGTGCACACTGACTCTCACCCATGGACTCAATCTTCACCGGGCGTCGCAGACAGGCAGGTGTACTCGGGGTGTAGGAAAGGCGTTTCTTCTCCAAGGCAGACAAACAGACAGCAGGAGTCGGACGGTGGAGGTGGCTTCCGAACGCTGTTTGAGTGGCGAACGGCTTTCACTGCAGCTCGGCTGCGCTGGCAGGGTCCGGGTCGGTGCCGCCGGCAGGGATGAGCTCGTACTGTAGGGTCAGGGGGATGTCCATATCTCCGGTGCTGAACTGCTGGGGTCCGGGGCACCGGTAGTATTCTTGGCACTTCCAGTCTTCACGGCGCTCGGAGATGGCCTTGAAGGGGGGCACCGTCCAGTAGCACCAAAGCCTTCGCGATCGATCACAGCCTTTCGCTTCCCCTTGCGGTGCTCGATATTCTTCATAGACGGGATCGGTGTGCCGCCGCAGTGCCATTTCTTCCACTGGACGCATCAGGTTGGTGACGGACGTGAGACCAGCCGAGATCAAGCCCCCGTAGGAATACTCTGCGTCAAACCGCGACGGTAGCGCAGCCCGGCCCTTATAGCCCATGGTGTGGTCGCGTGACGGTCCGTGGGGTTGCCCTCCCTGGGGGCCTGTGCCTTGGTCCCGTGTCCTCTGGGGGTGTCGGTCCGTAGTCGTGGGTGCCGCGGCCGTGCTTCCGTCCTCTTCCGGTGCCTGTGAGTTGGTCTTCGTGGTGGTCGGGGTCGTCGGTTGGCGGTGAGGGCATGGTGGTGTGCCGTGCGGCGGTGTTCCCTGCGGCCTCCTCTGTGGGTGTGGCCCGTTCTCCCCGTGTAGGTGTGCCCTCCGTTCTCCGTGTGGTTTCCGGTGGCCGGTGGGCGTGCGCTGGTGTGATCCGCATGGCGTTCGATGTTTGCTTCGGTGGTGTGTGTTGGGGTGTTTGGTGGGGGTGGGGCGGCGCTGGTCTCCCCGTCGGTGTGGGTCGTGGTACCTGTCGTGGTGCCCTTTTCCTCCGTGTCTTGGTTGCCGTTCCCGCTCCTTCCTGGTTCTTGGGTGGTGTCCTGCCCCCATGTGGTGTCGCTTCCGGCGCCCTGTCCCTGCGTGTGCCTGCCCTCACTTGGGGCCCTTCCGTGCCCTCTTGCCTGTGTGGTCCTTGGTGCCCCTTGCCCTTCCCTTGCCCTTGTCCTGCCCCTTCCTGGTGTGGTGGTGGTGGGAGGGGCGGGGTGGGGAGGGGGCGCCGGTGGCCCAGGCTTGGGGGTGGGTGGCCTGGAGCCACTGGCGGAGGGCTTGGGGGGTGTAGGGGGGGCGGAGGCCCTGGACCGCATCGCGGAGGAGGGCCTCCCATGCCGCTTGCGGCATGATGGCCTCCGGGGCGGCCTCGTTGGGGCTTGCGGGGGTGCGGGTGCGCACCTCCTCGAGGGTATGCACCATGTGCACCCCATCGTGCCTTCCCGCTCCTCCGGCCCATTTCACCCAGCGGCGGAGCTCCTGCAGAGCAGAGGGAGACCACCAGGCGAGGTAGGCGGGGGCCCGGGGGGGGAAGGGGTCCGTGCCTGGGGTCCTGGAGCGGCGGGGGGAAGACGCGGACCTGCGGTGGTGGCGGGGGTGGCGGTGCCTGGGGGAGCGGGAGCGGCGGCAGCGGGGGCTGGGGGTGGAGGACGGGTACGGGCGGAGGGGGGAGCGGGAGGGGGAGGTGGACATGGGGCGGCGGTGGCGCGCTCGGTGGCGTCCGGGGGAGCGGGAGTGGTGGTGGCGGGGGCTGGGGGTGGTGGATGGGTACGGGTGGCGGGGGGAACGGGGAGCCCGGCGGGGCGTGTGGGGGGAGGGGGAGGTGGACGTGGGGCGGCAGTGGCGTGCCTGGCTGCGTCGGGGGGAGCGGGAGTGGTGGTGGCGGGGGCTGGGTGGCCGGCGGGGGGAGGGGGAGGGGGACATGGGGCGGCGGTGGCGCTCGTGGTGGTGCCTGGGGGAGCGGGAGCGACGGGAGCGGGGTCCCTGGGGGTCTTGGTGGTACCTGGGGGAGCGGGAGCGGCGCGAGTGGGTGGTTGAGGCGCGGTGGGAGTGTGGGCGCCGTGGGCGAGTGTGCCGTGCGGGGGGGGAGCGGGAGCGCCGCCGCTTGCGGGACCGGCCCTCGTCGCTCGAGTCGGGCCAGTCCGGAGGCGTCGGCGGCCTCTGGGGGGCCTCGCGCGGCGCCGCTTGGGGAGGGAGGTCCCCCGTTGTCCTTGGGGCCCCTTCGGCCATCGGATGGTGGCAGGGGGGGTACGGGGCGTCACGCGGTGCTGGTTGGGGGGGGAGGTCCCCCGTCGTCCATGGGGCCCCTTCGGCCATCGGATGGTGGCCGCGGGGGTACGGCTGGTACGGGGGTGGTGGCTGGTACGGGGGGGGTGGGTATGCGGGCGGGGCGTTCGGCGGCTGCCATCCCGTCCGCTGGTGCTGTTGGTGTACGGGGGGTTGTGGCCCGGTGGGGTAGGGCGGTGGGCAGTGGTAGTGGTGGGGGTGGTGTTGGTAGTGGTGGTGGTGGGGCCGCTGGTGGTGGTGGTGTGTGTAGTGGTGGGGTTGGTGTTGCGGGTATGGCCCATGGAGTCCTTGTGGGTTTTCCGGTCCCCCTTGCGGGGGTGGGGGGTTGGGCATCGTGGGCAGTCCCCGGGGCTGTACTATGTGGTGGGCATAGGGGAAGGGTTGGGGGCCGGGCTTGACGGTGACGATGGTTGAGGGGTCCCACGTCCCTGGGTCGGTTTGGCCGGCGGTGGTGGTGGTTTGTGGGGGATGGATGATGGGGCGCTTGGTGACGGGGATTTTGACGAGGGTTTGGACGGGGTCGTGCTGGGTGGCCGTCTCCGCGGTGGTGGTGGGTGCCGGCGGGAGGGGGGCGCGGGTCGTGGTGGGTGGGGGGTCCTGGCTTGGGCGAGGGCCCGGGCGGCGGTGGTATCGGGTGGTTTTGTGTCGTTGCTTATGCGGTGTTGTGTGTGGTCGTGTGGGCGCCGGCTTGGGTTTGGGGTTGGGTTTGGGGTTGGGGTCCGGTTTGGGTTTGGGGTCGGGTTTTGGGTTGGGGTCCGGTTCCAGGTTGAGGAGTACCTCTGTCCGGAGGTGTGAGGGCGTCGACGCCGGGTCGGGGGTCGTCCCGGTGGGTTGCCGGGGTGCCTGAGTCGCCTGTGTGGGGGTTGGGGGGTTGGTGCGTGCGGCCGCGGCTTTGGCTTTCGCCGTGGCCTTGAGGATGAGTTTGGCGGGGAGGGGGGGGTCGGAGGATGAGGTGGAGGAGGTGGACGAGGCTGAGGACGAGGAGGTGGTGGTGGACGCGGGTTGGGCTGTGATGCGGGCGGGCTTGCGGGCGGCGGCTTCTGCTGCGGCCACGGCGGGGAGGATGGAGGGCATGTCCCCGGGTTGTAGGTTGGCGGCGGGCGGCTGGGGGGGCCCGGTCGTGACCTGGCGGCCCGGCGGGCCGATCTGGTCGGCTGCGGCGGGGGAGGGAGGCGCGGGGCTGCGGCCTTCTCTTTCTGGGCTCGGCTGGGCCCGGGTCCTGCAATGTGCGAGGTCGTGTGGGTTGGTGTCAGCGGGGGGGAACAGTTCGCGTGGGCTGCATTCAGGGGCCGGGGGGGGTGGGCCTGGGTCCTCTGGGGTGTGTGTGGGGGGCGTGGGCGGGCCACTTGGTGGGGTGGGCGTGCCGCGGGGCGTGGGGCTCCCCTTGGCGGGTGTGTGTGGGTTGTCGAGTGTGGGGGGCGGTGAAGGGTGGCCGGTGGGTGGGTGTGTGGTGGGCGTGTGCTGGTGTTCGGGCGGGTGGGGGAGGCCCGTGTCGCGGGGCCCGGGGGTGCGCGCGATAGTGGGCGTGTGTGGGTCTCCGGTTGAGCAGCGAGAGGGGGGGGGCATGGGCGGGGATTGTGCGGGGGGTTGTGCTGTGCCGGTGTATGTGTCCGCTTGCTGCGCGCTTGCGTGGGCAGTTGTAGGCCGGGCGGTTTGGAGGAGAAGCTTGCCGTCTTCTGCTGCCGCGGCAAGGATTTCGCAGACGAGCGTTCGTATCTGGTGGACCTCTTGGTCAGTGGTGGGAAGGGGGCATGCTAGCTTTGGGCTAAGACCCGCGCGGTTGAGGACCCTGTGGATGGCGTGGTACCCGCAGGTGAGGGACTGCTGCGGCCTGGGGGGGGGTTTGGTCGTGTGTCCGGGCCTGCTTCGACTTGTGTGTGGGCGGTGGGGATGGCCCAAACCCAGGGCACGGTCCCCGTGGGTGGCCAGTGGCGCTGGATCCAGTGGGTTAGGCAGAGCATGGACAATCCCAGGTGGTAGCCCGCCTTCCCTGAGGTGATTTGGGCCAGGGCGCGGGCTGGGGGCGTGTCCCCTGGCTGGAGGAGACCCCTGAGGATCCTGTGCTGGGTGGTGGGGTCCCCCACTGCCCCTGGTGGGGCGGTCTCCGGGGCGAACATGGTGTCTGTCCCCTGGATGATCCATTGCGGGCCGTGGGACGTAGCCATAGCGGCTATCACGTAGTAGTGGCCGCGCTCGAGGACTGTAACCCAGACCTCCGGCGGGGGGTGGTCACTGTCTGTAGGTGGGGGGGGGAGGTCGTCGTCCGGGGTGCGGAGGCCGGCGGCGCGGAGGGCGGTGTCGCGGTTGGGCGCTGTGGCCTGTTCCCACTGCTCCGGGTGGTTCGGGTCCGCTGGGTGGTCCGTCTCCGCTTGGGCCCGCCGTAGGCGCACGGTCCCTCGACGCGTGACGTTGCTGCCGGTGTCGTGCGTCAGGGCCTGGCCCCACTCGATGGGGGGGATCCAGATGGGCTGGCCCCGGGTGTGTTTGCGGGCTCGCCAGAGCACGAGGTCTACTATGGTCTCGTGGAGGCCGCTGCCTGGGGTGGTCAGGTCCCGGAGGGCTTTGACGGTGAGCTTGGTCCAGTCCCCCTGTAGGCGGTACCAGCCCAGGGGGGTGGTCGGGGCCCTGTCTTGGAGGGTTGCTCGGAGGAGGTCGGGGTCGCGGATGGTGGCCGGTGTGAGGGGGGGGTGTCCCGGGTCCGGGGGGGGTGGGCTGGATGGGCTGCCGGGGTCTTGCGCGTCTACGTCGATGGATCGTTGGCCCTGGCTGGGTTCGGCCGGACTGGGCGGTGCCGGGTGGCTTCTTGGGTGCGAGACGGGTCTCGGGGCGCTGTGGTGGTGCCTTGGAGACCTGTGGATGGAGACGGGGGGCGCGTGCGGGGCGCGGAGCGGGTTAGTGGACGTCTGGGTCATGCACGGCATGGTAATGGATGAGACGCTGCATGTGTTCCCTGGCGGTGGGGTCGGTGAGTTGTTCCGCGTGTGTTAGCAGGAGGTGTTTGCGGTGTACCATTTGGGCCGCTGCTCTGCGGACCGCTTCTAGCTGGAGGTGTGCTGCTGCCTCCATGGGGCTTTCTGTGTGTTTGGTGAGGTGTCGGTGCAGGGCCTGTGTCACTGCCCCTCTCATGGTGGCTTCTTTGATCAGGGGGTCCCGGAAGAGGTGTTCGGTGGCCTGGTGTGCGTGGCTGTGGGCTGGCCATCCTTCGTGTTGCCGCAGGGTTTCCGCCGGGGACCAGCCCACTAGGGTGTCCCTGTCTGTATGGAGGGGGCATTTCTTGAAGTGTTCCCAGTCCTCCGGGGTGGTGTGGTCGCATGGGCAACGGGTGTGTTCGTCGGGGACGTGGATGTGCTTGCGGGCGAGCCATCTGGCGACCCTGGTGAGGAAAGGCAGTTGCTCCCTGAGGAGCTGGATGCGTCGTTTCTGGAGGTGGGCTGGGACGTTTGCTGGGCGGAGCGCTGAGTGGTAGAGAGGGACTTGCAGTCTGTCCTGGAGCTCCTGGATGTGCGCCCGGCTGTCTGCGTCGCCGAGCACGCGGGCGAGATGTTGGACGGGGTTGGGGTAGTGGTACGCTCTGTCGTGGGAAGAATAGGGGGCGTCCTCTGGTACCCAGTCCGGGGTCTGATGGGGCTCGGGTACAGGGGGCACGTGTTGGAGGTGTGTGTGGTTGCGGCCGAGGTCAGGGATCTGGAGGGCTGGTAGGTGTGTTGTGCGCTGGTGTACTGCCTGGTTGTCGACCTTACCATTTCTGTATTGGTGCCTGTGGGACTCTTGTTTCACGATGTGGAGTTGGACGTAGGGGGGAAGGCTGCGTAGGGCTTTCCAGAGTAGCAGTGCCTGGGTGCCGAGGCTCGTCGCGGTTGCTTTGTGAAGTGGTTGCCTTGCTATGCGGAGGAGCAGGTGCGTGTCGACAGTGGCGTCTACCACGAACCAGACCCGGACGATGTGCGGGGAGTGGGCGGGTAGGTGGGCTGCGACCTCGGTGATGGCGTCGGCCATGGCCCCTAGCTCCCCGTGGGAAGAGGCCCCATAGGTGGTGTGGCCCGTGTGGTGGTCCATGTGGTAGTGTCCCCCGGTGTGCGTTAGTTGCAGGGTGGCCCGCCCGGTGATGGGCGTGAGGGCGGATTCGCCTGAGGCGTCGGTGAAGAAGAGCCGGTCCGCCGGTGATGGTTGTGGGAGGCGGCATGGGTTCATGGGCAGGTAGGCGTATATGGCAAGGCCCGTGGTGAGGTGGGCTACTGGGGCTGTGGGCTGTAGGATGGGGGTGGCGTACACCCCTATTCCTTTGGAGATGATGTGCTTTGCTTGGGGGGACAGGGCTATGAGTCCCTGCTCCGGCTGTCCTTGTGTGAGGTAGGAGTAGATGTAGTGGAGGATGTAGGCTGTTTCGGGGTTTAGGTCGTGGCATGTGAGGGTTTGTGTTCGGTGCTCCGGTGTGTGGCAGGAGTGGTGGAGTGGATAGTAGGGGTGCTCGTGTTTGCCCGTTCTGCCTGGCTCGTACATGCTGTAACGGATGGCGACCCCTGCCGGGTCGGGGCGGGGGCATGTGGGTGTAGTGGTGAAGAGCCATTTGGGCGCGTGGTCGGGGTTCCATGCTACCGTGGGGTTAGTGTCGGTGCGGTGGAACCATGGGGCTATCCATGCGTAGGCCTGTGGTGGTAGGTGGGTCGTGGGGTGGGTGTGGTGGCGTGCTATGAGGTGTAGCACGGGCCATGGTGCGGTTGGTGCCTCGGGGTCACAGGCCCAACATGTGCGTGGCATGCTCTGGGAATCTTGGGGGACCTTTGGTAGGTCTCGGGCGGTCATGTGGTGTTTCGGTATGCGCCATTTTGCCCCGTGGTGGATGACGGTGGTCTGCGTCGGTTTGGCTTCATTCGGGGCCAGTAGTAGGGTTAGTGGTGGGACTGGGCCCGTTACTGGGGGGACGGGTTCGTGTTTCGATCCGGTGGGTGCGTAGGGCGGTGTCTCTGGGATGGGTTGCGGGTGTTGCCTCGTGAATTCTCGGTAGGCTTTGCGCATGTCTTTGCTGTCCGGTAGAGTGTGTCCCGCTGTTTGTGCCGTCTGTGTGAGGTACTGGTGGAAGAGGCGGTATTGTGGCCATTCGGGAAGCTGTAGAAAGGGGGTGTGGTGTGCCCCGCTGTGGTGCAGGACCCGCATTTGGGCGAGGGTGACGTATACTACGGTGATGGAGGCCCCGACAAGGTCTATGGTGTGGATGGTGCCCTTGGGGTGGTGGTGGAGGTCCCCGCAGAGGACCGCTAGTGGCCCTTTCTCTGGGCACGTGTGGTTGGTGAGTATGGCGTGGTGTGGGGATGGGAGCAGAAGCTGCAGGTGGTTCCACAGGCGGGTGTTCATGTTGGTGGGCATGCCCGTCTGGTGGAGTACCCAGCGCGGGCATGTGTTGCGGGCCCGTTGTGCGGCTTGGAGGCGGATGGCGGTGACCTCGCGGACCTCCGGTGAGTGGTTGTGGGTCATGCGGTGAAGGAGGAGGGCGGTGTGTCTGGTATAGGCCGCTTTCACCTCGTCCCCTATGGCGTCTCCATAGTGGGGCCATGCCGCTCGGATGGCGCGGGTGGGTATGGAGGTGGGCCAGCCCCCGTGTGCTGCCCATGCCTTGGTCACGGCGCGTGTGGCCGGCTGGAGGGCGGTGGTGGGGTGTGTTAAGTGGAGTGCTTGGAAGCCTATGGAGGCGTTCAAGACCCCGGTGAGGTAGTACGCCAGGCTCTGGTGGGACAGGGAGAGGGCCTTGGTGGTCGGGGACGCATATCTGGGGAGATGGGCGAGGTGTGACTGCAACTTGGGAGGGAGGGTGGCGTCCTCAGGGTTGGCGGCCTGGACTACCCCCAGGTGGGTGGTGGTCGTCACGACTTGCATGGGGGGCCCTTGCGGCCCCAGGGTGGGAGGTGTGGCAGACCCCTTGATCATGGCCACTGACTTTGTGGCGTGGACGATGACGTTGTTGTGGGAGAGGTAGGAGACGGTCACGTCCAGTAAGTCGTTGGCCTGTTGGGTGACCGTTGGTCCGGGGTCCGGGGCATGGGGGTCGTGTGGGGTGTGCGCGACGGTGAGGTTGGTGTCGTCCGCGAAGCCGACCAGGGGGGAGAGGAGGGGGTAGGGTGCGTAGGCCGGGTAATCCTGCTCGATTGCGAGGGCCAGGGGGAGCGTCACTAGAAGGTACAGGAAGGGGCCCTCTGCTCCCCCTTGGGGGACCCCGCTGCCTGGCTCCAGGAAGGGGGTGAGGCCTGCTCCTGTGCGGACCGTGTATTTGCGGGTGCGGATGTAGTCGGAGGTGAAGTTGTAGAAGGGGAGGCCTAGGCGTTTCCACACCGCTTCTAGAAGGAGCCAGGGGGTGTTCGGGAAGGCTCCCTTGACGTCGAGGGAGGCGATGATGAGGTCCACCGGGTCCATGTCCGCGATGGTGTCCTGGAGGAAGATGGCCTCGTGTGGGGAGCGGCCCGGGATGGCCCCCCAGAGGCTCGCTGGTATGTGGGGGTCCAGGTGGGGGCGGATGCGGCGCAGGAGGATGGTCCTGACGATTTTGACCTCCGTGACCGCACAGACTATGGGGCGCCAGTTGAGTTGTCCGGGTTCGCCCAGTCCCCTTTTTTGTAGAGGGGGCGGACAACGTTTGCCCAGTCTGGTGGCAGGGGGGTCCGCCCCGTGACGATGTCCCAGAGGCGGTGGGCGAGGACGCGGAGGAGGTGGGCGGGGAGGTGGTAGTATGCCTCTGCAGGGAGGCCGTCGTAGCCTGGGGTTTTGTGTTGCCGGAGACTGTGGATGGCCTTCCGGACTTCGTGGATGGTGAAGGGGCGTTTTTCCAGGTGCCTCCTCTGGGCGTGGTTGAAGACCCGAGGGAGGCGGTCGATTTTGGCCTGGGTGTCCGGGTCCAGTGTGTCTTGGGTGGGGGTGTGTTGCCGGAGGAAGCTGTCTTGGGTGGCTTGGAGCACTGTGGCTGGGTCGTTGGTGAGGGAGCCGTCCTCCTGCCGGACCGTGGTGATGGTGCGGTGGCCGGTATCGGTCATGGCGTCGTTGAGGTGGCGGATGGCCTTGTAGGGGAGTTCGTGTTGCGCATACCGTTCGTGTTCCTGGGCGATGCGCTGTTGCCTGTGGATGTGCCACCGCTGCAGGTCCGCCCTGATTTGGGCTATCTGTGTCCTGCAGTGGTGTATCTGGCGGCGGGTTTGGGGGGTGTCGGTGTGGAGGAGGGTCGCCAGTTGTTGCTTCGCATGCCAGAGGTCATGGAGCATGTCCCCCAGGGCCGTGGGTGGTTGGTCGTCGTCTGTGTGGGGGTGTTGCTGGAAGCCGCAGGCGACGGCGGCCGTGCGCATGGCTGTGAGTAGGTCGGTGGGGTCTGGTTGGATGCGCCGGGCGCGGTCTATGGCCCTGTGATCTTGGGACCAGGCATGCTTGTCATGCAGCGGGGGCATCTTCAGGGGGGGTGGTAGGCCTTGGTCCGCATCTTCTGGGGGGCTGGGGGGAAGGTTGGGGATGGTGAGGCGGATGTGCAGGGGGCTATGGCCTGTGGGTCCCAGCGGGAGGGGTCCATATCGGGCCTCCGCTCGGATGATGGTGGTGGGGTCGCCGTAGCATACGTCGATGCGGGATGGGGCGGCATCCGTTTGGTGGGGGAAGTGGGATGGTTGGCCTTCGAGGCTGGCTGTTAGGTCCACGAGCCCCAGCATTTCGATGGTGTCGCGGACTGCTTGGTCCTGGGGTGTGGCCTGTCCTCCTCGGTCCGCTGGGGTGGGGGCGTCGTTCATGTCGCCGATGATGACCGTGGGGGCGAGCATGGCCATTTGGCGGTACGCCTCGGCCAGGGCCTGGAGGAAGGGTTCCGTGGCTTCGCCGAAGGGGACGTGGGTGTTGATGACGTTGAGTTGCCATCCGTCCCCGACGACCTCATAGACACCTAGCCTCCCTGGGACGCTGAGGTGGTGGACGAGGTGGACGTGGATGCCGGTTGGGCGTATAGGGGGGTCCCCTTGTGCCAGTAGCATTTGTACGCTTTCTGGTCCGGGGTATACATGGGGGTGGTTTCCGGGGGGTCGTCGCGCTGTAGGCCTTGTTCCTGGAAGGTGAGGAGGTGGGGGACCCACCCCGGCCCCTGTGCCATCGGGAGCTCTTGGAGGGCGGTTGTGGCGTCCTTGGAGTATGTGACGGCCGGGTGGTTGAGGTCGAGGAGGTTGACGGTGGCCTCGGTGGGGGCGGGCCGGGGCTGTGGAGGCTTGTGCCCTCGGCCCTTGCCCCGTCAGGGAGGGGGACTGGGGGTTGGGGACTTTTTGCCGGTTTGTGGGCGTTTGGGTAGGCGCGGCGGGGGGAGGCCTTGGCTCCACTCCGGGGGGAGCTCCCCAGTGTATTTGGTGCCTGTGTGGGCCTTGTTCTCTTCGGTGCGGAGCCGGATGGGGTGGGCGCTGGTGAGTTCCAGGGTGTCGCCGAGTGGTTTGTCCGGGGCGCTGTTGCCTTGGTCTAGCTCCTTTTGGCGGTGCCAGATTACCCGGATCTGTGGCCCCCCGTTGTCCCCCGCTCCCTTGAGGCGGTACTGGATCGTGCCCTCACACCAGATCCAGTCGCCTGTGTGGTCGTTGCGGAAGGGCTGTTGGACCTTCGCACCTTTTTCGAACCCTGGGTACGCTTTGGGCGGGGCCTGTGCTGGTGGCGGGAGGGAGGATGATGAGGATGCCTGGTCCGGGTGGGGCGGTGGTAGTGGTGGGAGGGAGGATGACGAGGATGCTTGGTCTGGGTTCGTCGGGTGGGTCGGGTGGGATGCGGGGGGTCGGGAGGTTGCTGCTTTTCCGGCTTGGCTGGGGGCGGGTGCGCCCTTTTGTCGTCTCGTTCGCTTGGGTGGGACTGGAGGTGGCGGGGCTGGGGGGGCATGGGGTTGGAAGAAGGGGTGCGTTGCTTGCTGGTCTGGATCCCTCAGTGGGGGTTCTGCCGGTGTTTGCATTTTCGCTTTCGCGTGGCTGCGTACGATGTCGGCGAGCTTGCGTACGGTCTCCGGGGGATCTGTTGGCCATGGCAGTGCGGCGGGGCTGTCGTCGAAGGGGTGGTGTAGGTGGTAGTTCCTCATGGCCTTGGCCTGCCTGACCCAGGCCTCTGTGGGTTCCGGTGTGTCCGGGCCGTTGGGGGAGCCTTGAGCCCAGTAGAGTGCTGTGTGGAGGGCTTCCCAGGGGGCGCCTTCGCGGCCTGTGAGGGTGGTGGCTTGGAGGAGTCGCTGTTGGCCCCGTGGGGGGTCTTCCGGGTCCATCTCCGGGGTATAGGCCTGGGCCGCCATGAGGACTCCGTGTGCCCAGTGGAGGACCCACCATTGGGTGTCCGCTTTGAGGATGTGGATGGCGGGCTGTTGGGGGGGGGTGTCCAGGGTGTCCCACGATGCAATGGCTAGTGGTATCCTGGAGGGGTGGAGGTGTGGGGGGGCCTTGCGGCTTAGGAGTTGATCGATGTGGAAGGGGGTGACGGGATCGTTGGGGCCTTGGGGCGGTGGGGGCATTGCTGGGATGGTTGTGGGGTCCCAGTGGCGTTCGTGGGCGGCGAGGGTGTACAGGGCGGCGGTGATGATGTGGTGGGCTTGGCCCTCCAGGACGATGTGGCGCTCCGTGCCGAAGTCCTTTGGTAGGTGGGCTGCGGGGTGGAGGGTGATGTGGGCCAGGGCGCGTTGGTGGGCCTTTTTTCCCCCGTCTGGGGCCTGTGTCCGTTTGTCCCCCGGGATGTGTTGGTGTTGGTGTTTTGGTGGGGGTGGTCCCAGGGCGAGGGATTCCACACAGTGGAGGGGGATGGCGTGTTCCCTGGACCTGTTGGGCAGGATGTATATGCCCGGGTCTCCCGGTACGGTGCCCAGGTACATGTTGCCCGTGATGGTGGGGGCCGGCAGTGGTTGGCGGAGGGGCGAGGTGCATGGGGTGGAGCAGGGCGGGTCATGGTGCTCACACCGGGGGTGGTCGATGCCGTACGGGGTGACGTGTACGGCGAAGGGTCCAACGGCGCGCTGGAGTTTGTGGGGTTGGATGTTGTGGAGGCGCGCCACCGCCCGTGTGTGGGAGCGCCCTTCGCTGATCCATACGGCGTCTGCCCGCGACGCCGCTGGGTTCAGGCAGTCTGTGGTGATGCCTGTGATCGTGCGGTTGTGGGTGGTATCTGATACCCTGGCGGGGGGGGCGCCGATGCGGGGGATGGTGTGGACGTCGTGGAGGGTGCGGGCCTTGCGCCTCGCTTCGTGTCGGTGCTGGGCCTCCTGGGCGTGGGTGTGCACACCCGTGTGTTTGGGCTTCTTGTTGGGGCGGTCCGCTGTGTGGAAGGGGGTGGGCCAGGAGGGGGCGTGGTGGAGGGTGGGGTGTGGGAGGTCCCCCCGTGTTGCCCATGTGTACAGGGTGGTCGCGGCGGCCCCTTCCGCATGTATGGTGTATCGCTCGTCGTGTCGGCGACGGGTGACGAGGACGTTGGGGGCCGTCAGCTCATACACCTGTGTGGTGTGGGGGAGGTGGCGGGTGACGGTGATCTTGGCGGCGTCGTTCTTGCGGGTGGTGGTGTGGGGGATGATGTAGTGGGTCGCCCATTCATCCTGGGGGGTGTGCTCCGTCGGGTCTAGCTTGAGCGGGGGGTGGAGCGGCTTCGGTGTTGGGGGCTTGTCTTGGCCCTTCGCGTGGGGTGCCACTTTGGTTTCGACCAGGTATTGTGGGCCCCAGGTTTCCGGGGCCCCTACCTGTGTGGCTGCCGCTGTTGCGGCTTGGAGGAGGGCGGTGGTGTTGGTGTCTAGAGGGGGGGGCCCCGGTTGGGGGGTGAGGGTGTCATGGTCTTGGTACGCCCATCAAATTGTGTAACCTCGTTGGGTGTTGCGGTGCGGGGTTTGGGTCTGGGCTTGCTGGATGGATAGGGCGGTCTTGATGTCCTCCGCTGCTTGTGGGTTTATGGGTGTGGCGTAGGCCCATACTCCCGGGGCGTGTATGCCGTGTGACGCTTGGCCTACTCCTCGTATCGGTTGTAGGGTGTGGTGGGTGCGTGTGAGCCCTAGGTGTTCTTGGAGGAGGTCCCCTCGGATGTCCTCCCATCGTTGCTGCCAGGTATGTGTGTGATCATTGGGGGCGGGGTAGGTGACGACGATGGCCTGCCAAGGGGTGGGGCCTGGATGCACCGTCATAGGTGCCGACGATGCTTGCGGGGGTATGTGGACGGCGTGGGCGGCGGCTGCTGTTACGGGGTCTCCTTCCGTGGGTGTGATCGTGGCATCGCCTTGGACGGTGAGGAGGAGGTGGTGGCGGTCCGTCGGTAGTGCCCAGGTGGTGGTGGGCTCTGCGATTGAGTGGAGGCGGATGGCCTGGAGGCCTGGTGTGATGTCGTCCCATCGG
The DNA here is from genome assembly GCA_964036045.1 of Eutreptiella sp. 'Long Island Sound 2002'. NCBI lineage: Eukaryota > Euglenozoa > Euglenophyceae > Eutreptiales > Eutreptiaceae > Eutreptiella > Eutreptiella sp. 'Long Island Sound 2002'. The sequence continues at coordinate 149,043,414 of OZ038381.1, read as the reverse complement.
AGTGTGCCGTTGTGGACCGCCCATTCCCGCGGCAGGTCTCGAAACCCGTTTCGGTCTGGGGTGGTGCGGTGTTGTGGGGGGAGCTCCATTGTGGTGATGGGGTGGGTGAGGGGCTCTGTGCGGGGTTGGTCTTGTGTCGTTGATGGTGATGGTGCCTGGGGCATGTCTTCGTCCAGTTGCTGGGGGGCTTTGGCCTCCTGGAGCTCTGCACTGATGGCGGCGAAGACATCTGGGAGGGTGGGGGAGGCGGGGGGGTGGGGTGCCGGATCGTCCCAGGTGATGTGGTATTCCTCCGGGTTCTCGGGGCTTTGCTGTACGGTGATGGTGGCTGTGGCGTCGTCTTCAGGTGTCCATCGGTGCGGATTGTGGTCGAGGGGGTGGAGGGTGACGGTGTGGCGGTGTTTCCAGCTGTGGAACGCTAGGAGGGCGTGGAGGCCGTGTCTGGTGTCCCCGGGCGGGCGGGGGTAGGTTTCGGCTGCTGCCTCCAGGAAGGTGTCCGCGGTGCCTTTCCAGTTGTCGTCCCAGAGAAGGTCTTCCTCTGTGCCCCACTCGCTGTCGTACCTTTCCTCCTGCTTCCACCCCTGGAGGGTCGCGTGGTCCTCAGGGAGGTCTCGTTGGACGGACTGGTAGTACTGCTCGGCGTCCATGGGGGCTAGGGTGCTGGCCAGCGTGGCGTAGATGTCCTTTGGGGGGGGGGGCGGTGGGGGCGTGGCGGCGCGGCCGGGGTCGGGCTCCTCTCGCTGGTGTTCCGCGTTCCGGTCTGCGGTGGACGCGGGGGATATGGAGCGTGGTGGCATGGGGTGGTCGGGCTCTTGCGGTTCCGTGGGTTGCTGGTGGGCTTGTGGGCGCGGGGCCGTGGCTGCCAGTAGGTGTCGGATGGCCGGGAGGATGTCGAAGTCGTCTTCCCAGCAGTGGGCTGGAGCGCACGCCCTGTCAGGGGAAGCGGGGGGGGGCGTGTTGCGGAGCGGTGTACGATAGGGTGGGCGACGCGTGCGGGCGGTGGCGTGCTCGCTCTGCCGTTCTGTTTCCCGCGGGCCCTGACCTCTGGGGTGGTGGTGTTGGTGATGTTGGTGGTGAGGGTGGTGTGGGCGCCGGAGTGGATGATTGTGTCGGTGGCGGCGCTGTTGGCGAGGGTGGTATGGGCGTTAGAGTAGATGAAGCTGGTGTTGGGCTATGGTTGATGGTGGTTAGCTGGTGGGTCAGCTGTTGTCGCTGTCGTCGTCGCCGGTGGTGTTGGTGTCTCTGATGACGAGGTGATGGTCGGTGAGCATGGCGTGGGTGACGCATGGGCGTATGTGGTGTTGTCGGCGGTAACGTTTGTGGGCCGGATGTGGCGGTGGTGGCGAGGGTGCTGTAGTTGACGGGTGGTGTGGCCCGGGTCGCCTCCGGTGGTGGAGGTGTGATGGGTGCCGTGGTGGTGTCGGCGATGGTGGGGTGCCGCGGGTGGTGTATTGGTTGTTGGTGGTGGAGATGTTCCTGGTTTGTGGGTAGTCCCTGTCCGGCGGTGGTGGTGTTGGTGGTGTCGGTGCTCGTTGAGGCCGTTGGCGACGGCGGGGGTTCCTGGTCTCGCGTGGGGTGGTGGTGGCGGTGGTGAGCGTAGGCGGTGCCATGGCGGTGGTGCCATTGACGGTTCGGCCGGGCGTGCTGGTGCCGGTTTCGGGTGTAAGTGTGGTTCGGGGTGCGGCATTGGTGGGTGGCTTTGACGGCGGGTGGCGTGACTGGTGGGTGGCAGCGGTAGGGGGCTGTCGGTTGTTGGTGAGGCTGTCGTTGTCGGTGTTCCGGTTGGTGCCGGTGACGGTGTCGCTGGCCGTGCAGATGGTGGGGGGGACTCGTACCCTGGGGTCGCCGTGGCGTTCGGTCGACGGTGGTGCTTCCGGTGGTGTTCGTGTGAGTTGGCCGGGAGTGGTGTCGGCGTTGCTCTGGCTGGTGCCGTGTGTGCGGGCTGTGTGATTTTTGCGTCCGGGGTCGGTGGCGTTGGTGACGGTGGTGTGTTGGGGGTCGGCGCCGGTGGTGACGGTCCGATGGTGAGGGTGCCGGGGACGTTGGGTGGGTCCGCGCTGTTGGGCCTTCTCCTCGCCATTCCTGGCGGAGGGTGCCGGCGGTGGTGTCGCTGGTGGTGAGGGTGTGGTGGTGTTGCTGTGGTGTTTTGTGCTGCTTGGGTGGGTGGTGGGGACCCCTGGTTGATGTTGACGTTGCTCCGGGTGATTTCGATGAGGTGGGTGCGATGGCGTGTGGCGTTGTTGTTTCTACCCTTGGTTGGGGGCCTGGTGGGCGGCGCTGGTGGCGTTTGTTCGCCAGCCGTGGTGGCGTCCTGGGTGGTGTCGTCGATGGGGGCGCCCTAGGTGTTACTCTGTGCCGGGGTCGTGGTGGTGGTGTTAGGGGTGTTAGGGGCGGTGGTGTGTCTCGCGGTGGTCCGGTGGCCTGTGTGCTGGTGTTCGGTGGTTCCGGGCGTGCCATTCGTGGCTGGTGTTTGGCCGGTCTGTGGTCCTGGTGGTGTCGGCTGTCCGTGGGTCCGTAGTGACAGGTGTTGCTGCGGTTGCGGTTTAGGGTGACCTTGCTGCGGTTGGGTGGTGGTGTCGCCGTGTTGCCGCTGTCGGTGGTGCCGGTGTTGGCGTTGGTGGGGGTGCTGCCGGGGGAGCTGTGTGTGTTGGCGTTGTAGGGTGTTGTAAGTGCTGCCCTGGCGGTGTTCTGACGGCGGAGGGGGGACCTCGCCACTCCTGGCGGAGGTTCCCACGTGCGTCGTTGGCTGGTGGGTTGGCCTTGGCCCCCTCGGTGTCCTTGCTGCCGATGGTGTCTCACCGGGATGCGGGATGGGGGATGCTCCGGGTTGCTGTCGGTGAGGTCGCACTGCCGGTGGCGCCATCGGTGGTGCCGGTGGTGAGGTCGTTGCGGGCGCTGCTATGGTTCACGGTGTCGCTGATGTTGTTGATGCTGCTGGTGGTTGGTGTGGGTCTGTGTGTGGTTTGTCAGTGGCTGTTGCTGGTGCTGGTGGTGGTTCTGGGTGCGGGCCGGTGGGTGGCGCGGTTGGAACGCCTTGGTCCTACGCCGTTGGTGAGGGTGTTGTGGTGTTCGGTTTGGGTGTTGGCGGCGGTGCAGGTGCGGGTGTCGCAGTTCCTGGCCCTGGGTCTGGGCGTGGCCGTTCGGGTGTTGCTGGGTGTGGGCGTTCGCCTCTCCTGGCTGAGGGCTCGGTGGCGTTCGTTCGCCAGCCGTGCTGGCGTCCTTGGTGACGCCGTTGGTGGGGTTGCCCTAGGTGGCGGGGCCGTGGTGGTGGTGTTGGGGGCGTTGTAGGTGACGGCACCTCGGCCCGTCGTTGGTGGGGTTGGTGGTGGTGTGGATAGTGCCGTGGGTGTTGGTGGCGTTGGTGTTGCCGAAGGCGAGGGTGCCTTATGTGTTACTGAAGAGTCTGACTTGATTGTGCTTTGCTCTACGCTTGCTGGGTGAGTACAAAAGGCGTAAGCACCATGCACCCTTCCTGGTCCCACTGCATCACAACGTACACCCCAGCAGCGGGCGATACCTTAATGACGCATGGTGGGAGACATGGAAGAGAGAGGCGGCCCATCGGCAGACCCCGGACCTGGTTGAGAACCCAGGCCCCGACACGGAAAAGCCCATTTCTGGACAGTTCGTAATCGATATTGTCCAGGGCGATGTGCATGGGGATATTCACGAAATAGGCGCTGGCTGCAGAGCCCAGGCAGTCCTCTACTTTCGCATTTTTGGAGAAAGCGAACCATGAAATCGGGCGCCGGGACCACCTACCCTCCTGGACCTTGGACAGAGCGTACACGACAGCATCACGGACATGGGGGCTGGGGATCTCTGTGTAAATGTTTACCATGTCGAGTTCCGCTCCGCACCACTCCATGGGGTCATTGGCAGCCAGGTCGCAGGCATGGGTGAAACGCTGTTTAGACTCTTGCATATTCCAGACCTCCAGGTTAGACGACAGCTCAGAGAAAGACTCACTCACTAGGGACAGGCACCAGCCTACGACTGACCCTTCATGGGGGGAGGGGTGGTGGAAATGGGACATGATGAGGCGAACTTTAATCAAACCCTCACCCTCTCTACTTTTCTCTTTGAGGAGCATCATACTCGTCAGAGGTATGGATGCGAACCTAGGGAGGTGTTTTGTGTGCCCATTACATCCCCCTCCCAAGACACTGCCACGTGTCTGAAAAACTGATATATACCCCTACATGGGCAAACATGCCCAAAGAAAATGAGAGCATATATACAACGTGACAGAAAAATCTGCTCACGGGATGACATACCCGGATTACTCCATCCCATTTTTGAACTACCTCAGGCCCCTACCCACAGGTTACCTCCGGTTACTCCCTCAGGCTGATAGGCACCCTTGGTTTCACACGGGGATGCATTTACAACATGAGACTGTGCAGAAGAATGAGAACTTGTAATCTGTCCTACCCCAGGGCCTGGAATCCTGAACTGCGGCCCCTCCATCCTTTTTCGGGTATATAAAAAAATGACACATCTGAGTGGGCCGTCTGCTCCCTAAAAAAAGCCAACCTGACTATTCGGAAAAAATTTCTGACAAAGCTTAAAAACTCTAATCAGAAATTTCAGACTAAAACTTCTTAGCCTAAAACTCAGGGGAACAGATTTCCAAAACTGACATTCAAAAGAAAAAAACCCGTCTACTTACTGCCCATGCCTAAAGTCTGCTCTTCTGCACCTGTAAATTGAAAAACCCCTGCTCAGAAGATTTAACAACAAAACAACAGGCATCTCAGAACTCAAAAACAAATACAGCCAGGCACAAGCAGCACATCACGGGTGACAATAGGGGCAATAAATGCAAATCTGCTGAGCCCACAGGGTTCCACCAACCCTTAGAACTAAAATACAAAGCTGCAGGCCATCAGAGCGGCACTTAATGTGCCTTAACACGTTCCCAGCCGTCTCTATTCATCTCTGAGCGTACTCCTTCCACAGAACTCCAGCTCTGCAATCCTGGATAGCAGAGCGAGAAAAGAAGTCAGTCTGACTAGGTTTGTAAATACCCGCAGCTGTCCTTCGGAGAACTTCGGCTCACCATGACCGCTCATCTTGCCCATGGTTAGGCCGCTTTGGTGCAATGCTTTGGGCGGGGGACCGCCATGCCTCAAAAGAGAAAAAAAGTCAGTCTGAGGCAAGGGGGAACGAACGGGGGGGCTGGTGCAGAACAGATATAAAAAAACAGACCTCACATGATGTGGGCCTCTGTAATTTCTCACTCTGGACTCTGACATCTGGCGCAAAGAAATCCACCTGAAAACAAACAGCATGAGGGAAAGTATACACAAGGTCAGGGCAAACAAAGGAAACATATATAATTCCACACATGCTGACCTACAGTGGCAGACACAATAAATGTTGACTCTAGCCTGCCAATTAGGGTGATCAGCCCTACAACAGTATGCACTATTCATGGGGATGCACCCCCACTTACCCAGCCGTGGTGCCGCCTTTTACCACCTGGGGGGCAACCTTTCCACTGTCAGAGGCCAAGAACTGGCTTGCAGTGTTCGGAGGACACGGTACACTTGCATCCCCCTCCCGAAATCGCTGACCATGCAGCAAAAACAACACTGCGCTTCAAGCGCCAATGTACAAAAGAATGCAAATGCACATAAACATGTTGCCCTATGTTTCACAATGGAGGTAGGGCGGCCACAGGCTGGCCCAACGCCTCCCAACCGGCTGTAGCAACTTAAAAAGGGCCACACTGTGGCTCAAGAAACCAAAGGCTGTAGCCAAAAAACAGAACTTAGCCAAAACATTTTCCTCTTGTAAGCAAACCACAAACTGCATTAGTAGACACCATCAGAGCCAAAAGGCTTAAAATGAGGGAAGTGTAAAACTGGGCCTATAGATCCAGAATCAAAAAACTGAAACAAGGCTGCATATCAACGCTAGCCTTTGAGCAGAAAAAGAGTGCTTTCAGAGGTGAAAACCCACTGGTGTCAAACCCGTTTTTTACATTCAGCTCAATTGAGCACGAATCTACTCTGAAGACTCACATTTGTCGCGCACTGAAAAAGAGGACAATAACAGACCAAGAGCAAACACGTGCCTACCTTTCTACCTACTCACAGGGCGTCGTGTCAGAGCTCTCGGAGTCAAGTAACAGAGCTGTCCAATGCTACGACAGTCTGACCAATGACTGCTGTAGGGGTGCTGACTCGTCGTGAGGATAAGCAAAGTCTGAAATCAGGAGATGCAGTGGGAGGCGCCACCCATGTTACAAGCACGGGGGAATACATGCAGACACACACAGCGAACCTTTAAGATGCAGCCCTGCTCAAACTTCGTCTCGTCTCTGGAGTATGCGCCGCTGCGGTCGTCAACCTTGGTAATGAACGCGGAGGCCGTACAAACAGGACACGCTATGAAAAGTGCTGGTGACTGCGACGTGGGGCCAGTTCGGAACGTGTCTTCAAAGCGAAGCGCCGCGAAACCAACTCCACGTGCGCGCCATGGCGCACCTCCAGGCGACTGCCACCGCTGGATTACCTCTTCCTTCTACCTCCACGAAAACCACTGAAGCCGGTTCCGATCCCATTTGGCTGCACTCTATCCTACACTTCACCGATCTCAGCGATTTGTGCAATTTTCGGTTTTAAATTCAGCGGAATTCCGAACTTATATTATTGTTAAGTCACAGGATGGCGAATTTCACATTTCTAGTTCTGACCAGGCCTGCTGTGTGTGCGCAGTCCCTTCTCGTGTTCCAGTTGGCGTGCGCGTGCTGTGTGTTCTTTAATGCGGGCCGATCGTTTGAAAATTCTTCCCAACGGGTGCTAATAGTGTTAGTTCTATCCTGTTACGGAAATGAAAACGAATCGGAAGCCAGGGCACCTCCAGTGAATGATAGAAGGCGCGGAGTTAAGGATTTCTTTTGCACTGAATGGCGCCTTTTGTGGCTGGCCAGGCCGCGGAGTTAAGGATCTGGCTAAACCCTGGTGTGGTGCCTCCGCTTACACCGGCTGTCGACCGTGGGTGCATCACTGCACTTGGCAGGTGACCGGTGTACGTTACTGGGCGCATCTGCTTCGGCAATGCCACGTCTACGTGCATTGGGGACCACGAGTCCCTTGAAGCTGGAGGAGCCCTAGTGCAAGTAAAGTGAAAGTAGATGCGGCTGAGGTAGGCGCACCGGAAGGGAAGACGCTAATTCGGTCGTTGCTCCGCAAGGCAAAGCAATTCCTCATTCTTTGGTTTTTCATTTGTTTGCTTTGCATGTGTCATGACAACTTGATCTCCCATGGAATCAAAGAGGGTCAACATTTGGTGATTGTCTGTGGTGAACATGATGTGTGCACTTGCAATGGGTGAACATGCTAAAGGTGGAGAATTGCATTTATGCCCTGGTTGTTAACCTCTCATTTGCCGTCTTACTGAGGCGACCCTCGGCTGAATTCATATCAGTGGTCAAACATGGTTGGTGATCCACTATCCTTCTCTTGGCAGCAAGCAATGGGGCATGAGTTCACTTAATTTGGCAATTGTATTCGGGGACGATCGTCGGTCAAGGTTGGGCATGTTCACTCCAACTGCATGAATGCTCTCCTGAATCATGGCTAGTCGAGACTATCCTTCCATTTGCATGCTCTTGGGATCAGGCTTTGGTGAGGTTCCGTCCTGGGCCATCGATTGGTTAGGCTGTCCCTCCTGGGCCATGAAGTGGTTAGGTTCTGTCTCCGGGCATGGATTGGGGTGGGACCACCTCTCTCAAGGCTTGGATTGGGGCGGGACCAGCTCTGTTCGAGGCAGGACTCCCTCTCTTTAGGATGGGACAATCTCACATGGATGTGCTCTCATTGGACCCGGGATACATCTCTTTGTGCACTCACTCTGCGGGCGGGGTCTACGTCTCTACATGTGACTGGGGGCATGTGCTTATCCAATTTTCTTACCCAATGTCTCTCCAAGTAGCATGCATTGAATTGGTTTGGTGCCACAGGAACATGCAAATAGGCAATATTGAATTTACTTGTTCATTTGTGGATGGTTTCCAATGCACAAATGACGATCGTGGTTGCCTCTGCCATCAGGTTCCAAGCAATTAGGCACCAAGTGATGGGACCGAGTGGCATGTCCAAGGATGGGAGGGCAGGAGACATATGTTGTGTGTTGGCTTCTCTTATCATGTCTTCGGTTCGCGACACTCTAACCGTGGGGAGCCCAGCAATTCAAATGGAGCATTCTCTAAACATGTGAGGTTTGGTGGGCTGGCCCTTCTTGATGTCTTCTTTGCAAGCAGCAAGTAAACCCATCAAGCCCATTCACGTGCTGGCCATGGTGTATGACATTGCTGAGTGACGGGCACCCGGCGTCCGGTGTGGAGTACCGAGCCATTGCCATCATGACAATATATATGTCACACATGCCTGGCGACAAGTAGTGTTTGCCATTGCCGTGAGGTCACTCTCCTGACTCATATTTAATGATCCTCATTGCAAGTTCTTCATATGTACACATTGGTGACTCACGAGGGTGGGCAAGTCATGTATGTGTCCATACCGTACATTCTGTTCATGCAGGCCATGGTGTCATGGTTGATCAACTGTGAGAACATTCCTTATGTTTGCAAACCATGTTGTTTACTCCATTGTACCGTCTTGTGGGCAAGGGTAACAGAACGTTTTTATAGTGATTTCAACACTGTGTGTTTGTTGTGCCTCTTCTGCTGCTTGCTGCTGGTGTAGGGTTCCTGCTGCTTGTTTTTGATGAGGAAAATGTTTTATTGTTGAAATACAACCAATCAAGGATAACCCAAGCCAGAGATAAGCAGGTAGAAGAAGGTCAGGATCAAAGCATGAAGGGCTGCAGTCACAAAGAGTTAGATAAAAACAACTATCAACAATAGACCACAGCAATTAGCATACATTGCACATCAGGATGAAATATTTTACATGTTTGCGAAAACCTGATTGAAAAACTGCCCCAAGGGCTCACTATCATCCACAGTGCCATCTTGAGATGTGCACTCTTTGTTTTCGGGTCCCATAGGTGCTGAGGTGGCATGGCGTGTGGCGATGAGGTCACTGCCAAGTCACATGGGATATTCCTAATTAGCTAGGCTGACTGGGTATTGAACCCAGGACCTCCCAATAAGAGGTGCCCCAGCCCCCTAGGGTGCATACCACTAGGACAGCTAAGAATTCATGAGAAAACATAGATAAATTCATAGGCTCTGCCTTCAGTATATCCGTGCCTCAGCAACCCAGGAGAAGATGGTTTAGTGCCTATAGCTTGGGGATAAAGGGGTCCACACCACATCCTGATTTAGTGTTTGGTTCCATAGGTCAAATTGTGTTATCACCCCTTTTGGTTGGGCCAATACTAAGATAAAAATGCCTGAGTGCGTAGAGCACCTCTAGAACAACTAAAGTATACGCTAAAGCATTGGAAAAGCACTTTTCCTTACTCCCCCCTTGTGCTGTGGTGGCCACCACTGTCGCATTTTCAGGAAAAAGGGATTTTTTCCTTGGCCTTTCCTTCGTTTCCATACCCATAGCTTCCCTAATACTGGAAAAAAGCGCTTTATCATGGCCAGCGACTCTTGCTGCATTGTTGATGAAAAATCCCCAACAGAAGCCTCAGCGCTCTTGGCGCTGCCGGGGTTCCTGTGGCTTTGTGGGGTTAGAGTAGGGCATGCCAAGACCATATGCATGTGCATCCCTCCCTCCAAGCTGCAGCGTAACACAACCCAACGCCAGACTCTCATAGGACGCTCGACCCAAGTCTCAAGGAACCTGATGGAGACACCTGTCCTGGTACTGGGGCGAGGGTGCGCTGATTTAATTAGAATTGCCCCTTGGAGGGGTCTTGATTCTGGTTCAGTCTCCTGCTGCTGCTTTTCATCCAGAACGGCGGCCTACTCAACGAGGCTTTGCGAGGAGGTCTGTACAACAGAGGAATGGGAGAATTAGGGACGAATCAACGCAAGCGCAAAGCGACAACACCTAAATCCGTCAAATGACTGCCTGGAATGCTTCTGAAGGCAAACACCCGGACAGAATCCAATTATGCATCAGATGCACATCTGTAAAAAATTTGTAGTCATCTCTTTATTTTATAAACCAAGAAATTCTTACGCAGAAAAAGCCGGCGCGCAGGAGCGGCTCCTAGCAAAGCGCTGGAAAATAAAGTAACAATCAGATAATAAACATATGTCTCACAAAAACAGGAAAATGACGAGACACACATAAATAGATGTGATTAAAGATTCCATCCACATTGCCTGAATAAACCAAAAATCAAGAATTCAAAAAATAAGAATATGACTTCAATGAATCAGGTATAAACTGCAGGTGTGCCCGTTCTGTTTGCCCGACGCACAGTGGTCGCCATGTGTCGTCGTTTTCAAGCCTGGTAGCACGATAGAACACGATAGAGGGATAGATTAGAAAGATTGCAGATGATTAGAGGTAAGATCAGGGTGCTCAGACATACACACAAGTGCAAAGCGACGTTTTTTGCTTGTGTCACGCTTTTCTCCTCACCTTGCTTCACTCTCCAGCGGTAGGTAAGGTAGGTAAGCCCAGGTGGGGCCACCCCCTGGTGGAGTTCGTGACTAGGAAGTTTGCCAAAGGCAGAGCACCCACTCGTGCATGCTCGTGCATTCACACACGCATTAAAGGGTAGGCCACGCAAAATGCGCGCAATAAACCTTGTTTAGGTTACCCAGATGCTCCTCGGTACGTTCTTTAAGAGAACCTGAGGAGTCTCTTAACGTGTTTGAGGTATTTAAGGTGTTTGAGCGTATTATAGGTCACACTGAGAAGCGTATAATACGTGGAGTGTGGCTTGGTTTCTCAGCCGCAAACATCCCTTCATTGGCCTTTGCTTTACAGGTGGGCAGGTAGGATGATTGGTGCAGCAGCGTTCGTTCTTATCTTGCCCTGCTAAACAAGGGCGCTGATCCCACAATCAATTAACTGCGCCTCAGCCAGGAGTGGCGAGGGCAGTTCAACTCCATCGACATCCACGCTGTGCACACCACCTGTGCGCCTCTCCCCTCCAAGCCCTGGCAGGGAAACGTGTTGTGACGTCCCTGTTAGGCCACAGTTGCTTCGCAGCGCTGTGTTCTCTTGTCTTCTTCAACACCACCCAGTAGAGCGTGAGTGTAGGAGTGGTAATCCTGAGCGGGGGCTTGAGCCAGTTGCAGTAGCGCTCGCCCACCATGGTGGTGCCACTGTAGAGTGTGTAGGACCTGTAGTGCGTGTGTCACTGTCCCACCCGTTTCCTGCAATTTTAGCAGGGTTGGTGGGCTGTGGCCGTGGTTAGGTCAGCGTTTTGGCCACTTAGCAAAATGGCGTTTTCATGCCTTCATAGCCTTTGGCCACCCCTCCCTGTAGTAGACAGATAAGTAGGGAAAACAATACCTGGATTAGTACGCTGGGTATTGCCCCAAGGTTTTGTGCCAGCACATAAATTGGACGCTTAGGGGAGGGGAGACCCGGGGTGTACCCCGTGGCATCAATAAGACAACCCTCCAGGTTTAGCAAGCGTGCAGACTTGGGTATAATTAGGACACAACTTATGCGGCTTGCTCTCAGGACCTTAGGAATAGCACACTCACACATACGCTTAGGCAGGCAAGGGTAAGGTTCAGTCCCTAAGTAAGTAAGTAAGTAAGGGCGGCCGCGTCCGCAGCCTCATCTGACATCTCCTTGTTTGTTTTACATGGTGGCCGCCTCTGGCGGGAAGGAGAGCTCTCCACCATCAGTTCCCCTGGCGACCCCTGTCTCACCTCACGGCCGAGAACTTGAACCAGGTTCCCTTGGGGCATGACCGGCGGTAGGCTCCCTTCAGTCGCTGCCCTCACGGTTTCAGCTCCTTCCGGTAACCCTTTGAAGGATCCCCCCGCCCTCACCCCCTAGCACAGCCTATTGGGAGCCTGCAGGCGGGTTTCCTGTGGATAGCCCTCGCCGACAGCGGAGCATTTCTCTCTGTCAACCACATTCCACCACTCCCCAGCCTTCACGGGTTGGAGTACCAACTCGGCTCCCGGATGCACTTGGGTGTCGTCCATCCACGGCTGGAGGCCAGGGGGCGACCCTTTCCACGTTCCCCCTGGTTCCGCTCAAGCGTGAACCTACGTGTACTCAGGCCATTGACCCGGGGATTTCAAGGTCAACCCTCACCCCTGCGGACACCTCACGGCCGTCCCGGAGTTCAGGGCATTTTCCCGACTTCCCGTTGTCAGGTTCCCCATGGTTGGCCCATGGTTCACCACTCCATGGCGACTGGTTTCCCAATCCCACGGGGCTGTTGCTTGGCGCTTTTGGTCTCCCTGCCCATCCCATGTTCCATTCCCCTTTGGCTCAGCACGGCAGTGGCCCGTTCCCAGCGTCCCATGGACTCCCTGGCCCGTCGGGCCGTTGTGCGGCCCTAGCCACACGCCCTTCCCCGCCCCGTCCCCTTGTCCCAGCATCCCGTGTTTATACCCCACCGGGTCGCCAGTAACCCTGTGGCGCGGGCCCACTGGATCCTCTCTCATCCGGGGACCGCTTTGTGCGCCTAGCACGGGTCGCTCCCTTCCTGCCCCCGTCCTTTTCCCTTGTGCCGCGGCCCCGGCCTAATCCCCTGGGCTGTTGTGCGGCCCCATCCCATCCCTCATCCCGTGTTTATACCCCACCGGGCCGCCAGCAACCCTGTGGCGCGGGCCCACTGGATCTTCATCCATCCGGGGACCGTTTCGTGCGCCTAGCACGGGTCGCTCCCTTCCCGCCCTTTTCCCCTGTGCTGCAGCCCCGGCCTGATCCCCTGGGCTGTTGTGCGGCCCCTTCCCATCTCTCATCCCGTGTTTATACCCCACCGGGCCGCCAGCAACCCTGCGGCGCGGGCCTACTGGATCCTCATCAATCCAGGGACCGTTTTGTGCGCCTAGCACGGGTCGCTCCCCTCCTGCCCCCGCTTTTCACTCCTGTGCCGCCTCCCATGCTGTCCTAATCCCCTGGGGCCGTCGCGTGGATCTGGCCACACGCCCTCTTCTGTCCCGTCTCCTTGTGGTGCTGCGGGGTGTTGTTCGCGTTTTTTTTTCCCGCCCTGCTTTTTTCCGCGTGGTTCCCTCCTCCCTGCATGCACGCACAACAACACTGCATCGCCATCTGTCTCGGTTCCGTTCGGTGCTCTCGTCCAGTCCCACCTCCATCCTGTGGCGCGGCCCTTGGCGGTCCGTGGCCATGCCAGGTGGGCGCCCGTCCCTCGCGACCCAGCCTTACAGCCTGCGTTGCTGTACGTTTATCTTCTTTCTCTCCTCTCCACCCTCCCCTCCCCTCAGTCTCCTGCCCGCCCTCTTAGTGTTGTTCTCCTGCTCCGTGTGCTCGCCGCTGGTCACAGTTGCTTAGCAGCGCTGTCGACCCCTGTCTTCTTCACAGGAGGGTCATTAGGACCCACGACTTTATCTTCAACACCACCCAGTAGAGCGTGGGTGTAGGAGTGGTAATCCTGAGGTGGGGGCTTGAGCCAGTTGCAGTAGCGCTCGCCCACCATGATGGTGCCACTGTAGAGTGTGTAGGACCTGTAGTGCGTGTGTCACTGTCTCACCCGTTTCCTGCAATTTTAGCAGGGTTGATGGGCTGTGGCAGTGGTTAGGTCAGCGTTTTGGCCACTTAGCAAAATGGCGTTTTCATGCCTTCATAGCTTTTGGCCACCCCTCCCTGTAGTAGACAGATACTTAGGGAAAACGATACCTTGATTAGTACGCTGGGTATTCCCCCAAGGGTTTTGCGCCACCACAGAAATTGGGCGCTTAGGGGAGGGGAGACCCGGGGCGTACCCCGTGGCATCAATAAGACAACCCTCCAGGTCTAGCAAGCGTGCAGACTTGGGTATAGATAGGACACCACTTCTTCGGCTTGCTCTCAGGACCTTAAGAATAGCACACTCACACATACGCTTAGGCAGGTAAGGGTAAGGTTCAGCCCCTAGCTTTAGTCTTGGAGGCAAGCGTCTCAGCGAGCCTCAGCAACTCACCAAGGTTGTTCTGGGACAAGTAGTCAACCAAAACTGTGTTTAGGCGTCCCCCAGGTAGAACAAACGCAGAGAAGGGCTCCCAGGTTGCCTCTTCGACTCCAAACTCTTCCCAGAGGGTGAGGAAGCGCCAACCCTGGCGGTAGCGGTGGCGTAGGACAGACTTCACCAGGTAGAAGCCCTCCTTAGCCATCTCCTCGGCGTTCATGTCAGGGAGCTCCCCTTCAACTTCCATAGGGCTGGCAGCCCCTTGTAAGTCTAGGGCGGCGATCTCCTCGTCGTTAAGCTCCCACTCTTCCCCACAGAGGTCTTCAAGGTCATAGTAGCGCTTCAGATGTTGAGCAGCGCACACCAGGGTCCCATCTAGACGGGGAGAACAACGGACGGTGATACGGTGTCCATCCACGGATAGAATCTTGTAGGGCCCGAAGTATGGGTCGTCGCTGGTAGAGCGTGGCCAGGCAGGTAGTCGGCTGTGGTGCACCAGCACCCAGTGCCCCTCTTGGTAGGTGGCCGGTACTCGGTGGTTGTTCTTCTTGTTCCACTGACGCTCGCTCACTCTCTGGAGCATAGCCTTGGCCTTGTTCACCTTCGGTTGTTGCTCTTGGACCCATTCACCCACAGAAGAATGGGTGTCCTCTGGATAGGGGGCATGTAGGAACCACGCCGGGCGCCCTAGGAATAGCTCATGGGGCGAGTAGCCAGTAGGTGAACTCTCTTGGGAGTTCATCATCAAGGATATGACGGGGAGTAGTCTCACCCAGTCTCTGGTGCGTTCAGTTTTGCACCATATCCTTACATTCTCCTTGAGGACACGGATCTGTCGCTCACATAGGGGGTTGCTCCTGTGCGAGTAGGGGATCCCCGTAGACACCTGGACATTGTGGGATCTCAGGACCCTCTTGTACCAGCCGGTATCTGAGCGTACTCGTACGTCCTAATCGGAGTTGATCTCCTTGGGCGCCCCATAGACACAAAACCACACCTCCAGGAGTATCTTGATAGTCTCCTCCCCGGTAATTTGCTTGGTACATGGGAACATCCTGGTAAACCTTGTCAACCCACAGGTTACCACGAGGGCGAAGTCATAGCCCCAAAACTTCGGCATCTCCGTGTAGTCCACGTATAGAACACTGTTAGCACAGTGAGGGATGGGCAGGGTCGAGTAGAGACCTCTGTCCCTGATATACCCTGGTTTGCAGGACCTGCACGGGCACTTGTCCACGATAGGCTGGAGGATTTTCCGCAGTTAGTCGTCAGTCCACGTAGTGTGGAACCACTGCTTGAATAGCCTCAGCGTACGGTCAGCACCCACATGACCGATGGACTCATGGGTCCACTTCAGCAGCGCTGGGACTCTGTCACAACGTACCACGATGCAGTCCCCGTGCCAGAGGTAGCTCTTGTCCCTCTTCCACTGATCTTGGTTGACCAGGAGGGGTTCAAGGCGTTTCTCCATCCACTTGTAGATATCCCCAAACTCCTTCAGGTACTCCGATTGTTGGAGTCCATCCAGGGGGCGTATCATAGTCATGTTGAGGTCCAAGTGGACGTCCATACGGCTGAACGCCTCCTTAGCCAGCGCTTCAGACCGGGCACCAATCAGGGCGTCGAATTTGTTGCGGCTGATGTAGTCTGCACACTCGTTCTTCACTCCCTGGATATGGTGTACCGTCAGCCGTAGTTGACTGAGGTAGGTCCACCAGCGCTGTAGCTTGGCCTTCTCAGGTGGGGGACCCTTCTGGAAAGTGCGGACCGGCTCTTGGTCGCACAGCCAGACCACAGGGTTAATCCCCAACAGTCGTGCTTGTGAGGATAGCACCAGCATACCCGCGAGCAATTCCTGCTCATAGGTGGAGTAGTTCCCCCTGGCCTGGTTCCATTTCCAGTTCCAGTGGCCCAGAGGTACCAGGACCCACTTGTCGTCAGGGTAGCTGTGCTTGAGAGTTCCATCTCGGTTGAGACCTTCCGTCCCCCATTGGGAAATGGCCGAGTCGAACTCCTCCTTCTCTAGTGCTCGCCATTGGAACAACGTTCCACCACCGCCCACATTGCTGGCGTCGGTCACCAGGATAATCTCCCCTTGTGCCCTAGGCACGCCCAAGCACTTAGCGTTGGCCACCTTGTCTTTGAGCTCGTCAAACGCTTGTTGCTCTTTTGGGCCCCAGCGCGAACTAGTACTCTTCTTGATCAAGTCCGTCAGAATGGCGCTGGTGTAGGTGAAGTTTTTGATATGGCGGCGATAGAAGTTGCACGCCCCAATGAAACTGCGTACATCATGAAGTCCTCCCTTGGGGTCTTCGTGTCGGACCTTAGCGTCCATCAGGGGTTTGGCCTTAGAGGCCGCTGGGGTCCACCACCCATAGCCAACGTCCAGTTCCAGGTACTGCATGGTCTCCTGCATGAACTCAGACTTCTCCAGCTTGAGTCCTGTGTGGTTCTCTTGGCAGACTGCAAAGAACTCACCCAACAGGATTAGGTGGTCCTCCCTGGTATTGGTCCCGAGGCATACATCGTCGATGTGTGCTTCCATCTGGGCCCCACGGGATATAAGTTCCTGCACCTTACGTCTCCTTCGTAGGATGGACAAGATCTTGTTCATCAGCTCTTGGAAAAGAGCGGGTGCGTTGGCCACGCCAAATGGCATGACCTTCCACTTGAACACCCTCCCCTGAGGGGTGATGAAGGCTAGTAGCTCCTGAGCGTTGGGCGTCAGGTCCACTTGCCAGAATCCGCTCCTCTTGTCCATCTTGGTCTTGTAGCGACAGGAGGCCATCTTCTCAAGGGTAGACTCCATATTAGGAATGGACCCTGACTGGTTCAGTGTTTTCTTGTTCAGCTCTCCGTAGTCCACTACCAGCCGTTTGGCTGTAGACCCACGTTTAGCCACCAGGAAACAGGGGCTGCAGTGTACGGGGTAGTTTCCGTTCTTGTACTCCAGGACTAGGCCAGCGTCGATACATTCTTGTATCTGTCGCTCGATCTCGTCGGCCTGCTCTTTAGGAGCTGGATAGGGTCTCCTCCGGATCTTGTGACCCACGAACTCGGGTTTCAGCTTGAGGTCCATCTGTACCAGCTTGTCACATGAGGCTGGAGAGGGTAGTTCTCGGAACACCTCCAGATAGGTCCTCATAAGCGTCTGCACCCGCGGGTTCAATAGCTTGCTCTTGTCCTCCATGTCCTCGTCAGAGTGTAAGTTGCTTGCCCCCTGAGTAATAGACGTCGGGAGGTGATCCTCCACGGACTCTTCGCCCTTGGTAGTATCCTTCAACCATTGGTAGGCATATAGTAGGTCTCGTTCAACCATCTCCGATGGACAATCGCAACATAGGCACGCTCGAGGGGGTTCACACACACATTCCTCCGAGAGGTCGTCCTCCTCTGGGGTCCTCACATGGGCACCCCACACGCTCTTCATGAGCTTAAGATCTATCTCCCTTTGCCAGGTGGTGATCTTCTGTTCGAGGTCCTCCTTCAATTGGGATAGATCTCCCATAGGTCTTTGCTTCAGTGGCCATGAGCTGCGGGTAGGCTTAGCGTAGCATAGCTTTTTCGCCACCAAATTCCTCTTGGAGTCCACATACTCCCTTAGCCTGGATCGAGGGTCCAGCTCTTCGTCCACGGGGTCTTCCACCCTCATGGAGAGTAGGGGTTTCAGTGGGGCGACGTACTCGGCGTTCTCCACTTCCTCCACACAGGTCTGCACGAAGAAGGCGTCGTGCTCAGTTTCGTCATCTGAGTGGATAGAGCCAGGTAGCTCGGATAGTCCAAACTCAGAGACTCCATCAGGAACCGGTCTATGGCAGGGAGAGTTGGGGGCGTTGGTGTTAGTCACGACGTATTCATCTCCTCCGGGTATAGCCTCAATAGCATCTTGAGGTCGTAGCCGATCCTTCAAGTCACCCAAGGCGAGTCCATCGCTTTCTCGTTGTATAGCCTGGACCAGAGTCGAGTCCAGATCCTCCCAGGTGATGGAGGTAAGACCTCCGTCCACCACGCTGAGCATACGCCCCCATCTGGATTTCCCAATAGGCGTCTTACGCCCCAGAGGCACGTACATGGCCTCATCAGGTAACCGAACAGAGCTGATAGTCAGCCTGTCCAGGAGGTTTCGCCACTACTCGTTGCCTGCATGGGCTTGCGAATCGGGGGAACACAGGACCATACGGGAACGTTCCAAGGCCACCTTGGTCAAGATCTTCCCCAGTTCACTGAACCTGGGGTTCCCGTAGGCCATCCCGAAAGAGGGCCAGTAAAATTTGTAGCTGCAGTTATTCCCCTTGCTGCAGTAAAGGTCCAGTACTTGCTCCTTGTCGCTGGCGAACAACTCCACCCTGAGGTCTTCTCTAGAGTAACCCAACACCTTCAGACCTTGTTCTAGGGCTTCCCCCAATAGTTGATGGTCCTCAGTTTTGGAGGCCGCCATCATGTTCGAGGGCTCCTCCTTCGATACCCTCAGGTAGCTCGAAGTATGTTCCGAATGCTCCAGTGGCACAGACTCTCTGCCACTGCAGTGGTCCACGTAGAGGAGGTAGGGTGCTTGCAGCGTCAGCGATTGTATCTGGGAGTGCTGCACGAAGAAGTCCATCCCCAATACAAAGTCGAAGGCCTCAGTGTCCATCACATAGAACCGATGGGCGATAGTTCAAAAGATCATAGGTACCTCCACTTCACAGTCCCCGCAGCTGTGCACCACATGTCCATCCCCCATTCGTATAGCCGCGGTGGTCAGGGTGTTCTTCAGGCTCCCACAAGGTAAACGTTTCTTGGGCACTATAGATATGGTGGCTCCGGTATCCAATACCCCGAGGTATTTGCGTCCCCCTAGCTGGATACGTACCCAGAACACCAAGTCCAGGGCCCCACCGGAGTGTCCCCGTCAGAACTCAGCGGGACAGGTCACCTCAAACCCCTTGTTTCGCAATTTGCGGGCCATCCTCATAAAACGGCTCCTCTTCTTAGCATTGCCGTCATCACCACCTTCATGCTCACCCTTGGCTCCTTGTTCTTGCTGGGCCTGCGTCTGCGCGCGTGTGGTGGGACCAGACTGCCCTCCAGAGGGCTCGGAGTTCCCCCGTGGATTAGCGTTAGGGTTGCCTCCGTTCTTGTCCGTGTTCTTGTTGTCCTTTTCTGGCTGGCGGTTAGCGCCTCCTCCTCGTCCACCTTGACTTTTGTCTTGCCCTTGTCCACGTCCTTTCGACTTGCCCTTGCCGGAGTCGTGGCCTTTGCCTTTGCCTCCACCTTTGCCAGAGCCTTTGCCAGGATCCTCACCCTTCAGCTTCGCCGACAGGCGCTGCTTGTGGTAGCACTCATCCTTGTAGTGCTTCCTCTTCCCACAGAACGCACAGGTGATAGTACACCTGTAGGGATCCGGCATCTTCGCCTTGGCGCCGGTGTTGGTCCCCTGCTTCTTCCCTTGGACTACGAAGCAGTCTTGCTGCTCGCACCCAGGGGCGTGCTGCAGGTGGCCCTGCTCGTCTCTGGCATCACACCAGAAGAGTTCCCTGTTGTTCTTCATGATACGGGCGTCTTTTGGGGGTAGTCCCCTGCCTAGGTCTGCATCCTTGATACCCTTTGCCATGGCTTCCAGAGCCTCCACCTCCAGGACGGTAGTTGTTCAGCTGCTGGTTGCTTTCTTTCTCCAGCGCCAGCTCCAGGAGTAGTACACAGAGATCCTCGTAGTGGAGGGCCCTAGCCTTGCGCTCTGCTGTTGAACAGCACTCGTCCCACAGCTCTCGAGGGAGCTTAGCCACCAACCAGAAAAGCAGGTCGTCGCTGCTGTAGAAACCGGTCGTCAATCGTCCAGCCCAGTGATCCAGGTCCGCCAATAGCTCAGAGACCCTGCCAGGTTTGGGGCTGTTGGGCAGCAGGGGCAGGTGCTGGATCTTGGCCCTGATGGAGAGGTCGGTTTCATAGGTCGGGTACTGCCTCTCCAAGGCAACCAACACATCGGCAAAGGTGGCGGACTTAGTCAGAATCTGTTTGACCTGCTTCTCCGGGGACTTGGTCTTGCAACACTGCAGGAGCAGATCGCACTTGACCCGTCCACAAGCGTGGGTTTGGCCGGTCAATCGGAGAAACCGGCCAAAATTCTCAGCGAACTCGCTGAGGTCCCTGCCTGTGAACTCAGGCAGGTTCACCACGATCTTGGGGGTGGCAATAGCCTTAGCCTCCTGAAACTGCGTCCCCCAGGGCAACGGGTCTTAATCTTCTTCTTCTCCTTCTTCCCACCTGGGTTCCCGGGGTCCTCAGGGTCGTCGTCGTCCGAGGGCGAAGCAGAAGTCATCGACGGCGGTTCATTATCGGAGGGATCCCCGCCTAGGTCACTGGAGCCGTAGGGCTCCACATTCACCATTGCCCTCAGGGCTGTCAGCCCCAGCCGGTCCAGCTCGGCTCTCGTAGAATTCCCAACCCGACTGTAGGGTGGCCGGGCCGTCCTCGGCACAAAAGGGCTTCTAGGTATTGCTGCAGGGGTCGGCATGGGTCGGCTCCTCAGGCTCCCCAGGGTGTTTGTCAGCCGTGCCACCAGGTGGTTGGCCTGTACTCGATGGGGTGACGTTCCCACCGTGGTAGGTGACGCTTGGGGCGGTATCAGGGGCTCCAGTTTATCTCAAATCTCTTGAGTGAGGTCGCCAACAATTTTAGAGGTGGCTCCTCGGAGCACGTCTTTGATCTCCGGCCGCGTCAGGGACCTGTTGGAGGATCTCCCTGATCCTCTACTCCTGCTCCCGCATGACTCAGGTCCTCTCCTCAACCCACTCAAGGTTACATACCCAGGAACATCCACATAGGCTTCCGTAGCGCGTAGAGGATGGTGATAGTCAGCCGCATACCATCGCGGCGCAGAACTGGAGATCACCGGCTCACTGGTAGTAGTTGCCTCTGGAAACGCAGTGCTAGGCGGGTTCACACCATAGGCAGGGTACGTAGGCATACCAGTAGAGCCTATGCCCTCAGCCATAGGCGGGTTGGTTATGGGTGTGGATGTTGCAGCGGCTGGGTCTGGAGTTGGGAGTGTGATGGCTATAGGAGAGGGTGATGCGTGGGAGCCAGAAGCGCTTGGTGCGCCCTCGAAGGTAGGATCATTCGTCAGGTCGTGCCCCTGGTCTGTTCCTTCGTCTGCTATGCTTTCTCCAGCATCCTTCTCTCTCTCTCTCTCTTTCTCTTCACAGGATGGGTGTCCACCTCCTCAACAGTGAGGGCCCGGAAGGCCGACTGAAGTCCTTCCATCGAATCCTCCGCCACGTCCACTGGCCCATGTAAGGGCTCTGAAGGTACAGCGCTAGGTCCAGGTCCAGGTTCACCAGGTGCGGGCATTGCTGGTGTCTCAGGCGCCGTCTTCATGTCGGTGTCCTCTCTCTTGGTGTCCATATTCCTTCGCCCTTCTTGCTTATATATGACTCATCTCGGCGCACTGGAAATACGGCACGGGGTTGCTGCCGGTACGCAGAGACAGTCTGCCTCTTGCTACCAGAACGTTTTATAGTGATTTCAACACTGTGTGTTTGTTGTGCCTGCTGCTTGCTGCTGGTGTAGGGTTCCTGCTGCTTGTTTTTGATGAGGAAAATGTTTTATTGTTGAAATACAACCAATCGAGGATAACCCAAGCCACAGATAAGCAAGTAGAAGAAGGTCAGGATCAAAGCATGAAGGGCTGCAGTCACAAAGAGTTAGATAAAAACAACTATCAACAATAGACCACAGCAATTAGCATACATTGCACCTCAGGATGAAATATTTTACATGTTTGAGACAAACAGATTGGAAAACTGCCCCAAGGGCTCACTATCATCCACAGTGCCATCTTGAGATGTGCACTCTTTGTTTTGGGGTCCCAAAGATGCTGAGGTGGCATGCCGTGTGGCGATGAGGTCACTGCCATGTCACATGGGATATTCCAACTAAGCTAGTCTGACTGGGTATTGAACCCAGGACCTCTCAAAAAGAGGTGCCCCAGCCCCCTAGGGTGCATACCACTAGGATAGCTAAGAATTCATGAGAAAACATAGATAAATTCATAGGCTCTGCCTTCAGTATATCAGTGCCTCAGCAACCCAGGAGAAGATGTTTTAGTGCCTATAGCTTGGGGATAAAGGGGTCCACACCATCATTCTGATGTAGTGTTTGGTTCCATAGGTCAAAATGTGTTATCACCCCTTTTGGTTGGGCGAATACTAAGATAAAATTGCCTGAGTGCTTAGAGCACCTCTAATACAACTAAAGTATACGCTAAAGCATTGGAAAAGCACTTTTTCTTACTGTAAGGATGGGCCATGTGTGCCCAAGCTTCGGGAGGAATCCAATGATGCCATTGTGTTTTATAAGCCTTTTCTTCACTGTGTTGCCATACACTTAATGGACCGTATCGATGTCATTGTGTCATGCATGATCAGTCCTGAACCAATGAGTCTTCTCAAGCCGTTGTATCGGGATTGTGTCCATAAATGAACCCATAGTTCGAGTGTGCATGGTCTATAAATCCATTCTTGGAGTAGGGATGCAACATCGTTTTCGATAATCGCATATCTTATTGCGGGGTTCATCTCCATTTCTACCTCTCAAGTCCTTTGCCCGACCTTGACATTGTTTGTTCCCTTCTCCATGACTTTCATGTATTGATGGATCCAAGTGCCTCCGTCCTCAACACTTCCCTCAATTTGAATTGCCAGATCACGTATTTGGATTTCCATTGCCAAGGGTTGCCAAAGGGTGTGTTTGTGGGGCATTTTCGGAATTCGGAAATTGGTGATTGGTAAGCATGGAAGCATTGGTGAGATCTATGAGAATGGGTGTCACGGGGAAGAAGGTGGAAAGATGGGGAATAGGCGGTAGAGCCCGCACAATGGCAGGGGCCGGTCCTACGGATCCTACGAGTCCTACGGCTTGCGTCGCTTGCAAACTCCTTCTGAGGCAGCCGCCTCCATTAGGCACCGAACTTGCAACACCATCGGCGGCGTAGAACTACTGGGCTTGCTCAAGAGGGCACGCACAAACAAAATCCCACGAGGTAACCAACAGGCGGTGTGGGCATTATCAGCTGCAATACACAAATGCCTCCGGCATTCCTCAAGACTCTCAGATTGGCGACAAACACGGCGGAGGGTGTAGTCAGTGCACTTCAGCGCAGCTATGTACTCGTCATGGGGACAACCATAACTTCGTCCAGAAGCAAACACCAGATCTCCACCTTCCTGACAAGTACAGACGAAGCCTCTGTTCAGTACCTCAATGTCGTGACAGTCGAGTCGCAGACCTTCAAACCTTCGCACAAAAATGTCGTCTGGCGACGACAGACAAATACGACTCTCTGATTCCTGTTCCCAAAGACGGCGAACATGATCCCATTCTCCTATCAACTCGTTGTCATCTTCGCTCCCGAAATTGTCCTCCAACATACCCACAAATGATCCTTTCCTAACATTCGATTTTGTACTTCGATCTTTGATCAACTTCGACGGCTCCAGATCTTTCCAACTAATCCAAACACCCAAGCTTAGATGAACGTCCTTTGAGGCACTGCACGCGAAGGCACCAAAACGGCAGCACCTTGAACTCGTTGGATGTTCAAACTCTTTGTTGGGTTCATGAATCATTCATTACATAATACCCTATAACGATAATAACAATCACGACATTTCTGCACCATAAAATATCACATTTTCTGCACGCGCGCGATGCATCCTAAACTACAGGACTCGCGATCTCAGCCTGGGCATGCGTGCCCATAACAGGGTGCAGGCATATGGGCACCTCAAGCACATGACTGCACGAGCCCATCTGCTCAAACTGGACAGGCATGCAGTAATAGGAGGCGAGGGTGCTGAATTTCAGGGAGAGCGCTGGAGCAACAGTGACTTTCGGCCAAACAAGTAGATATTGTCGCGGTAACCGCACACAAGGATGTGGGGGGTAAAAAAGGGCAACCACTGTATTCTCGGTATCTCGCACCGCCATATAAAGGCAAGCTAATTCTGCGGAGTTCGGCCCCCCCATCGGCATAATTGTTGATTGTGTGTGGTGAACGTGATGTGTGCACTTGCAATGGGTGAACATGCTAAAGGTGGAGAATTGCACTTATGCCCTGGTTGTTAACCTCTGACTTGCCGTCTTACTCCGGTGACCTTCGTTGAATTCATATCAGTGGTCAAACATGGTTGGTCATCCACTATCCTTCTCTTGGCAGCAAGCAATAGGGCATGAGTTCACTTAATTTGGCAGTTGTATTCGGGGACGATCGTCGGTCAAGGTTGGGGATGTTCACTCCAAGTGCATGAATGCTCTCCTGAGTCATGGCTAGGCGAGACTCTCCCTCCATTTGCATGCTCTTGGGATTGGGTTTTGGTGAGGTTCTCCCCTTGGCCATCGATTGGTTAGGCTGTCCCTCCTGGGCCATGGATTGGTTAGGTTCTGTCTCCGGGCATGAATTGGGGTGGGACCACCTCTCTCAAGGCTTGGATTCGGGCGGGAACAGCTCTGTTCGAGACAGGACTACCTCTGTTTGGGATGGGACAATCTCACATGGATGTGCTCTCCTTGGACCCGGGATGCATCTCTTTGTGCACTCACTCTGCGGGCGGGGTCTACATCTCTACATGTGCCCCGGGACATGTGCTTATCCAATTTTCTTACCCAATCTCTCTCCAAGTAGCATGCATTGAATTGGTTTGGTGTCACAGGAACATGCAAATAGGCAATATTGATTTTACCTGTACTTGTGGATGGGTTCTAATGCACATAACGGTTGTGGTTGCCTATGCTATCGGGGTTCTAAGCAATTAGGCACCAACTGATGGGACCGAGTGGCATGTCCAAGGATGTGAGGGCATGAGACATATGTTGTGTGTTGGCTTCTCTTATCATGTCTTTGGTTCGCGACACTCTAACTGTGGGGAGCCCAGCAATTTGGATGTAGCATACTCTAAACATGTGAGGTTTGGTGGGCTGGCCCTTCTTGATGTCTTCTTTGCAAGCAGCAAGTAGACCCATCAAGCCCATTCACGTGCTGGCCATGGCGTATGACATTGCTGAGTGACGGGCACCCGGTGTCCGGTGTGGAGTACTGAGGCAATGCCATCATGACAATATATATGTCACACATGCCAGGTGACAAGTAGTGTTTGACTTTGCCGTGAGGTCACTCTCCCGACTCATACTTAGTGATCCTCATTGCAAGTTCTTCATATGTACACATTGGTGACTTACGAGGGTGGGCAAGTCATGTATGTGTCCATACTGTACATTCTGTTCATGGAGGCCATGGTGTCATGTTTGATCAACGGTGAGAACATTCCTTTTTTTTGGAACTCATGTTGTTTACTCCATTTTTCCGTCTTGAGGGCACGGGTAAGGATGGGCCATGTGTGCCCAAGCTTCGGGAGGAATCCAATGATGCCATTGTGCTTTATATGCTTTTTGTTGTGTGTTGCCATACACTTAATGGACCGTATTGATGTCATTGTGTCATGCATGATCATTCGTGAACCAATGAGTCTTCTCAAGCCATTGCATCGGAATTGTGTGGGCTTGGCGTCATACCTCCAAAACGGAACGCATAGTTTGAATATATATGGTCTATAAATCGATTCTTGGAGTAGGGATGCAACATCGTCTTTGATAATCGGATATCTTATTCCAGGGCTTCATCTTCATTTCTACCTCTCAAGTCCTTTGCCCGACATTGTCATTGTTTGTTCCCTTCTCCATGACCTTCATGTATTGATGGATCCAAGTGCCTCTGTCCTCAACACTTCCCTCAATTTGAATTGGTGGATCACGTATTTGGATTTCCATTGCCAAGGGTTGCCAAGGGGTGTGTTTGTGTGACATTTTCGGAATTCGGAAATTGGTGATTGGTAAGCATGGAAGCATTCGTGAGATCTAGGACAATGGGTGTCACGGGGAAGAAGGTGGAAACACCAGGAATTGGCGGTAGAGCCCGCACAATGGCAGGGGCCGGTCCAACGGACCTTCATTATGGTAGCAGAGGTTTACCTGCCGCCTACCGCCACCCGGGGAGCTTGGACCTTCATGAGCCCTGCCCAAGTGGACCCCGGGTAACCATCCGGGAGTCGGTGGTTGAAGCCCGAGAAGAAGGATGGCATTCGGGAAGAAGAGTAGGTACCGTCGACGACATGGAGGACATCGTCTCTTTTTGTGAAGGCGTATGCCGAAAACCATGCGGTCTCCGAATACCCGCGGAAGAATCTGACGAGGAGGTCACGAGCTGCAGCAGTGGCTCAAAGGCCCGGCGCTACCGAAAACGCGGCTCGCAAAAACCGTCGAAGAAGGATTCGGAATCGGCAATGGAAATGACCTCGAGCCCTGTCCACCAGATGTTCAGTGCTCTGTCAGACTCTGAGGGGTATCTGTAATGGGTCCACAAATGTAGAAGATACTCTCATCTATTTTGTTTTCAATTTTATTGTAGATTATGCAATTTTATTACAATATGGGCTGCTGAATGGCCCGCAAAAATCGCGGACAGAAAATGCCAGATGGCAGCCGCGCATCGCGATTATTGTGCTTGGGATTCAATTTTTGCTATGAAGAAAACTTAGGTAAAATCTACAGATTTTATAATTTCTAATATTCTGAGTGTTTTGTGAATTTTTCGGCACGTTTGGGACATGTTTGTAGATCATGTCTAGTGATCTAAAATGTTATCAATCATTTGCATCAGTGCCTGTACCTCAGTGTCCATGGGAACAAGGGTCAAGGAATAGACCTCAGCCAAGACAAAGTGGGGGTGTATTACTATCTACAAACCTGCGTCGCAACGACCTGCCCAAAGACAGTGATGGCACTGACGTGCATCTCGGCACAGCCGGACCATTCACAGCGCCTCAACGGCGCTACACGTTGCGCCCTGTGTGCTGCATAGCGCCTGCTCCTTTTGCGCTGCACAGTTGGGCTGAATGTGGCTGCCGTCGTGGGTGCCTGCGACTGCAGCCTTCAAGGAGAGGGTTCACTCGGAGATGCGGCTGTTGGACAACACCATTTTGGATGATCAGGGTTGTGAGTCCCTTGAGGAGTTGCTGCTTGAAGATGACTGGTGTGCGGCAGTGGAGGTACAGGTGTATGAGGTCTGTCAGCTTCGCCAAGCGAGCTTGTTGGGTATTACTCCTCTTTCTGCTGTCTTCTGTGAGGCCCTGAGGTTGAATCAACCTTGCCGCAACGCGAAAACTCTGCGTGACCTTTGAGAAGAGGTACAACGCCTGCTGCAAAGGTACACGCTTGAAGACATTGATTCCTGGAGTCCACGGTGGCGTTGCTTTGTGCTGGAGGAGCCGTCCTTGTTGAACTGGGTGTACAACTCTCGAGCCCCTTTGGTTGCGCGTGATTTGTGGCGTGAAAGACAATACTGCTTGCGAGAACCGTCGTGTTGGGTTGGGGCAGTGCGTGTCAGTGAGGTGGACAAAGCTGTGTTACGCCGTGACTGGGCCTGGCTTAGCGGGCACGGCGTGCTCTATGGTGGGGCTGCCGAAGTTGTTGATGCTGCTGAAGAAGTTGCTCGTCATGTGTTGGAGTTTGAGGAGCGTAGCGAAGTGATGAAGCTGTTGTCTGTGGAGAAACCTGTTCGGCGTTCGCGAAGAAGTACAAGATCGGCTGCTGCGGCTGCGCAGCGGCAGCAGCAGCGCAAGCAAGCTGGCGCAATGCGTGCCCTGGGTGACTGTGATCTCGATTGAGAAGGCTCTAGACAGTGCAGACAGCGTCTTGGTGGAGAGGGCCTTTGATGCTCGCTGGAGGCATGTTCCTGAAGTTTGCTGCGCACGAGATGGTCTTGGTGGATGCGGCCCCTTGCTCACGGGTCCTGACTGCGTTTAACTGGAGGACAGTTTGTGCTAGGTGTGTAAGCCTTCATTAAGAGCAAGTGGTTTCCTTTTGCTTTCGTGATTGACGTACATATGGTTGAATGTACGCGAAATCTACTGGATGTGAAATTTCGACTTTGCGCAGAGGTGTTTTAGACGTTCGTTTTGGTTGGTCGCTGTCTTTTTGTAGACTTTCGCAGAGACCAGTGTAGAGATTGGTTCTGAAGTGGCGAAGGTCCCATAGATTAGGGTACTTGAGCTGAATATGAAAGGTAACTGGGACAACAAACGCCGTAGGATAAGAAAAAAGTATGGGAAGTTATTTGTGGTAGTGTATGGAAGTTCAGGTTTTTTTTTGTTGTCTGTGGGCTTGGATATGCCCCGTTTATGCTTTGCGAGCCCTTCGTTATGGCCTGTGGGCCTGTTGGCTTTGTTTGGGCCCTGTGTGGGCGCCTGTAGTTCTTCTGGTTGTGGCACGGCTTTGCACGTGCCTCTTTGTCACTCACAGATCTTTCCAGGTAATTGTTCTCCAGATTTTGTGTGCTTTTCTGCTGAAAGGGGCTGCACAAGATGGGTTTGGGGATGGAGATGGGTTGAGGAGAGGCCAATTCGCCTTTGGGGTACCCCCCCCCTTCAGTGCACCAGCCCACCTGGGAGATCCAGAGCCAAAAGGCTTTTTCTGAAAAACTTGTACAACCCCTGGGGATATTGTTTTTTATAGTCTTTACCTGCTGCAGACTTTGGGTGGTCCGAGGACATGTAGTGGGGGGCATGGCAAGCCTTCATTACACTTTTATAAGTGGAGTTGGGGTATGGGACGCCAACTACGCCCCCGCCCCCCTCCAGGTCAGCAGCTACGCCAGTGCGTGAGATGTCAGGCCCAGTGGTAGGGCAGAGAGGAGGTGGGTCAGTGGGAACCTCTGCTCTGCTGGCAGAGTTGTACTTTACATTTTGTTTTGGGAAAGGGTTTGGCATTTGAATTTGCAGGGTGTTCCTCACTTCTGTCATCTGGGTATGAGCACTTTGCTTGGTGAGTGCGAGGTATGTGTAAGCGTGCATGGTATGGTGAGGAGATCACGTTGCAAGTCAGAGGGTTGATACTGGATGCTATGTGGAGGAGTCTGAAGAATTGAATGTTTTTTTTTGCTCTGACGTGTTCATTTTTCTCTTTTGTTCCTTTGTTCAATGCTGCACAAGTACTGTGCACTGCACGTTGTGCACTGCATCTGCACTCTGTAAAGTACTGTGCACGGCACCAGGATGGTGCGAACCCAGTGGGCACAACAGAATCTGTTTGTACGATATTTTTGTGCCCATGCTCTGTGCTCTGCGCCTGTGTGTCTCTGTCCTTGTGGGCACTCCCCTAGGCAGGGTACTCTGGGCCAGGCTCCCTAGGCAGAAATTGCAGTTGGGGTTTGGAAATTATTTTGAAACTCTGGCTCAGTTTTTGGACTGACTAGGGCTGTTGGAGCTGGTTTTTATTTAATGAGAAATGACTGCAAGTTACAGGTAAGCTCAGAAGGATGTGCAGCAGTTTTTTTCATTATATACAGGTTTTGGCGGGAGCGTGTTACCACACCTCCCAGAAGGGGAATGGGGTTTTTATAGCTTTCTGCTGCAGGCTTTTCCCCAACCCCTGAGCAGGGATATTTTCTTTGTACCTGAAAACAAAAAGCCCCTGACACCTGGTGGGTTTCCATTTCAGGGCACTGGGATGTGGCAGAAGTTTTTGTCTTGTACATAATGGTTGTAGTAAATCCCATGTCACAGGTAACATACAGGCTTATGCTGAAAAAGCGCAGATTGGCTTTGGGTGTATCTTACCCATTTGCCCCCAATATTGATGTTTTTCAGCAACAAACTCATCTCTGGACCCCGAGTTTGAGCTTGGTGGGGGGGTGTAATGGGTCCAAAAACGTAGAAGATACTCTTATGTATTTTGGTTTCAATTTTATTGTAGATTATGCAATTTTATTATAATATGGGCTGCTGAATGGCCCGCGAGAGTTGGCGGACAGAAAATGCCAGATGGCAGCCGCGCATCGCCATTATTGTGCGTAGGATTAAATTTTTGCTATGCAGAAAACTTCGGTCAAATCTACAGATTTTTTCTTCTAGGTTTTCTAATATTCTGAGTGTTTTGTCAATTTTTCGGCATGTTTAGGACAGTTTGCTGTGTTTTGTACAGGCATGTTTGTAGATCAAGTCTAGTGGTTTAAAATGTTATCAATCATTTGGATCAGTGCGTGTGCCTCAGTGTCCATGGGAACAAGAGTCAGGGAATAGACCTCAGCCAAGACCAAGTTTGGTTGTATTACAGTATCATACTTGTTACCCTTCGGATGGTGCCGGCGCAGAGCCGGATTTTGCGGCGGGGCGATCACACACCGTTCCAAATCCTGAACTTGATGATGATGCTGAACGGGAAAGGTTGCCGCGAAGGTCGGCAACAACAAGAGTCCCACGGCATACCGAGTGCGGTATGATGGGAGGGGAGGCAGGAAGGATGGACGGTGACAGGACGGGTGACACCGGGATGGGCGAAGGAGAGGAGCGGGGAGCTCCAGGAGGATTGCGGCATGATGGCCGGGACCGAGAAGAAGATGGTCGGCATCCACATGAGGACGTCAAGGAAGTGGCGTGTGGGGACAGGGCAGGTGACGATCACTGCCATTGCTGACATGTGGACTTCCTCATCGGAAGTTATCCCTGCGTGGGCAAAGATGCCATTATTCAAAGGATCGACAAGTTGGACGACACCACGGGTGGAATTCTTGAGGACCAGGCCATCTTTGACAACACTCTGAAGAGTATCTGATCACATCAGGCCAAGCTGGAGACAATGCTGGTACAGCAGCAGGGAATGGTGGACAAAATGATCAGGTACTTGGAGAATGTCAAGGACAGGATGAAGGAGTTGGAGAGGCGTGCAGGAGTCCCGGCACCAAGTCTTGATCTACCACGGGATCCTGCCCCGGAGTCTTTGGTGATGCAGTTGACGACATTGAGGACAGCCGGTGAAAAAGTGGCACCCATGGAGGGTTCCATGGAGTCGGCGCCATACGGTGCGCCACGAATTGAGCCCTCATTGTTGAGGCATATCCCACTTTTCTCGGCCAGCATCATGATGGGAGAGAAGATGCCAGAAAAAGGCTCGGGGATTGGTAGGCCCAAGCGTGATACCCGTGAAGAGACGGTTAGGATTGACATGAGCAGCCCGCCAGCCGCTGGGACGTTTGATGCTCGTGCAGCATATGAGCGCCGGGTCGCTGAAATGCATTCGGAAATACGTGGAGGATCAAAAGGAGAATCATGGGTGAAAGATCCGCGATCAGGCATATGGACCATGGTCGGTCCGAGCATGGAAGAAACCAAATCTGAACCGCGAGAAGACATGGAAATCCGAGGAGTCTACTCCCACTCCCCAGGCAAGGGGATTGGTGGAAGTATCCGTCTTGGGGGTGTCATTGCTTCGGATGTTGGAGACGCCGTACGTATCGAAGACCTCCGGGTTGTGAAAATATGCCATTATGACGCCAACCCAGCCAACTTGGACTATTTCATCCTAGATTGGGAAGACTTCGCCGAGGAAGTTGTTAGCCAGATGCGGTTCGGATCTAATGCTCAAGACAGTTGGGCATGTCGTACGTTCCCGGACCGTCTGGCCCCGGAGTTGAAGGCGGATTTACGTGACGCGATTCGGGAGGAGAGGATCCATACAGAGGAGCAGTGTTTCGACTGGTATGAGCTGGAAAAAAGGGTCTATACTCCCAACCAAAAGCTCGATGACTTCTGACTTCTAAAGCAAGTTGAGGATTGGTCGGAGTCTGGCGAGATTTGCCACCTCTTGCGGGATGTCCTTCCAGCCCATTGGAAGAAACGGCTGGAAGATGAGGAGAAGAAGCGGGCAAAGAAACGTATGGCAGTACGCATCATGTTGCCGGAGGAGCAGCCCCCTGACATTATGGAATATTTCCGGCGGAACCTCGGAGCGCCGGAGCGGATGATCTCGTTTAAGAATTCCGTGTACGTGGAGGTGTTTGGCGAGACGGCGGGAGGACGTCTCCTTCGACTCAACAATGTCAAAATGAGACGCGGGGAAAAGCTGAAGTTGCAGATGATACCCACGCGAATGAGCCTGGACTCAATCATCCAACATCTGAGCGCCGAACTGAAGCTCAACTCCAAAAATGAAGCGCATATGAAAGACCGTCACAATCATCGGAACCATGATCGCCGCGAAGATCGACATCATCGAGAGGTCCAAGATGATCGCGGCAGGAGTTCGGAAGATGCCGGGGGTGAGAGTATGACCCGGGAAGATCATGAGGAAGCGCACTTCTTTGCGTTTCTGGCGCACAACAGAAAGGAGCATGGGCAAGACAAGTCAAAGTGGAGGAGAGCACCACCCTGTGGAGGAATGCAGAAACCGCCGCGGAGGATTGGCAATCCGCCGCTGTCCTTCAAGGAATACCGGCGGGAAAATGACGGATGCTGGATCTGTTATGGGAAGAATCTCCCACACAAAAACGATCATAAGACGTGCAAGATCTACGCGGAGGACAAGAAGGCCTATTTTCAAGCCCACCCCCAGAAGGTGCCCAAAGACAAGCGTATAGAGGCTTGGAAGCGTGGGCAAAGTGCTGGTGGACGCTCGGGAGGACAAGGGCATGGAGGTGACCGCCGAATTTGACAAATGGGGGAAGTTGCCGATTCGTTAATGCGGGACATGGAAGCGCTGAAGGCCTTGCAGAACCAGAGCAGTGCTCCATGGCCGGGAGATTCGCAGCAAAACGGGGCTGCGGTCGACGGAACTTAGAGAGGCCCCTACGGGAGTGGGACCCCGGAGGACTCTCCTCCGAAAATCAGTGGCAAATCAAAGAAGGCATCTACAGTGCCGAAGGAGGTTCTGAAGGAGCCAAAGCCACTGGTTTTAACCAGTGCTAATCCATGGGACGCCCTGCCAAGGGAAGTACAAGTGGATACTGGCACCTGGGACAAGAAGGTTGGAGAGACCACAGATGGTCCCGTGGATGGGCAGGACCGACCATAAATCTATGAGATACATGATCACACGCTGGAAGTCCTTATGCACCCGTCCCCGGGAGCCTCCGGGGGAGAGGTCTACGGGCCGCCCCTCATCCCCCCCCCCCCGGGGCTGCCCCGCGACCCCGACCGAACACGCACGCCGGCAGGGTGTGCGCCGACGACAAAGACGGGGCCAGGGTAGGGAACCGCGGGCCGCCCCCCAGAGGGGGAGCAGGGAGGCCACAGCCCCCCACCCCCCCACCGGCCTGCAAGCCGCGGGGGCGCTGGCCTCCACCCCCCCGAGGCGGGAGGGAGGGTCCCCCCTCCCCCCGCCCGAGAGAGCAGCCGGAGCACAGCCCGCCCCCCCCGCCCCAGCCGCCGGCTCCGACAGGAACCGCGGGGAACAAGTGAGCCCGCGCCAACGCGCCAGGACGCCGCACAGATCGCGCCCAGAGAAGGCGGGCGAGCACGAACCGGAGCGGTGACCCCCGGCACACGGACGCCACAGACCCGCCCCACAGGGGGTGCACAGCCCCAAGCCAGGTAGGGGGGAATCAGGACCAGACCGCCCCCCCCCCCAAGCACGCCAGACGGAGCAAGGGACCGGGGCAGGACACGCGGAGGGGCACGGACCACGTGGAACGGCCCTACCAGCGCCCAGTGCCGGGACCGCGCGAGGTGCGCACGCCACACCACCCAGGGGGGGGGGGATCGGACGCCGCGGCAGCGCGAGCGCACACACACGCAAAGGGCACGCGGGGACTACCAGAAGGGCAACCGGACCGAGGTCGCGGAACGCACAGACTGCGTGGAATTGCGTACCA
The DNA here is from genome assembly GCA_964036045.1 of Eutreptiella sp. 'Long Island Sound 2002'. Lineage (NCBI taxonomy): Eukaryota > Euglenozoa > Euglenophyceae > Eutreptiales > Eutreptiaceae > Eutreptiella > Eutreptiella sp. 'Long Island Sound 2002'. The sequence continues at coordinate 149,009,759 of OZ038381.1, read as the reverse complement.
GCGGGCGAGGACAAGGGACATCCAGACAGGACGGCCCGCCACACGCAGCGCGGGACACGCGGGGCGGGAAGGGGGGGACGGGAGAGACAGAACGCCAGGTACCGGCCCGAGCCCCCCGAACCGGCCGCGAGCGGCTCGCACACACGGACGTGGCACTGCACCCGCCAAGGCAGTAGCGCCACGCCCCAACCACTAAGCTAGGCAGCCTCCGCGCCAGCCCAAGGCGGTCGGGCTGGCGACAAGCCAGTAGCACGGGCCCGGCAGCGCCGGCGCCCCGGGCGACCACGCATCAGGGGGGTAAGCGCCCGCAGCCACGGCTGCGAATTGATGCACTGACCGGGGGGTGGCGAAATGGGGAAGCCGGGGAGGGACGGGGCTCCAAGCCCTGTGAACCCGGGGGACTCCGCCACCAGGCAGGAGGTGCGTCTTGGAGGGCCCCCCACTAGGACCCGGTGGGGAGGATATCACCTGGCCCGACCAGGTGGCCCCCCGGGGCCGAAAGGCGTCTAGTACCCGCAACATCAAATCTGGAACCTGGAACCTTATGCACCCGTCCGTGCTAGAGTTGCATGCTCTGAGAATCGTCCGTACACCACATGCCGATGAGCGGCAATTGTACTTGAAGGTGCGGATAATGTGTGGACGGAAAGAGGTGATCCCGGATGTCTTGGTGGATACTGGGGCCCAGGTATGCTTGGTGCAGCATGGAATGTTTCCGGACACGTGTCTGAAGAGCAGTGACCGACCAGTGCGCCTCAAGGTCGCAAACGACGGGATCATGGGTGGAGGAGCCTGTGAAGCCGAACTTGGCCTGTATTTTTGGGAGCATGACCGATTGGATCGACCGGACCAAGCAAACCGCTTGATGCTCCATGGAAACTTCTACGAGGCTGATCTCTCTGATTGGGATATCATGATGGGCTATAATTTCATGGTCAGCAATTCAGCGGGAGCATTGCCACATCCTGCCACACTCATTCGTGTCGCAAACGAGAGGCTTTCATGGCTATCGACTCATTATGCCATTGGACCGGAGATGAGGAGCAGAAAATTGTTCGTGCGGTGAAAGCAGCATAATTACGTCCAAAGGTGGCGTTGGAGAGCACCCTCAGGAGTATGGTCTATCCCGGGATGCTTATTGTTGCATGATGGAAGATTCCGGTATGGACACAGCGTCGACATATGTCTCCGCATCAAAAGAGGCGCCCAAGTTGCAAAAGTGCGCGAGGTACTGGCAAAAGGGTGACTCGGCGTGGAACAGGGTCGGTACCATACAGTACGTGTACCGTTCGGTATGAATACCATACAGTACTCCGGTGCCCTGTATGGTATCACCTAGCCCCAATCAAGACCCAGTAGGCACCACGAAATGCCCGGATTCCTTGGTATTACGATATATTTAAGCTGATTCCAACAACCTAACTTTTTGCCCAAAAACACCAGAAAATTTCAACAAATATTTGTTACCACAGACCTGCTTTTAAATGTTTCTCAAAACACCCTGCAAATGATTCACACCTTAAATTGTTTGCTTCCCTTTTATGCACCACCCTGCCTGCAGCTCAGCCAAAAAGACAATGTTTCTTGAAACACCCTGCAAATGACTTTTCAGCTCTACCCTGTCCTGCCCTGCAACTCAGACACAAGGAATATTTTAACGTCGACTTTACTGCACACTGTCTTCTTCATCAGAGTCACTGTCGTATGGCAGGGCACAGGGCTCCTGAAAATCAGGGTTCCGCAACTTGCGCAGCATGCGCATATTGTTGTATATGTACACCAGTTTCTCACCTACCTACCTGCATACAGTCTGTTTCTGGCCTTGGAGTGTATGAACCCAAAAATGGTCCAGTTTCTCTCTGCTGAAGACGCAACATTGACTACAGAACACACTCGCAGTGCACACTCAAGCAATATTGCATTATCATAACAAAAGGTCTGCCGACACACCAGGGGGCTGATGGTCTTTGCCACGCGCCGGGCCATCCCATGCCTTCCCGAGGTAGTCAGAATATTTACACTTCCAGTCCTTTCCGGTTTTTGCAGTCCTTGTGGCAACAGAAAGGGTGAAGTGCTCCTCCAGAAACCCACTGCTCCGAGGAGCCATGTTCTGCGCAAGCAGCACTTGTAACCTTGTACATGCCTCGAAGCAATCGCATCAACACATGCTGCCTATATCGTCCAAGCTGCAACCATTGGTTCCCGGAAACACAGGGCATCTGCGTTCGCTCACACAACCACTGAAATTCTGCATAGCGCTCCACGTCCCGTTGTTGGTTGAACACCTCTGCCCAATAATTCTTCAACGACGCGTATTCGTCCATTTGTGGGGACGGGGGTTGCGTTGACGCGTCTGCACGTGTCGTCGTCTGAGCGCGCGTCACTCGCGTAGACGCTTTCATCCTTTGATCGCTGAGGAGGGCCCACTTTATTGTGGAGGACGGCACGTGCTTCTTCGTTTGTTGTTCAGTCCAATGCACGCGTCCTGCACACCTTGTGCTTCTCCGATAGTCATTGTGCACCGCTTTGAACGCGTCTTGCACGAGCACATCCTCACATGGCCAAACTAAAAGAGGGGGGTTCAAACCTTGCGATCAGTGTGTTTCAGCGTATACGCCACCGCTGCTGGAAACTCATACACCGATGAATGCGCATTTGCAACGCGATCACAACAATACTAGTATTAACAACATTCGTTCTTATGTTCCCGAAACTGTGACATTACTATTCAAGACTAAAAGTGGTGCCGTAATGTATAATAAAGCTAATTGCCAACATCGGTAATAAAATTTCGATCCAGCAGCCTGTTTTTCACAATATTACCATTCATGTGGCAATTTTCAGAAAAGCGTGCGCGCGTGCTGCAATGCGGTGCCTGTCTGCCGCACCATCTCTGCTACGCGTGTACTGTGCGGTATTAATACAAGACGGTACGCGTTCGCGGACAGTACGCATTCATGAACGCCGTACAGTACCAGCCCTGGGGTGGAACAAACACTGGGGCGCAGACAGGTTGGGCCATCCGTATGTACACGGAGCCAAACGGGATTCGGAACGGATCGTGAACAAGATTATCGCCGATAGAGCCAAAGGAGTCTTGGTGCTGACTGGACTCGGCTCAGGGGACGCCCGTGGCGAGGTTCTGCGATCCAAGATCGATTCCATCGCGTTGAACGAATTTGTGTTTGCGCCGGATGAGGAGATATTTATGGACGTTACGGGAACCTCTTTGCCGTCACCGGGACAGGCATGGTCAACCCACGCGTATTATGTGGACGGTGCACAATGCCATCCAACGGGCGATGAGGCTTTAATCCTGAGGATACAAGCCGTCCCCATGAGGGTCATCTTCCAGGAGAGCAACGACCCCGAGGTGGAAGTCAAGACCTTGTTGTTTGACAGGATTGATCGTGTTGTCCACTACATGAAGGATGGGACGCATGACCGTGTGGCAGCCAAGCAGGCAAGAAGCCGGGTCAATCCTCCTCGTTGGTGGGACGATCAAAATTTGATTGCGGGAAAATTCACCAAGAACGAGTTTGTGTCGAGGGTAATGGACCACATGGCCGATCAAGATGAGCCTGTTGGTTCCAACCGACCCACGTGAAATTTTCCACGCTCGGGTATCGGATCGAATACCGACACCCCATTCAATATTCAAGAATTAAGAAAAATATCGGCGGGGCTGCAGACCCACCATGTTGAAGAGGGTATAAGGAATGAGAAAATGTCGTAGAGTGATCCGGAAGAAAACTACACGGCCATTCGGTCAGTAGTGACCGTGCCAACAGCTGCGGCTCGTGAAGCAAGAGAATATCCAAGAGTGGATGAGCTGCGGGAAAGATTGGCGAAGGATTATCCACGGTTGTTCAGCGGTGTGGCCAACAAAAATCCATCGGATCGAGGTCGACTTGGCACCGCACAAATTAAATTGAAGCCCAACCCCAGAGTATATCGGCATCGAGAATATCAGCTTCAAGGTGAGCGGGCGGAGGTCATGAAAAAGCTGTTGAAGGAATTCATCGAGCGCGGTTGGATAGAACCTTCGGACAGTGAGTGGGCAAGCCCAGCATTTATCGTGCAGAAGAAGGAGAAGGGCGAATGGCGGTTAGTTGTCGATTATCGAGGGTTGAATGAGCAGACGAAGCATGATTCGTTCTCCCCTCCCTTAATCGACACTATCTTGCAAAAACAGGCCCAGAAGCGCATCTTCACGGTGTTAGACCTCAAACATGGTTATCACCAGATGCCGCTGCATGGGGACTCAAGGGAGTGTACGGCGATGAATACGCCACTCGGCCCGATCTAATGGAAATTGATGCCAATGGGAGCCAAGAATGGCAACACGGTAGTCCAACGCATGATGGAAGATCTGCTGGGACCAGTGCGGGATCGTGTCCACCCGTTTGTGGATGACATCATTATCGGGTCTGGCACGGAGGACATGTCGCAGGATGAATTGATCAAGACCCACGAGAAAGACTTGAGACGAGTGCTCGACGTCCTTGATCGCCACCAAATGGTATGCTAGCCGACGAAGGCATCCTTATTTGTGAAGGAGGTTGAGTTTGCGGGACACGTGGTTGGTCATGGGCAACGTAGGCCGATGCCGGGCAAGTTGGCCGCCTTGAACCATTGGGAGCGACCAACAACCATCAGCGAGTTGCGTTCGTTCATGGGATTCTGCAATTATTATTCGGGTTACGTATGAACCTATGCCGAACTCTCGGGACCATTGCACAAAATGCTGCAAGTTGGGAAGTTTGATGGGCGCAAGTGAGCAAGAAAAAGCTGGCTTGGACAACAGAGGCAGAAGAAGCGTTCGAGACGCTCAAGAGAACTCTCCTGGGAAAGTTGGGATTATTCCTTATCAATCCGGACAAGGGATTTGTGCTTCGCACCGATGCATCGGATTATGCCGTGGGAGCAGTCCTGGAGCAAGTCCAAGAGGATGGTTCCCATGTCCCAGTGGCATTTTGGAGTAGAGTTTTGGCGGAGGGGCAACGCCGCACTTGGACTGCAAGGGAAAAGGAGACGTATGCCATTATCTGTGCCTTGCGCAAGTGGTCCGGGCATATTGGTTTGCAACCCATCGTGGTGTGCACCGACGATCAAAGTTTGCAGACTTGGCACAAGGAGCACGTCGACACCCCCTCGGGTCCTGCAGCCCGACGCGCCTGGTGGCACGAGACACTAGCCAAGTTTGACTTGAGCGTGGTGTATGTGCCCAGAAAGGACGACACTGTGGCCGATTGCCTCAGTCGTTGGGGCTATCCAGCCGGGAAAGCGTTGATGGACATCTCCATGCATGGCGACGCCGAGGAGACTGCAGAGGCCAGGCGTATCATCAAGACGGAGCGCCTCCTGGAAGAATGCGAGGCCAAATGCTTTTTGGTGATGGGATCGCGCTCGGAGCTGGCCCAAGTCCTAGATGCCAAGGTGCAGGCGGTGGAGGCGCAAATGAGGGAGGAGGACATGGTATGAGCCATTGAAGGAGTACAATCGGTTTCGATGGAGGATCGGTCAGATGATTATGCAAATTCTGACCATTGGCTCAAGTAGTGGAATGCGATGAGTGTGCCATCTGACGAAGATTGGCCGGAGAGATTAACGGAAGGCGGGGACAAGCTCTTCCTCAAGGACAAGCTTTTGGTTCCCGAAAACCGGGTGGAGGACTTGATTGACGATTGGCACAACGCTGAGTTGATGCACCCGGGACGAGATAAAATGCAGAAGGACTTGGAGTCGATGTTTTTGTTTTCTCCGGGTTGTTACGCAATTTTGAACCGGTATTGCAAGGCATGTGCGGGCTGCAGGGCCACCAAACATCGCAACCGGTCCACTGCTGGAAGCCCCCTGTACACGGCCATTCCGGAGAGTCCCAAGAGGTCAATTTCAATGGATGTCTTTACCATGCCGAAAATCACCGTGGAAGGCGAGGTCTTTGATTGTGTTTTTTGGCAGTCGATCGCCACAGCGGACACATCGTGGCGGTTCCGGGCAAAAAATACAAGAAAAAAGACAAGAGGGACAAGCACGGAGTGGGGCTGCGGGCCAAAACCGTGGCGCAAGCAATGATCCGACATTGGTTGACGGTATTTGATATGCAAGCGGTGATATGCAGCGACAGGGGTACGCAGTTCGTTGGCGCATGGTTTGGCATGATGTGCAAGTACATGGGCGTGAGGCATGCCAAGACGGTGGCATATCAGAGCCGTTCGAACTGAAGAGCGGAGGTTGCGGGCAGGCAATTGTTCGAAAGATTCCGGCAATTGCATATTGAGGAGGCTGGCAGAAATTGGTATGATTCCCTTTGGAGGGTTCTGCAGGCATACCACGATTTACCCGGACCGTCGGGTTTGTCTCCTAATCGCATCTTATTCCTGCAACATCGAGTTTCACGTACTCTCCCGTGGATGAACCATGGTAATGTGGCAAAAGAGGCCAAAGCCATGATGTCCAAAGGCGATGACACGGCCAAGAAGGTGTGTGGTGCTATGTTGGCGGAACATGCGAAGAGGCCCGAGTATTTCCCATCCGGGGAAGTTCACAAATATCGGCTCAAGGACACCGTGTGGGTGACGCGGCACTACAAAGACGTCATGTCCCGGCACCGGCAGCAGTCATGGTACATACCGCGTGTCATATTGCGGAAAACCGGGCAAGATGGGTATGTGATCCAAGTGGGGAACAACAAAACGGTGGAGCGGGATCACACTCAGTTGCTCCCGCGGGAACTGGATCCCCATGGCCGTGCCGTCACCTTTGAGTTCACCGCGGACGCCTTCGACTCCGACAATGACGAGGAGGAGGACGAGTACACCGCTGAGCGCATCCTCTCCGACAAGCCCGATCCCAGCACACCGGGAGGACGGCTCTACAAGGTCCGATGGAAGGGTTTTGTGCATCAGGGGAACCCGTGGAACCTTCAAGCAGCTTTGTGCCGCGGTACACGTCCGTTTGGTTGGACCACCTCAAAGCTGAGAAAATCCAGTTGGATGTCAAAGATGTGCTGGTTCACTTGGTCATGGGCGCCCCAGGTTGAGGCGCTCCTTACGCATATTTTTGTGCATCCACATCTTTGCATTTCATTTCTTTGCCGTAGTGATGCATATGCCAAGGCTCGGAACCTCCCAAGTACCCCCCGACCCGATTTCATTGACATGAGACGGGCATTTCGAACCAAGATCAGTCTTCGGTTGTGTTCATATTTTGTTGTGTGCACAATCGCTCACCGCTTGCTCAGGGGACTCCCACGGAACCATGGTTGTCTAGAACCCCTCATAATTCCCCATTTTTTTGGGTGGAGCCTTTGGTAAGTGCATCGTCGGGAGCGACACCCCCGCTATATGGGATCGTTCGTGGAATTCTAGGTTGGTATTCCAGAGTCTACGGGGAATATGAAGTTTATATTTATTTGTTTTGATCTCCTCACCCACCCTGCTTTAAAAAAAAAAGCTCTCCTTCTCCATTGTTTGTGTGTCCGCTGTGTACGCTTGTCATGCAATGTCATCTTCCCCCCCAGGTGCCACTGTCTCCTCTGAGCGATCCAATGCTCTCATGTCTCTTGTTGGGAGTGCGGGTCATTCAACGGGTTCATGATTTGCATGGCAAGCATCATATACCTGTTTGTGGTCTTTTATGTAGACTAGTCGACGACGTTGCTTTCTGTCTATCTTTGCCTTTAGGTTTAGTGGTGATCGGAGGGACTTCATTCTTTTGAGTTCCTATCCTACCTCCCTCCAATTACTTGGGTGGGTGGCCACGGTGTATTTAGTACCCTCCCACAATGAGGGGGGTGCCAAGGGAGCAACCGGGATCCTCCCGTCCTCTTTTTGTTTTCCTGAGCAGGTGACAAAGCTCTGGAAAGGGGGGTGAAGCCGGTTCGGATGCCATTCGACTGCACTCTATCCTACACCTCACCGATTTCAGCAATTTCAGCAATTTTCGGGTATAAATTCAGGGGAATTCCGAATTTATATCATTTTTAAGTCACAGGATGGCGAATTTCACATTTCTAGTTCCGATCAGGCCTGCTGTGTGCGCGCGCGCCGTTCTCGTGTTCCTGTTGGCGTGCGCGTGCTCTGTGTTCTTTGATGCGGGCCGATCGTTTGAAAATTCTTCGCAACGGGTGCTAATAGTGTTAGTTCTATCCTGTTACGAAAAAGGAAACAAATCGGAAGCCAGGGCAACTCCATTGAATGATAGAAGGCCCGGAGTTAAGAATCTGGCTAAACCCTGATGTGGTGCCTCCGCCCACACCGGCTGTTGACCGTGGGTGCATCAATGCACTTGGGAGGAGACCGGTGTACGTTAATGGGCGCATCTCCTTCGGCAATAGCACGCCCACGTGCGTGGGGGACCACAAGTCCCTTGAAGCTCGAGGAGCCCCGGTGGAAGTGAAATGGAAGTGGATGTGGCTGAGGCAGGCGCATCGGAAGGGATGAAAGTAACTGGGTCGTTGCTCCCCAAGGCAAAGCAATTCCTCATTCTTTGGTTTTTCATTTGTTTGCGTTGCATGTGTCATGACAACTTGATCTCCCATGGAATCAAAGAGGGTCAATCTTTGGTGATTGTGTGTGTTGAACGTGATGTGTGCACTTGCAATGGGTGAACATGCTAAAGGTGGAGAATTGCACTTATGTCCTGGTTGTTAACCTCTCATTTGCTGTCCTACTCCGGTGACCTTCGGTGAATTCAGATCGTTGGTCAAACATGGTTGGTGATCCAGTATCCTTCTCTTAGCAGCAGGCAATAGGGCATGAGTTCACTTCATTTGGCAATTGTATTTGGGGACAATCGTCGGTCAAGGTTGGGGATGCTCACTCCAAGTGCATGAATGCTCTCCTGAGTCATGGCTAGGCGAGACTCTCCCTCCATATGCATGCTCTTGGGATTGGGTTTTGGTGAGTGTCTCTCCTTGGCCATGGATCCGTTAGGCTCTCCCTCCTGGGCCACTGATTGGTTAGGTTCTGTCTCCGGGCATGGATTGGGGTGGGACCACCTCTCTCAAGGCTTGGACTGGGGCGCGACCAGCTCTCTTCGAGGCAGGACTACTTCTCTTTGGGATGGGGCAATCTCACATGGATGTGCTCTCATTGAACCCGGGATACCTCTCTTTGTGCACTCACTCTGCAGGCCGGGTCTAGGTCTCTACATGTGACCCGGGGCATCTGCTTATCCAATTTTCTTCCCCAATCTCTCTCCAAGTAGCATACATTGAATTGGTTCGGTGTCACACAAACAGGCAAATAGGCAATATTGATTTCCCTTGTTCATCTTTAGATGGTTTGTAATGCACATGACGATTGTGGTTGCCTATGCCATCGGGTCCCAAGCAATTAGGCACCAAGTGATGGGACCGAGTGGCATGTCCAAGGATGTGAGGCCGTGAGACATATGTTGTGTATTGGCTTCTCTTATCATGTCTTTGGCTCGCGACACTCTAACCGTGGGGAGCCAAGCAATTGGTATGTAGCATACACTAAACATGTGAGGTTTGGTGGGCTGGCCCTTCGTGATGTCGTCTTTGCAAGCAGCAAGTAAACGCGTCAAGCCCATTCACGTGCTGGCCATGGTGTATGACATTGCTGAGTGACGGGCACCCGGCGTCCGGTGTGGAGTACCGAAGCATTGCCACCATGACAATATATATGTCACACATGCCGGGTGACAGTTGTGTTTGCCATTGCGGTGAGTTCACTCTCCCGACTCATACTTAGTGATCCTCATTGCAAGTTCTTCACATGTACACATTGGTGACTCACGAGGGTGGGCACGTCATGTATGTGGCCATACCGGACATTGTGTTCATGGAGGCCATGGTGTCATGGTTGATCAACGGTGAGAGCATTCCTTATGTTTGACACCCATGTTGTTTACTCCATTTTACCATCTTGTGGGCCAGGGTAAGGATGGGCAATGTGTGCCCAAGCTTCGGGAGGAATCCAATGATGCCATCGTGTTTTATATCCTTTTCCTTGTGTGTTGCCATACACTCAATGGACCGTATCGATGTCATTGTGTCATGCATGATCATTCGTGAATCAATGAGTCTTCTGAAGCCGTTGTATCAGAATTGTGTTGGCATGGCGTCCTACGTCCATAACGGAACCCATAGTTCGAGTGTGCATGGTCTATAAATCCATTCTTGGAGTAGGGATGCAACATCGTCTTCGATAATCGCATATCTTATTCCAAGGCTTCATCTCCATTTCTACCTCTCAAGTCCTTTGCCCGACCTTTTCATTGTTTGTTCCCTTCTCCATGACTTTCATGTATTGATGGATCCAAGTGCCTCCGTCCTAAACACTTCCCTCAATTTGAATTGGTGGATCGAGTATTTGGATTTCCATTGCCAAGGGTTGCCAAGGGGTGTGTTTGTGGGACATTTTCGGAATTCGGAAATTGGTGATTGGTAAGCATGGAAGCATTGGTGAGATCTAGGAGATTGGGTGTCACGGGGAAGAAGGTGGAAAGATGGGGAATAGGCGGTAGAGCCCGCACACTGGCAGGGGCCGGTCCTACGGATCCTACAGTTCCTACGGCTAGCGTCGCTTGCAAACTCCTCCTGAGGCAGCCGCCTCCATTAGGCTTCAAACTTGCAACACCATCGGCGGCGTAGAACTACTGGGCTTGCTCAAGAGGGCACGCACAAACAAAATTCCACGAGGTAACCAACAGCCGGTGTGGGCATTATCAGCTGCAACACACAAACGCCTCCGGCATTCTTCAAGACTCTCAGAGTGGCGACAAACACGGCGGAGGGTGTAGTCAGTGCACTTCAGCGCAGGTATGTACTCGTCATGGGGACGACCATAACTTCGTCCAGAAGCAAACACCAGATCTCCACCTTCCTGACAAGTACAGACCAGGCCTCTGTTCAGTACCTCAATGTCGTGACAGTCGAGTCTCAGACCTTCAAACCTTCGCACAAAAATGTCCTCTGGCAAAGACAGATAAATACGACTCTCTGATTCCTGTTCCCAAAGACGGCGAACGTGATCCCATTCTCCTATCAACTCGTTGTCATCTTCGCTCCCGACCTCGTCCTCCAACATACCCACAGATGATCCTGTCCGAATCTTAGGTGTCGATTTTGTACTTCGATCTTTGATCAACTTCGACGGCTCCGGATCTTTCCAACTAATCCAAACGCCCAAGCTTAGATGAACGTCCTTTGAGGCACTGCACGCGAAGGCATTAAAACGGCAGCACCTTGAACTCGTTCGATGTTCAAACTCTTTGTTGGGTTCAAGAATCATTCATTACACAATACCCTATAACGATAATAACAATCACGACATTTCTGCACCACAAAATATCACATTTTCTGCACGCGCGCGATGCATCCTAAACTACAGGACTCGCGATCTCAGCCTGGGCATGCATGCCCATAACAGGGTGCAGGGTTAGGGACCCCGCAAGCACATGAATGCACGAGCCGATCTGCTCAAACTGGACAGGCATGCAGTAATACGAGGCGACAGTGCTGAAATTCAGGGAGGCGCTGGAGCAACAGTGACATTTGGCCAAACAAGTAGATATTGTCGCGGTAACCGCACACAAGGATGTGGGGGGTAAAAAGGGCAACCGCGGTATTGTTGGTCTCTCAGACCGCCATATGAATACAAGCTAATTGTGCGGAGTTCCGCCCCCCCATCGGCAGACCCCGGACGTGGTTGAGAACCCAGGCCCCGACACGAAAAAGCTGATTTCTTGACAGTTCGTAATCGCTATAGTCCAGGACAAGGTGCAGGGGTATATTCACGAAATAGGGGCTGGCTGCAGAGCCCAGGCAGTCCTCCGCCTTCGCACTTTTGGAGATAGCGAACCATGAAAACGGGCGCCGGGACCACCTACCCTCCTGGACCTTGGACAGAGCGTACACAACAGCATCACGGACATGGGGGCTGGGGATCTCTGTTTACATGTTTACCATGTCGAGTTCCGCTCCGCACCACTCCAAGGGGTCATTGGCAGCCAGGTCGCAGGCATGGGTGAAACGCTGTTTACACTCTTGCATATTCCAGACCTCGAAGTTAGACGACAGCTCAGAGAAAGACTTAATCAATAGGGACAGGCACCGGCCTACGACTGGACCTTCATCGGAGGAGAGGTGGTGGAAATGGGACACGATAAGGCGACCTTTCATCAAAACCTCACCCTCTTTACTTTTCTCTTTGAGGAGCATCGTACCCGTCGGATGTATGGATGCGAACCAAGGGAGGTGTTTTGTGTGCGTAGCCCAGTTGGCTGGTAAGCCGAGCTCAGTGCGTGCCTCTGTAATGAGGTCCATCAGTTCTGATTTAGGCTGGTCAACCGTGTCACACTGGCGCACTATGTCGTTTTGTGATGACATCAGGAACTGCTCAAGGAAAAGTTGTGCCCACAGCACTTCACAAACAAGCCAGCACATGCCGCTGTTTTCTGTCAATTTTTACGTATCGCATGTTGGGGTGGAGTCATTTTAGCATCTTCATGTGATTGGGCATACAGCGTGGCTTTCCGAATTTCATCCTTACCTCTGCGTCGTCCCATGCCAGCGACGCAAGGTGTGTAGCATGGATTACGATGGAGACCTGGTCTTCACCGGGAATGGACTTCAGGGCTGTGGTGACGGAACACGCCACCGATTTATAGCACAATTCAGCGGAGGGGAGGGTCGCGTTGAGCATGCACTGGCGCCACACCGGTAGTAGGTCCTCCGGTACAAGGCGTGGGGCGAGGGGGTTCTGTGGCTTCATAAGGACATGGTGTAATGGATGGGGGCAACATAGGTCGCAGGTGGAGCAGCTATATCCTATCACAAAATAATTTTCGGAGGGAGGTGCTGGTGTACTCGACGGAATCGTCGGTCAGTAGCTGACCCACAGTGGGGCTACGGGTCGGTACAACCTGAATTTGACAGCTGTAGTACTGTCGTGCCATCTGGAGTCCTTTGCCAATGGAGCACACACTGGACACGTATCGTGCCGCATTCAGGCGGAAGCAGGGTGAGTGGTTCGGCACTCGGACTGTCAGGGACTTCTTCAGGCGTATGTTCGTTTCCCTTTTCAGCCTAGCAGACACTTTAGTGAATAACTTGTTCTACAGGGTTCCTTCCACCCGGTCCTCGGAGCTGTGGAGGAGCTAGATCTGGTGAAAGATTGACAGGGGAGAGCGCAGGGACGGAATCTCGCGTGTAACAGCGGACCTGAGGTCACCCGCAAAGTCAGTTGTTGGGTATAGTCGGAAGCGGCCCAGTGCTCTCCACCTAGAGGTACCACGCTGTGGCAACTTGTTATTTAGGGGGCGGTGTACGTGGCGAATCCAAAACTGTTCGGTTTGGAACAGTCTGGACAGCCAGCATGGTTCAATGGGGGTCTGACACCATTGTTGTGCGCCAACATTCGCCATGAAACATCGCATCCGCAGAACCCCGTTTCCCAGACAACTTCGTTGTGCGGAACATCCTTTGGATATGTTCCGCACCACGTTTCAGGGGTGGGCGCCCAACGTTAGGCAGCTCCAAGAAAGCCCTCAGGCGCTTGCGGTGTTTCCAGCCTAGGCGTTGCACACGGAGAAATGATTGGCCAACAATGCCAACGTAGATGTCACGGCACTCAACACTCCACAGCAGGTATACTCCAATAAAAGGGAGTTTCACGGAGAAGGGGGGTGTGGATTCTCTATCGTTCCGTTGGGACAAGAAATGGTGTACCCACGGTAGAGGGCACATGGATATGACCGCGCTAACGCGGTCCCGGGAGTCTCCGATGGCATCCCACTTTATTGGTTTGTGGTTGAGTATTTTCTGGCGTATCTCAGACTCCCCAAACGAGGTGTGCCACCACACGTCCCGGATTCGGTAGCCACTCGTAGGAGAAAAGGAGCGCAAAAAAATTCTGTTCGAAAAAAGCACCAGATATGCGTTTGATTTTTTCCCCAAGAGTTGAGACAATGGTGTGTGTATACCCAGGATGTTGCATTTCGGCAAGGGCATTGTGTACTAGGTGTATGTGGACATCGGTAGGTTCAGACAGGTAAACTGAGGTTCCCACACAGCACGGGTGGTGGAGTGCGGGAACTGTACACAGCAAAGTTAGTGTCGAGGGCATGCTATCACTCCATGCCTCCATGATTGACATGGCATATGGAGCCGAGGCAGGAATGAGCAAAACCCAGCAGAAGGCCCTTTTGTGTTGTAACCTTTCGAAGAGACCGGTCATTTGTGTCCACGTGTCGTGGTAGGAGAGGTTGGGGTCACACCACATGATGCCTCCTTGCAACCTTCGGTGGGTCTTGCCCATAGAACCCAAACACGAGATCGACTTATTCCACACCCTGTATGAGTAGAAGGGTGTAAGTAGCGGATGAGAAAAATAGGGGTCCGGGAGCCAAAAACTGGTGCCGCACGTGATTGCCAACCCCCGTGGCGGGCTGGCGGATCTCTCCCGGACGTGTCAAAGGCCACGCCATTGCGTAAGAAAAAGGTTTTTGTACACTAGGTCCAGGTCATGCCATTTCCGGCGATTGTGTTTCACACACCACAAAGAAAAAGCATTCAGCATATGTTGGGACTCCTTGAGTTGTGTCTCGAACGAAATCCGTTCGGGCTGGGTTGCAAAGCGTGTAGGCATAGGGAACGTGTGGAGAAAGCAATTACGGGCATTTATGACACCAGACAATCGCCACCATCATCCGGCACAATAACCGGATTCTTAAATTGGTAAAGCATTGCACGGGTGTTATCCTGGGTGGTTTGTAATCGTTGTCGGAGCGCCGCCTGGTGTTCACATTCAGTAGGCCCGTGTGTGTGGGCGGCATCATGGACCAAGGAACTCAATGAGTGTGCACCTTTGTGCCACGTTGTTGGAGGGTTCGTGACGTCGAGCGGACTGCCTTCGCCGTGTGACCCGATTTGGTATCCACCGTGCGTGGGCCACGGGTTTTCCGCGTTGGTTGAGGGGCAGGTGTCGGGGAGGATATGCAATTCCCGGCTTTATCAACCGCATCCGACTCCCTTCCATTGATCCTCCCAACGATATCGTCTGCCAAGCCCTTGTATTGGCGGAGCAGGTTAATGAGGTGGTTATCAAGCTTGCCACCAATTTTCTTTGTCATGCGCATATTTTCCTTGACGTCTCTGTCCAACCCATCAATGCGGTGTGAGTGTGTTGCAAATTGGTTGCGAAGTTGCGCCATAGCGTGGCCCATGGTTTTTTGAATAAAGTTGTCCGTGTCCTTCATGAAGGGACTGGTTTTTGTGGCATCGGTCTCGATGAGTTCAGGAGAGTCAGAAAAGGCAACGGATTCGTGTGCACTCTCTTCATCAACATCCATTGCAATACGAACATGTTTGGCATCCTGCTTGGGTGCAACCTTTTTTGCTTTTTTCTTGGGAGACTTGATAGGACCGGCATCCTGGGTGAGTTCTTCGCCTTCACCTGACGAGGCGGCGTGTTTTCGGGAATTTTGGGACTTAGCCCATTCTTGAATAGAGATGTCACGGGAAGCAGCAACGCCTGCTACAATGGAGTCAATAGTCCCTTTCTTCGGAATCCACGCCAACACTGGCTCTCCATAAGACCATGAGTTACCCGAGGCATGCTCATTCACGTAGTTGGCAAACGCGTTTGCATAGGATGTTGTCTTGAAAACGAGAATGACGGTAACAAAAATGAACACGGAGTCCTTGCGAGTAAAAGGGATAGCACCACGAATACCCCGAGATGGGGATGTAGCAAATGCAATGAGGTCCGCCGGGGTGAGAACCGACTCTTTGGGATCAGAAGACCCTTCATACCGTGAATGTTTCTTTGCAACAGTTTTTGTGCCAAAGACTCCCTCTTGCACGCAAAGTTGGATGGACTCACGCTCAAGTGCAATGCGGGACTTGTCAATCATTTCCTTCATGTAAGAGTAATACGCGCGGTTGTATGGGCATTGACAATCCTTTGTGAAATGGGACGCATCACCACATTTAATGCAAAGGTAAGGACCGCCCGAAGAGTGGGAATTGCCATGTCCTTTACCATCACTTTTGCCACCTTTGCCGGACTTTCTTTCCTACTTCTTGAGGCTATCAGCAAAATGCAAGTAATCAGACGTGTCAAAAAACTATTTATTTGGCATGTTGAGTGCGCGAGGCCTCGAGCACTCAATTCCGTAGAATGTGTATTTCTTAACGGTCCTGAACAAAGAGTACTCCATGCCAAATGAGGCTCCGATGTCTCACTGGGTGCCTCATGTTGTACCGTTTGGGTCATGTCAGCAGCAAGAGTGGTCAGTCAATGGAATTTTTGCTCACGGCATGCACTTTGCAAGGTGCAATGCATTTAAATAGCGGGCTGCCCTCAGTCCTTGGTAAACACGCGTTCTGCAGTTGATTTACCTACAAATGAGGTGCCCAGCCTCCCATCTTCGGGGCTATATAACAGTTTTTCAGAACCGCTGGGTCACAGGGCGTATGAAACAAGGTGCCCTACAGGAGGAGTGTGTAAACGCCACTCTTGAGCTCACTGTTTTCAAAAAAATTCGAAAAGGGAGGAATGTTGAAAAGCCTTCCTCAGGCTATCAGCAGAATGCAAGTGGTCAGAGGTATCCAAGAAAACTATTTTTTTAGCATGTTGAGTGCGCGAGCCCTCGCGCACTGAGTTTTCCGCTGTGCAAGTCTTTAACCCATATCAAATCTGGCAGTTTTGCTTTTGCTCAATTCTTACATCATGCCACTTGCAATATCAAAAACTCAACTCAAAAAGGCCTGAAAACCTCACTCCAGGTGATTGAGTGCGCGAGGCCTCGGGCATTCAGCCTCCTAAAATAATTATTGTTTCATGTGGACATGTACAGGTTGTGTGAGCAGCGCCCATTGTTAATAGTTTTCCAGAAGCTCCAAAACTTGGTATTCTCCAAATTAGCCAACAAAATGTTTCTTTCGGGTAAAATGACCGGTAAGCCCTCTGATTTGGACTGAAAAATGATAATTTGACCCTCCTGAAAACAGCAAAAAAAATGGGCAAACTGGATGAAAAATGCATTTTTTGGGAGGGTGTGGAAAACAGTACCTTCAAAATGGCAAAAAACATTTTTTTTCAATGACAAAAATCCGGTGCTTCGGTTAGAAAAGGGGGTGCAGTTTGCATGGGCTAAGAAGAAGGGTAGTCACGCGCATACCTAGAATCGCGCTGCTAAGAATCTCCCCAAGACTCATTCCATGAGGAATCCCAATTGTTGTTCCAAGCCATGCAAAAGATGAGCAAAAATGTAACGTGTTTGCACCTTGCCAAAGCAGTACAGTTACTCTGACTGACTACGTCTCCGTGTGATCGGTTCCAGAGCAAAGCAGAATGGAGTCAGACTCTTCAGTGGGCCATAAGACTGTGAAACAGTGAAGGACAGCTGAGCTAATTTACAAAGCAATAAACACAGGATGTCGCATCACGAACGACAGTTGTGCCTTTTTGTCTTCGAACTACTTTGCTTGGCATGAACTTTTCATGTAAACAAACACAGTGAACGACTGGCGGATCATTCATACAGGAATAATTCAATTAGTGCGCGCGAGTGCGCGATCGCTGAGCTCGCAAAGTGACAGCAAGCCAAAAAAATAGAAAGGAAAAATTGAAAACAGGAAAAACGAGGGAAATCCCCAGCGGTAAAGGAGTTCAGCATGGTATATTGGCCAGTGTTGTGTGGCCCAGGCATTCTGGACGACATATATGTGTACGGGCGCCTGGTGTGTGCGGTATGTGTCCGTGGACCATGTCCGTATGGTGTGTCTGGGCATTGTGTAGAGGTGGAAGCCCATTTCACCGAAACGCATGCTCCATTGTGCCATGTGTGCTACCGCCACTGTGTACTCTCCATGGACAGCAATCACCGTGCGTTGTGGGTCTGTGTGCGTGTCCATCAACATGCTGCGCGTGACGGCAGGCCTGTATTCGTATGTAGGCGGGGAATACCTGGCAACCCAGAGGATTCGTGCCTTGCCATCCTTGCTTGGCAGTTGTGGCTCGTAACTTGAGTCATATGCATATGTGGATGTGTGATGCGGGCCCGTGCACACTGAGTGTGTAATGTGCATGCTCAACTTCAAATTAGCAAGCAAATCCGGGGAAGGTGCTGAATTGATAGGGTGTGTATTATGCAAAATTTGACACTCGTACCACCGTTCAAACTTCTCCATGTCATGTTCCTTGATGTCTTTTCAACCGTATTTCCCTCTGTCCGCTGCCATCACCGAAAAAACTCTAAGCATCCTTGTATCTTTGGCGAGCATGTGTATCCATCCGCTTTTGTTAACGAGTGTTTTTGCATGCACCACGTGTAAAGGGAACAATGCGTCATCTTTAACGATGCCATGGCGCATCCACTGATTTTGTTGCAACGCGTTGGGTAACCGCCCCACACGTTGGCGTAGCTCGCCAAGGTTTTGCATATGCTTGTGGAGGTCATCAAGCGTGCGTTCTAACTTGTCGGTCATCTTGTGCACCCATGCCTCTAATTCGCCGCCTGGTAGGGATGTGCTCGGACCATGGAGCGTCCTCTTGTCGACACAACCGTTTACTCCGGTTGTTCGGATTGGTGTCTCTCCCGTTGCGCTCTTGCACTTCGCGATCTTTGTTGCTCCTCGGAGTTTCCCGAGCCCGCTACCGACGGCGGGGCCTCATTATCGGCTTGCTGCAGCCTGCCACGTCTTTTGGCTCCCTTGGTGTTAATGCCATTGATTTTCTCAAGCAAGGTCTCAGACATTGCACCAAGTGTGGTGTCCAAGTGTTTGGGAAGGTCCTTTTTGAACGCGTGAAATTCCTTTGAAAGTGTGTCCACGAATTCTGATTTTTGCGTTATCTTTGAGTCAAGGAGAATCATTCTCTTCTCATGGTCCTTTCATTTCGTGTCCACATCCGCTTGCATTTGGTCCTTGGCCTCTTTGAGAAGCGCCACAGAATTTTTCCCCGCTCTTCTGGTCGCGGCGCGTTTTTTGCCGTTGGTCTTTTTGCCTTCATTATCATCCTCCATCGCATATTCTTCACCACTCTCTCGACTCGTGGTCTCCTCGTTACCGGCGTTGTCAACGCGTTGTGGCATCCCTTTCTCTTCCTTCTTGGAATTTTTGCGCTGCTTCGACCTTGTCTTCAACTTTTCCTCTTCTTTGTCATTCGTGGAGCTCTCATCCGTGTCCGAGTCACCGTCACCCCACGCCGAAAGTGATGTGGTAGACTTCGGTCCATCTCTTATTGCTTGCACCACTCCCTTATCCACTTCATGGGCCATGAGCAGTAGTTGTAGATCGCAAGTTTGTTATTCTTCCCGCCGGTTGCATGCCTTCAAGAAGGTGGACGCATTCGTTGGCGTGTCAAGCACAAAGATGATTGTTGCTAGCACAAAACCGGAACCGGGTGGCTTAAACGGGGTTATTCCTTGCACTCCCTTAACGTGTTTTTTACGGAATTCAAATGCTTCACGCAAATTTGTCATAGGACTCCAACCCGTGGTCATCACCGCGCAATTGCTCTTCACCTTCTTGTCATAGGCGGTGGTCGTCACTTCTTTTTTCCTCTTCAAACCAAACAATCTCTCATGCATCGCCGTATCAACTTGCCCTCTCTCCAAAATTGTTTGCGCTTCATGGACGAGTGTTTTCATGTAGTTGAACACGTGCTTAATGTACGGGGCCGGATAATCACAACTCCCGTGTGTTGGGCCTCCACATTTGAAGCATAGGCCTCTACGCTCTCCTTGATCTCCAAATTGAGCAAAGTAGCTCTTCTTGAAACCGCCCTGGCCTTTTGATTTCCCCTTGCCGCCTTTGCCGTACGACCCGTAACTCTGATATTGTCCGTACCCTTTGCCTTTGCCATAGCCGTAATTGTTGAAGAAGTAGCTCATGTGGTAGAGTCCAGTGACGGGTTTCCTTCCGCGATATGCTTGATCACAAAAGCTGTCGTCAGCAACAGGCATTAAGCACGTGTACTTCTCAACAGGCCCTTAGACTGTAGCACAAAGCAATGTATCTATGTTTTTGCTCAGCAAATAAAACAGACGAGCAATACACAAACGTCCTACAAATTAGGAATTACCCTTACGCTCAGACCCGTCTTTCGTTCTGACCCGTGCACCTGCAGCTATCACTTAGAGAAGGATTTAATCTACAACCTCAGTACTCCAAATAAACTGCTCTCTGTGACATTGGTCTTGTTGCAGGCTGTACAGTTGGATTTTTCTGCTGACCTCGCCAAACAGATCAAATAAACGATCAACCAGAGAGAACTCAGAAAAAAATGAGCCCTGAGCTGAGGCGTAAATACCTTAGCAACACAAACACTCCCATCACGAGGGGTGCTGCAGTGGCAGATTGTTGTGGCGAGTGTTTTAGCCCCATCTGTCCCGGGAATTCTGTGTACTTGCTAGGAGGTGTACCGGAATGCACAGAGCCCGCAAGCGCACCTTTTCCGCCATTTCGCGGCAAGCCAAATCTAGCCAGATTAGCTACCAGGGAAAACGGAAAATTTTTTTGTGCGTCGTGCTGCGCGCGCGGGTTCACAAAAATTTAGTCCGGCTACTTTGCCACCCGAATGCTATTTTGGCACAATTTGGGTATATCACCGGGAACACAGCAGCTTGAAATGTACAGGCCCCCTCTGCAGCACGAGGCAGTTGCTAAGGATACATCGTGGTCAGGCTGCTTTGGAACGAACCGTGTTCTGTCTGCAAGCGGTAACCGTCGAACTTTCCATCTCTTTAAACGCTTCGATACTCAAAACTTTTTGTGAGCACTGTGGTGTGCATGTTTCCACATGACATTTTCGGTTGCCGAAAAACTACGCCATTTCTCCTCAATTTGCGGGTGGATTGTGTCCATTTTGATACGTTTCCCTGTATTCAGGTATGTGCAAAGCAAGAACAGATACAGAGTGTAGGTAATGGAAATTGGGTTGTCGGATGCAACTAGACATCCAAAATCTTTGGGCACCATTCTACCTGGCCACTTGTTCGGCAGCTTTTCGCGCTTCTTTTGCGTCCAGACACAAAACCAGTCATAAGTCTTCATCCATGCTTCTAGCCTTTGGGCAGCAATCTCAATGGATCAAGCGCATTTATAAATCTATAGCATTATAGTCCTCTGCTATGTAATACGTCATCAAGACTACCAAAACAAATTGAGTACAAATGACTTCGGATTAGGTTGAGGCCCGAAGATCTGGTTTGGCATGCATAAATACTACCAACAAGCGAACCTACCCCTCTCGTCTAACCCTAGAAACAAAGCACGGCGGAGCAACCCGTCTCTGTCGCTCAAGTTGCAGGGTCAAACACAACAGAGAAGGTAGGAAAACAACACGTTTCAAAAAGCATCGAATAATAATAATAATTTGATGGATATTTCAGAGATGGAAATGTAAAAAACGTCGCATTGAGGAACGCGGAGTAGCACAACACTAAAAAAGCAATTTTTTTCCCCACGTCTAAAATCACGTTCATCAAACATCCAAAAAAATAGTTTTTTTGCCCTGTTGCGAACCGGTCCTTTTCTGCGCGTTCCGTGCGCAAAACAGGGTGCAGTTTGCGCGGGCTAAGTTTCTGGACTGTCGCAAACCAGTACAGTGAAATAAATATTGTCGTAAGAATGACACGTCCCATGGGTGATATAGGGAAAAGTATTGTTTTGTGTGCATTCATTTGTGTCGGATTAATGTACTACAGCCCAACGCATTAGGCAGGTTGTCGGAAAAGAGAAACCTGTCGTATTTATACAAGTAACTTTGTACCATTATCAGGATGGAGTGATAGAAATGGATCTATTAATAAATAAATTTCGATATCGCTACACCCAAAAATCTTGAAATGTATAAATGTCCCGTAACAAACTGTAGTTTCATGCGCGAGGCTTCGCGCATGGAATGGCGCATGAGAAATATTAAATTTTCGGTGATGTTTGCGCGAGGCCTCGCGCAATGGAGGTCATAGGCGCGCATAGAAACAGAAAATGGACAGATCCACCAACTACACAGCAAGTACATTCCCTTTGATGCGGCGCTGCTGCATGGGTGCCCATGCAGGTCCCGCCGGCATCTCTAGTTTTCATACTGTGGTCATCGCTGACTTCACTGCCCAACAACGATGGAGGCGCGCTGCAACTGGGTACCGCAATTAGACCAAACCAGTTAAATGTGGTACCACCAGACAGTTACAGTAAACCGAAAACGGTGCATGCCACAAGCGAATCATTGAACATTTGGTCGCGCGAAAACTATGTGAGAGGTTGATGTCTCAAAGCGAGAAAGTTTTCGAACAGCGATATTTAGGAAGATACAGTTGGGCAATTTTTTTCCACGGTAACACTGCCCCTGCAAAAAGTGGCGGACCTTGAGAAGACAGCGGCCGCAGCATCTGCAGTATTCCGCGAAGTCTGCTCAGAGGAACCGCCGTATCACACGGCAGAGGAATTGTCGGAAGGGCTAAAACAAGGGGACCAGGGCGCACGATTGTTGTTTGTGTTTTTTCTGCGTCTGCGCAAAAACGAACTGACGCGTAGCAGCGTTGAAAAGGCAATCGCGGCAGAGGGTAAGAGATGGGTCGCCATTTTGATAGAAGAGGCCTGGCGCCTTTATGTTTTGATGCGCCACCGCGCAGTCCCGTACCAGGGAAAACCAAATTCCGTTATTGCGATAGAGGGAAGTAGAGCGCAGCGGCGCATTTTAGCAAGGTCAGCTCTGGCGCGATATAGCGCTCCTTCAGTGAAGGAAAGGGCCGCAGTCAAGTTATAGACTACATGGAACAAAATACACCAGCAGTGGGTTGTGTTGTGGATGGACAACTGGTACAACAAACAATTTACCACAAACCCTGACAAGAACGACAAGAGCCTTAACGCAACAGCGTTGGCTGTCTTGCTACTACGGGACGCAGCACGCTATTGGCATGGTCATCCTAGCCTGGAAGAGCTGATCACAATGCAGATAACTGTTGGTGCACTGTTGTTGGGTATGGGCCCCCACATACGGCGCCTGAACAAGAAATGTCACTCCCTTGGGATGGCACGTCCAGCGAAACGGCGAAGTCGTCTTCGGTACGCTGTGTGTAAAGCCATGCACGTTCTATTAACAGAATACTGTCCTATGTTACTATACCTAGGACACCTCGTAAGGCAGTGCAATTGGTCCGGTGAGACCGCGAAAACGGGTGTTTTTGCTTCCGAGGGATTGCACATCGTTATGTGTCTTTTGGACCATTTGAACATGGTGGACACACTTTTAAAGTACGAACGCACTGTTGCAACTGGCTTATTGTGCCACACCGCATGGCACTCAGCCATGCCTGGACAAGCTTTTGCTGAGGAGTTTTGTGAAAGTCTGCTCTCCAGCCTTGTGACGAAGAAAGGGCAAAACAGAGGTGCAGTGACCATTGAAGATGTTGACGATCTGTATCATCTAAGCACTATGCGGTGAGAAAAGGGTGAACGTCCGCAAAATCCCCAATTCCTTTGTCAATTCCGTGCGTCAGCGGTTAACGGCTTACTTGAACGCAGAGCGTGTGTACGTGCCTTGGGTTAGGTGGTGTGCGCAGCCTACTTGTGCAATCCACGCACATTGGCCACGCAGGGGTGTACCCAGCTTTCCACCGTCTCTTCTAATTGCAAAGGGTTCTAACCCCCACAAACAAGTCCTTGTGTCCGTGTTGTTAGTGCTAACTCAGCAGGGGCCGCTTAAGGCTAGTTCTAAGAGAAAATTGTCGGAGCTGATTATCCAACGCAGTGTGTTGGAGGAGCAGAGAGAGGCTGACACGATCCGAAACGTTGGAAGAAGATTGGAGACCATGCAGTGATGCGCGAGGCCTCGCGCAAATAGCGTGAATCAACAAGTGATTACACCCCCTCTCTCGCGCGAGGCCTCGCGCAAGGTAGTTAGGGAAAACAGTTGGGGTGCCTATCAGTTATGCATTCTGAGCAATACCTTACCCGTTGTCGCTAAAAATGCGTCACACATTGATTGTTCTCGACAATTTCAACCTTTTTTAATACTTCGTTTCTTGCGAAACAGGCTTTCTTCTTATCGCAGAATGGCAAGCCCCGCCAAAAAGACAGGTGAGGAACTGGTGGATACCGACCACGACCCTGAAGAATCAGAATCGGAGGCTGGAACGCCAAAGAAGGGGCGGAAGAAGAAGGAAACACCGGATCATGGCCTGACAATGCGTACAGACATCGAGAACTACCTGCAGCCAGATGGGAAGCAGGTGGAGGTTGAGCTGGATAGCGTGGGAATCGACCAACAGAAGACAAAAGGACAAATCAGACCGAAAGATGCGAAGTTACTGCAAAAGCGTATTGAGTAACTTGACGCAGCACCCCCAACAGGCCCCATACACGTTGTTCTCTGGGAAGACAACAGTATGTTACCAACCGACCGTCCGTTCTTCTCGTTGCGCGAGCCCTCATGCATGGACTTGTCTTCTTTTCGCGGATGGCGATTATTGGTGTGTATCTGGACAGCACAGCGTGGAAGCGGTTTTGAAGATTTAGGAGAAACGACGGGCAGCATGTCTGGATTTGTACAAGTGGCATACCACATGCACGGCCGATATTTTGAAGCCTGATACACCGTGGGCCTTCCGTGCAAAACTGGCGGGACAAGCACAAGGAAGCGCACAAGATGTTGAGCCGATACCACTGTGTGAGGCGGCACATAACCTCGTTCGATGTGTTGAAGAAGAGCGGCGGCGGAACCTACGTGACACATACAACAATCTCAAGATTGCCATTGTGGATGCTGTGCAGATGAGTGCCCTTGTTCCAACAGCTGAACTGAAGAAACTGGGTCAATTCGTATGTTCGTTTAACATTGTTTCAACGTTGCTCGTTGCGCGAGGCCTCGCGCATCACCTTGTCATTTTCACTATAATACATATAAATTGTGGAAAGATTTCATGACGTTTGCCTATTATGCTGGTCCGGATGCTGTGAAAGGTGTGCAAAAGTTCCATGACAAAGACGAGAAACTCTCGGAGAACGCACTAAAAAAACTGGAGGGTGTCATCTTGCCGGAGTTCTACAAGAAAGTGGCAGCCGAGATGCAGGAAGAAAAAACAACACTCAAGTCGTTGCTGAAATCGTTGGACAACATCATCCTTGAACAGTGGGTCTCAATGCATCCAGACCACCCGGGGAACGGCCAGTACGTCCGATCTGAGAAAGGTGTGGGTCGTTCATAGGGCCTAGGTTCTGTTTCTACACGGCTGCGCGACACCCTCTCCTTTTTTGTTCTGTAGCCAAGGACATGCGCAGCCGCAAAGAGGTTGCTGCACTTTGAAAGCATGCCCAGAAGGTGACTCTTGGCACATGGGGCTATGGGCGGGAACCTGAAGGCAAAAGTCGCGGTCCATGGCCGGCGTGGAAATCCATGTTGCGCGCACCACTGTGGCAGGTGGCAGAGAAAGGCAAACCCGTTCCCATGAAAATCCTCAATGTCCAAAGACTCCTGGGTACAGAGATTACCAAGAGCCGTGTGGTCCCCGCAGCTGCTGGCGTTACCGGTGACTTCAAGACAGTGGAACAGCAGGATCCATTGCTGGCAAGTCAAACTATCACAATTAAGGCGACCGAAATTGCAGCTGTGGTGAACGAACCCCCGAAGCGGTCCTTGGAGATTGACAAGAACCTGATTGTCATCAACGGCGCCATATTTGGACATCTTGATCCTGATATGATGTGCCCGGCCTGGCTGTATGAAGAAATGGCGCCTGCTGATACACTTATCTGCGGTTCTCAAAATGTTGTTGACAACTTGTACGACGTTTTGGACGCGGAGACGGAGAGGTGTCTCAAGGAGGATTTCAACGCGCCCCACATTGGTAACATGTGGTAACACCCCCTGAGTTACTGTACATATGGCTGCTGTCCATCGATGAACTTAGGCTCGCCATGAACGCTCACTTGCCCGTGGTTAGGCCGCTTTTGTGTTATGCTCGCCGGGGGGCAACCCCCATGCACCAAAAAAACATGTTACCTGTTCCCATCTTTAGTCGGCCAACCAAACCAAAGGCAGCGGGGGATCCTACATTGTTCGACGTTCATTGGTTGCTGATTTCGGTACCGGATAGCCGGACCAGAAAGGTATAGTTTCGTCATTACGTCCTCTCTTTGGGCGAGGCCTCGCGCAAGAACTTCTCTCTCTTTGCACATTCCGAATGATCTGACGTTTGGACCAACTCAAGTACAGGAGATGGTAGACACTGAATTTGGCGGCCCCCTGCCGACAACGCATGTTATGTGGTATTTCGACATTCACCTCCATCACCTGAAGGAGACCAAGGGCTTCAGGCCTTCTTTTGCGTTCATTGATCATCAATCAGACGTGGTGTGCAAGATTGCTGCCATCGAGCCGGATTCTCGCATGTACCTTCTTGGTGTCTCCACCAACAGTCTCTGTGATTGGGTCAACAGACTGCAAAATCAGCTTAACCACGTCTTGACACAGGGGTCGAAGCTGGATGAGTCTGGTAATTGGGACCAGCAGGCCAACTTGACAAACCGTGGTATTCCCCTTTAGGTTCAGGATGAAAAGTTGGGTTCTGATGCGTGCGAGCTGAAGCAGGAAGAGATTGTTCAGAAGGGTCTAGCTGCAGAAGCACAGGCCCCAGCGGCAAAGCAGAAGTCAACTACTTAGGAGGAACCTACCCCCAAGAAGAAGAAGACTTCTTCCAAGCCTCAGGCAGCGAAATCGGGTACCGGTGAAGATACCGACGAGAGCAATGGAGATGAGGAGGAGGAGAGCGAGGCAGAAGAGGAGGAGGAGCCGCAGGTATCCCAAGGCAAGACAGCGAAGAAAGCGGCAGGGAAACCGGGGTCCGAGGAGAGCCGGGCCAGAGCTCCATTCAAGCAACCAGCTCGTCAGTCCCAACCAAGGGACCAGCCCGCAAAGCCACCGCCAAAGGGTAAGACGTCCGTTGCTAAGTCTATGGGTGCTAAGATGCAAACTGTTTCGAAGAAAAAGTAATTTCTTCGTTTGTTTTGATATATTATGCGCGAGGGCTCGCGCTAAGCATTCCTCTTCCACGACCCTTTTGCTGTCATTTTGTGCGGCACATTTTTTAATGTGATGCATTTTACTACGGTGTTGTGTTGATGTTTGCGCGAGGCGTCGCGCAAAGAAGGGTGTGAAAAAAAGCTTCTTGTGGTGCTGCATGCAACATGCGTTTCAAAAACTGGTTCTCGAAAGGATTGCCAGCTGATTGGTATTTTCATATGAAAGCACAAGTGGTAGAAGAAAGAAAAAGTCATGGTTCTCCAAAAAAAGTAGTGCATTTTTAGGGAGATAAATTATTTTCCGGGGCAGTCGGTTTTCTTGAAAATAAATCACAATGGTCCAAGTAATCAAACCTTTGCTTGATTTTTTGTCTCTTTGTTTTCCGGGTCCCCCAAACAACTATTTTTTCTGAGTGATGCAGACAGGCACTTTTGGGCAGAATTTGACCCTGCAACTTGAGCCGCCTAAGAAGGATGAGGTCAACCCTCCACCACCCGAATGCCTCTTAAGTGGATAGGCCGCCAACATCGTTTGTAAAAGCGGCGGTGGATCAGATGTGGCTCGAGGCAATGACCTCACCAAGATGAACGAACCTACCCGGACCCCTCCCCTGCTCTTATAAATATTTGGAAGAGAGTTGCGGCGCTCTTCTGGGGTTCAACGGCTCCCCATCCCCACGTTTCTTTGAGGCAATTTTCTATGTTCTTGTCGAACAAGTTGACATTGGCCCACTCCTTGAAAACATCATTAATCTCAACCTCAACACACACCATATACTTGGAGTTGGCAAAACGATTGGAAATTTTATTTCCTTCGGCAAGGTACCTCGAAGAGATCGAGCGCCCCGCACCAGATGGTTGGGGCGACTAGTATGTGGGTCCTGATGAATCTTAAAAAAGTTGTATTGTCACCCAACCATCAAACTAGTCGCAGGGGCAACCGAAGCGTTCGCAAGTCAACAACGGCAATTTCGAGCCCTTTGGGAGGCCCATGACCTGGGCTACATGGGCCTAGCGGCCACTGGGTTCCCCATGGGTGCTTGAGTCACCATTTTCTCATCCAATGACCACCATGACCTATCCCAAAGGTGACATAGTCAAATTTTGAAAATTTCGAAATCTCCCTAACTAGCCCAACCAACGGCAATTTTGGGGCTTTTGCCGGGGTCCATAGCCCCGGCTACATGAACCTAGCGGCCGCTGAATGCGTCCTTGCGGATGCCTATGTACCCATATTCTCCCCAAATGAGTCCCAAACCTATCCGAAGGGCGACAAAAGGGTTTCGGAAAAAGTTGAATTTTTGAAAATATTCCCGTGCCACTTCATAGCCCAAACAACGGCAATTTTGGGTTTTCATCAATTAACGCACACTAATCTATGTACAGTGGTCGGGGGGCTGGGAGGTGGGCAGAGTCGAGTTCAGCCACGGTGGCGAGCAAAGACAAGCCCGTTGGGACTACGTCTCTTCCAGGGTCGCCTTATCATGCTACTTTTGTTGTCACCACATGACAAACCAAAGCCATGTCAGAGGCCACAAAGAGCTTGGGAAAAAGTTGAAATGTCGAAAATTTTCAAGGTACTGAGGCTAGCCGGAAAATTTTGGGGCTTTTGAAGGGGGCGATGGCCCGGGGTACATGGCCCTAGCGGCCTACCCGGGTCCCCATGGGTGCTGAAGTTTTCATATTGTCGGCAAATGACCACCCAAGGGGCGAGAGAAGGGTTGTTGAAAAAGCTGATTTTTCAAATATTTCAAGTGCCACCAAATTGCCCAAGCAATGGCAGATTTGTGGCTTTCAGGGGGCCCATGGCCTGGGCTACATGGGCCTGGGGGCCACTCCCTTGGTCCCCATAGGTGCTTAAGTGCCCACATTGTCACCACATCACCGGCCCAACGAGTCCCAGAAGCCCTAGCGGGGTTTCGGAAAAAATCGAATTTTTGAAAATTGTCAAGGGGCATTAAATGGCATGGCCTAAACAACGGCAATTTTGGGGCTTTTGAGGGGCCCGTGGCCCGGGCTCTAGGCCCTACCGGCCACTTAAGCACCAATGATGTCCCCAAATGACCACCGAAGCCCATCCTAGGGGGTACAACAGGGTTTTAGAGAATGTGGAATTTTCGAGAATTTTGAAATGCCAGAAAATAGCCTAAACCACGGCAAATTTTGGGGCTCTCGGAGGGCGCATGGCTTGGGATACATGCGCCAAGCGCGCATTACGTGGGTTTGTATGGATGCCTAAGTACCCACGGGGTGACCAAATGATCACCCAAACCTATCCCTGGGGGCCAGGGAGGGGTTTCGGAAAAAGTCGATTTTTCGGAACATTATCAAGTGCCACTAGATGGCCTGGTCTAAACAACGGCAATTCCGGGGCTTTCGAGGGGCCCGTGGCCCGGGCTACATGCGCCCGGCGGCCACTACGTGGGTTCTTGTGGGTGATGAAATACCAATACCGTCACCAAATGATCTCCCAAGCCCATCCCAAATGAGACACACAGGTTTCGGCAAAAATCGACTCTTTGAAAATTCTTTTGCCTTCACCAATTTCACCTCGCAGAGAATCTACCATGAGCACCAAACCCCCAAATAGGGTGAATTAAACATAAAAACTGCCCAAAGCATGCTTTACATAGCTTAGATGGTAGTTGTGAGGCGCCACAATGTCAAAGAAAAACTTCGGAAAGTTCGATTTCTGAGCTGTACCGAGCAAAAATCTGCATTATCACCTTGTGTACCAGTCCATTGGGAAACACCGTGCCCACACCACACCACATACCCAAATAGGGTGCAAAACACATAAATACTGCCCAAATCATGCTTTACATAGGTTGGCGGTCATTGTGAGTGGCCTCGATATCAACGAAATAGGTTTTGGAAACTTCGATTTTTGAGCTATATAGGGTGAAAAGCTACATAAGCAACTTGTGTACCAATCCATTGGGAACCCCCCCACACACCACACACCACATAGGGTGAAAAACACATAAATACTGCCCAAAGCATGCTTTATATAGCTTGCATGATCATTGTGAGTGGCCACGATATCAACAACGTAAGTTTCGGAAACTTCGATTTTTGAGCTATATAGGGTGAAAAGCTATATAAGCAGGTTGTGCAATGGTCCATTGGGACCCCCCCCCCCCCCGCCCCGCATACCACACCACATAACCAAGTAGGGTGAACAACACATAAATGCTGCTCAAATCATGCTTTACATAGCTTGCATGATCATTCTGAATGGACACAATATCAAAGAAATAAGTTTCTGAAACTTTGATTTTTGAGTTGTACAAGGTGAAAAACTGCATGAGCAGGTTGTGTACCACTCCATGCACACAGGTACGCCATTGTTGGTGGAAACGGTCATTTCGCATCTTTTACACGGGCCATGAATGGGCCCAGGGGATGCTAGAGGCTGCAAAAAAGTCCTTTTGTATCCAAGTAGGCATATATTGTCACTACATCCCTCAAAGTGGGTACCACGGGTCACCGAACCCGCCAAAACCGCTCATATAGCAAAAATGGCCATTATCGGTGGAAACGGTCATTTCGCATATTTTACACGGGCCATGACCGATCCTAGGGAAGGCTAGAGGCTACAAAAAACGTCCTTTTGTATCCTAGTAGGCATATACTGTCACAATATCCCTGCTTGCACCCTTGAGAGTGGGTACCACGGGGTCACCAAGGTCGCCGATATCGCAAGGATATAGCAAAAATGGCGACAAGTGCATAAACTGCATGCAGCGCTCGTCCCACTCCGCCCCATACACACCCCTTGGAGTCGGGACCCGAAAGCGCTTTTTCGGCTCAGAATAAAAAAACCAAAAGATTCATGAATTTTGACACAACAAAAAGGGGGGTTATTTATTTATTTTTGACCCCCCCCCTCATGACGCCCCAAAAAAGTGGGTTTCAAGTGGGGGGGGGGGGTCCGGACCAAAAACTCACTGGGGGATGTTTTCATTGGAAAAAAATGATTTTACAAGGGGTTAAACGAACAATTCAACCCCTTGGGGTAGGGTACTTAGATAGGCCCAAAAAGGCCCAAACTGGGGGGTGTATGCAGCATTTTCCCATATACACAGGCCCGCTTGGTTTTGATCTAACAACCTCTGCGAGGTGATTTTCAGGCGATGCATGCCAGCATGAGAACGGCGAAGTCCTCACCGCCAAGGCCCATATGGGGCGGGAGGGGGGGTTTGGTTTGGTTTGGATCTCGGCTCGCGCCAAAAGCGGTGACCCACGGCCAGTGTGCCCGTACCTCACTGGCTCGACTGGGTACCCCCCTTGGTTGTCTGGTCTCACAGCCGCCCAAACTGCTGACGACCCCCGTACCACGTCAAGGCGCGGGGGGGGGGGGGGGGCTACCCGGTGTTCGGACCCGGGACCCCCGCCATTGCTTAGGGGGTCCATGTACAAGAAAAAACTTGTTCAGGACTTGGGTCCAAATCGACGCACAGTGGCGGCAATACACAAAAAGGTTTTGCCCCCCCCCCCCCCGACCCCCCCTCCCAAAAAAGGGGTACCCCGCTACCGGGCGGTACGGGGGTCAAAATCAAAAAATTCATTGGGGCATCATTTTGTCCCTCAAAATGATGAATTTACAAGGGGTTAGACATCCGATACCATACACTGGGGTATGGTGCACGAATGACCCCAAAATAGGGCGGTATATGGCGCCCGTGCCTGCACTTGATCTAGAAACCTCTCTTCGAGGTGCTGTAGGATAGTGGAGCGGATGGCATTAAAGGGGGGGTCCTAGACGGCAGACCCACCCACCCAAGCCCTAATCATAAGACAAAGGGGGGGTCCTAGACTGCAGACCCACCCACCCAAGCCCTAATCATAAGATAAAGGGGGGGTCCTAGACTGCAGACCCACCCACCCAAGCCATAATTATAAGAGGGGGGGGGTCCCAAACTTTTGACCCACCCACCCAGGCTGGGGCACCCACCCGTACCCCCCCCCCCTTGGCATTCATTCCTTATAAAGGTCTGCCGGAGGTGATCGAACTGGATGCAGGGGTATGGCAGACTACCCAAGTGCACCATGTCGTTGGTTTTCAGTAGGCCTATATGGGAAATTATCTTTGATGTAGGAAACATATTTTCTGGTGCCAGGTGGTCCCAGGTGCACTTTAATGTCCATTTCTCTGCAGAGAATGTTTTTGGTGATCTTTCAGTCCCAACTTCTCTTCAATGAAAACAATTCGCTTTCGAAAATCATGCACCGAAAAATGAGCAAAATTATTTCCTACAGCACAAAATGGTGACATCCACTACCTCAAGCCAATGCTGAATTGTTCATTTTACTGCACAAATTAAACAAAAAAAGGCAATGACAAACACAAAGAGGACACTTCTGGAGGAAGCCTAGACTACAGCACCAAAACCAAATCAGCAGCATCCAAAATACATCAATCTTGCATTTCATGGGCCTGCTCCGGTGCCACACTGCAATTCCAGAGGGACGAAAATTGCACAAATCTAATGCAAGGCAGTTTAGCACGTCAAGGTCAGGACATATGACTTGAGCTCAGCTTCATGCTTCCGCTGTCTATCTTTGGGTTATGTTCCTAGGTGAATGGCCGTGGGGCCCGTCGGCATCCGCGCGGCCTATTCGACGCCGGGGGCCGGCCGAGGCAGTGCCGCATTGTGCGCAGCAGATACCCCGTGTTGCCGCAGCTGAAGCCGTGTTCTGTGGTTCTGCCCTGCACTGCCTGAGGCTCGGCTGCGGACCGTTTGTTGACACGTGCCTGAGCACTGGTCTCGAATTACCTCTCAAATTGCCTCTCAAACCGCATCGCGCGCGGACCCCCTCAACCGGCCGTACATTTTGCAACATGCGGACGGCACGTGGGCGCTCATGCAGACGTGGCCCGTCAACTTCCACGACGCGTTCTGGGCCGAGTTCCCCCCACGGAGACCAACCCGGACGCCAGGACCTTCGTGCCGCAGGCCGTGGCGGAGTTCCGGCGCGCCGTCAACGAACTGTTCGGTGCGGACACTGAGGGGTTGCCGCTGCGCTAATGCCCACGCTGGAGCAGGAACGAGAGGCCCGTGTAGGTGGGGGTCACGGAGGATCTCATGGCATACCTCAAGGCATGGCACAGTCTCATGGCAAAGGCAGCACAGTCTCAACGTGGTCTCGGTCGAGGACGCCCGATTCGTGGCCCGGACCGTCGACCGGGACGGCCGCGAGGGGGACAAGTGTGTGGGCCTGGGCGGTCGATGTGCGGACACGAATGGGCCCGCACACGCGGTGATGTGTGGACCGGCGCCGGTCGTGTGCCGTCGCGCCAGTGGTGTGAGTGCCGGTCCTGCCGCGGCAGCCGCCATAGCCCTCGTCCTGGTCTGGCGCTTGTGTCGTCCTTCAGACGCTGTGTCATCAGCCCCTCACGTGACTTGGGCGGGGGCTGGGTAGTGGGCGACTCTGAGCCCCGTCCTGTCGCTGGTAATGTGCGCACCAGCCTCCGCAAGGCCGGTGCCCTTCATGATGCAACCCGCTGCACACCGCAATGGAAGCGCCCAGTCCACACCATGAAAGGGCAGTGCAGGCGTAGTACCGGGGTGGGGGGCGCACTCTACATGGGTCGCCCACAAGTGCAGTGCTGACGAAGGGGTATGCCGGTGCTGCGGAGTGGTACCCCCCATCCCGTCCGCGGGATGGTGTCCGCCATGGTGTGCACCATCACTACTACACCATGGACATGATATACTGGAGACACTATACTGTGGTCATGTCTGCGTATAGCAGCCCCCCCCCCCCCGAAAACACCCAAACTAAAAAAGGCTCATCTTGTTCATAACAACGATGGTGATTCAATCTTTCCACATGAGTGCATCACCAGCGATGGTTCAGGGGCTTGGGTCCAGATTGATTGGTCCTGATCTGGATTCGTGGGTACAGCGCAAATATGTGTCAGGATCCAAGTTCCAATGCACACGGTGTGGAAATGAGCAGTTCAAGAATCTGTCAGATTGAACGTCAGAATAGAACAACACCCCGGTGCCCCACGTTCCCCGAACCAGATGCAGCAGGGGCAGGAGGGGGCCAAACGATTTCTTATTTGCACCCTTGACTTTGCGCATGATACCCTGGCTGTGGTTAACCCTCTCGTTGTCACTTCGCTGGGCTCTCAAGGCAGCCAGTGTGCTGTGTAGGTGCCGTTTGGTAGGTGGGCACGGCTGTGTGCTGTTCATGGCGTCGGTTAGAGTTCCAAAAACCCCAAAATAATTCCACAGAGTGCCTCACATATCCTTGCCCACCCAGAGTACCTAGGACCCCTGTGCCCCAGAGTATCTACCACAGCCCCCCTCCACCCAAAGAAAAAAATGCCTCAGACCTGCTTTGAATTGCAGGACAAGAAAATTGCGTGGAAGTCCCGCCAAGGCTTTGCTGTTGCTTTCCTGTAATGAATCCGCACGACCTTGGAATTGTTCGTCTGCATACATCCTACTGTCTCAACACTGGCATCTGTTTGGCTGACGCATCAGCAACCCGCAGTTTGAAGCCCTGCACCCTTTGTGTGACCGTATCATGCGCTCTTTTTGGCAAGGTACTTGAGTGTAGTTGACAATGATCCGGAGCGCCCGCTATTGCAGACCGCGTTTTGGGCCCTCTGCCGCTGGTGGTTGAGACTTGACGCTCTTCTGCCGTCCATCCCCGCTGACATTTGGGCTGCCAAGGGAAGAAGACTGTGCCTGGCATTTGCTCTTGGTCTCTTGCAGCATGCTGCTGACTTTGCCACCGCTGATGCTACCTGAGCAGGCAGAGGATTGACATAAGGCAGGGGATGGAGGATGGGGATGGACACAGGAAACGGACAAAGACACTACCCAAGGCATGAGACAATGTTTCCTGCCTGCAACCAACTCACCCTTGCAACACAGTGACCCCATACCACGCGTATAGTTAACACCAGTCCACCAATTCGTGGCACTACGAGCCCCCTCCCTGGCTCCTCTTTGTCACCCCCCAAACTCCACGCTCCCCAGTGTTCTGTTTTGGTACTTCAGTGAAACCCAAGTTCATCATAGAGAGCACAAAGCACTGTCCCCTTGCTGCTCGCCTAGGGAGACTGGGAAAGCTTCAGGGCCCAGGGAAAAAAGGTTTGCGAGGGGTGTTGTTTGAGCCCCTTTTGGAGACCCCCCCCTTTTGGGGCCGGAATGGCAAGAGCCCCTGGGGGGTCGGCCGTGGGGGGGGGGGGGCAGACCCCAATAGATGGGTATCAAAATCATCAACGCCTTGCGCTGATCATTTTTGACTATACACAAGTGGGCTGAAAAAAACTTTGCACAAAAAATTTTTCCCCTGCCAAGGGGGCATTCCAAAGCTGGGTGGAGTGTAATGGGGAGGGGGGGTCAAAATTTTTTGGTGTTTTTCAAGTAGATGAAAACACCATTCAATGGTAAACGGTAGTTTTCAGCCAAGGGTTCCCAGTAGCAAAGGAAAATCAATCCCTCGGCCAAGGGGTCCCCATAATGGGGAGAAATCACAAGTGGCTATACAAGCCTTGCCTTCTCGGGGCCCCCATTGTTGGGAGATTTCAAGAACGGCTACATAACTCTTGCCTTTTATGGGTTTGGTCATTCGAGCCCCTTTTCTGGGACCCCCCACAAACCTTGTTTCAGCAGCCCAGCCTCTAATTCCGTGGGTCTGTCAGCCCTTTTGGAGGAGTGTTTAACAGTCCAAGAGGAAAAGGAGCTCCATTGCCCGGAGCTTGGCATTTAGAGGGTAGCCTACAGCAATTGGGGGGTGATGGACGGCAACTGAAAGGAAATCAATAATGGTTGCCCCTCTTCGGCTGATTCCCTGGCATCCGACCCCTATCGGTCCAAAAATCATAGTAATTAGCCGTTGGTGCGTGTTGAAATCATGGCTCTTGCCAGCCTTGTTATTACCATCATGGCATTCCAGTGTGGGGCACAGCTTTGCTGAGGTTGAATCATGCTTCATTGTGGCCACCCATTTGTGAAGGATGTATATGGAAACATGCAACATGTCTACCACATGCAATGCGCTCATGGGTGTGGGTATGCCTTTTGGATTCCTTCTTGTCGCATCAATGGGTGTGTGCAATAGTGATCAAACTCAAATCACGACAAAGAAAACAAAACAATAATGCGGATGAGGGAAGTTGGTTGGGTGGCATTGGCACTGAAAAAAGAATGGAAGTTTCAACGTTTGGGGTCATGCTTTTCCAACCTATTAATGAATAAGAAGAAGCCCTCCATTGTTTCTTGCGAATTCATTGCTGTGTCCTCGGCACAGAGAATTTACACAGAGAATTGATGCACGGCACTGGCAACAACACATGAGACATCACTCCACCTTGAATTGGCAGTCTGTTCGTCTTCGGAATGTTCTCTTTATCCTGTTGCTCATCAATGTCAGCAGGGATGAACTCCAACCCAAAGACTTCCCTCATAATCTTGGGCACAGGGTCCTTGGCCAGAGCACGCACTTCACAAGGCAACAGCAACAACACAATTTTCCACGTCCCTGCCACAGGTTTTGTTCCGTCTGTGAATATGACACGCCCTTGACACCCGAAACTCTGCAAAATACTTTGGACAGCAGCCAACACCGCCTTTTGCTGGTCCTCATCTGCCTTGCAAATACTCTCATGCACCTTACAGGTGCAACGCACCGCCCTTTCACTGCCCTGGGCCGACAATGCCAATTGCTTCCTTCCATCGTACACAGCCGCCACTCTCTCTAGTACCCCATTTCTGACATCATCTATGGCCCTTCCTTGTGTCAAGTGTTCAACGATTGAATGGTGCCTAACTACGAGCCCTTCCCCCCTATGAATGAGAATGCAGCCTGAATCGGGTTGCAATGCATAAACCACTATAATGACCACCTTCCCAGTATCGTAACCGGCAGAAGAAACTACTTTTGCAAGGGCAAACTTGATACCATTGCGAGCACATTCCACTTGCTGTGGCGAACACAGTTGCTCTCTGAAGCTGTGTGCTACTGCCTTCCCTACACAACCGTGGCCTACGCAATGCAAACCAACGGTGAACCCATCATCATGGACGCCAAACAATGCAACTCCGCATTTGCAGGCATTGTGAAAAGCACAGTGGTTCACTACAACCTCTGCTTTGAAAATTTTTTGCACCCCGTTTGCGGCATACCACAAACCCGATGGCGCCATACACTCAACACACTCATTTTCCACCCTTAAAAAATTGAATGGGGGCCGCTCCCCAAGTACCCAGTCCTTTGATGCAAGAGCACATGCAAGCACGTGTGCATCATCTCCTGTTCTTGCAACAGGAAGCAAAGGGCTCTCGATATCGAAATGTTCGAGAGCATTGCTAGCGTCTGGAGCAGAAACCTGCATAAACACAAATCGACACCGCAGCACTCACATGCCCAGATTCTTCTGGCAAAGTTCATCAAGCCAACAACGAGAGCAGCACGAAGAGAAAAGCGCAGAAGCACAAATTGCTCATCGATCTCCAAATGCAAAGCACAGCACAACACACTGTGGTCCAAATCATACCTCCCGTGCTCCGACAGGCTCTTCCGCCACACCGGCTTGTGTAGGACCCTCGAGGCTCACACTGAACCGGAGCCACAGAAGTGGTGGGCCATGGGTTAGGCCCCTAAGCCGCAGTGTGCACTCCTGAATGGAAGCAGGGCATAGAGCAATCAATAACAATAGAACGAAACATGGTGCAGAAGAACAACGAGTGGGACAGTGCAGTGCGTGGAGCGCAGAAGCACAACAAATTACAGCAGCCCACAATACTGAACAGCACAAGAAAAGTTACACACACCCAAATGTGCCTCAACTACAACAGCCACGATTTTCACAAGATACATGAACACAAACCCCTAAATCACCTTTCTAACCTGATGAAGCATCGGGCCCGTCAATTGGAGATCCCCGCTGAAGACCCCGCACCTCCTCATGTCCCCATGGGAGCTCCTCAAAGGTCCCTGAGGGCCGGGCTCCAAGGGCACCCCTTGTGGCAGTTTAATTTTTACTTGACCCAACGCTACTGGCTTACATCATGACAAGGGTGACAAGTGAAATACCTGGCGAACATTCAGGGGCACCCCTTGAAGCGTCACATTCCAGTGCATCACACAACGACGCTCCTCTTTGCATTTGTCCACAAGCGTGATGTGCATAGTCGCCTCTGTAGGAAAAAACTCGAAGCGTTCGTGCCATGCAACCATGTGCTGGTCTTGAGTCGGCTTGAAGGAGGTTGCCATCATCTGAGTGCAGAGAAAACATTGAAAAGTACACAGAAAACTGCATTTTGCCCACTGCAGACCATGTGCAAAATCCACCAACTACAACACGCACCAATTGGGACAGACATATGCCATTCACAGCAGGCAGAGCTAGCATGCTCTTTCCCCAACCACTCTACCACTGTTTCCACAAAAACGGACAGTAATGGTTGGGGTTTGGGAGGTTGAGGTTGGCCTGGTGTGTGTCCACCACCTGTCTTGACATCTGGAGCCCATTGAGTCAACAACGTTTGGGACAGACCTGCCAGGTAGTCTCAGACTGGGGTGTTGGAGACCTTTTTCTACCCCCCTCCCCCTGTGGAGGGGGCTCTGGAGGCAGGGGTCAAAGGGGGGAGGGTTGGGGTTCAAAATTGTTTTAAACGTCTTTCATGCATATTTGAATTCTCCATACAAATCTGAGCATTTTGAGTATACACACACAAGAGTGGAAAAAATGACCCTCCTGTATGCCAAATGAAGTTCCGGCGCCTTTGGCACCAAGATTTTAGAAAATATAATATTAAGGGAAAAAGCTTGTGGCCCTTGGAACCCCTTTTTTCCAACCGTGCTGCTCTGTACTACACTGCACCGTACTGCGCTGTGCTGTGCTGTGCTGTGCTGTGCTGTGCTGTGCTGTGCTGTACTGTACTGTACTGTACTGTACTGTACAGTACTGTACTGTACTGCACTGTACTGTACTGTACTGTACTGTACTGTACTGTACTGTACTGTACTGTACTATGTTGTGTTGTACTGTACCATCCTGTGCTGTGCTGTGCTGTGCTATACTGTACTGTGCCATGCTGCCAAAGTGCACGTCTGGCCAAGCAGAAGGGTGGGAGGACGTGAACACGGAGTAGACTGAGACCCACCCCCCCCATGCGGGTGGTGAAGCACAGCGAGGGGTGTGGTTCCGGACTACATTGCACTGTACTGCACTGCACTGTACTGCACTTGAACTGTACTGTACTGTATTTGTTCTATACTTGAGCTATACTGTTCTATATGGTACTGTATTGTATTGCGGTTGAATTGTACCATATTGCAGTGGAACGGTACTATATTGTACTGTATTGTATTGTACAACGATGTCATGTACTGTACGTGTACTGTACTGATCTGTGCTCTACATACGAGGGGTGTTGACATTGCTGGCTCATTCATGAGGAAAAGGGTAATTTCAAGGTTTCACTATGGGCCTTGTAATGCTTCTCCTTACCAGTGCATAAATGGGCATATCTCAGCAAGGGTGTTTGCTTGTGGCCATGCACTGTTGCGGAAATCGTGAACACGTACAAGGGGTAGTTAAAGGGAAGAATGGCTACATCACCCCTGCCATCTTGGAGGTCGCCAATGCTCAGCGCGGGAACAGAAATCAGAAATGGCTATGTGCCCCACATGTGGGCAAAGTGGCTACATCACCACTGCCGTCTTGGCGGTCCCCAACGCTCAGCGCGGGGACAAAAAACAGAAATGGCTACGTGGCCCACATGCGGGTAAAGTGGCTACATCACCAATGCCGTCTTGGGGGTTGCCAACGCTAAGCGCGGCGGCAAAAAACAGAAATGCGTGCGTGGCCCACGTGTGACCAAAGTGGCTACATCACCCCTGCCGTCTTGGGTGTCGCCAACGGCCAACGCGGGGACAACAATCAGAAATGGCTATCTGGCCCACATGTGGGCAAAGTGGCTACGTCACCCTTGCCGTATTGGGGGTCCCCAACGCTTAGCGGGGGGAGAAAAATCAGAAATGGCTACGTGGCCCACATGTGGGCAAACTGGTTGGCTACATCACCCGTGCCGTCTTGGGGGTCCCCAACGCTCATCGCGGGGAGAAATATCAGGAATGGCCACCTAGCCCACATGTGGGCAAACTGGTTGGGTACATCACCCCTACCGTCTTGGAGGTCCCCGAAACCTAGCGCGGGGACAAGAATCGCAAATGGCTACATGGCCCACATGTGGGCAACATAGCTACATCACCCCTGCCGTCTTGGAGATCCCCAAAGCTGAGCGCGGGGACAAAAATCAGAAAGGGCCACCTAGCCCACATGTGGGCAAAGTGGCTACATCACCCCTGCCATCTTGGGGGTCAGCCACACTCAGCACGGCGACAAGAATCCGAAATGGCGATGTGGCCCACATGTGCACAAAATGGCTATATCACCCCTGCCGTCTTGGGGGTGACCAACCCCCAGAGCGGGCACAAGAATCGGAAATGCCTCCGTGGCCCATATGTGGGCCACGTAGCTACATCACCCCTGCCTTATTGGTGGTCCCCCACACGCAGTGCGGGGACAAACATCATAATTGGCTATGTTGTCAACATATCCGCAAAGTGGCTGCATCAACCATGCCCTGTTGGGGGTCCCCAATGCTTAGCGCGGGCGCAAAAGGTATAAATGGCGATGTGGCCCACATGTGGGCAAAGTGGCTGCATCACCCCTGCCGTCTTGGGGGTCCCCAACGCTCAGCCCGAGGACAAAAATCAGAAATGGCTACGTGGGCCACATATGGGCTAAGTGCCTATATCACCCCGGCCCTCTTGGGGTCCTCAACACTCAACGCGGGGACAACATTCCGAAATGGCTACGTGGCCCACATGTGGGCACAGCGGCAACATGAGCCCGGCCGTCTTGGGGGTCCGGAGCGCTTAGCGCGGGCCGCAAAGACAGAAATAGCTACGTGGCCCACATGTGGGCAAAGTGTCTACATCACCGCTACCAACTTGGGGGTCGCCAACGCTCAGAGCGGCGACAAAAATTAGAAATGGCCACCTAGCCCACATTTGGGCAAAGTGCCTAGATCGCCCCCACCGTCTTCGGGGTCCCCAACGCTCAGCACCGGGTAAAGAATCAGAAATGGTTACGTGGCCCACATGTGGGCAAAGTGGCTACATCACCCGTGCCATCTTGGGGGCCCCCAACGCTATGCGCGGGGACCAAAACCACAAACGGCTACGTGGCCCACATGTGGGGAACATAGCTACATCACCCCTGCCGTCTTGGGGGTCCCCAAAGCTTAGTGCGAGGACAGAAATCAGAAATGGCCACCTAGCCATGCGGGCAAAGTGGCTGAATTACTCCTGCCGTCTTGGAGGTCCCCAACGTTGAGCGCAGGGAGAAAGATCATGAATGGCTACGTGGCCCACATGTGGGCAAAGTGGCTACATCACCCCTGCCATCTTGGGGGTCCCCAACGTTGAGCGCGGGGACAAAAATCATGAATGGCTACGTGGCCCACATGTGGGCAAAGCGGCTACATCACCCCTGCCATCTTGGGCGTCCCCACCGCTCAGAGCGTGGACAAAAATCAGAAATGGCTACGGGGCCCACACGTGGGTCACATGTGGGCAAAGTGGCCACATCACCCCTGCCGCCTTGGGGGTCCCCAACGCTTACTGCGGGGGAAAAAATCAGAGATGGCTACGTGGACCACATGTGGGCAAAGTGGCTACATCGCCACTGCCGCCTTGGGGGTCCCGCGCGCTCGGAGCGGGGACAAAAATCATAACTGGTTGTGTGGGCGAACTCTGGGCAAAGGGGCTACATCACCCCTGCCGTCCTGAAGGTCCGCCCCGCTGATTGAGGGGGGGACAATCAGAAATGGCTACGTGGCCCACATGTGGGCAAAGTGGCTACATCGCCCCTACTGTCTTGGGGGTCGGCAACGCTCATCGTGTGAGACAAAATGACCAATGGCTACGTAGCCCACATGTGGGGAAAGTAGCCACATCACCCGTGCCATCTTCAGGGTCCCCAACTCTAAGCGCGGGGACGAAAAGCAAAAATAGCTATGTCGCCCGCATGCGGGCAAAGTGGCTACATCACCCCTGCTGTCTTGGGGATGCCCAACGCTCAGCGCGGGAACAAAAATCAGAAATGGCTATGTGGCCCACATGTGGGTAGAGTAACTGCAGCACCCCGGCCGACTTGGGGGTCCCCGCCACTCATTGCGGGGACAAAATCCGAGGTGCCTACGTGGTCTACATGTGAGCAAAGTGGTCACATCACTTGTGCCGCATTAGG
Organism: Eutreptiella sp. 'Long Island Sound 2002'; assembly: GCA_964036045.1. Taxonomy (NCBI): domain Eukaryota; phylum Euglenozoa; class Euglenophyceae; order Eutreptiales; family Eutreptiaceae; genus Eutreptiella; species Eutreptiella sp. 'Long Island Sound 2002'. The sequence continues at coordinate 148,967,463 of OZ038381.1, read as the reverse complement.
GGTCCCCAACACTGAGCGCGGAGACAAAAATTATAAATGGCTACGTGGCCCACATGTGGGCAAAGTGGTCACATCACTTGTGCCGCATTAGGAGTCGCCAACGCTGAGCACGGAGACAAAACTTATAAATGGCTACGTGGCCCACATGTGGGCAAAGTGGCTACATCACCCCTGCCGCCTTGGGGGTCCGCAACGCTTACTGCGGGGGAAAAAATCGGAAATGGCTACGTGGACCACATGTGGGCAAAGTGGCTACATCACCACTGCCGCCTTGGGGGTCCCGTGCGCTCGGAGCAGGGACAAAAATCATAACTGGCTATGTGGGCGAACTCCGGGCAAAGGGGCTACATCACCCCTGCGGTCTTGAAGGTCCCCACCGCTCATTGCGTGGGAGAAAATCAGAAATGGCTATGTGGCCCACATGTGGGCAAAGTGGCTACATCGCCCCTACTGTCTTGGGGGTCGGCAACGCTCATCGTGCGAGACAAAATGCCCAATGGCTACGTAGCCCACATGTGGGGAGAGTGGCCACATCACCCGTGCCATCTTCAGGGTCCCCAACTCTAAGCGCGGGGACGAAAATCAAAAATAGCTATGTCGCCCGCATGCGGGCAAAGTGGCTACATCACCCCTGCCGTCTTGGGGATGCCCAACGCTCAGCGCGGGAACAAAAATCAGAAATGGCTATGTGGCTCACATGTGGGTAGAGTGGCTGCATCACCCCTGCCGACTTGGGGGTCCCCCACACTCATTGCGGGGACCAAATCCGAGGTGCCTACGTGGTCCACATGTGGGCAAAGTGGTCACATCACTTGCGCCGCATTAGGGGTCCACAACAGTGAGCGCGGAGACAAAAATTATAAATGGCTACGTGGCCCACATGTGGGCAAAGTGGTAACATCACTTGTGCCGCATTAGGGGTCCTCAACGCCGAGCGCGGAGAGAAAAATTATAAATGGCTACGTGGCCCACATGTGGGCAAAGTGGCTACCTCACCCTTGCCGTCCTGGGGGTTCCCAACGCCCAGCGCGGGGACAGAAATCATAAATGGCTATGTGGCCCACTTGTGGGCAAAGTGGCTACAGCACGTGTGCCGTTTTGGGGGTCGCCAACGCTGAGCGCGAAGACAAGAATCAAAAATGCCTATGTGGCCCACATGTCAGCAAAGTGGCTATATCACCGGTGCCAACTTGGAGGTCCCCAACGCTCAGCGCGGGGACAAAAAACAGAAATGGCTACGTGGCCCACATGTGGGTAAAGTGGCTACACCACCAATGCCGTCTTTGGGGTCCCCAATGCTTAGCGGGGGGAGAAAAATCAGAAATGGCTACGTGGCCCACATGTGGGCAAACTGGTTGGCTACATCACCCCTGCCGTCTTGGAGGTCCCCGAAACCTAGCGCGGGGACAAGAATCGCGAATGGCTACATGGCCCACATGTGGGCAACATAGCTACATCACCCCTGCCGTCTTGGAGATCCCCAAAGCTGAGCGCGGGGACAAAAATCAGAAAGGGCCACCTAGCCCACATGTGGGCAAAGTGGCTACATCACCCCTGCCATCTTGGGGGTCAGCCACACTCAGCGCGGCGACAAGAATCCGAAATGGCGATGTGGCCCACATGTGCACAAAGTGGCTATATCACCCCTGCCGTCTTGGGGGTGACCAACCCCCAGACCGGGCACAAGAATCGGAAATGCCTCCGTGGCCCATACGTGGGCCGCGTAGCTACATCACCCCTGCCTTATTGGAGGTCCCCAACGCGCAGTGCGGGGAGAAACATCATAATTGGCTACGTTGTCAACATATCCGCAAAGTGGCTGCATCAACCATGCCCTGTTGGGGGTTCCCAACGCTCAGCGCGGGCGCAAAAAGTATAAATGGCGATGTGGCCCACATGTGGGCAAAGTGGCTGCGTAAGCCCTGCCGTCTTGGGGGTCCCCAACGCTCAGCCCGAGGACAAAAATCAGAAATGGCTACGTGGGCCACACATGGGCAAAGTGCCGATATCACCCCGGCCCTCTTGGGGTCCTCAACGCTCAACGCGAGGACAACATTCCGAAATGGCTACGTGGCCCACATGTGGGCAAAGCGGCAACATGAGCCCGGCCGCCTTGGGGGACCGGAGCCCTTAGCGCGGGCCGCAAAGACAGAAATAGCTACGTTGCCCACATGTGGGCAAAGTGTCTACATCACCGCTACCAACTTGGGGATCGCCAACGCTCAGAGCGGCGACAAAAATTAGAAATGGCCACCGAGCCCAAATGTGGTCAAAGTGCCTACATCGCCCCCACCGTCTTCGGGGTCCCCAACGCTCAGCACCGGGTAAAGAATCAGAAATGGTTATGTGGCGCACATGTGGGCAAAGTGGCTACATCACCCGTGCCATCTTGGGGGCCCCCAACGCTATGCGCGGGGACCAAAACCACAAACGGCTACGTGGCCCACATGTGGGGAACATAGCTACATCACCCATGCCGTCTTGGGGGTCCCCAAAGCTTAGTGCGGGGACAGAAATCAGAAATGGCCACCTAGCCGTGCGGGCAAAGTGGCTGAATCACTCCTGCCGTCTTGGAGGTCCCCAACGCTGAGCGCAGGGAGAAAGATCATGAATGGCTATGTGGCCCACATGTGGGCAAAGCGGCTACATCACCCCTGCCATCTTGGGCGTCCCCATTGCTCATTGCGGGTACAATAATCCGGAAAGGCTATGTGGCTGATCACATGTGTACATCACCCCTGCTGTCTTGGGGGTGGGGCAAAAAAATGAGAAACGGGTGCGTGGTCCCCATCTAGGCAAAGTGGCTACATCACGCCTCGGATGTTAGAGGCCCTCAACACTCATGAACGGGACAAAAGTGATAAAGGGCTATGTGGCCCACATGTGGGCAAAGTGGCTACATCACCCCTACCGTCTTGGGGTTCCCCAACGCTCAGGGCGGGGACGAAAATCAGAGAGGGCTATGTGGCGGACATGTGGTCAAAGTGGCTACATCACCCCTGCTGTGTTGGGGGTGGGGGACAAAAAAAGAGAAATGGGTGCGTGGTCCACATGTGGGCAAAGTGGCTACAACACCCTTTCCGTCTTGGGGGTCCCCACCGCTCAGAGCGTGGATAAAAATCAGAAATGGCTACGGGGCCCACACGTGGGTCACATGTGGGCAAAGTGACCACATCACCCCTGCCGCCTTGGGGGTCCCCAACGCTTACTGCAGGGGAAAAAATCAGAGATGGCTACGTGGACCACGTGTGGGCAAAGTGGCTACATCGCCACTGCCGCCTTGGGGGTCCCGTGCGCTCGGAGCGGGGACAAAAATCATAACTGGTTGTGTGGGCGAACTGTGGGCAAAGGGGCTACATCACCCCTGCCGTCTTGAAGGTCCACCCCGCTCATTGCGGGGGGGGAAATCAGAAATGGCTATGTGGCCCACATGTGGGCAAAGTGGCTACATCGCCCCTACTGTCTTGGGGGTCGGCAACGCTCATCGTGTGAGACAAAATGACCAATGGCTACGTAGCCCACATGTGGGGAAAGTGGCCACATCACCCGTGCCATCTTCAAGGGTCCCCAACTCTAAGCGCGGGGACGAAAATCAAAAATAGTCATGTCGCCCGCATGCGGGCAAAGTGGCTACATCACCCCTGCCGTCTTGGGGATGCCCAACGCTCAGCGCGGGAACGAAAAATCAGAAATGGCTATGTGGCCCACATGTGGGTAGAGTGGCTGCATCACCCCTGCCGACTTGGGGGTCCCCCACACTCATTGCGGGGACAACATCCGAGGTGCCTACGTGGTCTACATGTGGGCAAAGTGGTCCCATCACTTGGGCCGCATTAGGGGTCCCCAACACTGAGCGCGGAGACAAAAATTATAAATGGCTACGTGGCCCACATGTGGGCAAAGTGGTAACATCACTTGTGCCGCATTAGGGGTCCCCAACGCTGAGCGCGGAGTGAAAAATTATAAATGGCTACGTGGCCCACATGTGGGCAAAGTGGCTACCTCACCCTTGCCGTCCTGGGGGTTCCCAACGCCCAGCGCGGGGACAGAAATCGTAAATGGCTATGTGGCCCACTTGTGGGCAAAGTGGCTACAGCACGCGTGCCGTTTTGGGGGTCGCCAACGCTTGGCACGAGGACAAGAATCATAAATGGCTATGTGGCCCACATGTCAGCAAAGTGGCTATATCACCGGTGCCAACTTTGAGGTCCCCAACGCTCAGCGCGGGGACAAAAAACGGAGATGGCTACGTGGCCCACATGTGGGTAAAGTGGCTACACGGCTACACCACCAATGCCGTCTTTGGGGTCACCAACGCTTAGCGGGGGGATAAAAATTGCGGGGACAAAATCCTGGGTGCCTAGTGGTCCAAATGTGGGCAAAGTGGCTACATAACCGCTGCCGTCTTGGGGGTCCCCAACGCTCAGTGCGGAAATGGCCACGTGGCCCACATGTGGGCAAAATGGCTACATCACCCATGGCGTGTTGGGGCTCCCCAGCGCTTACTTTGGGGGGAAAAAGCAGAAATGCCTGGCGCACATGTGGGCAAAGTGGCTACATCACCCCTGCCGTCTTGGGGGTCCCCAACGCTCAGTGCGGGGACACAAATCAGAAATGGCTATGTGGCCCACATGTGGCCAATATGGCCACAGCACCCCTGCCGTCTTGGGGGTCCCGAACGCGCGGGGAGAAAAATCAGAACTAGCTATGTGGCTGCCACTCTGCCCACATCTGGGCCACATAGCAATTTTTTATTTTTCTCCCAGCGCTGAGTGAGGGGGACCCCCAAGACGGCCGTAGTGATCTAGCCATTTTGCCCACATGTGGCCCACGTAGCCATTTTTGATTTTGGTCCCCGCACTGGACGTTTGTGACTACCAAGACAGCAGGGGTGATGTAGCCACTTTGCCCACATGTGGGCCACATAGCCATTTCTGATTTTTGTTCCCGCGCTAAGCGTTGCAGACCCCAAGACGGCAGGGGCAATGTAACCACTGGGCCCGCATGTGGAACACGTAGCTATTTCTGATTCTTGTCCCCGCTCCTAGTGTTGGGGACCTCCCAAATGGCACGGGTGATGTGGGCACTTTGCCCAAATGTGGGCCACTCCGCCATTTCTCATCTTGTCCCCCGCGATGACCGTTGGGGACCTCCAAGACGGTAGGGGCGATGTGGCCACTTTGCCCACATGTGGGCGACACAGCCATTTCTGATTTTGTCCCCGGCAGTAAGCATTGGGGACTCCCAAGGAGGCAGGGGTGATGTAGCCACCTTCCCCACGTGTCGGCCACGTAGCGGTTGCTGATGTTTGTCCTCGCGCTGAGTGTTGGGCACCCCAGAGGACGGCGGGGGTGATGTAGCCACTTTGACCACATGTGGGCCACGTAGCCCTTTCTGATGTTTCCCCCCGCGATGACCGTTGGGGACCCTCAAGACGGCAGGACTGACATACTCACTTTGCCCACATGTGAGCCACGTAGCCATTTATCACTTTTGTCCTCGCACTGAGGGTTGGAGACCCCCAAGATGGTAAGGGTGATGTCTCCACTTTGCCCACATGTGGTCAACGTAGCCGTTTCTGATTTTTGTCCCAACGGTGGGCATGGAGACCCTCAAGACGGCAGTGCTGATGGAGCCACTTTGCCCACATGTGGACAACGCACCCATTTCTCATTTTTGTCCCCGACCCCCAAGACAGCACTTTGCCTACATCACCCTTGCCGTATTAGGGGTCCCCCAAGCCCATCGCGGGGATAAAATCAGAAATGCCTATGTGGCCCACATGTGGGCAAAGTGGCTAAATTAGCCCTGCCGTCTTGAGGGTCCCCAACGCTCAGTGTGGAAACAAGAATGAGAAATCGCCACGTGGCCCACATGTGAGCAAAGGGGCTGCATCACTTGTGCTGTCTTGGCGGCCCCCAAAGCTTAGCACGGGGACAAAAATCAGAAAGGGCTTGAGATGATGTAGCCACTTTGCCCACATGTGGGCTAGGTAGCCATTTAAAATTTTTGTCCGCGCGGTAAGCATTGGGGACCCCAAATACGTGAGAAGTGATGTAGCCACTTTGCCCATATGTGGGCTAGGTAGCCATTGCTAATCATTGTCCCCGCATTGATCGTGCGGCGACCGCAAGACGGCAGGGGTGATGTGGCCACTTTGCCCACATGTGGACCACGTAGCTATTGCCGGTTTTTTGCCCAGCGATTAGCGTTGGGGACCCCCAAGACATCAGCGGTGAGGTAGCCACTTTGCCCACAATGTCAACCACGTAGCCATTTCGAATTTTTGTCCCCGCGCTGAGCGTTGCACATGGCCCACATGTGGACAAAATGCGTAAATCACCCTGGCCGTCTCGGGGGGTGCCCAACGTCCGGCGCGGTGACAAAAACCAATAAGTGGCTGCGTGGCCCACATGTGGGCAAAATGGCTACATCACCCTTGCCGCCTTGGGGTTCCCGAACGCTGAGGGCGGGGAGAAGAATCGGAAATGGCTATATGGCCCACATGCGAGCAAAGTGGCTAACTCACCCCTGCCGTCTTGGTGGCCCCGGAAGCTTAGCACAGGGACAAAATTCAGGAAGGGCTATGTGGCACACATGCGGGCAAAGTGGCTCGATCACCCCTGCCGTCTTGGGGTTGCCCAATGCTCAGCGCACGGACATAAATCAGAAATGGCTCTGTGGCACACATGTGGGCAAAGTGGTTACATCACCCTTGCCCTCGTGGGGGTCCGCCAACGCTTACCGTGGGGTCAAAAATCAGAAACGGCTAAGTGGCCCACATGTGGGCGAAGTGGCTACATCAACCCTGCCGTCTTGGGGGTCCCGACCGCTCAACGCGGGGACACAAATAGGAAATGTCTACATTGCCCACATGTGGGCAAAGTGGCTACATCACCCTTGCCGTCTTGGGGGTCCCCAACGCTTAGCGTGGGGACAAAAATCACAAATGGCTCGGTGGCCCACATGTGGGCAAAGTGGCTATATCACCCCCGCCGTATTAGGGGTCCCCCATGCGCAGCGCGGGGACAAAAATCAGAAATGGCTACGTGGTGCACATGTGGGCAAAGTACCTACATCACCTATGCCGTCTTGCAGGTCCCCAACGCTCAGCGCAAGGACAAAATTTGAAATGGCTACGTGGCCCATATGTGGGCAAACTGGCTACATCACCCCTGCTGTCTTGGTGGTCCCTTAGCACGGGGATAGAAATCAGAAATGGCTGCGTGGCCCGCACGTGGGCAAAGAAGCTATATCCCCCCCGCCATCTTGGACGTCTCCAACGCTCAGTGCGGACACAAAAATCAGAATTGGCTATGTGGCCCACATGTGGGAAAAGTGGTTACATCACCCCTGCCGTGATGGAGGTCCCCAATGCCTAGCGCGGGGAAAAAAAATCCTAAATGGCTACGTTGCCCACGTGTGGGCAAAGTGGCTACATCACCCCTGCCGTATTGGGGGTCCCCAACGTGGAGCGCAGAGACCAAGATCAAAAATAGCTATGTGGCCCACATGCGGGCAAAGTCTATACATCACCCCTGCCGTCTTGGGGTTGCCCAACGATCAGCGCTGGGAAGAAAAATTAGAAATGCCTACATGTGGACAAAATGGCTGGATTGCCCCTACCATCTTCGGGGTCCCCAAGGCTTAACGCGGGGACTAAAATCAGAAATGGCTGCATGGCCCACATGTGTGCAAAGTGGCTACATCACCCCTGCTGTCTTGGGTGTCCCCGACACTCAGCGCAAAAACAAAAATCAGAAATGGCTACGTGGCTCCCATGTGGGCAAAGTGGCTACATCACCCCTTTTGTAGTAAGGGTCCCCCACGCTCATCGCAGGGACAAACGTCATAAATGGCCACGTGGCCCACATGTGGGCAAAGTGGCTTTATCGCCCCTTCCCGTCCTGGGGGTCCCCAACGCTTAGCGCGGGGACAAAAGTTTGAAATGTCTACCTAGCCCACATTTGGCCAAAGTGGCTACATCACCCTTGCCGTCTTGTGGGTCCCCAATGCATCCATCAGGAATGGCTTCGTGGCCCACATATCGGCAAAGTGGCTACATCAACCCTGCCGTCTCAGGGGTCCTCTACGCCCATCGCGGGAACGAAAATCATAAATGGCTCCATGGCGAACATGAGAGCAAAGAGGCTACACCCGCCCTGCCGTCTTGGAGGTCCCCAACGCTCACTACGGGGACAACGAATTTGAAATGGCTACGGGGCCCACATGTGGGCAAAGTGCCTACATCACCCTTGCCGTATTGCAGGTCCCCGACGCTCAACGCGGGGAGAACAATCAGAAATCGCTACGTGGCCCATAGATGGGAAAAGTGGCTACATCACCCCTGCCGTCTTGGGAGTCCCCAACACCCAACACGGGGACAAATATCCTAAATGGCTATGTGGCGCACATGTGGCCAAAGTGGCTACATCACCGTTGCCGTCTTGGGGGTCCCCACCGCTTAGCGCGGGGACAGAAATCAGAAATGGCTACGTGGCACACAAGTCGGCAAAGTGGCTACATCCTCCTTGCCGTCTTGCAGGTCCCCATTGCTCATCCTGGGGACAAAAAATTGAAATGTCTACCTAGCCAACATGTGGGCAAAGTGGCTACATCACCCCTGCCGTCTTGGGGGTCCCAAACGCTTAGCGCGGTGACAAAAATCAGAAAGGGTCGCGTGGCCCACAGGTGGTCAAAGTGGCTACATCACCCCCGCCGTGTTAGGGGTCCCCCACGCTCCGCGCGGGGACAAAAATCATCAATGCCGATGTGGCCCACATGTGGGCAAAGTGGGTATGTCACCCCTGCCATCTTGGTGGTCCCAAACGTCCAGTGCGAGGACAAAAATGATAAATGGCCGGATGGCGCACATGTGGGCAAAGCAGCTATATCCCCCCTACCGTCTTGGAGGTCCCCAACGCTCAGTGCGGCGACAAAAATCAGATATGGCTATGTGGCTCACATGTGGGAAAAGTGGCTACATTGCCCGTGCCGTGATGGAGGTCCCAGGCAACCAGCGCGGGGACAAAAATGCTAAATGGCTATGTTGCCCACGTGTGGGCAATATGGCGACATCACCCGTGCCGCATTGCGGGTCCCCAACGTGGAGGGCAGCCACCAAGATCAAAAATAGCTACGTGCCCGACATGCGGGCAAGGTCTTTTACATCACCTCTACCGTCTTGGGATTGCCCAACGTTCAGCGCGCGGACAAAAATTAAAAATGGCTACCTAGCCGACAAGTGGACCAAATGGCTCGATCGCCCCTGCCGTCTTCCGGGTCCCCAAGGCGTAGCGCGGGGACAAAAATCGGAAACAGCTACGTGGCCCACATGGGGGCAAAGTGCCTACATCATCCCTGCCGTATTGCACGTCCCGAACGATCATCACGGGGAGAGGAATTAGAAATGGCTATGTGGGCCACATATGGGAAAAGTGGCTACATCACCCCTGACGTCTTGGGAGTCCCCAACGCGCAACACGGGGACAAAACTCCTAAATGGCTACGTGGCCCACATGTGGGCAAAGTGGCTACATCACCCCTGCCGTCTTGTGGGTCCGCAACGCTTAGCGCAGGGACAGAAATCTGAAATGGCTACGTGGTGCACACGTGCACAAAGTGGCTACATCCTCCTTGCCGTCTTGCAGGTCCCCAAGGCTCAGCGTGGGGAGAAAAATTTCAAATGTCTACCTAGCCCACATGTGGACAAAGTGGCTACATCCGCCCTGCCGTCTTGGGGGGCCCAAACGCTTAGCACGGTGAGCAAAAATCAGACAGGGCCGCGTGGCCCATAGGTGGTCAAAGTGGTTACATCACCCCCGCCGTGTTAGGGGTCCCCCACGCTCAGCGCGGGGACAAAAATCATAAATGGCTACGTGGCCCACATGTGGGTAAAGTGGGTATGTCACCCCCTGCCGTCATGGTGGTCCCCAACGTCCAGCGCGAGGACAAAAATCATAAATGGCTAGATGGCGCACCTGTGGGCAAAGCACCTATATCCCCTGCCGTTTTGGAGGTCCCCAACGCTTAGTGCCGGGACAAAAATCAGAAATGGCTATGTGGCCCACATGTGGCAAAAGTGGCTACATCACCCCTGCCGCGATGGAGGTCCCCAACGCCCAGTGCGGGGGCAGAAGTCCTAAATGGCTACGTTGCCCACATGCGGCCAAAGTCTCTACATCACCCCGGCGTCTTGGGGATGCCCACTGCTCAGCGCCGGGACAAAAATTGGAAATGGCTACCTAGCCCGAATGTGGACAAAATGGCTGGATCGGGCCTGCAGTCTTCGGGGTCCCCAAGGCTTAGCGCGGTGACAAAAATCAGAAATGGCTACGTGGCTCACATGTGGGCAAAGTGGCTACATCACCCCTGCAATATTCAGGGTCCCCCACGCTCATCGCAGCAACAACAGCCATAAATGGCTACGTGGCCCACATGTGGGCGAAATGGCTTTATCACCCCTTCCCAACTTGGGGGTCCCCAACACTTAGCACGGGGACAAAAATTGGAAATGTCTACGTGGCCCACATGTGGGCAAAGTGGCTACATGACCGCTGCTCTCTTGCGGGTCCCCAGCGCCCATCACTCAGCGCGGGGACAAAAATCGGCAATGGCTGCGTGGCCCACATGTCGGCAAAGTGGCTACATCAACCCTACCGTCTTGGGGGTCCCCTACGCCCATCGCAGGAACAAGAATCATAAATGGCTCGATGGCGAACATGTGGGCAAAGTGGCTACATCCCCCCTGCCGTCTTGGAGCTCCCCAACGCTCACTGCGGGGACAAAAGTCAGGAATGGCTACGTGGCCGCAAAGTGCCTAGTCTGATGCATTCCATTTGTCCCATGGACCTGAATTCTACACCCTGCAACCCCTGCTGATACACCAGGAATCTTTTCTCTTTCGTCTGATGGATTCCACATGTCCCAGGGAACTGGATTCTACACCTTGCAACCCCTGTTGGTATACTAGGAATTGTTTGTTTTCAGTCTGATGCACTCCATATGTCCCAGGGACCTTCATTCTGCACCCTGCAACCCTTGCTGGTATACCTTTAATTTTTTTTTTTAGTCTGATGCATTCCATATGTCCCAGGGTCCTGAATTATGCACCTTGCAACCCCTGCGGGTACACAAGGAAATTTTTTTATTTTGGTCTGAGGCATTCCATATGTCCCAGGCACCTAAATTCTGCATTGGGTTGGGCACCACTGTTGTTGACGTACTACTCTAGGAAATCGTTGAGAACAAACACTTGGGTCTTACCAATTCTGACATTTCTTCCATGTCCTAGTATGAGGTACGACATGATCGGGTCGAGCCCCCCCCCCCCCCCCCGCCTACAGCACCCCTGCCGTATTGGGGGTCCCCAACGCGCATCGCGCGGACGAAAATCACAAATGGCTCCGTGGCCCACAGGTGGGCAAAGTGGCTACATCACCCATGCCGTCTTGGAGGTCACCAACACTCAGCGCGGGGACAACATTCAGAAATGGCTACGTGGCCCACATATGGGCAAAGTAGCCACATTACCCCTGCCGTCTTGGGAGTCCCCAACGCCCAACACGGGGACAAAAATCCTAAATGATTATGTGGTCCACATGTGTGCAAAGTGACTAAATCATCCCTGCCCTCTCGGGGGGCCCTTACGCTCAGCGCGGGGACAAAAATCAGGAAAGGGCCGCGTGGCCCAGAGGTGGCCAAAGTGGCTACATCACCAACGCCGTGTTAGGGGTCCCCAACGCTCAGCGCGGGGACAAAAATCATAAATGGCTACGTGGCCCACATGTGGGCAAAGTGGCTACATCACCATTGCCGTCTTTGAGGTCCCCAACGCTTAGCGCGGGGATAAAAAACAGACACGGCTACGTGGACCACATGTGAAAAAAGTGGCTACATTGCCCCTGCCGTGATGGAGGTCCCAGACAACCAGCGCGGGGACAAAAATGCTAAATGGCTATGTTGCCCACGTGTGGGCAAAATGGCGACATCACCCCTGCCGCATTGCGGGTCCCCAACGTGGAGGGCAGCCACCAAGATCAAAAATAGCTACGTGCCCGACATGCGGGCAAGGTCTTTTACATCACCCCTGCCGTCTTCCGGGTCCCCAAGGCGTAGCGCGGGGACAAAAATCAGAAACGGCTACGTGGCCCACATGGGGGCAAAATGCCTACATCATCCCTGCCGTATTGCACGTCCCGAACGCTCATCACGGGGAGAGGAATTAGAAATGGCTATGTGGCCCACATATGGGAAAAGTGGCTACATCACCCCTGACGTCTTGGGAGTCCCCAACGCCCAACACGGGGACAAAAATCCTAAATGGCTACGTGGCCCACATGTGGGCAAAGTGGCTACATCACCCCTGCCGTCTTGGGGGTCCGCAACGCTTAGCGCAGGGACAAAAATCTGAAATGGCTACGTGGTGCACACGTGCACAAAGTGGCTACATCCTCCTTGCCGTCTTGCAGGTCCCCAAGGCTCAGGGTGGGGAGAAAAATTTGAAATGTCTACCTAGCCCACATGTGGGCAAAGTGGCTACATCCGCCCTGCCGTCATGGGGGTCCCAAACGCTTAGCACGGTGAGCAAAAATCAGACAGGGCCGCGTGGCCCATAGGTGGTCAACGTAGTTACATCACCCCCGCCGTGTTAGGGGTCCCCCACGCTCAGCGCGGGGACAAAAATCATCAATGGCTACGTGGCCCACATGTGGGTAAAGTGGGTATGTCACCCCCTGCCGTCATGGTGGTCCCCAACGTCCAGCGCGAGGACAAGAATCATAAACGGCTAGATGGCGCAGCTGTGGGCAAAGCACCTATATCCCCCCTGCCGTCTTGGAGGTCCCCAACGCTTAGTGCCGGGACAAAAATCAGAAATGGCTATGTGGCCCACATGTGGCAAAAGTGGCTACATCACCCCTGCCGCGATGGAGGTCCCCAACGCCCAGTGCGGGGGCAAAAGTCCTAAATGGCTATGTTGCCCACATGCGGCCAAAGTCTCTACATCACCCCGGCGTCTTGGGGATGCCCACTGCTCAGCGCCGGGACAAAAATTGGAAATGGCTACCTAGCCCACATGTGGACAAAATGGCTGGATCGGGCCTGCAGTCTTCGGGGTCCCCAAGGCTTAGCGCATTGACAAAAATCAGAAATGGCTACGTGGCTCACATGTGGGCAAAGTGGCTACATCACCCCTGCAATATTCAGGGTCCCCCACGCTCATCGCAGCAACAACAGCCATAAATGGCTACGTGGCCCACATGTGGGCGAAATGGCTTTATCACCCCTTCCCAACTTGGGGGTCCCCAACACTTAGCACGGGGACAAAATTGGAAATGTCTACGTGGCCCACATGTGGGCAACGTGGCTACATGACCGCTGCTCTCTTGAGGGTCCCCAGCGCCCATCACTCAGCGCGGGGACAAAAATCGGAAATGGCTGCGTGGCCCACATGTCGGCAAAGTGGCTACATCAACCCTACCGTCTTGGGGGTCCCCTACGCCCATCGCAGGAACAAGAATCATAAATGGCTCGATGGCGAACATGTGGGCAAAGTGGCTACATCCCCCCTGCCGTCTTGGAGCTCCCCAACGCTCACTGCGGGGACAAAAGTCAGGAATGGCTACGTGGCCGCAAAGTGCCTAGTCTGATGCATTCCATTTATCCCATGGACCTGAATTCTACACCTTGCAACCCCTGCTGATACACCAAGAATCTTTTCTCTTTCGTCTGATGGATTCCACATGTCCCAGGGAACTGGATTCTACACCTTGCAACCCCTGTTGGTATACTAGGAATTGTTTATTTTTAGTCTGATGCACTCCATATGTCCCAGGGACCTTCATTCTGCACCCTGCAACCCTTGCTGGTATACCTTTAATTTTTTTTTTAGTCTGATGCATTCCATATGTCCCAGGGTCCTGAATTATGCACCTTGCAACCCCTGCTGGTACACAAGGAAATTTTTTTATTTTGGTCTGAGGCATTCCATATGTCCCAGGCACCTAAATTCTGCATTGGGTTGGGTACCACTGTTGTTGACGTACTACTCTAGGAAATCGTTGAGAACAAACACTTGGGTCTTACCAATTCTGACATTTCTTCCATGTCCTAGTATGAGGTACGACATGATCGGGTCGAGCCCCCCCCCCCCCCCCCGCCTACAGCACCCCTGCCGTATTGGGGGTCCCCAACGCGCATCGCGCGGACGAAAATCACAAATGGCTCCGTGGCCCACAGGTGGGCAAAGTGGCTACATCACCCATGCCGTCTTGGAGGTCACCAACACTCGGCGCGGGGACAACAATCAGAAATGGCTACGTGGCCCACATATGGGCAAAGTAGCCACATTACCCCTGCCGTCTTGGGGGTCCCCAACGCCCAACACGGGGACAAAAATCCTAAATGATTATGTGGCCCACATGTGTGCAAAGTGACTAAATCATCCCTGCCCTCTTGGGGGGCCCTTACGCTCAGCGCGGGGACAAAAATCAGAAAGGGCCGCGTGGCCCAGAGGTGGCCAAAGTGGCTACATCACCAACGCCGTGTTAGGGGTCCCCAACGCTCAGCGCGGGGACAAAAATCATAAATGCCTACGTGGCCCACATGTGGGCAAAGTGGCTACATCACCATTGCCGTCTTTGAGGTCCCCAACGCTTAGCGCGGGGATAAAAAACACAAACGGCTACGTGGACCACATGTGGGGAAAGTGGCTACATCACCCTGCCGTATTGGAGGTCACCAATGCCCAGAGCGGGGACAAAAATCAGCAAAGGCTACGTGGCCCACGTGTGGGCAAAGGTGCTACATCACCCCTGCCTTATTTCTGGTCCTTGTCATTCGGCGGGGGGACCAAAATCAGAAAAAGCTACGTGGCCCACATGCGGACAAAGTGGCTACATCACCCCTGCGCTGTTGGGGTTGCCCAATGTTCAACGCGGGGACAAAAATCAGAAATGGCCACCTAGCCCACATGTGCGCAAAGTGGCCGGATGGCCTCTACCGTCCTAGGGGTCCTCAACGCTCGGCGCGGGGATAAAAATCAGAAACGGCTACTTGGCCCAAATGTTGCCAAGGTGGCTACATTACCCCTTGCCGTCTTGGCGGTCCTGAAACCTCATCGCGGGGACAAAAATCAGAAATGGCTACGTGGGCCACATGTTGACAAAATGGCTAGATCACCTCTGCCATCTTGGGGGTCCCCACCGCTCAGCACGGGGATAAATATCAGAAATTCCTACGTGGCTCACATGTGAGCAAAGTGGCTACATCACCCCTGCCGCCTTGGAGGTCCCCCACACTCAGTGTGGGAACAAAAATGATAAATGGCTACATGGCCCACATGTGGGCAACGTGGATACATCACCCCTACCGTCTTGGGGGTCCCAAACGCCTAGCACGGGGACCAAAATCAGAAATGGCTAGGTGGCCCACATGTGGGCAAAGTGGCTAAATCACCCCTAAGGTCTTGGTGGTCCCCAATAATTAGAGCAGGGACATCACCCCTGCCGTCTTGGGGGTGCGCAACGCTCCGCGCGGGGACAAAAAACAGAAATGGGTACGTGATCCACATGTGGGCAAAGTAGCCACATCACCCGAGTGCGGGGACAAAAATCGGTATTGGGTACGTGCCCACATGTGAGCAAAGTAGCTACATCACCGTTGCCGGCTTGGGGGTCCCATCATAAATGGCTCTGTGGCCCATATGTGGGCGCAGTGGCTACATCACACCTGCCGTCTCGGGTGTCTCCAACACTCAGCGCCGGGAAAAAAATCCTAAATGGATACATGGCGCACATGTGGACACAGTGGCTACATCACCCATACTATCTTGAGGTGCCCAACGCTCAGCGCGAGGACAAATATCAGAAAGCACTGTGTGGCCAGGTGGGCAAAGTGGCTACGTCACCACTGCCGTCCTGGGGCTCCCCAACGCTTAGCGGAGGTACAATAATCCAAAACGGCTACGTGGCTCACATGTGTGCAAAGTGGCTACATCACCCTTGCCGTCTTGGGGGTCCTCAACAGTAGGTAGTGCGGCAAAAAACAGACATATCTACGTGGTCCAGATGTGGGCAATGTGCCTACATCACCCCTACCGTCTTGGGGGTCCCCAACGCTTGGCGCGGGAACAGAAATCAGAAATGGCTATGTGGCCCACATGTGGGCAAAGTGGCTACATCACCCCTGCCCTCTTGGGGCTCCCCAACGTTCAACGCGGGGACGAAAATCAGAAATGGCTATGTGGCCCACATGTGGGCAAAGTTGTTACATCACCCCTACCGTCTTGGTGGTCCCCAAGGCTTAGCGCGGGGACAAAAAGCAGAAACGGCTACGTGGTCTACATGTGGCAAAGTGGCTACATCACCCCTGCGGTCTTGGGGCTCCCCAACGCCTAGCGCGGGGACGAAAATCAGAAACGGCTACGTGGCCAACATGTTGGCAACCTGGCTAGATCACCCCTGCCGTCTTGGAGGTCCCCCACACTCAGTGTGGGAACAAATATCATAAAGGGCTACGTGGCCCACATGTGGGCAAAGTGGGTACAGCACCCTTGCCCTCTTGGGGGTCCCCATCGCAAAGCGCGGGGAAAGAAATCCGAAATGGCGATGTGGCCCACATGTGGGCAAAGTTGCTACATCACCCGTGCCGTCCTCTGGGGTGCCCAACACTCAGCGCGAGGACAAACATCAGAAACCGCTACGTGGCCGACATGTGGGGAAGATGCTCAGCACGGGCAAAAAAATAACAAATGGCTATGTGGCCCACATGTGGGCCAAGTGGCTACATCAACCCTGGCTACTTGGGGGTCTCCAACACATACGGCGGGGACATCACCCCTGCCGTCGTAAGGGTCCCAAATGCCTAGCACGGAAACAAAAATCAGAAATGGCTACGTGGGCAAAGTGGCTACATCACCCCTAACGTTTTGGGGGTCCCCAACGCTCGGAGCAAGGACATCACCCCTGCCGTCTTGGGGGTCCCCAACGCTCAGCGCGGGGACAAAAAGCAGAAATGGCTACGTGGCCCACATGTGGTCAAAGTAGCCACATCACCCCTTCCGTCTCGGGGGTCCAAAATGCTCAGCGCGGGGACAAAACTCAGAAATGTCTATGGGGGACACATGTGGGCAAAGTGGCTATATAACCCTTGCTGTCTTGGGGGTCCCCAACGCTTAGCGCACGGACTAGCATCAGAAATGCCCATTTGATCCACACGTGGCCACGGCGGCTGCATCACCCTTGCCATCTTGGCTGTCTCCAACGTCCAGCGCGAAAACATCAGCCCGGCTGTCTCGGGGGTTCCTGATGCTCAGCCCGAGGACAAAAATCAGAAATAGCTATGTGGCCCACATGTGGGCAAAGTGGCTATGTCACCCCTGCCGTACTGGGGGTCCCCAATGCCAAGCGTGGGGACGAAAAATCAGAAATGTCTACCTGGCTCACATGTGGGCAAAGTGGCTACATCAGCTTTGCCGTCTTGGGAGTCCTCAAAGGTAAGTGCAGGGACGGAAATCAGACATGTTTGCGTGGCCCACATGTGGGCAAGGTGGCTACATTACCCCTGCCCTCTTGGGTTTCCCCAATGCTGACCGCGGGAACAGAGTTCCGAAATGGCTATCCGGCTCACATGCGGGCAAAGTGGCTACATCACCCCCGCCGTCTTGGGGGTCCCCAATGCGTAGCGCGGGGACAAAAATCAGAAACGGCTACGTGGCTCACATGTGGGCAAAGTGGCTGCATCACCCCTGCCATTTTGGCGGTCCCCGAAGATCAACGCAGGGAGGAAAATCATAAATGGCTACGTGGCCGACATGTGGACATTGTGGCTACATCACACCTGCCGTCCTGGGGGTCCCCAACCCCTAGCGCAGGGACAACAATCAGTAATCGCAACGTCGCTCACATCGGGGCAAAGTGGCTACATCACCAGTGCGGTCTTGGGGGTCCCCAAAGGTCAGCGCACGGACAAACATCAAAAATAGCTACATGGTCCACATGTGGGCAAAGTGACCACATCACCCCCGCGGTCTTGGGTGTCTCCAACACTCAGCGCGAGGATGAAAATCCTAAATGGCTACATGGCCCACATGTGGGCAAAGTGGCTACATCATTCCTACCGTCTTGGGTGTCTTCAACGCTCAGCGCGAGGACAAAAATCAGAAATGGCTATGTTGCCCACATGTGTGCAAAGTGGCTACATCACCCTTGGCTTCTGGGGGGTCCCCAACGCTTAGCACATGGACAAAGATCCGAAACAGCTACGTGGCTCACATGTGGGCAAGGTGGCTACATCACCCCTGCCGTCTTGGGGGTCCTGAACGGTAAATAGTGCGGCAAACACGTGTGGGCAAAGGGCCTACATCACCCCTTCCGTCTTGGGGCTCCCAAACGCTCAACGCGGGGACAAAAATCAGAAATCTCTACATGGCCCAGATGTGGGCAAAGTGGTTACATCACCCCAAGGCTTAGCGCGGGGACGGAAATAAGAACTGTTTATGTGGCCCACATGTGGGTAAGTGGCTACATCACCCCTGCCTTCTTGGGGGAGAAAAGTAGAAATGTCTACGTGGCCCACATGTGGGCAAAGAGGCTACATCCCCGGCGCTTAGCGCGGGTACAAAAATCAGGAATGGCCATGTGGCCCACATATGGGCAAAGTGGCTACATCAGCCCTGCCGTCCTGGGGGTCCCCAACGGCCACAACGGGGGGAAAAAACAGTAATGGCTATGTTGCCCACTTGAGGGCAAAGTGGCTACATCATCCCTGCTATCTTGGGGGTTCCCAACGCTGTCTTGGGGTCCGCAGCGCTTAGCGCGGGGACAAAACCTAGAAACGGCTAGATGGGTCACATGTGGGCAAAGTGGCTCCATCACCATTGCCGTCTTGGGGATCCCCAAGGCTTAGCGCGGGGACCAAAATCAAGAATGGCCATGTGGCCCACATATGGGCAAAGTGGCTACATCACCCCTGCCGTCTTGGCGGTCCCCAACGGCCACCGCGGGGAAAAAAATCAGTGATGGCGACGTGGCTCAAATGGGGGCAAGGTGGCTACATCACCCGTGCCATTTTGGGGGTCCCCAACGCTCAATGCGGGGCCAAAAATCAGAAATGGCTATGTTGCCCACATGTGGGCAAAGTGGCTACATCACCCGTGCTATCTTGGGGGTCCCCAACGCTGTCTTGGGGTCCGCAACGCTTAGCGCGGGGACGAAACCTAGAAACGGCTAGGTGGGTCACTTGCGGGCAAAGTGGCTCCATCACCCCTGCCGTCTTGGGGATCCCAAACGCTTAGCGCGGGGCCAAAAATCAGAAATGGCCACGTGGCCCACATGTGGGCAAAGTGGCTACATCACCCCTGCCGTCTTGGGGGTCCCCAACGCCCAGCGCGAGGACAAAAATCAGAAATGGCTATGTTGCCCACATGTGGGCAAATTGGCTACATCAGCCATGCCTTCTTGGGGCTCCCTAACGCCGAGCACGGGGGAGATAAGTAGAAATGTCTACGTGGCCCACATGTGGGCAAAGAGGCTACATCCCCAACGCTTAGCGCGGGTACAAAAATCAGGACTGGCCATGTGGCCCACATATGGGCAAAGTGGCTATATCAGCCCTGCCGTCTTGGGGGTCTCCAACGGCCACCGCGGGGGAAAAAATCAGTAATGGTGACGTGGCTCAAATGGGGGCAAGGTGGCTACATCACCCGTGCCATTTTGGGGGTCCCCAACGCTCAATGCGGGGCCAAAAATCAGAAATGGCTATGTTGCCCACATGTCGGCAAAGTGGCTACATCACCCCTGCCGTCTTGGGGGTCCCCGACGCTGTCTTGGGGTCCGCAACGCTTAGTGCGGGGACAAAGACTAGAAAGGGCTAGCCGGTCACATGTGGGCAAAGTGGCTTCATCACCCCTGCCGTCCTGGGGGTCTGCAATGCGCAGCGCGAGGACAAAAATTAGAAATGGCTACGTGGCCCACATGTGGGCAAAGTGGCTCCATCACCCCTGCCGTCCTGGGGGTCTGCAATGCGCAGCGCGAGGACAAAAATTAGAAATGGCTACGTGGCCCACATATGGGCAAAGTGGCTACATCACCCCGACCGTCTTGGGGGTCTTCAATGCTGTCTTGGGGTCCGTAACGCTTAGCGCGGGGACAAAACCTAGAAATGGCTACATGGCCTACATGTGGGCACAATGGCTACGTCACCTCTGCCCTCTTGGGGGTGCCCAACGCCCAGCACAGGGACAAAAATGAGAGATGGCCACGTGGCCCACATGTGGGCAAAGTGGCTACATCACCTCCGCCGTCTTGGAGGTTCCCGACGCCTAGTGTGGGGACAGAAATCAGAAATTAACGTGGCCCACATGTGGGAAAAATGGCTACATCACCCCTGCCGTCTTGGGGGTCTTCAATGCTCAGCGCGAGTACAAAAATTAGAAATGGCTATGTTGCCCAAATGTGGGCAAAGTGGCTACACCACCCCTGCTATCTTGGGGGTCCCCAACGCTGTCTTGGGGTCCGTAACGCTTAGCGCGGGGACAAAACCTAGAAATGGCTACATGGCCTACATGTGGGCACAATGGCTATGTCACCTCTGCCCTCTTGGGGGTGCCCAACGCCCAGCACAGGGACAAAAATGAGAGATGGCCACGTGGCCCACATGTGGGCAAAGTGGCTACATCACCTCCGCCGTCTTGGAGGTTCCCGACGCATAGTGTGGGGACAGAAATCAGAAATTAACTTTGCCCACATGTGGGAAAAATGGCTACATCACCCCTGCCGTCTTGGGGGTCCCCATCGCCAAGCGCGGGGACAAAAATCAGAGATGTCTGCGCGGCCGACATGTGGGCAAAGTGGCTACATCACCCCTGCCGTCTTGGGGGTCCCCAACGCCCAGTGTGGGGATAAAAATCAGAAGTGGCTATGTTGCCCACATGTGGGAAAAGTGGCTACATCACCCCTGCTGTCTTGGGAGTCCTCAAAGCTAAGTGCAGGGACAAAAATTAGACATGTCTGCGTGGCCGACAAATGGGCAAGGTGGCTACATTGCCCCTGCCCTCTTGGGGGTCCCCAATGCTGACCGCGGGAACAGAAATCAGAAATGTCTATCGGGCTCACATGTGGGCAAAGTGGCTACATCATCCCCCCGACTAGGGGGTCCCCAACGCTGACCGCGGGAGCAGAAATCAGAAATGGCTATCGGGCTCACATGTGGGCTCAGTGGCTGCAGCACCCATGCCGTCTTGGGGGTCCCCAACAATCAACGCAGGGGGGAAGATCATAGATTGCTCTGTGGCGCACATGTGGGCAAAGTGGCTACATCACACCTGCCGTCTTGGGGGTCCCCAACCCCTAGCGCGCGGACAACAATCAGTAATGGCGACGTCGCTCACATCGGGGCAAAGTGGCTATATCACCAGTGCTGTCTTGGGGGTTGTCAAAGCTCAGCGCGGGGACAACAATCAGAAATAGCAACATGGTCCACATGTGGGCAAAGTGGCTACATCACCCCTACGGTCTTGGGTGTCTCCAACACTCGGCGCGGGGACAAAAATCCTAAACGGCTAAATGGCCCACCCGTGGGCAAAGTGGCTACATCACCCCTACCGTCTTCGGTGTCTCCAATGCTCAGGGCGGGGACAAAAGTCAGAAATGGCTACGTCGCTCGCATGGGGGCACGGTGGCTACATCACCCCTGCAATCGTGGGGGTCCCCAACGCCCAGCGCGGGGACATCACCCATACCAACCGGGGGTCCGCAACGCTCAGTGCGGGGACAAAAATACGAAACGGCTACGTGGCTCACAAAGTGGCTACATCGCCCCTGCCCTCTTGGGGGTCTCCAACGCTCAACGCGGGGACAGAAATGTCTACGTGGCCCACATGTGGGGAAAGTGGCTACATCACCCCTGCCCTCTTGGGGCTCTCCAACGCTCAACGCGGGGACAAAAAGCAGAAATGGCTATGTGGCACAGATGTGGGCAAAATGGTTACATCACCCCTACCGTCTTGGGGGTCCGCAAAGCCTTAGCGCGGGGATATAAAGCAGAAACGGCTACGTGGACTACATGTGGGCAAACTGGCTACATTACCCCTGCCGTCTCGGGGGTCCCCAACGCCAAGCGCGGGGACGAAAATCAGAACTGTCTACGTGGCCCACATGTGGGCAAATTGGCCACATCAGCCCTACCGTCTTGGGGCTCCCCAACGCTTAGCGCGGGGGAAAAGTAGACATGTCTACAGGGGCCCACATGTGGGCAAAGAGGCTACATGCCCAACGCTTAGCGCGTGGACAAAAATCAGATATGGCCATGTGGCTATATCACCCCTGCCCTCTTGGGGGTCCTCAACGGCCAGCGCCGGGCCGGAAATCAGAAATGGCTACGTGGCACACATGTGGGCGAAGTGGCTACATCATCCCTGCCGTCTTGGGGTTCCCGAAACGGGCAGCGCGGGGACAAAAATCAGAGATGGCGCCGTGGCTCAAATGGGGGCAAAGTGGCTACCCCGACCCTCTTGGGGGTCCCCAACCCCTAGCGCGCGGACAACAATCAGTAATGGCGACGTCGCTCACATCGGCGCAAAGTGGCTACATCACCAGTACTGTCTTGGGGGTTACCAAAGGTCCACGCGGGGCAAAAATTCGGAAATGGCTACGTGGCCCACATGTGGGCAAAGTGGCTACATCACCCCTGCCAGCTTGGGGGTCCCCAACGCTCAGCGCGAGGACAGAAATCAGAAATGGCTATGTTGCCCACACGGGGGCAAAGTGGCTACATCACTCTTGCTATCTTGGGGGTCCCCAACGCTGTCTTGGGGTCCGCAACTCTTAGCGTGGGGACAAAACCTAGAAACGGCTACGTGGTTCACATGTGGGCAAAGTGGCTACATCACCCCTGCCGTCTTGGGGATCCCCAACGTCCAGCGCGAGGACAAAAATCAAAAATGGCTATGTTGCCCACATGTGGGCAAAGTGGCTACATCACCCCTGGCATCTTCGGGGTCCCCAACGATGTCTTGGGGTCCGCAACGCTTAGCGCGGGGACAAAACGTGGAAACAGCTACGTGGGTCACGTGTGGGCAAAGTGGCCCCATCACCGGTGCCATCTTGGGGATCCCCAACGCTTAGCACGGGGCCAAAAATCAGAAATGGCTATGTGGCCCACATGTGGACAAAGTGGCTACATCACCCCTTCCGTCTTGGGTGTCCCCAACGCTGTCTTGGGGTCCGCCACGCTTAGCGCGGGGACAAAACCGAGAAACGGCTACGTGGGTCACATGTGGGCAAAGTGGCTCCATCACCCCTGCCATCTTGGGGGTGTCCTACGCTCAGCGCGAGGATAAAAATCAGAAATGGCTACGTGGCCCACATGTGGGCAAAGTGACTACATCACCCCTGCCAACTTTGGGGTCTCCAACGCCCAGCGCGAGGAAGAAAATCAGAAATGGTTATGTTGCCCACATGTGGGCGAAGTGGCTACATCACCCCTGCTATCTTGGGGGTCCCCAACGCTGTCTTGGGGTCCGCAACGCTTAGCGTGGGGACAAAACCTAGAAACGGCTACGTGGGTCACATGTGGGCAAAGTGGCTCCATCACCCCTGCCATCTTGGGGGTCTCCAACACTCCGCGCGAGGACAAAAATCAGAAATGGCTACGTGGCCCACATGTGGGCAAAGTGGCTACATCACCCCTGCCATCTTGGGGGTCTCCAACGCTTAGCCCGGGGCCAAAAATCAGAAATGGCTACTGGCCCACATTTGAACAAAGTGGCTATATCACCCCTGCCGTCTTGGGGGTTCCCAACGCTGTCTTGGGGTCCGCAACGCTTAGCGCGGGGACAAAACCTAGAAACGGCTACGGGGGTCACGTGTGGGCAAAGTGGCTCCATCACCCCTGCCGTCTTGAGGGTCTCTAACGCTCAGCGCGAAGACAAAATCAGAAATGGCTACGTGGCCCACATGTGGGCAAAGTGGCAACATCACCCCTGCTATCTTGGGGGTCCCCAACGCTGTCTTGGGGTCCGCAACGCTTAGCGTGGGGACAAAACCTAGAAACGGCTACGTGGGTCACATGTGGGCAAAGTGGCTCCATCACCCCTGCCATCTTGGGGGTCTCCAACACTCCGCGCGAGGACAAAAATCGGAAATGGCTACGTGGCCCACATGTGGGCAAAGTGGCTACATCACCCCTGCCATCTTGGGGGTCTCCAACGCTTAGCCCGGGGCCAAAAATCAGAAATGGCTACTGGCCCACATTTGAACAAAGTGGCTATATCACCCCTGCCGTCTTGGGGGTCCCCAACGCTGTCTTGGGGTCTGCAACGCTTAGCGCGGGGACAAAACCTACAAACAGCTACGTGGGTCACATGTGGGCAAAGTGGCTCCATCACCCCTACCGTCTTGGGGGTCTCCAGTGCTTAGCGGGGGGGCAAAAATCAGAAATAGCTATGTGGCCCACATGTGGGCAAAGTGGCTATATCACCCCCGCCGTCTTAGGGGTCCCCAACGCCCAGCACAAGGACAAAAGTAAGAAAGGGCTGCGTGCCCCACATGTGGGCAAAGTGGCTACGTCACCCCTGCCTTCTGGGGGGTGCCCAACGCCCAACACATGACAAAAGTGATAAATGGCCACGTGGCCCACATGTGGGCAAAGTGGCTACATCACCCCTGGCATCTTGGGGGTCCCCAACGCTGTCTTGGAGTCCGCAACGCTTAGCGCGGGGACAAGAAACAGAAATGGCTATGTGGGTCACATGTGAGCAAAGTGGCTCCATCACCCCTCCCATCTTAGGGATCCCCAACGCTTAGCGCGGGGCCACAAAACAGAAATGGCTATGTTGCCCACATGTGGACAAAGTGGCTACATCACCCCTGCTATCTTGGGGGTCCCCAACGCTTTTTTGGGGTCCGCAACGCTTAGCGCGGGGACAAAACCTAGAAGCGGCTACTTGGGTCACATGTGGGCAAAGTGCCTCCATCACCCCTGCCATCTTCGGGATCCCCAACTCTTCGCGCGGGGCCAAAAAACAGAAATGGCTACAAGGCCCACATGTGGGCAAAGTGGCTACATCACCCCTGCCGTCTTGGGGGTCCCCAACGCCCAGCGCGAGGACAAAAATCAGGAATGGCTATGTTGCCCACATGTGGGCAAAGTGGCTACATAACCCCTGCTATCTTGGGGGCCCCCAACGCTGTCTTCGGGTCCGCAACGCTTAGCGCGGGGACAAAACCTAGAGACGGCTACGTGGAGGCAAAGTGGAGGCAAAGTGGCTCCATCACCCCTGCCGTCTTGGGGGTCTCCAACCCCCAGCGCGGGGCCAAAAATCAGAAATGGCTACGTGGCCCACATGTGGGCAAAGTGGCTACAGCACCCCTGCTATCTTGGGGGTCTCCAACGCTGTCTTGGGGTCCGCAACGCTTAGCGCGGGGACAAAACCTAGAAACGGCTACGTGGGTCACATGTGGGCAAAGTGGCTCCATCACCCCTGCCGTCTTGGGGGTCTCCTACGCCCAGCGCGAGGACAAAAATAAGAAATGGCGATGTGGCTCACATGGGGGCAAGGTGGCTACATCACCCCTGTCATCTTGCGGGTCCCCAATGCTTAGCGCGGGGTCATCACCACCGTCTTTTGGGGTGCCCAATGCTCAGCGCGGGGACAAATATTGGAAATGGCTGCGTGGCCCACATGTGGGCAAAGTGGTTACGTCCCCCCTGCCATCTTGGGGGTCTCCAACGCTCAATGCGAGGACAAAAATCAGAAACGGCTATGTTGCCCACATGTGGGCAAAGTGGCTACATCACCCCTGCTATCTTGGGAGTCCCCAACGCTGTCTTGGGGTCCGCAACGCTTGGCGTGGGGACAAAACCTCCAAACGGCTACGTGGGTGACATGTGGGCAAAGTGGCTACATCACCCCTACCGCCTTGGGGGTCCCCAACGCCCAGCGCGTGGACAAAAATAAGAAATGGCGATGTGGCTCACATGGGGGCAAGGTGGCTACATCACCCCTGTCATCTTGCGGGTCCCCAATGCTTAGCGCGGGGTCATCACCACCGTCTTCTAGGGTGCCCAATGCTCAGCGCGGGGACAAATATTGGGAATGGCTGCGTGGCCCACATGTGGGCAAAGTGACTACGTCACCCCTGCCCTCTTGGGGGTGCCCAACGCCCAGCACAAGACAAAAATGAGAAATGACCACATGTGGGCAAAGTGGCTACATAACCCCTGGCATCTTGGGGGTCCCCAACGCCGTCTTGGGGTCCGCAACGCTTAGCGCGGGGAGAAAACGTAGAAACGGCCACGTGGGTCACATGTGGGCAAAAAGGCCCCATCACCCCTCCCATCTTGGGGATCCCCGACGCTTAGGGCGGGGCCAAAAATCAGAAATGGCGATGTTGCCCACATGTAGGCAAAGTGGCTACATCACCCCTGCTATCTTGGGGGTCCCCAACGCTGTCTTGGGGTCCGCAACGCTTAGCGCGGGGACAAAACATAGAAACGGCTACGTGGGTCACATGTGGGCAAAGTGCTCCCATCACCCCTGCCGTCTTAGGGGTCTCCAACGCTCAGCGCGAGGACAAAAATCAGAAATGGCTACGTGGCCCACATGTGGGCAAAGTGGCTACATCACCCCTGCCGTCTTGGGGGTGCCCAACGCCCAGCGCGAGGACAAAAATCAGGAATGTCTATGTTGCCCACATGTGGGCAAAGTGGCTACATCTTCGCTGCTATCTTGGGGGTCCCCAACGCTGTCTTGGGGTCCGCAACGCTTAGCGCGGGGACAAAACCTAGAAACGGCTACGTGGGTCACATGTGGGCAAAGTGGCTCCATCACCCCTGTCATCTTGGGGATCCCAAACGCTTCGCGCGGGGCCAAAAATCAGAAACGGCTCCGTGGCCCACATGTGGGCAAAGTGGCTACAGCACCCCTGCTATCTTGGGGGTCCCCAACGTTGTCTTGGGGTCCGCACCGCTTAGCGTGGGGACGAAACCTAGAAACGGCTACGTGGGTCACATGTGGGCAAAGTGGTTAGTTCACCCCTACCGTCTTGGGGATCCCCAACGCTTAACAAGGGGACAAAAATAAGAAAGAGCTATGTGGCCCACATGTGAACAAAGTGGCCACACCACCGCTGCCGTCTTGGGGGTCCCGAACGCCCAGCGCGGGGCCAGAAATCAAAAATGGCTATGTCGCCCACATGTGGGCAAATTGGCAACATCACCCCTGCCGTCTTGGGGGTCCCCAATGCCCAGCGCGGGGACAAAAATCAGAAATGGCGATGTGGCTCACACGCAGGTAAGGTGGGTACATCACGCCTGTCATCTTGGAGGTCCCCAACGTTGTCTTGGGGTCCGCAACGCTTAGCGCGGGGACAAAACTAGAAAAGGCTACGTGGGTCAAATGTGGGCAAAGTGGCTCCATCACCCCTCCCATCTTGGGGATCCCCAACGCTTAGGGCGGGGCCAAAAATCAGAAATGGGGATGTTGCCCACATGTAGGCAAAGTGGCTACATCACCCCTGCTATCTTGGGGGTCCCCAACGCTGTCTTGGGGTCCGCAACGCTTAGCGCGGGGACAAAACGTAGAAACGGCTACGTGGGTCACATGTGGGCAAAGTGCTTCCATCACCCCTGCCGTCTTAGGGGTCTCCAACGCTCAACGCGAGGACAAAAATCAGAAATGGCTACGTGGCCCACATGTGGGCAAAGTGGCTACATCACCCCTGCCGTCTTGGGGGTCCCCAACGCCCAGCGCGAGGACAAAAATCAGGAGTGTCTATGTTGCCCACATGTGGGCAAAGTAGCTACATCTGCGCTGCTATTTTGGGGGTCCCCAAAGCTGTCTTGGGGTCCGCAACGCTTAGCGCGGGGACAAAACCTAGAAACGGC
Source organism: Eutreptiella sp. 'Long Island Sound 2002' (assembly GCA_964036045.1). Taxonomy (NCBI): domain Eukaryota; phylum Euglenozoa; class Euglenophyceae; order Eutreptiales; family Eutreptiaceae; genus Eutreptiella; species Eutreptiella sp. 'Long Island Sound 2002'. The sequence goes on along the minus strand of OZ038381.1, from coordinate 148,939,578 downwards.
TACGTGGGTCACATGTGGGCAAAGTGGCTCCATCACCCCTGTCATCTTGGGGATCCCAAACGCTTCGCGCGGGGCCAAAAATCAGAAATGGCTACGTGGCCCACATGTGGGCAAAGTGGCTACATCACCCCTGCCGTCTTGGGGGTCCCCAACGCCCAGCGCAAGGACAAAAATCAGAAATGGCTATGTTGCCCACATGTGGGCAAAGTGGCTACAGCACCCCTGCTATATTGGGGGTCCCCAACGCTGTTCTTGGGGTACGCACCGCTTAGCGCGGGGACAAAACCTAGAAACGGCTACGTGGGTCACATGTGGGCAAAGTGGTTAGTTCACCCCTACCGTCTTGGGGATCCCCAACGCTTGACAAGGGGACAAAAATAAGAAAGAGCTATGTGGCCCACATGTGAACAAAGTGGCCACACCACCCCTGCCGTCTTGGGGGTCCCCCATCTTGGGGATCCCAAACGCTTCGCGCGGGGCCAAAAATCAGAAATAGCTAGGTGGCCCACATGTGGGCAAAGTGGCTACATCACCCCTGCCGTCTTGGGGGTCCCCAACGCCCTGCGCGAGGACAAAAATCAGAAATGGCTATGTGGCCCACATGTGGGCAAAGTGGCTACAGCACCCCTGCTATCTTGGGGGTCCCCAACGCTGTCTTGGGGTCCGCAACGCTTAGCGCGGGGACAAAACCTAGAAACGGCTACGTGGGTCACATGTGGGCAAAGTGGTTAGTTCACCCCTACCGTCTTGGGGATCCCCAACGCTTAACACGGGGACAAAAATAAGAAAGAGCTATGTGGCCCACATGTGAACAAAGTGGCCACACCACCCTTGCCGTCTTGGGGGTCCCCAACGCCCAGCGCGGGGCCAAAAATCAAAAATGGCTATGTGGCCCACATGTGGGCAAATTGGCAACATCACCCCTGCCGTCTTGGGGGTCCCCAATGCCCAGCGCGGGGACAAAAATCAGAAATGGCGATGTGGCTCACACGCAGGTAAGGTGGGTACATCACGCCTGTCATCTTGGAGGTCCCCAACGTTGTCTTGGGGTCCGCAACGCTTAGCGCGGGGACAAAACTAGAAAAAGCTACGTGGGTCAAATGTGGGCAAAGTGGCTCCATCACCCCTGCAATCTTGGGGATCCCCAACGCTTAGGGCGGGGCCAAAAATCAGAAATGGGGATGTTGCCCACATGTAGGCAAAGTGGCTACATCACCCCTGCTATCTTGGGGGTCCCCAACGCTGTCTTGGGGTCCGCAACGCTTAGCGCGGGGACAAAACGTAGAAACGGCTACGTGGGTCACATGTGGGCAAAGTGCTTCCATCACCCCTGCCGTCTTAGGGGTCTCCAACGCTCAGCGCGAGGACAAAAATCAGAAATGGCTATGTGGCCCACATGTGGGCAAAGTGGCTACATCACCCCTGCCGTCTTGGGGGTCCCCAACGCCCAGCGCGAGGACAAAAATCAGGAGTGTCTATGTTGCCCACATGTGGGCAAAGTAGCTACATCTGCGCTGCTATTTTGGGGGTCCCCAAAGCTGTCTTGGGGTCCGCAACGCTTAGCGCGGGGACAAAACCTAGAAACGGCTACGTGGGTCACATGTGGGCAAAGTGGCTCCATCACCCCTGTCATCTTGGGGATCCCAAACGCTTCGCGCGGGGCCAAAAATCAGAAATGGCTACGTGGCCCACATGTGGGCAAAGTGGCTACATCACCCCTGCCGTCTTGGGGGTCCCCAACGCCCAGCGCGAGGACAAAAATCAGAAATGGCTATGTTGCCCACATGTGGGCAAAGTGGCTACAGCACCCCTGCTATATTGGGGGTCCCCAACGCTGTTCTTGGGGTACGCACCGCTTAGCGCGGGGACAAAACCTAGAAACGGCTACGTGGGTCACATGTGGGCAAAGTGGTTAGTTCACCCCTACCGTCTTGGGGATCCCCAACGCTTGACAAGGGGACAAAAATAAGAAAGAGCTATGTGGCCCACATGTGAACAAAGTGGCCACACCACCCCTGCCGTCTTGGGGGTCCCCCATCTTGGGGATCCCAAACGCTTCGCGCGGGGCCAAAAATCAGAAATAGCTAGGTGGCCCACATGTGGGCAAAGTGGCTACATCACCCCTGCCATCTTGGGGGTCCCCAACGCCCAGCGCGAGGACAAAAATCAGAAATGGCTACGTGGCCCACATGTGGGCAAAGTGGCTACATCACCCCTGCTATCTTGGGGGTCCCCAACGCTGTCTTGGGGTCCGCAACGCTTAGCGCGGGGACAAAACCTAGAAACGGCTACGTGGGTCACATGTGGGCAAAGTGGCTCCATCACCCCTGTCATCTTGGGGATCCCAAACGCTTCGCGCGGGGCCAAAAATCAGTAATAGCTACGTGGCCCACATGTGGGCAAAGTGGCTACATCACCCCTGCCGTCTGGGGGGTCCCCAACGCCCAGCGCGAGGACAAAAATCAGAAATGGCTATGTTGCCCACATGTGCGCAAAGTGGCTACAGCACCCCTGCTATCTTGGGGGTCCCCAACACTGTCTTGGGGTCCGCAACGCTTAGCGCGGGGACAAAACCTAGAAACGGCTATGTGGGTCACATGTGGGCAAAGTGGCTAGTTCACCCCTACCGTCTTGGGGATCCCCAACGCTTAACAGGGGGACAAAAAAGAGATAGAGCTACGTGGCCCACATGTGAACAAAGTGGCCACACCACCCTTGCCGTCTTGGGGGTCCCCAACGCCCAGCGCGGGCCGGAAATCAAAAATGGCTATGTGGCCCACATGTGGGCAAATTGGCCACATCACCCCTGCCGTCTTGGGGGTCCCCAACGCCCAGCGCGGGGACAAAAATCAGAATTGGCGATGTGGCTCACACGCAAGTTAGGTGGGTACATCACGCCTGTCATCTTGGACGTCCCCAACGTTGTCTTGGGGTCCGCAACGCTTAGCGCGGGGACAAAACTAGAAAAGGCTACGTGGGTCACATGTGGGCAAAGTGGCTACATCACGCCTGCCGTCTTAGGGGTCTCCAACGCTCAGCGCGAGGACAAAAATCAGAAATGGCTATGTGGCCAACATGTGGGCAAAGTGGCTACATCATCCCTGCCGTCTTGGGGGTCCCCAACGCCCAGCGCGAGGACAAAAATCAGGAATGTCTATGTTGCCCACATGTGGGCAATGTGGCTACATCACCGCTGCTATCTTGGGGGTCCCTAACGATGTCTTGGGGTCCGCAACGCTTAGCGCGGGGACAAAACCTAGAAACGGCTACGTGGGTCACATGTGGGCAAAGTGGCTCCATCACCCCTGTCATCTTGGGGATCCCAAACGCTTCGCGCGGGGCCAAAAATCAGAAATGGCTACGTGGCCCACATGTGGGCAAAGTGGCTACATCACCCCTGCCGTCTTGGGGGTCCCCAACGCCCAGCGCGAGGACAAAAATGAGAAATGGCTATGTTGCCCACATGTGCGCAAAGTGGCTACAGCACCCCTGCTATCTTGGGGGTCCCCAACGATGTCTTGGGGTCCGCAACGCTTAGCGCGGGGACAAAACCTAGAAACGGCTACGTGGGTCACATGTGGGCAAAGTGGCTAGTTCACCCCTACCGTCTTGGGGATCCCCAACGCTTAACAGGGGGACAAAAATAAGAAAGCGCTATGTGGCCCACATGTGAACAAAGTGGCCACACCACCCCTGCCGTCTTGGGGGTCCCCAACGCCTAGCGCGGGGCCAGAAATCAAAAATGGCTATGTGGCCCACAAGTGGGCAAATTGGCAAAATCACCCCTGCCGTCTTGGGGGTCCGCAACGCCCAGCGCGGGGACAAAAATCAGAAATGGCGATGTGGCTCACACGCAAGTAGGGTGGGTACATCACGCCTGTCATCTTGGAGGTCCCCAACGTTGTCTTGGGGTCCGCAACGCTTAGCGCGGGGACAAAACTAGAAAAGGCTACGTGGGTCACATGTGGGCAAAGTGGCTCCATCACCCCTGTCGTCTTGGGGATCCCAAATGCTTCGCGCGGGGCCAAAAATCAGAAATGGCTACGTGGCCCACATGTGGGCAAAGTGGGTACAGCACCCCTGCTATCTTGGGGGTCCCCAACGCTGTCTTGCGGTCCGCAACGCTTAGCGCGGGGACAAAACCTAGAAACGGCTACGTGGGTCACATGTGGGCAAAGTGGCTAGTTCACCCCTACCGTCTTGGGGATCCCCAACGCTTAGCGGGGTGACGAAAATAAGAAAGAGCTATGTGGCCCACATGAGGGCAAAGTGGCCACACCACCCCTGCCGTCTTGGGGGTCCCCAACGCCCAGCGCGGGGACAAAAATCAGAAATGGCGATGCAGCTCACACGCAAGTAGGGTGGGTACATCACGCCTGTCATCTTGGAGGTCCCCAACGATGTCTTGGCGTCGGAAACGCTTAGCGCGGGGACAAAACTAGCAAAGGCTACGTGGGTTACATGTGGGCAAAGTGGCTCCATCACCACTGCCGTCTTGGGGATCCCGAAAGCTTAGAGCGGCAACAAAAATCAGAAATAGCTATGTGGCCCACATGTGGGCAAAGTGGCTACATCACGCCTGCCGTCTTGGGGGTCCCCAACGCCCAGCGCGAGCACAAAAAATCAGAAATGGCGATGTGGCTCACATGGGGGCAAGGTGGCTAAGTCACCCCTGTCATCTTGCGGGTCCCCAACGCTTAGCGCGGGGTCATGACCCCTACCGTCTTCTGGGGTGCCCGATGCTCCGCGTGGTAACAAATATTGGAAATGTTTGTGTGGCCCACATGTGGGCAAAGTGGCTACGTCACCCCTGGCATCTTGGGGGTCCCCAACGCTGTCTTGGGGTCCGCAACGCTTAGCACGGGGACAAAACCTAGAAACGGCTATGTGGGTCACATGTGGGCAAAGTGGCTCCATCACCCCTGCCATCTTGGGGATGCCCAACGCTTAGTGCGGGCCCAAAAATCAGAAATGGCTAGGTGGCCCACATGTGGGCGAAGTGGCTACATCACCCCTGCCGTCTTGGGGGTCCCCAACGCTGTCTTGGGGTCCGCAACGCTTAGCGCGGGGACAAAACAGAGAAACGGCTATGTGGGTCACATGTGGGCAAAGTGGCTCCATCACCCCTGCCGTCTTGGGGGTCTCCAACCCTCAGCGCGAGGACAAAAATCATAAATGGCTACGTGGCCCACATGTGGGCCAAGGGGCTACATCACCCCTACCGTCTTGGGGGTCACCAACGCCCAGCGCGAGGACAAAAATCAGAAATGGCTATGTTGCCCGCATGTGGGCAAAGGGGCTACATCATCCCTGCTATCTTGGGGGTCCCCGACGCTGTCTTAGGGTCCGCAACGCTTAGTGCGGGGACAAAACCTAGAAACGGCTGCGTGGGTCACATGTGGGCAAAGTGGCTACATCACCCCTGCCGTCTTGGGGGTCTGCAACGCTCCGCGCGAGGACAAAAATCAGAAAGGGCTATGTGGCGCACATGTGGGCAAAGTGGCTACATCACCCCTGCTATCTTGGGGGTTCCCAACGCTGTCTTGGGGTCCGCAACGCTTAGCGCGGGGACAAAACCTAGAAACGGCTTGGTTGGTCACATGTGGGCAAAGTGGCTCCATCACCACTGCCGTCTTTGGGATCTCCAACACTTAGCGCGGGGACAAAAATCAGAAATAGCTATGTGGCCCAGATGTGGGCAAACTGGCTACATCACCCCTGCCGCCTTAGAGGTCCCAAACGCCCAGCGCGAGGACAAAAATAAGAAATGGCGATGTGGCTCACATTTGGGCAAGGTGGCTACATCACTCAATTTGCGGGTCCCCAACGCTTAGCGCGGGGTCATCACCGCTACCGTCTTCTGGGGCGCCCAATGCTGTTCGCGGGGACAAATTTTGGAAATGGCTGCGTGGCCCACATGTGGGCAAAGTGGCTACGTCACCCCTGCCCTCTTGGGGGTGCCCAACGCCCAGCACGGGGACAAAAATTGGAAATGGCCACGTGGCCCACATGTGGACAAAGTGGCTACATCATCTCTGTTGTCTTGGAGGTCCCCAACGCGGAGTGTGGGGACAGAAATCAGAAATTGCTACGTGGCCCACATGTGGGCAAAATGGCTACATCACCGCTGCCAATTTCGGGGTCCCCATCGCCAAGCGCGGGGACAAAAATCAGCAATGTCTGCCGGGCCCACATGTGGGCAAAGTGGCTACATCACCCCTAACGTCTTGGTGGTCCGCAACGCTTAGCGCGGGGACAAAACCTAGAATCGTCTACGTGGCCCAAATGTGGGCAAAGTGGCCCCATCACGCCCTCCCATCTTGGGGGTCTCCAACGCTTAGCGCGGGGACAAAAATCAGAAATACCTATGTGGCCCACATGTGGGCAAAGTGGCTACATCACCCCTGCCGTCTTGGGGGTCCCCAACGCCCAGCGCGGGGCCAAAAATCAGAAATGGCTAGGTGGCCCAACTTTTGGAGAGGTGGCAACATTACCCGTGCCGTCTTTGGGGTCCCCAACGCCCATTGTGGGGACAAAAATCAGAAATGGCGATGTGGCCCACATGCGGGCAAAGTGGCTACATCACCCCTGCTATCTTGGGGGTCCGCAACGCTCAGCGCGAGGACAAAAATTAGAAATGGCTATGTCGCCCTCATGTGGGCAAAGTGGCTACATATCCCCTGCTATCTTGGGGGTCCCCAACGCTGTCTTGAGGTCTGCAACGCTTAGCGCGGGGACAAAACCTAGAAACGGCTACGTGGGTCACATGTGGGGAAAGTGGCTCCATCACCCCTGCCGTCTTGGGGATCCTCAATGCTTAGCGGGGGGACAAAAATCAGAAATAGCTATGTGGCCCACATGTGGGCAAACTAGCTAAATCACCCCTGCCGTCTTAGGGGTCCCCAACGCCCAGCGCGAGGACAAAAATAAGAAATGGCGATGTGGCTCACATTGGGGCAAGGAGGCTACATCACTCAATTTGCGGGTCCCCAACGCTTAGCGCGGGGTCATCACCGCTACCGCCTTCTGGGGCGCCCAATGCTGTTCGCGGGGACAAATTTTGGAAATGGCTGCGTGGCCCACATGTGGGCAAAGTGGCTACGTCACCCCTGCCCTCTTGGGGGTGCCCAACGCCCAGCACGGGGACAAAAATTGGAAATGGCCACGTGGCCAACATGATCTCTGCTGTGTTGGGGGTCCCCAACGCGGAGTGTGGGGTCAGAAATCAGAAATTGCTACGTGGCCCACATGTGGGGAAAATGGCTACATCACCCCTGCCGTCTTGGGGGTCCCCATCGCCAACCGCGGGGACAAAAATCAGCAATGTCTGCGCGGCCCACATGTGGGCAAAGTGGCTACATCACCCCTAATGTCTTGGTGGTCCCCAGCGCTCAAAGCAGGGACATCATCCCTGCCGTCTTGGGGGTCCCCAACGCTCAGCACGGGGACAAAAAGTAGATTTGGCTACGTGGGTCACATGTGGGCAAAGTGGCTCCATCACCCCTCCCATCTTGGGGATCCCCAACGCTTAACGCGAGGACAAAAATCAGAAATGGCTACGTGGCCCACATGTTGGCAAAGTAGGTACATCACCCTTGCTATCTTAGGGGTCCCCAACGCTGTCTTGTAGTCCGCAACTCTTAGCGCGGGGACAAAACTTAGAAACGGCTACAGGGGTCACATGAGGGCAAAGTGGCTACATCACCCCTGCCGTCTTGGGGGTCCCCAACGCCCAGCGCGAGGACAATCAGAAATGGCTAGGTGGCCCACATGTGGACAAAGTGGGTACATCACCCCTGCCGTCTTGGGGGTCCAGAACGCTGTCTTGGGGTCCGCAACGCTTAGTGCGGGGACAAAACCTAGAAACGGCTACTCGGGTCACATGTGGGCAAAGTGGCTCCATCACCCCTGCCGTCTTGGGGATCTCCAACGCTCAGCGCGACGACAAAAATCAGAAATGGCTACGTGGCCCTCATGTGGGCAAAGTGGCTACATCACCCCTGCCGTCTGGGGGGTCTCCAACGCTCAGCGCGGGGACAAAAATCAGAAATGGCTATGTTGCCCACATGTGGGCAAAGTGGCTACATCACCCCTGCTATTTTGGGGGTCCCCAACGCTGTCTTGAGGTCTGCAACGCTTAGCGCGGGGACAAACCCTAGAAACGGCTACGTGGGTCACATGTGGGCAAAGTGGCTCCATCACCCCTGCCGTCTTGGGGATCCCCAATGCTTAGAGGGGGGACAAAAATAAGAAAGAGCTATGTGGCGAACATGTGGGCAAAGTGGCTACATCACCCCTGCCGTCTTGGGGATCCCCAACGCCCAGCGCGGGGCCACAAAACAGAAATGGCTATGTGGCCCACATGTAGCCAAAGTGGCAACATTACCCCTACCGTCTTGGGGGTCCCCTACGCCCAGCGCGGGGACAAAAATCAGATATGGCGATGTGGCTCACGTGGGGGTAAGGTGGCTCCATTACCCCTGTCATCTTGGAGGTCCCCAACGCTGTCTTGGGCTCCGCAACGCTCAGCGCGGGGACAAAACCTAGAAACGGCTACGTGACTCCATCACCACTGCCGTCTTGGGGATCCCCAACGCTTAGCGCGGGGACAAAAATCAGAAATAGCTATGTGGCCCACATGTGGGCAAAATGGCTACATCACCTCTGCCGTCTTGAGGGTCCCAAACGCCCAGTGTGGGGACGGAAATCAGAAATTGCTACGTGGCCCACATGTGGGCAAAATGGCTACATCACCCCTGCCGTCTTGGGGGTCCTCATCGCCAAGCGCGGGGACAAAAAGCAATGTCTGCGCGGCCCACATGTGGGCAAAGTGGCTGCATCACCCCTAACGTCTTCGTGGTCCCCATCACCCCTGCCGTCTTGGGGGGGACAAAAATCAGAAATGGCTATGTGGCCCACATGTGGGCAAAGTGGCTACATCACCCCTAACGTCTTGGTGGTCCGCAGCGCTCAGAGCAGGGACATCAGCCCTGCCTTCTTGGGGGTCCCCAACGCTCAGCACGGAGACCAAAAGCGGATTTGGTTACGTGGGTCACATGTGGGCAAAGTGGCTCCATCACCCCTCCCATCTTGGGGATCCCCAACGCTTAGCGCGAGGATAAAAATCAGAAATGGCTACGTGGCCCACATGTGTGCAAAGTAGCTACATCACCCGTGCCATCTTGGAGGTCCCCAACGTTGTCTTGGGGTCCGCACCTCTTAGCGCGGGGACAAAACCTAGAAACGGCTACGTGGGTCACATGTGGGCAAAGTGGCTACATCACCCCTGCCGTCTTGGGGGTCCCCAACGCCCAGCGCGAGGACAAAAATCAGAGATGGCTATGTTGGCCACATGTGGGCAAAGTGGCTACATCACCCCTGCCATCTTGGGGATCTCCAACGCTTAGCCCGGGGCCAAAAATCAGAAATGGCTCGGTGGCCCACATGTGGGCAAAGTGGCTATATCACCCCTCCCGTCTTGGGGGTCCCCAACGCTGTCTTGGGGTCCGCAATGCTTAGCGCGGGGACAAAACCTAGAAACGGCTACGTGGGTCACATGTGGGCAACGTGGCTACATCACCCCTGCTATCTTGGGGGTCCCCAACGCTGTCTTGGGGTCCGCAACGCTTAGCACGAGGACAAAACCTAGAAACGGCTACGTGGGTCACATGTGGGCAAAGTGGCCCCATCACCCCTGCCGTCTTGGGGGTCTCCAAAGCTCAGCGCGAGGACAAAAATCAGAAATGGCTATGTTGGCCACATGTGGGCAAAGTGGCTACATCACCCCTGCCATCTTGGGGATCTCCAACGCTTAGCCCGGAACCAAAAATCAGAAATGGCTAGGTGGCCCAAATGTGGACAAAGTGGCTACATCACCCCTGCCGTCTTGGGGGTCCCCAACTTTGTCTTTGGGTCCGCAACGCTTAGCGCGGGGACAAAACCTCCAAACGGCTACGTGGGTCACATGTGGGCAAAGTGGCTACATCACCCCTGCCGTCTTGGGGGTCCCCAACGCTCAGCGCGAGGACAAAAATCAGAAATGGCTATGTTGGCCACATGTGGGCAAAGTGGCTACATCACCCCTGCCATCTTGGGGATCTCCAACGCTTAGCCCGGGGCAAAAAATCAGAAATGGCTAGGTGGCCCACACGTGGACAAAGTGGCTACATCAGCCCTGCCGTCTTGGGGGTCCCCAACGCTGTCTTGGGGTCCGCAACGCTTAGGGCGGGGACAAAACCTCGAAACGGCTACGTGGGTCACATGTGGGCAAAGTGGCTCCATCATCCCTACCGTCTTGGGGGTCTCCAACGCTCCGCGCGAGGACAAAAATCAGAAATGGCTATGTTGCCCACATGTGGGCAACGTGGCTACATCACCCCTGCTATCTTGGGGGTCCCCAACGCTGTCTTGGGGTCCACAACGCTTAGCACGGGGACAAAGCCTAGAAACGGCTACGTGGGTCACATGTGGGCAAAATGGCTACATCACCCCTGCCGTCTTGGGGGTCCCCAACGCCCAGCGCGGGGCCAATAATCAGAAATGGCTATGTGGCCCACATGTGGGCAAAGTGGCTCCATCACCCCTGCCGTCTTGGGGGTCTCCAACGCTCAGCGCGAGGCCAAAAATCAGAAATGGCTACATGGCCCACATGTGGGCAAAGTGGCTATATCACCCTTGCTATCGTGGGGGTCCCCAACGCTGTCTTGGGGTCCGCAACGCTTAGCACGGGCCTAGAAACGGCTACGTGGGTCACATGTGGGCAAAGTGGCTCCATCACCCCTGCCGTCTTGGGGAACCCCAACGCTTAGCGGTGGGACAAAAATCAGAAATAGCTATGTGGCCCACATGTGGGCAAAGTGGCTACATCACCCCTGCCGTCTTGGGGGTCCCCAACGCCCAGAGCGGGGCCAATAATCAGAAATGGCTATGTGGCCCACATGTGGGCAAAGTGGCAACATTACCCCTGCCGTCTTTGGGGGTCCCCAACACCCAGCGTGGGGACAAAAATCAGAATTTGCGATGTGGCCCACATGTGGGCAAAGTGACTACATCACCCCTGCCGTCTTGGGGGTCTCCAACGCTCAGCGCGAGGACAAAAATTCGAAATGGCTACGTGGCCCTCATGTGGGCAAAGTGGCTACATCACCCCTGCCGTCTTGGGGGTCTCCAACCCTCGGCGCGGGGACAAAAATCAGAAATGGCTATGTTGCCCACATGTGGGCAAAGTGGCTACATCACCCCTGCAATCTTGGGGGTCCCCAACGCTGTCTTGAGGTCTGCAACGCTTAGCGCGGGGACAAAACCTAGAAACGGCTACGTGGGTCACATGTGTCCAAAGTGGCTCCATCACCCCTACCGTCTTGGGGATCCCCAATGCTTAGCGGGAGGACAAAAATCAGAAATAGCTATGTGGCCCACATGTGGCAAAGTGGCTACATCAGCCCTGCCGTCTTGGGGATCCCCAACGCCCAGCGCGGGGCCCGAACACAGGATTGGCTATGTGGCCCACATGTGGGCAAAGTGGCAATATTACCCCTACCGTTTTGGGGGTCCCCAACGCCCAGCGCGGGGACAAAAATCAGATATGGCGATGTGGCTCACGTGGGGGTAAGGTGGCTACATTACCCCTGTCATCTTGGAGGTCCCCAACGCCGTCTTGGGCTCCGCAACGCTTAGCGCGGGGACAAAACCTAGAAACGGCTACGTGGGTCACATGTGGGCAAAGTGGCTACATCACCCCTGCCGTCTTGGGGATCCACAACGCTTAGCGCGGGACAAAAATCAGAAATAGCTATGTGGCCCACATGTGGGCAAAATGGCTTCATCACCTCTGCCGTCTTGGGGGTCCCGAACGCCCAGTGTGGGGACAGAAATCAGAAATTGCTACGTGGCCCACATGTGGGCAAAATGGCTACATCACCCCTGCCGTCTTGGGGGTCCACATTGCCAAGCGCGGGGACAAAAAGGAATGTCTGCGCGGCCCACATGTGGGCAAAGTGGCTGCATCACCCCTAAAGTCTTGGTGGTCCCCAACGTTCAGAGCAGGGACATCACCCCTGCCGTCTTGGGGGGGACAAAAATCAGAAATGGCTACGTGGCCCACATGTGGGCAACACGGGGGGCGTAGAAACGGGCCATACGCCGACTCCCTCCCACTTTCCAGCCAATTACGGGGCGGGGGGGGGGGGGTCGGGGGGGGTCTGGGGCCGGCTGAAGGGGAGGGGGCCACCCGGACCCCAACATATATGGCTTAAAATGACCCCCTCATCGCGGTAGACATTTTTGCGGTATGTATGTTGGCAAAAAAAAACTGCAAGAGGGGGGGGGGGGCATGGTAGGTGGTACTTGTGTTTAAGGGCATAGCACACCCGAGTCAATTCCCGGCCACTGTTGCCAGTGGCGCCCCACCCGGGCCGAACCATGCGTGGTGTGAAGAAGGAGTTGATGTATGTTTCGAAACCCTTTGGAGGAGAGGGGGGGAAGGGTTTGCAACGCGCGCAATACGTTTTTTTTAAAAAAAAAGTTCTCTCCGCGCACTACGTGCCCACAACGTGTGCACGTACTATGCCCGCACACCGGTTGTACATCATGTGCACCAACACTCTGCGTGCCCGTCATGGGGTTCTGCTCCTTGGGGCCTCAAAAAATGGGTGATTGGAGTGGTGGAGTTGAGGAAGGTGATGGAAGGGGCGCTAAGAGCGCTTGTCCACCGGATGATCAAAGTAGTCCTCGTCGTCACTAGACGAATCGGTTGCTTCCCGGGCCCTCTGCTTTTTGGCCTCGAGGAGTGCGTCAAGGCGCTTCTTGTCTCTTGCCCGCTTCCCGGTGGACTTCAATGGGCGTGTCCGACAACCCCCCTCTGCAGTGGCCTCCGATTCAGAGGGTGGCAAGGGTGGAGTGTGAGATGTTGTTGGTGGCATCGGGGGAGTTGTAGTGGAGGAGGAGGAGGAGGACGACGACGAGGACGAGGACGAGGAGGAAGAGGAGCTATTGTTGTTGGCGGTGGTGAAAGGTGTGATGGAAGGAGTGGGTGTATCACCAGCCACTTTTTGCCTCTTCGGCCCGTTCTTGAGGGCACCAACGTTCCATCCGCGAACGGATGCTTCCTCCTCCTCGGTGACACGAAGGCCATGTGGAATGGGATCGTTGGGATGGAGGGCGGCAAAATGGGCGGCCATACTGTACAACCAAACCGTGGTTGTGCATTGGGGGCAATTCACTGGTCGGTTGATGCAAGGGTTGGCCTTGCTTGCCGTTGACATTCGGACCCAAGAGATTGGCGATGGCTGCGATGGGCAAGAGCTGACCGCCACCACCATGCGATTCCGTGTAGACCGGGATTGCAACGGCAAGCGGATTGTGCACTCATCCCGTGCTCCACAAAAACCAGAAATATTGGCGCATGACCGGGCCGCCTGTCCTTCAACGTGGTGACCACGTAGAATGTGTTGCCCAATGTGCGTGCGCGGCACTCGATGTGGCACGTTCTCTTGGCAAATCTGGCAACTCACACTGTTCGGGCCACTTTCTGATGCCACCTTATCATTAGTAGGGGCAGTGGGCATGCAGGGATAGGGATCCCTTGGAACAGTGGGCACTACAGAGGGAGCACAATGAATGCACCACTCCGCCAATGCCTTCAAAGTGCCGGTTTGTTGGTACCACCTATTCTCCACGTTGCTGTCAAGGGTCACAAATTGGCAATGCTCGCTGCGCACTTGCACAATCCGGGGATTCAGCATGCCATTCCAAACATGCAAATCGGGGCCCGGGCAATGCTCAAATGGCATTAGTTGGCCGTGGACGATGAGGTTGTTTGACGACTCAATGACGTCGTAGCTATGGTCCATAGCTGGGCGGCCACTAGCGTCCGTCACCGTTCGCACATACAAGATGGCCAGAGAGATGACGGTACCGTAGCACATTGCCTGGCCACGAGGTCCCCAGCAATTGGCATGTTTTCACAATGTGCCTGCGTGGGAACATCAAGAACGTGACTGGGCCGCGGTTGGCTGAGGGCGGCAGCCAACCGGTCGTGGCCTAACTTCCCTAAGGAATTGTTGATCAAGTCGTTCAAGACATGTTGTTTGCCAACAATGGCGCCGTTGTACGCGATGGCGGATGTCTCCGGAAAAGCTTGTTCGGCTTCATCTGCTCCTTCTACAGAACTCTCATCCGAATCCTCGTCATCCTCGTCGGAATCGATGCGGTCCTCCTCTTGCAAATCCTTGTTGTCCACTTCAAGGATGGTCCCATGCGGGGAGAACAACCCAAATCCCTCCTTCACTTCAAAAACTATGCCGAGTTCTCGTTCAGCCCTCGCCAGTCCATATAATAAGACCGCCGTTGCACACTCTCGCTCTGTGTACCGTGTCCGGTTTGCCCGTGCTGCATCCTCAAGGAGTCCCACCATCCGCTTGAGCCCAAAACCCCGACGGCGTGCTGTGTGGATAATGGAAGCAATGCGTTGCACATCCCGGCTGGCAACGGCGTCAACCAAACGTTCGTACAAAGAAACACGTTCCCAGAGAGGTGCCATTTGCCGTTGGAGGTTCCGAACTCTCATGAACTCCTTTCCCCGTGCTTCACGTTGTTCCTCAAGGGCGTTGCACATTGCCTGCATGCCGCGATGCTGCATTGGGGTGCGCGGCTTCGGTGATGACGAAACCTCCAGCATCCGAAACAATGGCTTCCAATCCTCAAGCTCCGCGCATTTGTTGTATTGACCTCCCTCCTCCTCAGCCTTGCCCGAACAGTCCACATGCTCCAAGCACTCCATGTCACGCCTCCATCGGTGAAGATGACGTTCCGCGTAACGAAGGTGGGGGTAGTTGGCTATGAGCCAACCACGAGCTCGCCCGAGTAGAGTCCCACTGCATTTGTACATGTGTTCGGGTCCGGCCTCAGAGGGCATGTCAAGATTGGCGGGAATGGATGTGGCAGGTGGCGGCGGCGCAGGGCACAACATTGGGGTGTCCTCCGAAGGCGGCTCGGGGGAGAAGACATTGACGAAGCGATCCATAGGCCCGGCTTTGGGTAGTGATTGAACTGGGGCAGTAGGAGTTATCCAAGTTTTGTGCTTCTTGGACAATTCAAAGTGTTGCCGCCGCTCCGCGGCAGCTACAATGTCGTTGAAGTGATGCCCGCAACCGCATTGTTGTGGCGTACAACCACACAACCCAGAAACTGCCGTTGGGTGTCCACAAAGACCGTGGCAAGCACCATTTGCTCCAAAAGCCCGAAGATCATGGTTGACAAAAGAGTGCACCACCTCCGACTTGCATGCAAGTGTATTACAATAGGGTGTCATCCTTGCCGAAGGGACTCGTTGTGGCCGATTTCTTAATACATATGCCATTGCGCGCTAAAGAGCAAGGTAGCAAGCATGGCAATATGCATTAATGGCTTGTTCAGGAGTGGAAGAGGGACAAAAACAGAATTGGTCGCATGGCCCCTACCTTCTAGGGTGCCCAAAATCAGAATTGGCGGGGCCCACAAGGGGCAAAAATGCTACATCACCCCTGCAGTCTCGGGGGTCCCCAACAAAGGAGACAAAATCAAAGTGGGCCCACAAGTGGGCGGAAATGCTACATCACCCCTGCATTCTCCGGGGTCCCCAAAGAAATGGGGACAAAATCAGAATTGGTGGGGCCCACAAGTGGTCGGAAATGCTACATCACCCCTGCATTCTCGGGGGTCCCCAACAAAGGGGACAAAATCAAAGTGGGCCCACAAGTGGGCGGAAATGCTACATCACCCCTGCATTCTCGGGGGTCCCCAACAAAGGGGACAAAATCAAAGTGGGCCCACAAGTGGGCGGAAATGCTACATCACCCCTGCATTCTCGGCGGTCCCCAATGAAATGGGGACAAAATCAGAATTGGCGGGGCCCACAAGTGGGCAAAAATGCTACATCACCCCTGCATTCTCGGGGAACCCCAAAGAGAGGGGGGACAAAATCAGAATTGGTGGGGCCCACAAGTGGGCAGAAATGCTACATCACCCCTGCATTCTTGGGGGTCCCCAACAAAGGGGACAAAATCAAAGTGGGCCCACAAGTGGGCGGAAATGCTACATCACCCCTGCATTCTCGGGGATCCCCAATGAAAGGGGGACAAAATCAGAATTGGATGCCTAACCCGTGCCTTTTGGGAAGCCCACAAGTGGGCAAAAATGCTACATCACCCCTGCATTCTCGGGGAACCCCAAAGAGAGGGGGGACAAAATCAGAATTGGTGGGGCCCACAAGTGGGCCGAAATGCTACATCACCCCTGCATTCTCGGGGGTCCCCAACAAAGGGGACAAAATCAAAATGGGCCCACAAGTGGGCGGAAATGCTACATCACCCCTGCATTCTCGGGGATCCCCAATGAAAGGGGGACAAAATGAGAATTGGATGCCTAACCCGTGCCTTTTGGGAGGCCCACTAGTGGGCGGAAATGCTACATCAACCCTGCATTCTCGGGGGTCCCCAAAGAAATGGGGACAAAATCAGAATTGGTGGGGCCCACAAGTGGGCAGAAATGCTACATCACCCCTGCATTCTCGGGGGTCCCCAACAAAGGGGACAAAATCAAAGTGGGCCCACAAGTGGGCGGAAATGCTACATCACCCCTGCATTCTCGGGGGTCCCCAATGAAATGGGGACAAAATCAGAATTGGCGGGGCCCACAAGTGGGCAAAAATGCTACATCACCCCTGCATTCTCGGGGATCCCCAATGAAAGGGGGACAAAATGAGAATTGGATGCCTAACCCCTGCCTTTTGGGAGGCCCACTAGTGGGCGGAAATGCTACATCACCCCTGCATTCTCGGGGGTCCCCAAAGAAATGGGGACAAAATCAGAATTGGTGGGGCCCACAAGTGGGCAGAAATGCTACATCACCCCTGCATTCTCGGGGGTCCCCAACAAAGGGGACAAAATCAAAGTGGGCCCACAAGTGGGCGGAAATGCTACATCACCCCTGCATTCTCGGGGGTCCCCAATGAAATGGGGACAAAATCAGAATTGGCGGGGCCCACAAGTGGACGGAAATGCTACATCACCCCTGCATTCTCGGGGGTCCCCAATGAAATGGGGACAAAATCAGAATTGGCGGGGCCCACAAGTGGGCAAAAATGCTACATCACCCCTGCATTCTAGGGGATCCCCAAAGAGAGGGGGGACAAAATCAGAATTGGTGGGGCCCACAAGTGGGCGGAAATGCTACATCACCCCTGCATTCTCGGGGGTCCCCAACAAAGGGGACAAAATCAAAGTGGGCGGAAATGCTACATCACCCCTGCATTCTCGGGGATCCCCAATGAAAGGGGGACAAAATCAGAATTGGATGCCTGACCCGTGCCTTTTGGGAGGCCCACAAGTGGGCGGAAATGCTACATCACCCCTGCATTCTCGGGGGTCCCCAAAGAAATCGGGACAAAATCACAATTGGTGGGGCCCACAAGTGGGCAGAAATGCTACATCACCCCTGCATTCTCGGGGGTACCCAACAAAGGGGACAAAATCAAAGTGGGCCCACAAGTGGGCGCAAATGCTACATCACCCCTGCATTCTAGGGGATCCCCAATGAAAGGGGGACAAAGTCAGAATTGGATGCCTAACCCGTGCCTTTTGGGAGGCCCACAAGTGGGCGGAAATGCTACATCACCCCTGCATTCTCGGGGATCCCCAAAGAAATGGGGACAAAATCAGAATTGGTGGGGCCCACAAGTGGGCAGAAATGCTACATCACCCCTGCATTCTCGGGGGTCCCCAACAAAGGGGACAAAATCAAAGTGGGCCCACAAGTGGGCGGAAATGCTACATCACCCCTGCATTCTCGGGGGTCCCCAATGAAAGGGGAACAAAATCAGAATTGGATGCCTAACCCGTGCCTTTTGGGAGGCCCACAAGTGGGCGGAAATGCTACATCACCCCTGCATTCTCGGGGATCCCCAAAGAAAGGGGGACAAAATCAGAATTGGATGCCTAACCCTTGCCTTCTGGGAGGCCCACAAGTGGGCAGAAATGCTACATCAACCTTGCATTCTGGGGGATCCCCAACAAAGGGGACAAAGTCAAAGCAAAAAAAAAGCAAAGAAAGCAAAAATAAAAACTGTCCCATGGTGTACCTGATCCTACCTACAGCCCTGCACATTGCCCCCACTGGTGTTTGAACGAGGGACCTCCAATTGCAGAGGCACTGCTTTACCACTAGGGTATGGCCCAGATCTGACATACTTCTGCACAGGGGTGGTATTCATATTTTGCCCAATTTGGTTTTGATCCACTATTGGGTTCTCCTAAAAAAACTGAGCATTTTGAGTATAGACACATGGGGCGGAAACCCATTTTTTCACCCTCTACTAACTCAATCAAAATTTGCTTAGGGCGCCTTCGGCGCCCATGGTGCGGCACTTTCCAGCCAATTTCCAGGGAGGGGGGGAGGGGGGGGAGTCGGCGTAAAGGGTCCGGTCCCGGCGCCCCCCCCGTGGTGGGCAAAGTGGCTACACCACCGCTAACGTCTTGGTGGTCCCCGGCGCTCAGAGCAAAGACATCAGCCCTGCCGTCTTGGGGGTCCCCAACGCTCCGCACGGGGACAAAAAGCAGATTTGGCTACGTGGGTCACATGTGGGCAAAGTGGCTCCATCACCCCTCCCATCTTGGGGATCCCCAACGCTTAGCGCGAGGACAAAAATCAAAATGGCTACGTGGCCCACATGTGGGCAAAGTAGCTACATCACCCTTGCTATCTTAGGGGTCCCCAACGCTGTCTTGGGGTCCGCAACTCTTAGCGCGGGAACAAAACCTAGAAACGGCTACGTGGGTCACATGTGGGCAAAGTGGCTACATCACCCCTGCCGTCTTGGGGGTCCCCAACGCCCAGCGCGAGGACAAAAATCAGAAATGGCTATGTTGGCCACATGTGGGCAAAGTGGCTACATCACCCCTGCTATCTTGGGGATCTCCAACGCTTAGCCCGGGGCAAAAAATCAGAAATGGCTAGGTGGCCCACATGTGGACAAAGTGGCTACATCACCCTTGCCGTCTTGGGGGTCCCCAACGCTGTCTTGGGGTCCGCAACGCTTAGCGCGGGGACAAAACCTAGAAACGGCTACGTGGGTCACATGTGGGCAAGATGGCTGCATCACCCCTGCCGTCTTCGGCGTCTCCAACGCTCAGCGCGAGGACAAAAATCAGAAATGGCTATGTTGGCCACATGTGGGCAAAGTGGCTACATCACCCCTGCCGTCTTGGGGATCTCCAACGCTCAGCGCGGGGACAAAAATCAAAAATGGCTATGTTGCCCACATGTGGGCAAATTGGCTACATCACCCTTGCTATCTTGGGGGTCCCCAACGCTGTCTTGGGGTCCGCAACTCTTAGCCCGGGGACAAATCCTAGAAACGGCAACGTGGGTCACATGTGGGCAAAGTGGCCCGATCACCCCTGCCGTCTTGGGGATCTCCAACGCTCAGCGCGAGGACAAAAATCAGAAATGGCTACGTGGCCCACATGTGGGCAAAGTGGCTACATCACCCCTGCCGTCTTGGGGGTCTCCAACGCTAAGACCGAGGAAAAAAAGTCAGAAATGGCTATGTTGCCCACATGTGGGCAAAGTGGCTACATCACCCCTGCTATCTTTGGGGTCCCCAACGCTGTCTTGGGGCCCGCAACGCTTAGCGCGGGGACAAAACATAGAAAGGGCTACGTGGGTCACATGTGGGCAAAGTGGCTCCATCACCGCTACCGTCTTGGGGATCCCCAACGCTCAGCGGGGGGACAAAAATCAGAAATGGCGAAGTGGCTCACATGGGGGTAAGGTGGCTACATCACCCATGTCATTTTGGAGGTCCCCACCGCTGTCTTGGGGTCCGCAACGCTTAGCCAGGGGACAAAACTTAGAAAAGGCTACGTGGGTCACATGTGGGCAAAGTGGCTCCATCACCACCGCCGTCTTGGGGATCCCGAACGCTTAGCGCGGGGACAAAAATCAGAAATAGCTAAGTGGCCCGCATGTGGGCAAAGTGGCTACATCACCCCTGCCGTCTTAGGTGTCCCCAACGCCCAGCGCGAGGACAAAAATCAAAAATGGCGATGTGGCTCACATGGGGGCAAAGTGGCCACATCACCCCTGTCATCTTGCGGGTCCCCAACGCTTAGCGCGGGGTCATCACCACCGTCTTCTGGGGTGCCCAATGCTCAGCGGGGTGACAAATATTGGACATGGAGGCGTGCCCCACATGTGGGCAAAGTGGCTACGTCACCCCTGCCCTCTTGGAGGTGCCCAACGCCCAGCACGGGGACAAAAATGAGAAATAGCGACGTGGCCCACATGTGGGCAAAGTGGGTACATCACCCTTGGCATCTTGGGGGTCCCCAACGCTGTCTTGGGGTCCGCAACACTTAGCGCGGGGACAAAACCTAGAAACGGCTACGTGGGTCACATGTGGGCAAAGTGGCTCCATCACCCCCGCCATCTTGGGGATCCCCAACGCTTCGCGCGGGGCCAAAAATCAGAAAAGGCCATGTTGCCCACAGGTGGGCAAAGTGGCTACATCACCCCTGCAATCTGGGGGGTCCCCAACGCTGTCTTGGGGTCCGCAACGCTTAGCGCGGGGAAAAAACGCAGAAATGGCTACGTGGGTCACATGTGGGCAAAGTGGCTCGGTCACCCCTACCGTCTTGGGGGTCTCCAATGCTTAGCGGGGGGACAAAAATCAGAAATAGCTATGTGGCCCACATGGGGGCAAAGTGGCTACATCACCCCTACCGTCTTAGAGGTCCCCAACGCCCAGCGCGAGGACAAAAATAAGAAATGGCTATGTGGCTCACAGCGGGGCAAGGTGGCTACATCACCCCTGTCATCTTGCGGGTCCCCAACGCTTAGCGCGGGGTCATCACCACCGTCTTCTGGGGTGCCCAATGCTCGGCGATGGGACAAATATTGGAAATGGCTACGTGGCCCACATGTGGGCCAAGTGGCTACATCACCCCTGCCGTCTTGGGGGTCTCCAACGCTCAGCGCGAGGACAAAAATCAGAAATGGCTATGTTGCCCACATGTGGGCAAAGTGGCTACATCACCCCTGCTATCTTGGGGTCCCCAACGGTGTCTTGGGGTCCGCAACGCTTAGCGCGGGGACAAAACGTAGAAACGGCTACGTGGGTCACATGTGGGCAAAGTGCCTCCATCACCCCTACCATCTCGGGGATTCCCAACGCTTCGCGCGGGGCCAAAAATCAGAAATGGCTACGTGGCCGACATGTGGGCAAAGTGGCTACATCACCCCTGCCGTCTTGGGGGTCCCCAACGCCTAGCGCGAGGACAAAAATCAGAAATGGCTATGTTGCCCACATGTGGGCAAAGTGGCTACATCACCCCTGCTATCTTGGGGGTCCCCAACGCTGTCTTGGGGTCCGCAACGCTTAGCGCGGGGACAAAACCTGGAAACGGCTACGTGGCACACATGTGGGCAAAGTGGCTCCATCACCCCTGCCGTCTTCGGGGTCTCCAACGCTCAGCGCGGGGCCAAGAATCAGAAATTTTTGTGCTTTCCACCCCTCAAAATCGCCGACGCGCACACCCAGACCCCCATACACTGGGGAGTTCCAATGTTGCTCTTTGTTTCACCAGTTGGACTTGGAGTATAGGTGGACCCTTAATGGGGTTACCTTCTCATGCTTTCCATGTCCATCCGGTGTTGTCTTGTTTTTCTTTTAGGTGCTTTTCTACTTGGCTATCCAACTCAACGGCGTTACTTGCATACACCCGCCAAGCTGGCTCAAGGCATCCATCATGCAACCTTCTGCACGCGCTGGGTCTTTTCGCAATTTTTTTTTACCCAATTGCACGTGCCTTTGCGTCGCTCCCCACCACGCCCTTTTACACAACAACTCTTTCTAACCGATTTCCGTCAGGTTCTTGTGTGCCGCTTGACCCGTCATGAACAAGCGATCAATGCCAGGAATGTGTTCCAGTATCCGGGTACTATGACTTCAAAACAATTTGCACATTTCTTCTCTGTAATCCATTCTCCTGTAGTATTGTTGCCAGTGTACCCACAAGCACACAATGGTATTCTGTTCCCAATGGCTGAATGCTTCCCAACAGCATTGTGCACGAGCCTTGCCCAATCAAACTTGCACCATCTCATTACAAACCTCTACATTCGAGCAACCTAGAGTTTTGGAGAGGGGTGTAGATTAGAGGATATTACATATACATATACATATATGTGTGTGTGTGTGTGTGTGGCTTATGCGAGCTCTTCCCCCCCCCCTGTCTACACCCCCCCTAGGGGTCTAGAGGACCCCGCGGAATGGGCGCGTAGCGCCCCATGTGGGTCCAGAGGCCCCCAATATGCAAGAATATGCACATTTTACACTGAATGCCACTCCGTTTACCCGTAGAATTTACCCGTATAACCCCCCCCCCCCCCCGCTTCGTCCCCCTTCCCCAAAATATTGGTACTCTGCGTTGACCCGCAGCAGACAGTGTCTACCTAGGGCAGACCGCGTCTACCGAGGGCAAACTGCGTCTACACCCTACAAACCACTATGCCCGTGTGCACGGGTGTGCACATGTATGCACCGCCTTGTGTGCGCACCACGAATCCCTCCCACGCTACGGCTTGCTACGCTCGACGCGGGGGCAAGCCCCCGCACCCCCCTTCAACAACAAAACACCTGCGGTGGCTACAAACCGCCTTCTGTGTACACCGCCTTGTGTGTGCACCGCCTTGTGTATACACCGCCTTGTGTGTGCACTGCCAACCCTTACCACGCCACGGCTCGCTGCGCTCGATGCAGGGGCCAGCCCCCGCACCCCCCTTAAATAACAAGACACTTGCGGTGGCCATAGACCGCCTTGTGTGTGCGCCGCCTGGTGTGTGCACCGCCTTGTGTGGTAGACAGTGTCTACG
The DNA here is from genome assembly GCA_964036045.1 of Eutreptiella sp. 'Long Island Sound 2002'. NCBI lineage: Eukaryota > Euglenozoa > Euglenophyceae > Eutreptiales > Eutreptiaceae > Eutreptiella > Eutreptiella sp. 'Long Island Sound 2002'. The sequence goes on along the minus strand of OZ038381.1, from coordinate 148,916,670 downwards.
GACTACAGACCGCAATTCCTATGATCCACGGGTAAACGGAAGGGGTATACGGGTAAACGGAGTAGCATTCGGTGTAAAATGTGCATATTCTTGCATATTGGGGGCCTTTGGGGTCCTCCGGTCCTCCGGACCCTGGGGGTGCAGACGGGGGGGGGGGGGGGGCAGAGTTCGCATATACCATATATATGTGTGTGTAATTAAATCTAGCTAACAACAAGCAGCAACAACAACAACAACACGGCATCATTCCGTTTTGGCCAGCACTCTGTCCCAACGCTTCGTGGTCTTTGCTAGTCTTGCCATCCTAGAGCCTAGGTGGTGGCCTTGCCAAATCCAGGTTTTGAGCCAAAAATTCACCAATGGCTGCCCGGGGCGTAGGCGCCAAGTCGGGAGGTGCCCTCCCAAATCTGCGCAGTTTTGGGCCAAAAACAGCCATTTTTTGCCCAAAACAGCCCTAGAACCCATTCAAACCAGTGAAACGAAGGGAAACGGTTGCTACACTCCACGTGCGCCTTGGCTTCCTCGTGTCAGAGAGCCCTTTGGTGCGCTCTAACTCCACAATATGCTGGAGAAATGCCCAAAAAAGGCGCCAAAAAGCCCCAAAATCTGCGCAGATAGGTGGCCGACAGCCCCAAACCAAAAACAGGTCGTATCTTGGGCTAGGCGGCTCAAAACGCGATTCCGAGGGCGCCTAGTCCACCCGCAACCCCCCACTTCTTGTGGTTTCCACCCCTCAGAATTGCCCAAACGGACGCCTAGAACCCCGTACCTGGGCCCACTAAGCTACTGCACGCTGCAAGCTCGAGCCCCAAGCAGTGTGTGTGTGTGTGTGTGTGTGTGTGTGTGTGATCTGTACTTTTAGAGGTGGATCCTTGTGTAGCGTTGGGCTGGACGCCTCATTTGGCTCAGGTCTGCTGAGGCCTCTTTGTGACGTTGTTTCCCTCCCTTCTGCGGAATCAGAACCTCTGTATTTTGCTGGCTAGGTATCCAGAGTGTTTGCTCTCCCGTGCCTCGTCACGAAAAGCGGGCGTGCGACATCCTCGGCCACGGTCTCCTCCAGCCCCCGTGGAACTGGGGCTGGTGGGGACGGAGGGGGGGGTGTTTTCGGCCTCCTGCGTTTGGGGGCTGGAGGGGTGGGGGGTTGGTGTGGGGACCTCAGCAGACCCGTAGAGATACGTGCAGGCCCTTGCGGGCATGGTCGTTTGTGTGTGTGTGTGTGTGTGTGTGTGTGTGTACACATACATGGCGTGTGCAAACTCTGGCCCCTCCCTCCCCGATCATAGCCGCCTCCCCGAAACAGGGTGTGGGTGCCCGACAACAGGCTTATGTCTTTTTCAGTGCTCAAACACACTTTTTGCCCTCCCAAGTGTCCCCTGGTCAGTTTTGAAAACATTGGTCCAGAACCATTTTGACCCATTCTGTGACATTTTGCTCCAACATATGGGCGACCCAAAGGAAACCCCCTTCACCCATTGACTTGACACCCTCTTGTGCAAATAACATGGCTCACATGTCGAAAATTGGGGCCAAAGGCGGAGGCTTATTGAAATCCGACAATTTTCGCAGAGTGCAGTCTCGTGCTTAAACGCCTGGACTTGCCAACCAACGGTCATGGGTTCCTGTCCCCAAACGATGACGAGCAAAATCACAAGACCCACCGAAGGTTCCAACTGGCTTGCTTTGATCATTCTGTAGACAACATGCGCACTGCGCTGCAGATCCTGCGGGTGAAGGTCGTTAATGTAACCAAGCGGCAGCAAGGGCAACGTACGCACGCCATACTTCCAATCCAACATGAACCTCCACAGAGAGCGACGTGCATCCCAGACTGGCGCCACCGATGCAATCCATAATGTCAACGCAGATGGTGTTAGCCGTTAGGACCGGTCGTACGGATGGACCTTATTGCAAAAAACCATTGTGTGTGTCTTGAGCGACCGGCATAGGGTACCATATAACGATGTAGGTGACATCCACCGCAAAAAACGTCTCCCAAAATGAGAAGTCGGGCATTCCATACCAACTGGTGATAAACATGATCACAGTGCGGGTAATACTTATGCCAGTGGCTGCCCTTGGAGCATTCAATGTGGTGCTTGCTGTCGGCAGCAGACCAACTGTTCGTGTGAAAATTTCGCGCGCATCAGAGTGCGCCATGTGAGCTCACGTTGTTGTGTGGCGACAATCTGGGCAACTTGCAGTGGCAACCAAATTTGTTTGTAGAGACCATGTCGGCACTTTGAAGTACTCCAACATCCTACGGGGTGGTTTGCAAAGGATCCTCAAGGTGCCAATATCTTCCTGTCAGGCCACCAACTGCGGAAGTATGACAATAGAACTCCAGGTCCAACGATCACACACACACACACACACACACACACACACACTACGTGAAGGAGACCAAGAACACCGAACTCACTGAAGATTGCAGACGGGCAGGCACTGCTCAAAACAACTCGTCAGGCCACAACAGAAAACATGGTTGTCATTGAGGCTAGGCGCCTTTCGGAGAAACAGAGTGACCGGAGGCGTACAGTGTTCTTCCACCGTGCAGAGTCATATCAGTACCCCCTGACCATTGTCCCAAGCACTGAGGAGAGGAGGACGTTGTATACCTTGCAGCACTACTTACATGCTCCTGGTCAATTGGCAGGGGTGGGGCACATACAACAGGCGTTGGAAGGGAGGAGTTGCAAAGCCCATCGGCATTGACCACGCGTAGCCGCGTGATCACACACACACACACACACACACACACACACACACACATACACACACGTGGACAATATGGATTGCATTGGACCCCCTGAGGCCATACGCACCCGTTTCATACCTCCAGCCGTTTCTACAGTTCTGTCACCATCCTCTCCAGTTCCGCCACCATCTGCTCTCCGTCGACTTGAGGCCATATCTTCCGCTCTACCGCCACCTGCAATCATACCAATGCGTCCTGCTGTGCATTTACACAAATGTACCACTGAGGATCGACGGGGGGGGGGGTGCAAATCAACCCTAACGTAGGCCAACTGAATATCAGTGTCGATTTTCTGCCACTCGGATATCCAAAGCCTACTTATGACCCCTTACCTTTGTCATGGCAGAAGAGATCTAAATTTTTCTCCACAGTGAGGAAGCAGACTAGAGATATCATCCATGTGGTCAGGGCATCCCACCACAGTTGCAACAAAATTTGTTTGTAGAGACCATGTCGGCACTTTGAAGTACTCCAACATCCTACGGGGTGGTTTGCAAAGGATCCTCAGGGTGCTAACATCTTCCTGTCAGGCCACCAACTGCGGAAATATGACAATAGAACTCCAGGTCCAACGACCATACACACACACACACACACATACACACACACGTGTGGACAATATGAATTGCATTGGACCCCCTGAGGCCATACACATCCGTTTCATACCTCCAGCTCCCTTACCCGTTTCTACAGTTCCGCCACCATCTGCTCTGCGTCGACTTGAGGCCATTCCTTCCGCTCTGCCACCACCTGCAATCATACAAATGCGTCCTGCTGTGCATTTACAGACAAGAAACACTGAGTAAAGTGATGGAATGCAAACCAACCGTAATATAGGCCCAATGAACATCAGTGTTGATGTTTTGTCTTTTGGTGCATTTACACAAATGTACCACTGAGGATCAACGGAGCGGGGGGGGAGGAGTGCAAATCAACCCTTACGTAGGCCAACTGAATATCATTTTCGATTTTTCGCCACTCGGATATCCAAAGCCTAATTATGACCCCGTACCTGTATCATGGCATAAGAGATCTAAATGTTTCTCCACAGTGAGGAAGCAGACTAGAGATATCATCCATGTGGTCAGGGCACCCGACCAGAGTGCCGTCCCCATTGCGTGGTGGGCGTTGGTGAAGTCCATACAAACGCGAAGGAGACCATTTTCACCATATTTACGCTAGCTTGTGACCTTGAAGCCGTCTTTGAGTTTGCACCGCCGTCTCCATCACCATCAGCGTCTCCATCAGTCTCCATCAGCATCAATATCTCTGTGTCCCGATCCAAATCCCTCACAGACGCCATTCGCATCAAATAACCTTCAAAATCGCCGTCGGGAGTTACTTTGCCATCGGCATGCTGGCCCGCATGCTCATCCCTGCCCCCATGCCCATCCTCACCACATGGACACTGCATCACAAAAAGGAACAACAATACTACAAAATTCAAATTCACAAACCTGAATTGATTAGATCCCACACTTTTTCGGCGTGCATTTTCGCGAAATGAATGATTGCTGACAATTTTGAAGAATCCTTGACGAGAGCACACAGTGGGCAGTTTCCTGCCTGAAGGTGCACGGCAGTCTCTTCATCCACGTGCTTCCCGTCAACGGCATGTTGCAACCATGCTAACAGAGAACCGAACCGCCTGGCGCCCGTGCACTCATTGCAGCGGATCTGTCGGACACAGGAGAAACATAAAACACGTTGCCCTTGCGTCAGATGTGAAAACATGACAAGCATGTATCATTTCTTGAAAAGGCACACAAACGCTGTGAAGCAACAATTCAAAGAAACTGCGCAAAAGTCAGCCTTGATGCGAATGGGTATGGCTGCGCTATTGTGTTGTACACCATATTGTGGGTATCACACACCAAGAGGATTGCTTCCAATCGTGCGCTGAAAAACTGGAAGACACACCCCAGAATAATCGACTCTATATGCTTGGGCTGTTTGCGACAGACTGAGCAAGACACACACTGCGAATGGCGAAAACAAGGATTACAGGACTCTAGGGTAGGTGACGTCCAAAGACTACGAAAGGATGCCACATATGATGTTGGTATGTGTGTGACTGTTTCCACAAAAGCGGGAGGAATTAGTAACAAAAGCAAATCGGCATGCCAATAATTGGCTCAACTTTGCGACAGTACAGCTACAAAGGTTGTAAAGAAATAATGCTTTTATCGTTGTGTTGACAAACCTTGTGTGGTGGTCTCTTCATAGCCTGCTCTGTATTGCCCTGGTGAATCCTGTCCAGGTGGTGTTTCAGCCAATTCCCTAAAACAAAGCATTCTGTGCTGACATCAAGCTCATTTTTCAGCAAAACTTACGTCTGTACTTGGAGAATCTGGAACACAAAAACGATGCCTGAATGACAAGTTTCGCAGACCTGCAGCTTCCTTTCAAAATCCAAAACTTCATGCGAATGGTGAGGGAAATGCAACACAGGATCTTTCAACTTCCATTGATTCCTGCAAGAGAAAATTTACAGCCCTGAGTGCCATACAGTGGGCATTACATCCCAAAATGTGCATGCACGAAATGTGGACACATAACAATTGGGGATTTGAATGCCGCCATAGAATGCCTCCACAACACAGCAGATACGGGGGCTTCCATCCAACGTGAGAGCACAGTGATGAACAAGCATTTCTTGAAATGGCGTTAAAAAACCAACAATGCCTGCTCAGCAGACAGTATGATACACACACAAACTTCCGACATTGCTTTCTCTGCCAACAAAGTGCCGACCAAATTGATGGTCCTTGTTCAAAAGATGGTGACTGTTTGCTTGACAGAGTCCCGTAAAACAATCGGTTCATTATTTTCTCTCTGCTGCTCTTCTCGTGGTTGATTTCGGTTTGCAACATGACCGTTCATGCAGAGCTTCATAAAGGTGGGATCAACAATCGCTGAACCAGCAATCAGTGTTGTAGAACCTCTGACGGCCGCAGGCCAGCCACCAACCGCCACCGACTAGCGGCCAAATACGTAGAGGGGTCCCTAAGCGAACATCAACGAAAAACTACTGCCCTTAAGGAGGCTGGGTGTTTGCATCTGCAGCTGCAATTTTACATTACCATCCCTGCTTTCTGTTGGATGACCCCACTGCGTCCCTGAGATTGATGTTGGCCAAAATTGATGTAAGCAAGGAGTGGTGGGAAGCGGTTGTGAGTGGGTGAACGGCTGTACAAATGACTGTTTTCTATTTAAAAAAAAAGTTGAACAAACTTGTTGAGAAAGGTTAGACAAACATACCCCAGAATCGCCCCTGCGGCCCCCTTGATACCCCCATGACATCCACTCGATACCCCTCTGACGCCCCAATCACAGCCCCCTGCTGCTACCAGGCGCACAGCCCCTTGCAGCTCATCACGTGCCCAGGTGCTGTGCCCAAAAGCGCAGGCTTCTGCGGCTGCCTGCATGTACGGCCCGCATTTTCGGCCCCGTGCTGCTGGCCCTCTGGGCCGCCCGTGCTGCCTCCTGTGTGGCTTCCATACCTTCCGGGTTCTTGCGGGGGGTTCATCGTTTATCCACCCGGGTATCCACGGCGCACACCGGCTGGCCGCCCACGACAAAGGGTAGTCTGTGCCCTCCTCAGCGCTTTGGTGTTGGTTCGGATTCGAACCGGGGCTGAGTCCAGCAGCCTCTATGCTGAGATTCCACTAAAGCCCAGTGGAAGCCCAGGCGCTAATTTGATACCTGAAATCCCCTCGCAAGGCCTGGGCGGTCTCCCTGTGCCAGGTCCCGGCGTCATCAGTGCAAAAAAGAAAGCCGGAAAGGCTCCACGGGGGGTACGTTGGCCGGGGAACGCGTGCAGCATTAAGCCATCCTTGCATCCCTCTTTAGAAAGGAACGGGGGGGACTAAGGGAGTTGTTGCAGCCGGAGCCATGCTAAACTTCATTTCTACCTTCAGTGCAGTGCAGAGCAAAAAGCGGATTTAAAGAGCGGAATTTGACACTGACAAAAGGGGGCCACAAGGACTGGAAAAAGGAGCCTTTCGGGCAGCCGCCCCAAAGAGTCCCTTTCCAGAAGGCGGCGGGGGGGGTTGGACAACGAGAGCTGCTTGGGCCTCCTCCCCCAACATTTATGTTCTTGGCCCCCTCTGCTTCTTAAGCTAAAGCTTGGCATTGTTGATGGCCTTTTGGAGTGTGGGCTGCACCACAGAAACAGCAATGAGCCATATGGCAGAGTGGACATAGAACGATACAGGGGAAGACATGGCTCACTAGCCGTCAATCCTGCAACAACTTTGTTTTTGCATTTTGGTGGAACTGCATGACATTGATCTGCAAACTGGATGGCCGCTTTTTCGTAAAGAATGCCAGAGCAACAACATGGCATGAAACATCGTTGTGGCCACAATTTGAGTGGGCGTGGAAGCATTTGAGCTGCTGTTGCACACATATAATGGTGGCGGGGGGGGGGGGGGGTTGCAGTCAGGGACCCCCCGAATCAATTGCGGAAAATAGCGGGAGAGTTGCGAAAAATTGTGGTCGAAAACTGTGGTCTGGCAATTTTCAGACAAACATATTACTACACCCCTCTCCCCTTATATCTAGCTAGCTAGCCAACAAGCAGGCAAGCAACAAGCAAGCAACAGGCAAGCAAGCACTTCTCCTTTCCGTTTTGGCCATTACTCCATCCCAACGCTTTGGGCTCTACTCTACTCTAGCTGTCTTTTGCATTGACACATGGCCTACCCAAATCCAGAATTTGAGCCCCGAACTCACCGGTGGTGTCCTACGGCACACGCGCCAAGTTGGGAGGTCCCCTCCCAAATCTGCATAATTGTGAGCCAACAACAACCATTTTTTGCCCAGAAGAGCCCTCGAACCCATTCCAAATGGCCAAACAAAGGAAAAAAGATGACATATGCTGCGAGCACCTTAGATTCTCTGTGTCAAAGAGCTAATTGGTGGCCTATGACTCCACAATATGTCTGAGAAAGGGAGCAAAAATGGCCAAAACAGACCGAAAATCCGTGCTGTTTGGGCTGTGCAACCCCAAATCCAAGAATGGGCCATATCTCGGCCTGAGTGGCTCAAAATCCGATTCCGAGGGCACCTACTCCACACACATCCCTCCACTTGTTGTGGTCTCCACCCTTGGAAATTGCCCAGACGCACACCTAGACCCCCGCAACGGTGCCCACTTGGATCCGGCAAGCAACGGGCTCGAGCGCAAACTGGGTGAGTGCCAAAATGGGTCAAACGAGTCCGGCGGGGGCCCAAAAATGACTTTTTCCAAAAAATTATCCCGGACCACTTGGGATGCCACAACAAGTGGTTTGAGCCTGTTTTGAGGCCGTGATGGCCTGTCTTGGCCTCCCAAATATACCAAAATGCCTTGAAAATGGGCTGTTTTGGGACCACAAAAAAATGAGTCAAAAATGGGTGGGCTAAAATGGGCCGCCATGGAATCAAACCGCGCTAAAACCACTTGTTTTGGCATCCCACGTGGTCCAGGTACATTTTTGAACAAAGTCAGTTTCTTGCCCCAGGTGGACCCCGTTGACCCATTTTGGTAGGCACTTGTTTGGGCTCAAGCTTGCAGCTTGCCACAGCCGAGTGTGCACTGGTATAGGGGGTTTCGGCGTCCCCTTGGGGGGGGGGGGGGGGCACAAAAGGTGGGGGGTTGGGGGTGGTCTAGGCACCCTCAGGACCGCGTTTTCAACCATGCAACCCAAGATACGGCCTGCTCTTGGCTTGGGGCTGGCCGCAGACAAACTACGCACATTCTCGGGCGTTTTGGGGCCCTTTGGGGGTGTTTCGTGAACACATCATGGAGTTAGAGGGCACCAAAGGGCTCTTTGACACAAGGAAATCAGGGTTCACATGACATATACCAACTGCTTCCCTTCGTTTGGCCGTTTTGAATGGGTTACTGGGTTGTTTCGGGCCAAAAAACGGCTGTTTTGGGCCAAAAATTGCGCAGATTTGGGAGTGCACCTCCCGACTTGACGCCTGCGCCCCGGGGCACCATTGGTGAGTTTTTGGCTAAAAACTTGGATTTGGCGAGGCCACCACATAGGCTCTAGGATGGCTAGAGTAGAGTAGAGCCCAAAGCATTGGAACAGAGTGATGGCCAAAACGGAAAGGAGACGTGTTGTTGTTGCTTGTTGTCGTTGCTTGTTAGTTAGATTTAAGGGGTGTAGTAATGCATATATACCCTAATCTACACCACTCTCCCCAACGCTCGGCCGGGTCCCCTCCCTTTCAAGCCTTTACAAGCCTTTTCTAAACCTTCTGAAACATTTTAAGGTAATTTGGGACTCTCTGCTGGCCAAAACAGGTCAAAGTGGGCCACAAACAGGCTAAAAACACTTCTCTAGACATCTCAAATCGCGTTGGTTGTTTTCACAAAGAAAGACATGATTTTGACCCATTTTTTACCCTTTTTTTGAAGCAATTGGGCCCATTTTCAAGGGTCTTTGGGACTTTTGGTGGGCCAAAACGGGTCAAAACAAGCTCAAAAATGGGCTGACTCACTTGTTTGAGCATCCCAAACTGTCCGGGGATTGTATTGCAAAAACCTTTTTTACCCATTTTTGACCCCAAAATTGCCCATTTTGAAGGCTGTTTGGCACCCTTTGTGGGCCACCACAAGGCCGAATGAGCTCAAAACGGGCCCTAACCACTTAATTGGGCATCCCAAGTGGTCGACATCATTTTTGCAAAAATGCGTTCGTGACCCATTTTTGACCCATGTTTGGACCCAAAATGGCCAATTTCCAAGGCTTTTCGGCACCTTGGGGGGATCATAACAAGCCCAAATGGGCTCAAAATTCTCTCAAACCACTTGTTTTGGCATCCCAAGTGGTTTTGGATCATTTTTGAAAAAAGTCATTTTGTTGCCCCAAGTGCCCCCGGTGCACCCATTTTGGCACCACCTGTTTGGGCTCGAGCTTGCAGCTTGCGGGAGCCAAGTGGGCACTGCTGCAGGGTCTAGGCATCTGTTTGGGCGATTTGGAGGGGTGGAAACCACCACCAAAAAGTGGACAACTAATCAGAGTAGATTCCCCTAGGATCCCCACCTCACGGGGTGTGTACACGGGGTGTCGTCCACACGCAGCCAAACAACAGGGGCCGGTTGTCTCGCTTCTCCCCTCACAGGGCTCCAGTACCCACATCTATGGTGTGTGTTGATTCTGGTGGCCACATTACTCACCCGGCAGCTGAAGGAGGACCCCGTTTAAGCCTTCCTTTTGAAAGTACCGCATCTAGTGTGATACATGCTGGATCTTGTGGTCATAAATACACCATGTTGTTGCAGATCGCAGGTGACACTATAAGGCTACGGCATGCTCTGTGTTTGCCATTTTCATGATGATGCAATTCTCTGCGCTTCATCCCACCTGCAGTCACCAATTTATTTTTTTGGAAGGGATGTGTTTCCATCAAACTAGTCTGCAGGTCTTTTCTTTATTGGCAAATTTCTTATTGTCCCCTATTAAACAACAGAGAGACAAGTTGAGAAAGAGGGTGGAAAATTGTCATACCATTGCCTCGCCTAAGCCTTTGCAGGTGTTTTAAGTTATCACTTAGATCACTGTGAAGCAGGAGGCAGAAGGTGGTGGAATTGGGTGGTTGGTGCTGAAAGGTTCAAATTATAGTTTTGCTATAAACTTTGGGCTAGTGTAATGCAGTGGACAGCCCCTGGTCATTGCAGAAGATTGGCTTCATGCTGCTTTATTACATGGGGGTTGTGTGTGGACTAGGTGCCCTCAGAATCGAATTTTGAGCCACATAGCCTGAGATACAAGCCATTCTTGGTGTTGGGGCCACACAGCCAAACCTGCGCAATTATTGGCCATTTTGGGCCCTTTTTGGGTCATTTCTCAGGCGTATGGTGGCATTAGAGGGTGAAACGTCCTTCATTGGCAGGGCAGGACAGTGGTAGGGTATGACATTTATTTCTCTCGCTGAGGCCTTTTTGGGCGAGCTGTGCGCAATTTTGAGCCAAAAATGCCCTGTTTTGGCCCAAAATGGGGCGGGTTCCGGAGGGCACCTTCCAACTTGGCGCCCATACCCCAGGCTGCCATCGATGAGTTCTGGGCTCAAACCTTGAATTTGGGAAAGGCACCTGTCAATGACCAAGTACAAAATCGGGGCCAGAGCCAGAACCTTGGCTCAGAGATATTCGAAAACGGAGCTGTGCCGTGCTTGCTTGTTTGTTGTTGTTGTTGCTTGCTAGATAAAAGGGGAGAGGAGTAAGTAATATATAGGTATATAAAGCTATATATGTATATATATCGCAAACCAATAAGGGTAGGGAGTGTCCTTGGGCACCATTGAGCACCAAGACGGCACCGGGACATCGCAAAATGAATTGCAGAGGAATTGCGGGAAAGTGCAGAAAATTGTGATTGATTGTGGACCGTACCCCCCCCGGGATACAACCTGAAATTGCACATCAGGTCCCACATGGCCCACCCGAAACTGATCTTTTGTGCTTTTTTGCTTTGTTGCAGTACGCAGCCAACGGGGTGAGGAGATGAATACTTATCTGCAGGGGCATAGATCCCTACTGCACGGAAGGAGATCAGAACGCAACTTAATGGTAATGCCCCAGTATACACGGAGCATTGGATGCAAAAGAGCACACCGGGTGCACTTCTCGAACACATTGATTGCATCTTGCAAGACTTTCCGTACAGAGCTGTCGACCTGATACACAAAGTGAAAGAAAGCGGGTAGAGCGCGAGAAAAGGAGGAAAAGACGATCCAAAAACCAAAAGGGCAGCTGCAGTGCTGGCGTGTTATACTGGTCCAAAGACCAACAGCAACAAAATGAGTAGTATGCAGTCTTGTTGCAGCGTATGGCAGTGTATTGCAGCACCCTTTCTCACAGAGCTGTGACCCGAAGTTGGTGCCCACATACACCATACACGGACTGCTGGTGTAGAGTGACCGAGCCATCACCCAAAACCACCAGTATGTGAGCAGTACCAGTACGTGAGGTGGGTGGGTGGGTCCAGGGGCTGTTTTTGCCCCCCAAGCCCCCGGGTGCTGATCAACAATGGAAGGCAGATAATCAGGTACTCCCGCCACATATTTTGGATAACTCTCTGCACTTTGAAGGTGGCACTTTTCTGCACTGAACTTTCTTTATAACTGGTGTAAGTTTCGTTGCAAAATGCATATGAATTCACAAAATTTGCCTCCTGTGATTTTTCCATGGCGTCTTGGTGAACACTGGCTCATTAAATTGGTTAGTACTTTTTTGGCTTTGAAAAACTGCCTTTCCCAAAGGCACTCCCAAATGCGGCAGGTGGGGAGAAAACCGGCGTAGTTTACGGAGGAAGTGCATCGCCCACTCGAAAAGTGTGTTACCGACCATTTGGACATTTGGGTGCAGTGTATCTGAACGTGTCCCCAAAAGCATTAACATTGGCTTTCCTGGGTCCAGGAGCCCCTGGAACGGATTTTGCTCGTCCCTTCGTCGTCTGCCGGCACTGCAAGAAGCATGTGTATGCGAATGAAGCCCCAGACGTCACCCTGCTCCATGGGATGTACAAGGTTATGGATGCAGAGTGTACGACTTGCACAAGCACCGGCTTCAAAGGTCCCATACTCATCAGATCTTCTCCCTGTTGCTGTATCCATCATACCCACGCAACCCAAACAGATTGCAAGCACCCCTAACGTCGATGCATCCCTCAAGCAGCTCAAGAAGTCACGTGATCCCCTGCTACAGTCCTCCTCATTTTGCAATCCTTCTGACGGCTGGGTATACTATCCCAGCTCCCAAGGAATGGGACCCAAGGAATGTGGACCCTGATGCCCAGGCACCAGGGTAGCAGGGTAGCAGAAATGCACAGGTATCGCAATGGACTGAACTATTGGTGAATTTGATTGTTGGCACGGTAATAAGGGTGCAAATCACTGTGGCACCACACATTTTTCACTTTCTACACTGCATACAGGCTGCCAACAAAACACAGCATTTGTCCCAAATGACCTACAACATCGAACCTTGGTCAAAGCACTCACCAACAACATGACCAAAGGGGACCCAGACCCCCAAATAATTCACCCCTCCCCCCCCTAATAGGCGCCGCCAACGGCAAACAAACCAGCACCATGGCCTCGTGTCAGCCCCCCCCCCCCCCCTAGAAGCTAGAAGGGGGATTCTGGAGCAAGACGGGCCTGTCGCCGGATCTGTCCACCCAGTTGGGCCTCAGACACCCCCTTACCCCCGACACCATGAAAAAATGCCCTGGCGGGGAGCAACCTCCACAAGGCTGGTGCTAATGGCGGCGCATGCCTGTCTGAGAGACCTCAACCAGCAGAGGCTCTGCTAGCATTGACCAAGCCCGAATTGACAGGACCAGAAGCGGGGGAGGGGGGGGGGAGAGCTGATCCGTGCCGCTACCCTCTGCGTGGTGCAACGCCAGGAAGATGGAGCACCAAAGATGTTGTCCCTGTCAGGGCTGCAAGTAGCGCTCAAAGCTTGCTAACAGGTCCTGGCATGGAGGACCGAGGCGCTAGATGGCCCACATGTGCTGCCACACGACGTGCAGCAATCTTTACTAGCGTTTCGGCGGCACTTGGAGGTGCTTTGCTGGACGCCTGTCCGAAAACCAACTGCACAAATGTCTCGGGCAGATGAGCCCGTCTTCAATGGGCTTGGACAGCTCAGGAGTGTCCATAGCACTGCACCATCCCCATCCGCCTCAATATGTGTGCCCTGTGCATAGCACTGCCCCATCCCCATTCGCCTCAATGCGTCTGCCTGTGCATAGCACTGCCCCATCCCCATCCGCCTCAATGTGTGTGCCCTATGCACAGCACTGCCCCATCCCCATCCGCCTCAATGCGTGTGCTCTGTGCATAGCACTGCCCCTTCCCCATACGCCTCAATGTGTGTGCCCTGTGCACAGCACTGCCCCTTCCCCATCCGCCTCAATGCGCCTGCCTGTGCATAGCACTGCCCCATCCCCATCCGCCTCAATGTGTGTGCCCTGTCCATAGCACAGCCCCATCCCCATCCGCCTCAATGCGTGTGCTCTGTGCATAGCACTGCCCCTTCCCCATCCGCCTCAATGTGTGTGCCCTGTGCACAGCACTGCCCCTTCCCCATCCGCCTCAATGCGTCTGCCTGTGCATAGCACTGCCCCATCCCCATCCGCCTCAATGCGTGTGCCCTGTCCATAGCACTGCCCCTTCCCCATCCGCCTCAATGTGTGTGCGCTGTGCATAGCACTGCCCCTTCCCCATCCGCCTCAATGTGTCTGCCTGTGCATAGCACTGCCCCATCCCCATCCGCCTCAATGCGTGTCCCCTGTGCACAGCACTGCCCTATCCCCATCCGCCTCAATGTGTGTGCCCTGTGCATAGCACTGCCCCAGCCCCATCCGCCTCAATGCGTCTGCCTGTGCATAGCACTGCCCCAGCCCCATCCGCCTCAATGTGTGTGCCCTGTGCACAGCACTGCCCCTTCCCCATCCGCCTCAATGTGTGTGCCCTGTGCATAGCACTGCCCCATCCCCATCCGCCTCAATGCGTGGCCCTGTGCATAGCACTGCCCCAGCCCCATCCGCCTCAATGTGTGTGCCCTGTGCATAGCACTGCCCCATCCCCATCCGCCTCAATGCGTGGCCCTGTGCAAAGCACTGCCCCAGCCCCATCCGCCTCAATGTGTGTGCCCTGTGCACAGCACTGCCCCATCCCCATCCGCCTCAATGCGTGTGCCCTGTGCATAGCACTGCCCCATCCCCATCCGCCTCAATATGTGTGCCCTGTGCACAGCACTGCCCCTTCCCCATCCGCCTCAATGCGTGTGCTCTGTGCACAGCACTGCCCCATCCCCATCCGCCTCAATATGTGTGCCCTGTGCACAGCACTGCCCCATCCCCATCCGCCTCAATGCGTGTGCCCTGTGCATAGCACTGCCCCATCCCCATCCGCCTTAATGTGTGTGCCCTGTGTACAGCACCGCCCCATCCCCATCCGCCTCAATATGTGTGTCCTGTGCATAGCACTGCCCCATTCCCATCCGCCTCAATGTGTGTGCTCTGTGCATAGCACTGCCCCATCCCCATCCGCCTCAATGCGTGTGCTCTGTGCACAGCACTGCCCCATCCCCATCCGCCTCAATATGTGTGCCCTGTGCACAGCACTGCCCCATCCCCATCCGCCTCAATGCGTGTGCCCTGTGCATAGCACTGCCCCATCCCCATCCGCCTCAATGCGTGTGCCCTGTGCATAGCACTGCCCCTTCCCCATCCGCCTCAATGCGTCTGCCCTGCAACAAACAGGGTTCGGAGATAACCGTTGTCGGCATCTGCCGCGAAAAGAATGCGGCCCAGTTTGCCCGGATCATTGTGCACACATCCGAAGCGGGGTGCACTGTAGCGTAGCGCTCGATTGACATGTGCAGCAAAACGACCTGCACAGCATGCTTCAGCACTACGTCTTCACGAATGCTTGCTGTGAGCACAACGAAAATGTGAGCACATGAGTTGATGGACTACTGGGCAGAGCATCCTGGTTCATGGAAGCTTGGCTGGGGACCTCGGGCCAGAAGCTGAAAATTCAGGCGGAGACGATGGTGGCGGCGGATGCTGGCAGTCCAACGGAAGCAGAGCATTAGGGGTGCAGGGACCTGGAGCCCAGCCGACCACCTGTCCACAGGTGCACTGCACCTGGCCTCAGGCCCTGGCAAGGCACATCTGTGCTGTGCATGGCCGCCGCCACTGGCAGGGAAGCGCTGACGGACCCCAGCCCCAAGAGGGTCCCCACAACCTCAGGCCGTGCAACCCAAGAACCCCTGGTGAGCAGGGCAACTACACTGGGGGGCCAGAGGGGGTGTCCCTCACGGATGGGGATGGGGCAGTGCTATGCACAGGGCCACGCATTGAGGCGGATGGGGATGGGGCAGTGCTATGCACAGGGCACACGCATTGAGGCAGATGGGGATGCGGCAGTGCTATGCACAGGGCACACGCATTGAGGCGGATGGGGCTGGGGCAGTGCTATGCACAGGGCACACGCATTCAGGCGGATGGGGATGGGGCAGTGCTATGGACAGGGCACACGCATTGAGGCGGATGGGGATGGGGCAGTGCTATGCACAGGGCACACGCATTGAGGCGGATCGGGATGGGGCAGTGCTATGCACAGGGCACACGCATTGAGGCGGATCGGGATGGGGCAGTGCTATGCACAGGGCACACGCATTGAGGCGGATGGGGATGGGGCAGTGCTGTGCACAGGGCACACGCATTGAGGCGGATGGGGACGGGGCAGTGCTGTGCACAGGGCACACGCATTGAGGCGGATGGGGATGGGGCAGTGCTATGCACAGGGCACACGCATTGAGGCGGATGGGGATGGGGCAGTGCTATGCACAGGGCACACGCATTGAGGCGGATGGGGATGGGGCAGTGCTATGCACAGGGCACACGCATTGAGGCGGATGGGGATGGGGCAGTGCTATGCACAGGACACACGCATTGAGGCGGATCGGGATGGGGCAGTGCTATGCACAGGGCACACACATTCAGGCAGATGGGGATGGGGCAGTGCTATGCACAGGGCACACATATTGAGGCGGATGGGGATGGGGCAGTGCTATAAACAGGGCACACGCATTGAGGCGGATGGGGATGGGGCAGTGCTGTGCACAGGGCACACGCATTGAGGCGGATGGGGAAGGGGCAGTGCTATGCACAGGACACACGCATTGAGGCGGATGAGGATGGGGCAGTGCTATGCACAGGGCACACGCATTCAGCCGGATGGGGATGGGGCAGTGCTATGCACACAGCACACGCATTGAGGTGGATGGGGATGGGGCAGTGCTATGCACAGGGCACACGCATTGAGGCGGATGGAAATGCGGCAGTGCTATGGACAGGGCACACGCATTGAGGCGGATGGGGCTGGGGCAGTGCTATGCACAGGGCACACGCATTGAGGCGGATGGGGATGGGGCAGTGCTATGGACAGGGCACACGCATTGAGGCGGATGGGGATGGGGGAGTGCTATGCACAGGGCACACGCATTGAGGCGGATCGGGATGGGGCAGTGCTATGCACAGGGCACACACATTGAGGCGGATCGGGATGGGGCAGTGCTATGCACAGGGCACACGCATTGAGGCGGATGGGGATGGGGCAGTGCTGTGCACAGGGCACACGCATTGAGGCGGATGGGGATGGGGCAGTGCTATGCACAGGGCACACGCATTGAGGCGGATGGGGATGGGGCAGTGCTATGCACAGGGCACACGCATTGAGGCGGATGGGGATGGGGCAGTGCTATGCACAGGGCACACGCATTGAGGCGGATGGGGATGGGGCAGTGCTATGCACAGGACACACGCATTGAGGCGGATCGGGATGAGGCAGTGCTATGCACAGGGCACACACATTCAGGCGGATGGGGATGGGGCAGTGCTGTGCACAGGGCACACGTATTGAGGCGGATGGGGATGGGGCAGTGCTATGCACAGGGCACACGCATTGAGGCGGATGGGGATGGGGCCGTGCTGTGCACAGGGCACACACATTGAGGCGGATGGGGAAGGGGCAGTGCTATGCACAGGGCACACGCATTGAGGCGGATGAGGATGGGGCAGTGCTATGCACAGGGCACACGCATTCAGCCGGATGGGGATGGGGCAGTGCTATGCACACAGCACACGCATTGAGGTGGATGGGGATGGGGCAGTGCTATGCACAGGGCACACGCATTGAGGCGGATGGGGATGGGGCAGTGCTGTGCACAGGGCACACGCATTGAGGCGGATGGGGCTGGGGCAGTGCTATGGACAGGGCACACACATTCAGGCGGATGGGGCTGGGGCAGTGCTATGCACAGGGCACACGCATTGAGGCGGATGGGGATGGGGCAGTGCTATGCACAGGGCACACGCATTCAGGCGGATGGGGATGGGGCAGTGCTATGCACAGGGCACACGCATTGAGGCGGATGGGGATGGGGCAGTGCTATGCACAGGGCACACGCATTCAGGCGGATGGGGATGGGGCAGTGCTATGGACAGGGCACACGCATTCAGGCGGATGCGGATGGGGCAGTGCTATGCACAGGGCACACGCATTCAGGCGGATGGGGATGGGGCAGTGCTATGGACGGGGCACACGCATTGAGGCGGATGGGGGTGGGGCAGTGCTATGGACAGGGCACACGCATTGAGGCGGATGGGGATGGGGCAGTGCTGTGCACAGGGCACACGCATTGAGGCGGATGGGGATGGGGCAGTGCTATGCACAGGGCACACGAATTGAGGCGGATGGGGATGGGGCAGTGCTGTGCACAGGGCACACGCATTGAGGCGGATGGGGATGGGGCAGTGCTATGCACAGGGCACACGCATTGAGGCGGATGGGGATGGGGCAGTGCTATGCACAGGGCACACGCATTGAGGCGGATGGGGCTGGGGCAGTGCTATGCACAGGGCACACGCATTGAGGCGGATGGGGATGGGGCAGTGCTATGCACAGGGCACACGCATTCAGGCGGATGGGGATGGGGCAGTGCTATGCACACAGCACACGCATTGAGGTGGATGGCGATGGGGCAGTGCTATGCACAGGGCACACGCATTGAGGCGGATGGGGATGGGGCAGTGCTGTGCACAGGGCACACGCATTGAGGCGGATGGGGAAGGGGCAGTGCTATGCACAGGGCACACGCATTCAGGCGGATGGGGATGGGGCAGTGCTATGCACAGGGCACACGCATTGAGGCGGATGGGGCTGGGGCAGTGCTATGCACAGGGCACACACATTGAGGCGGATGGGGAAGGGGCAGTGCTATGCACAGGGCACACGCATTCAGGCGGATGGGGATGGGGCAGTGCTATGCACAGGGCACACGCATTCAGGCGGATGGGGATGGGGCAGTGCTATGGACAGGGCACACGCATTGAGGCGGATGGGGATGGGGCAGTGCTAGGCACAGGGCACACGCATTGAGGCAGATGGGGCTGGGGCAGTGCTGTGCACAGGGCACACGCATTGAGGCGGATGGGGATGGGGCAGTGCTGTGCACAGGGCACACGCATTGAGGCGGATGGGGAGGGGGCAGTGCTATGCACAGGGCACACGCATTCAGGCGGATGGGGATGGGGCAGTGCTATGCACACAGCACACGCATAGAGGCGGATGGGGATGGGGCAGTGCTATGCACAGGGCACACACATTCAGGCGGATGGGGATGGGGCAGTGCTATGCACAGGGCACACGCATTGAGGCGGATGGGGATGGGGCAGTGCTATGCACAGGGCACACGCATTGAGGCGGATGGGGATGGGGCAGTGCTGTGCACAGGGCACACGCATTGAGGCGGATGGGGATGGGGCAGTGTTATGCACAGGGCACACGAATTGAGGCGGATGGGGATGGGGCAGTGCTATGCACAGGGCACACGCATTGAGGCGGATCGGGATGGGGCAGTGCTGTGCACAGGGCACACGCATTGAGGCGGATGGGGATGGGGCAGTGCTATGCACAGGGCACACGCATTGAGGCGGATGGGGATGGGGCAGTGCTATGGACAGGGCACACGCATTGAGGCGGATGGGGATGGGACAGTGCTATGGACAGGGCACACGCATTCAGGCGGATGGGGATGGGGCAGTGCTGTGCACAGGGCACACGCATTGAGGCGGATGGGGATGGGGCAGTGCTATGCACAGGGCACACGCATTGAGGCGGATGGGGATGGGGCAGTGCTATGCACAGGGGACACGCATTGAGGCGGATGGGGATGGGGCAGTGCTATGCACAGGGCACACGCATTGAGGCGGCTGGGGATGGGGCAGTGCTATGCACAGGGCACACGCATTCAGGCGGATCGGGATGCAGCAGTGCTATGGACAGGGCACACGCATTGAGGCGGATGGGGATGGGGCAGTGCTATGCACAGGGCACACGCATTGAGGCGGATCGGGATGGGGCAGTGCTGTGCACAGGGGACACGCATTGAGGCGGATGGGGATGGGGCAGTGCTGTGCACAGGGCACACGCATTGAGGCGGATGGGGATGGGGCAGTGCTATGCACAGGGCACACGCATTGAGGCGGATGGGGATGGGGCAGTGCTGTGCACATGGCACACACATTGAGGCGGATGGGGATGGGGCAGTGCTGTGCACATGGCACACGCATTGAGGCGGATGGGGATGGGGCAGTGCTATGCACATGGCACACACATTGAGGCGGATGGGGCTGGGGCAGTGCTATGCACAGGGCACACGCATTGAGGCGGATGGGGATGGGGCAGTGCTGTGCACATGGCACACGCGTTGAGGCGGATGGGGATGGGGCAGTGCTATGCACAGGGCACACGCATTGAGGCGGATGGGGATGGGGCAGTGCTATGCACAGGGCACACGCATTGAGGCGGATGGGGATGGGGCAGTGCTGTGCACATGGCACACACATTGAGGCGGATGGGGATGGGGCAGTGCTGTGCACAGGGCACACGCATTGAGGCGGATGGGGATGGGGCAGTGCTGTGCACAGGGCACACGCATTGAGGCGGATGGAGATGGGGCAGTGCTGTGCACAGGGCACACACATTGAGGCGGATGGGGCTGGGGCAGTGCTATGCACAGGGCACACGCATTGAGGCGGATGGGGATGGGGCAGTGCTATGGACAGGGCACACGCATTGAGGCGGATGGGGATGGGGCAGTGCTGTGCACAGGGCACACGCATTGAGGCGGATGGGGATGGGGCAGTGCTGTGCACAGGGCACACGCATTGAGGCGGATGGGGAAGGGGCATTGCTATGGACAGGGCACACGCATTGAGGCGGATGGGGATGGGGCAGTGCTATGCACAGGGCACACGCATTGAGGCGGATGGGGCTGGGGCAGTGCTGTGCACAGGGCACACGCATTGAGGCGGATGGGATGGGGCAGTGCTATGGACAGGGCACACGCATTGAGGCGGATGGGGATGGGGCAGTGCTATGCACAGGGCACACGCATTGAGGCGGATGGGGATGGGGCAGTGCTGTGCACATGGCACACACATTGAGGCGGATGGGGATGGGGCAGTGCTATGCACAGGGCACACGCATTGAGGCGGATGGGGATGGGGCAGTGCTGTGCACAGGGCACACGCATTGAGGCGGATGGGGATGGGGCAGTGCTGTGCACAGGGCACACGCATTGAGGCGGATGGGGATGAGGCAGTGCTGTGCACAGGGCACACACATTGAGGCGGATGGGGATGGGGCAGTGCTGTGCACAGGGCACACGCATTGAGGCGGATGGGGATGAGGCAGTGCTATGGACAGGGCACACGCATTGAGGCGGATGGGGATGGGGCAGTGCTATGCACAGGGCACACGCATTGAGGCGGATGGGGCTGGGGCAGTGCTATGCACAGGGCACACGCATTGAGGCGGACGGGGATGGGGCAGTGCTATGCACAGGGCACACGCATAGAGGCAGATGGGGCTGGGGCAGTGCTATGCACAGGGCACACACATTGAGGCGGATGGGGATGGGGCAGTGCTATGCACAGGGCACACGCATTGAGGCGGATGGGGATGGGGCAGTGCTATGCACAGGGCACACGCATTGAGGCGGATGGGGATGGGGCAGTGCTGTGCACAGGGCACACGCATTGAGGCGGATGGGATGGGGCAGTGCTATGGACAGGGCACACGCATTGAGGCGGATGGGGATGGGGCAGTGCTATGCACAGGGCACACGCATTGAGGCGGATGGGGATGGGGCAGTGCTGTGCACATGGCACACACATTGAGGCGGACGGGGATGGGGCAGTGCTGTGCACAGGGCACACGCATTGAGGCGGATGGGGATGGGGCAGTGCTGTGCACAGGGCACACACATTGAGGCGGATGGGGATGAGGCAGTGCTGTGCACAGGGCACACACATTGAGGCGGATGGGGATGGGGCAGTGCTGTGCACAGGGCACACGCATTGAGGCGGATGAGGATGGGGCAGTGCTATGCACAGGGCACACGCATTCAGCCGGATGGGGATGGGGCAGTGCTATGCACAGGGCACACGCATTGAGGCGGATGGGGCTGGGGCAGTGCTATGCACAGGGCACACGCATTGAGGCGGATGGGGCTGGGGCAGTGCTATGCACAGGGCACACGCATTGAGGCGGATGGGGATGGGGCAGTGCTGTGCACAGGGCACACACATTGAGGCGGATGGGGATGGGGCAGTGCTATGCACAGGGCACACGCATTGAGGCGGATGGGGATGGGGCAGTGCTATGCACAGGGCACACGCATTGAGGCGGATGGGGCTGGGGCAGTGCTGTGCACAGGGCACACGCATTGAGGCGGATGGGGCTGGGGCAGTGCTATGGACAGGGCACACGCATTGAGGCGGATGGGGATGGGGCAGTGCTATGGACAGGGCGCACGCATTGAGGCGGATGGGGATGGGGCAGTGCTGTACACAGGGCACATGCATTGAGGCGGATGGGGCTGGGGCAGTGCTATGCACAGGGCACACACATTGAGGCGGATGGGGATGGGGCAGTGCTATGCACAGGGCACACGCATTGAGGCGGATGGGGATGGGGCAGTGCTATGCACAGGGCACACGCATTGAGGCGGATGGGGATGGGGCAGTGCTGTGCACAGGGCACACACATTAAGGCGGATGGGGCTGGGGCAGTGCTATGCACAGGGCACACACATTGAGGCGGATGGGGATGGGGCAGTGCTATGCACAGGGCACACGCATTGAGGCGGATGGGGATGGGGCAGTGCTATGCACAGGGCACACGCATTGAGGCGGATGGGGCTGGGGCAGTGCTGTGCACAGGGCACACGCATTGAGGCGGATGGGATGGGGCAGTGCTATGGACAGGGCACACGCATTGAGGCGGATGGGGATGGGGCAGTGCTATGCACAGGGCACACGCATTGAGGCGGATGGGGATGGGGCAGTGCTGTGCACATGGCACACACATTGAGGCGGATGGGGATGGGGCAGTGCTATGCACAGGGCACACACATTGAGGCGGATGGGGATGGGGCAGTGCTGTGCACAGGGCACACGCATTGAGGCGGATGGGGATGGGGCAGTGCTGTGCACAGGGCACACGCATTGAGGCGGATGGGGATGAGGCAGTGCTGTGCACAGGGCACACACATTGAGGCGGATGGGGATGGGGCAGTGCTGTGCACAGGGCACACGCATTGAGGCGGATGAGGATGGGGCAGTGCTATGCACAGGGCACACGCATTCAGCCGGATGGGGATGGGGCAGTGCTATGCACAGGGCACACGCATTGAGGCGGATGGGGCTGGGGCAGTGCTATGCACAGGGCACACGCATTGAGGCGGATGGGGCTGGGGCAGTGCTATGCACAGGGCACACGCATTGAGGCGGATGGGGATGGGGCAGTGCTATGCACAGGGCACACACATTGAGGCGGATGGGGATGGGGCAGTGCTATGCACAGGGCACACGCATTGAGGCGGATGGGGATGGGGCAGTGCTATGCACAGGGCACACGCATTGAGGCGGATGGGGATGGGGCAGTGCTGTGCACAGGGCACACACATTGAGGCGGATGGGGCTGGGGCAGTGCTATGCACAGGGCACACACATTGAGGCGGATGGGGATGGGGCAGTGCTATGCACAGGGCACACGCATTGAGGCGGATGGGGATGGGGCAGTGCTATGCACAGGGCACACGCATTGAGGCGGATGGGGCTGGGGCAGTGCTGTGCACAGGGCACACGCATTGAGGCGGATGGGATGGGGCAGTGCTATGGACAGGGCACACGCATTGAGGCGGATGGGGATGGGGCAGTGCTATGCACAGGGCACACGCATTGAGGCGGATGGGGATGGGGCAGTGCTGTGCACATGGCACACACATTGAGGCGGATGGGGATGGGGCAGTGCTATGCACAGGGCACACGCATTGAGGCGGATGGGGATGGGGCAGTGCTGTGCACAGGGCACACGCATTGAGGCGGATGGGGATGGGGCAGTGCTGTGCACAGGGCACACGCATTGAGGCGGATGGGGATGAGGCAGTGCTGTGCACAGGGCACACACATTGAGGCGGATGGGGATGGGGCAGTGCTGTGCACAGGGCACACGCATTGAGGCGGATGAGGATGGGGCAGTGCTATGCACAGGGCACACGCATTCAGCCGGATGGGGATGGGGCAGTGCTATGCACAGGGCACACGCATTGAGGCGGATGGGGCTGGGGCAGTGCTATGCACAGGGCACACGCATTGAGGCGGATGGGGCTGGGGCAGTGCTATGCACAGGGCACACGCATAGAGGCGGATGGGGCTGGGGCAGTGCTATGCACAGGGCACACACATTGAGGCGGATGGGGATGGGGCAGTGCTATGCACAGGGCACACGCATTGAGGCGGATCGGGATGGGGCAGTGCTATGCACAGGGCACACGCATTGAGGCGGATGGGGCTGGGGCAGTGCTGTGCACAGGGCACACGCATTGAGGCGGATGGGGCTGGGGCAGTGCTATAGACAGGGCACACGCATTGAGGCGGATGGGGATGGGGCAGTGCTATGCACAGGGCACACGCATTGAGGCGGATGGGGATGGGGCAGTGCTGTGCACATGGCACACACATTGAGGCGGATGGGGATGGGGCAGTGCTATGCACAGGGCACACGCATTGAGGCGGATGGGGATGGGGCAGTGCTGTGCACAGGGCACACGCATTGAGGCGGATGGGGATGGGGCAGTGCTGTGCACAGGGCACACGCATTGAGGCGGATGGGGATGAGGCAGTGCTGTGCACAGGGCACACACATTGAGGCGGATGGGGATGGGGCAGTGCTGTGCACAGGGCACACGCATTGAGGCGGATGGGGATGAGGCAGTGCTATGGACAGGGCACACGCATTGAGGCGGATGGGGATGGGGCAGTGCTATGCACAGGGCACACGCATTGAGGCGGATGGGGCTGGGGCAGTGCCATGCACAGGGCACACGCATTGAGGCGGACGGGGATGGGGCAGTGCTGTGCACAGGGCACACGCATTGAGGCGGATCGGGATGGGGCAGTGCTGTGCACAGGGCACACGCATTGAGGCGGATGGGGAAGGGACAGTGCTATGCACAGGGCACACGCATTGAGGCGGATGGGGATGGGGCAGTGCTATGGACAGGGCACACGCATTGAGGCGGATCGGGATGGGGCAGTGCTGTGCACAGAGCACACACATTGAGGCGGATGGGGATGGGGCAGTGCTATGCACAGGGCACACACATTGAGGCGGATGGGGATGGGGCAGTGCTATGCACAGGGCACACGCATTGAGGCGGATGGGGATGGGGCAGTGCTATGCACAGGGCACACGCATTGAGGCGGATGGGGATGGGGCAGTGCTGTGCACAGGGCACACACATTGAGGCGGATGGGGATGGGGCAGTGCTGTGCACAGGGCACACACATTGAGGCGGATGGGGATGGGGCAGTGCTATGCACAGGGCACACGCATTGAGGCGGATGGGGATGGGGCAGTGCTGTGCACAGGGCACACGCATTGAGGCGGATGGGGCTGGGGCAGTGCTGTGCACAGGGCACACGCATTGAGGCGGATGGGGATGGGGCAGTGCTGTGCACAGAGCACACGCATTGAGGCGGATGGGGATGGGGCAGTGCTGTGCACAGGGCACACGCATTGAGGCGGATGGGGATGGGGCAGTGCTGTACACAGGGCACACGCATTGAGGCGGATGGGGATGGGGCAGTGCTATGCACAGGGCACACGCATTCAGGCGGATGGGGAT
Source organism: Eutreptiella sp. 'Long Island Sound 2002' (assembly GCA_964036045.1). NCBI lineage: Eukaryota > Euglenozoa > Euglenophyceae > Eutreptiales > Eutreptiaceae > Eutreptiella > Eutreptiella sp. 'Long Island Sound 2002'. Next base: position 148,891,147 of record OZ038381.1, on the reverse strand, counting down.
GGGGCAGTGCTGTGCACAGGGCACACGCATTGAGGCGGATGGGGATGGGGCAGTGCTATGGACAGGGCACACGCATTGAGGCGGATGGGGATGGGGCAGTGCTATGGACAGGGCGCACGCATTGAGGCGGATGGGGATGGGGCAGTGCTGTACACAGGGCACATGCATTGAGGCGGATGGGGCTGGGGCAGTGCCATGCACAGGGCACACGCATTGAGGCGGATGGGGCTGGGGCAGTGCTATGGACACAGCACACGCATTGAGGCGGATGGGGATGGGGCAGTGCTATGGACAGGGCACACGCATTGAGGCGGATGGGGATGGGGCAGTGCTATGCACAGGGCACACGCATTGAGGCGGATGGGGCTGGGGCAGTGCTGTACACAGGGCACACGCACTGAGGCGGATGGGGCTGGGGCAGTGCTATGCACAGGGCACACGCATTGAGGCGGATGGGGCTGGGGCAGTGCTATGCACAGGGCACACGCATTGAGGCGGATGAAGCTGGGGCAGTGCTATGCACAGGGCACACGCATTGAGGCGGATGGGGATGGGGCAGTGCTATGCACAGGGCACACGCATTGAGGCGGATGGGGATGGGGCAGTGCTATGGACAGAGCACACGCATTGAGGCGGATGGGGATGCGGCAGTGCTATGGACAGGGCACACGCATTGAGGCGGATGGGGATGGGGCAGTGCTATGGACAGGGCACACGCATTGAGGCGGATGGGGATGGGGCAGTGCTATGCACAGGGCACACGCATTGAGGCGGATGGGGATGGGGCAGTGCTATGCACAGGGCACACGCATTGAGGCGGATGGGGCTGGGGCAGTGCTATGCACAGGGCACACGCATTGAGGCGGATGGGGCTGGGGCAGTGCTATGCACAGGGCACACGCATTGAGGCGGATGGGGATGGGGCAGTGCTATGCACAGGGCACACGCATTGAGGCGGATGGGGATGCGGCAGTGCTATGGACAGGGCACACGCATTGAGGCGGATGGGGATGGGGCAGTGCTATGCACAGGGCACACGCATTGAGGCGGATGGGGCTGGGGCAGTGCTATGCACAGGGCACACGCATTGAGGCGGATGGGGCTGGGGCAGTGCTATGCACAGGGCACACGCATTGAGGCGGATGGGGCTGGGGCAGTGCTATGCACAGGGCACACGCATTGAGGCGGATGGGGATGGGGCAGTGCTATGCACAGGGCACACGCATTGAGGCGGATGGGGATGGGGCAGTGCTATGGACAGGGCACACGCATTGAGGCGGATGGGGATGCGGCAGTGCTATGGACAGGGCACACGCATTGAGGCGGATGGGGATGGGGCAGTGCTATGGACAGGGCACACGCATTGAGGCGGATGGGGCTGGGGCAGTGCTGTGCACAGGGCACACACATTGAGGCGGATGGGGCTGGGGCAGTGCTATGCACAGGGCACACGCATTGAGGCGGATGGGGCTGGGGCAGTGCTATGGACAGGGTACACGCATTGAGGCGGATGGGGATGGGGCAGTGCTATGCACAGGGCACACGCATTGAGGCGGATGGGGCTGGGGCAGTGCTATGGACAGGGCACACGCATTGAGGCGGATGGGGATGGGGCAGTGCTATGCACAGGGTACACGCATTGAGGCGGATGGGGATGCGGCAGTGCTATGGACAGGGCACACGCATTGAGGCGGATGGGGATGGGGCAGTGCTATGGACAGGGCACACGCATTGAGGCGGATGGGGATGGGGCAGTGCTATGCACAGGGCACACGCATTGAGGCGGATGGGGATGGGGCAGTGCTATGCACAGGGCACACGCATTGAGGCGGATGGGGCTGGGGCAGTGCTATGCACAGGGCACACGCATTGAGGCGGATGGGGCTGGGGCAGTGCTATGCACAGGGCACACGCATTGAGGCGGATGGGGATGGGGCAGTGCTATGCACAGGGCACACGCATTGAGGCGGATGGGGATGCGGCAGTGCTATGGACAGGGCACACGCATTGAGGCGGATGGGGATGGGGCAGTGCTATGCACAGGGCACACGCATTGAGGCGGATGGGGCTGGGGCAGTGCTATGCACAGGGCACACGCATTGAGGCGGATGGGGCTGGGGCAGTGCTATGCACAGGGCACACGCATTGAGGCGGATGGGGCTGGGGCAGTGCTATGCACAGGGCACACGCATTGAGGCGGATGGGGATGGGGCAGTGCTATGCACAGGGCACACGCATTGAGGCGGATGGGGATGGGGCAGTGCTATGGACAGGGCACACGCATTGAGGCGGATGGGGATGCGGCAGTGCTATGGACAGGGCACACGCATTGAGGCGGATGGGGATGGGGCAGTGCTATGGACAGGGCACACGCATTGAGGCGGATGGGGCTGGGGCAGTGCTGTGCACAGGGCACACACATTGAGGCGGATGGGGCTGGGGCAGTGCTATGCACAGGGCACACGCATTGAGGCGGATGGGGCTGGGGCAGTGCTATGGACAGGGTACACGCATTGAGGCGGATGGGGATGGGGCAGTGCTATGCACAGGGCACACGCATTGAGGCGGATGGGGCTGGGGCAGTGCTATGGACAGGGCACACGCATTGAGGCGGATGGGGATGGGGCAGTGCTATGCACAGGGTACACGCATTGAGGCGGATGGGGCTGGGGCAGTGCTATGCACAGGGCACACGCATTGAGGCGGATGGGGCTGGGGCAGTGCTATGCACAGGGCACACGCATTGAGGCGGATGGGGCTGGGGCAGTGCTATGGACGGGGCACACGCATTGAGGCGGATGGGGATGGGGCAGTGCTATGCACAGGGCACACGCATTGAGGCGGATGGGGCTGGGGCAGTGCTATGGACAGGGCACACGCATTGAGGCGGATGGGGATGGGGCAGTGCTATGCACAGGGCACACGCATTGAGGCGGATGGGGATGGGGCAGTGCTATGCACAGGGCACACGCATTGAGGCGGATGGGGATGGGGCAGTGCTATGGACAGGGCACACGCATTGAGGCGGATGGGGATGCGGCAGTGCTATGGACAGGGCACACGCATTGAGGCGGATGGGGCTGGGGCAGTGCTATGGACAGGGCACACGCATTGAGGCGGATGGGGCTGGGGCAGTGCTATGGACAGGGCACACGCATTGAGGCGGATGGGGATGGGGCAGTGCTATGCACAGGGCACACGCATTGAGGCGGATGGGGCTGGGGCAGTGCTATGGACAGGGCACACGCATTGAGGCGGATGGGGATGGGGCAGTGCTATGCACAGGGCACACGCATTGAGGCGGATGGGGATGGGGCAGTGCTATGGACAGGGCACACGCATTCAGGCGGATGGGGATGCGGCAGTGCTATGGACAGGGCACACGCATTGAGGCGGATGGGGATGGGGCAGTGCTATGGACAGGGCACACGCATTGAGGCGGATGGGGCTGGGGCAGTGCTATGGACAGGGCACACGCATTGAGGCGGATGGGGCTGGGGCAGTGCTATGCACAGGGCACACGCATTGAGGCGGATGGGGCTGGGGCAGTGCTATGGACAGGGCACACGCATTCAGGCGGATGGGGATGGGGCAGTGCTATGCACAGGGCACACGCATTGAGGCGGATGGGGATGGGGCAGTGCTATGCACAGGGCACACGCATTGAGGCGGATGGAGATGGGGCAGTGCTGTGCACAGGGCACACGCATTGAGGCGGATGGGTCTGGGGCAGTGCTATGGACAGGGCACACGCATTGAGGCGGATGGGGATGGGGCAGTGCTATGCACAGGGCACACACATTGAGGCGGATGGGGCTGGGGCAGTGCTATGGACAGGGCACACGCATTGAGGCGGATGGGGATGGGGCAGTGCTATGGACAGGGCACACGCATTGAGGCGGATGGGGATGGGGCAGTGCTATGGACAGGGCACACGCATTGAGGCGGATGGGGATGGGGCAGTGCTATGCACAGGGCACACGCATTGAGGCGGATGGGGATGGGGCAGTGCTATGCTCAGGGCACACGCATTGAGGCGGATGGGGATGGGGCAGTGCTATGCACAGGGCACACGCATTGAGGCGGATGGGGCTGGGGCAGTGCTATGGACAGGGCACACGCATTGAGGCGGATGGGGATGGGGCAGTGCTATGGACAGGGCACACGCATTGAGGCGGATGGGGATGGGGCAGTGCTATGGACAGGGCACACGCATTGAGGCGGATGGGGATGGGGCAGTGCTATGCACAGGGCACACGCATTGAGGCGGATGGGGCTGGGGCAGTGCTATGGACAGGGCACACGCATTGAGGCGGATGGGGATGGGGCAGTGCTATGCACAGGGCACACGCATTGAGGCGGATGGCGCTGGGGCAGTGCTATGGACAGGGCACACGCATTGAGGCGGATGGGGATGGGGCAGTGCTATGCACAGGGCACACGCATTGAGGCGGATGGGGATGGGGCAGTGCTATGGACAGGGCACACGCATTCAGGCGGATGGGGATGCGGCAGTGCTATGGACAGGGCACACGCATTGAGGCGGATGGGGATGGGGCAGTGCTATGGACAGGGCACACGCATTGAGGCGGATGGGGCTGGGGCAGTGCTATGGACAGGGCACACGCATTGAGGCTGATGGGGCTGGGGCAGTGCTATGCACAGGGCACACGCATTGAGGCGGATGGGGCTGGGGCAGTGCTATGGACAGGGCACACGCATTCAGGCGGATGGGGATGGGGCAGTGCTATGCACAGGGCACACGCATTGAGGCGGATGGGGATGGGGCAGTGCTATGCACAGGGCACACGCATTGAGGCGGATGGAGATGGGGCAGTGCTGTGCACAGGGCACACGCATTGAGGCGGATGGGTCTGGGGCAGTGCTATGGACAGGGCACACGCATTGAGGCGGATGGGGATGGGGCAGTGCTATGCACAGGGCACACACATTGAGGCGGATGGGGCTGGGGCAGTGCTATGGACAGGGCACACGCATTGAGGCGGATGGGGATGGGGCAGTGCTATGGACAGGGCACACGCATTGAGGCGGATGGGGATGGGGCAGTGCTATGGACAGGGCACACGCATTGAGGCGGATGGGGATGGGGCAGTGCTATGCACAGGGCACACGCATTGAGGCGGATGGGGATGGGGCAGTGCTATGCTCAGGGCACACGCATTGAGGCGGATGGGGCTGGGGCAGTGCCATGGCCAGGGCACACGCATTGAGGCGGATGGGGCTGGGGCAGTGCTATGCACAGGGCACACGCATTGAGGCGGATGGGGCTGGGGCAGTGCTATGCACAGGGCACACGCATTGAGGCGGATGGGGATGGGGCAGTGCTATGCACAGGGCACACGCATTGAGGCGGATGGGGCTGGGGCAGTGCTATGGACAGGGCACACGCATTGAGGCGGATGGGGATGGGGCAGTGCTATGGACAGGGCACACGCATTGAGGCGGATGGGGCTGGGGCGGTGCTATGGCCAGGGCACACGCATTGAGGCGGATGGGGATGGGGCAGTGCTATGCACAGGGCACACGCATTGAGGCGGATGGGGCTGGGGCAGTGCTATGCACAGGGCACACGCATTGAGGCGGATGGGGCTGGGGCAGTGCTATGCACAGGGCACACGCATTGAGGCGGATGGGGCTGGGGCAGTGCTATGCACAGGGCACACGCATTGAGGCGGATGGGGATGGGGCAGTGCTATGGACAGGGCACACGCATTGAGGCGGATGGGGATGCGGCAGTGCTATGGACAGGGCACACGCATTGAGGCGGATGGGGCTGGGGCAGTGCTATGGACAGGGCACACGCATTGAGGCGGATGGGGCTGGGGCAGTGCTATGGACAGGGCACACGCATTGAGGCGGATGGGGATGGGGCAGTGCTATGCACAGGGCACACGCATTGAGGCGGATGGGGCTGGGGCAGTGCTATGGACAGGGCACACGCATTGAGGCGGATGGGGATGGGGCAGTGCTATGCACAGGGCACACGCATTGAGGCGGATGGGGATGGGGCAGTGCTATGGACAGGGCACACGCATTCAGGCGGATGGGGATGCGGCAGTGCTATGGACAGGGCACACGCATTGAGGCGGATGGGGCTGGGGCAGTGCTATGGACAGGGCACACGCATTGAGGCGGATGGGGCTGGGGCAGTGCTATGGACAGGGCACACACATTGAGGCGGATGGGGATGGGGCAGTGCTATGGACAGGGCACACGCATTGAGGCGGATGGGGCTGGGGCAGTGCTATGGACAGGGCACACGCATTGAGGCGGATGGGGCTGGGGCAGTGCTATGCACAGGGCACACGCATTGAGGCGGATGGGGCTGGGGCAGTGCTATGGACAGGGCACACGCATTCAGGCGGATGGGGATGGGGCAGTGCTATGCACAGGGCACACGCATTGAGGCGGATGGGGATGGGGCAGTGCTATGCACAGGGCACACGCATTGAGGCGGATGAGGCTGGGGCAGTGCTATGGACAGGGCACACGCATTGAGGCGGATGGGGATGGGGCAGTGCTATGGACAGGGCACACGCATTGAGGCGGATGGGGATGGGGCAGTGCTATGGCCAGGGCACACGCATTGAGGCGGATGGGGATGGGGCAGTGCTATGCACAGGGCACACGCATTGAGGCGGATGGGGCTGGGGCAGTGCTATGCACAGGGCACACGCATTGAGGCGGATGGGGCTGGGGCAGTGCTATGGACAGGGCACACGCATTGAGGCGGATGGGGATGGGGCAGTGCTATGCACAGGGCACACGCATTGAGGCGGATGGGGATGGGGCAGTGCTATGGACAGGGCACACGCATTGAGGCGGATGGGGATGCGGCAGTGCTATGGACAGGGCACACGCATTGAGGCGGATGGGGCTGGGGCAGTGCTATGGACAGGGCACACGCATTGAGGCGGATGGGGCTGGGGCAGTGCTATGGACAGGGCACACGCATTGAGGCGGATGGGGATGGGGCAGTGCTATGCACAGGGCACACGCATTGAGGCGGATGGGGCTGGGGCAGTGCTATGGACAGGGCACACGCATTGAGGCGGATGGGGATGGGGCAGTGCTATGCACAGGGCACACGCATTGAGGCGGATGGGGATGGGGCAGTGCTATGGACAGGGCACACGCATTCAGGCGGATGGGGATGCGGCAGTGCTATGGACAGGGCACACGCATTGAGGCGGATGGGGATGGGGCAGTGCTATGGACAGGGCACACGCATTGAGGCGGATGGGGCTGGGGCAGTGCTATGGACAGGGCACACGCATTGAGGCGGATGGGGCTGGGGCAGTGCTATGCACAGGGCACACGCATTGAGGCGGATGGGGCTGGGGCAGTGCTATGGACAGGGCACACGCATTCAGGCGGATGGGGATGGGGCAGTGCTATGCACAGGGCACACGCATTGAGGCGGATGGGGATGGGGCAGTGCTATGCACAGGGCACACGCATTGAGGCGGATGGGGATGGGGCAGTGCTGTGCACAGGGCACACGCATTGAGGCGGATGGGTCTGGGGCAGTGCTATGGACAGGGCACACGCATTGAGGCGGATGGGGATGGGGCAGTGCTATGCACAGGGCACACACATTGAGGCGGATGGGGCTGGGGCAGTGCTATGGACAGGGCACACGCATTGAGGCGGATGGGGATGGGGCAGTGCTATGGACAGGGCACACGCATTGAGGCGGATGGGGATGGGGCAGTGCTATGGACAGGGCACACGCATTGAGGCGGATGGGGATGGGGCAGTGCTATGCACAGGGCACACGCATTGAGGCGGATGGGGATGGGGCAGTGCTATGCACAGGGCACACGCATTGAGGCGGATGGGGCTGGGGCAGTGCTATGGCCAGGGCACACGCATTGAGGCGGATGGGGATGCGGCAGTGCTATGGACAGGGCACACGCATTGAGGCGGATGGGGCTGGGGCAGTGCTATGGACAGGGCACACGCATTGAGGCGGATGGGGCTGGGGCAGTGCTATGGACAGGGCACACACATTGAGGCGGATGGGGATGGGGCAGTGCTATGGACAGGGCACACGCATTGAGGCGGATGGGGCTGGGGCAGTGCTATGGACAGGGCACACGCATTGAGGCGGATGGGGCTGGGGCAGTGCTATGCACAGGGCACACGCATTGAGGCGGATGGGGCTGGGGCAGTGCTATGGACAGGGCACACGCATTCAGGCGGATGGGGATGGGGCAGTGCTATGCACAGGGCACACGCATTGAGGCGGATGGGGATGGGGCAGTGCTATGCACAGGGCACACGCATTGAGGCGGATGAGGCTGGGGCAGTGCTATGGACAGGGCACACGCATTGAGGCGGATGGGGATGGGGCAGTGCTATGGACAGGGCACACGCATTGAGGCGGATGGGGATGCGGCAGTGCTATGGACAGGGCACACGCATTGAGGCGGATGGGGCTGGGGCAGTGCTATGCACAGGGCACACGCATTGAGGCGGATGGGGCTGGGGCAGTGCTATGCACAGGGCACACGCATTGAGGCGGATGGGGCTGGGGCAGTGCTATGGACAGGGCACACGCATTGAGGCGGATGGGGATGGGGCAGTGCTATGCACAGGGCACACGCATTGAGGCGGATGGGGATGGGGCAGTGCTATGGACAGGGCACACGCATTGAGGCGGATGGGGATGCGGCAGTGCTATGGACAGGGCACACGCATTGAGGCGGATGGGGCTGGGGCAGTGCTATGGACAGGGCACACGCATTGAGGCGGATGGGGCTGGGGCAGTGCTATGGACAGGGCACACGCATTGAGGCGGATGGGGATGGGGCAGTGCTATGCACAGGGCACACGCATTGAGGCGGATGGGGCTGGGGCAGTGCTATGGACAGGGCACACGCATTGAGGCGGATGGGGATGGGGCAGTGCTATGCACAGGGCACACGCATTGAGGCGGATGGGGATGGGGCAGTGCTATGGACAGGGCACACGCATTCAGGCGGATGGGGATGCGGCAGTGCTATGGACAGGGCACACGCATTGAGGCGGATGGGGATGGGGCAGTGCTATGGACAGGGCACACGCATTGAGGCGGATGGGGCTGGGGCAGTGCTATGGACAGGGCACACGCATTGAGGCGGATGGGGCTGGGGCAGTGCTATGCACAGGGCACACGCATTGAGGCGGATGGGGCTGGGGCAGTGCTATGGACAGGGCACACGCATTCAGGCGGATGGGGATGGGGCAGTGCTATGCACAGGGCACACGCATTGAGGCGGATGGGGATGGGGCAGTGCTATGCACAGGGCACACGCATTGAGGCGGATGGGGATGGGGCAGTGCTGTGCACAGGGCACACGCATTGAGGCGGATGGGTCTGGGGCAGTGCTATGGACAGGGCACACGCATTGAGGCGGATGGGGATGGGGCAGTGCTATGCACAGGGCACACACATTGAGGCGGATGGGGCTGGGGCAGTGCTATGGACAGGGCACACGCATTGAGGCGGATGGGGATGGGGCAGTGCTATGGACAGGGCACACGCATTGAGGCGGATGGGGATGGGGCAGTGCTATGGACAGGGCACACGCATTGAGGCGGATGGGGATGGGGCAGTGCTATGCACAGGGCACACGCATTGAGGCGGATGGGGATGGGGCAGTGCTATGCACAGGGCACACGCATTGAGGCGGATGGGGCTGGGGCAGTGCTATGGCCAGGGCACACGCATTGAGGCGGATGGGGCTGGGGCAGTGCTATGCACAGGGCACACGCATTGAGGCGGATGGGGCTGGGGCAGTGCTATGCACAGGGCACACGCATTGAGGCGGATGGGGATGGGGCAGTGCTATGCACAGGGCACACGCATTGAGGCGGATGGGGCTGGGGCAGTGCTATGGACAGGGCACACGCATTGAGGCGGATGGGGATGGGGCAGTGCTATGGACAGGGCACACGCATTGAGGCGGATGGGGCTGGGGCGGTGCTATGCACAGGGCACACGCATTGAGGCGGATGGGGATGGGGCAGTGCTATGCACAGGGCACACGCATTGAGGCGGATGGGGCTGGGGCAGTGCTATGCACAGGGCACACGCATTGAGGCGGATGGGGCTGGGGCAGTGCTATGGACAGGGCACACGCATTGAGGCGGATGGGGCTGGGGCAGTGCTATGCACAGGGCACACGCATTGAGGCGGATGGGGATGGGGCAGTGCTATGGACAGGGCACACGCATTGAGGCGGATGGGGCTGGGGCAGTGCTGTGCACAGGGCACACGCATTGAGGCGGATGGGGCTGGGGCAGTGCTATGCACAGGGCACACGCATTGAGGCGGATGGGGATGGGGCAGTGCTGTGCACAGGGCACACACATTGAGGCGGATGGGGATGGGGCAGTGCTATGCACAGGGCACACGCATTGAGGCGGATGGGGCTGGGGCAGTGCTATGCACAGGGCACACGCATTGAGGCGGATGGGGATGGGGCAGTGCTATGCACAGGGCACACGCATTGAGGCGGATGGGGATGGGGCAGTGCTGTGCACAGGGCACACACATTGAGGCGGATGGGGATGGGGCAGTGCTATGCACAGGGCACACGCATTGAGGCGGATGGGGCTGGGGCAGTGCTGTACACAGGGCACACGCATTGAGGCGGATGGGGCTGGGGCAGTGCTGTGCACAGGGCACACGCATTGAGGCGGATGGGGATGGGGCAGTGCTATGCACAGGGCACACGCATTGAGGCGGATGGGGATGGGGCAGTGCTGTGCACAGGGCACACACATTGAGGCGGATGGAGCTGGGGCAGTGCTATGCACAGGGCACACGCATTGAGGCGTATGGGGCTGGGGCAGTGCTATGCACAGGGCACACGCATTGAGGCGGATGGGGCTGGGGCAGTGCTGTGCACAGGGCACACGCATTGAGGCGGATGGGGATGGGGCAGTGCTGTGCACAGGGCACACACATTGAGGCGGATGGGGATGGGGCAGTGCTGTGCACAGGGCACACGCATTGAGGCGCGTGGGGATGGGGCAGTGCTATGCACAGGGCACACACATTGAGGCGGATGGGGATGGGGCAGTGCTATGCACAGGGCACACGCATTGAGGCGGATGGGGCTGGGGCAGTGCTGTACACAGGGCACACGCATTGAGGCGGATGGGGCTGGGGCAGTGCTGTGCACAGGGCACACGCATTGAGGCGGATGGGGCTGGGGCAGTGCTATGCACAGGGCACACGCATTGAGGCGGATGGGGATGGGGCAGTGCTGTGCACAGGGCACACACATTGAGGCGGATGGAGCTGGGGCAGTGCTATGCACAGGGCACACGCATTGAGGCGTATGGGGCTGGGGCAGTGCTATGCACAGGGCACACGCATTGAGGCGGATGGGGCTGGGGCAGTGCTGTGCACAGGGCACACACATTGAGGCGGATGGGGATGGGGCAGTGCTGTGCACAGGGCACACGCATTGAGGCGCGTGGGGATGGGGCAGTGCTATGCACAGGGCACACACATTGAGGCGGATGGGGATGGGGCAGTGCTAGGCACAGGGCACACGCATTGAGGCGGATGGGGATGGGGCAGTGCTGTACACAGGGCACACGCATTGAGGCGGATGGGGATGGGGCAGTGCTATGGACAGGGCACACGCATTGAGGCGGATGGGGCTGGGGCAGTGCTATGGACAGGGCACACGCATTGAGGCGGATGGGGATGGGGCAGTGCTATGGACAGGGCACACGCATTGAGGCGGATGGGGCTGGGGCAGTGCTGTACACAGGGCACATGCATTGAGGCGGATGGGGATGCGGCAGTGCTATGCACAGGGCACACGCATTGAGGCGGATGGGGCTGGGGCAGTGCTATGGACAGGGCACACGCATTGAGGCGGATGGGGATGGGGCAGTGCTATGGACAGGGCACACGCATTGAGGCGGATGGGGCTGGGGCAGTGCTATGGACAGGGCACACGCATTGAGGCGGATGGGGATGCGGCAGTGCTATGGACAGGGCACACGCATTGAGGCGGATGGGGATGGGGCAGTGCTATGGACAGGGCACACGCATTGAGGCGGATGGGGCTGGGGCAGTGCTATGCACAGGGCACACGCATTGAGGCGGATGGGGCTGGGGCAGTGCTATGCACAGGGCACACGCATTGAGGCGGATGGGGATGGGGCAGTGCTATGCACAGGGCACACGCATTGAGGCGGATGGGGATGGGGCAGTGCTATGCACAGGGCACACGCATTGAGGCGGATGGGGCTGGGGCAGTGCTATGGACAGGGCACACACATTGAGGCGGATGGGGATGCGGCAGTGCTATGGACAGGGCACACGCATTGAGGCGGATGGGGATGGGGCAGTGCTATGGACAGGGCACACGCATTGAGGCGGATGGGGCTGGGGCACTGCTATGGACAGGGCACACGCATTGAGGCGGATGGGGATGGGGCAGTGCTATTGACAGGGCACACGCATTGAGGCGGATGGGGATGGGGCAGTGCTATGCACAGGGCACACGCATTGAGGCGGATGGGGATGGGGCAGTGCTATGCACAGGGCACACGCATTGAGGCGGATGGGGCTGGGGCAGTGCTATGCACAGGGCACACGCATTGAGGCGGATGGGGCTGGGGCAGTGCTATGCACAGGGCACACGCATTGAGGCGGATGGGGCTGGGGCAGTGCTATGCACAGGGCACACACATTGAGGCGGATGGAAATGGGGCAGTGCTATGCACAGGGCACACACATTGAGGCGGGTGGGGCTGGGGCAGTGCTATGGACAGGGCACACGCATTGAGGCGGATGGGGCTGGGGCAGTGCTATGGACAGGGCACACGCATTGAGGCGGATGGGGCTGGGGCAGTGCTATGGACAGGGCACACGCATTGAGGCGGATGGGGATGGGGCAGTGCTATGCACAGGGCACACGCATTGAGGCGGATGGGGATGGGGCAGTGCTATGGACAGGGCACACGCATTGAGGCGGATGGGGATGGGGCAGTGCTATGCACAGGGCACACGCATTGAGGCGGATGGGGCTGGGGCAGTGCTATGCACAGGGCACACGCATTGAGGCGGATGGGGATGGGGCAGTGCTATGCACAGGGCACACGCATTGAGGCGGATGGGGTTGGGGCAGTGCTATGGACAGGGCACACGCATTGAGGCGGATGGGGATGGTGCAGTGCTGTACACAGGGCACACACATTGAGGCGGATGGGGCTGGGGCAGTGCTGTGCACAGGGCAGACGCATTGAGGCGGATGGGGCTGGGGCAGTGCTATGCACGGGGCACACGCATTGAGGCGGATGGGGATGGGGCAGTGCTGTGCACAGGGCACATGCATTGAGGCGGATGGGTCTGGGGCAGTGCTATGCACAGGGCACACGCATTGAGGCGGATGGGGATGGGGCAGTGCTATGCACAGGGCACACGCATTGAGGCGGATGGGGCTGGGGCAGTGCTATGGACAGGGCACAAACATTGAGGCGGATGGGGCTGGGGCAGTGCTATGCACAGGGCACACGCATTGAGGCGGATGGGGCTGGGGCAGTGCTATGGACAGGGCACACGCATTGAGGCGGATGGGGATGGGGCAGTGCTATGGACAGGGCACAAACATTGAGGCGGATGGGGCTGGGGCAGTGCTATGGACAGGGCACACGCATTGAGGCGGATGGGGATGGGGCAGTGCTATGCACAGGGCACACACATTGAGGCGGATGGGGCTGGGGCAGTGCTATGGACAGGGCACAAACATTGAGGCGGATGGGGCTGGGGCAGTGCTATGCACAGGGCACACGCATTGAGGCGGATGGGGCTGGGGCAGTGCTATGGACAGGGCACACGCATTGAGGCGGATGGGGATGGGGCAGTGCTATGGACAGGGCACAAACATTGAGGCGGATGGGGCTGGGGCAGTGCTATGGACAGGGCACACGCATTGAGGCGGATGGGGATGGGGCAGTGCTATGCACAGGGCACACGCATTGAGGCGGATGGGGCTGGGGCAGTGCTATGCACAGGGCACACGCATTGAGGCGGATGGGGCTGGGGCAGTGCTATGCACAGGGCACACACATTGAGGCGGATGAGGGTGTGGCAGTGCTATGCACAGGGCACACACATTGAGGCGGATGGGGCTGGGGCAGTGCTATGCACAGGGCACACGCATTGAGGCGGATGGGGCTGGGGCAGTGCTATGGACAGGGCACACGCATTGCGGCGGATGGGGCTGGGGCAGTGCTATGCACAGGGCACACGCATTGAGGCGGATGGGGATGGGGCAGTGCTATGCACAGGGCACACGCATTGAGGCGGATGGGGCTGGGGCAGTGCTATGCACAGGGCACACGCATTGAGGCGGATCGGGATGGGGCAGTGCTGTGCACAGGGCACACACATTGAGGCGGATGGGGCTGGGGCAGTGCTATGGACAGGGCACACGCATTGAGGCGGATGGGGATGGGGCAGTGCTATGGACAGGGCACACGCATTGAGGCGGATGGGGATGGGGCAGTGCTATGGACAGGGCACACGCATTGAGGCGGATGGGGCTGGGGCAGTGCTATGGACAGGGCACACGCATTGAGGCGGATGGGGATGGGGCAGTGCTATGCACAGGGCACACGCATTGAGGCGGATGGGGCTGGGGCAGTGCTATGCACAGGGCACACGCATTGAGGCGGATCGGGATGGGGCAGTGCTGTGCACAGGGCACACACATTGAGGCGGATGGGGCTGGGGCAGTGCTATGCACAGGGCACACGCATTGAGGCGGATGGGGATGGGGCAGTGCTGTACACAGGGCACACGCATTGAGGCGGATGGGGCTGGGGCAGTGCTGTGCACAGGGCACACGCATTGAGGCGGATGGGGATGGGGCAGTGCTATGCACGGGGCACACGCATTGAGGCGGATGGGGATGGGGCAGTGCTGTGCACAGGGCACACACATTGAGGCGGATGGGGATGGGGCAGTGCTATGCACAGGGCACACGCATTGAGGCGGATGGGGCTGGGGCAGTGCTATGCACAGGGCACACGCATTGAGGCAGATGGGGATGGGGCAGTGCTGTGCACAGGGCACACACATTGAGGCGGATGGGGATGGGGCAGTGCTATGCACAGGGCACACGCATTGAGGCGGATGGGGATGGGGCAGTGCTGTGCACAGGGCACACACATTGAGGCGGATGGGGCTGGGGCAGTGCTATGCACAGGGCACACGCATTGAGGCGGATGGGGCTGGGGCAGTGCTATGCACAGGGCACACGCATTGAGGCGGATGGGGCTGGGGCAGTGCTATGGACAGGGCACACGCATTGAGGCGGATGGGGATGGGGCAGTGCTATGCACAGGGCACACGCATTGAGGCGGATGGGGATGGGGCAGTGCTGTGCACAGGGCACACACATTGAGGCGGATGGGGCTGGGGCAGTGCTATGCACAGGGCACACGCATTGAGGCGGATGGGGCTGGGGCAGTGCTATGGACAGGGCACACGCATTGAGGCGGATGGGGCTGGGGCAGTGCTATGGACAGGGCACACGCATTGAGGCGGATGGGGATGGGGCAGTGCTATGGACAGGGCACACGCATTGAGGCGGATGGGGATGGGGCAGTGCTATGCACAGGGCACACGCATTGAGGCGGATGGGGCTGGGGCAGTGCTATGGACAGGGCACACGCATTGAGGCGGATGGGGCTGGGGCAGTGCTATGCACAGGGCACAAGCATTGAGGCTGATGGGGCTGGGGCAGTGCTATGGACAGGGCACACGCATTGAGGCGGATGGGGCTGGGGCAGTGCTATGCACAGGGCACACGCATTGAGGCGGATGGGGCTGGGGCAGTGCTATGCACAGGGCACACGCATTGAGGCGGATGGGGCTGGGGCAGTGCTATGCACAGGGCACACACATTGAGGCGGATGGGGATGGGGCAGTGCTATGCACAGGGCACACACATTGAGGCGGATGGGGCTGGGGCAGTGCTATGGACAGGGCACACGCATTGAGGCGGATGGGGCTGGGGCAGTGCTATGCACAGGGCACACGCATTGAGGCGGATGGGGCTGGGGCAGTGCTATGGACAGGGCACACGCATTGAGGCGGATGGGGATGGGGCAGTGCTATGCATAGGGCACACGCATTGAGGCGGATCGGGATGGGGCAGTGCTGTGCACAGGGCACACACATTGAGGCGGATGGGGCTGGGGCAGTGCTATGCACAGGGCACACGCATTGAGGCGGATGGGGATGGGGCAGTGCTGTACACAGGGCACACGCATTGAGGCGGATGGGGCTGGGGCAGTGCTGTGCACAGGGCACACGCATTGAGGCGGATGGGGATGGGGCAGTGCTGTGCACAGGGCACACACATTGAGGCGGATGGGGATGGGGCAGTGCTATGCACAGGGCACACGCATTGAGGCGGATGGGGCTGGGGCAGTGCTATGCACAGGGCACACGCATTGAGGCAGATGGGGATGGGGCAGTGCTGTGCACAGGGCACACACATTGAGGCGGATGGGGATGGGGCAGTGCTATGCACAGGGCACACGCATTGAGGCGGATGGGGATGGGGCAGTGCTGTGCACAGGGCACACACATTGAGGCGGATGGGGCTGGGGCAGTGCTATGCACAGGGCACACGCATTGAGGCGGATAAGGCTGGGGCAGTGCTATGCACAGGGCACACGCATTGAGGCGGATGGGGCTGGGGCAGTGCTATGGACAGGGCACACGCATTGAGGCGGATGGGGATGGGGCAGTGCTATGCACAGGGCACACGCATTGAGGCGGATGGGGATGGGGCAGTGCTGTGCACAGGGCACACACATTGAGGCGGATGGGGCTGGGGCAGTGCTATGCACAGGGCACACGCATTCAGGCGGATGGGGATGGGGCAGTGCTATGGACAGGGCACACGCATTGAGGCGGATGGGGCTGGGGCAGTGCTATGGACAGGGCACACGCATTGAGGCGGATGGGGATGGGGCAGTGCTATGGACAGGGCACACGCATTGAGGCGGATGGGGATGGGGCAGTGCTATGCACAGGGCACACGCATTGAGGCGGATGGGGCTGGGGCAGTGCTATGGACAGGGCACACGCATTGAGGCGGATGGGGCTGGGGCAGTGCTATGCACAGGGCACAAGCATTGAGGCTGATGGGGCTGGGGCAGTGCTATGGACAGGGCACACGCATTGAGGCGGATGGGGATGGGGCAGTGCTATGCACAGGGCACACGCATTGAGGCGGATGGGGCTGGGGCAGTGCTGTGCACAGGGCAGACACATTGAGGCGGATGGGGCTGGGGCAGTGCTATGCACAGGGCACACGCATTGAGGCGGATGGGGCTGGGGCAGTGCTATGCACAGGGCACACACATTGAGGCGGATGGGGATGGGGCAGTGCTATGCACAGGGCACACACATTGAGGCGGATGGGGCTGGGGCAGTGCTATGGACAGGGCACACGCATTGAGGCGGATGGGGCTGGGGCAGTGCTATGCACAGGGCACACGCATTGAGGCGGATGGGGCTGGGGCAGTGCTATGGACAGGGCACACGCATTGAGGCGGATGGGGATGGGGCAGTGCTATGCACAGGGCACACGCATTGAGGCGGATGGGGCTGGGGCAGTGCTATGCACAGGGCACACGCATTGAGGCGGATCGGGATGGGGCAGTGCTGTGCACAGGGCACACACATTGAGGCGGATGGGGATGGGGCAGTGCTATGCACAGGGCACACGCATTGAGGCGGATGGGGATGGGGCAGTGCTATGGACAGGGCACACGCATTGAGGCGGATGGGGATGGGGCAGTGCTGTACACAGGGCACACGCATTGAGGCGGATGGGGCTGGGGCAGTGCTGTGCACAGGGCACACGCATTGAGGCGGATGGGGGGGGGGGCAGTGCTATGCACAGGGCACACACATTGAGGGGGATGGGGATGGGGCAGTGCTGTGCAGAGGGCACACACATTGAGGCGGATGGGGCTGGGGCAGTGCTATGCACAGGGCACACGCATTGAGGCGGATGGGGCTGGGGCAGTGCTATGCACAGGGCACACGCATTGAGGCGGATGGGGCTGGGACAGTGCTATGGACAGGGCACACGCATTGAGGCGGATGGGGCTGGGGCAGTGCTATGCACAGGGCACACGCATTGAGGCGGATGGGGTTGGGGCAGTGCTATGCACAGGGCACACGCATTGAGGCGGATGGGGATGGGGCAGTGCTGTGCACAGGGCACACACATTGAGGCGGATGGGGCTGGGGCAGTGCTATGCACAGGGCACACGCATTGAGGCGGATGGGGCTGGGGCAGTGCTATGGACAGGGCACACGCATTGAGGCGGATGGGGCTGGGGCAGTGCTATGGACAGGGCACACGCATTGAGGCGGATGGGGCTAGGGCAGTGCTATGGACAGGGCACACGCATTGAGGCGGATGGGGATGGGGCAGTGCTATGCACAGGGCACACGCATTGAGGCGGATGGGGCTGGGGCAGTGCTATGCACAGGGCACACACATTGAGGCGGATGGGGATGGGGCAGTGCTATGCACAGGGCACACGCATTGAGGCGGATGGGGATGGGGCAGTGCTATGGACAGGGCACACGCATTGAGGCGGATGGGGCTGGGGCAGTGCTATGCACAGGGCACACGCATTGAGGCGGATGGGGTTGGGGCAGTGCTATGCACAGGGCACACGCATTGAGGCGGATGGGGATGGGGCAGTGCTGTGCACACGGCACACACATTGAGGCGGATGGGGCTGGGGCAGTGCTATGCACAGGGCACACGCATTGAGGCGGATGGGGCTGGGGCAGTGCTATGGACAGGGCACACGCATTGAGGCGGATGGGGCTGGGGCAGTGCTATGGACAGGGCACACGCATTGAGGCGGATGGGGATGGGGCAGTGCTATGGACAGGGCACACGCATTGAGGCGGATGGGGATGGGGCAGTGCTATGCACAGGGCACACGCATTGAGGCGGATGGGGCTGGGGCAGTGCTGTGCACAGGGCACACACATTGAGGCGGATGGGGCTGGGGCAGTGCTATGCACAGGGCACACGCATTGAGGCGGATGGGGATGGGGCAGTGCTATGGACAGGGCACACGCATTGAGGCGGATGGGGATGGGGCAGTGCTATGCACAGGAAACACGCATTGAGGCGGATGGGGCTGGGGCAGTGCTGTGCACAGGGCACACGCATTGAGGCGGATGGGGATGGGGCAGTGCTGTGCACGGGGCACACGCATTGAGGCGGATGGGGATGGGGCAGTGCTGTGCACAGAGCACACACATTGAGGCGGATGGGGATGGGGCAGTGCTATGCACAGGGCACACGCATTGAGGCGGATGGGGCTGGGGCAGTGCTATGCACAGGGCACACGCATTGAGGCGGATGGGGATGGGGCAGTGCTGTGCACAGGGCACACACATTGAGGCGGATGGGGACGGGGCAGTGCTATGGACAGGGCACACACATTGAGGCGGATGGGGATGGGGCAGTGCTGTGCACAGGGCACACACATTGAGGCGGATGGGGATGGGGCAGTGCTATGCACAGGGCACACGCATTGAGGCGGATGGGGCTGGGGCAGTGCTATGCACAGGGCACACGCATTGAGGCGGATGGGGCTGGGGCAGTGCTACGCACAGGGCACACGCATTGAGGCGGATGGGGCTGGGGCAGTGCTATGGACAGGGCACACGCATTGAGGCGGATGGGGCTGGGGCAGTGCTATGGACAGGGCACACGCATTGAGGCGGATGGGGATGGGGCAGTGCTATGGACAGGGCACACGCATTCAGGCGGATGGGGATGGGGCAGTGCTATGCACAGGGCACACGCATTGAGGCGGATGGGGATGGGGCAGTGCTGAGCACAGGGCACACACATTGAGGCGGATGGGGATGGGGCAGTGCTATGCACAGGGCACACACATTGAGGCGGATGGGGATGGGGCAGTGCTGTGCACAGGGCACACACATTGAGGCGGATGGGGCTGGGGCAGTGCTATGGACAGGGCACACACATTGAGGCGGATGGGGCTGGGGCAGTGCTATGGACAGGGCACACGCATTGAGGCGGATGGGGCTGGGGCAGTGCTATGCACAGGGCACACGCATTGAGGCGGATGGGGCTGGGGCAGTGCTATGCATAGGGCACACGCATTGAGGCGGATGGGGATGGGGCAGTGCTATGGACACGGCACACGCATTGAGGCGGATGGGGATGGGGCAGTGCTATGGACAGGGCACACGCATTGAGGCGGATGGGGATGGGGCAGTGCTATGCACAGGAAACACGCATTGAGGCGGATGGGGCTGGGGCAGTGCTGTGCACAGGGCACACGCATTGAGGCGGATGGGGATGGGGCAGTGCTGTGCACGGGGCACACGCATTGAGGCGGATGGGGATGGGGCAGTGCTGTGCACAGAGCACACACATTGGGGCGGATGGGGATGGGGCAGTGCTATGGACAGGGCACACACATTGAGGCGGATGGGGCTGGGGCAGTGCTATGCACAGGGCACACGCATTGAGGCGGATGGGGATGGGGCAGTGCTGTGCACAGGGCACACACATTGAGGCGGATGGGGACGGGGCAGTGCTATGGACAGGGCACACACATTGAGGCGGATGGGGATGGGGCAGTGCTGTGCACAGGGCACACACATTGAGGCGGATGGGGCTGGGGCAGTGCTATGGACAGGGCACACACATTGAGGCGGATGGGGCTGGGGCAGTGCTATGGACAGGGCACACGCATTGAGGCGGATGGGGCTGGGGCAGTGCTATGCACAGGGCACACGCATTGAGGCGGATGGGGCTGGGGCAGTGCTATGCATAGGGCACACGCATTGAGGCGGATGGGGATGGGGCAGTGCTATGGACACGGCACACGCATTGAGGCGGATGGGGATGGGGCAGTGCTATGGACAGGGCACACGCATTGAGGCGGATGGGGATGGGGCAGTGCTATGCACAGGAAACACGCATTGAGGCGGATGGGGCTGGGGCAGTGCTGTGCACAGGGCACACGCATTGAGGCGGATGGGGATGGGGCAGTGCTGTGCACGGGGCACACGCATTGAGGCGGATGGGGATGGGGCAGTGCTGTGCACAGAGCACACACATTGGGGCGGATGGGGATGGGGCAGTGCTATGGACAGGGCACACACATTGAGGCGGATGGGGCTGGGGCAGTGCTATGGACAGGGAACACGCATTGAGGCGGATGGGGATGGGGCAGTGCTGTGCACAGGGCACACACATTGAGGCGGATGGGGACGGGGCAGTGCTATGGACAGGGCACACACATTGAGGCGGATGGGGATGGGGCAGTGCTGTGCACAGGGCACACACATTGAGGCGGATGGGGATGGGGCAGTGCTATGCACAGGGCACACGCATTGAGGCGGATGGGGCTGGGGCAGTGCTATGCACAGGGCACACGCATTGAGGCGGATGGGGCTGGGGCAGTGCTACGCACAGGGCACACGCATTGAGGCGGATGGGGCTGGGGCAGTGCTATGGACAGGGCACACGCATTGAGGCGGATGGGGCTGGGGCAGTGCTATGGACAGGGCACACGCATTGAGGCGGATGGGGATGGGGCAGTGCTATGCACAGGGCACACGCATTCAGGCGGATGGGGATGGGGCAGTGCTATGCACAGGGCACACGCATTGAGGCGGATGGGGCTGGGGCAGTGCTGTGCACAGGGCACACGCATTGAGGCGGATGGGGCTGGGGCAGTGCTATGCACAGGGCACACGCATTGAGGCGGATGGGGCTGGGGCAGTGCTATGCACAGGGCACACGCATTGAGGCGGATGGGGATGGGGCAGTGCTATGGACACGGCACACGCATTGAGGCGGATGAGGATGGGGCAGTGCTGTGCACAGAGCACACACATTGAGGCGGATGGGGCTGGGGCAGTGCTATGCACAGGGCACACGCATTGAGGCGGATGGGGATGGGGCAGTGCTATGGACAGGGCACACACATTGAGGCGGATGGGGATGGGGCAGTGCTGTGCACAGGGCACACACATTGAGGCGGATGGGGATGGGGCAGTGCTATGGACACGGCACACGCATTGAGGCGGATGGGGATGGGGCAGTGCTATGGACAGGGCACACGCATTCAGGCGGATGGGGATGGGGCAGTGCTATGCACAGGGCACACGCATTGAGGCGGATGGGGATGGGGCAGTGCTGAGCACAGGGCACACACATTGAGGCGGATGGGGCTGGGGCAGTGCTATGCACAGGGCACACACATTGAGGCGGATGGGGATGGGGCAGTGCTATGCACAGGGCACACGCATTGAGGCGGATGGGGATGGGGCAGTGCTATGGACAGGGCACACGCATTGAGGCGGATGGGGATGGGGCAGTGCTGTACACAGGGCACACGCATTGAGGCGGATGGGGCTGGGGCAGTGCTGTGCACAGGGCACACGCATTGAGGCGGATGGGGCTGGGGCAGTGCTATGCACAGGGCACACACATTGAGGGGGATGGGGATGGGGCAGTGCTGTGCAGAGGGCACACACATTGAGGCGGATGGGGCTGGGGCAGTGCTATGCACAGGGCACACGCATTGAGGCGGATGGGGCTGGGGCAGTGCTATGCACAGGGCACACGCATTGAGGCGGATGGGGCTGGGACAGTGCTATGGACAGGGCACACGCATTGAGGCGGATGGGGCTGGGGCAGTGCTATGCACAGGGCACACGCATTGAGGCGGATGGGGTTGGGGCAGTGCTATGCACAGGGCACACGCATTGAGGCGGATGGGGATGGGGCAGTGCTGTGCACACGGCACACACATTGAGGCGGATGGGGATGGGGCAGTGCTGTGCACGGGGCACACGCATTGAGGCGGATGGGGCTGGGGCAGTGCTATGGACAGGGCACACGCATTGAGGCGGATGGGGCTGGGGCAGTGCTATGGACAGGGCACACGCATTGAGGCGGATGGGGATGGGGCAGTGCTATGGACAGGGCACACGCATTGAGGCGGATGGGGATGGGGCAGTGCTATGGACAGGGCACACGCATTGAGGCGGATGGGGATGGGGCAGTGCTATGCACAGGGCACACGCATTGAGGCGGATGGGGCTGGGGCAGTGCTGTGCACAGGGCACACACATTGAGGCGGATGGGGCTGGGGCAGTGCTATGCACAGGGCACACGCATTGAGGCGGATGGGGATGGGGCAGTGCTATGGACAGGGCACACGCATTGAGGCGGATGGGGATGGGGCAGTGCTATGCACAGGAAACACGCATTGAGGCGGATGGGGCTGGGGCAGTGCTGTGCACAGGGCACACGCATTGAGGCGGATGGGGATGGGGCAGTGCTGTGCACGGGGCACACGCATTGAGGCGGATGGGGATGGGGCAGTGCTGTGCACAGAGCACACACATTGAGGCGGATGGGGATGGGGCAGTGCTATGCACAGGGCACACGCATTGAGGCGGATGGGGCTGGGGCAGTGCTATGCACAGGGCACACGCATTGAGGCGGATGGGGATGGGGCAGTGCTGTGCACAGGGCACACACATTGAGGCGGATGGGGACGGGGCAGTGCTATGGACAGGGCACACACATTGAGGCGGATGGGGATGGGGCAGTGCTGTGCACAGGGCACACACATTGAGGCGGATGGGGATGGGGCAGTGCTATGCACAGGGGACACGCATTGAGGCGGATGGGGCTGGGGCAGTGCTATGCACAGGGCACACGCATTGAGGCGGATGGGGCTGGGGCAGTGCTACGCACAGGGCACACGCATTGAGGCGGATGGGGCTGGGGCAGTGCTATGGACAGGGCACACGCATTGAGGCGGATGGGGCTGGGGCAGTGCTATGGACAGGGCACACGCATTGAGGCGGATGGGGATGGGGCAGTGCTATGCACAGGGCACACGCATTCAGGCGGATGGGGATGGGGCAGTGCTATGCACAGGGCACACGCATTGAGGCGGATGGGGATGGGGCAGTGCTGAGCACAGGGCACACACATTGAGGCGGATGGGGATGGGGCAGTGCTATGCACAGGGCACACACATTGAGGCGGATGGGGATGGGGCAGTGCTGTGCACAGGGCACACACATTGAGGCGGATGGGGCTGGGGCAGTGCTATGGACAGGGCACACACATTGAGGCGGATGGGGCTGGGGCAGTGCTATGGACAGGGCACACGCATTGAGGCGGATGGGGCTGGGGCAGTGCTATGCACAGGGCATACGCATTGAGGCGGATGGGGCTGGGGCAGTGCTATGCACAGGGCACACGCATTGAGGCGGATGGGGATGGGGCAGTGCTATGGACACGGCACACGCATTGAGGCGGATGGGGATGGGGCAGTGCTATGGACAGGGCACACGCATTGAGGCGGATGGGGATGGGGCAGTGCTATGCACAGGAAACACGCATTGAGGCGGATGGGGCTGGGGCAGTGCTGTGCACAGGGCACACGCATTGAGGCGGATGGGGATGGGGCAGTGCTGTGCACGGGGCACACGCATTGAGGCGGATGGGGATGGGGCAGTGCTGTGCACAGAGCACACACATTGAGGCGGATGGGGATGGGGCAGTGCTATGGACAGGGCACACACATTGAGGCGGATGGGGCTGGGGCAGTGCTATGCACAGGGCACACGCATTGAGGCGGATGGGGATGGGGCAGTGCTGTGCACAGGGCACACACATTGAGGCGGATGGGGACGGGGCAGTGCTATGGACAGGGCACACACATTGAGGCGGATGGGGATGGGGCAGTGCTGTGCACAGGGCACACACATTGAGGCGGATGGGGATGGGGCAGTGCTATGCACAGGGCACACGCATTGAGGCGGATGGGGCTGGGGCAGTGCTATGCACAGGGCACACGCATTGAGGCGGATGGGGCTGGGGCAGTGCTACGCACAGGGCACACGCATTGAGGCGGATGGGGCTGGGGCAGTGCTATGGACAGGGCACACGCATTGAGGCGGATGGGGCTGGGGCAGTGCTATGGACAGGGCACACGCATTGAGGCGGATGGGGATGGGGCAGTGCTATGGACAGGGCACACGCATTCAGGCGGATGGGGATGGGGCAGTGCTATGCACAGGGCACACGCATTGAGGCGGATGGGGCTGGGGCAGTGCTGTGCACAGGGCACACGCATTGAGGCGGATGAGGCTGGGGCAGTGCTATGCACAGGGCACACGCATTGAGGCGGATGGGGCTGGGGCAGTGCTATGCACAGGGCACACGCATTGAGGCGGATGGGGATGGGGCAGTGCTATGGACACGGCACACGCATTGAGGCGGATGGGGATGGGGCAGTGCTGTGCACAGAGCACACACATTGAGGCGGATGGGGCTGGGGGAATGCTATGCACAGGGCACACGCATTGAGGCGGATGGGGATGGGGCAGTGCTATGGACAGGGCACACACATTGAGGCGGATGGGGATGGGGCAGTGCTGTGCACAGGGCACACACATTGAGGCGGATGGGGATGGGGCAGTGCTATGGACACGGCACACGCATTGAGGCGGATGGGGATGGGGCAGTGCTATGGACAGGGCACACGCATTCAGGCGGATGGGGATGGGGCAGTGCTATGCACAGGGCACACGCATTGAGGCGGATGGGGATGGGGCAGTGCTGAGCACAGGGCACACACATTGAGGCGGATGGGGATGGGGCAGTGCTATGCACAGGGCACACACATTGAGGCGGATGGGGATGGGGCAGTGCTGTGCACAGGGCACACACATTGAGGCGGATGGGGCTGGGGCAGTGCTATGGACAGGGCACACACATTGAGGCGGATGGGGCTGGGGCAGTGCTATGGACAGGGCACACGCATTGAGGCGGATGGGGCTGGGGCAGTGCTATGCACAGGGCACACACATTGAGGCGGATGGGGCTGGGGCAGTGCTATGCACAGGGCACACGCATTGAGGCGGATGGGGATGGGGCAGTGCTATGGACACGGCACACGCATTGAGGCGGATGGGGATGGGGCAGTGCTGTGCACAGAGCACACACATTGAGGCGGATGGGGATGGGGCAGTGCTATGCACAGGGCACACGCATTGAGGCGGATGGGGCTGGGGCAGTGCTGTGCACAGAGCACACACATTGAGGCGGATGGGGATGGGGCAGTGCTGTGCACAGAGCACACACATTGAGGCGGATGGGGATGGGGCAGTGCTATGCACAGGGCACACGCATTGAGGCGGATGGGGCTGGGGCAGTGCTATGCACAGGGCACACGCATTGAGGCGGATGGGGATGGGGCAGTGCTGTGCACAGGGCACACACATTGAGGCGGATGGGGACGGGGCAGTGCTATGGACAGGGCACACACATTGAGGCGGATGGGGATGGGGCAGTGCTGTGCACAGGGCACACACATTGAGGCGGATGGGGCTGGGGCAGTGCTATGCACAGGGCACACGCATTGAGGCGGATGGGGCTGGGGCAGTGCTATGCACAGGGCACACGCATTGAGGCGGATGGGGCTGGGGCAGTGCTATGCACAGGGCACACGCATTGAGGCGGATGGGGCTGGGGCAGTGCTATGGACAGGGCACACGCATTGAGGCGGATGGGGCTGGGGCAGTGCTATGCACAGGGCACACGCATTGAGGCGGATGGGGATGGGGCAGTGCTATGGACAGGGCACACGCATTCAGGCGGATGGGGATGGGGCAGTGCTATGCACAGGGCACACGCATTGAGGCGGATGGGGCTGGGGCAGTGCTATGGACAGGGCACACGCATTGAGGCGGATGGGGCTGGGGCAGTGCTATGCACAGGGCACACGCATTGAGGCGGATGGGGCTGGGGCAGTGCTATGCACAGGGCACACGCATTGAGGCGGATGGGGATGGGGCAGTGCTGAGCACAGGGCACACACATTGAGGCGGATGGGGCTGGGGCAGTGCTATGGACAGGGCACACACATTGAGGCGGATGGGGATGGGGCAGTGCTGTGCACAGGGCACACACATTGAGGCGGATGGGGCTGGGGCAGTGCTATGCACAGGGCACACGCATTGAGGCGGATGGGGCTGGGGCAGTGCTATGGACAGGGCACACGCATTGAGGCGGATGGGGCTGGGGCAGTGCTATGCACAGGGCACACGCATTGAGGCGGATGGGGCTGGGGCAGTGCTATGGACAGGGCACACGCATTGAGGCGGATGGGGCTGGGGCAGTGCTATGGACAGGGCACACACATTGAGGCGGATGGGGATGGGGCAGTGCTATGGACAGGGCACACACATTGAGGCGGATGGGGCTGGGGCAGTGCTGTGCACGGGGCACACGCATTGAGGCGGATGGGGCTGGGGCAGTGCTATGCACAGGGCACACGCATTGAGGCGGATGGGGCTGGGGCAGTGCTATGCACAGGGCACACGCATTGAGGCGGATGGGGCTGGGGCAGTGCTATGCACAGGGCACACGCATTGAGGCGGATGGGGCTGGGGCAGTGCTGTGCACAGGGCACACGCATTGAGGCGGATGGGGATGGGGCAGTGCTATGGACAGGGCACACGCATTGAGGCGGATGGGGCTGGGGCAGTGCTATGCACAGGGCACACGCATTGAGGCGGATGGGGATGGGGCAGTGCTGAGCACAGGGCACACACATTGAGGCGGATGGGGATGGGGCAGTGCTATGGACAGGGCACACGCATTGAGGCGGATGGGGATGGGGCAGTGCTGTGCACAGGGCACACACATTGAGGCGGATGGGGCTGGGGCAGTGCTATGCACAGGGCACACGCATTGAGGCGGATGGGGCTGGGGCAGTGCTATGGACAGGGCACACGCATTGAGGCGGATGGGGCTGGGGCAGTGCTATGCACAGGGCACACGCATTGAGGCGGATGGGGATGGGGCAGTGCTATGGACAGGGCACACGCATTGAGGCGGATGGGGCTGGGGCAGTGCTATGGACAGGGCACACGCATTGAGGCGGATGGGGATGGGGCAGTGCTATGCACGGGGCACACGCATTGAGGCGGATGGGGATGGGGCAGTGCTGTGCACAGAGCACACACATTGAGGCGGATGGGGATGGGGCAGTGCTATGCACGGGGCACACGCATTGAGGCGGATGGGGATGGGGCAGTGCTGTGCACAGAGCACACACATTGAGGCGGATGGGGATGGGGCAGTGCTATGCACAGGGCACACGCATTGAGGCGGATGGGGCTGGGGCAGTGCTATGCACAGGGCACACGCATTGAGGCGGATGGGGATGGGGCAGTGCTGTGCACGGGGCACACACATTGAGGCGGATGGGGATGGGGCAGTGCTATGGACAGGGCACACACATTGAGGCGGATGGGGATGGGGCAGTGCTGTGCACAGGGCACACACATTGAGGCGGATGGGGCTGGGGCAGTGCTATGCACAGGGCACACGCATTGAGGCGGATGGGGCTGGGGCAGTGCTATGCACAGGGCACACGCATTGAGGCGGATGGGGCTGGGGCAGTGCTATGCACAGGGCACACGCATTGAGGCGGATGGGGCTGGGGCAGTGCTATGGACAGGGCACACGCATTGAGGCGGATGGGGCTGGGGCAGTGCTATGGACAGGGCACACACATTGAGGCGGATGGGGATGGGGCAGTGCTATGGACAGGGCACACGCATTCAGGCGGATGGGGATGGGGCAGTGCTATGCACAGGGCACACGCATTGAGGCGGATGGGGCTGGGGCAGTGCTATGGACAGGGCACACGCATTGAGGCGGATGGGGCTGGGGCAGTGCTATGCACAGGGCACACGCATTGAGGCGGATGGGGCTGGGGCAGTGCTATGCACAGGGCACACGCATTGAGGCGGATGGGGATGGGGCAGTGCTGTGCACAGGGCACACACATTGAGGCGGATGGGGATGGGGCAGTGCTATGGACAGGGCACACACATTGAGGCGGATGGGGATGGGGCAGTGCTGTGCACAGGGCACACACATTGAGGCGGATGGGGCTGGGGCAGTGCTATGCACAGGGCACACGCATTGAGGCGGATGGGGCTGGGGCAGTGCTATGGACAGGGCACACGCATTGAGGCGGATGGGGATGGGGCAGTGCTATGCACAGGGCACACGCATTGAGGCGGATGGGGATGGGGCAGTGCTATGGACAGGGCACACGCATTGAGGCGGATGGGGCTGGGGCAGTGCTATGGACAGGGCACACGCATTGAGGCGGATGGGGATGGGGCAGTGCTATGCACGGGGCACACGCATTGAGGCGGATGGGGCTGGGGCAGTGCTGTGCACAGAGCACACACATTGAGGCGGATGGGGCTGGGGCAGTGCTATGCACGGGGCACACGCATTGAGGCGGATGGGGATGGGGCAGTGCTGTGCACAGAGCACACACATTGAGGCGGATGGGGATGGGGCAGTGCTATGCACAGGGCACACGCATTGAGGCGGATGGGGCTGGGGCAGTGCTATGCACAGGGCACACGCATTGAGGCGGATGGGGATGGGGCAGTGCTGTGCACAGGGCACACACATTGAGGCGGATGGGGATGGGGCAGTGCTATGGACAGGGCACACACATTGAGGCGGATGGGGATGGGGCAGTGCTGTGCACAGGGCACACACATTGAGGCGGATGGGGCTGAGGCAGTGCTATGCACAGGGCACACGCATTGAGGCGGATGGGGCTGGGGCAGTGCTATGCACAGGGCACACGCATTGAGGCGGATGGGGCTGGGGCAGTGCTATGCACAGGGCACACGCATTGAGGCGGATGGGGCTGGGGCAGTGCTATGCACAGGGCACACGCATTGAGGCGGATGGGGCTGGGGCAGTGCTATGCACAGGGCACACGCATTGAGGCGGATGGGGATGGGGCAGTGCTATGGACAGGGCACACGCATTCAGGCGGATGGGGATGGGGCAGTGCTATGCACAGGGCACACGCATTGAGGCGGATGGGGCTGGGGCAGTGCTATGGACAGGGCACACGCATTGAGGCGGATGGGGCTGGGGCAGTGCTATGCACAGGGCACACGCATTGAGGCGGATGGGGCTGGGGCAGTGCTATGGACAGGGCACACGCATTGAGGCGGATGGGGATGGGGCAGTGCTATGGACAGGGCACACGCATTGAGGCGGATGGGGATGGGGCAGTGCTATGCACAGGGCACACGCATTGAGGCGGATGGGGCTGGGGCAGTGCTATGGACAGGGCACACGCATTGAGGCGGATGGGGCTGGGGCAGTGCTATGCACAGGGCACACGCATTGAGGCGGATGGGGCTGGGGCAGTGCTATGCACAGGGCACACACATTGAGGCGGATGGGGATGGGGCAGTGCTGTGCACAGGGCACACACATTGAGGCGGATGGGGATGGGGCAGTGCTATGGACAGGGCACACACATTGAGGCGGATGGGGATGGGGCAGTGCTGTGCACAGGGCACACACATTGAGGCGGATGGGGCTGGGGCAGTGCTATGCACAGGGCACACGCATTGAGGCGGATGGGGCTGGGGCAGTGCTATGCACGGGGCACACGCATTGAGGCGGATGGGGCTGGGGCAGTGCTATGCACAGGGCACACGCATTGAGGCGGATGGGGATGGGGCAGTGCTATGGACAGGGCACACGCATTGAGGCGGATGGGGCTGGGGCAGTGCTATGGACAGGGCACACGCATTGAGGCGGATGGGGATGGGGCAGTGCTATGCACGGGGCACACGCATTGAGGCGGATGGGGATGGGGCAGTGCTGTGCACAGAGCACACACATTGAGGCGGATGGGGATGGGGCAGTGCTATGCACGGGGCACACGCATTGAGGCGGATGGGGATGGGGCAGTGCTGTGCACAGAGCACACACATTGAGGCGGATGGGGATGGGGCAGTGCTATGCACAGGGCACACGCATTGAGGCGGATGGGGCTGGGGCAGTGCTATGCACAGGGCACACGCATTGAGGCGGATGGGCATGGGGCAGTGCTGTGCACAGGGCACACACATTGAGGCGGATGGGGATGGGGCAGTGCTGTGCACAGGGCACACACATTGAGGCGGATGGGGATGGGGCAGTGCTGTGCACAGGGCACACACATTGAGGCGGATGGGGATGGGGCAGTGCTATGCACAGGGCACACGCATTGAGGCGGGTGGGGCTGGGGCAGTGCTATGCACAGGGCACACGCATTGAGGCGGATGGGGCTGGGGCAGTGCTATGGACAGGGCACACGCATTGAGGCGGATGGGGCTGGGGCAGTGCTATGGACAGGGCACACGCATTGAGGCGGATGGGGATGGGGCAGTGCTATGGACAGGGCACACGCATTCAGGCGGATGGGGATGGGGCAGTGCTATGCACAGGGCACACGCATTGAGGCGGATGGGGCTGCGGCAGTGCTATGGACAGGGCACACGCATTGAGGCGGATGGGGCTGGGGCAGTGCTATGCACAGGGCACACGCATTGAGGCGGATGGGGCTGGGGCAGTGCTATGCACAGGGCACACGCATTGAGGCGGATGGGGATGGGGCAGTGCTGTGCACAGGGCACACACATTGAGGCGGATGGGGATGGGGCAGTGCTATGGACAGGGCACACACATTGAGGCGGATGGGGATGGGGCAGTGCTGTGCACAGGGCACACACATTGAGGCGGATGGGGCTGGGGCAGTGCTATGCACAGGGCACACGCATTGAGGCGGATGGGGCTGGGGCAGTGCTATGGACAGGGCACACGCATTGAGGCGGATGGGGCTGGGGCAGTGCTATGCACAGGGCACACGCATTGAGGCGGATGGGGCTGGGGCAGTGCTATGCACAGGGCACACGCATTGAGGCGGATGGGGCTGGGGCAGTGCTATGGGGAGGGCACACACATTGAGGCGGATGGGGATGGGGCAGTGCTATGGACAGGGCACACACATTGAGGCGGATGGGGCTGGGGCAGTGCTGTGCACAGGGCACACGCATTGAGGCGGATGGGGCTGGGGCAGTGCTATGCACAGGGCACACGCATTGAGGCGGATGGGGCTGGGGCAGTGCTATGCACAGGGCACACGCATTGAGGCGGATGGGGCTGGGGCAGTGCTATGCACAGGGCACACGCATTGAGGCGGATGGGGCTGGGGCAGTGCTGTGCACAGGGCACACGCATTGAGGCGGATGGGGCTGGGGCAGTGCTATGCACAGGGCACACGCATTGAGGCGGATGGGGCTGGGGCAGTGCTATGCACAGGGCACACGCATTGAGGCGGATGGGGATGGGGCAGTGCTGTGCACAGGGCACACACATTGAGGCGGATGGGGATGGGGCAGTGCTATGCACGGGGCACACGCATTGAGGCGGATGGGGATGGGGCAGTGCTGTGCACAGAGCACACACATTGAGGCGGATGGGGATGGGGCAGTGCTATGCACAGGGCACACGCATTGAGGCGGATGGGGCTGGGGCAGTGCTATGCACAGGGCACACGCATTGAGGCGGATGGGGCTGGGGCAGTGCTATGCACAGGGCACACGCATTGAGGCGGATGGGGCTGGGGCAGTGCTATGGACAGGGCACACGCATTGAGGCGGATGGGGCTGGGGCAGTGCTATGGACAGGGCACACGCATTGAGGCGGATGGGGATGGGGCAGTGCTATGGACAGGGCACACGCATTCAGGCGGATGGGGATGGGGCAGTGCTATGCACAGGGCACACGCATTGAGGCGGATGGGGCTGGGGCAGTGCTATGGACAGGGCACACGCATTGAGGCGGATGGGGCTGGGGCAGTGCTATGCACAGGGCACACGCATTGAGGCGGATGGGGCTGGGGCAGTCCTATGCACAGGGCACACGCATTGAGGCGGATGGGGATGGGGCAGTGCTGTGCACAGGGCACACACATTGAGGCGGATGGGGATGGGGCAGTGCTATGGACAGGGCACACACATTGAGGCGGATGGGGATGGGGCAGTGCTGTGCACAGGGCACACACATTGAGGCGGATGGGGCTGGGGCAGTGCTATGCACAGGGCACACGCATTGAGGCGGATGGGGCTGGGGCAGTGCTATGGACAGGGCACACGCATTGAGGCGGATGGGGCTGGGGCAGTGCTATGCACAGGGCACACGCATTGAGGCGGATGGGGCTGGGGCAGTGCTATGCACAGGGCACACGCATTGAGGCGGATGGGGCTGGGGCAGTGCTATGGACAGGGCACACGCATTGAGGCGGATGGGGATGGGGCAGTGCTGTGCACAGGGCACACACATTGAGGCGGATGGGGATGGGGCAGTGCTATGGACAGGGCACACACATTGAGGCGGATGGGGATGGGGCAGTGCTGTGCACAGGGCACACACATTGAGGCGGATGGGGCTGGGGCAGTGCTATGCACAGGGCACACGCATTGAGGCGGATGGGGCTGGGGCAGTGCTATGGACAGGGCACACGCATTGAGGCGGATGGGGCTGGGGCAGTGCTATGCACAGGGCACACGCATTGAGGCGGATGGGGCTGGGGCAGTGCTATGCACAGGGCACACGCATTGAGGCGGATGGGGCTGGGGCAGTGCTATGGACAGGGCACACACATTGAGGCGGATGGGGATGGGGCAGTGCTATGGACAGGGCACACACATTGAGGCGGATGGGGATGGGGCAGTGCTGTGCACAGGGCACACGCATTGAGGCGGATGGGGCTGGGGCAGTGCTATGCACAGGGCACACGCATTGAGGCGGATGGGGCTGGGGCAGTGCTATGCACAGGGCACACGCATTGAGGCGGATGGGGCTGGGGCAGTGCTATGCACAGGGCACACGCATTGAGGCGGATGGGGCTGGGGCAGTGCTGTGCACACGGCACACACATTGAGGCGGATGGGGCTGGGGCAGTGCTATGCACAGGGCACACGCATTGAGGCGGATGGGGCTGGGGCAGTGCTATGCACAGGGCACACGCATTGAGGCGGATGGGGATGGGGCAGTGCTGAGCACAGGGCACACACATTGAGGCGGATGGGGATGGGGCAGTGCTATGGACAGGGCACACACATTGAGGCGGATGGGGATGGGGCAGTGCTATGCACAGGGCACACACATTGAGGCGGATGGGGCTGGGGCAGTGCTATGCACAGGGCACACGCATTGAGGCGGATGGGGCTGGGGCAGTGCTATGGACAGGGCACACGCATTGAGGCGGATGGGGCTGGGGCAGTGCTATGCACAGGGCACACGCATTGAGGCGGATGGGGCTGGGGCAGTGCTATGGACAGGGCACACGCATTGAGGCGGATGGGGCTGGGGCAGTGCTATGGACAGGGCACACACATTGAGGCGGATGGGGATGGGGCAGTGCTATGCACGGGGCACACGCATGGAGGCGGATGGGGATGGGGCAGTGCTGTGCACAGAGCACACACATTGAGGCGGATGGGGATGGGGCAGTGCTATGCACAGGGCACACGCATTGAGGCGGATGGGGCTGGGGCAGTGCTATGCACAGGGCACACGCATTGAGGCGGATGGGGATGGGGCAGTGCTGTGCACAGGGCACACACATTGAGGCGGATGGGGACGGGGCAGTGCTATGGACAGGGCACACACATTGAGGCGGATGGGGATGGGGCAGTGCTGTGCACAGGGCACACACATTGAGGCGGATGGGGCTGGGGCAGTGCTATGCACAGGGCACACGCATTGAGGCGGATGGGGCTGGGGCAGTGCTATGCACAGGGCACACGCATTGAGGCGGATGGGGCTGGGGCAGTGCTATGCACAGGGCACACGCATTGAGGCGGATGGGGCTGGGGCAGTGCTATGGACAGGGCACACGCATTGAGGCGGATGGGGATGGGGCAGTGCTATGGACAGGGCACACGCATTCAGGCGGATCGGGATGGGGCAGTGCTATGGACAGGGCACACGCATTGAGGCGGATGGGGATGGGGCAGTGCTATGGACAGGGCACACGCATTGAGGCGGATGGGGCTGGGGCAGTGCTATGCACAGGGCACACGCATTGAGGCGGATGGGGCTGGGGCAGTGCTATGCACAGGGCACACGCATTGAGGCGGATGGGGATGGGGCAGTGCTGTGCACAGGGCACACACATTGAGGCGGATGGGGATGGGGCAGTGCTATGGACAGGGCACACACATTGAGGCGGATGGGGATGGGGCAGTGCTGTGCACAGGGCACACACATTGAGCCGGATGGGGCTGGGGCAGTGCTATGCACAGGGCACACGCATTGAGGCGGATGGGGCTGGGGCAGTACTATGGACAGGGCACACGCATTGAGGCGGATGGGGCTGGGGCAGTGCTATGCACAGGGCACACGCATTGAGGCGGATGGGGCTGGGGCAGTGCTATGGACAGGGCACGCGCATTGAGGCGGATGGGGCTGGGGCAGTGCTATGGACAGGGCACACGCATTGAGGCGGATGGGGATGGGGCAGTGCTATGGACAGGGCACACACATTCAGGCGGACGGGGATGGGGCAGTGCTATGCACAGGGCACACGCATTGAGGCGGATGGGGCTGGGGCAGTGCTGTGCACAGGGCACACGCATTGAGGCGGATGGGGCTGGGGCAGTGCTATGCACAGGGCACACGCATTGAGGCGGATGGGGCTGGGGCAGTGCTATGCACAGGGCACACACATTGAGGCGGATGGGGATGGGGCAGTGCTATGCACAGGGCACACACATTGAGGCGGATGGGGATGGGGCAGTGCTATGCACAGGGCACACGCATTGAGGCGGATGGGGATGGGGCAGTGCTGTGCACAGGGCACACACATTGAGGCGGATGGGGCTGGGGCAGTGCTATGCACAGGGCACACGCATTGAGGCGGATGGGGCTGGGGCAGTGCTATGGACAGGGCACACGCATTGAGGCGGATGGGGCTGGGGCAGTGCTATGCACAGGGCACACGCATTGAGGCGGATCGGGATGGGGCAGTGCTATGCACAGGGCACACGCATTGAGGCGGATGGGGCTGGGGCAGTGCTATGCACAGGGCACACACATTGAGGCGGATGGGGCTGGGGCAGTGCTATGGACAGGGCACACGCATTGAGGCGGATGGGGCTGGGGCAGTGCTATGGACAGGGCACACGCATTGAGGCGGATGGGGATGGGGCAGTGCTATGGACAGGGCACACGCATTGAGGCGGATGGGGATGGGGCAGTGCTATGCACAGGGCACACGCATTGAGGCGGATGGGGTTGGGGCAGTGCTATGCACAGGGCACACGCATTGAGGCGGATGGGGCTGGGGCAGTGCTATGCACAGGGCACACGCATTCAGGCGGATGGGGCTGGGGCAGTGCTATGGACAGGGCACGGGCATTGAGGCGGATGGGGCTGGGGCAGTGCTATGGACAGGGCACACGCATTGAGGCGGATGGGGATGGGGCAGTGCTATGGACAGGGCACACGCATTGAGGCGGATGGGGATGGGGCAGTGCTATGCACAGGGCACACGCATTGAGGCGGATGGGGTTGGGGCAGTGCTATGCACAGGGCACACGCATTGAGGCGGATGGGGATGGGGCAGTGCTGTGCACAGGGCACACACATTGAGGCGGAAGGGGCTGGGGCAGTGCTATGCACAGGGCACACGCATTGAGGCGGATGGGGCTGGGGCAGTGCTATGGACAGGGCACACGCATTGAGGCGGATGGGGCTGGGGCAGTGCTATGCACAGGGCACACGCATTGAGGCGGATCGGGATGGGGCAGTGCTATGCACAGGGCACACGCATTGAGGCGGATGGGGCTGGGGCAGTGCTATGCACAGGGCACACGCATTGAGGCGGATCGGGATGGGGCAGTGCTGTGCACAGGGCACACACATTGAGGCGGATGGGGCTGGGGCAGTGCTATGCACAGGGCACACGCATTGAGGCGGATGGGGATGGGGCAGTGCTATGGACAGGGCACACGCATTGAGGCGGATGGGGATGGGGCAGTGCTGTACACAGGGCACACGCATTGAGGCGGATGGGGCTGGGGCAGTGCTGTGCACAGGGCACACGCATTGAGGCGGATGGGGCTGGGGCAGTGCTATGCACAGGGCACACGCATTGAGGCGGATGGGGCTGGGGCAGTGCTATGCACAGGGCACACGCATTGAGGCGGATGGGGATGGGGCAGTGCTGTGCACAGGGCACACACATTGAGGCGGATGGGGATGGGGCAGTGCTATGCACAGGGCACACGCATTGAGGCGGATGGGGCTGGGGCAGTGCTATGCACAGGGCACACACATTGAGGCGGATGGGGATGGGGCAGTGCTGTGCACAGGGCACACACATTGAGGCGGATGGGGATGGGGCAGTGCTATGGACAGGGCACACACATTGAGGCGGATGGGGATGGGGCAGTGCTGTGCACAGGGCACACACATTGAGGCGGATGGGGCTGGGGCAGTGCTATGCACAGGGCACACGCATTGAGGCGGATGGGGCTGGGGCAGTGCTATGCACAGGGCACACGCATTGAGGCGGATGGGGCTGGGGCAGTGCTATGGACAGGGCACACGCATTGAGGCGGATGGGGATGGGGCAGTGCTATGCACAGGGCACACGCATTGAGGCGGATGGGGCTGGGGCAGTGCTATGCACAGGGCACACGCATTGAGGCGGATGGGGATGGGGCAGTGCTGTGCACAGGGCACACGCATTGAGGCGGATGGGGCTGGGGCAGTGCTATGGACAGGGCACACACATTGAGGCGGATGGGGATGGGGCAGTGCTGTGCACAGGGCACACACATTGAGGCGGATGGGGCTGGGGCAGTGCTATGCACAGGGCACATGCATTGAGGCGGATGGGGCTGGGGCAGTGCTGTGCACAGGGCACACGCATTGAGGCGGATGGGGATGGGGCGGTGCTGTACACAGGGCACACGCATTGAGGCGGATGGGGCTGGGGCAGTGCTGTGCACAGGGCACACACATTGAGGCGGATGGGGCTGGGGCAGTGCTATGCACAGGGCACACGCATTGAGGCGGATGGGGCTGGGGCAGTGCTATGCACAGGGCACACGCATTGAGGCGGATGGGGCTGGGGCAGTGCTATGGACAGGGCACACGCATTGAGGCGGATGGGGATGGGGCAGTGCTATGCACAGGGCACACGCATTGAGGCGGATGGGGCTGGGGCAGTGCTATGCACAGGGCACACGCATTGAGGCGGATGGGGATGGGGCAGTGCTGTGCACAGGGCACACACATTGAGGCGGATGGGGATGGGGCAGTGCTATGCACAGGGCTAACGCATTGAGGCGGATGGGGATGGGGCAGTGCTATGGACAGGGCACACGCATTGAGGCGGATGGGGATGGGGCGGTGCTGTACACAGGGCACACGCATTGAGGCGGATGGGGCTGGGGCAGTGCTGTGCACAGGGCACACACATTGAGGCGGATGGGGATGGGGCAGTGCTATGCACAGGGCACACGCATTGAGGCGGATGGGGCTGGGGCAGTGCTATGCACAGGGCACACGCATTGAGGCGGATGGGGATGGGGCAGTGCTGTGCACAGGGCACACACATTGAGGCGGATGGGGATGGGGCAGTGCTATGCACAGGGCACACACATTGAGGCGGATGGGGCTGGGGCAGTGCTATGCACAGGGCACACGCATTGAGGCGGATGGGGATGGGGCAGTGCTGTGCACAGGGCACACACATTGAGGCGGATGGGGATGGGGCAGTGCTATGGACAGGGCACACACATTGAGGCGGATGGGGCTGGGGCAGTGCTGTGCACAGGGCACACACATTGAGGCGGATGGGGCTGGGGCAGTGCTATGCACAGGGCACACGCATTGAGGCGGATGGGGCTGGGGCAGTGCTGTGCACAGGGCACACGCATTGAGGCGGATGGGGATGGGGCAGTGCTGTGCACAGGGCACACAAATTGAGGCGGATGGGGATGGGGCAGTGCTATGCACAGGGCACACGCATTGAGGCGGATGGGGCTGGGGCAGTGCTATGCACAGGGCACACACATTGAGGCGGATGGGGCTGGGGCAGTGCTGTGCACAGGGCACACACATTGAGGCGGATGGGGATGGGGCAGTGCTATGGACAGGGCACACACATTGAGGCGGATGGGGATGGGGCAGTGCTGTGCACAGGGCACACACATTGAGGCGGATGGGGCTGGGGCAGTGCTATGCACAGGGCACACGCATTGAGGCGGATGGGGCTGGGGCAGTGCTATGCACAGGGCACACGCATTGAGGCGGATGGGGCTGGGGCAGTGCTATGCACAGGGCACACGCATTGAGGCGGATGGGGCTGGGGCAGTGCTATGGACAGGGCACACGCATTCAGGCGGATGGGGATGGGGCAGTGCTATGGACAGGGCACACGCATTCAGGCGGATGGGGATGGGGCAGTGCTATGGACAGGGCACACGCATTGAGGCGGATGGGGATGGGGCAGTGCTAGGCACAGGGCACACGCATTCAGGCGGATGGGGATGGAGCAGTGCTATGCACAGGGCACGCGCATTCAGGCGGATGGGGATGGGGCAGTGCTATGCACAGGGCACACGCATTGAGGCGGATGGGGATGGGGCAGTGCTGTGCCCAGGGCACACGCATTGAGGCGGATGGGGCTGGGGCAGTGCTATGGACAGGGCACACGCATTGAGGCGGATCGGGATGGGGCAGTGCTATGCACAGGGCACACGCATTGAGGCGGATGGGGCTGGGGCAGTGCTGTGCACAGGGCACACGCATTGAGGCGGATGGGGCTGGGGCAGTGCTATGGACAGGGCACACACATTGAGGCGGATGGGGCTGGGGCAGTGCTATGCACAGGGCACACACATTGAGGCGGATGGGGCTGGGGCAGTGCTATGGACAGGGCACACGCATTGAGGCGGATGGGGCTGGGGCAGTGCTATGGACAGGGCACACGCATTGAGGCGGATGGGGATGGGGCAGTGCTATGCACAGGGCACACGCATTGAGGCGGATGGGGCTGGGGCAGTGCTATGGACAGGGCACACGCATTGAGGCGGATGGGGCTGGGGCAGTGCTATGGACAGGGCACACGCATTGAGGCGGATGGGGCTGAGGCAGTGCTATGGACAGGGAACACGCATTGAGGCGGATCGGGATGGGGCAGTGCTATGCACAGGGCACACACATTGAGGCGGATGGGGATGGGGCAGTG
This sequence comes from Eutreptiella sp. 'Long Island Sound 2002', assembly GCA_964036045.1. Lineage (NCBI taxonomy): Eukaryota > Euglenozoa > Euglenophyceae > Eutreptiales > Eutreptiaceae > Eutreptiella > Eutreptiella sp. 'Long Island Sound 2002'. The sequence goes on along the minus strand of OZ038381.1, from coordinate 148,850,887 downwards.
CTATGCACAGGGCACACGCATTGAGGCGGATGGGGCTGGGGCAGTGCTGTGCACAGGGCACACGCATTGAGGCGGATGGGGCTGGGGCAGTGCTATGGACAGGGCACACGCATTGAGGCGGATGGGGATGGGGCAGTGCTCTGCACAGGGCACACGCATTGAGGCGGATGGGGATGGGGCAGTGCTATGGACAGGGCACACACATTGAGGCGGATGGGGATGGGGCAGTGCTATGCACAGGGCACACACATTGAGGCGGATGGGGATGGGACAGTGCTGTGCACAGGGCACACGCATTGAGGCGGATGGGGATGGGGAAGTGCTATGGACAGTCGTGAGCTGTCCAAGCCCATTGAAGACGGGCTCATCTGCCCGAGCCATTTGTGCAGTTGGCTTTCGGACACATGTGGGCCATCTAGCGCCTTGGTCCTCCATGCCAGGACCTGTTAGCAAGCCTTGAGCGCTACTTGCAGCCCTGACAGGGACAACATCTTTGGTGCTCCATCTTCCTGGCGTTGCACCACGCAGCGGCACGGATCAGCTCTCCGCCCCCCCTCCCCCGCTTCTGGTCCTGTCAATTCAGGCTTGGTCAATGCTAGCAGAGCCTCTGCTGGTTGAGGTCTCTCAGACAGGCATGCGCCGCCATTAGCACCAGCCTTGTGGAGGTTGCTCCCCGCCAGGGCATTTTTTCATGGTGTCGGGGGTAAGGGGGTGTCTGAGGCCCAACTGGGTGGACAGATCCGGCGACAGGCCCGTCTTGCTCCAGAATCCCCCTTCTAGCTTCTAGGGGGGGGGGGGGGTGACACGAGGCCATGGTGCTGGTTTGTTTGCCGTTGGCGGCGCCTATTAGGGGGGGGGGGGGTGAATTATTTGGGGGTCTGGGTCCCCTTTGGTCATGTTGTTGGTGAGTGCTTTGACCGAGGTTCGATGTTGTAGGTCATTTGGGACAAATGCTGTGTTTTGTTGGCAGCCTGTATGCAGTGTAGAAAGTGAAAAATGTGTGGTGCCACAGTGATTTGCACCCTTATTACCGTGCCAACAATCAAATTCACCAATAGTTCAGTTGCGATACCTGTGCATTTCTGCTACCCTGCTACCCTGGTGCCTGGGCATCAGGGTCCACATTCCTTGGGTCCCATTCCTTGGGAGCTGGGATAGTATACCCAGCCGTCAGAAGGATTGCAAAATGAGGAGGACTGTAGCAGGGGATCACGTGACTTCTTGAGCTGCTTGAGGGATGCATCGACGTTAGGGGTGCTTGCAATCTGTTTGGGTTGCGTGGGTATGATGGATACAGCAACAGGGAGAAGATCTGATGAGTATGGGACCTTTGAAGCCGGTGCTTGTGCAAGTCGTACACTCTGCATCCATAACCTTGTACATCCCATGGAGCAGGGTGACGTCTGGGGCTTCATTCGCATACACATGCTTCTTGCAGTGCCGGCAGACGACGAAGGGACGAGCAAAATCCGTTCCAGGGGCTCCTGGACCCAGGAAAGCCAATGTTAATGCTTTTGGGGACACGTTCAGATACACTGCACCCAAATGTCCAAATGGTCGGTAACACACTTTTCGAGTGGGCGATGCACTTCCTCCGTAAACTACGCCGGTTTTCTCCCCACCTGCCGCCTTTGGGAGTGCCTTTGGGAAAGGCAGTTTTTCAAAGCCAAAAAAGTACTAACCAATTTAATGAGCCAGTGTTCACCAAGACGCCATGGAAAAATCACAGGAGGCAAATTTTGTGAATTCATATGCATTTTGCAACGAAACTTACACCAGTTATAAAGAAAGTTCAGTGCAGAAAAGTGCCACCTTCAAAGTGCAGAGAGTTATCCAAAATATGTGGCGGGAGTACCCGATTATCTGCCTTCCATTGTTGATCAGCACCCGGGGGCTTGGGGGGCAAAAACAGCCCCTGGACCCACCCACCCACCTCACGTACTGGTACTGCTCACATACTGGTGGTTTTGGGTGATGGCTCGGTCACTCTACACCAGCAGTCCGTGTATGGTGTCTGTGGGCAGTTGGGTCTGTCTGTGGGCAGTGCAGTGGCATGAAGCGGCAGGTGGAGTGAGGCGAAGAGTCCATCTGCGAATAGGGTGCTCACGAGTACCCCCAAATATCATTGGGTGTCAAGTGTGATTGGATCATGAGGATGGAGGAATGACAACGGGGGGGGGGGCTCAGCACAGTATAAGACAATGCCAGAGAGGGCACTTTTTTTCATCCTACAAGATACCCCCGCATTTCTGTGCCTTACCGCGACCTCCTCTCCATCCTCTGTCCCAATGACCACCTACTTCTCGGCTCATCAGAACATGCACCAGCAGCTTGGCCGCAGCTTTTGAGACATGCCGCCGTTTCAGGCACATAGACCTTGGACTGGGAGATCGTCTGCAGGAGTCTTTACTGCAAACCCTCCAGAGAGGGCCAGGGGACGATTCAGGAGAAAGCGCGTCCAATCTTTCCAAGCTCATCCATCTACTCCCTGCTGAGACTTTTCGCGGGATCCAGTGTTAGTGACCATGTCTGTGCAGACGTATGAATCTTGACGCAATATTAGACAATCATGGGGTGGTGACTTGTTCATGTGTGTGCTGTCCAAGTTCAGCGGGCCCATAGTGCGTCCAGGTCCTGCGCCCACAAAGCTTGGTCCCACTCTTCTGAGAGCTGGGCCCTTATGCATTCCCCCAGCCGCGACTCCTCGTCGGAGTCCCGTGGCGGAATCTTCAAATCCGGCAGGCACACCAGCTTGTGCACTCGCTGGTGGACACCCTCCATGCATAGGTTGAGAAGCACTGGCCGGTGCCCCGAAATTCTGCCACCCTGGTGAGCTACATTGTCAGTCTGCCAGCGTCTGCTGCACACCGTCAATCCGGATGGGCGAATGGCCGGCACTAGGAACATACACACCGCCTATCTTGCCCTGCCCAATCGAAGTGCATATCAACATGCCCCGGGAGAATGTGGGCCACTACCATCTTGGGTACCTCCGTGAGATCGTGCAGGGGAAGTTGCAGCCAGCACCGACGGCGCGGCGAGCATTTCCCAGCCGCACAGTGTATTGCAGCACCCCTTCCCACAAAGCTGTGACCCGCAGTTGATATCCATGCATACCTGGGCCTTGTTGAGCAGCGATCCTCAATCTTTTGTTCGCCTGACCGTCATCATTATTCTCGGCACCTTCTCGGGAACGCTTATGACCCGACATTGCACTGTTGGTTGGAAAGGAACCCAACAGAACATCACAGAACACAAGCATACAAGGCAAGATGCACAGTGATCCCTCCTCCGCAGGTCTGCATCTGGCTCCATCGAGTCTTCCCAAAACCCCCTCCAGGAGGCCGTCGCATATTTAGCTGCAAGTGTGAACATGGTGGAACCCCCTGGCCAGGACAGTGGCAAGGTGTAAATGTGCGCACCCACATTTGTGCCATATCCGGTCTGGAACTGGTCCCAGACCCTTCAGTGCTGCCGTGTGGCAAATGTGTGTGTAAATAATATTTGTTTGGGAAACAGTCAAACTTGTTGGATTGGATTTGCCTTATATGCCCAGCAGATGATTGTGTGGGCTAATCGGCAGAAGCGACGCCTGTTTACTCCTGAGGGCCTTGGCCACGTAATGAACGAAGGCTCGCTGGCAAAATGTCATGCCCATTTGTACTTAAAATCAGGTACATTTTCCCAGCCTCCTACTTATTGCCTAAAAATGTTGAATTCTTTCCCACCTACCGGTGGTTCAATCCACAAGATAAAACGTTGGGTATGTAACCATTCATGGCACGTCCATCGAAATTCAAGCTTTGGGCATGTAAGATGCGTATCCACAGGGACGGTTTGAACACATTGTCCAAGCTGCACCACGACAAGCGCCCGGCTTACTGTGCAGTTACTTTGCTACTATCGACAGAAAACAGGTCATGCTAGCTGATACCATGTGGTCTGACAGCTGTTTGCCCGAAAACAAGTGCCCTGATCCTTCTCCTGCGCCAACTGATAAGCCTGTAATTTTGTCGGGCCAATGTGTGGATAACGTGTACATAGCAGTGGTAGGTATGGCTGAGATGCACCCGTTGATGCCTGATCTGTTGCGTTTCACTGAGTGGCTGCTTGATGCTGTGTATGACGTTAAGATTAAATGGAAACCAAGCAGTCCATCTGTGGTTGGCTGGTGCGAATCTGGTCTGGGACCGCCCCCTTCCAGCCAGCCCCAAGGGTGCTGGGTTTTGGAGTGTAACTGCCCCTCCCACCCTCCCTCCGTCCTGGCAGCTTGGGCTTGGTGTTGGTAGATAGCGCAGTGTGTGCCCAAGCTCAAGAGCGATCTACGCCCCGTCACCCCCCGTCCCAGCTTGGTCTAGGCATGCCGTGCCACCCGTGCCACGGCGGAATGGGCGGGGGGGGGGGTGGGGGTGAAGGGGGGGTGGGGGGCGTCATCCAACCTTGTGCCGCGGCACATGCCGCAGATTGGGTCAGCTCCTCTACTCACGTTAGTGGGCATACTCTGCCACAATCGATGATGCATTTCTGTTATCGAGTGCCATCCACAGAGAAACCCGGACTGAGCTATGTGATGTTTTGGCCACTGCATAAATGACATGAATGGTAGAAATCATCTAACACGCTTCATTATGGATGATTTAGATCAGGCCAACAAAGGCAATCAAGTCGAGTACACATGGCACAGGATCAGCGGTTGCACAAGACAAAAGACAGAGCCCAAACTGTTTGGGTTGTCAACAAAAGTCTGCAATGTGCCACAAGACTGAAATAGCCGTTCATGTGCACATGCACAGACTTTTGGTTTTCACCCGGTAAAGAACACTCATTGTAATTGTCATGCATAGGAACCATGCCTGTCCCTGATTTCACTTTGTGAAACTAGTGGGTCGGTGTGTTTGCACAATGCATGCGTCGTGCTGCGATCCTTAGTTCCAAATCCGGGGTTTCATTCTGGCTAGGAACTACTGGTGTAGGCAGGTCAACCTGGCCTCCTGAATTGTAGTTTTTCATATGAGCAATATGCAAAAAACTGGGGCAGCAAGGAAAGGGCTCTGTGGAGTGACCCCCTTCATGAAGGTAACAGATCACCATTAAAAGACATCGACCCCCTTGACCCACCCGACCCCTCCTTCTGAAGTGATTGAGAAAAATTTGTTCGGTGCCTTCAGCCAAACCAAAGGAGCCCAGTAGTTGGCATACTGGGGTTGTGCTGGTCGTTGCGGGGTTCGTTTTACGGTTTTTGCTGCCCACTCCCCTCTGCGATCAGGTCGTCCACCACATGCCTTGCCGCGTTTCCGTGTGCATGAGGCCCAATTGCTCCACTCCTCCGCGTGTTGTCCTGGTCGTCCACTGCCTGCCTCCCCACGCTTCTGTGTGCGTGGGGCCCAATTACTCGACCTCTGCGCGTGGTGCACGTGGGCATTGCGCGCACCTTCATGGTTTTCGTGGGTGTCGTGGCCACCTCCTCGGGTGGCGTGCGCTCCTTTATGGTTGACACCAGTGGCGTGTGCCCCCGTGCAGTGGCCTGGGTGGTTTGCACCGCACGGTGTGCACGGCGTGCACGGGGACAACCCCCCCTCGATGAGGCCATGACATCAGTTTTTCGATTAAGCAGCATGATCCTGACCTCATACCAGACTTACTCAATTCTTGATATGCGCAGCTGCACGTTCAATGTTTTGCCTTGCTGCACATGCAGCGCAAACCAAAGTAGTATTCGCCACACATCGGTGGCCATCGAATGTTTCTTGGCCTGGCTTGCATCAACTCATCCCAACCCACAGAACCTGGTCAGAATCTACCATTCTTCAGTGCAATATCATTGTGTATCCATGATCTTTTCTCATTTCATGTTCCTGTATCCCCTCTTCCTTAGCCCTGTGTCCCCTGGTAAGCTCTTTCCCCACCCACACGAGGCCAACCCACACCCCTGCCCCTGCCCATACCTTGTCCCTGCCCTTGCGCCTGCCCCTGCCCCTGGGGGGCTGGTCCAACATGCATATCCCATACGATAGCCCAATACGATAAGTCCGCTTTAAGCATTACACCTGTCCACTGTCTGGCGCCCATCCACTGTGCTCCTGCCTCACAGGCGGTGCTGCGGCAGGGGCCGCAACAACGGACAAGAGGCGTCATAGGGACTGTACAATGCTGTGCTAGACTGCAAACTGTGCACAGCGTCTACAGACTACTCAGCATTTCGGAGAAGGCGGCCTCGGCCCCCTTCTCAAATGTTGGCACTTCGCGTCTACAACAGGTGCACAGTGTCTACGACATGTGCACGTGGTACACCAGGTGGGCATAGTGTCTGCAGACTGCGCACGGTGTCTACGAACTATACACAGTGTCTACAAACTGTGCACGGTGTATAGACCTCTACAAACTGTGCACAGTGTCTACAAACTGTGCACAGTGTCCACAAACTATGACGGTGTCTACAAACTGCACACAGTGTCTACAAACTGTGCACCTTGTGTACGAATGGTGCACTTCAGCCCCCCCCCCATCGGCACGGCCGACTTCAGCCCCCCCCCCCCCCCCGCTACGGGTAGCACATGCGTGTGCACCCCCCCCCCATCGGCATGGCCGCCATTAGAACTCCCCAAACAACTTCTGATCCAGCATAGGTCGCCAAAAAATCCAAGCGGGGGCGCTTTGATTTGGCCACCTGAATCTTTGTCGCCGGGCCATTAACGTTTCTGGGAAAGAGCCGAACTTTGTCGTCAGACATGTCGTTGGTTCAATAGTCATTCGGCCTATTCAGGCCGTTTTCGTTTTAGCACCTGGAGAGCTCCACAAAATTTTTCGTCTTGATCCATTGCCTCCTCCGTCTCCTGTGCTATCATGACTCCTTTCCCTCCGTAGAGCTTTGCCCAGATGTGGCAGTAGGCCTGATTCCATTGCGTTACATGTATTCAGTCTTAGAGATAAAAATCAGTAGCTTGACATCACCTCCACACAGAAAAGCTTTCCCCACATTTGGAGAGATTTGTTCGCCTGAGACTTTTCATGTGGCAGTGCTAATGTCACCTACAGACCACTTAATTCGCTTCAGAATCACTTCTGGGGTCATACCTTTGCGCGAACCATTTTGACACCCTCTTGATCCCACCAAGGAGGTACATCTATCAGGTATAGTTGTTGAACATTCTTCAGGTTCTAGTGCTCCAGATGTTGGTCACCATCTGACCCCATGAATAACCCAGAGGCTAAATCTTTGCAGATTGCTCCAATATTAGCACTCAGATCCTTATTGGAAAGGAGTTTGAATCCCTCTTCAGTGACACCGATTCTTGGATTCAAGGGGCCTTGTAGGCCAAACACTAAGCACAACCCTGACCCAGGCGGGGCAAACCACCACGTGCCAGAGAAAAAACAGACTCGCAAGATTCTGTGTGATCAATGGAAAGGCAAGCTGGAGATGTTAAACTGCAGGGACTGTTAATATTGCATCTGAAATATGGACGCAGAAGCCTGTTCAGGGTGAGGGCAAAGGCAGAATATGTCCACTTGCTGGGGCGGGGGGGAGGGATACAAGCATCAAAGGCAAAAGGGGTGTCAGGCTTTTTGTTGGGTGAGAGAGACTGAAACTTTTGGGCCTAAGGCTTTATTGCAGTGCTTTATATGCTGTGCTTACAATGAGCTTTAATATCCACACCACACAGTTTTGTGCACTGATATAATATAATATAATAAGATAATAAGATAATACACTGATAATAATGTAATAATAATATGACACAGTGATATAATATCATAGTTCCTGAACGAAGCATATGCTTGGCAGCCCCACAAGGAAACAGGGCACACATTGAACATGTAGCTTTCAATCCCATGGAGAGATATTCACACCATGGGCTGACTTCTGATGCACAACTGTGAATGCTGTCCAGTGAAGTCCCGGGGACTTGGGGCAGAACAGTGCAGATTTGGCTGCATGAGATCGCTTGCAGGCAGCAACCCATCTTATGGCCTGGTGCTTGCAAGCCATAAGATGGCTTTCTCGTGTATTTGCAATTTCTGCGTTTGAGGGAAGCTGCTCATTTGCGGGCTGCTGCTACCGGGTAACTCGCCATGGTAGTGCTTCAGTCGAAATGTCTGGGAGGTTGTGCCACTCTCTGCCAGTCCGTCTCAGCGCCTGGGTTCTCTGGGTGCACTCCACAGGGCTGACCAATGGTGGTGGGGATCGGTGGTCCACAGGGATTGCTGCAGGTGGGGGCGCCCTATACATAACTTTGCACCTTTGTTGGGTTACAGCGCAAAATCCAGTGCTCATCAGAGGACACAATGCAGATGTGATCAATAAATCAATTGTCAGCAGCCAAAAGGAGGGGGGGGGGGGGGCAAAACTGTCACTTGAACGCAAGTTAAGGGAAGGGAGGGGGTTCAACAATTGCACTGCACATTACGCTGGGAAGGGAAGGGGGGGCAATCAGCAGAGCTGCGCCTCCCTGTGGCTGAACACTTCAACCTGGGCGCATAAAAGGCTGAGAAACACGTGTGGAGGCAAGCAAAGCACCATATGAGGTCAGGCCCATTCACATCTGGATCAGGGTATACCATAGCAGTCCCCCCCCCCAGCCCCCCCCCCCCTTGAGTGTTGAGTGTTGAGTGTTGATGGGCAGACGAGAACAGTGACAGAAATGCGGCGCAAGCAAGTAAGACAGTGGCAGCCCGTTAATAGATTTGTTCATGCACATGTTGAAGTTTTTCGGCCTTGATTTTCTGCCTCCTGCGTTTGGTTGTGCAAGCGTTCAGGTTGGGGCACTGAGGGGGGTGCCCATACTCAGTTGTGCAGCACACTTGCCACTGAACCTTGACAGGCATGGTCCACAGGACGCAAGGAAAAAGCGAGGTCTGTGGCAGTGCAATGAGGAACAGTACAGGTACTGTGCAGGTGCAGATTCCACAAACAGCACAGGTAGTAACAGCTAGTAACAGTCTATATACACTCTCCTATACACACTCAGTGTATATAGCCAAACCCCCCACCCCACCCCCACCAGAATTTTTGACCCGTTCTTATGGCTAACCCTGATTCTGGATAAGGGATCTGACTGCAGCAGGCTGCAGGAACTGTACAGAGAGAGCGCCCCTGTGTTTCAGCAGCACCTTATATTGTTTTGGGGGGCAGGGGTTCAGGCCTCGGTAAGCTGGCAAAGCCCTCTTACCTCGTAGTACTTGAGTAAACCTCGGGATCAAGTATCAGAGCACCAACGATTGTCCCACAGAATGTAGTAGCAGACATGACACGGAGTGAAGATGAGCTAAACCTGATAACAGGAAGTGCAGCAGGAACTGCCACGCCTGCAGGCACCCAGTGTGCTGGTGAAGCACGGAACAGACTGGAGGCTGGGTAAACAGCAATGTCCACAAAAGGTATCCAACTCAGGGCATGGTCTGCAGCCGGCCCAGGTTTGGCTACACGAAGCACGCGGCTTGGGCTTTGGGGGGGGGGGGGGGGGCTGGGGCAGTATGATGTAGACAGCACCTTGTGTTATCACGTGTGAAACTCCATTTGTATTTTGCCTCTGGTGGGTACGCAACAGGACAGGGTGTTAAATTCATCGTCGTGGCCGCAGCCGTAGCTACGGCAGTCGTGTCTTTTCGCCGTGTTTCCTGTACAGCGGCAGCAGTGGCATCGTTAGTAGTACATAAATCTGTGAATGGTAAACCTCGGCCCTTGTGGAAATACCAGTCAGCAGGACAGGGTGTTAACTTGTGTTGATCCACCTACTTTCAAGGCACGAAATGCAATAGAACAGGGGATCGACCCCAAACAGCACACAATAGAATAAACGGCCAAGCATGATATTGTTTTGATGCATGATTACAAAGGGCGAGGGGCTTTAGAACACCTCTCTTGGCGCATGTGTTACCTGAGGTTGGCCAAGCTCTGGCTGCCCTGCTGTACGGCACTGTGGGTTTCCGTTTTGTGGAGTGGAATGGCTGTTACCTCGTGAGACAGCACAGTCACGAATTTGTCCTGGCAATCCCATGCAATGCTGGGAAACACCAGAGGAGGGGATGGGGGAGTGTCGAACCTGGGGACATGCACAGGAGGGCCTGGGGAACATAGCGATCCGGCTCGCACATGGCCTGGGCGACTGCATGTAAACGTCACACCCCGGGTGCATACAGGGCACACGACGGAATGGTCACCTGGGTAGAAGGTGTGTGGGGACGGCAGTATAACAGCATTGGCTGCAGTCTTTATCCGGCCTCAACGGAAGACGGAAAGACTCGCGCTACGTACGCAACGTTCGGTGGCGATGCAACGGCGGGAGGCGCCGCTGGGCGTTTCGTGCAGCCTCGAGCTTCTACCTCTTGGTAGATCTTGTGGATCACACGGCTGGGCGTGGTCTCAAGCAGTGGGGGAACCGCCTCCATCCGGGCATACCCCTTCAATACCTTTACCCAGTCCACAAGTGCAGTCATCACCCAGAGACGTCTTATGGCACATAGCCCATTCCAACCCACTGATCGCCTGCTGCGTGGTCATTGGAGCTCATCGCTGGCCATGCCAGCCTCTGCCCATGCACCCCATTGCATGCTGAGGCGTGGCAGGCCTTGCTGTCGAAGCCACTCAGCAAACCCATCCATGAAGCAGTTGGGAGCCGCATACCCACATTGCATAGAATTGCCAAGCGCTGAAGAGATCGACGAGAACAGCACAAACGATTGCAGGCCTTGCTTCTCGTGCAGAGACAGCTCATGCAGCGCAAGTGTGCCAGTTACCCTCGCCGCAAGCATGCTATCAAGCTCGTCCGATGTCATCTGCCTTACTGCAATGTTGTGCATTACCCTGGCACAATGCATAATCCCCACCAGGGACACCGCAAGCCTGTCTACCAGTCATTTTCCCGACGTCCGCCACATCGACCAGCTCCACAACAAATCGGGTTTGAGGATATTGTTGCTGAAGCAGGTGCCCCTGCGATCCTGGTGCTGGTGCCCGCCGCGATGTCAACACAACACTCTGTGCACCACGCGCAGCGAGGAACCGCCAATGCTTCTAGTGCCACCCGTAATCGGGTCAGCTTCCTGCACCAGGAGTAAACATCTGCACTGGCAACATCATGCAGAAGGGATGCAGCTCCAAACGAGGCACACGGCGCTGTCCATCCCGCTGCAGCCACACCGCCGCCTCTCTGTCTCCGCTTACCATGCTTCGGGTCTCGTCAACAACCCTATGCATCTGAGTGCCCTCGTGCGTGCGCAACGCTCCCGTCTGCACCCTGGCACCTCTGCACCCAAAGATTTTGCAAATCCCTCCCACCATGCACGCCATCGTAGCATCCTCACTGAGAACGATGTGACTGCATCGTTGGAACTTGCTCAGGACGCCTCGAACCGTGGCATGGACGCGGTGAAGCGTTGGTCCGACGTCCGACGACTCCTTCCATCCCTGGGCATCAATGACCACACTGATGTCTGACACTTGGGACTTCACCTGACTCCAATGCTCCTGCTCATTGCAATTGATGGCAATCACGTCCCCAGCCACGACCTGCATAGAGTCTCGGCCCGTATGGGTCACGTGGAACACGCAGTAGCACCTTCAGTTGGAGGACAACTGCGCTGGCTGGCCCCACTGGACCCACCAACAACACACGTGCCCCCCCTTGCGGGGGCTGAGCAAGCGCTGTCGAGCTGTGCGGCATCCATTTTAGTTGGTACATGATGTTCTGGGGCCTGTGGGGCAGCAACGTGTAGTCCACAAGCGACTCGAGCTGTTTCTTGTTGTGTGCATACAACTGCTGCTGCGTCGATGTCTGACAAGCGTTCGCCGGTGTGGAGCGTGAGCCCCGGGTTACACGGGCGAAGCAACGGACACCAGCCATAGGACAGGCAAGCGATGGCAGTGAATCTCGTCAGTTCACAACCACGTCTCAATCAGTCATTTGCTTACCAACGGGGGAGGGGGGGGCAAATGGCCTCTTCTTGGTACACGTCCTGATCTGCCACCCCACACAGCGATCGGCACAACGACGAAGCGGAGCACGGTCTGGCTCGTGGTGGTCGCCGGGAGCGTCACGTGGCCGTGGGCCGGGAGGGACCGCTTCAGCACCTTCACGGTGTTCACGGTGCTGGCGTCCGTCCATCCAGATGGACCCGTTGCCCTCGTCGATCCACCTGTCGGCCGGCAGGCTCGTGTCAAAACGCGAGTCCCGATTGGCACTCAGCAGCACGTAGCTGCTCAGCCTCTTGAACGGCATGCGTCCCAGTCGGTCGTAGCTGACCAGCGAAGCCTTGGAGGCCTCCGTCTTTTGCATCGCCATCCTCGAAATCCGGATCATACTGCTGATGTCCATAACGTCGTCCACAGGGAACCCGTGTTTGGAATACAGCACCACCCAGTCTTGCGCACGAATGAAGAATGATGAGCTCTCTTTGTGATCAATGGTGTCTGTAAATGAAATACGCGAAACAAATGTGCCCTCCTTCACGAATGTGCCTCGACAGGTGCACAAACAGAGTGTCCTTATCCAGAATATGATGCACAACCTCGAACGCAAATGCCATGTCATACATAGGGGGGAACTCATCCTTCGTGGTGTCACGATTATATATGGGCACCTGGTCTAATAGCCCGCGTTCAGCGACCTTCCGCTGCCCATACTGTGCCTGCTCGGGTAAAGTCGTGTCCCCAAGTTCAGTCACCGCCCGCGCGGAACTCGGGACCATACATTAGTCCAAGGCCTGCCTGCGTATCGTACAATGCGCTAACATGTACGGGATGGGTACAGCGCTGTGCTGCTGCCTGCAGCGTGGAGGCCTGATCTGGCAGCGAACCCCGTTGGCTCCGCACTGTGCCTCGCACGTGCACAGTACGCTCTTTGGGGTCTGACACGTCATAGTTGCAGATGACAAACTTATCCTCCTCTTCAAATCGGCATTCCATCATGGTCTGCGCAACCTCGGGCGCTGCATCGGGAAACACAAGCGGCAGTTCAATTGCCAGATCTTCGAGAATCACGTTTTTCAACTCGGTCTGGTGTTTCGTGCGGTGCACGGCTGCGGCCGCCATCTCAACAAACATCACAGCCGGCACAACCACCTTCGGGTCTACTGCGTGGTCTTGTACCAAACGCTTTAGTTTCGGGCCAAGCGGCACTGTGGAGCCTGCGTTCTCCGCCAACTGTTGCTGGAGCAAGGCGTGTGGTTGCACGCGGTGCCAGGGGTACCGCTGCTGCTGTAAGGGAAGAATCGCACGTTTTACACACGCGACGGGGGCACGCTGCAGGATCACATGGCCGTTGGTGCCTCCGAACCGGAAGCTGCTAACGCCTGTGGCGGCTGCGGCAGGGCCACGCTTCCCGTGGGGTAGGCTACCAGGTGCCCTTGCAATTCAATCCAGGGATTGACCTGCCTCAAATGGAGGTTGGGCGGGACCTGCGCGTGCTGCAATGCCAGGGCGCACTTGATCATGCCCGCTATCCCGGCATCCGCCTCCAAGTGCCCCACAACCGTCTTCAACGCCCCAAGCACCAGGCTGCTGCGCGGTGCGGTCGGCGAAAGGACCGCCAGCCCAGCGGATCCCCGAGCTTTGTACCAGTGCCGTGGCACTCAAGGTACTAGACAGCGTGGTCCAAGGCCTCGGTGACCCACCGCTGCTGTACGGGGCCGTTGGGGGCAGTGAGCACCGCTGACGTGGCATCCTAGTTCACAAATGTACCACGCACTAGCCCATGCGCGGGCGTGTTTGAATCTGGAACCATCACCATTATCCCACAGCCCTCTCCACGCGCGTAACCGTCCGCAGCTCCGTCGAAGGTCTTGCAGCGGCTGTCGGGCACAAGCATCGAGGTCTGGCAGAACATCACGAAGGCGCCGGCGCCAAGCAGCACGTTCACCCCGGCGACCACTCTTGTGCCGCAGCGGCGCCGGGCCAGCGCCTCGGTCGCGAGGTGCGTTGCGACGAGGCTAGATGTCGAAGCGTCCGAGCGGCACCTGCATGTAGTCCCGGGCATCGCAGAGCAAGCCCCAAAATCTGTCCAAGGTCCTGGCATCCGACAAGCCATGCTGGCAACAGCGGACGCCGTGGGCCCAGATGGTTGGGAAGGAAGGGGATACGTGCGCGGGACGGATGACGTGGTCGTCCCATCTGCCAAAACGAGAGACGTAATGGCGTGCAGCGTCGGGTTTTGGACGCCAGCGACGGAAAAATCTCCGCCGCCTGTCCCAATGTACACTGCAGCTTGCCGGTCCCCGACTTGGGTAGGATTACAACCCCTGCCCTAGCTTGCTTCGACACAAGGTTCCACACAGTCTACAATTCATATCGCAGCTGAACCCCGTATCCTTGACTTGCCTCGTCGTTCGGGGAGTCGCCCGGCAAGACCTTTGAGAAGGTGGCCCCTCGGCCCCCGTGCCAGCAGAGCGTTGGGTCCGGCACACTCTTGCGGATTCTAGCCAACTCATCGAGCTCTAGAGGCAAAAACAAAACATGGTGAAAAGGTGCAGCGGGGGGAGGGCAGGAGAGTCATGTACCTCAACCAAATCGGTTTCGTCACGAGTCCCACCACGACGATGTGGACCCGTTGGCAACGGTTGTGCACCCCTCTACGCGGTGAGGTTTGCTCCCTTGGCCAATGACAAGCCCCACTAGTCCTCCAAAGCGTAATCCCACTATGACTAGTCTCTATCTTTGTGTTGTTTGGGCGTGGAGCCTTGATAACATGAGCATTGATTTGTCCTGCTTCCTACATCAGTGCACACCGAAAGGTTTCCCGTTGCAAATCCGTGAGCTGTATTTCGCACCGACAAATCTTTCCTCTCACAAGTCCTTGCGCCTCATAGAATAAAATGATATTACCTCTTGTGGTCGACATGAAACGCATGGTATAGAATCGACCATGCTCCGGGACCCAAATTTTGGTTGGGTAGGTGCGCACTGCAAAGTGGCCTCAATGTCATGTTGGGTTTCCGATAAACGAAAGGAGGTGTAGTTCACAAAATGAACTAAACCACCGGAAATGTGTTTCACAAAATGGACCCAAGTGAATTAACGAAAAGAACGGAGGTGAATTAACTCAACGAACGGACGTGTGTTTCACAAGGTGAATTAACAAAGCTAACGACCGTGGGTTTCACAAAACGAACGGAGGTGAATTAACTACATGAACGGAGGTGTGTTACAACGAACGGAGGTGACTAAACTAAACGAACGAAGGTGTGTCAAAACAAACGGAGGTGAATTCACTAAACGAACGGAGGTAAATTCACTAAAAGAACGGAGGTGAATTTACTAAAAGAGCGGACGTGTGTCTAACAAAACGACCGGAGGTGTGCTTCACAAAACGAACGGAGGCGTGTTTCACAAGAAAACGGAGGTGAAGTAACTAAACGAACGAGGTGAATTACTGAAACGAACGGAGGTGTGTTGTTGCTCTCACAAGGTTCTCGGCGTTCCGTACACAAGGGAAGGGGATGGACGCCACGGAGTACATGGAGGCCAGGCGCTCCGTTCGTTTAGATATTTCACCTCCTTTGGTGTCGTTGATTCACCTTCGTTCCTTGTGTAAACACACCTCCGTTTTGATTCACCTCCGGTGTTTTTGTGAAACACACCTCCGTTCGAAAAACCGAGAGTTCTTGATTTCTGGACAATTGGCACGCAGATCCTCGAAGTGACGAATGGAAAATATCGACCGAATTAAATTGAGGCTAAGCTGACCAGGATGCGGCTTTTTTGTCCGCGCAAAATGCGACCGGGCTTCAGTGCGCCCAGTCCGACAGTGGGCCCCAGTGAGGAGGATGTGTGCACCCTGTTGGGCATTTTGTGCGGACAAAATGCCTTTAATTAGCACCCTGCTATATTTTGAGCCAAAATGCCCGGCCCGTCTCCCATTTGTCCGGCGCAAAAATGCGGCGGGCCCGGCATTTTGCCATTCAAACGCCGGTGACGGTATGCAGACTGCGGCCCTAGCAGACTGCGAAAGACTGCGGACGAACAGGCGACACGCGCATTTACGACAACCGAAAAAACGACTGCAACTGATCTACTGCAACTGATCTTCTGCTAAAAGGCGACAAGGATGTTTTGAACCGTTCTGCAGCCCAAATTTATAAAATGTTTGCATTATTTTATTGCCAGATAAGGGAACGATACCTTACTGGTAACAAGGCTACTGCTGCTGATTTTCCGGTCCCTCCAAAATCCACCCCCTCGTACTCATTTTCAACTCCGTGCTGCTCATTTTCAACTTCCCCCTGCTCATTTTCAACTCCCTCCAAGTGAAAATCCACTCCCCCCTGCTCATTTTCAACTCCCTGCTGCTCATTTTCAACTCCCTCCAAGTGAAAATCCACTCCCTCCTACTCATTTTCAACTCCCTGCTGCTCATTTTCAACTCCCTCCAAGTGAAAATCAACTCCCCCCTGCTCATTTTCAACTCCCTCCTACTCATTTTCAACTCCCTCCTACTCATTTTCAACTCCCTCCAAGTGAAAATCCACTCCCTCCTACTCATTTTCAACTCCCCCCTGCTCGTTTTCAACTCCCTCCAAGTGAAAATCGACTCCCTCGTACTCATTTTCAACTCCCTGCTGCTCATTTTCAACTCCTCCCTGCTCATTTTCAACTCCCTCCAAGTCAAAATCCACTCCCCCCTACTCATTTTCAACTCCTCCCTGCTCATTTTCAACTCCCTCCAAGTGAAAATCCACTCCCTCCTACTCATTTTCAACTCCCTGCTGCTCATTTTCAACTCCCTCCAAGTGAAAATCCACTCCCTCCTACTCATTTTCAACTCCCTGCTGCTCATTTTCAACTCCCTCCAAGTGAAAATCCACTCCCTCCTACTCATTTTCAACTCCCTGCTGCTCATTTTCAACTCCCTCCAAGTGAAAATCCACTCCCCCCTGCTCATTTTCAACTCCCTCCTACTCATTTTCAACTCCCCCCTGCTCATTTTCAACTCCCTCCAAGTGAAAATCCACTCCCTCCTACTCATTTTCAACTTCCCCCTGCTCATTTTCAACTCCCTCCAAGTGAGAATCCAATCCCTCCTACTCATTTTCAACTCCCTGCTGCTCTTTTTCAACGCCCCCCTGCTCATTTTCAACTCCCTCCGAGTGAAAATACACTCCCACCTGCTCATTTTCAACTCCCTGCTGCTCATTTTCAACTCCCTCCAAGTGAAAATCCACTCCCCCGTGCTCATTTTCATCTCCCTGCTGCTCATTTTCAACTCCCCCCTGCTCATTTTCAACTCCCTCCTACTCATTTTCAACTCCCTCCTGCTTATTTTCAACTGGCTCCTACTCATTTTCAACGATCCTCAGACCTCAGCAGTGGCAAATCCAACCTTACACACGCGAACCGTGAAGGCATGGAACATAAACTCAGACTTGAAATTTGAAATGTCCTTAGTTCTTCGACACATGAGCCCGCCACTCCCAAAGCTGCTTACACTGATGCAACTCAGCTGGCGAAAGTTGTTCCCCACATGCAGCCCGAGCATACAACTGAGCCAAGTGAGTATCAACCTGCTCAGCCGAGTCAACCATATTGTGAATGTGTGCATGCAATTGATCATTATACGCGGCCTGCTGCGCACTCAGGCCCCCAGGAGCCTGATTCACGGTGGTTAGCGCATCTGAAAGCTCAAGGGCAGCATTCAGCTCTTCCTTCAGCGGCGGACCGCTACCCCTACCCTGACCCCTACCTTTTCCCTTTGTAGCACCCTTTGGACCATCCCCTCGCTTAGCGGCCTTCCTGACAGTTGGCTGCATGGTTCGCTTGGCGGCCACCGGCGGGGGAATAGGTCGTGGTGCTTGTGCACCTGCCACATGGACCTGTGTAAGAGGCTGGCATGTCCACAAATCGGTTCAGTAGCCTCTCCTCTTCTTCGAGAAAGGCCCCTGCATCCTGTCCCTAGTCGGAAAGATGAGTTGCCACTCGATCCACATTAGTTATATATTGACGCGTCCGGACTGCAAGTTCCCAAGGGAGCGGACAATCTGCTCGCGTTTCGTTCTGGCTGGCAAATCAGCCCACGAGGAGATGTCGGTCAATATAATGTCATCGTCTGTAGCATGGATTGCCACGGGTACCTGCACTGTGGGTAGGGGGAGGCGTTGGCTGCTGTATTTGGCACTGACAAGGACCTGAGTTGCAGTCTGAAATTGTTTTAAAATAAAAATTGGATTGAACAACCCAAGATGGAAGCCGACTGAAGATGACCGATGATGCAAAACAGCAAAATAGTGACGACATGGATGCCCGACTCGGACTGCAAGTCCACAACTACACCAAAACTTCGTATAGGCACCATCCTCAGCAGAGTTCATGTAAGGCGAAGTGCAGCTGGATTCACTTCGCTTTACCTCATAAACTATATTTTTGCCTTGGATTTGGTGCACACGATTGGAGATCGCACAGAATCTCGGTAGGTCTACCAACTCCGTCTCAAGTGAATCGTGACACTGTCGATCATAGTTCCATAAGGGTGCCGCCCTGTTAGCAACTATATATTGGTCCTCCCTGGACACGTCATACTCATACACGAGGCATTCATCTGCTGCGGCATTCTATCAAACGCCCAGCTTGTCACCTTGCCTGAAACGAACTTGACATAGAATGGGAAGGTCTGGTTAGCTATTTGGTGATTGGCGTGCCGCTGATTCACCATTTCAGTATATTCAAGTTTATAGCCCTCCTTGGAGAGCAAGTGCAAAACAGATAAAAAAATGTGGTAGTAACCTTTTCTTGCAGTTAGGTGGCGCTTTATGCGGCAATTCAAAGACTCAGCCCTCTGTGTGGACTTGCAGCCGAAGGTAAAAACTTCTACCTGCCATGCAACACACCAACGGTCAAGACGATGTAGGGGGGATCTGACTCCAAGGTAGTCCTTGACAGTTTTCCAGCGGGGGTCCTCCAGAATTTTGCGCCAGAGAATATCAGCAGCGTCCTTATCTGGGCACTCCTGAACCTGTCGGATGGCGCTCTCAAGAGCAGTGAAATCGTGTTGCTCGAGGGAGTTTCGGCAGTTTTCGGTAAGATTTTTGTAAATGTGAAAAAGGCAGAGGAAGTGAGCAGTTCGGTCCGGGGGGAAAACTCTGGGAACGGACCCCAAGAGGGCGTATGCAGCATCACTGAACAAAACGCGGGGTGCACAACCGGTTGCCTTTATCCACTCCTGCCAGAGCCACTCATAATCCTCTGCATTTTCACTGCTTGGCATGCAGCCCTGAGCCAGGAGAAGGGTTTGGCCATGTTCGTTGATACCGCAAAACAGGGCCAATGCCTCGCCGTACCGATTCGATTTGTACGTGTTATCTTCAAAAATGACTTGTGCATATTTTCTGGCGTTTTTTACTTGCTCTAGCGTCATAAAAAACCATCTTCGTACAACACCACTGACTGGGTCAGGGGCTTCATGATTGAAATACCAGGCAGGATCTGCCTGTTTGAGCATTTTCAGGTGGTTAATCAAACGTGCAAGATCATTTGGGCCCATCTTGCGTTCGATGGACTTGAAAAAATTTCTGATGTGCTCTGTTGAAAACCCCTTGATTGCTGGGTACGTGTCCTCGCTATATTTCTTCCTCAAATTTACAAGAATTTGCCCCGGCATTTCACGGTGCTCATACGCCCGCTCAATGTCGTGCCAGAGCTCATCAGGGAGGGCTGATTTGTCCAGTGGGGGGGCCTCCTCCTCGTCAGGCCACCAATGGTCAGAGTGGTCCCAATTACACTCGGTTAGCTTCCACAGGCCCGTGCCAGGATCATGGGTTAGCGTTGCACCATATGGACACAAATCAGACTTCGTGAGAGGCCGGGGATGCTTTTCTGGGCGTGCTCTACTGGTCTCCTTTAGGGGCCCGTGTTGTTTTAGGCGTCCCCAAATGCGACAACCAATACGTGCCCGATTACTCCCCCCTGCAGACTTGCTGGTAACGCTGTTATGTATTGCCAACTCCCCCCGAATCTTATTCAGGTATGCAACAGCTTCGGTGTGGGACCGGAAGGTGCAGCCAACCTCGTCTCCACGTCGGGGGGAGTGCTCGGAGGGACAATGGGCTTCATGTTTCACGCGTTTGCGGGGGTGGATGTCGGGATGAGGTTTAGGATCAGAACGCGGTGATTGGCGGCACTAAACTCATGCTTAATTAAGGGGGCCGGATCCGTAGATTCCGTGAGTCCCGAGTCAGATGCCGGGGTTGGAGATAAGATGGCAGGGAAATTTCTTACGGGGGCAGGTCTGGATGAAACTGCCACTTCCGCGGGTTCCGTTTTGACGTTGTCCAACATTGATGAAGAAACAGATCTCAAGGTCGCACAAAATGGATCGTCATATACACCCTCAAAAAGCAAGGTCATCTGGCCGGGGGTAGGGTGGCCCATGGACGCGTGGAGGGACCAAAAGTTGGTTCGAAGGAAGTCTGCGGTTTGATCCTGGGGCGGGATGCAGTTCCATGCAACACCACCGCGGAGACGGAACAGGACAAGAACCCGTTCGTTACGGACCCAGTCACCGGTTCTGCCTGAAACTCTACAGATTCGCTGATCATGAACGGGCACACCAGTCATGATCCTCACCAGATCTGAGATGGCAGCCTCACTGATATCCTTAGGCACACACAGAACGAGGGTTCTGTCGAGGAGTGCCACGAAAATGGGGATCTCCTTCCTCGCACATCGTCCCTTGTGGAGTAGTTCACACGGTGAGCGTCTTCGCCGCCGTTGGTGGTGTCTACGATGCCTCCGATGGAGAAGGGAGAGAACAAGAGCGGCCGAAACGAGACCACAAACGACTATGGTCAGCCCCACAAGGCTCCAGCCGACATCGCAGATTGCGCAGAGCAAAAGCATTAAGATAGACATGTCTACAACGAGAGATGAACGTGAGAGGCTAACCCCCATTATTGATTCACAAAGGTCGTCTGATGCACGAACTTGATAGGCTACCCCCTGACTATTGAATTACCGGGGGCCTCTGATGCACGAGCTTGATAGGCTACCCCCTGACTATTGGTTTACCAAGGGCCTCTGATGCACGAACTTGATAGGCTACCCCCTGACTGTTCATTTACTGGGGGCCTCTGATGCACGAACTTGATAGGCTACCCCCTGACTATTGACTTACCAGGGGCCTCTTATGCGCGAACTTGATAGGCTACCCCCTGACTGTTCATTTACTGGGGGCCTCTGATGCACGAACTTGATAGGCCACCCCCTAACTTTTGATTTACCAGGGCCTCGGATGCCCGAACTTGATAGGCTACCCTCTGACTATTGATTTACCACGGGCCTCTGATGCACGAACTTGATAGGCAACCCCCTGATTATTGATTTACCGGGGGCCTCTGATGCACGAACTTGATAGGCTACCCCCTGATTATGGAGTCAACAAGGGCCTCTGATGCACGAACTTGATAGGCTACCCCCTGACTATTGATCTACATGGGGCCTCTGATGCACGAACTTGACAGGATACCCCCTGATTATTGATTTACTGGGGGCCTCTGATGCACGAACTTGATAGGCTACCCCCTGACTGTTCATTTACTGTGGGCCTCTGATGCACGAACTTGATAGGCCACCCCCTGACTATTGATTTACCAGGCCCTCTGATGCACGAACTTGATAGGCTACCCTCTGACTATTGATTTACCACGGGCCTCTGATGCACGAACTTGATAGGCTGCCCCCTGACTATTGATTTACCGGGGGCCTCTGATGCACGAACTTGATTCGCTACCCCCTGATTATTGAGTCAACAAGGGCCTCTGATGCACGAACTTGATAGGCTACCCCTGACTATTGATCTACATGGGGCCTCTGATGCACGAACTTCATGGGCTACCCCCTGATTATTGATTTACCAGGAGCCTCTGATGCACGAAGTTGATAGGCTACCCCCTGACTATTGACTTACCAGGGGCCTCTGATGCACGAACTTGATAGGCTACCCCCTGACTATTGACTTACCAGGGGCCTCTGATGCACGAGCTTGATAGGCCACCCCCTGACTATTGATTTACCAGGGCCTCTGATGCACGAACTTGATAGGCTACCCTCTGACTATTGATTTACCACGGGCCTCTGATGCACGAACTTGATAGGCTACCCCCTGATTATTGATTTACCGGGGGCCTCTGATGCACGAACTTGATAGGCTACCCCCTGACTATTGGTTTACCCAGGGCCTCTGATGCACGAACTTGATAGGCTACCCCCTGACTATTGATTCACCCGGGGCCTCTGATGCACGAGCTTGATAGGCTACCCCCTGGATATTGATTTACCAGGGGCCTCTAATGCACGAACTTGATAGGCCACCCCCTGACTATTGACTTACCAGGGGCCTCTGATGCACGAACTTGATAGGCTACCCCCTGACTGTTCATTTACCGGGGGCCTCTGATGCATGAACTTGATAGGCCACCCCCTGACTATTGGTTTACCCAGGGCCTCCGATGCACGAACCTGATAGGCTACCCCCTGACTATTGATTTACCGGGGGCCTCTGATGCACGAACTTGATAGGCTACCCCCTGATTATTGAGTCAACAAGGGCCTCTGATGCAGGAACTTGATAGGCTACCCCCTGACTATTGATTCACCCGGGGCCTCTGATGCACAAACTTGATAGGCTACCGTCTGACCAATGTATGGCAAGACATTGCCCTCCCCAGCCTTGAAGGATGCGGGGGGATGAGGGGGGTGGAGGGGGAGGTGAGGGCTGAGCTCGGGGGGAGGGGAGGGAGGGGAGGGGGGAGGGTTGGGGGGCTTGGGGGGTTGGAGGGGGAATTGGGGGGGCCCCGGGATGGGAGGAGGGTGCGGGGGGGGTGGGGGCCGGGGGAGGAGGATGTTGGAAAAGCTGGAGGGGCGTAGGAGGGAGAGGTGTGGGGGGGGTTGGGGGGGCTGGAGTAGAGGTTTGGGAGGGCCCGGGGGGGGGAGCGTAGGGGGGAGATACAGGGGTAAAAGGGGGGAACACTGGGGCGTCTGATGTACGACGGGCATCAACTCAATTGGTGATTGAATGATGAATCATTCACAGGCCGTTCCCGTGGGGGGCCTGGCCACGGGACGCTGCGGTGGACACGCGCAAGTGAGCAGGCAGGCAAAGCACTACGCTCACAGGGGCATCAATGCGCTCATGTCATGTGACAAAGCATTTCAGGATCCTTGCCACTCTGAAACAAGGGAACAAAAGTATGTACAGCAACACATCAGGATATGTACACATGGGGTTAAGACTGGACTGGGGTAAGGGCATCACAGGTCAATAGACACTCAGTCCTAACTCGTATCCCAATCCAAGGTCCGACCCTCTCAGTGGCTGGTGGGGGCGGGGGCTCAAACATAACCCATGCCCTGCTCAGTCCGGACCCTGAAACCCTGCCAATGGGGGAGGTGTCCCGCCCAGCCACAGGCGATTTCCTAGGAACCAAGGCGCTCCAAGGCCAACTGACAGTCGCCCCTCATGCTCCCTTAACAGCAGGTCCCAACTCCTCTCTGAGCCAGAGATATGGCCCCGCTCTTATCCCCTAGGAGTTGGTAGCTGAAGATGGGCTGTTTCAGCCCAAACTGAAATTGGCTCAAAAATCTCCAAAATTGACCCCTCGTCCGGACCCGCCAGAGGTAGGGACCAGGCAACTGACCCTATGCCCTTCGAGTACAAACTCTCTGGAGCCCTCACCCAAGCTGGTTCCCTCTGAGATCCCGGCATCAGGGCACCACAGGTTCGTCAAGTGGGGTCATGATGCCAAAATCACCAAAATTGGCGTCATTCCCACGCGTGGCTCGCCCGGCCAGGGCAAGGCCAATGGCTCACAGCACAGGAGACAGGAGCTAGGACTTATATCTGAGTGTACAACTTGAAATTAGGCCCGGGCTCCTCATGGGCATAGAGATATGGGGCCGCCAATTGACCACACGGGGGGGTGAAATTGGGGTCCCAAAAGGGGGTCATTTTGGCTGCTCGAAATGAGCCAAAATTCGGGGGTGCTCCCAATAGTATATCTCCACGCCGGCTTGGAGATCGGATCCGCCATTCCATACGCGATCCACCGGGAGTTCAACGAAGACTCCCATGCCTTTGGCTCCCAAAGATCTCGATGCCACTCGGCGTGGTGACAATCCCAATTGGGTCCACAAATGCCAAAATGTCAAAATAGTCCACACTCACTTTGGGCTAGCACCTTAACAAAGGTCGCTCCCCTTCGCCCACGTGGTGTGTGAACCATGGGGACCAATATACATAACACCCATGTCATAAATGGTCCATTGGTCCATGTGTCCGGCGTGCACGGGTAGGCTGAACATAGTGCACGGCGGGCAGAAAATGTGGAAAATTGCCCAAAATGGGCGAAAATGCGCACACTCATTGTTGGGGCAAATGAGGCACATGCCCTACTTGGACCGGAGTGTGCCATAGGATTGGTATCAAGTCATATGTGTCCAACATATCTTTTGGGCGTCGCCCAACGCCTCCGGTTTTGGGAATGGCAGGGTCGCCAAGTGAGCCCATGATTTGGGATAGTCCCAAATCGCCAACATCGCGGCCACGGTATGCCAAGCCCAAGAGGAGTTATTCGCCGGGTTCAAGATATGTGGGGCACCGAAGTAGGTACCCTCATAACATACTTGGGTCATGATGTCAATTGGGCGCAACGGTGAGATACAAGGTCGCCACTTGACATCATGACGGGCAAAAAACAGCAATATTGGCGAAAAAAACACCCAAAAGTGCCTTGAAAGGCGCACAAATATATTATAATATCTTCGGCTTGGATTTAGTAATCGACCAATCCTTCTAAACACAATGACTTGACACCAATGACCTTCGATCCCACATATGTGCTCCACTTCGGGCGCTTTGAAAGGTTACGAGCGCTACTTCCCAAGTGGGCACATGAAAATATGGAAAATTGCAAAACACACACCTTGCTCCCAACGCATCGCTTTGGGATCGCCACACAAGCTTCCCTCCACGAAGGTTAGGCTTGCAATTGATCGTGGGGAGTATAAGGAAGGGCCTCGTGCAATATGAGGTCCATTGGTGGGTGTATCGCTCTTAGCCAAACCCGCCAAATGGGCACGCAATACAACACATGGCACATACCACATATTGCCCAAAAAGGTAGCTCCCCCCACGATATGTCATGCCCCTCCAAGGGCATATCTTTGTGTCAATTGCTCATAGGAACTCAAGGAAAGTTCCTATGCAACACCAACACTCGCGCGCTACACTCGAAAGTTATCTTAACGCACGCAATATCATGGCCAAAGAGTTATAACGCAAACTCTACCCTCTTGACCATGATCCATTACGCTAGCGCGCACGTGTGGAGACGCAAGGCGTATAAAGCTTCCTAAATTACGTCGGGAGTATTGTGAATACATCCCACGTTTCTTTATTGTCATTCCTCGCAAGCGGCACGAGATATGACCCTCACAAGTGGCCTCACGAATCAACTTTGTTTTGCCCATATCTCTAAGACAAATGGAGGGCAAGACGAAAGGAAAGTTGATTCGTGCATAGGGAAGCACGTAGGTCCACTCGAAAGAGGTCAAATCAAGTGCGGGGATGTCGAAGTCGAAAATCAGATTTCGACATCCTGAAAAATTCGGATTAAGGTTGCGAGTGTAAGATGTGAAAATTGCGGATGCATCAATGCAATTCCTGAAGACTTTAGAGTCTTCGTCACGATTTGCGCTAAAATATCTGTATGTAACAGTTAAACTGGCGGTTACGCTAAAGTCGCGAACTAACCGCCAGCTGTCAAGACAGTGAATATCAGAACGGAAGCGTAAAAATTGACGGAAACAATATGAAAATAAAACCCTGTTGATTCCTGATGTTCTGATATATAAATCTCCGCTGGCGGTGCATCGGTTGCCGATGCGGGGCTTTACGGCACGGAACACGCTCCCGCCGGGCTCGCACCGGGCGTCAACGGGCGTCTTCCCTTCCGTACATGGGGTTAGTGGACCGGAGACCGGTTGTATGCCCTACCCTAGCCATGGGGTTCTGGGTACCGCTTCACCCCCCTCCTTAGAGCAAACCCTGGTGGGGGCTCGATAACACCCACGCATGGCAGCGGGTACCCAGGACCATTTCCTCAAGGGGGGGGGTGTCACATCCTCACTCCAGGCTGATTCGCAGGTTAGGCTGCCCAAATCCCACAGTAAGACAGGTACGGTGCTGTAGCTGTTAGTAACTGCAAGTATAGTATCAAGTATCAAGTCCCGGGTCCTGGTGGCGGTTGTTCTGCATCCAAAGGACCCGTTAACTCATACCAGGCGCACCGGGTGCCGGCTGCTACGGTCAGCACCACAGTGGCAGTGGCATACACGGCCAACATAGGCGTCACACGACGACCGAGGTGGTCCCACAGGTCGAAAGCGACCACAAAGATCCATCAGGCTACCCCAAGCTTCCCAAGGCCCGCCGGCTGGGGGAGAGTCCCCACGGGTCCTTCCTCGGGCGCACCATGTCCATATCCACGACGCGAGTCCAGAGTGGTACAGCCGAACGAGCTCCTCCTTAAGGGATCGGGCATCAAGGCCGTCTTTTCCCTCGCCCTATTACCACGGAGGCCATACATGAGGGAGTCCTCATGCAGTGTGGGCGGAGGCGTCGACTCCTCAAACCACCAGTTTCCCAGGCAAACCTTCCCCATCCGACTGCAAGTGCGTCTGCGAGTCGGCAGGCTCACACTGGGACTGACAGTGGCGGACCGCTGGGAGTGTAGTGAGGCAACTGGGCTTCCCGCCTGGCGCCATCAGGATCTCCACATTACAGCGAATAGGGCACACGGTATCACGGGCACTCAAACAGAAGAATCTGTACCTAGGTACTGGTCCAAGCTGGACCCTATGTAAGAACATGTAAACGGCGACTCAGGGCGCCTTCGTAGTCGATTCGCATCCCGTCGGGGGGGAAAAACAGTCCACACTTCAGTGATGGGCTGACATACAGATGCAAATATCCTGGGGGGCAGAACAACAAGCAATAGATGGGGTAATAGGCGTGTAAACACACTCTGGATAGAGCGCCAAACCAGGCCACGGTCAGGATAAGGCAAAGGCAGGAGGGTGGACAGGAAAACGCCTGAGTTCAGGCCAGATATAGTCTCGAGACACACGTCGACTGGTCTGGATCCCGCAAGTGCCATGGGACCAGACCACACACCAAAAAAATCGCAATGCCGATGACAGCGGCATCCGTTGCGCAACGACGTATGGGCTTCAAGGCCCCAAGAGCTCAGAAAATATGAAGGTCAGTCGCCCTACCTGGTTTCCCAAGGATTCAGCAGGTGGGGAGTGACGAATAGAATTGAAAGAGAGGGGCCATCCTCCTCTGGATTCAGCAGGGGGGGGTATATGGCCACTCTGATGGCAGGTCACCGGAAGATGTAAGAGAGCAAGCAAGTAAGGGACGATCCGTCGACCTCACAAGCGCTCAAAATGCATCAGGGGAGAGCTCAGGGCGCTGATCAGGCACCCCTGGCTGCAATCGCCCGGGTGAGTGCTGCCAAGTCCGAGACATGGATCTTGGTCTTGTGCTTGCGGATGTACTCCATGAAGGGAGTATTGACCCGCGGCACGAACGAGGAGACGGGTTCCCAGGTGTTGTGGGACGGCCCATAGCCTCGCCAACGAACCTTGAACTCCAGGCCTCCGGGTGCCGAGGCGTTCGGACGCTGAGCAAGGATCTTCTCGACGGTGTAGTCGTCCTGCTCAGCATAGTCGTCGTCCGAATCGGCCTGATGCGCGGCATAGCTCAGGGACACATGTTGGCCACGGAGGTCGGGTTCCCGCACACGGAGTTGACTCTCGTGGCGCTCCCGAAACTGTCCGTGACACACCTTGATGCGGTAGGTGTCCTCACCAATCCTGCGGACCGCCTCTCCGGGTGTGAACCAGGTCTTGGTGCGGTGGGTGCCCATAGGGCAGGGTCTGATCACCCACACCGGGTCTCCCACCCTGAACTTCTGCGCTGTCGAGCTCGGCGCGGACTTCTGACGCTCAGCATGCTCCTTCTCGAGCTGCTGGCGGATGTCCCGCGCCGTTGCCTCTTGCCGCGCAAAGAATTCCTTGGCATCCATGGCCATGCCATCACCAGACAAGGGAAGTCCCCGACCCAGGGGGTCCCTGCAAAACAGAATCTGGTGAGGGGACAAACCACCGGGAGTGGGGGTGTCATGATGGGCCTTCAGAGCAGGCCACATCTCCTCAAACCAGTTCCGACGTGGATTGGTGATGTGAATCTTGCGCAGCTTCTCGAACAGCTGCCGTCCAGCCACTTCAGCACGGCCGTTAGACCGGCTGAGATAGGCCACGCTCTTGGCATGACGTATTCCCATGAGGGAACACATAGCCTTGAACCAGCCACCAGTAAACTGGGGCCCTCGGTCACTGCAAATGGTGCGGGGGATGTCAAAGACGGTCAGCCAATGACGAATCATCATGACTGCCACTTCCTTGGCCAGCAACCCCTTTTTGCGTGCCGGAACGGCTACTACGTAGCCACTGTGGCGATCCACGCAAAGAACCACACAGTCAAAGGTCTCCTTGCCAATGTGCACTTCGGGCATGGAGAAGACGTCCATGGCCACGCTCTCCATGGGCTGGTCAGGAACCGGGGTCCATTGGGCTTCCCCCTTGACGTTCCGGTTATCGGGATTGCAGGCCTGGCAGACCGAACAACCCTTCCTGACCTTTTTGATGGCGGTGTAGAGACCGATATGGTCGATCTCGAACCGGCGCTGCATGTCAAGGGCTTGCTTCTTGACCCCTGGCTGCAGCATGTGGTGGTGCCAAGCTTCACAAAGCTCGAGCACTCGGGACTCCGGTACTAGCAGCTTACCCTTCCGGTAGAGCTTGCCATCTTCCTCAGTCAGCCCCTTTGGCCACTTCTGCCCGTCGTCAGGGTCGGTCACAGCCCTATACTCGGCCGCAAAGGCCCCAGACTTGGCGTAGTCGTCGGTCCAGTCGTCCTTGAGGCAAGATTCCAGGAAGAGGTGCTTGTCGGACTCAGCTCCCTCAGGGGCGAGTACTCTGACTGCTCTGCCCATCCTCATTCCGAGGGGGGCATCTGCAGCCATGACGACGAAGCATTTCACACCCTCTTCATCCATCAGGCGCTCCATTTCAATGATCCTCTTGGCTTCAGCGGTCTCAGCCTCATCGCCATGGGCAGAGATGTCCGTCATGCCCTTGCTGGCGGGATAGGCCCACCTGCTGAGACAGTCCGCCACGGTGTTATCCTTTCCAGGAATATACACAACCGTGAGATCGAACTTGGCCAAGGTCTCATGCCATCTTGCCCGTCGGGAGGCGGGACCTGAGGGGGTGTCCACGTGCTCCTTGTGCCACGACTGCAGACTCTGATGGTCGGTGCAGACGGTGACGGGATGGAGGGCTATGTACCCAGCCCATTTCCTGAGAGCCATGACGATGGCATACGCCTCCCTTTCACGGGGCGTCCACTTCCATCTCTGGCCTTCCGCCAGGACTCGTCTCCAGAAGGCCACGGGCACGTGCCTCCCATCGTCAAGCACTTGTTCTAACACAGCGCCTACGGCGTAGTCGGAAGCGTCGGTGCGCAGGACGAACCCTCGGTCGGGATCCACGCGGTGCAGACCCACCGCGGATAGCAGCGCCTGCTTCATCCCCTCAAAGGCACGGTCGGACTCAGCAGTCCAGACCAGAGCCTTCTTGGACCCCTTCTTGGTCTCTTCTCGGTTGCCCTTGAGCATGGTCGTCATGGGGGCTGCATACTCGGCATACATCTTGATATACCCCGAGTAGTAGTTGCAGAACCCAAGATACGCCCGTAGCTCAGAGACCGTCTTGGGCTTTTCCCAGTGCTCAATCGCAGCCACCTTGCCAGGTATGGGCTTTCGCTGCCCGTTCCCGACTACGTGGCCAGCGAAGACCACCTTGCTTACCGCAATGGTGGCCTTGTCACTGCTGCCCGTGAGTTTGTGCCGAACCAGGAGGTCCAGCACTCGAGTGACGTCCCTCTCATGTGCCTCCAGGAGCTCCTCGTAGCTCATACTGGGGTCCCTGGACGCAATGATGACGTCGTCCACGAAGGGGTCCGCACAGTCACGCACCGGCTCAAGCAGGTTCTCCAGCATCCGCTGAAAAGCTGCATTGCCGTTGGTAACGCCCATGGGCATCACCTTCCACTGGAGAGGTCCAAGTGGATTGCTCATGGCTGTGCAGGCACGGGACTCTTCGGCGAGAGGCATCTGATGATAACCATGTTTCAGGTCAATCACCGTGAAGATCCTCCGCCGGTGTTGTTTTTGCAGCATATCCTCAATGAGGGGCAGCGTATAGCTGTCGTGCTGCGTTTGGGCGTTCAGGCCGCGGTAGTCGACCACGAGCCGCCATTCACCGGCCACCTTCTCGGGGACGACGAAGCACGGAGAGGCCCATTCGGAGTGGCACGGCTCGAGCCAGCCTCTCTTGATGAAGTCACGGAGGATCTTCTCCATGGATTCCTTCCTCTCGCCCCTCAGGGCAAACTCCCGGTGTCGATACACACGGGGGTCCTGCTTCAGTCGTATCTTGGCCTCGCCATACGGTCCACGCACCGGTGGGGGAAACACAGGCTTTCCGCTGAAGAAGGTGTCCCCATACTTCTGCTTCAGCCTGGCCCTCAATGCCTGGATCTTGGGGCAATCATCGGACTCCGCCTTGGCTTTTCCGGGCACTTGAACCACGGAGCTTACTTGAGGGGTAGCGACCCCGCTCGGCTTCGGCTCAGGCGGTCTTCCCAGGTGGCCCAAAGGGCCATCTCTGGTCTTGCCTCGGAATATGTCGCCGTAGGTGGGTGGGTTCCCGCCGATAGGCTCGTCCTGGCTGGACATGTGATCCAGCACCCTCTGTACGAAGGTATTCCCATCATAGGAACCGGAGACGATGGAGTCCACTCTACACCAAGCTCTGTCCTGGCCCTTGCCCTCACGCTGGTTTCCCCAGTCGTGAAAGGGCTGATCCATATACCCCTGAACCAGATCCAGCTCCTCTTCTGTGAGGGGGTCCTCCGATTCTCCGATGTCAACAGGGGGAACCGCAAAGCATTGTCGCCATGGCTCTGCTATGATGCGGTTGACACAGACGAAGTCTGTGGTGTCGGCCTGATCAAGGCCCCCATCCACATAGTGGAATTCCGTTGGCCATCTCTGGGGTGGCATGGGCTGTTCCTTAGCGGCCTGATAGACACTCTCTCCAGCCGGTAGGACGACCTTGTTTAAGGTCATGTTGGTCAATGAGGCTACCGAATGTCGGGTACTTTCCTCCTCGGTGCATCCCATAGGAACAACCAGCGCTGCCTTGGAGCGGTCCTTGCGAATCTTCGCTATCGCTCTTGGAATGTCCCAACGGGGGCAACGGATCCACATCAATCCCTGATGCGGACCCCAGTGCTTCTTCCACGCGGAGTCCTGTGCGCTCCAGTACTTCTCACAAACCCGCAGATGGGCGGAGGTTCCTGAAGAGAACGCATCCAGGGCCAGATCCGAAGCTCCCAGGTCCGCAACAACTCGGCTCGCCACTTCCGGCATTACGCCGTACTCCTGGTTTGCTGGCCCAGTTGGCTCAGTGTCCAGCGCGGCCACTTCGAGCTGATTGCGTTCCGGGTGGATCCATTGGCATTCCACATGGTGCTCAGGTGACGAAAGCCACGAGAGCTGGTCGTCCTGGTACAGGGTCATTGAGGCCTGGGCCGGGAGGACGCCGGAGTCCGTCTCCATCATGAAGTCGTACCCAACGATCATGTCCCAGTCCATCTCGGCCTCGTAGAAGCGACCGTGCAGGAGGATTTCCTTGCCGAGGTCTGGGCGGCTCAGCTCACGATGGTTCACGAACTGCAGCCCGATGGCCGCTTCCTTCGTGCCTCCCACCATGTACTGGCCGTTTGCCACCTTCAGCCTGACAGGTTTCCGACTGTCGGTCAGACACTCTGGTGGAAGTAGGCCAGCCTTGACCAAGCTGACTTGAGCTCCCGTGTCGACCAACACGTCGAAAACCTTTTCCACTTCCCCGCATAAGGCATGGACCTTAAGGTGCAACTGCCGCTCACGCCCAACTCGGCGCACGGCGTGAAGGCTCAGGATCTCCGGCCGTTCCAGAAGCTCGACAAGCGACTGGTGCAGGTCGTGGACAATGGGCTCAGGCTGCCCATCTGCAGCATCCAGCTGCGGTCCGGGTGATCCTCCGATACTCTCGGATAGATCTTGTAGTACATCAAACGCATTCTTGGTCGCGAAGGACGGACGGGTGCAAGGG
The DNA here is from genome assembly GCA_964036045.1 of Eutreptiella sp. 'Long Island Sound 2002'. Taxonomy (NCBI): domain Eukaryota; phylum Euglenozoa; class Euglenophyceae; order Eutreptiales; family Eutreptiaceae; genus Eutreptiella; species Eutreptiella sp. 'Long Island Sound 2002'. The sequence goes on along the minus strand of OZ038381.1, from coordinate 148,818,624 downwards.
TTCGTGCCTTCACTTGCCCTCACCCCGCCTCCGCGACTGGGTGCCGGACCGGGCCTTCCGCCCGCGGCAGTCCCTTTGTGCTTATGGACTCCCGACTGGGATGGTTCGGCGCTTCCCACGTCACCATCCTGCGACCGCCCTAGCTGGCGCCCTTGGCTGCAGGGGCTCCGGTAGGGGGCGTCGGTTGTGGAAGTAGGGGTGTTCTCCTCCGCATCAACCTCGTTGACGCCCTTCTTCCTTCCCCTTCTAGTTTTCTTGTCCTTGTCCTTGTTCTGGTCGTTCTGGTTGTTCTCCTTGTTCTTGTTGTCCGACCTGGGGACCCAGTTCCTCTTGATCCCCTGGATCTCCTTGGCCAACCCGGTCCCCTGCGACATCAGCTTGGAGAGCTCGTCTTTGTCCACCTCCACTTTGGCCTCCCGGATACCCGCAGGTGCACGCTTCTTCGACCCGTGCGCCTTCTTTTAGGCCTCCGTGTCAGCCTGGTGGATGGGGCATGTTCGGTGGTCATGGTTGAAGCCTTTCTTCCTCCCATAACACACGAAACAGCCCTGAGGGTGAGCTCGTATCAACTCCCCAAAGGACAGCGGAGGGTCGCCAATGCGGCGAGGGTCCCTCTTCTCCTTCTTGTTCCAACCTGGCTGCAGGGGCTTCCAGCTTCCCTGTTTGCTCCCCGCGCTCAGGTTGTTGGCCACGAAGGCACAAACGGCCACTTCGGCAGGCTCATCGTCGTCGTCATCGTCGACGAGAGTCTCGTCGCCGCCGGCTCCCGCTGGGTCCATGGCAGCTTCCCCGCCAGGTCCCTCGCCAACCTAGTTGACGTTGCGGTCGCCGGGCCTCAACCCGCGGGTGTGGTGGAGGTTCCGGTTCCTTTGAGAACCCCCTCTCCAACCCACTCCAGGATCTCGTCGCAGCTCATCCGCGCCGGGATAGCCTGCAGACGGATGGTCTGGCCGCTCACGTCACACTCGTCAACGCGCCACATCGCGGTCTTCTCGCGATCGCCCGAGACGGTGATGAGGAGAGCGTTCCGCAGGGAGTGCCGTTTGACATCCCGGGCCACGTTCTTCCTCGTCCAAGCCACCACGTTCGTATGATACTCTTTGGGGAGCATCATCTTGACCGTCTGGTTGGACTTGGCCCGCTTGGCTTCCTCCTTGGTGACCGTCTTGATCCATGCTTCCGGCAGCATGGAGAGCAGGCGAGCCTGCTCATCACCCTCGTTCCAATCCTCCACGTTGCGGCAGAAGAGGGTGTATTGCCCTCGGAAGTCTCGCCAGTCCCGTAGGCGAATCTCCCGTCCTTCATGCTGAAGCTTGATGGACTTCCACCGCTTGGCAGCCACCTGCGGAGCGTCCACCCGCTCCTGCTCGTTGAGCCACTTCTTGGCTTCCTTGAGGGTCTTGATTTTCCCCTCCTTGGTCGCCACGAAGTATAGCTCTTGGAGCACTTCCGGCAGGCGGTACCTGAACCGTCTGAAGACATACTTCTCCGCATCAGCGGGATGCATGTCCTCAGTAACGGTTACCCCCAAATCGTCCAGCTTCTCCAAGAAGCGGTCGAGGTTGAGGGGGTTGCCGTCGTACATGGGGGGCTTGATGTCCTTCAAGTCTTCCCACACGGCGGCATCCGCGGCCTTAGAGACCATGAACGCCGGCCGCGAGGTCGACCGAGGTTCCCAACGGCCTCTCCCACGGACTCCCAGGGCTGCCACGTCCATCTCCTCCATGGAATCCCTGTGGCTACGCTGCGGTTCCTCCATGTACGCTGAACCTAGATGTTCACGCCGTACTCCTTCCATGTATGCCTCCTCATCACGGCGCCGGCGGCTGCGTTCAGCGGCCTCCCGTCGTACACCACGCGGCAGGCTGATGTCGAACTCCTCCAGGTCCAGATCCAGGTTCTCACCTCCGCCGACATCCCACTCCACGTCTCCTCTGGGGACCTCATCCCTGAGTCCACCATAACGTCCACCAGCCATTGGGATTGGCTCCGGGGCTGGTGCGGGGCGTCGGGGGCGTACCAGTGTCCGCGGTGGAGCACGGCGGTTGTGGTACTCCGCGCTGAGCCACTCATCACGCCAATCCTCACTGTCACTGCCGGGCGGCACGCGCTTGTCGCGGCGGCCCGCGCTGTGGTGAGAGGGGGCTCTGAGAGAGGGGACACTGGCGCTGGGGCGACTCCTGGGGGCTCCGCCGGGGGCGTGGGGTCTGCCTGGACCTGGTCCGGGTCCCCAGCCGTCGTCCGACGAGCCAGACTCCAGGGGTGGGTGGTCGCTGCCGACGCTCACACGGGCTTCCAGCGCGTCCAGCCTCTGCTGCAGGCCGCTGATGACCTTGTTCAGCGACCTGGTCTCGCCCCTGGCGATGTCCAGCAGCTTCAGGGTGGCGGTGGCGACGTCGGCGCTCTTGACAATCTCGATCTTGGCGATGTCCAGCTCTCTCTGTGCGCGCGCGGCGACCCTGGCGATGCGAGTCATCTCGCCCTTGCCCGTGTCTACCTCGCGCTCGAGGGACTGGACCCTCCTGCGGAGGTAGACAATCCACCGCCAGGTGGTATCCGGGTCGCCGCTCCCTGGTGGGTCGTCGGGGTCCCCAGGGGGTCCTCCAGGAGGGCCTCCGCCGGGTCCGCCCGGTCCAGGGGGTCCTCCCCCGCCCTGGGGTCCGCCTCCGGGGGGTCCACCTGGTGGGCGTCCTCCAGGGGGTCCTGATGGTCCTCCGCCAGGGGGTCCCGGTGGGTCTCCGCCAGGTCGCCTCGGTGGGTCCGAGGATGGGCGCTTCTTCGTGATGTCGAAGTCCATGTCGTCATCCTCGTCCATGTCGCCCAACCTGGGCGTCTCGGTCTCGGAAGACTCCGAGCTCCGGTAGGGAGGAGGGAGATCCTCATCCTCACGTTCCGGCTCCATGGGGACGTCTCCGCCTCCTCCGCCAGCCACTCCTCGGCGATGTCGGCGGCCTCGTTCATCCCCGTCGCTGGCGGTGAAGATGGGGTCACTGTCGTGGGGGTGTCCATCCGCTGGCCTACGTGGCCTCTCCGGAGTCTTCCCCTTACCCCTCCTCCGTCGGTGGGCGGTGAGGCCACTGCTCCCACTGCTGCCCGTGTCGGCCTCGTCCAGCGTTATCTTGGAGGAGGCGTCCCCTTCGAAAAGCTTTCGAAGGGTCTCCACTCGTGATCCTCCCGGGGGAGTCTCGCGGCGGAGTTTGGCCTCTGCCTCCTCCATTGCGGCGGCTGTGGCTGCGGCAGCTCGCCTTTCGGCTTTCTCCCGGGCACGAGCCGCCTCGGCTTCCCGGGCCTGCTGCAGCCGAGCCTTCTCCGCTTCCAACGCCGCCAACTCCGCCTCTGTCTTGGACCTCTCCTCAGCGACCTTCCGTCGCGCGGCCTCGATGGCGTCCTTCTTGGCGGCGTCCGCCTGGGCCTTAGCCGTTGCCTCGGCGTGGGCCCTTTCCTCCGCCTCCTTCTTTGCCCTCTCTTGGGCAAGCGCCTCTTCCAGGGCCTTCACCTCGGCCTCCTTGCAGGCAATGGCCTCCTGCGTCAGGCGGGCTTCCTCGTCAGCTGCCGCCCACTCACTCTTGACCTGGGCAATCGCTGCCTCACGGGCGGCTGCGGCCGTGAGTCCGGCCGCAATGGCCGCCACAGTCGAGGCGTGGATGGCCATGCCATGCCGCCACTCCGCAGCCTCCTGCTGGGCGATGCCGACGGCACCCTCCACGGCAGCGTGCTGCTGCGTGGCCTGTTGCCGGGCAACCCGAAGGTTGCAGGGCACCCCACAGGCGCGCTCACAGGCGCGCGCCAGGTCCGTTTGGTCGGGAGCGACGCTGCTGCTGGAGCTGGCCTGGTCGGCCGGCATCCTCCCGCGGTGGGCCGACTCCACGTCGCTGCTGGGGCCTGAATTCCTCAGGCGCAGCGGACGGGGCTTGGCCTTGGTCTGCTTGGCGACTTGGAAGTAGTCGCCAAGGGTGGTGTGGCCGGGGTGGTGACCACCATAGGCCCGTTGGGGACTGGGGGCTTGGGGTCCGCCCTTGGCGCCTTGGGCGGCTTCGGCGGCCAGGGACTCCTGGTACTCCCGCCACTTCCGGTCCCGCTTCCTGTCCCCGGCGGACCGCTTCTCCTTCCCCGGAGACGCGCTGCTGCTGCCCTGCTTCCTGCGCCTGCTCCCCGGTTCCGGGAAGTTCTTCTCGATCATGTCCCACATGGAGACATTGATCGAGGCGCCCGACGGGTACTCGTTGGGCTTCTCGTCCTCCTCGATCCCCCGGGGCGCAGCCCTTCTCCGGGCCTGTCCGGGCGGGTCCAGGTCCTCCAGCGCCTCTGCTGGAAGCGGAAGGCAAACCCTTCCACCCGCAGCCAGTCCTTCACGGCCTGCAGGCGGTCGGGGCTCATGTCTGTGCGGAGCTCGAAGCTCCCGGGCATGCCGCCTTCGCACTGGGGGTGGCTGTGGCGGTAGTGCTGGTCCCAAACCAACCCATGCAGTAGGCGCACTGCATGGGGGTGGGGCCACGGCCACGTCTTAGCCGCTTCTTGCCAGTTTACAAAGGCAGCGGGGGCGCGTACTTGGTGTTGAGGTCCTTGGTGTGCACTCGTTCCGCTCAACGAACTGGTTCTGGTGGTGTTTGTTGAGGCGGGTGCTGCAGCACTGGACTGGGAGTGCGGCCGGTGCTGGTCGGCCGCTGGTTGTGGAAGTGGTTGCTGTAGCTGGGAGTGCGGCCTTGCTGGTCGGCCGAGGGAACTCGTTGATGACGGAGTTCTGCTCCCTGCACTTCCTTCACGGTCTCGGAGCTGCTGCGGGCGGCGGTGAAACGCTTTTGACGCGTTCCCGTGGGGGGCCTGGCCACGGGACGCTGCGGTGGACACGCGCAAGTGAGCAGGCAGGCAAAGCACTACGCTCACAGGGGCATCAATGCGCTCATGTCATGTGACAAAGCGTTTCAGGATCCTTGCCACTCTGAAACAAGGGAACAAAAGTATGTACAGCAACACATCAGGATATGTACACATGGGGTTAAGACTGGACTAGGGTAAGGGCATCACAGGTCAATAGACACTCAGTCCTAACTGGTATCCCAATCCCAGGTCCGACCCTCTCAGTGGCTGGTGGGGGCGGGGGCTCAAACATAACCCATGCCCTGCTCATTCCGGACCCTGAAACCCTGCCAATGGGGGAGGTGTATCGCCCAGCCACAGGCGAGTTCCTAAGAACAAAGGCGCTCCAAGGTCAACCGACAGTAGCTCCTCATGCCCCCTAAACGGCAGGTCCCAACTCCTCTCCGAGCCAGAGATATGGCCCCGCCATTATCCCCTAGGAGTTGGTAGCTGAAGATGGGCTGTTTCAGCCCAAACTGAAATTAGCTCAAAAATCTCCAAAATTGACCCCTCGTCCAGACCCGCCAGAGGTAGGGACGAGGCAACTGACCCTATGCCCTTCGAGTACAAACTCCCCGGAGCCCTCATCCAACCTGGTTCCCTCTGAGATTCCGGCATCAGGGCACCACAGGTTCGTCAAGTGGGGTCATGATGCCAAAATCACCAAAATTGGCGTCATTCCCACGCGTGGCTCGCCCGGCCAGGGCAAGGCCAATGGCTCACAGGACAGGAGGCAGGACCTGGGACTTTCATCTGAGTGTACAACTTGAAATTAGGCCCGGGCTCCTCATGGGCATAGAGATATGGGGCCGCCAATTGACCACACGGGGGGGTGAAATTGGGGTCCCAAAAGGGGGTCATTTTGGCTGCTCGAAATGAGCCAAAATTCGGGGGTGCCCCCAATAGTATATCTTCACGCCGGCTTGGAGATCGGATCTGCCATTCCATACGTGATCCACCGGGAGTCCAATGAAGACTCCCATGCACTTGGCTCTCAAAGATCTGGATGCCACTCGGCGTGGTGACAATCTCAATTGGGTCCACAAATGCCAAAATGTCAAAATAGTCCACACTCACTTTGGGCTAGCACCTTAACAAAGGTCCCTCCGCTTCGCCCACGTGGTGTGTGAACCATGGGGACCAATATACATAACACCCATGTCATAAATGGTCCATTGGTCCATGCGTCCGGCGTGCACGGGTAGGCTGAACATAGTGCACGGCGGGCAGAAAATGTGGAAAATTGCCCAAAATGGCCAAAAATGCGCACACTCATGGTTGGGGCAAATGAGGCACATGCCCGACTTGGACCGGAGTGTGCCATAGGATTGGTATCAAGTAATATGTGTCCAACATATCTTTTGGGCGTCGCCCAACTCCTCCGGTTTTGGGAATGGCAGGGTCGCCAAGTGAGCCCATGATTTGGGATAGTCCCAAATCGCCAACATCGCGGCCACGGTATGCCAAGCCCAAGAGGAGTTATTCGCCGGGTTCAAGATATGTTGGGCACCGAAGTAGGTACCCTCATAACATACTTGGGTCATGATGTCAATTGGGCGCAACGTTGAGATACAAGGTCGCCACTTGACATCATGACGGGCAAAAAACAGCAGTATTGGCGAAAAAAACACCCAAAAGTGCCTTGAAAGGCGCACGAATATATTATAATATCTTCGGCTTGGATTGAGTAATCGTCCAATCCTTCTAAACACAATGACTTGACACCAATGACCTTCGATCCCACATATGTGCTCCACTTCAGGCGCTTTGAAAGGTTACGAGCGCTACTTCCCAAGTGGGCACATGAAAATATGGAAAATTGCAAAACACACACCTTGCTCCCAACGCATCGCTTTGGGATCGCCACACAAGCTTCCCTCAACGAAGGTTAGGCTTGCAATTGATCGTGGGGAGTATAAGGAAGGGCCTCGTGCAATATGAGGTCCATTGGTGGGTGTATCGCTGTTAGCCAAACCCGCCAAATGGGCACGCAATACAACACATGGCACATACCACATATTGCCCAAAAAGGTAGCTCCCCCCACGATATGTCATGCCCCTCCAAGGGCATAACTTTGTGTCAATCGCTCATAGGAACCCAAGGAAAGTTCCTATGCAACACCAACACTCGCGCGCTACACTCGAAAGTTATCTTAACGCACGCAATATCATGGCCAAAGAGTTATAACGCAAACTCTACCCTCTTGACCATGATCCATTACGCTAGCGCGCACGTGTGGAGACGCAAGGCGTATAAAGCTTCCTAAATTACGTCGGGAGTATTGTGAATACATCCCACGTTTCTTTATTGTCATTCCTCGCAAGCGGCACGAGATATGACCCTCACAAGTGGCCTCACGAATCAACTTTGTTTTGCCCATATCTCTAAGACAAATGGAGGGCAAGACAAAAGGAAAGTTGATTCGTGCATAGGGAAGCACGTAGGTCCACTCGAAAGAAGTCAAATCAAGTGCGGGGATGTCAAAGTCGAAAATCCGATTTCGACATCCTGAAAAATTCGGATTAAGGTTGCGAGTGTAAGATGTGAAAATTGCGGATGCATCAATGCAATTCCTGGAGACTTTAGAGTCTTCGTCACGATTTGCGCTAAAAAATCTGTATATAACAGTTAAACTGGCGGTTACGCTAAAGTCGCGAACTAACCGCCAGCTGTCAAAACAGTGAATATCAGAACGGAAGCGTAAAAATTGACGGAAACAATATGAAAATAAAACCCTGTTGATTCCTGATGTTCTGATATATAAATCTCCGCTGGCGGTGCATCGGTTGCCGATGCAGCGCTTTATGGCACGGAACACGCTCCCGCCGGGCTCGCACCGGGCGTCAACGGGCGTCTTCCCTTCCGTACATGGGGTTAGTGGACCGGAGACCGGTTGTATGCCCTACCCTAGCCACGGGGTTCTGGGTACCGCTTCACACGCACGACAGGCAAGGGAACGAAACAAATCAATAGCAGAAGGATTGAGCAAGTAAAATGTGCGAATCCAGTACATCATTTTCAAGGATCCACTAACATTTGTTCACACTTGGGTTAAACGGGAGAAACATATGGGGAGTCAGAATCAGGCTGATGACGGCAACGCTAACTGACACTTATAAGCACGTGGGGGTAAACCATAAAAACTGGCCGGTAACCTGGAAACAAAACTCGCTGGCTGGGATTCGGCCCAGAGGGTGTCGTAGCTTGGTTATCGCCCCCCTGTAGGGGGACCCTCTGGCACTCGAGGTTCCCGGGGTGTGAGCACACAGGATCCGCACATCTGTGGTGTCACGTACCTTCCCCTAGCCTCGGTAGCTGCCTTACCTGCACTAATTGGCCAGCCCCGTTTCCCAGGTCCCTTCTGACCTGTTTTTAAGGTCAGGAACAAGGTTCACGCCCACTTACAATGTCGGTTGGGTCTGTATAATTCTCTTGAACCCATTTGGGTTCAAAATTCGAGTTCCCTTAACCGCACCCAAGCAACTAAGAAGCAAACGACGCAAACGCACTGTAGCTGTGGCTGTCTTTGTAGCCTGTATCAGCCATTACTCTCAAGGTTGGACAAAGGAAAAGGGTTCGGTCCGGTCAAACCAGTCAAATCAGACGAAATGGGGTAGATCTGAATAATACTCTTGAACCTAAAAAAAAGCGTGTTGTAACAACACCTGCCGTAACAGAAACCAGTACCTGTACCTGCAATCTGTCTCACCTGGTGAAACCAGATGGAAAGTAAGCAATGGGATCCGGTCAAGATCAGGTCAAATGGGACGAAATAGGGTGCCCTTTGGCTCCAAAAAATGAACCAACACCCCAATAGCGCCAAAGAGAAAGTCACAGGGCTAGACAAGCGCATATCAGGTAGGAGGTCAGTAGGAAGTCAAACAGAATTCACCGCGCAGAGAAAGGAACAGAATGCAATGGAGCCTGGCCTTTCAATATTATATCTGGGTCCGGGAACCGGTATCAAGGGTAAAATTTGCCAAGCAAACAGCAGTCTGCTGACCCCCCCGCCGTAGAAGAAAATCGTGGAGCCTGCACTGCGTGGGTTCAGATCTCAGTCTTGGTCCGGCGATGCGCTCTGCCACTACACACGCCATCATCTCACTGCCCAAACCACTTCACAATGCAAGCACTAGAAAAACTTCTAGCGCTTGCAATTAGGGTTACCGGAACCCTCGCGCGAGCCCTCCCACTGATCCTCCAACCCAATGGCGGTCTCATCGGGGAGATAGACCACCCATGCAACTTGGGTGGTTCCCCCCTTTTCGGTTTCCCGCTCCACCGACCGAAAGTTCCTACCCCCTGCAAGCCGCTTCTGATTGACGTCCGGGACCCAGAAGGCTTCAAAACTGCTGAGTCGGCCCTTGGAGTCGGGCCGACAGAAGGTGAAAGGGGGGGTGCACTGGTCAGAGTCGACCAGAGCGAGGGGGAGATAGGGGACGGCCTTTTCTGGTGGCAGGAGCCACTGCGTTAGATTGCCCTTGCTGAGCATCTCCTCCACCTCAGCCTTCGCCTTCTGAACGGGGACAGACCTCTTTATCTGCCATTTCTCCCCCCCAAACAACAAACTTGGAAAGAGTTGTCCAACAAAAACTTGGATCCCGAACGTCAAACTGCTACCTCAAACCTGCTCCCTGCACCGGCAACGACCCCCTACGAATGAACTCTTTAAAAAAATTTGCCGTTGCAAACGTGCAACGGTACGGACCCCCATCGACACGAGCCCTCTTTGCCTTGGGCTCGTCAGGCTCAACGCCGCAGGGGGGGCTGACGGTCGAGCTCTTTCCCCAATGCTCGATCCGCGACTGCAGATCAGGCATCTTAGCCAGCGCCCTGTCCACCACCACCTGACAGATCCGCCTGATCCTCGGCGAATCCAAGCCTCCAGCTTCCCAGACCAGCAGAAACCAGCTTGACTTGCCCCTCAAATCCTTGCTGCACTCGGCAATGAGCGAGATGCAGTGGCCCATCCCTCCCCCAGTCCCTCCACCGCCGTCGACGAGCTTAATGGCATGACCATTAACCCTGCAAAGGACATGCCCATACACCCTGTCCTTCACCCTCTCGTACACCGACTTGTCCCTGGTCTTGATGGTTTTTTTGCCAGGCGGAGCTACCAGGTGCTCCGCCCGCCACTCAGCCCACTCCAGCGTCGCCCCCCACCGGCTGTCGACACCCATAGCCCTCTCTGCCCGGACAAAAAATGTCTTCTGGCAGATACCATGCGCTGCAGCTTGGTATTCCGCATCATACCCCCTGAGGTCGATTCCAACCTGCAGCCACTGACCCGTCTGGCCGAACACGACCTTCCTATTCTGCACTGAAATCACCTCCCACTTACCACCCACAAACACCATTTCTACGACACCCCCAGGAGCAGCCCCCTCGAACTCGTAACAAAACCAGGGAGAGTAAACGCCTGCAAGTCGCGACCCAGCCAAGATGAAGTCGCCCCCCAAGGAATTCTGGTCACCCCAGACCGTGGTCAACGGCCTGACGAACCTCCCCTTCCGCCAGTCCATCTTGAAACAACAGGTCCTGCTTTCAACCTGTGTCAAGTGCGCCCCCCCAATCTCGGACCACAGCAGACGCACCCTGTCCCCCTTCCTGACAATAAACTTCCCCCCATCAACATGGGTCACGGTGGCCTGGCTGGGGTAGGTCACCTTCGAAGAAAAATACTGGCGACCCACCAGGGACCCGTCATCAGCATACAGTTGCCCTGCAGGCAGGGCAGAGGCGCTGGGAAGAATGTTCTGGGTGGTTAGAACTGGCTAGTTGCAACCTTCTGCAGCAGGTTCATCAGGGTCAGCAGCATCAGCAGGTGGAGGCGAAGGGGGCAACGGGTAATCTACGCCATAGAACATGGCCAGCTCGGTACCCGCCTTCACCTCCTGCCGGGTATAAACCCTGGGGGTACCGTCATCCAGGTGGATGATCACGTCGCAATCCACCAGGCGATGGCGAGCGTTGGTACGGCTCAGAATATTCCCCCTTTTACCCCCGTCCACCCAAACCCCCCTCCCAGTCTTTGAATTCGCCCCCCCGCCCTCGATGCACAAAACCTTATCCCCCCTACCCGTCAGGCAATCCGGTGCCGTCCCCTCAATCCTTTCCCCCTTGTACTCCCCCAGGCAGGTGTCCGCCTCAATATCCACCTTCGTTTTCACCCCCCGGCCTTCCCCAATCGTGGACTCCACGATCTGGAGGTGCTTCCCCATAACAAAATGCGGCCGCTCCACCACCGCCCGTTGCCCCCCCTCCCCCCCCGCCCCCGTGTCCGTCACTCGGCGTTTCCTTGTGCTTCGGCTCCTCGTTGTGACCCCCTCCGGTTGCTTAGCAACCCCCCCGCCCCCCGCTTCTGCCCCCTTCCGCCCACCCTCCGCCTCCGCAGTCTCGGTGTCCTTCTCCTTCCCCTTCTCCTCCTCCGTTTTCTTTGCCTCCTCCTCCTCCCCCTCCTCCATCAACACGTCGGTCGGGGTTGGGGTGACCACCGGCGACTGGGGCTGGGGGCTGGGCGAGCCTTCTCCAAGAAGCTGGCGTTCAGGGCTTGGGCTGGGGCTTCGCTCCTTCTCATCGGCCCACTTCTCCGCGGGCTCCCCTCCCCTTCCCCTCTTGCCGAGAACTGAATACAAACAGCAAGGATCAGAGTTAAATTCTCAAGAAGCACGGCAGCAGAAGAAAACACTTACGCATGCAATTACATACCAAGGGCTCTCACATCCCCTCGGTGCAGGTCCCAGGACGCCCTCCTCTTCTTCTCCCGCTGCGGTTTCTCCCTCTGCCCTGCCGTCCTCCACAAATCTTCCCCCTCGTCCGACTCCCACGCGGCCAGCAGCTCGGCCGCCACCTCCTTCGTTGTCTCCGACACTGGACTCGCAGGACCTATAGGTGCAGGCATATGGTTTCGTTTATGAGGCTCTTTGTGAATCAGTAATTAGGGGGTAGTCTATCAAGGTTGATCATCAATGGTGTTGTGCAATCAGTGGCAGACCTGCTTCTGCCCCTTCACCCTCCGCTTCTGCTCCTTCTTCGCCCTCCTCCGCTGCTTCCTCCACCTCGGCTTCAGCTGCACCTGGATCAGAGGATGTGCGTTCTATTGCAAGGACCAGCCTAGCAATGTCGTGCATCAGGGGCGGTAAATCAATAGTCAGGGGGTAGCCTATCAAGTTCGTGCATCAGAGGCCCCCGGTAAATCAATAGTCAGGGGGTAGCCTATCAAGTTCGTGCATCAGAGGCCCTTGGTAAGTGAATAGTCAGGGGGTAGCCTATCAAGCTCGTGCATCAGAGGCCGCTGGCAAATCAATAGTCAGGGGGTAGCCTATCAAGTTCGTGCATCAGAGGCCCCCGGTAAGTCAATAGTCAGGGGGTAGCCTATCAAGTTCGTGCATCAGAGGCCCTGGGTGAACCAATAATCAGGGCCTCTGATGCACGAACTTGATAGGCTACCCCCTGACTATTGATTTGTCAGCGGCCTCTGATGCACGAACTTGATAGGCTACCCCCTGACTATTGATTTGCCAGCGGCCTCTGATGCACGAACTTGATAGGCTACCCCTTGACTATCGATTTGCTAGGGGCCTCTGATGCACGAACTTGATAGGCCACCCCCTGACTATTGACTTACCAAGGGCCTCTGATGCACGAACTTGATAGGCTACCCCCTGACTATTGATTTACCGGGTGCCTCTGGTGCACGAACTTGATAGGCTCCTATGGTGAGGCGTAGTAATGTAGTGTCACAATGTAGTGTCGTGCAATTCCTGGCAAACCTGCAGGGAGTTCTTGTGGCAATTCCTGCTCCGTCTCTTCTCCTCTTGCTTCCCCTCCGGCTGGTGCTGGTGCTCCTTCTGCCACTTCTCCTCCTGCTTCTTCCGCAGCGGCGACTTCCTCCGCTGCTCCTCCTTCCGCTGCCTCCACACCTTGCACGTTGCCTGCTTCCGGATCTCTTGGCTCCTCCGTCTTTGGCACTGTAGGCGACGATGGGAGGACTGCTGCTGGCATGCATCGGCGAGACGCTCGCCCAACAGTGATATATCATACCTTTCCTTCTGCCATCTTCACTTGTTCCTAACGACGGGCAGGCATTGTGCATACTGAAGAAGGGGTTCTAGAATCCGGGAAGAGCGCATGATCGGGAACTACATCCGTATGCAGGAGACGTACTGTTCTGTGCCAATTACGTAAAATATTCCTAAGGTCCAAGTCGCTTAGTTCTAGCGATAGAGGTGACAAATCAACCTCGCTACCGCCTAAAACAAGGGAAACGACCCACTCTGCACCACAGCACGCAAACACTGCACACGACCAACCATCTGGCTGATGTACACAGTGAAATTTCTTAAGGTTCGGGTCGGTAGAGAATGGCCATGGCTGGTGCTGGTTATGCACCTGCCAATGCCGCTTACGGAGGTCCCACAGAACGGTTCCACGCTGTTGCCGTTGGGCAGAATCCGGACACAGAGAATCCAGAATCCACACTTCAGGGGACGAGAGCAGATGAAGAAAAACTGCCACCCACCAGTGCCCCTGCTCGCCACAGACCAAAATAAACCAATCGAGGGCAAAGAGGTTTTCCTTCTGTGGCAAGCTCTTTTTCCGCCAAAGGGTAACAGGCCAGACCCTTCGCTGGAGGCCGAGTTTCCGATGGAGGAGCAAATTCATGAATTGCGCTCGAATTTCAATCAAATTATCTCCGATCCAACGATCACCCCCGAGTTGTTCCGTTATTTCACGGTTTGTCAACAAAATGCCTAGGACTCTGATGCCATCTACCCCAGATGCAGGGCCCTCGGCAGGAGATGGGCTGTCGTCGGCATCAATATATTCCGGGTGAGGAGGTGAGGAGGTTGAAGTTGGCTCAGGGCTAATGGGTCCGTGCAGCGGAGTGGTGCCGGGGTTAGCAGCTTGCATGGGCTCCGGAGATTCCACGTCGGCCATTGATTGCCACAAAACGTGTTCACGTGGCCAAGGAGCAGGGTCATCCCCTAAAACTTCCCCCCGTGGTGCAACGAGGCCGTTCAATTGAGCCTCGTACAGCCGTCGGCTATCCCCACAAAGGATGTCTTTCGCCCCATTGATTCTCTGAATGACACTGATGTCAAACCTCTGAGCCCACAGCACCAGTTTCCAATACCGTTTTTTAACGACGGCCTCATCGGCCCCACGCGGCAGACCTAGCAGTTCATGAGCCCACGGACGGCTCATGTCAAGCTGCTCCAAAACGGGCTGGCGGGCATCGTGGGTATCCTCCCACCCTACTTGTGCCTGCACTCGAGCCCAAAGATCGGCCTTGTTTCGCAAGGAGAGGAAAGAGATTGCTGTCTGGGTGAGCTCGCCCCGCTCTTCGGCCTCCTGGAGGAAAAAATCCTGCACCTTTTTTCGAAAAGGAGAGTCCCCTAAGGATGCGACCCACGTTTTCAATTTTTGGATACAGTCACGGAGTTCCATTTTCTCCGTGCACTTGTGGATCTGTCTCTTTACCTCATCCCAATCTTGGGACAGATCTATATCACCAATACTAGACGGCCCCGATGAAGCCGTCGAAGATTGAGAAGGTTGTGAGGTTTGTTGGCTTGAGGTAGGCGTCAAAGTAAGAGGGGTAGAAGGGGTGGGGAGCTCTGGTGAAGAGGACGTTTGGGAGGTGAACTCGCCTAGATCCGGCATGTCCAGTTTCCGGGGTGTTTGTGAAATCCCTACGTCTTCCACGTCTTCCACCATCAGCTCTGCTTCTGGGTCAGGTATGGCCTCGGCTGCAACCGGTTGGTCTGACGGCTGGGATGGGTTAGGCTTCCCGTCAGGCTTTGGGTCAGGCTTTGCGCTTTTGGACTCATGTTTGGGTGTGGAGATGGGCGCAGAGGTTAGTACTTGGTGCCCACCCTCGGGCGTGAGTATTTGTACCTCGGCTTGCGAGGCAAAAGAAACGCTCCGCTTCTTATGCTTTTGTGGGCCAGGCACGCTCCCCATTGATTCCATCAGCGATGGCCGTTCCGCTGCCATGGCTGCAGCATATGCCGTTGCCTTGGCCTTCTTTTCATCGGAGATTGGTGTCTTTGGTGGCATTCTAGAAGTGCACGTCATGATCCAGGCGATTGAGGTTGAAAGGCGGTGCGTGCATCTCAAGTGAGGGCTTGGGTTGTCACATACGGGACGCAAAACGTGTCAACCTGTACCAACTCCCTTCAAGCGGAAGTCCACACCCTCCTTCTCAATATGTACACACAGACACACACACACATATATATATATATGTATGTATGTATGTATACAGATGTATATATATGTGTGTGTGTGTGTGTGTGTGTAATATATATGTATATATATATGTGTGTGTGTGTGTGTGTGTCTGTATATATCTATATACATATATACATATATATATATATATATATATATATATATATATATATATATATATACATATATCAAACGCGGTGACGGTATGCAGACTGCGACCCTAGCAGACTGCGAAAGATTGCGCACAAACAGGCAACACGCGCATTTACGACAACCGAAAAAACGACTGCAACTGATCTACTGCAACTGATCTTCTGCTAAAAGTCGACAAGGATGTTTTGAACCGTTCTGCAGCCCAAATTTATAAAATAGTTGCATTATTTTATCGCCAGATGAAGGAACGATACCTGCTGATTTCCAAGTCCCTCCAAGTGACAATCCACCCCCTCCTACTCATTTTCAACTCCCTCCTACTCATTTTCAACTCCCTCCTGCTCATTTTCAACTCCCCCCTGCTCATTTTCAACTCCGTCCAAGTGTAAATCCACTCCCTCCTACGCATTTTCAACTCCCTGCTGCTCTTTTTCAACTCCCTCCAAGTGAAAGTCCACTCCCTCCTACTCATTTTCAACTCCCTCCTACTCATTTTCAACTCCCTGCTGTTCATTTTCAACCCCCTCCCTGCTCATTTTCAACTCCCTCCAAGTGAAAATTCACTCCCTCCTACTCATTTTTCACTCCCTGCTGCTCATTTTCAACTCCCTCCTGCTCAATTTCAACTCCCTCCTACTCATTTTCACCTCCCTGCTGCTGATTTTCAACTCCCCCCTGCTCAATTTCAACTCCCTCCTACTCATTTTCAACTCCCTCCTGCTCATTTTTAACTCCCTCCTACTCATTTTCTACTCCTCCCTGCTCATTTTCAACCCCCTCCTGCTCAATTTCAACTTCCTTCTACTCATTTTCAACTCCCTCCTGCTCATTTTCAACTCCCTCCTAATCATTTTCAACTCCCTCCTACTCATTTTCAACTCCCCCCTGCTCATTTTCAACTCCCTCCAAGTGAAAAGCCACTCCCTCCTACTCATTTTCAACTCCCTCCTACTCATTTTCAACTCCCTTCTACTCATTTTCAACTCCCTCAAAGTGAAAATCCACTCCCTCCTACTCAATTTCAACTCCCTCCTAATCAATTTCAACTCCCCCCAATTCCCTCCTACCTCAGACCTCAGCAGTGGCAAACCCAACCTCACACAGGCAAACCCTGAAGGCATGGAACATAAACTCAGACATGAAATTTGAAATGTCCTTAGTTCTTCGACACTTGAGCCCGCCACTCCAAAAGCTGCTTACACTGATGCAACTCAGCTGCCGAAAGTTGTTCCCCACATGCAGTCCGAGCATACAACTGAGCCAAGTGAGTATCAAACTGCTCAACCGAGTCAACCATACAGGGGGTGGTAATAGTTCGTAAGTGTAAAGGTTCGTTTTGTAGCAGTTCGTATGGGTGGTGTTCCGAATTGCTGCATGTAGAAACCGCCTGCTGTTACGAACCGCTGCAGCAACGAACTAAAACCGCACAGATGTATTCCGGGATTGGTCAAATTTGGGAATGGAGAACAGAGGCTTTTGTATCGCGCTCTGTTGCGCTTCTGTGTTCATAATAGTAGTAATAATGATGATAGTAACAATAATGATCAATAACATTCATAATTTTTCTGTCTTCAGTCATGCAGCCCTTCCTCACAAAGGGAGGCCAGTCCATGAACGACGCTCTGGCTGCAGTGGTGTCGCAGTCCCAGAGCAAGAAGGTCTCCACCAGTTCTAAGGCCCGTCAATACAAGAGCTCAGCGCCGAGGACTTGGCTAGAGTGGACGCCGTCGCAAAAGTCCCTTTGTGTGCAACTGTTCCTGGAAGGTAACTACAACCACGTTGTGCTGCGTTACGGGTGTCAAGCGCCGCCCCTTAACACGCTCCGCACCTGGGCTGGCAAGGTGCAGGAGGGTGAGCCACTGGAAGGGTACGGCACCAACTCAGTTCTCAGCCGCACAGAGGAGCTGACCATTCTGAAGTTCATCAAAGAGTTGAAGTATGAGGCTGCCGTGATTGACCTGGACACCATTGCGGCGCTTGGAAGAACAGTCGCTGAGAGGTCTCATGGGCCTGGTCTTGCTCCTGTTTTGGACCGCCAATGGGCTGCAAACTTTCGTCCCAGGCACAAGATGGGTTGTCTCAAGAAGATCACGACTGAGCGGCTGCCTTCTACAGTGTCTGACTTGTGGGCATTTTTCCTAATTCACGCGAGTTGCGCACGGCAATGGTGGTTCATAAAAAAACAGGAACTCTGACCACTTCAGAGAAGGAAAACAATATAAAAAAAATCTGGATTTTCAACATAGAAGTCAGTGACAAAAAAAAACAAACAATATTTCAGTAGGTAAAAAAAAACGGCATTTTGAATGCAGAAGTGAGTGACATAAAGAAACAGTGTAGGTTTTTCAGCACAAAAAGGAGAGCAGGTTTTGAAGGAAAAAAAAGAGATAAAACATTTTACACAAATAGCAAGAGTGCAAGGTGTAGAAAAAAAAGTGTATTGTTTCGAAAAAGCGGGGAGAGAGAAATAGTACTAGTGTTGTACAAATACAAAGAAACATTAAGGTAATCAAGAGAAGAGGATGTCGGTACCAACCTTCACATGGAAAAACACCAGCCTTTTACCAACCGCTGCATGAAAAACACGTCTAAAATCACCTTTTACCAACCGCTGCATATATGAACTATTACCACCCCCTGTATTGTGAATGTGTGCATGCAAATGATCATTACACGCGGCCTGCTGCGCACTCAGGCCCCCAGGAGCCTCATTCACCGTGGTTAGCGCATCTGAAAACTCAAGGGCAGTATTCAGCTCTTCCTTCAGCGGCGGACCGCTACCCCTACCCTGACCCCTACCTTTTCCCTTTGTAGCACCCTTTGGACCATCCCCTCGCTTAGCGGCCTTCCTGACAGTTGGCTGCATGGTTCGCTTGGCGGCCACCGGCGGGGGAACAGGTCGTGGTGCTTGTGCACCTGCCACATGGACCTGTGTAGGAGGCACGCATGTCCACAAATCGGTTCAGTAGCCTCTCCTCTTCTTCGAGAAAGGCCCCTGCATCCTGTCCCTGGTCGGAAAGATGAGTTGCCACTCGATCCACATTAGTTATATATTGACGCATCCGGGACTGCAGGTTCCCAAGGGAGCGGACAATCTGCTCGCGTTTCGTTCTGGCTGCCAAATCAGCCCATGAGGATTTGTCGGTCAATATAATGTCAGCGTCTGTAGCATGGATTGCCACGGGTACCTGCACTGTGGGTAGGGGGAGGCGTTGGCTGCTGCATTTGGCACTGACAAGGACCTCAGTTGCAGTCTGAAATTGTTTTAAAACAAAAATTGGATTGAACAACCCAAGATGGAAGCCGACTGAAGATGACCAATGATGCAAAACAGCAAAATAGTGACGACATGGATGCCCGCCTCGGACATCAAGTCCACAACTACACCAAAACTTCGTATAGGAACCATCCTCAGCCAATGGCTCGAACAGACAAACATAATTGGCACAGTTCATGTAACGCGAAGTGCAGCTGGATTCACTTCGCTTTACCTCATAAACTATATTTTTGCCTTGGATTTGGTGCACACGATTGGTGATCGCACAGAATCACGGTAGGTCTACCAACTCCGTCTCAAGTGAATCGTGACACTGTCGATCATAGTTCCATAAGGGTGCCGCCCTGTTGGCAACTATATATTGGGCCTCCCTGGACATGTCATACTCATACACGAGGTACGCAGTTGAAGCATTCATCTGCTGGAGCATTCTATCAAACGCGCAGCTTGTCACCTTGCCTGAAACGAACTTGACATAGAATGGGAAGGCTTGGTTAGCTATTTGGTGATTGGCGTGCCGGTGATTCACCATTTCAGTATATTCAAGTTTATAGCCCTCCTTGGAGAGCAAGTGCAAAACGGATAATAAAATGTGGTAGTAACCTTTTCTTGCAGTTAGGTGGCGCTTTATGCGGCAATTCAAAGACTCAGCCCTCTGTGTGGACTTGCAGCCGAAGGTAAAAACTTCTACCTGCCATGCAACACACCAACGGTCAAGACGATGTAGGGGGGATCTGACTCCAAGGTAGTCCTGGACCGTTTTCCAGCGGGGGTCCTCCAGAATTTCGCGCCAGAGAATATCAGCAGCGTCCTTATCTGGGCACTCCTGAACCTGTCGGATGGCGCTCTCAAGAGCAGTGGAATCGTGTTGCTCGAGGGAGTTTCGGCAGTTTTCGGTAAGATTTTTGTAAATGTGAAAAAGGCAGAGGAAGTGAGCAGTTCGGTCCGGGGGGAAAACTCTGGGAACGGACCCCAACAGGGCGTATGCAGCATCACTGAACAAAACGCGGGGTGCACAACCGGTTGCCTTTATCCACTCCTGCCAGAGCCACTCATAATACTCTGCTCTTTCACTGCTTGGCATGCAGCGCTGAGCCAGGAGAAGGGTTTCGCCACGTTCGTTGATACCGCAAAACAGGGCCAATGCCTCGCCGTACCGATTCGATTTGTACGTGTTATCTTCAAAAAACGACTTGTGCATATTTTCTGGCGTTTCTTACTTGCTCTGGCGTCATAAAAAACCATCTTTGTACAACACCAGTGACTGGGTCAGGGGCTTCATGATTGAAATACCAGGCAGGATCTGCCTGTTTGAGCATTTTCAGGTGGTTAATCAAACGTGCAAGATCATTTGGGCCCATCTTGCGTTCGATGGACTTGAAAAAATTTCTGATGTGCTCTGTTGAAAACCCTTTGATTGCTGGGTACGTGTCCTCGCTTTTTTTCTTTCTCAAATTTACAAGAATTTGCCCCGGCATTTCACGGTGCTCCTACGCCCGCTCAATGTCGTGCCAGAGCTCATCAGGGAGGGCTGATTTGTCCAGTGGGGGGGCCTCCTCCTCGTCAGGCCACCAATGGTCAGAGTTGTCCCAATTACACTCGGTTAGCTTCCACAGGCCCGTGCCAGGATCATGGGTTAGCGTTGCACCATATGGACACAAATCAGACTTCGTGAGAGGCCCGGGCTGCTTTTCTGGGCGAGCTCTACTGGTCTCCTTTAGGGGCCCGTGTTGTTCTAGGCGTCCCCAAATGCGACAACCAATACGTGCCCGATTACTCCCCCCTGCAGACTTGCTGGTAACGCTGTTATGTATTGCCAACTCCCCCGAATCTTATTCAGGTATGCAACAGCTTCGGTGTGGGACCGGAAGGTGCAGCCGACCTCGTCTCCAGGTCGGGGAGAGTGCTCGGAGGGACAATGGGCTTCGCGTTTCACGCGTTTGGGGGGGGGGGGATGTCGGGATGAGGTTTAGGATCAGAACGCGGTGACTGGGCGGAACTAAACTCATGCTTAATTAAGGGGGCCCGATCTGTAGATTCCGTGGGTCCCGAGTCAGATGCCGGGGTTGGAGATAAGATGGCAGGGGGGTTTCTTACGGGGGCAGGTCTGGATGATGCACCATTCGAAGGGCTTCTCAGAGCTTCTGGGCCTAGCACATCACTGCTTGAAACTGCCACTTCCGCGGGTTCCGTTTTGATCTTTTCCAACATTGATGCAGAAACAGATCTCAAGGTCGCACAAAATGGATCGGCATATACACCCTTAAAGAGCACGGTCATCTGGGCGGTGGTGGGGTGGCCCATGGACGCGTGGAGGGACCAAAAGTTGGTTCGAAGGAAGTCTGCGGTTTGATCCTGCAGCGGGATGCAGTTCCATGCAACACCACCGCGGAGACGGAACAGGACAAGAACTCGTTCGTTACGGACCCAGGTACCGGTTCTGCGTGAAACTCTACAAATTCGCTGATCATGAACGGGCACACCAGTGATGATCCTCACCAGATCTGAGATGGCAGCATCGCTGATATCCTTAGGCACACACAGAACGAGGGTTCTGGCGAGGAGTGACACGAAAATGGGGATCTCTTTCCTCGCACATCATCCCTTGTGTAGTAGTCGACACGGTGAGCATCTTCGCCGCCGTTGGTGGTGTCTACGATGCGTCCGATGGAGAAGGGAGAGAACAACAGCGGCCGAAACGAGACCACAAAAGACTATGGTCAGCCCCACCATGCTCCAGCCGACATCGCAGATTGCGCAGAGCAAAAGCATTAAGATGGACATGCCTACAACTAGAGATGAACGTGAGAGGCCAACCTCCATTATTGATTCACAAAGGTCCTCTGATGCACGAACTTGACAGGCTACCCCCTGACTAGTGAATTACCGGGGGCCTCTGATGCACGAACTTGATAGGCTACCTCCTGACTATTGGTTTACCAAGGGCCTCTGATGCACGAACCTGATAGGCTACCCCCTGACTGTTCATTTACTGGGGGCCTCTGATGCACGAACTTGATAGGCCACCCCCTGACTATTGATTTACCAGGGCCTCTGATGCACGAACTTGATAGGGTACCCTCTGACTATTGATTTACCACGGGCCTCTGATGCACGAACTTGATAGGCTACCCCCTGATTATTGATTTACCGGGGGCCTCTGATGCACGAACTTGATAGGCAACCCCCTGATTATTGAGTCAACAAGGGCCTCTGATGCACGAACTTGATAGGCTACCCCCTGACTATTGATCTACCGGGGGCCTCTGATGCACAAACTTGATAGGCTACCCCCTGATTATTGATTTACCGGGGGCCTCTGATGCACAAACTTGATAGGCTACCCCCTGATTATTGAGTCAACAAGGGCCTCTGATGCACGAACTTGACAGGCTACCCTCTGATTATTGATTTACCGGGGGCCTCTGATGCACGAACTTGATAGGCTACCCCCTGATTATTGAGTCAACAAGGGCCTCTGATGCACGAACTTGATAGGCTACCCCCTGACTATTGATTTGCCAGCAGCCTCTGATGCACGAACTTGATAGGCTATCCCCTGATTATTGATTTACCGGGGGCCTCTGATGCACGAACTTGATAGGCTACCCCCTGACTATCAATTTACCAAGGGCCTCTGATGCAAGAACTTGATAGGCTACCCCCTGACGATCAATTTATCAGGGGCCTCTGATGCACGAACTTGGTAGGCTACCCCCTGACTATTGATTTACCAGGGCCTCTGATGCACGAACTTGATAGGCTACTCCCTGACTATTGATCTACCCGGGGCCTCTGATGCACGAACTTGATAGGCTACCGTCGCGTTGCCCTCCCCAGCCTTGAAGGATGCGGGGGGATGAGGGGGGTGGAGGGGGAGGTGAGGGCTGAGCTGGGGGGGAGGGGAGGGATGCAAGGCGGGAGGGTTGGGGGGCTTGGGGGGTCGGAGGGGGAATTGGGGGAGGGCCGGGGCGGGGAGGAGGGTGCGGGGGGGGGGGGCGGGGGAGGGGGATGTTTGAAAAGGCTGGAGGGGCTTAGGGGGGAGAGGGGTTGGGGGGCTCGGGGGGGTTGGAGGGGAGGTTTGGGAGGGCCCGGGGGGGGGAGCGTGGGGGGGAGATACAGGGGTAAAAGGGGGGAACACTGGGGCGTCTGATGTACGACGGGCATCAACTCAATTGGTGATTGAATCATGAATCATTCACAGGCCCACGCATGACAGGCAAGGGAACGAAACAAATCAATAGCAGAAGGATTGAGCAAGTAAAATGTGCGAATCCAGTGCATCATTTTCAAGGATCCACTAGCATTTGTTCACACTTGGGTTAAAGGGGAGAAACATATGGGGAGTCAGAATCAGGCTTCATGATGACAACGCTAACTGACACTTATAAGCACGTGGGGGTAAACCATAAAAACTGGCCGGTAACCTGGAAACAAAACCCGCTGTCTGGGATTCGGCCCAGAGGGTGCGGTAGCTTGGTTATCGCCCCCCTGTAGGGGGACCCTCTGGCACTCGAGGTTCCCGGGGTGTGACCACACAAGATCGGCACATCTGTGGCGTCACGTACCTTCCCCTAGCCTCGGTAGCTGCCTTACCTGCACTAATTGGCCAGCGCTGTTTCCCAGGTCCCTTTTGACCTGTTTTTAAGGTCAGGAACAACGTTCACGCCCACTTACAACTCGGGTTGGGTCTGTATAATTCTCTTCAACCCATTTGGGTTCAAAATGTGAGTTCCCTTAACCGCACCCACGCAACCAAGAAGCAAACGACGCAAACGCACTGTGGCTGTGGTGTCTTTGTAGCCTGTATCAGCCATTACTCTCAAGGTTAGACAAATGAAAAGGGTTCGGTCCGGTCAAACCAGTCAAATCAGACGAATTGGGGTAGATCTGAATAATACCCTTGAACCTAAAAAAAAGCGTGTTGTAACAACACCTGCCGTAACAGAAACAAGTACCTGTACCTGCAATATGTCCCACCTGGTGGAACCAGATGGAAAGTAAGCAATGGGATCCGGTCAAGATCAGGTCAAATGAGACGAAATAGGGTGCCCTTTGGCTCAAAAAAATGAACAAACAACCCAAAAGCGCCAAAGAGAAAGTCACAGGGCTAGACCCGCGCGTATCAGGTAGGAGGTCAGTAGGAGGTCAAACAGAATTCACCGCGCAGAGAAAGGAACAGAATGCAATGGAGCCTGGCCTTTCAATATTATATCTGGGTCCGGGAACCGGTGTCAAGGGTAAAATTTGCCAAGCAAACAGCAGTCTGCTGACCCCCCCGCCGTAGAAGAAAATCGCGGAGCCTGCAATGCGTGGGTTCAGATCTCAGTCTTGGTCCGGCGATGTGCTCTGCCACTACACACGCCATCATATCACTGCCCAAACCACTTCACAATGCAAGCACTAGAAAAACTTCTAGCGCTTCCAATTAGGGTTACTCCCACTGATCCTCCAACCCAATGGCGGTCTCATCGGGGAGATAGACCACCCATGCAACTTGGGTGGTTCCCCCCTTTTCGGTTGCCCGCTCCACCGGCCGAAAGTTCCTACCCCCTGCAAGCCGCTTCTGATTGACGTCCGGGACCCAGAAGGCTTCAAAACTGCTGAGTCGGCCCTTGGAGTCGGGCCGACAGAAGGTGAAAGGGGGGCTGCACTGGTCGGAGTCGACCAGAGCGAGGGGGAGATAGGGGACGGCCTTTTCTGGTGGCAGGAGCCACTGCGTCGGATTGCCCTTGCTGAGCATCTCCTCCACCTCAGCCTTCGCCTTCCGAACGTGGACAGACCTCTTCATCTGCCATTTCCCCCCCCAAACAACAAACTGGGACACGGTTGTCCAACAAAAACTTGGATTCCGAACAGCAAACTGCTGCTTGAAACCTGCTCCCTGCACCGGCAACGACCCCCTACGAATGAACTCTTGAAAAAAATTTGCCGTTGCAAACGTGCAACGGTACGGACCCCCATCGACACGAGCCCTCTTTGCCTTGGGCTCGTCAGGCTCAACGCCGCAGGGGGGGCTGACGGTCGAGCTCTTTCCCCAATGCTCGATCCGCGACTGCAGATCAGGCATCTTAGCCAGCGCCCTGTCCAGCACCACCTGACAGATCCGCCTGATCCTCAGCGAATCCAAGCCTCCAGCTTCCCAGACCAGCAGAAAACAGCTGGACTTCCCCGTCAAATCCTTGCTGCGCCCGGCAAGGACCGAGATGCAGTGGCCCATCCCTCCCCCAGTCCCTCCACTGCCGTCGACGAGCTTAATGCAATGACCATCAACCCTGCAAATGACATGCCCATACACCCTGTCCTTCACCCTCTCGTACACGGACTTGTCCTGGGTCTTGATGATTTTTTTGCCAGGCGGAGCTACCAGGTGCTCTGCCCGCCACTCAGCCCACTCCAGCGTCGCCCCCCACCGGCTGTCGACACCCATAGCCCTCTCTGCCCGGACAAAAAATGTCTGCTGGCGGATACCACACGCTGCAGCTTGGTATTCCGCATCATACCCCCTGAGGTCGATTCCGACCTGCAGCCACTGACCCGTTTGGCCGTACACGTCCTTCCTATTCTGCACCGAAATCACTTCCCACTTACCACCCACAAACACCATTTCTACGACACCCCCAGGAGCAGCTTCCTCAAACTCGTAACAAAGCCAGGGAGGGTAAACGCCTGCAAGTCGCGATCCAGCCGTGATGAAGTCGCCCCCCAAAGAATTCTGGTCAGCCCAGACCTTGGTGAACGGCGTGACGAACCTCCCCTTCCGCCAGTTCCTCTTGAAACAACAGGTCTTGCTTTCAACCTGTGTCAAGTGCGGCCCCCCCATCTCGGACCACAGCAGACGCACCGCGTCCCCCTTCCTGACAATAAACTGCCCCCCATCAACATGGGTCACGGTGGCCTGGCTGGGGTAGGTCACCTTCGAAGAAAAATACTGGCGACCCACCAGGGACCCGTCATCAGCATACAGGTGCCCTGCAGGCAGGGCAGAGGCGCTGGGAAGAATGTTCGGGGTGGTTAGAACTTGCTGGTTGGAACCTTCTGCAGCTGGTTTATCAGGGTCAGCAGCATCAGCAGGTGGAGGCGAAGGGGGCAACAGATAATCTACGCCATAGAACATGGCCAGCTCGGTACCCGCCTTCACCTCCCGCTGGGTGTAAACCCTGGAGGTACCGTCATCCAGGTGGATGATCACGTCGCAATCCTCCAGGCGAGGGCGAGCGTTGATACGGCTCAGAATAATCCCCCTTTTATCCCCGTCCACCCAAACCCCCCTCCCAGTCTTTGAATCTGCCCCTCCGCCCTTGATGCACAAAATCTGATCCCCCCTACCCGTCAGGCAATCCGGTGCCGTCCCTTCAATCCTTTCCCCCTTGTACTCCCCCAGGCAGGTGTCCGCCTCAATATCCACCTTCGTTTTCTCCCCCTGGCCTTCCCCAATCGTGGACTCCACGATCTGGAGGTGATTCCCATAACAAAATGCGGCCGCTCCACCACCGCCCGTTGCCCCTCCTCCTCCCCCGCCCCCGTGTCCGTCACTCGGCGTTTTGCTGTGCTTCGGCTCCTCGTTGTGACCCCCTCCGGTTGCTTGGCAACCCCCCCGCCCCCCGCTTCTGCCCCCTTCCGCCCACCCTCCGCCTCCGCAGTCTCGGTGTCCTTCCCCTTCCCCTTCTCCTCCTCCGTTTTCTTTGCCTCCTCCTCCTCCCCCTCCTCCATCAACACGTCTGTCGGGGTCGGGGTGACCACCGGCGACTGGGGCTGGGGGCTTGGCGAGCCTTATCCAAGAAGCTGGCGTTCAGGACTTGGGCTTGGGCTTCGCTCCTTCTCACGGGCCCACTTCTCCAAGGGCTCCTCTCCCCTTTCCCTCTTGCCGAGAACTGAATACAGACAGCAAGGATCAGAGTTAAATTCTCAAGAAGCACAGCAGCAGAAGAAAACACTTACGCATGCAATTACATACCAAGGGCTCTCACATCCCCTCAGTGCAGGTCCCAGGACGCCGTCCTTTTCTTCTCCCGCTGCGGCTTCTCCCTGTGCCCCGCCCTCCTGCACCAATCCTCCCCCTCGTCCGACTCGCACCCGCGCAGCAGGTCGGCCGCGAGGTCCTTCGTCGTCTCCGACACTGGACTCGCAGGACCTATAGGTGCAGGGATATGGTTTCGGCTATGAGGCTCTTTGTGAATCAGTAGTCAGGGGGTAGCCTATCAAGGTTGATCATCAGTGGTGTTGTGCATTCAGTGGCAAACCTGCTTCTGCCCCTTCACCCTCCGCTTCTGCTCCTTCTTCGCCCTCCTCCGCTGCTTCCTCCACTTCGGCTTCCGCTGCACCTGGATCAGAGGATGTGCGTTCTATTGCAAAGACCAGCCTAGCAATGTCGTGCATCAGAGGCGGTAAATCAATAGTCAGGGGGTAGCCTATCAAGCTCGTGCATCAGAGGCCCCCGGTAAATGAATAATCAGGGGGTAGCCTATCAAGTTCATGCATCAGAGGCCGCTGGCAAATCAATAGTCAGGGGGTAGCCTATCAAGTTCGTGCATCAGAGGCCCCCGGTAAGTCAATAGTCAAGGGGTACGCTATCAAGTTCGTGCATCAGAAGTGCCTTTGGAACTGTTGATGTGTTGACCAGGACCGCGGTGGTGGTAATGGGTGTTGACTGTGGGACTCGTCAGATGGCGGGTGCGAGAGGGGCTAAGATGGGTCGGAGTGTGTTGATTGAGCAATGGCCTGTGCCGCCCGAGGGGTGAAGCACCTGCAGCGGCTTTCTTCTCCGCCTCCAGCTTGGCTGCCTCCTCTGCAGCGGCTTTCTTCTCGGCCTGCAGCTTGGCTGCCTTGTCTGCAGCGGCTTTCTTCTCGGCCTCCAACTTGGCTGCCTCGTCTGCAGCACGAGGGACAGATGGATGCAGCAGGGGGTTGCATGGGTGATGGCACAGCAAGCAGAGGAGGAGGGCGGACGGGGGTCAGGGAGTATACGACGCAGAGGGTAAACCAATAGTAAGGGGGTAGCCTATGAAGTTCGTGCATCGGAGGCCCTTGGTAAATCAATAGTCAGGGGGTAGCCTATCAAGTTCGTGCATCAGAGGCCGCTGGCAAATCAATAGTCAGGGGGTAGCCTAACAAGTTCGTGCATCAGAGGCCCCGGTAAGTCAATAGTCAGGGGGTAGCCTATCAAGTTCGTGCATCAGAAGTGCCTTTGGAAGTGTTGATGTGTTGACCAGGACCGCTGTGGTGGTATTGGGTGGTGACTGTGGGATTTGTCAGATGGCGGGTGCGAGAGGAGCTAAGATGGGTCGGGGTGTGTTGATTGGGCAATGGCCTGTGGCGCCTGAGGGGTGAAGCACCTGCAGCGGCTTTCTTCGGCGCCTCCAGCTTGGCTGCCTCGTCTGCAGCGGCTTTCTTCTCGGCCTCCAGCTTGGCTGCCTTGTCTGCAGCGGCTTTCTTCTCGGCCTCCTACTTGGCTGCCTTGTCTGCAGCGGCTTTCTTCTCGGCCTCCAGCTTGGCTGCCTGGTCTGTAGCACGAGGGACAGATGGATGGGGCAGGGGGTTGCATGGCTGATGGCACAGCAAGCGGAGGAGGAGGGCGGACGGGGGTCGGGGAGTATACGACGCAGAGGGTAAACCAATAGTCAGGGGGTAGCCTATCAAGTTCGTGCATCAGAGGCCCTTGGTAAATCAATAGTCAGGGGCCAGTCTATCAAGTTCTTGCATCAGAGGCCCCCGGTAAATCAATAGTCAGGGGGTGGTAGTCTATCAAGTTCGTGCATCAGAAGAAAGATGTCCTTGATTAGTGCCCTATAGACTTTGATGAAATCCTGCAGGTTTTTGATGGTGAAATCCCAAAACCAAAGGAGCAAGTAGAGCAAGAACAGGATGTGGATCGAATCAATGAATAGTTTGAAATCCAGTGTAACACAGAAGGGCTGCAGACAGACAAAGCAGGTAGAAATACAAAGATTCAATCAGAAATGGATAATACAAAAGATTTTACATGAAAACTGGACTGACTCTAGCCTCCAAGATAGCATCAAGCACTTCATGTGCACTCTTTTGGGTGTAAGGGTGCTGGTTAGGAATGTGGGGCATAGGTGTCAAGCCAGACACAGAATATGACTTGGCCAAGCAACTGAATTCAGAAACAGTTAAAACGTAGAACCAGAATAAGTGGTAGAAACAATTGAGTATAGGGGTCTTGGGGTGGGAGACCACTAGGCTTAACCTCCAAGGCCTGAAGCGTGAAATGCCTCTTGCTTTTGGTATATCCTCCATGAAGGAAGATACCTCCGCTCAGTTGAGTGGTAGGGGTGAACTTCATGGGGGGCTAGGGTTATAACCCTAGTTAATTTGAGAAAGTGTACTAAAGTCTTCAAAAGATTGACAAACATACTTAAGTTAGCTCTAGCATCGACAAGAGGGGTTTAAAGGGGGCTTGGCCTGGATCAAGCCCTCCAAGAAAGACAAGGCAGTGACTTTTTCTTACTCCCCCCTGGAGTACTAGTTAGCTAAGCTAGTAGGACCAAGGAAAAGGGCTCAACAATTCCCAAAAGTACCCCAGAAAATGCATCAAACTTAACAAAAACATTCTCATCAGTTCATAGAAGCCTATCACACTGTAGGTACCCTTGAAAAACAGTGTAATGTACCGTGAATGATGTCCCTTCGATGGGGCATTCCTCAAAGGTTGCCAGCGTGCGACGAAAACTTTTGGTAAAATTTTGGGGGTAGCGGGGTTTGAACCCAGGACTCCCTCCCTAGAGCACATATGCTTGCCCACTAGGGTACAGTCGAACGCTCTAATGCGGACGGCTATCGCTGCATAAACAGCGTTTTAGTAAACGTCCTGACCAAGGGCCAGGGCGGAGCAATACTCCCAATGGAGAACACAAGTCTCCAGGAGCTGAAAAAAATAGAAAATGTAACCAACAGGGAGTGATTCCTGCGGTTCAGCAAAAGGTGTGGCGATTTAAGAAGTCAAATCGCTAAAAATTGACAAAATCACGCGAGAAATTGTCATTTTTACACCAAAACTCAAAGTCGCAGACAAGCGCAACGGAAGCGGACTTCAAAAACAAGGTTGCGCAAGCGTAAGCGGCTTTTGAAGAAACAGGTATGAGCCGTAGTTTTTAAAGTTCTAAAGGAAATTTTTGCAAAGTTGCATCAAAATTTTTATAAACTTTAGGGAAACGTATTCAAACTCACCCCACACCACAGAGCAGGTGGACAACCCACCTCTCACGTATGCCAGTGTCATTTCACACGCATGCATCGCGTTGGTGCTGGTTGCTTCGTCAAAACGTTAGGGTTGCCCACGCTGTGTTCGTTGGCGGTTAGTTCTCTCCTCTCTCTGCTCTGCACAGGTCAAAACAGGAATGAAAGGTATGCGATGCGAATGGAGCGCGCAGCGCGCACGTACGGTTAGAATATGCGCTGTGCTCGCGATGCATGTGCCTGATTGAGGCATTCACACGCTGTGGCGCTTTCCCTGTACCCCAATTCACCCTTGTTCTCTCTTCACAGGTAAGAAAAGAAAGTGCTTGCTCGTGTCTGTGTAGCCGTAGCGCTAAAATAGGGTTGCTTAAAACGCTTAGGCTTGTTTTGCCCTGTGCAGTGCGCCACTCTCTCTCCGCTTTGTGCAGGAAACAAGACAAGGGTAGCATGCATGACACACAGAGCATTAATCGCTTAGGGTGGTTTATACTTCGCCGTAGGTTGGTTTAAGCGCGTAGGGTTGTTTTGCGGTCGTGTCTTTCTCGGCATTCACCTAATGCGTGGTGAGTAAGGTAGGTAAGCCCAGGAGGAGCTCACCTCCTGGTTGAGTCACGCTTTGATTGGTTAGGTTGTGTAAGATTAGGCAATGGAAGGAGAAATCCGGAACCCTGTGCACATCTTTGCATGCATATGACGCATTAAAGGGTAGGCCACGCGGAGTGCGCACAGTATAACTCTTGTTTAGGTTACCCAGGGGCTCCACACTACGTTCTTTAAGAGAACAGGTGGAGTTTCTTAAGCTTGCTTGCTTGTACTGAGGTTCAGGAACAGCGTATTATAGGGCAGCCTGAGAAGCGTATAACACGTGGAGGCTGTCTTGGTTCCTCAGTCTTGAACCTCAGTCATTGGCCTTTGCTTTACAGGTGGGAAGGTAAGGGCGATTGGTGCAGTCCCTCTTGGCAGCGCTAAAATATGCTGCGCGGATCACAAAAACAAATAACTGCAGCTCAACCAGGAGTGGTGAGTGCAGTCCGACTTCACCGCCATCCATGCTGTGCACGCACGCTGAGCACTCCCTCCCTCCAAGCCCTGACAGGGAAAGACGTAGTGGCGTCCCTGTTAGGCCACAGCCGCTTAGTAGCGCTGTGTTCTCTTGCTTTCTCACAGGAGGGTCAGTAGGACCCGAGACTTCATAGCCTTCAACTCCCAGTAGAGTGTGTAGGTGTTAGGGTCAGCAACCCTGGCGGGTGTTGAGCGCAAGTGATGAGTGCTCACCCTGCCTTCGAAGGCTGGTGCTGGCGTTAGTGCGTGTAGTGTAGTGGTGTCTTCTGTCCCGCGTGCTTTTCCACGTGGGCAGGGGAGTGCGTTAGCTTTTGGCCCTTAGCAAAAATGGGCGTTTTGTATGCCCTTAGCACACTTGGCCACCCCTCCCCTCTAGTGGGTAGGGCTTTTGCCGTCTTCACCCAAGGATAGGCGCCAGCACAGAAATTGGGCGCCATAGGAATGGTAATAGTACCTGATTAAAACCTTCGGTCCAACGTCAGCGAAGCCCGGTCTCCGGGAGCCACGCCGGGGATAGAAGTGAGACACACACAGACATACGTAGCACACATAGGGCTATGGTAAACCCTGTAAGGAAGGGTAGAACCCCATGGGTCTGGACCAGTCGGGGGTCCTAACTGTGGGCTCGCTTGTCCCCAAGGAGGGAAGACACACCTTGCCTCATAACACCTTGCTTGTTATTCCCCCCTGGTGTAGTAAGCCACCGTTCTTCGTTGGCTCCCCAAGGTCATTACATCAGGGCAGTCCCCATGCAACACATGGTCAACAAGGCATACACTCGCTGGATGGCTGCAAACTTGATAAGCGGCCACCTGTTCCACGCTGGAAACCATAGGCATGGGTCTGCAGGGCACAGACAGGGTCAGTGCAGTGCTCAGTAAGCAGTAGTCTGTGAAAAACCAATGGCCTTCGGCCAGGGAGTGGTTGTCACGGGGGGCTAACGGTCCTGTCCTGCGATGCAATGCGGGGCAACTGTGACAACTGCTCTTACACCCATACACAGGCACGTCTGCACAAGAGTGCTCACTGCACCTGTGAGGTTAGAACAGGGAAATTAGTTTTTCCTTTTACGCTGGGAAGGAGTCTCAGCACGGGTTAATAGCTGCCCTTCGTTGTTCTCAACGAGATAGGAGCGGAAGATGGGGTTGATACTCCCATCTGGTTGTATGAAGGCTGACATAGGTTCCCAGGTCGCCTCAGATAACCCATAGCCATCCCACAGGGTTAGGAATTTCCAGCCCTGTTTATACTCGTGGCGAGCAATACCTGCAACCACGTAGTAACCATCGACTGCCATCTCAACGGCAGTCATCTCTTCGAGTTCGTCTGCCTCCTCTGGACTGGCAGCGTTCTCTAGGTCTATACGCTCAACCTCACTGTCGCTGAGGCGCCACTCATCCCAAGACAAATTGTCAGGGGAGTGATAGTGCCTCGACTTTTCAGGTGCACACAGCAGTTCACCACCTAGACGTGGACTGCACCTGACATGGATCCTGGATCCATCTATCCTGATGATACGATAGGGTCCAAAATAAGGGTCCTGTAGGCGGTTACGTGGCCAGAAGGGTAGGCGTGCATGGTGAACCAAAACAAGGTCACCAACCTTGAAGCTGGCAGGTCGCCGTAGGCGGTTCCGTCCGCTCAGTTCACGGTCACGAATGTGTCTCAGGTTAGTCCCAGCCTGGTCAGCCAGAGACTGCTGGTGTTCCAACCAATCTCCCACAGGGCTCTTGAAGTCCTCAGGAAAGGGGGTTTTGAAGAGCCATGCAGGTCGTCCTCCATGGAACAGTTCGTGGGGGGCTCGTAGAGGAGCTCCGCTGTGAGTTTATGATCAGCACTGCCCAGGGCACTAGGCGTACCCAGTCCTTGGTACGCTCCTGTTTCATCAGGATTCTCAGGTTTTGCTCCACCACACGGTTCTGTCTCTCACAGAGAGGGTCAGACGTGTGGGTATAGGGCACACCTGTGGTTATTTCCACGTTGAGGGCACTTAGCACTCGTTTGTACCACCCAGTGTCACTGCGGATGCGTACATCCTCATCAGAGTGCACCTGCTTAGGTGCTCCATAGGGTTCGAACCATTGTTCGACCAACATTTTCACAGTCTGCTCACCTGTGATTTTCTTATTGCAAGGGAACACACGGGTGAAGCGAGATAGGCCACAGGTGACCACTAGGCAACCATCATAGCCGCCGAAGCGTGGTAGGCCGTGGATGAAATCCACGTAGAGAAGAGAATTAGCACAATAGGGTATGGGTAAGCTGGAAATCAGGCCCCTATCCCTACTGTCGCTCTGCTTGCTGGCATGACAGCCACAAGCATCCACAATGGTCTGCATACGCGACCTCAGTTCAGTCAGGGTTAGACTAGAGTAGAAACACTCACAGAAGAAGTTCACTGAGCGATTAGCGCCAGTGTGACCAGAACTGAGATGGGATCACTGTAGGCACCCATCCAGTCGGGCTTCATGCACAACAATCCGGTCCTCGTAGAAGAGGTACTGATTGTTTTTATACCACTGGTGCCCGTCAATGACACGGGGTTCGAGACCAGTGCTGAGGGTTTGGAGAATTTCTTTGTACTCTGACTGATAGTCGGTTAGACTCCAACCCTCCAGGATTCCAGCAGTGAGCATGGACAGGTCAGGTTGGACATCCATACGCTGGAAAGCCTCTTTGGCGAGCGCCTCACAGCTCTCACCTATAAGCGCATCGAAGTTATTGCGCGATATATAGTCAGACAGTTCATTTTTTATACCGGGGATATGATGAACTGTCAACCTGAGCTGGCTCAGGTAAGTCCACCACCGCTTTAGTTTTGCTTTCTCTGGCGGTGGGCCCTTCTGAAAAGACTTGACAGGTTCCTGGTCACATAGCCAGACAATAGGATTAGGTCCCAGGAGTCAGGATTGTGACGAAAGTACCAACATACCGGCCAGGAGTTCCTGGTCATAGGTGCTGTAATTGGAACGCGCTTGGTTCCATTTCCAATTCCAGTGTCCTAGTGGCACCAGCCGCCACTCACTGGTGGGACAGTCATGTTTCAGTGAGCCATCACGGTTCAGTCCACTAGTACGATAATGGCAGTGGGTTAGTTCAGCGGGGTTAAGCTCTTGCCATTGGTAGATCGTTCCACCCCCCCCTACATCACTGGCTTCAGTGATCAGGACTATCTCGCCCTTAGGGCGGGGCACTCCCAGGCAGTTGGAGGAGGCAATTTTCTTCTTCAACTCCTGGAAACATTCCTCCTCCCTGGCGGTCCACCTCCAGGGAGTAGTTTTCTTGATTAGGTCAGTGAGGGGGGCAGAGGAGTAGGGAAAATTGTGGATGTGACGCCGATAGAAATTACAGGCGCCAACAAATCTCCTCACATCGTGTAGACCCGTCTTAGGGTCATCGCGAATCTGCATGTCCTGTAGGGGCTGCATCTTAGACGCGGCTGGTTTCCACCAGCCATACCCCACGTTGAAACGCAAATATTCCATCTCCTCTTTCATAAACTCACATTTTTGGAGTTTGATTCGGAGATGGTTTTCTTGGCAAACAATGAGAAATTCACGGAGGAGAAGGACATGGTCCTCTTGAGTATTAGTACCCAAACTCACGTCGTCGATGTGGGCCTCCATTTCTGCACCCCGAGAAATCAACTCCTGTACTAGAGGCCTGCGCCTCAGTCTGTACAAAATTTTGTTCATTAGCTCCTGGAAGAGCGCTGGGGCATTAGCCACCCTGAAAGGCATGGCCTTCCACTTAAAGACACGACCCTTAGGGGCTATAAAAGCGAGCAGCTCCTGAGCTGCGGCGGTTAGACCTGCCAGAAACCAGAGCGTTTGTCCATTTTGGTCTTGTACCTGCATTTGGCAATACGCTCCAGGGGATTTTCCATGTTAGGAATACTCCCTGAGTGGTTCTGGGTTTTCTTGTTGACCTCACCATAGTCAACAACCAGTCGTAGAGCAGTTCACCCTGCTTCAGCAACCAGGAAACAGGGACTGCAGTGATGGGGGTAGTCCCCCTTCTTATATTCTTCAACGAGGCCAGCATCAACACATGCCTGCATCTGGCACTCAATTTCTTCGACCTGTTCCTGTGGAGCAGGATAGGGACGACGCCTCACTCGCGTCTTCTCAATCCAAAGAAAATTGGAATTTCTATCAAGAATCCTCTATAGGCAGGTACACTGGTGTGCAGCACTGTTCTGCAGGACCAGCCCAGAGCAGGCAAAAATACCCCACAATAGGCCAAACTTCAAGGTTTCTGATATTTTTGGACAACGTTCGGGTAGGAGGACCCCCCCCCCTGATTTGGGGCCGTGGAAACCAAAAACATAGGTCATTTCTCGCGAAAAACCCCTTTTTGTCGACTTTTTAAATTTTTTGGGGAAAACAGCTGCTAAAATCATAGGTGCATCAATACATTCCTGGATCTGGCGCTCGATTTCTTCAACCTGTTCCTGTGGAGCGGGATAGGGACGACGCCCCACTCGCGTCTCTTCAAATTCAGCTTTCAGTTTCAGGTCCATCTGGCCCATTTCTTTACAAGACAGGGGGGGCGGCAAAGCACCGAACACCTCCTCATAGGTTATCAGCAGTTTCTTCAGTCGGGGGTCAAGGTTAAGACTCTCGAGTTTCTGCAGGAAATCCTCCTCAGCATGGAGGTTGCTCTTCCCATGTTCTTTCTTCTTCCGCCGATCAGCAGTTTTGGCAGGCACAGAACCATCGTCCCACTCAGGGGGACATTGCTGCCCATAGTGCAGAGAATACACTAGCGGTATCTCAGGATCAGGCAGCGTATAGGAATCATCGTCCTCCTCAGACCAGATGGAGGATTTCCAGGTCTGTCTGACGTATTGCAGCCACTCTTGGCGCTCAATACTTTCGGCCTTCAGGTACCACAGCCGCCAGAGTTCCTGAGTGTCATGCTCAGACAGTGGCATGTTATTAGAAGCAGGCCGCGCCAGAGCATCAGGACTCCGGGCCACGGGTTCACCTGTGTGCATAGGCTGCATGTGTAGCACTGGCTTCCTGGGTCGACTCTAGATCTACCTCCTCCAGCAACAGCTGGGCTAGGAAGGCACTGTGTTTTAGGTCAAAACAGCTCGGATCAACAGGAGGGACAGTGGTGGCGATCTCAGACAGTTGGTCGTCAGCATCTCCCTTAACAGCTGCAGGCTCCAGATAGCCATCGAGAGATTCACACCCTGTACGTGTGGCGGATAGGTGCCCAGGAGATCAATTTTTGAGATCAGAAAGGGTCAGGCCACGATTTTCGGCCATGACCTCTTTCAGTAGCACCTGGTCTAGGTCACACAGGGGTACAGCATTGAGAGATCCATCAACGATGGATGGGAAACTGGCCCACTCAGGGGCCTGCATAGCTGTGTCTGAGTCCTCAGGCACGTAGATGGGACCGTCGGGGACTTGCAGTCTTCCCACCGTCATTCGATCTAGCATACGGCGCCAGTAAGCGTGTTCACCGGTGCAGCCCCAGTCAGGGGTGCACATGACAACCCTTCCTCCCTCATAAGCGATTTTGGTGTAGAACCTTCGCGAGCAGGGACAAGGGAGGGTTAGCATACGCTAGGCCCATTGCTTTCCAGAAAAATTGGAAAGCGTTGTTTAAATGTTTCGAGCAGTACAACTGCATGATGTGCTGTTGTCGGCTCGCAAACAATTCCACCTGGATCTCATCCAGGTTTACCTGAAGGGCTGCCAGTCCATTTTCAAGAACCCGACGGGCCAATTGGTAGTCTTCAGTACGATAGTTAGTCTTGGATGCGTAGCGCAGCCCAGACTCTTTTCCTCCTGACAGCTCCAAAGGTACGGAAAAGAGCCCACTGCCAAAGTCGCAGTGCAAAGAATAGGGGCGCTGGAGAGACAGCGTTTTTACCTGGGGGTTTCTTCGTAGGAAGTCGGTACCAATGACGATTTCAAAGGCGTCGGTGTCCAGCACTCTGCAGTGTTGGGTCACAGTTTTGTCGCCCAACCATGTAGTCACATCGACTGCCCCCAAGGAATGGATGGTACGCCCATCCCCTACTCTTATGGCCACGGTCCTAGTTTTCTTGAAAGTCCTTAGCAGGCGCCGGGCCACTATGGAAAGTGTTGCACCGGTGTCAAGCACCGCTCGAAAAACTTGATCCCCAATTTTCACGAGGATCCAGAGAACCAAGTCCTCCCCTTCGGAGCCGCCCCCCTACTCCTCATCAGGGAAGTTGACATCCACCCCTGCAGCCATGAGGGACTTGGCCATCCAGGCCAGTCGCCTCTTCTTAGAGTTTTTCCCCTCAGGGGAAGCGTTATCCCCCTGTGGGCGCTTCTTGGGGTCACCAGCGGCAGGAGGGGGAGTAGCAGCGGGCGCTGATGAGCGTCTCTGGGGGTTAGGGGGTCCACCTTTGCCACCCCCCTTGCCACCTCCTTTACCACCTTTATCCCCATTCGGGGGAATTCTGGTGGGTGTTTGGGTCTTCTGGCGTTCAGCCTCCTGTCGCTTGAGTTTATCACTCTCGCGTTTCTTTATGTGACATTCCTCTTCGTAGTGACGACGTTTGCCACAATAGCCACAGGTGATGGTACACCTGGAATGATCCTGATGGGTCACAGGTTTCTTATCCTTGGTATGCTGCTGTCGTTTCATCTGCAGCATACAGCTACTGCGATGATCGCAGTCAGAGGCATGACAAGGCCCCCCCTTGTCATTGACAGGTTTGCAGTAGAGCAAAGGGGGTGTACCTGAATCAGGTTTAACCTCATTCATGGCACGTAGGTTACCCCTCCCTTTACCACCACCCTGGTTGGTGTTAGTGGGATGTTTAGGCCCTTTCCCTTCCCCACGTTCGGGGGTAGGGGTACCACCCCGACCAAAGTGTTTCTTGAGGAATTTCTCCATGTGGGAGTCATTCTCCCTCTCAAGAGCTAGCTCAATCAGCAGGTCCACCAGTTCGTCGTACGAGTGGGTCCGGCTTTTCCTCTCAGAGGTAGCGCGGCAGTCATCCCACGTACGTTGGGGGATCTTACTCATGAGCCACAGGTGGGGCTCAGTGGCTCCGTAGGAGCCCACGTTCATCCGTGAAAACAGATACTCCAGGTCGCACACGTATTCAGAGACTCGCGCAGCAGAAAGAAAACTCAGGGAGCATAGGTAGCTCCTCTATCTGTGTTCGCACACTGAGGTCAGTCTCATAGACTGGGAACGTTTTCTCCAACCTCTGGACTACCTCTACCCAGGTTGAACAGGTTTTCACAATCTGTTTCACCTGTTTTTGCAAAAATTTTTCTTTTGCAGCAGCGTTTCAGCAAGGAACATTTGGTGGCCACATCCACATGGGATTGGCCAGTGAGCAAAAGAAACTCAGCAAATTCTTCTGCCCATTCAGGGAAATTATTCGGGTCGAACTCCGGCAGTTCTAGCTGGATTTTCGCCTGGGCAATAGGTCTGCCCATCTGCCCACCCCCTGGGGTTAGGCCAGAAGGAGAAGGAGATACGCCGGCAAGAGGTGCCAGGGCTGACAGCCCTCTTTTCTCAGTCTCCGTCACCGGCACGTCCTGTAGTTCAGCTATTGGGACTGTCCTGGCGCGAGGATGAAAAGGGCTGGGGCAAGTAACCTTGGGTAGCAACCTGGACACCCTTGATCTTCTGAGATCATCAGCCAACGTTCTCAATCCTGGTGAAGGTGAGAGTAGCGTTGGCTTGGGTAAGGGTTCAGTGATACCCAATTTAGCCTTGACAGCCTCTGACAGAGCTGTCACATCCGGGTCTTCCGATCCGGATAGAAGTTTGGCGGAAGGTTCGGCCGTACGATCCAGAGCCCCATGGGCTCTGGGCGAAGAGGATCCATTATCAGCAGGTCTGGATGCGTTGCTCTCGGGTGTTCGTGTACTCTCGATCGTCTCGGTAGTAATACTGTGTCCGCCATGTCTGTAGATGGCTCAGAATAGAGGAAGGAGCCCATCTCAGTTTGGGGCGGCGACCCGAGAGCATCCAGAGGTATTTCTCCATCTTCTCCTACGGTCGACTTGTGGTACTCTTCGTGGAGCATGAACTCGTCCATCCTCCTTCGTAGGTCCTCTTGTTCTTCAGGACCAACTCCAAGTACGGTAGAAGACGAGGCCGGACAAGCCGGCCGGGCGATGCAAGCTTTGACACGCCTGCGGAGCCTTTGCAAGCTGTCTTCACCATGGGCCGCTAAGGTTTCCATGGTTAATGGGATTGTTCTGGGCCGATTTAGTTCCGCCCTTCTGTGCTCTGGATCTTCCTGAGACCCGGATGCTGCTCTGAGTGGCGGTTCACTCTTTGGGTGGGCTACACTGCCATGTTGCACTTGTATACTTCTGATCGGCCAGGTTTGGGAGGACAGTTGAGTGGACATGTTCAATGTGCTTTTCAGTGTGCTTTTCATGTGCTTCTGCTCAGAGTCGGTTCGAAAGGTTCTCACAGTTTGCCTCTGCTACCGGAAAAATGTCCTTGATTAGTGCCCTAAAGATTTTGATGAAATCCTGCAGGTTTTTGATGGTGAAATCCGAAAAACCAAAGGAGCAAGTAGAGCAAGAACTAGGATGTGGATCGAATCAATGAATAGTTTGAAATCCAGTGTAACACAGAAGGGCTGCAGATAGACAAAGCAGGTATAAGCACAAAGATTCAATCACAAATGGATAATACAAAAGATTTTATATGAAAACGGGACTGACTCCAGCCTCCAAGATAGCATCAAGCACTTCATGTACACTCTTTTGGGTGTAATGGTGCTGGTTAGGAATGTGGGGCATAGGTGTCAGGCCAGACACAGAATATGACTTGGCCAAGCAACTGAATGCAGAAACAGTTAAATAGTAGAACCACAATAAGTGGTAGAAACAATTGAGTATAGGGGTCTTGGGTCGGGAGACCAATAGGCTTAACCTCCAAGGCCTTAAGCATGAAATGCCTATTTTACTTCTGTATATCCTCCATGAAGGAAGATACCTCCGCTCAGTTGAGTGGTAGGGGTGAACTTCATTGGGGGGCTAGGGTTATAACCCTAGTTACTTTGAGAAGGTGTACTAAAGGCTTCGAAAGAGTGACCAAAAATACTTAAGTTAGTCATAGCATCAACAAGAGGGTTCTAAAGGGGGCTTGGCCTGGATCAAGCCCTCCAAGAAAGACAAGGCAGTGACGTTTTCGTACTTCAGAGTCCCTGGGTGAACCAATAGTGAGGGAGGAGCCTATCAAGTTCGTGCATCAGAGGCCCCTGGTAAATCAATAGTTACGGGCAGGCCCATCAAGTTCGTGCATCAGAGGCCCTGGGTAAACCAATAGTCAGGGGGTAGCCTATCAAGTTCGTGCATCAGAGGCCCCTGGCAAATCAATAGTCAGGGGGTAGCCTATCAAATTCGTGCATCAGAGGCCGCTGGCAAATCAATAGTCAGGGGGTAGCCTATCAAGTTCGTGCATCAGAGGCCCTTGGTAGGTCAATAGTCAGGGGATGGCCTATCAAGTTCGTGCATCAAAGCCCCTAGTAAATCAATAGTCAGGAGGTAGCCTATCAAAGTCGTGCATCAGAGGCCCTGGGTAAACCAATAATCAGGGCCTCTGATGCACGAACTTGATAGGTTACCCCCTGACTACTGATTTGCCAGCGGCCTCTGATGCACGAACTTGATAGGCTACCCCCTGACTACTGATTTGCCGGGGGCCTCTGATGCACGAACTTGATAGGCTACCCCGTGATCAACCTCGCTACCGCCTAAAACAAGGGAAACGACCCAATCTGCACCACAGCACGCAAACACTGCACACAACCAACCATCTGGCTGATGTACACAGTGAAATTTCTTAAGGTTCACCTGCGTAGAGAATGGCTATGGCTGGTGCTGGTTATGCACCTGCCAATGCCGCTTAAGGAGGTCCCACAGAACGGTTCCACCTTGTTGCTGTTGGGCAGAATCCGGACACAGAGAATCCAGAATCCACACTTCAGGGGACGAGAGCAGATGAAGAAAAACTGCCACCCACCAGTGCCCATGCTCGCCACAGACCAAAATAAACCAATCGAGGTCAATGCAGTTTCTCTTCTGTGGCAAGCTCTTTTTCCGCCAAAGGGTAACAGGCCAGACCCTTCGCTGGAGGCCGAGTTTCCGATGGAGCAGCAAATTCATGAATTGCACTCAAATTCCAATCAAATTATCCCCGATCCAACGATCACCCCCCAACTATTCCGTTATTTCACGATTTGTCAAGAAAATGCCTAGGACTCTGAAGCCATCTACCCCAGATGCAGGGCCCTCGGCAGGAGATGGGGTGTCGCCGGCATCAATATATTCCGGGTGAACGGTTTGTGAGGAGGTTGAAGTTGGCTCAGGGCTAATGGGTCCGTGCAGCGCAGTGGTGCCGGGGTTAGCAGCTTGCATGGGCTCCGGAGATTCCACGTCGGCCATTGATGGCCACCAAACGTGTTCACGACGCCAAAGTGCAGGGTCATGTCTTAAATTTTCCCCCCGTGGTGCAATGAGGCCGTTCAATTGAGCCACGTACAGCCGTCGGCTATCCCCACAAAGGATGTCTTTCGCCCCATTGATTCTTTGAATGACACTGATGTCAAACCTCTGAGCCCACAGCACCAGTTTCCGATACCGTTTTTTAACGACGGCCTGATCGGCCCCACGAGGCAGACCTAGCAGTTCATGACCCCACGGACGGCTCATGTCACGCTCCTCCAAAACGGGCTGGCGGGCATCGTGGGCATCCTGCCACCCTACTTGTGCCTGCACTCGGGCCCAAAG
Organism: Eutreptiella sp. 'Long Island Sound 2002'; assembly: GCA_964036045.1. Classification (NCBI taxonomy): domain Eukaryota; phylum Euglenozoa; class Euglenophyceae; order Eutreptiales; family Eutreptiaceae; genus Eutreptiella; species Eutreptiella sp. 'Long Island Sound 2002'. The sequence goes on along the minus strand of OZ038381.1, from coordinate 148,777,079 downwards.
ACTGGCCTTGTTTCGCAAGGAGAGGAAAGAGATTGCTGTCTGGGTGAGCTCGCCCCGCTCTTCGGCCTCCTGGTGGAAAAAGTCCTGCACCTTTTTTCGAAAAGGAGAGTCCCCTAAGGATACAGTCACGGAGTTCCATTTTCTCCGTGCACTTGTGGATCTGTCTCTTTACCTCATCCCAATCTTGGGACAGATCTACATCACCAATACTAGACGGCCCCGATGAAGCCGTCGAAGATTGAGAAGGTTGTGAGGTTTGTTGGCTTGAGGTAGGCGTCAAAGTAAGAGGGGTAGAAGGGGGGGGGAGCTCTGTTGAAGAGGACGTATGGGAGGTGGACTCGCCTAGATCCGGCATGTCCAGATTTGGGGGTGTTTGCAAAATCCCTTCGTCTTCCGCGTCGTCCACCATCACCTCTGCTTCTGGGTCAGGTATGGCCTCGGCTGCAACCGGTTGGTCTGACAGCTGGGATGGGTTAGGCTTCGGGTCAGGCTTTGGGTCAGGCTTCGCGCTTTGGGACTCATGTTTTGGTGTGGAGATGGGCGCAGAGGTTAGTACTTGGTGCCCACCCCCAGGCGTGAGTGTTTGTACCTCGGCTTGCGAGGCAAAGGAAACGCTCCGCTTCTTATGCTTTCGTGGACCAGGCACGCTCCCCATTAATTCCATCAGCGATGGCCCTTCCGCTGCCATGGCTGCAGCATATGCCGTTACCTTGGCCTTCTTTTCATCTGAGATTGGTGTCTTCGGTGGCATTCTAGAAGTGCACGTCATGATCCAGGCGATTGGGGTTGAAAGCCAGTGCGTGCATCTCAACTGAGGGCTTGGGCTGTCACACACGGAACGCAAAACGTGTCAACCCGTACCAACTCCCTTCAAGCGGAGGTCCACACCCTCCTTCTCAATATGTACACACACACAGACATATATATATATATATATGTATGTATGTATATACATATATATATATATATATATATATATATATGCAGGAAGTGGTGGTAAAGGCGCAAGGAGGAAGACTCCCAGCGGTGGGGTATGCGGGGGAGAGTGGGGGCCTGACCGAGTGGTCGGTGGCGTTGCCATGTGGCATGGCGGCCCTGCTTACTCCGTTCCTGGATGTCCCGTGGAGGGACATGGTCACCGTCCAGGAGGCCAACCTGGGGTGGGTGTGCACATGGCGCACACATCCTGCGGGCATGGACCCTCGAGAGTGGCAGGCTAAGGCAGTCATGACGTACACGTCCTGGTCGTTGCCGGCAGTGCCGGGTGCGTGGGCGCAGTGCTGGGACAGAGCGCTCAGCTGGGCGAGGGATGGCAGTGCTGTGGCGGCCTGCCCTGACCTGCCGCGCGAGCCCGTCTCCGTCCAGCCGTGGACTGTCTCCCTGCATCTCCCTACGGTGGCGGCTCGCCTTGCGGCCGCGGACCCGGAGGTCTTGCTGCTGGGAGACCGAGAGGGGCCAGGGTTTTGCCTGGGCCGGGGGCTGGAGGTTCGCACTGCCCGCCTCCCCAGCCCTGTGGACGGGGACATCCTGGAAGGACTCCAGTTCACGCGGGCTGACGGGGCAGATGTGTGGACCGCCGTCCATCGCCGGCTCCCGGACGCATGGCCCCAGGTATTCTGGCTTGCTGGTCATGAGAGTTTGGTGGGAGTGGAATGGCGCGTGCGGGCCACCAACAGCCCGTGCCCGTCGTAGTGATCCTGCCCAGGAGAACCAGCTACCCCAGCAGGGAGACCGTGGCGGTCTTGTGGGGATGGTTGGCGGTCCGTGGGACCGGTGGCCACGTCTTCACTGCCCCACGGGGCACGGTGATCGAGACCGACAGGGGGACGGCGTTGCAGCGCGCGGCAGAGCCCCTGACCACGCATGTGGTGGTGACTGTCCTCCAATGGGGAGCCGACAAGGGACAGCCCTGGCGCGATCCGGTCGCTGGAGCTGTCTGGCGCGACCTGCCGGTCCTTAGGGCCGCCGTCTGGCCAGGAGGAGCAGGGCGGCATCTCCCAGGCACACTCTCCTAGCTGCCGGACTGCGGAAATGCCTCTCTCCCGCCAGCTGAGTTGCGGGGCGCCCTGGAGCACCTGTACTCCAAGCCAAGGCACCACTTCCTGGTGGCCGCCGACCATGGGGTGGAGCTCAGCGACGACGTGGTCGCGCTGGCAGCCGACGTGGTGCAGTGCCTGGCCCCCCACGCCATGATGCTCCAGAGGGAGGGGTGGGAGGGCCAGCGGCACGACAAAACCCCGGCTGTCCTCCTCATTGCGAGGTAGGTCGAGCTGGGCGGCTCAGAGGCGGTGCACCTGGACCGGTCAGAGACCCCGAGCATGCGGCACTGGACGGCTCACCACCTTCTGGCATCTGACACGCAGATGACTGTGGACCCGCTGGGCCAGCCTGTGGTGTCAGGGGCCCCGCCCCAGTGGCCGCAGACATGGGACATGGCAGTCCGGACGATGCGCATGGCATCCAGGGGCCAGAGGGCGAGGTGGCCGGGTGCGGAGCATCTGCTGGCGACGGCCCGGTCGGCGCAGGTGCAGCAGCCGGCCGGCAACACCAAGGACTGTGGCGTGTGCGCCCTCATGTCCGCCGTCGGTACCCTTCTCGGGGTGCTGAAGCCGGGCAACCTCCTGTCCGCGCTGGACAGGCGGTGGGTGGCGGCAGTGGTCCTCAACAGGGAAATGGGGCCCACCGCGCGTCTGCCGTCCCTGTAGGAGCTGCTGGCAGCGGTGTTGGATGCCCTGCCGGCGCCCCGCACACCCTTGGGCATGGCGGACGTCCAGCACAACGTGGGGTTGCCCGGAGCGCGCATGCAGCATGCCCTGCTGTGTATGGCGGCAGCAGCGGAGGGGGGGATGTCCATGCTGATGACGGTGTCCCTGCAGCACGTGCAGAACGCGATGCAGCAGCAGCAGATGCATGCCCCCCAGCCGTGGGAAGAAAACGCCAAGCAGTGGCTGCGGGTGGAGAGTGTGCCTCCCACCCATACGGTGGGCGTGGCGGATATGGGGCGGCTGGTGGTGTTGGAAGGGGCGGAGTATTGGGCCTGTGTTCGGGTGAAAACAGGGGGACTGGAGTGGGTCGTCGTCACTGCGTGCCGGCTCAGGAGGCAGCAGTACAGGGGCCCGGCCTGCTACAGGGTGTTCCGGGACTGCCTCAGGGAGCTGGGGCCGGTGCGCAGGGCACACAGGTGCACGGCCGAGGACATCCCGCCGGCGCCGGCAGTCTTCGTGGAGGTCACGCGGCCGCCGGCGATCCCGGGGCAGGACGTCTGGCCTGTAGCCCCAAGCAACATGTGGCAGGCTGAGCATGCAGCTGTCATGTGCAGGGCGCTGCAGGGTCACGCAGCGGCCCTCCCCAGGGCCCCGGCAGCGCAGTCCTCCAGCAACAGGCCGGCAGCCTCGCTGGCACTGCTGCATAGCGTGTCGCGGGCGTGGTGCTGGGTTCTGGCGGCATTGGAGCCCCACTCCTCGGCACTGCTCCTGTACGATCGCGGAGAGAGCACGGTGCTCACGGTACGCCCCGCCGACCTGGAGGCCCTGCAGCTTAGTGCACTGAGTGGCGACGGGGGCGAGGCGCTGTACCTCCAAGGGACCATGGCAGGCGCGGCCGCGACACGCTTCCGCCAGCAGAGCGGGGGAGATGCCCTCCGCCTGGTCATGGCGGAGAACATGGGGCCGTGGCGCCGGGTGTTCTCCACGTCCAGGTGGAAGGTCGAGGGCGACCGGGAGAAGTTCGCTGACGCGTGGCGCCGCCCGGTGGAGGAGCAGTTTCCCGTGGCAGGAATGCTGCACCAGCCGCAGCCACCAAGGGTGCCAGCGGTACGGCCTGCGGCATCCCCGGCCGCGGCGGCGAGGCCGGCCCCGAAAGCAGCGCCCAAGCCTCCGCCCAAGAGAAGCTGCCCGCCACAGTATGGCGCCTATGCCAACACTCGGTACGTGCTGCAGCACTTCGGCGGTGATTTGGCCACGTAGCAGCGTGGGTCGAGGACGATCAACGTCTGCCCCTGGTCTCGGCTGGATGGGGCTGGTCACTGCACATGGAGAGCTGGCAAGCACTGCCCGCCCACCCACCTCCAGCCCAAGGACCTGCTGGACCACATCCAGCGGGACCATGCGGCTGATCCGGCGCAACGGGACCAGGAGCAGGCCATGCTGGCTGGCGTTATGCCGGGGGGCCAGGCGGGGCCTTTTGCGTCGGCCCAGGCGAGGTCCAGAGCGCTCATGCTGCCCACGGGTGCCCGCCTTGCAGCGGGGCGCGGGGCGTCGCCGTCGGCGGCGCGATCTGGAGCGATTGGGTCTGCAGCATGGCGTGGGGCAGTGACTTCTACGGGGAGTACGGCGGCAAGTACATCCGGTGGACAGGCAGAGGGGGAGCCCGCCGCATCTGCCGGGTCTCAGCAGACAACGGCTGCCTCGGGCGGAGGCCGACGGGGACAGGGGCCACCTCGCCAGCCACCCGCGCTGGGTGCGGGTGGTCCCCCTGGACCTGCCGGTGGCCCCCCTCCGTCCAGTGATCCGGATCCGGCGGGGGGCCCCGGTCCACAAGTGCAGCCATGAAGGGACCCCGCCTCCGACACCCGAGCGGCGGTGTCCTGGAATGTCCAGGGCTCGATGCGGGGGGACGGCGTTTCAGGAGCCCCGGGTATGCTTGACGGTGAGGCGGTGGCGGCGGGCGTCATGAAGGCCGAGGGTGCCATCCTGGGCCTCTTCCAGGAGACCAGCCTGCAGGACCCTCAGGGCCTGGTGCACTCGGAGAATCAGTGGCGCCACCACGGGTATCATGCGTACCCAGGGGTGGATGCCCAGGCCGCGTCGGCGGCAGCAGTGCGCGGCGGGCTCTTGATTGCCCTTCGGGCGGACATATTCGCCGCGGAGGAAGTTTGAGACGTCGTGGACATCGTGCCGGGCAAGGCCATGGCCCTCGATGTGGTCACCGCAGGTGGCACCCTCACGGTCATCAACGTCCACGGCCCGGGCAGCGGCGTGACTCCTTGGCGTCCAAGGTGTCCTTCTGGGCTGACGTGGCCATGTACGCGGCAGCCAAGAGCGCGGGTGGCACCAGGGCTGTGCTCCTCGGAGGGGACTTCAACGTGTGGCTGGAGTCCCTGTGGCAGCCCACCACGAGGAGGTTCCAAGCCCTGTGGGAACAGTGTGGTTTCCGCAGGGCAGGCCCGGAACGGGAGAAGGACAGGAGGCCCACGAGGGCAGGGCACCGACTGGACTCCTTCCTTCTATACTCGCCTCCGGTCCCATAGGCGGCGCGTGAGCGCCCACACTTGGCGCCGGGGCGGTCTCCAGCATTGCTGGAGTCGGACCATGGCCCTGTGCTCCTCGACCTCCCACTGGCGGTGGCCGGCAAAGAGGGGGTCACCAGGATGGCCTACTCGCACGCCCAAGGCAGGCTGCATGCAATACCCCCGGACTCCCCATGGGTTCGTGAGGCGGCGGCGGCAGTACTGCAGAAGGCCTGCGGGGATCGGCGGCTGCAGGCGTGGATCTCGTCGGACCAGGACACTGCCACCATGGGCACGTCGGAGGTGCATGCGGTCTTTGACCTGCTCTACGCCTCCCGTGATGACAAGTCCAGGGTCACGGGGGTGCGCATGCCGTCAGGCGTGGACCCGCAGTACCCGTACGGGCAGGCGGAGACGGAGTCTTCTTCGGCCCAGGTCCTCTCTGATCAGCAGGCCCTAGCCTGGCGCGCCCATGAGCTGTGGCAACGGGACGCGGCGGCGGCCGGACTCCACTCCCAGGAAGCGACTACCTTGCTACAGCACCTCCGGCGGGTGGACCCTGACCTATGACCGGCTTCGGTGGAGGACCTACGTGCCGCGTTGGACCAACAGCTCCACCAGCTAGAGACACGCGTGGAGGAGCTGCAGGGTGTCCTCAGGAGCAACAGGCGCCGGTCCATCAAGGACTATTTGCGGGGCAGGGTGCCGGATCTGCAGCTCTGATGGGCGGCGATACGGGGGGCCATCACCGTGGTGAACTATGCCCCGTCGGGCCTGTGGTCTGTACGCGTCCGCGAGTCGGAGATGGTGCTCTAGGAGGCCTCGGACGTCATTGGCGAGGTCCAGAGGTATTGGGAGGCGCTGTACGCCAAGTGGCCAGTGAACCTGCCGGCCTTCGAGCGGCTCGTCCGGGCCCACGTTCCCAGGGGGGTGCCTGAGGAATGGGCGTCGGTACAAGACTACACCCTGCAGGACCTTAAAGATGCCGTGTGGCAGGCCGTGGCGGACCACAAAGCTCCGGGGTCCAACCGGGTCACGGCTGCCCTCATAGCGGAGCTGCCTGAACCAGTGCAGGGGCTCCTGGTGCACGCGTACAGGGCTATCCTGCAGGGTTCGGACGTCCCGGAGTCATGCCACGAGGCCATTTTCTGGCTGATGCCCAAGGGCACCGCCACGGGCAACCTGGACGAGTACAGGCCCATAGCGCTGGGGCAGCAAGACATGTGAATGCTCATGACTCCGCTCATGCGGAGGTGCACAGCTGTCCTGGCACGCAAGGGACTGGCTGCGGACTGGCAGTTCGGAGCCATGCCGGGCTCCACGGCGGCTGCCCCCGTGTTCCTGGCCCAGCGCAGGCTGCTGCGTGGGCAGGAGGAAATCCACGTCCTGGCCTTCAATGTGTCAAAAGCCTTTGACACAGCGCCGCACGGGGCGCTGGTGCTCCTCCTGCGCCACATGGGAGTTCTGGAAGAGCTCATCAGGCTCTTCCACACCCTCAGCTGCGGGTCTCTGGTGCGCATCGTCACCGCGCACGGCCCGACGCCGAGCATTCGGCTCCACAGGGGCCTGCAGCAGGGCAGTGCGGAGAGCGCTGTGCTCTACCTCCTCCTCTTAGAACCTCTCCTGCGGAGCCTTGCCTGCAAGGCGCGGGGAGATGCTCGCCATGCGGTGCCACCACTGGTGCAGGCGTACTGTGATGACCTCCTGTTGATAGCGCACTCCCTGCCGCAATTTCCTGGAGTATGCAGCGGCGATAGCGCGGTATCTCACGGACATGGGCATGTCCCTCAATGTCGGCAAATGCGCCTATGCCAATACTGCTCCCATCCATTCGATCATGGTGTGCCTGAGCCCAGGGAACACGGCGGCCCCATGGGTATCCTTGTGTGCCAAGGGCACGGTACCATACTCGGGCCTGCGCCTCGATCCCAGGGGGGTGGCGACCATGAAGGAAAAACATGTACTCCGGTGTGAAGCTCTGCTGGGCTGGTGCAAGAACACGTTGGGGCCGGCGTCGGTGCCTCATGAGGTGATGGCGGCTGTGGTTCGAGGCATCGTGTGGTACGCGGCGCCCTACCTGTCCGACACGGCGGAGGCGGTGATCAAGCTGAATACTGCCATCAAGGCTGCAGCCCTGCAATTCGAGAAGCTGCCCAAGGACCTGTCCAACGTAGCGGTGCGGTCGGGTCATGGGTTACGGTTGGCGGATGTCCAGGTTATCTGCCGCGACTCCGTCGTGGCGACCATGGCTCAAGTGACCCACCACAGGTCGACGACAGTCCGGGATGAGCTGCGGGCCATGCTCCGGGACATGAACGTGCAGTACGGAGTGTGCGGGCAGTTCATGGTGCCCTCTGCGTCATTCGCCACGCACGCCGGCAATACGTGGGTGGACAGGGTACTCCGGGCGATGGGGACGTTGCGCGTAGGACTTCTCATGCCATCGTCACTGTACTCGTGTGTACAAGCCCATCTGCCGCAAGTGCAGTGGGCAGGGCGGAAGTTTGTGTCCCCATCCTATTCCTTCAAGGGTAGAGACATATGCGTTCTCTCGGGGCCCCGCACAGATGCGGCGGTACAGTCCCTGACTGATCCCGCAAATGACCTCCTGCATGCGCGGCTCCCCTGTCCTGCGCCTGGGCACTGGGCTGTCCAGCTCCAGGAGCTCCATGAGGACCACCTACACCTTCCGCACGCAGGAGTAAGGGCCCATCAGCTGGACCACGTGTGGTTCACGGGGCTCCGCGACGTCTTCCGACCGCAGCTGCCTAGTCCGTTGACTCACCGGCTAATTCACCCGGTGCGCCGAAAGAAGGCCAGCAAACGCAATAGACAGTCCGCTGCAGGGGACGTGTATGTGGTGGGCGGGTACAGGGAGGAAGGATGGGACCCGGCCAACCCGGGGCTATCCATGCTGTTCGTCCCGCTAGCCGCCCTCCTGTTTCTGTTGGGGGACGTTGGCGTCCGTCCCCCTACTCACTCCACACGCCGGGGGCGGCATACACCCGTCACCACTGTGGGTTGTGCACGGGCGGCCAGCGTTCTCCAGGGCATGCGCGGCGGTGCACGGGTGCAGCGAGTGGGCAATTGTCCTTCTGCTACCAGCAGGCCCTGTCCCGTATCCGGATGAGTACTTGGTCCTCGAAGTGGTTCGGATGTCCAACGTGCCGCACGATCAGCACGTCGCCGTCATGTCGTTGCGTGATGGCGGCGCGGTGGAACAGGGATCTGTGGTGGTGTACCAGCCCTCCTGCTCCACAACGGTTTTCGGGGCGGAGTATACCACCGCCCTGGACGCCATCAAGTCAGTCTGTGGATGTGACCTGGCCTGGAGACCACATGCGGTGTATCGGCCGCAGGTAGTCCTGTCCCCAGAGCTCACGGCCTCAAGTGCGGCGTCCCTTGGAAGGGTGGTGCAGAGCCCCGACTCCGACGTGGCGTGGCTGGAACCCCACCGGTACTGCTGGGTGCCGTTGGCGACTAAAGTCACATCGTCTGACACGTCGCCCCAGGGAGACGACGCCACAAATGTGGCGGTGGCCAGCCACGGAATCCCCATGTGGATGGGTGCCATCTACGGCACGGTCCCGGAGGCAGAGATCATCGGCGCGGCAGCTTACCTGTTGCACATGGCCCCCCCAGCGTGCACGGTGCACGTGGTGGATGCGCCCATCATAGGGGCGCATCTCCGCAGGGCGCAGGAGGCCCTGTACCGTGGCATCAAGGGGCCGACATGACATCTGGTCAACCAGCACGCACTGAGCTGGATAGTGGAGGGGCTGCGGCGGCTGACACGCCGAGTTGGGGGGCCGCACCACTGGGTGGTGAGGCAGAGCTCGCACTTGCTGGCAGTCCCGCTCGAGGGGCCGGACTCTGCCGCGGCCCGTGCGATGGCCCCGCCTGTCAGTCTCGTCCTACCAAAGGAGCACGCCATCCTCTTGGTGCCGGGGGATAATGGAGAGCTTGAGCCGCGCCCGCCATGCATGCAAGCCCTTCAGCAAGTCCGGGAGATGGAGTGGCGTTCGCTGGCGGCACGCACCAGGGCGCACACGCCACTGGCTGGCGCCTGCGAGGCGGTGCCCCTGGGAGCTGTACACCATGGCCCAACGCACAGAAATATGCTGCGGGCACGTGACGGTCGCTTGTTCACAATGCAGGTCATGCGACAATGGAGACAGAAGCTCACGCGTATGGCAATACCGCCTCACCCCTGTATCTTCTGTGGGGGGGCGGAGGAGGACATTGGCCACATGCGGCTGCTGTGTGCGCGAGACGAGGAGGTGGCTGGGCTCCTGTGCAGGCGTGTGGAGGAGTTCAAGGCGGAGCTACCCCTGACAGACAGGGCGATGGAGTTCGTGGCATGGAGGGAACACGGCTGCAGGTGGACTGAATCCCTGATGGCGGGTGTCGACCCCGGGGACCTGAAGCGGCTGTTTGCTGCGGTGCGAGCGGCGTCGTCCTGGGGCCCTGTCAAGGCCAGGCTCTTTGTGGAGGACATGGTCCAGATTGGGGAAGATGTGTATGCCCGCAGGAACCATCGGCTCACTCAGATCATGCAGCTGCCGATGCAAGATCGAAGGAGGGCGATATACGCGTTCCTGCGAGGTGACACACCCTTCTGCCCACCAGCAGGGAGGATCCAGCAGCGTCTGCCGTGGAACCCGTTTGCCGGCCTCCCGGGCGACCTGCGGGCGACCTTTCAGAGGGCACTGCTGCACGCACTGCTGGTGCCACGGACGTGCATCGCGCACGAAGAGGCATTGTCCTTGTTCCCTCAGTGGATGGCGGCGTAGGCGCAGGCCTTCAGCCAGTGGATCGGTTCCTGGGTGGCACGGGACATCACGGCATTCAGGGAGTGGTCCAGCGTGGTGTCAGCGCAATCGTGGGCCCTGGTGCGTGGTACCATGGTGAGAAGCCCTGACAGCCAGAGTGATCCCTGGCTCCAGGTGTACGCCAACCATCCGGCTGTGGGCAACGTCATGGGCTTGCCTCGCGAGGTGCTGCCGGTCCTTCAGCAACCTCTGTGCAGTCTCCCAGACCTGGCGGTGGCTGTCGTACTTGACGTGGGTACGTTGTGGCTGTATGACCGGCAGCTGCGACGAGCCATACCAGCGGTCACAGAGCGGCGGTCCATGGCAGTGTTGGTGGCCTCCAAGCAGCTGGCATGGGTACAGGGCGACAATGCGCAGGGCCACGTCACAAAGACCATGTTCTCTCTGCCAGAGGGGGACAACCACGTGGCTGCCAATGCCCGTCACACCCTTGACACACTGGGCCTCGCGGCGGTCATTGAGGCTCGACGGGAGGACAACGCTTGGTTCTAGCATCCGCCAGGGGCCCGGGATAAGACGGGGTTGATGTCATCGGGGAGGTCTTACGGGACTACGGTTGGGAGGTCCTGGCGCATGGCGCACACAGCCCCAAATTTGCGCGGTGGCCCCGGCTGATTGCGGGCCTGCCGGTGATGCCCAACGGGCGACCGATACTCCGCCCGGTGTCCACGTGGGAGAAAGCGAGGCGCAGCCTCCTCAGTTGTGCCACAGCACGCACGCTGGCGGGTGCTTTGCTCGGACTCCGGGACGCGTGCTGCGATGTATGGTAGGACCTGTGGTCGCAGTGTTGTGATGGTAGCTGCGTTCCGTCACGGTCTGTGCTTCCGCAGCGATGCCACGGGTGCGGGGAAACAGCGTCAGTTTGGGTTCATCAATGTGCCTCCGTCCCACTATGCAGGACATGTAAGGTGCGTGCCGATAGGGGGTGGCCTAAGGCGAGGTGGGCACTGCGGCACTCTGGACGGATGTCCTCAAGTGCCTGGAAGACAATCCAGGGTGGTCCGAAGAGCGTCCGAGTGGAAGGGGTACGGTGCCCTGGTGCGCCGTCGGCAGCCTTGCCCCTGCTGCTGTGGTGGGCGGCTCTGGAGGGCGACTCGGGGATACTCTGGTTGTGGCATCACGGAGGAAATGGTGATGGCGTGGTGGGGGCCGGGGGTGATGCAGATTAATGGGGTTAGGTATTTTGGGTGCACCTGCTACCGTCCCTACGATGGACGCAGGGGAAGGGGTAGCGGCTGAGAAGCAGTGCCCTCATGGCCTGATTGTGCGGTACTGGCAGGCGGCGTATGACGGCCAACGCGATGTGACAGGTCGTGCCGGCCTGATGGCGAGCCGTACCGCCCCCGTGCATGAGGGTCGGACAGAGATGCTTCACCCGCCTGCCCCGGGTCGCCGCATACAACAGTGAGGTGTCATGGGTCGTCCCGGCCAGCATAATAAGGCCCAAACCCCTGTAGGGTATTCCCATGGCACCGGGGTCTCTACTGGCGGCCTGGGTACGGCAGTATTGGGAGTGGTTGCTCGGGGTTGTGCACGGAGTTGTCTGGGGGCGGGCGACATCGTTGCCGGCGGTACGGTGCACGTGTTGCGGCGCCCTCTGGGAGTGTTACACGGGGTTGCGGGGACAGCCTGCAGGCCCCGGGAGCGGCGCGGAAGTGGTGATGTGTGGGTAGAGGGATGTGACAGCAAGATCGTCAGACGGACAGTATTGCGGGCGTACTTGAGACGGCGTGGCAGCCTGGGAGGAGCACTCACGAGGAGCACGCGGAGTTCAAGGTGATGGTGTACTGAGTTCTTCGGGGTATACGCGGCGGTACTGGGGTCCGTACGGTGGGGGTACGCGGCGGTACTGGGGAACCGTACAGTGGGGGAGCTGCGGGGATGCATGGCGCTACTGGGGCGTCCCCCTGACCCCTCTAACAACTCAGGGGGCGCGTAGGGGCATCCTCTGGCCCCGTCAACAAACTAGACGGACCGTGACCGCAGGCATGTACATAGTCTAACCTCTGACCATGGCCTTGCGGTTGCGGTGGTGCGTGTGGTGGCGGCTCGCAGGTGGCATCGGCGTGGCGGCAGCGGTACTGCGCGGCGTTGTAGCGTTGAGTATGCGGTCGCCTCACCATTTGTAGCGACTTACTCCTGGGGGGCGCCAGTCCAGTCGGCTGGAGGCGGGGAGAGAGGAGGAGCGGCATGCTGAGTGGTCCGGGGGGTGACGCGCGGGCCAATACCATAAGTAGGTGGGGGATGAACCTGCGGCCTGGCCGCTGCTGAGGCGGAAGAGGCGCAACCACGGGAGCTGGCCAATCAGTGCAGGTAAGGGTCAAGGGTAGGCGCCAGGGCAATGTATGTCGGCCAGAAGAGGTGCAACTGGTTACCACAGCCCGGGGCGAGCCTCTGGTGGGTACCCCTACAGGGGGTCGATAACCAAGCTACGGCACCCACCAGCCCGAATCCCAGCCAGCGATATTCACGGGTTGCGCCACTCCCGTCGAGTAGCGTCCGGCGTCCCCCCTGTAGACCCTCATGTTATATTATACGTGGGAAAGTGGATGCCTCGAAGCTGATTGGGTACTGGCCCCTGACATGGAGTGCCGGCATGGTATATATCAGGGGTGTGGGTGCAGCACAGGGCCACGGGGACGTGGAGTTGATACCGTGTTTCTGTACTATACTAGGGGACTGGTGCGGTGGGTCAGCGGCGTACATTGTGGGGACATGGGGGCGATGAAAGCTGAGGGCCAGGCTAGGCTGGAGCCTCCCAGAAATCCTGGCTATGCATATACGGGTTATTGCGTGCTGGCAGTGGGATACGTGGAGTCAGGGGTGGTGGGCAGTTACGGGTACGCAGCTGGCAATTGATTCCGTGGGGTCACGGGTGATGGACGTCTCCACGGTGGCGAGGGTACGCGAACGACCGAGAGTCCGCTCTTGCTTCGCCGCATGCGTGCTGCTTTGTTCCTTGGTTGCCGCTTTGCGCCGGACAGACATGCCCTTTCTTTCTGCTTGTTGCGATGCTGCTGCGTTGCTGTGCCTTGCCCCCTTACCCCCGGCGAACAAACGGGCCAGCGTCCGTCGCCGTTGCTAATACTAACACTTTGCAGTTGCCACTGCCCTCAAAGCCTTGTTGACCGGTATCCCCGGTCCTCTGGGTCCTCTGTCTTGCTTTGGGCCACCTCAGGCAGCCCTGGGACCCACGAGATCGAGCGGGGCGGAAACCACCTGTCGGCGCGAGATGCCCGGTAACTCCAGTAGACGGCATGATAAGTGGTTATGACTATGACTATGACTACATGTATGTATGTATACAGATATATATATGTGTATGTGTGTGTGTGTGTGTGTGTAATATATATGTATATATATGTATGTGTGTGTGTGTGTGTATGTCTGTATATGTTTATATACATATATACATATATATATATCTATATATATAGATGTACATACATGTATTTGTATAAATATGTATATATTCCACTTGGAGGGAGTAGAGATTGAGTAGGAGGGAGTGGATATTCGCTTGGAGGGAGTGGATTTTCACTCGGAGGGAATGGAAACTGAGCAGGAGGGAGGTGATATTGAGTAGGAAGGAGTAGGTATTCCCTTGAAGGGAGTTGAAATTGAGGGGGAGGGAGTGGACTTTCACTTGAAGGGAGTATACATAGATAGATACATTTATATATATATATATATATATATATATATAGATACATAGATGTATATACATGTATTTGTATATATATGTATATATTTCACTTGGAGGGAGTAGAAATTGAGCAGGAGGGAGTGGATTTCCGCTTGGAGGGAGTGGAGTTTCACTCGAAGGGAGTATACATACATACATATACATATACATATATATATATATATATATATATAGATACATAGATGTACATACATGTATTTATATATGGGGAGTAGAAATAGAGTAGGAGGGAGTGGACGTTCGCTTGGAGGGAGTGGATTTTCACTCGGAGGGAGTGGAAGAGAAAAAGCGTAAGAAGAGAAACCAATCTCCTTGTGCCCATCGATTTGTTGCTCCTAACCGAATTGAAGAGGTTTCAACCTTCAAGAACCGGTGGTACTTCCCAGACATCCCCTGTTCCCGTTGGGGGTGGCCTTCAGGCCACTCTTGCAGGAGTATAGGCCCCTCCCGGAGGTACACTTCCCCCTCACCGTGGAAAGCAACATTGGGGATCATCGGAATATCACCAAACCGCTTATCATGTTTGCAGCCCAATGGTCGGGGAGCCTCCCACTGTGCCATCATCCTGCACAGTGTAGTATCAAAAATGAGCCCACACGCTTGACTAGGTACCTACAGGGTCGGATCAGTCCGAGGTTCCCCCCTCCATGCGACCAGCCGGACTGCGGCTCACCTCAGCAAGCCGGCCTAGTTGAACGAATTCCGTCCCTTTGGAAATCACAGTTGTATGGTATTGAATTTGCTGCAAGGCTGAAATCCATTGCTGCACAACCATTTGCAAAAAAAGGGTTCTAAATGTACACGGTGCAAAGGAACAAAAAAGCATCAAGAAAGACAAACACGAGTTTTGGTAAAAGATATATATATATATATACCTGTCTATGTTTAATGTGCGAAATCTGTTTCATTCCAATTGAACAAGACGGTTGCAACGGGGCAAGTTTGTGCACATGTCACGGCAAAATCTTTTGTGTTGGGGTCGTACCGACCGACCGACACGGATTTTCAAATATTGCTGAGCACAAAACAAAATTGTAACTTCGTATGGCCCTACATTCCGTTCATACCGTAGCACCTCCTCAAGGTTTTTCTTTTAAACCTATTGCGCCCCGAAACCTTTAAATGATATAAACTGATTCTGGGAAAGCTGAATTAATAAACCATCTTTCTATGACATGCATTGTACCATAAGGGTCAAAACATGGAGTAGTGTAGCCTGACAGTTCTCGAAAGAGTAGGAGCAGCGCATAGAGCAGCTACAACGCACTCCCATAAATGGCTTTCGCCGATGCCGTTTGCTTTTTGTTGTCCCAGTCTCATCATGTCTCTTTGTTGTGCTCGTGCTGCTTCGTATATGCTCCGTGGCACTCTGTAGTTTGTGTAGCAGAAAAGGAAAAACAGGGTGAGATTGCGAATCAAATTGCCGAGCATGAGATGTGATGAAATTGCAAAAGTCGCCAACAATACCGGATTGGAGCTTTCAAGTGTTGCTTATCATCTAGTCCGAATTCACAGGCAAATTGGACTGAACATCAGGCAACTGTGGTTCAGTTCATTGTCGACAAAGATGCCAAGTTCAACAACTTGCAGGCAAAAGTGTAGTGTTTTTAGGTTGACACTTTGGACTTTCATGGGATGGAGCTTGAATGCAGCCATTGTTACACCGCTGGAGCAACTCAGCCGTGAGAGCAACTTTTGATGACGATGTCCATGTCTGTGAGCTGGTGTCGGGCTATACATGTGAGTTGATCCAAATGCAAGAGCATGCAGGCCTTACCGCTGGCAAAGCTACACTTGCATATTTACCCTCTGCTGTCGGAGGTTGAGGATAGCATTGCTTATTTCTTAGAGGTTCTAGCATTGCAGTGTTTCAGAACATTGTATGATTGTGCTACTCCTTGCCATGAATTTTGAAGATCCATTTCCTACACTTGCACGGCACAATACTTTGCCGACGAAGAAAATATTGGGCATAACATAAACACTTGAAAAGCTGTTTAATGTGACAGCACTCAAGCCAGGGAGTCTTCCAACGTTGTGCAAAACCTTGGGCAAATGACCCCTTCAGAGGGTTCAAACTCCATACCACACCCGCAACGTCGCAAGAAAATGCTCCCTCACAATGGTCTCAAAGCGTCCCGCATTCATGGTAAAAAACATATCTGGCTTTACGGACCACTATTGTCTAACCTACACCCCAAGTACCAAGGCAACAATAGTGGCGAACCATAAGAAACTGAACAATGGGACCCACAAGTGATGAATGAATGGCAGAGTCTGGATATTGTTGAACAGAATGGTTGCAGCTACGACTGAAGGCTGCGGCAGACATAAAAAGCAAGCATTCAAGTCTGGCACTTTCTCCAAAGGGACCCCACCCTAAGAGAGTGGGAGAAACAACCTCCTATGTGTTATTATGCCTCATGCGCGGTGCAATTGAGGCCTGGTAGGTTGCGGAGAACACCTGTACCAATGTATATTGCCCAAAAGCAATCATAGAAACCTTTAGAAAGATGTCCTTGATTAGTGCCCTATAGATTTTGATGAAATCCTGCAGGTTTTTGATGGTGAAATCCCAAAGCCAAAGGAGCAAGTAGAGCAAGAACAGGATGTGGATCGAATCAATTAATAGTTTGACATCCAGTGTAACAAAGGGCTGCAGATAGACAAAGCAGGTATAGATACAAGGATTCAATCACCAATGGATAAAACAAAAGATTTTATGTGAAGACTGGCCTGACTCTGGCCTCCAAGTTAGCATCAAGCACTTCATGTGCACTCTTTTGGATGAAATAGTGTTGGTTAGGAATATGGGGCAAAGGAGTTAGGCCAGACACAGAATATGACTTGGCCATGCAACTGAATTCAGAAACAGTTAAAGTGTATAACCAAAATAAGTGGTAGAAACAATTGAGTATAGGGGTCTTGGGGTGGGAGACAACTAGGCTTAACCTCCAAGGCCTAAAGCAAGAAAAGCCTACTTTATTTCGGTATATCCTCCATGAAGGAAGATATTTTCCGCTCAGTTGAGTGGTAGGGGTGAACTTCATGGGGGGCTAGGGTTATAACCCTAGTTACTTTGATAAAGTGTACTAAAAGCTTCAAAAGAGTGATAAAGATACCTAAGTTAGTCTTAGCATCAACAAAAGGGTTTTAAGGGGGGCTTGGCCTGGATCAAGCCCTCCAAGAAAGACATGGCAGTGACTGTTTCTTACTCCCCCCTGGAGTACTAGTTGATCAAGCTAGTAGGACCAGGGAGAAAGGCTCAAATATTTTCAAAGTTACCTCAGAAAATGCATTAAAACTACCAAAAACACTCGCATCAGTTCATAGAAGCCTATCACACTGTAGGTACCCTCCAAAAACAGTGTAATGTACTGTGTATGATTTCCCTTCGATGGGGCATTCCTCAAAAGTCGCCAGCGTGCAACAAAAACGTTTTGTAAAAATTTGGGCTCAGTGGGGTTTGAACCCAGGACCCTCCTTCCCTAGAGCACATATGCTTGCCCACTAGGGTACAGTCGAACGCTCTAATGCGGACGGCTATCGCTGCATAAACAGCACTTTAGTAAACGTCCTGACCAAGGGCCAGGGCGGAGCAATACTCCCAATGGAGGACACAAATGTCCAGGAGCTGGAAAAAACAGAAAATGAAACCAACAGGGAGTGAATCCTGTGGTTTAGCGAAAGGTGTAGCGATTTGAGAAGTCAAATCGCTCAAAATTGACGAAATCACGCGAGAAATCGTCGTTTTTACACCAAAACATAAAGTTGCAGACAAGCGCAACAGAAGCAGACTTCAAAAACAGGGTTGCGCAAGCGTAAACAGCTCTTGAAAAAGAAGGTATGAGCCGTAGTTTTCAAAGTTCTAAAGGAAATTTTTGTGCAGTTGCATCAAAGTGTTTATAAACTTTAGGGAAAAGTCTCCAAAATCAACCCACACCACAGAGCAGGTGGACAACCCTCCTCTCAGGTATGCCAGTGTCATTTCACATGCATGCATTGCCTTCGTGTTGGTTGCTTCGTTAAAACGTTAGGGTTGTCAACGCTGTGTTCGTTGGGGGTTCGGGTTCTCCTCTCTTTGCTCTGCACAGGTCAAAACAGGAATGAAAGGTGTGCGATGCGAATGGAGCGCGCAGCGCGCACGTAGGGTTACAATATGCGCTGTGCTTGCGATGCATGTGCCTAATTGAGGCATTCACACGCTGTGGCGCTTTCACTGTACCCCAATTCACCGTTGTTCTCTCTTCACAGGTAAGAAAAGAAAGTGCTTGCTCGTGTTCGTGTTGCCGTAACGCTAAAGTAGGGTTGCTTAAAACGCTTGGGCTTGTTTTGTGCTGTGCAGTGCGCCACTCTCTCTCCTCTTTCTGCAGGAAACAAGACAAGGAAACCATGCATGCCACACAGTGCATTAATCGCTTAGGGTGGTTTCTAATTCACCGTAGGTTTGTTTAAGCGCGTAGGGTTGTTTTGCGCTCGTGTTTTCCTCGGCATTCACATGATGCGTGGTGAGTCAGGTAGGTAAGCCCAGGAGGAGCTCACCTCCTGGTTGAGTCACGCTTTGATTGGTTAAGTTCTGTAAGATTAGGCAATAGAAGGAGAAATTGGGAACCCTGTGCATATTTGTGCATGCATATGACGTATTAAAGGGTAGGCCACGCGAAGTGCGCACGGTATAACTCTTGTTTAGGTTACCCAGGGGCTCCGACCTACGTTCTTTAAGAGAACGGGTGGAGTTCCTTAAGCTTGCTTGCTTGTACTGAGGTTCAGGAACAGCGTATTATAGGGCAGCCTGAGAAGCGTATAACACGTGCAGGCTGTCTTGGTTCCTCAGTCTTGAACCTCAGTCATTGGCCTTTGCTTTACAGGTGGGAAGGTAAGGGCGATTGGTGCAGTCCCATATGGCAGCGCTAAAATATGCTGCGTGGATCACAAAAAAAAATACCTGCAGCTCAACCAGGAGTGGTGAGTGCAGTCCGACTTCATCGCCATCTACGCTGTGGACGCACTATGAGCACTCCCTCCCTCCAAGCCCTGACAGAAAAACGCGTAGTGACGCCCCTCAGTAGCGCTGTGTTCTGTTGCTTTCTCACAGGAGGGTCAGTAGGACCCGTGACAACTTCAACAGCATCTCCAAGTAGCGTGTGTAGGTGTTAGGGTCAGCAGGCCTGGCAGGAGTTGGGTGCAAGTGATGAGTGCTCACCCTGCCTTCGAAGGCTGGTGCTGGCGTTAGTGAGTGTAGTGTAGTGGTGTCTCCTGTCAGGCGTGCTTTTCCTCGTGGGCAGGGGAGTGCGTTAGCTTTTTGCCTTTCGCAAAAAAGGGCGTTTTGTATGCCCTTAGCACATTTGGCCACCCCTCCCCTCTAGTAGGTAGGGCTTTTGCCGTCTTCCCCCAAGGATAGGCGCGAGCAAAGAAATCGGGTGCCATAGAAGTGGTAATAGTAACTGACTAGGACCTTCGGTCCGACATCAGCGAAGCCCGGTGTCCGGGAGCCACGCCAGGGAGAGAAGTGAGACACAAACAGACATACGTAGCACACTTAGGGGTATGATAAACCCTGTAACGAAGGGTAGAACCCCATGGGTCTGGACCAGTTAGGGGTCCTAACTGTGGGCTCGCTTGTCCCCAAGGAGGGAAGGCACACCTTGCCTCATAACACCTTGCTTGTCATTCCCTCCTTAGAATAGTAGTGCACCGTTCTTCGTTGGCTCCCCAAGGTCATTACATCAGGGCACTCCCCATGCAACACATGGTCAACAGGGCACATACCTGCTGGGTGGCTGCAAACATGATAAGCGGCCACCTGGTCCACGCTGGAAACCATAGGCATGGGACTGCAGGGCACAGACAGGGTCAGTGCAGTGCTAAGTAAGCAGTGGTCTCTGAAAAACCAATGGCCTTCGGCCAGGGAGTGGTTGTCACGGGGGGCTAACGGTCCTGTCCTGCGATGCAATGCTGGGCAACTGTGACAACTGCTCTTACACCCATACACAGGCATGTCTGCGCAAGAGTGCTCACTGCACCTGTAAGGTTAGAACACAGTCAGTAGACTGACACAGGGAAATTAGTTTTTCTTTTTACGCTGGGACAGAGTCTCAGCACGGGTTAGTAGCTGCCCCTCGTTGTTCTCAACGAGGTAGGAGCGGAAGATGGGGTTGATACTCCCATCTGGTTGTATGAAGGCTGACATAGGTTCCCAGGTCGCCTCAGATAACCCATAGCCATCCCACAGGGTTAGGAATTTCCAGCCCTGTTTATACTCGTGGCGAGCAATACCTGCAACCACGTAGTAACCATCGACTGCCATCTCATCGACAGTCATCTCTTCGAGTTCGTCTGCCTTCTCTGGGCTGGCAGCGTTCTCTAGGTCTATACGCTCGACCTCACTGTCGCTGAGGCGCCACTCATCCCAGGACAAATCGTCAGGGGAGTGATAGTTCCTCAACTGTTTAGGTGCACACAGCAGTTCACCACTTACGCGTGGACTGCACCTGACATGGATCCTGGATCCATCTATCCTGATGATACGATAGGGTCCAAAATAAGGATTCTGTAGGCAGGTACGTGGCCAGGGGGGTAGGCGTGAATGGTGAACGAAAACAAGGTCACCAACTTTGAAGCTGGCAGGTTGCCGTAGAAGGTTCCGTCGGCTCAGTTCACGGTCACGAATGTGTCTCAGGTTAGTACCAGCCTGGTTAGCCAGAGACTGCTTGTGTTCCAGCCAATCTCCCACAGGGCTCTTGAAGTCCTCAGGAAAGGGGATTTTGAAGAACCAAGCAGGTCGTCCTCCATGGAACAGTTCGTGGGGGCCGGAACCCGTAGAAGAGCTCCGCTGTAATCAGCACTGCCCAGGGCACTAGGCGTACCCAGTCCTTGGTACGCTCCTGTTTCATCAGGATTCTCAGGTTCTGTTCCACCACACGGTTCTGTCTCTCACAAAGAGGGTTAGACGTGTGGGTATAGGGCAGACCTGTGGTTACCTCCACGTTGAGGGCATTTAGCACTCGTTTGTACCACCCAGTGTCACTGCGGATGCGTACATCTTCGTCAGAGTGCACCTCCTAAGGTGCCCCATAGGATTCGAACCATTGTTCGACCATCATTTTCACAGTCTGCTCACCTGTGATTTTCTTATTGCAAGGGAGCACATGGGTGAAGCAGGATAGGCCACAGGTGACCACTAGGCAACTATCATAGCCGCCGAAGCGTGGTAGGCTGTGGATGGAATCCACATGGAGAAGAGAGTTAGCACAATAGGGTATGGGCAAGCTGGAAATCAGTCCCCTATCCCTACTGTCGCTCTGCTTGCAGGCATGACAGCCACAAGCATCCACAATGGTCTGCATACGAGACCTCAGTTCAGTCAGGGTTAGACTGAAGTAGAAACAGTCACGGAAGAAGTCCACTGAGCGATTAGCGCCAGTGTGACCAGAACCGAGATGGGACCACTGTAGGCACCAATCCAGTTGTGCCTCAGGCACAGCAATACGGTGCTCGTTGAAGAGGTACTGGCTGTTTTTATGCCACCGGTGCCCGTCAATGACACGGGGTTCGAGGCCAGTGCTCAGGGTTTATAGAATTTCTTTATACTCTGACTGATAGTCGGTTAGGCTCCAACCCTCCAGGAATTCAGCAGTGCGCATGGACAGGTCAAGCTGGACATCTATACGCTGGAATGCCTCTTTGGCGAGCGCCTCAGAGCTCTCACCTATAAGCGCATGGAAGTTATTGCGCGATATATAGTCAGTCAGTTCATTCTTTATACCGGGGATATGATGAACTGTCAGCCTGAATTGGCTCCCGTAAGTCCACCACCGCTTTAGTTTTGCTTTCTCTGGTGGTGGGTCCTTCTGAAAAGACTTCACAGGTTCCTGGTCACAGAGCCAGACAATAGGGTTGGATCCCAGGAGTCGGCACTGTGACGAGAGCACCAGCATACCGGCCAGGAGTTCCTGGTCATAGGTGCTGTAATTGGTACGCGCTTGGTTCCATTTCCAATTCCAGTCTCCCAGTGGCACCAGCTGCCACTCACTGGTAGGATAGTCATGTTTCAAGGAACCATCACGGTTCAGTCCACTAGTACGATAATGGCAGTGGGTTAGTTCAGCTGGGTTAAGCTCCTGCCATTGGTAGATCGTTCCAGCCCCCCCTACATCACTTGCATCAGTGATCAGGATCATCTAGCCATTAGGGCAAGGCACTCCCAGGCAGTTGGAGGAGGCAATTTTCTTCTTCAACTCCTGGAAACATTCCTCCTCTCTGGCGGTCCACCACAAGGGAGTAGCTTTCTTGATGAGGTCAGTGAGGGGGGCAGAGGAGTAGGTAAAATTGTGGATGTGACGCCTATACAAGTTACAGGCGCCCACAAAACTCCTCACGTTGTGTAGACCCTTCTTAGGGTCATCGCGAATCTGCATGTCCTGTAGGGGCTGCACTTTGACGCGGCTGGTTTCCACCAGCCATACCCCACGTTGAAACCCAAATATTCCATCTCCTCTTTCATAAACTCACATTTTTCGAGTTTGATTCGGAGATGGTTTTCTTGACAAACCGTGAAAAGTTCACGCAGGAGAAGGACATGGTCCTCTTGGGTATTAGTACCCAAACTCACGTCGTCGATGTGGGCCTCCATTTCTGCACCCCGAGAAATCAACTCCTGTACTAGAGGCCTGCGCCTCAGTATGTACAAAATTTTGTTCATTAGCTCCTGAAAGAGCGCTGGGGCATTAGTCACCCCGAAAGGCATGACCTTCCACTTAAACACACGACCCTTAGGGGTTATAAAAGCAGCAGCTCCTGAGCTGCGGCAGTTAGGTCTACATGCCAGAAACCACTGCGTTGGTCCATTTTGGTCTTATACCTGCATTTGGCAATACGCTCCAGGGTATTTTCCATGTTAGGAATACTCCCTGGGTGGTTCTGGGTTTTCTTGTTGACCTCACCATAGTCAACAACCAGTCGTAGGGCAGTCGACCTGGGTTTAGCAACCATGAAACAGGGACTGCAGGGATGGGGGTAGTCCCCCTTCTTATATTCTTCCACGAGGCCAGCATCAATACATTCCTGCATCTGGCGCTCAATTTCTTCAACCTCTTCCTTCTGGAGCGGGATAGGGACGACGCCTCACTCGCATCTTTTCAAATTCAGGTTTCAGTTTCAGGTCCCTCTGGACCAGTTTTTTACAAGAGAGGGGGGGCAGCAAGGCGCCGAACACCTCCTCATAGGTTAGCAGCAGTTTCTTTAGTCGATGGTCAAGGTTAGGACTCTCGATTTTCTGCAAGAAATCCCCCTCAGCATGGAGGTTGCTCTTTCCATGTTCTTTCTTTTTCTGCCGATCAGCAGTTTCCGCAGGTACAGAACCATCGTCCCACTCAGGGGGACATTGCTGCCCATAGTGCAAAGAATACACTAGGGGTATCTCAGAGTCAGGCAGCGTGTAGGAAACATCGTCCTCCTCAGACCACATGGAGCATTTGCAGGTCTGACCGAGGTATTGCAGCCGCCCTTGGCGCTCAATACCTTCGGCCTTCAGGTACAACAGCCGTCGGAGTTCCTGAGTGTCATGCTCAGACAGTGGCATGTTATTAGAAGCAGGCGACACTAGAGCATCAGGACTCTGGGCCACGGGTTCACCTGTGTGCATAGACTGCATGTGTAGTACCGGTTTCCCAACAGGGGAAGTGGGTTCTGAGGTTGACTCTAGATCTACCTCCTCCAGCAACAGCTGGGCTAGGAAGGCACTGTGTTTTAGATCAACACAGCTAGGATCAACAGGAGGGATAGTGCTGGCGATCTCAGACAGTTGGTCGTCAGCATCCTCCTTAACAGCTCCAGGTTCCAGATAGCCATCGGGAGATTCACAACCTGTAAGTGTGACAGATAGGTGTTCAGGACATCGATTTTTGAGATCAGAAAGGGTCAGGCCACCATTTTCGGCCATGACCTCTTTCAGGGGCACCTGGTCTAGGTCACACAGGGGTATAGGATTGAGAGATCCATCGACGATCGATAAGAAACTGGCCCACTCAGGGGCCTGCATAGCTGTGTCTGAGTCCTCAGGCACATAGATGGGACTGTCGGGGAGTTGTACTCTTCCCACGGTCATTCGATCTAGCATACGGCGCTAGTAAGCGTGTTCAGCAGAGCAGCCCCAGTCAGGGGTGCACATGACAACCCTTCCTCCCTCATAAGCGATTTCGGTTAGAACCTTCGCGAGCAGGGAGAAGGGAGGGTTAGCATACGCTAGGCCCATTGCTTTCCAGAAGAAATGCAAAGCGTTGTTCAAATGTTTCGAGCAGTACAACTGCATGATGTGCTGTTGATGGCTCGCAAACAATTCCACCTGGATCTCATCCAGGTTTACCTGAAGGGCCGCCAGTCCATTTTCAAGAACGTGACGGGCCAATTGGTAGTTTTCAGTACAATAGTTAGTCTTGGATGCGTAGCACAGCCCAGACTCTTTTCGTCCTGACAGCTCCAAGGGTACTGAGAAGAGCCCACTGCCAAAGTCGCAGTGTAAAGAATAGGGGCGCTGGAGAGGCAGCATTTTTACCTGGGGGTTTCTTCGTAGGAAGGCGGTACCAGTGACGATTTCAAAGGCGTCGGTGTCCAACACTCTGCAGTGTTGGGTCACAGTTTCGTCGCCCAGGAATATAGTCACATACCCCCCCCAAGGAATGGATGGTACGCCCATCCCCTACTCTTATGGCCACGGTCTTAGTTTTCTTGAAAGTTTTTAGCAGGCGCCGGGCCACTATGGAAAGTGTTGCACCGGTGTCAAGAACCGCTCGAAAAACTTGATCCCCGAATTTTACGAGGATCCAGAAAAGTAAGTCCTCCTCTTCGGAGCCGCCCCCCTACTCCACAGCGGGGAACTTGACATCCACCCCTACAGCCATGAGGAACTTGGCCATCCAGGTCAGTCGCCTCTTCTTGGAGTTATTTCCCTCAGGGGAAGCGTTATCACCCTGTGGGCGCTTCTTGGGGTCACCTTCGGCAGGAGGGGGAGTAGCAGCGGGCGCTGAGGAGCGCCTCTAGGGCTTAGAGGGCCCACCTTTGCCACACCCCTTGCCACCTCCTTTACCACCTTTATCCCCATTCTGGGGGTTTCTGGTGGGTGTTTGGGTCTTCTGGCGTTCAGCCTCCTGCCGCTTGAGTTTATCACTCTCGCGTTTCTTTATGTGACATTTGTCCTCGTAGTGACGACGTTTGCCACAATAGCCACAGCTGATGGTACACCTGAAATGATCCTGATGGGTCACAGTCTTCCCATCCTTGGAATGCTGCTGTCCTTTCATCTGCAGCATACAGCTACTGCGGTGGTCGCAGTCAGGGGCATGACAAGGTCTTCCCTTGTCATTCACAGGTTTACAGTAGAACAGAGGGGGTGTACCTGCATCAGGTTTAACCTCATTCATGGAACGTAGGTTACACCTCCCTTTACCACTCCCCTGGTTGGCGTTAGGGGGATTCTTAGGCCCTTTCCCTTCGCCAGGTTCGGGGGTAGGGGTACCACCTCGGCCGAAGTGCTTCTTGAGGAATTTCTCCATGTAGGAGTCATTCTTCCTCTCAAGAGCTAGCTCAATCAGCAGGTCCACCAGTTCATCGTACGAGTGTGTCCGGCTTTTCCTCTCAGAGGTAGCGCGGCAATCATCCCACGTACGTTCGGGGAACTTACTCATGAGCCACAGGTGGGGCTCAGTGGCTCCAAAAGAGCCCACGTTCATCCATGAAAACAGATACTCTAGGTCGCATACGTATTCAGAGACTCGCGCAGCAGAAGGAAACTCAGGGAGCATAGGTAGGCTCCTCTATCTATGTGCGCACACTGAGGTCAGTCTCATTGACTGGGAATGTTTTCTCCAGTCTTTGGAGTACCTCTACCCAGGTTGAACAGGGTTTCACAATCTGTTTCACCTGTTTTCCCAAAAATTTCTCTTTGCAGGAGTGTTTTGGTAGTGAGCATTTGGTGGCCACATCTACATGGGATTGGCCCGTTAGCAAAAGAAACTCAGCAAATTCTTCTGCCCATTCGGGTAGGTTTTTCGGGTCGAACTCCGGCAACTCCAGCTGGATGTTCGCCTGGGCAATCGGTCTGCCCATCTTCCCACCCCCCGGGGTTAGGCCAGAAGGGGGAGGAGATAAGCCGGCAAGAAGTGCCAGGGCTGACAGCCCTGTTTTCTCAGTCTCCATCACCGGCACATCCTGTAGTTCAGCTATTGGGACTGTCCTGGCGCGAGGATGAAAAGGGCTGGGGCAAGTAACCTCCGGTAGCAACCTGGACACCCTTGATCTTTTGAGATCATCAGCCAACGTGCTCGATCCGGGTGAAGGAGAGAGTAACGCTGGCTTGGGTAAGGGTTCAGTGGTACCCAATTTAGCCTTGACGGCCTCTGACAGAGCTGTCACATCCGGGTCTTCTGATCCGGACAGAAGTTTGGCCAAAACTTCGGCCGTACGATCCAGAGCCCCATAGGTCGGCTCCGGGCGAAGAGGATCCAGACTCTTTTCAGGAGCCATTGAAATTATCGGCAGGTCTGAATGCCATGCTCTCGGGTGTTGGTGTACTCCTGGTCGTCTCCGTAGTGATACTGTGTTCGCCATGTCTGTAGATGGCCCAAAATACAGGAAGGAGCCCATCTCAGTTTGGGGCGGCGACCCGAGGGCATCAAGAGGTATTTCTCCATCTTCTCCTACGGTGGACTTGTGGTACTCTTTGTGGAGCATGAACTCGTCCATCCTCCTTCGTAGGTCCTCTTGTTCGTCAGGACCACCTCCAAGAACAGTAGAAGACGAGGCCGGACAGGCCAACCGGGCGATGGAGGCTTCGACACGCCTGCGGAGCCTTTGCAAGCTGTCCTCACCATGGGCCGTTGGGGCTTCCATGGTTAATGGGGTTGTTCTGGGCGGATTTAGATTCGCCCTTCTGTGCTTTGGATCTTCCTGAGACCCAGATGCTGCTCTGAGTGGCGGTTCACTCTTTGGGTCGGCTACACTGCCAAGTTGTACTTGTACACTTCTGATCGGCCAGGTTTGGGAGGACAGTTGAGTGGACACGTTCAATGTGCTTTTCAGTGTGCCTTTCTTGTGCTTCTGCTCAGAGTCGGTTCGAAAGGTTCTCACAGTTTGCCTCTGCTACCGAAAAGATGTCCTTGATTAGTGCCCTATAGATTTTGATGAAATCCTACAGGTTTTTGATGGTGAAATCACAAAACCAAAGGAGCAAGTAGAGCAAGAAGAGGATGTGGATCGAATCAATGAATAGTTTGAAATCCAGTGTAACACAGAAGGGCTGCAGATAGACAAAGCAAGTATAGATACAAAGATTCAATCACAAATGGATAAAACAAAAGATTTTATGTGAAGGCTGGCCTGACTCTGGCCTCCAGGTTAGCATCAAGCACTTCATGAGCACTCTTTTGGATGAAATAGTGTTGGTTAGGACTATGGGGCAAAGGAGTTAGGCCAGACACAGATTATGACTTGGCCAAGCAACTGAATTCAGAAACGGTTAAAAAGTAGAACCACAATAAGTGGTAGAAACAATTGAGTATAGGGGTCTTGGGGTGGGAGACCACTAGGCTTAACCCTAAAGGCCTAAAGCATGAAATGCCTATTTTATTTCGGTATATCCTCCATGAAGGAAGATACCTTCCGCTCAGTTAAGTGGTAGGGGTGAACTTCATGGGGGGCTAGGGTTATAACCCTAGTTACTTTGAAAGAGTGTACTAAAAGCTTCAAAAGAGTGATAAAGATACTTAAGTTAGTCTTAGCATCAACAAAAGGGTTTTAAGGGGGGCTTTGCCTGGATCATGCCCTGCAAGAAAGACATGGCAGTGACTTTTTCTTACTGCTTTGCATCACAAATGGAGGGCCCGGTGTTGTGTTCAGGTGGAAATAACAATGAGGTCCTTGGAGTGGAGTGGACCGTTGTTGTATGGTAGCCCGTTGGGCCACTACGTCCTTGCGTGAGAAGCGTGTGTAGTACACTGGCAAGTGACACCTGTACCCCAGCGCGGGGTGCAAGTGAGGCACCGTGTGTGGGAAATGATCCCCATGTGATGGGAAAAAATCTGCAGCCACAGAACTCTAACAAAATTGGGAAAATCCCTCTTCATCTTCTTCCCCCCTAGGAATCCACCTCTAGGTCGAGATGTTTCCGCAGTTTTGGGGGCATTTCTCCCAATTGCCATTCTGAGCCACAGTCTTGGCCTGAGCACACCAGGCAGACTATGTTATTGCATCATGTTGCACAGGGATGGGGTGGCGGATTGGGGATTGGCGGATCACTGAAACGGTTGAGGAGGTATGTTTTCCAAATCATGTTTCATGAAGCGTGTTGGAATGCTATTCTTGTGATTCTTGTGTGACGATGGCAGAGTTGTCAAGGGGGGGGGGTCACAAAGGGACTTTGTTGTTGTGGAAAATTGCGCATTCTAATTTGTGTGAATTCCCCCACCCACCTTCCAGGCCGCTGTGCGAAATAAACTTGTGTCAAGCTTTAGCAAGGTTGCCTAATGCTCAATTGCCTCTGCCAAGCATGGTTCAGCATATGCAGGTGAGGTATGGTCAGATTCTGTGGGTATGAGGCCTTTCACCGTTGATCATCCTTTTGTTGCACAATTGTTCACTGATCTACAAACCTTGTGCGTTTTCAACAGCGGGCTCATGTGCGTTGTCAGCCAAGCGGGAAACTGATGATTTCCAGGAGACTATTTGTGCAATGGTTCAGCAGCTCAAAGCTACTTTTTCTGCAGCCCAAACATTTGTCCTGGGTCCCCTTCTCTTTTGCCCCTTGCAACGCTTGCCTGTGTGCACAATTGCGGCAGTTTTGCAGTGACATGAGCACAAACGGTGGCAATTCAAATGCGACGCAACAGCAAACGACTTCCTGGATTCAGATGTCACCCACGAGGAATAACAGAATTCACTGTATATTGCACACTACATGAAGTGTATATCAAATCAGTCACAAAACAACCCTTTCAGCAGAGCGTCAAAACGGTATTCTGTGGCGACCCAACGCCTGTTGACCACCTTCACCAAAATGGCAGGGAGGAGAGGCTGGTGGCAGATACCATCGCTCAAAGAGCCCAAATCACCAAAAGATCACCTGATGGAGATAGAAAAGAAGGCAAAAGCCCTTGGTATTGGAAATCACTGCAGCACGGACGTTGAGGAGCAGAGGTTAGCAGGGGTGGTCAAGTAGCAGATGGGTGTTCCGGAGGGGGCACAGGGGCAAACAGTCTGGTGGCCCAGACCCGCCCAAAATGAGTTTCATGGGCCACCTGGACTCACCCCAAATGAATTGTGTTGGCTGCCCTGACCTGAAATGAGTTTCTTTGGCCACCCTGACCCGCCCCAAACGAGTTGCTTTGGTCGCCTGTACCCGCCACAACAGAGTTTCTTCGGCCCTTCGGTTCTCCACTTCCAACTCTTTGCTGTGCTCCAGTCCTGGTGAAAGACACATGGTGTCTGCAAGGACCGGACTTCCCTGAAGCTAACACCCCTCCGCCTTGAGTAGCCCACTGGTCAGGCTCCTAAGCTGGGCCCAGGTCCAGCCTCTTGCTGTTCCACTGCATCCCAAGGGCAGTGTTGGGGTTCGGCGCATGAAGGGGGTCTTACCTACGGCTACCGCACCGACCTCTCATCTCGGTATCAGCACCGCTTGCCATGCTCTATTTACTTCCCTCACCGGCGCTCACCCCCTTTTTGGCTTGAGGCACAGCACTTGATCCAGTCCTCATGGGTGTGTGGGTGTGTGTCCGCCAACAAAGCACTCACCCGCAAACTCCCGAAATATCAATGAATTATGAAGAAGGCCTACCGGACGTTGGGAATAGGGACCAACAACCAGCTCTCCTTCGACCACACACCCCATTCGTGGCCTAACTGGGGGATTTCCGGGTGCTTTGCTCATTTATGCATATCAACGCTGGTGGGCAGAGGTCCCCAGCAGATCGCCCCCCCCCCCCTCCCTTCCCTCAGCACGGGGCTTCAGCCCCTCCTTGGCCGCGCCCCCCGTGCCGCCTGCGCTTTGCGGCCGCGTCCGCATGCGGCACTGCCCCCGGGCACTTCGCTCTCTGAGTCCTGTTCCCTGGGGCCCGGCACCTGCAGTCCTCCTGGGGTCCGCCGCTCCGGAGTACAGTGCCTTGCATTGACGTGCACGGCACGAGACAGGGCACCACAGCCTGGGCCCGGGAATGCAGGGGCTCGTTTCCTTGGCAAAGTGCTGTGGAATCCCCCCCCCCTCACCGCCCCTGTACACAATACGACGCCAGCCCACAGGCCACAGGAGCCCAGGGTACCCCCCCCCCCGCCCCGACACAGGCTAGGCCTTGGTTCAGGGGCAAAAGTGCGGAAATACGCCGCACTTGGACAGGCCCGTATTACCGCGTGGCACGTACCACGGAACACATGTTGCAGGCATACCCAGCCGCTCGAAACGTGCCCTGATCGTATCCAGCGTTGGGTTTTGCGTATTGCACAGCGTTTTGCGAATTGGAGGGAGAGGGTTGTGCACACATGAATTGGCAAGCCCATTCTAACCCCCTCCCAAGCCACAGCTGCCCCGGCGACGCCAAGGAGCGCAGTAGGAGCTGTAGCTGTCTTTTATGACTCAGCAGAACCTGGCGACTGCCCTGATGCAGCGCCTTCTTTCCAATGTTAGGGATGTTATACGAAATTTTAAATAAATGCTGAAGCCTTTGGGAGGCCAGGACAAATTCCTTTTTTCCTTTCAAATGCGACAGTGGTGGCCACCATAGCACAGGGGGGGAGTAAGAAAAAGTGTATTTCCCTGCCAAAAGGTCAGCTTAGTTGTTATAAAGAGGCCCAAAGGCATGACACATTTTTATCTTAGTATTGGCCTATCAAAAAAGGGGTGACAAGACATTTTGACCTATACAACCAAGCATTAAGCTCCGGAGGTTGTTTGGACCCCTGACCCCCCAACTGATTGATCTTTTACACCATTTCGTGGACTGACTGAGGCGCTGACATTGATCCAGAGCCTATACATTTTTCTATGTTTTCTCATGAATGCTTAGCTATCCTAGTGGTATGCACCCTAGGGGGCTGTGGCACCTCTTTTTGAGAGGTCCTCGGTGCAATTCCCAGTCAGCCTAGCTAAGTAGGATTATCCCATGTGACATGGCAGTGACCTCAGCGCCACAAGCCATGCCCCCTCAGCACCAATGGGACCCAAAAAAAAGAGTGCACATCTCAGGATGGCACTATATGGAGTGTGAGCCCATGGGGCAGTTTTCCAACCAGTTTTTCTCAATCATGTGAAATATTTTGATCCAAGTTGCATTGATTGTCTATTGCTGTAGTCTATTGTTGATGTCTTTATTATCTAACTCTTTTCTGACTGCAGCCCTTCATGCTTTGATCCTGTTCGGCTTCTACTTGCTCATTCCTGGCTTGGGGTATCCTGTATTGGTTGTATTTCATCGACAAAACATTTTCTCCCTCAAAAACAAGCAGCAGGAGCCCTACACCGGCAGCAAGCAGCAGGAGAGGCACAACAAGAGCTGAAAGACTCATAAAAGCATTCTAATGCCCCCATCCACAACTTTGGCCTCAGCTACCCATCTTCCTTTTTGACGACCTCTTTGTGGCCCAAAAAACCGGTCTAAGGACCATCGCCTTCCACTCCGACGACCTACCGCAGGCCTGATCCCCACTACACCATGTAGGATACACCTCGAGACGCCGACCGGCCTCCGCCTTATTCCTCCCCAGGCGAGGAATGGCTCCGACTGTCGCAGCTCGCGGTCACAACAGACTCGGGGGTCGCCTGAAGCCATGGTGCAGCTCATTCTTCATGGCTCACCTTCATTGGCGCCCGCGACGCCCCCGCAGTGGTCCTCTCCACAGAGCGATGGCTGCAGACCTGTATACCACTGTATACCTGGTACCATGATAGTAACTGTATACCACCTGTATACTCTGTATACACTGTAGACTGTATACCGTATACGGCTTCATGGCTGTATACTTATGGTATAGGGAGACTGTACACCTGTAGACCTGTAGACCTGTATGCCTATATAGCTTTGTATACTAGCTGTATACTACAGGTATACGGATCTGTAGACCACGTCCTTAGACATTTGGCTGTAGACCTGTAGACCTGTAGACCATGAATCCAACTCCTATATATTATATGTATTGGGAGCACCCATGACTGCACATATGTGTTTATTGATGTATGGATGCAGGGAATGATGGGTACATCACATATGTACGTCATGCAATATGTGTTGATATGATCACATAGTCTCCCACCTACATTTTCAGGGAGAAAACAATATTTTTTTGCAGAGGAGTGGTATGTACCCCTATACACCACTTCTCCACGGTCATGACCGCCTGCTTCCCGGCACAGCCTGCAGCTTCGCCTACGCCAAGGTTATGACGCGTCCACCGTCGACCTGAACCCTGAGAAGTTCACGGAGAGGCAGAGGATGTGGGACAGCTGGATCTTCTACCAGCTCATGGGCTGCCCAGACGCCCCTGTAGACAGGGCGAAGCGACATCTGTTGATCCAAGGCTGCATCCTATCGCTGCGAGATTCCCTCGAGTTGATGCGCTTCAACTACCACACCATGAGCTTCTCAGAAGCGTGGAATTTGTGGAGGATTCGGTGTTTGTTGACCGCCCAAGGGTCGGAAAAAGGACTTGTTCTCGTATAACCTCCAACTGCGCCCCAATGAACACCTCATGTACAGCAGATGGGCGAGTTACATGGTGAAGTACAAGAGATTGAGAGAGCGGGTCGAGGACGTTGACGACCAGTCCGAGATGGGGCATTTGTTTGCCCAGTTGCCCCCTCTCTACGCGCGCAAGCTTGGCGAAGCCGAGGCTGCCGATCGCCGAGTCTGCCCTGTTGTGAACTGAATGTAGCACAATCCGGTGAGCATGGCGCAGCACATAATGCAGCTGATGGGCCGGCGTTCCCTGGAGAAGCCCCTCAAGATGGTGGTGAAGAGAAATGGCGTCCTCATCCACTGCCGATCTGTCCAACAGGCGGCCTTAGAGAAGGTCCGTAGGACCGGGCCCTGCCATTGTGCGGGCTCTACCGCCTAACCCCGATTTTTTAACCTTCTCCCCCGTGACCCCCTTTGTCCTTGATCTCACCAAACCTTCGATGCTTTCCAATTTTCAATTTCCCAAGTCTAAAAATATCCCGCAAGCACACCCCTTGGCAACCCATGGCAATAAATTCCAAATACGTGGTCCACCAATTCCAACTGGGCTTGAGTACCATCAATACATGGAAGTCATGGAGAGGGCAACAGACAATGACAATGTCGGACAAAGGGAAATAGAAGAGAAGTAGAAGTGAAGATGAAGCCCTGGAATAAGATGTGCGTTTACTGAAGACGATGTTGCATGCCTACTGCAAGAATCGATTGATACACCATGCACACCGGAACTATACGTTCAATCATGCACATCTGACCCCATGCCAGCACAATTGCGATACAACGGCTTAAAAAGACACATTGGTTCACGGAAGATCATGCATGACGCAATGACATCAATATGGTCCATTTGGTGTATGGCAAACACAAAGAAAAGCATGTACAACAGAATGGCATCATTGAGTTGCTCATGAAGCTTGGGCACACATGGCCCATCCAAAGGGATGGTCCACAGAGTATACAGTGTCACCATGATACTAACCGTATACCGGTATACAGGTATACAGGTATACAGGGTCTACAGAGAGTCTCCAGGGGGTGCAGTTCGGTATACAGGTCTACAGGACAACAGGGAGTGTACAGAAAGTATACACACTGAATTTTGGCGTGGGCATCGTTGAGTACTCCATCTTTCTGAGGATGTGTCAACTTGCCAGTATTGTGAGGCATGCCCAATATTTAACAACGCTTGTGGGGTCTCCTGACTCATTATGCATGGATGCATTCAAGGTGCAATACATGGCTCCATGTGCTAAGGCCGGATGCAATTAGAGATATTTTTTTCGTTATTCGATGTTTCTAAATCACTGTTGGTCGGTCGTTCCAACCTGACGGAGAATATATTGCCATGGCATGTGCACCGCCTTGCCCTAATGCAATTTTTTCTCCAAAATTGGAAAACGGAATGTTTTAGAACTTTACAAAGAACCTTGGCTTAGAGCAATGACACTTTGTTCTTCAAAAATGCAACAACCAATGTAGACAATCGATATCCTTATTGCAAAATGGAAGACCCAACGGTCATTGTTGCAAATTCCACAACACGTGAGGCCACCACAGCGCACAGACTCCGCAAAATCAAACGCAAAAAAGCCAATGCAAATTTTGTGACACCATTTGAACCACTGTACACTTATTCAAAACACTGCAAGATTCCAAATGTGTCTTCCTGTTTTTGGGCCCTAAAACCTTGAAAATTTTAGGAATTTGTTTTACCCCTGTATGTCTACCCGAACAATGCCTGGCTCTTTTGTATGCGCTCCCGACCCCCGGAGGTCCGTTGTTCAGGGAATGTCCAGGGTGGTGGGTCAAGCTGCAGCGCGTAGGCCACAGACACAGAACGTGTTCAGTAAGAAAAAGTCACTGCCATGTCTTTCTTGGAGTACTTAATCCAGGCCAAGCCCCCCCCTAAACCTTGAGTTGATGTTGAGACTACCACTTAATCATTTCTATCACTCTTTTGAAGCTTGAAGTACACTTTCTCAAAGTAACTAGGATTATATCCCTAGCCTTCAATGAAGTTCACCCCTACCACTCGACAGAGCGGAGCTGGGACCTGATTGGTAACCAAGCAAGTGGTCCTCCCCTCCAAAACCTAGCAAACTGGGGCCAGTCATGTTGGCAGCTGCACTACAAGTGCAATGCCAGTAAATTGAGAAATGAAAACTGGAAGCTTACCACAAAAGCAGCAGTGGCCATCTTTGCGAAGGGCTAGGGAGCGGGCACCCAGCCAAGAAGAAAGTCCAGCCTAAGACTGGGAAATACCCAGTTCTTACCTAGGGCCCAACATGCACATGGCAGCTGAACCTGCCAAGAGTTTCAGAGCGACTCAAGCGCCTAGACTGGCCAGGGGTTCGTTGCTTTCAAAAAATACCTAGTACCTTAGTGGCTTTCTCCTAAGGGCCGGCAGGAGGACCAACATGGCGGGGGTTGCATCCAACGCAATGTGGCAAACTCTACCCACGTGTCCCCTCAACTAAGCATGAAAAAAGAGTCCATGACCTCCATAGTAAC
Source organism: Eutreptiella sp. 'Long Island Sound 2002' (assembly GCA_964036045.1). Taxonomy (NCBI): domain Eukaryota; phylum Euglenozoa; class Euglenophyceae; order Eutreptiales; family Eutreptiaceae; genus Eutreptiella; species Eutreptiella sp. 'Long Island Sound 2002'. The sequence continues at coordinate 148,742,090 of OZ038381.1, read as the reverse complement.
CGTTAGTGATCTTGTCTCTCAATGAGTGCTGACAGGGTAGGGGTGCAACATAAAACGTGCAGCAAAATCGAAGTCGTAGGACAAAGCAAGCTACCCACGCACGCAATTTGCGGAGCTCATGAAGCGGTAGGGGGGTCCACGGCACTTGCAGGTGAAACACCTGAAAATGCGGTAGGGGGGGTCCACGGCGCTTGCACGCACAACACTCGACGATGCAAACATTTTGCACGGGCTTAAAGCTTTCTAAGGTGCTTACCACAGGGTTCAAATGTATCAAAACATGCCTGTGGGCAGGGGCAAAAATACGTACAAATCGGCGTGAATTAGCGGAAATCGGCAGAATTTTAACAATACAACGAAATATAGCGAAATTATTCGAACATTCGTGAAAATTAGCTATAAAATCGCTGTTTTGGCCTTTATTTCTCAATCTGGGATTACGCCTCTGCTGAGGTCATTTTGCGCCTGCGGAGACTTCTGCGGTCACGCTCGGGGGACCCGCTACCGCATCACTTCTCTCCTTAAGAGCGTTGCAACCCCCTAAGAGGCTTGGAAATCTGCACCGAAGTATTGTGGAGGAAGTCTGCGCTGGGTGACCCTCCCCTATGGGACAGCCCAAAAGTTTGTTTATTTGCTATATGAAAAGAAAACCTCTGCAAAAACCACTGCCAGATTTTTCAAAAGAAAATCAAAACAAGCATGGCTGCAGGGCACACAGAGGCAGGTAAGAAAAAGCAATCACACTGCTTTTGTGTTGTGCTGTCACTAACATTCCAGTTCGCTGCCTTGGCAGCCGTGCAGAATACTCTACAAGTGCACACTGGAGTGCAGGAAAGGCAAACCGACCAATGGGCACGTTCTAACGAACAAAAGTCAGCTCAGCAGCTGAGCTCCCATGATGGTAACATATAATAATAGAAATATAAACTTACCCCAAAGATTGGGCTTAGTGCCCAGCACAGGGATTTTCTCCCAACACTGGCAAGCTTATCTCCGCCCGAACCTGGCCACTGAGCCTCCTCAAGTTGGCCGTGTCTTTTCTGAATGCCTCTCTAAGCTTGGGGGAGAACCTGATTTCGAAGTCCCAGATCTACTCCTGGACCAATGCATTAGTCATGTACCAAAGTGCCCAGACGATGTGGGCACACAGCCTCTCCCTCTCCCCAACGCTTCCTGGCTATGGAGCACTACTGCACGCGCCAGCGCTTCCAAGGCCACGGGAGAGGACGAGGTGAACTACTACGTCATTTCTCTGTGCCCTGAACATCTGCAGGCCTTTATTTTATCTGCCATTCAATTAGTTCTACGTCATGCCCCCCCCCCACAATGGGCAAAGGCTAGGGTGTGTCTTCTTTACAAGAAAGGGGACCCAAAGAAGGCGTCTAATTACCGCCCGATCTGCCTCATCCAGTCTATTGTTAAACTCGCGTCTGTCTGGCAATGCCAGGCACTTACAAAACTAACAGCAGAGCATCGCCTGATTTACCCCTGCCAGCACGGGGGCCTCAAAAACCATAGGTGCGGTGACCACATCTATGATGTGGTGGGCCGGATGCTCCAGTCCAGAGGGCGCCTGTACCACCTGTACGTGGACTTCAACAAGGCCTTTAACTCTGTCCCGTTGAAGGCCCTGTGGAGAACACTTCGGGGGTACAGCCTGTCGGACGAGCTTATCTCTTCTATGCAACGCTTGTACATCACACGCCTTTGAGCAACCCCTCGTGGACGGAATAGCCACAGCAGGCCATTACCAGAAACAGGGGGTCAGGCAGGGATGCCCCCTTAGCCACCTTCTATTTGTACTCTACCTAAATTTAATGTTTTAGTACCTGGACACCAAAATAGAGTGGGGCCTAGAAAAAAGTATTCATGCTTTTATCGACGACATCCTGTTTAGAGCGCGCTCGCTAGCCGGCATCCAGGTGGTCTTTGAAGCGTTCGATGGACCGGCACGCCAGCTGGGACTAGATATGAACGTGGAAAAGACGGAGTTGCACATGTTACGTGGCAGTCAGCACGCGGTTATACAGTCAGCACACGGTGGCCACGTCTCTACAAGGGACGGTGCAGGTAAACCGCATTCCGTCCAGAAATACCTGGGGGTCTATTTTTGCACAACCGACCACGCGACACGAGTGTGGGAATTCGTCCGAGCGGAAATGAACTCTTCTTTTCCTCACCTGGCGCCACTGCAGCTCACGGCGTCCGGGTCAAACTCCCTCGTTAACAAGCAATTGATCCCTACGATGGCCTACCGGCTCATGGCCGGCCCCATCACAGATGCACAACTCGTTAAACTGCAGCACCTCATCTCGAATAACATCGCGGTTTTTGGTAAACTGCCCCGTTGGCTCTCCGCCAAAGACCGACATCACAGCCGCTCCTCGCCCTGCTTTGGTCTGGGGCTTATGCCATTCCGCACGTTCATGCACACCCAGGTGCACAACTATTCAATAAGGTATTTAAACAGCGAGGGTCCCACGCAAAGCAATTATTGGGTTTGTCGAGCCCTCACCAACAAGAGGGCCAACTGGCTCCAAAATTCGTTTGTTGACTCAGTACAGGCGTTGGGAGGACACTGCCATGGATTCAAGCCTTGGAATGCATGTAAGGTGGCTGACCTGCACCCAGGTGATACGGTGTACGTCGAGTTCAACTCCGGCTGGCATGGTGGGACAGTTCTGCATGACCCCGCGCCGAACTATGCTGTGGTGCAGTTTCATATCGACAACACACTTTTTCATATTAAAGACGCCCTTCATAATTTCAGCGTGCATCTCCCACCTCAGCCCAATTCAGCGAACCCAGAGCCGGCCCTAAACATGTCCATATCCCCTCCCCTTCTTTACCTCCAGCCCCCGATCCCCCCTTACGCCATTCCGTACAGGTCAACACAAGTGGGATCTAACTGGTTCGGCCATCTCTTTCGATACCCTGAGGAAATCCCATTACCACAGGTATCAGCACTGGTCTCGTGGGGATGTGTGAGCGTACGAAACGCGGTTGAACATCCGCAGGCGAACAACTGGCTGTGGGTGTACCTCGACGGGTCCTGGGACAATCCTCTAGCTGGGTCTGCGTTTTTCTGCATTGATAACTCTCAACTTGTTGACTGTACTGACTGGGCTTTGTTTCAAAGCCCGATCCCGCCGGCTTCGGCATCCACTCAAGAAACATGGTTCCATACCGTCCACGGAGTAATCCGATCCTCTTCTTTCACGGTAGGAGTGGGGTGGCTCAAGTCACACGTGGGCTTCCCAGGAAACGAGGTGGCTGATGGTTTTGCTAAATACACTTCATATGCATGTGCCGTCCTCGAAGCCCACAAACAGCCCCCGGGACTCCATACCGTTACGTTTCATGGCAATCCTCACATTCACAAGCTCGGGGGGTCTCAAAGACGCCGTCTGTACCCCCGCCATGCAAACACCGGTATATCCCTGCCACTCAGCTTTGATTGGGCTCGACACCACTCGTGGTTTAGCTCTTTTGCGGCCAAGTGGGTACTGGGAGTAAAGGGAATTCACCGAGCCGGCCCGTTCTGGGATGTCTCAGACAGACAGTGTCCCCTGTGTGATACCCGCCATCCCCTAGACGTCGTTTCCAGTGTGGCCTTTTGTGACGACATGAAACCCTTCCTGCACCAACTTGCCGACTCTTGGGGTCCCAACATATCCCCCGTGGTGCATCAGTGGCTGACTGGCCCCCGTTCGAGAGGGGAACTTCGAACTTTTGCCAGGACCCTGACCCCTGTTTCCCTCTTTGAACTCCTCACTGCCTCTCGTGAGCTCAAACATCAAGTGTACGAATCCTTGCCCACCCGAAGAAAAGCTCTCGCGTCCACAATTAAATCAGCGTGCAAACACCGCCGTGATCGCCCCCTCCCTGAACCACTCCCCCCCCCCCTGTCCCACAACAGCTTCCTTGAGTCAGGTGGACCCTACAGCACCTCTGACAGGGACCCGACTCAGAAATCTTACCCGTACCGCCCACCCAGCCCCATCCTCTCTGTCGTTTCGCTCAGAGGTACAGACACGCCCAGGGGAGTCAAACGTAAAAGGAGCAGGGACCCACCTGGGCCAGCTCCCAGACGTTCTTGCAGTCAGCACAACAGGGAAAAGGGAGGTCAGCTCTCCAAGAACCAATTTCTGCCCCACGGTCCCCCGTGATATTGATTCGACCGATAACAGCCTTCAGTCCAGTCCTGGTCTCTGACGCACTTGTCGCCTCGTCCCTCTCCCACCCTTTGCCTCCACTCTCACACTCACAGCCAGCAGTGGCGCGGTCATTACCACTTCAGCCACCTGCTCGGCCCACGGCAACATGCTGCCCCCCCCCCCCTCGACAGCATACTCCCCCTTGACCTGCCAGGTCTGTCTAATTCCAGCTGCCCCCCCGACCCCCCCCCCCCCCCCCCGGGAGTCTTTGCCCGGCTGCCGCACATCCCGTGTCTCTATGTGATCCCCAGCCCCCACCCCTGCCACAACTCCCCCAAGGTGTGCTACAACAAAGCAGCAAGAATCGGCGGTACCCGACGAGTCAAGCGGCTTCACCAAGGCAGTAAGGGTGTCTGTTCAGAGATTATTTGATGACAGCAGCGATACCTGCTTGGCTGCAAGTGACCCGTTGGCTGCGATTTCTGCTTGCCTGCTGTGTTGAGCGCCCCCCACCCCCTTGGTATTTTTTTTCTGGCTGTCTTGGATCTTCCCCCATTTTTTTTTCCTTTCTTTTTTGCTCCTGTTTCTGTGTGGTTTTTCCTTGCTCCCACCTTAGGTAATTAGCACCTCACACTAACCAGAGCGTGGTTTGGCCTCAGGCTGGGGTGTTTACATGCTTCTCTGCCCTCTTAGATACTGTGGAAACTGCACCTTGTCTTTTTTTTTTGTATTTCTTCGTTACCTCACACTCCAGCCAGTCCCATAGGTGAATCACCTAAGGGGGAGTGACAGCTCAGGTCTCCTGCAGTCTGTGCATAGTTCAGGTTTCCGCGATTGTATGTAGGGTTTATGCCTTGGTAGGAGCATTGGTGAGCCATACCCGCTTGTTGTACCCTCCACAGGCCCCCAACAGGGGGCAGATTGGGCCTCAATCAGCCACGGTCGGGAGCAGTGGGTCACAACGCGGCACAGCCACCCCCTACAGCCACATGTAGCATAGAACCGAACCACAAGAGTGCTGAACTTGTTGAGATGCTTAAAAAAGCTTATCTCCACCAGCGTCTGCTTCTTGATGCTGGTGTCTGGGTGCCCACCTCTGGGCTCGAATCGAGTGTCTTCGGCATGATCGGCGTTTGCTGGACGTACCCTTCGTCCCTTCTGTCCACTATTGTCTCTGAAATCAACAACCGCGTCTCAACCTGATGCAGGCGCAAGCGTAGGTCTTCATTCTCTATTTGTAGGCCTTGGGTCTCCAACCATAGGTCCTGTTTCTCCAATGGCCACGCCGATAGCTCGGGTGGCGCGCTGTTCTCTCTGGCCCCTTGGTTCTCCCATTGCACGCCGGACTGCTTGAGTCCTTGCTCCCTCTGGGGTCTCTGTGGCGTATTGTACTCTGCGAACCCAACGTTCCTCATTTCTCTGCACTGTGTGTCCCCGCGTTACCCCCGGGGCACTGGGGTAATGTTCCTCTTCTGTCCTCGGTCTCGCTGATCCCCGCCACTCTGTGTAAGTCCAGGGTCTCAGTGTTCCACGCTGAGCTTCGTGAGTCCTCGGACTCGCTGCTCCACGCTGCACTTTGTGAGTCCTTGGTCTTGCCGCTGCATGGCTTACTCCCTGGCGTTGGTCTTAGCTGGGCTCCTTTGTTCCAGTCTGGATCGGCTCCGCTCGTAGGCCCACTTGTTGCGGCTGGTCTCGCCGCGGTTCACAACGTGTTGTGCTGCCGGTTGGCGGCGGGATTTGCCACCATCTCCATGGATTGCGAGGCTGCGCTCCTGCGGCAGGCAGATGTCAGACAGTTGGTAGCTGCTGCCACTGTCAGTGCACCTGTCGTAGACGTAGCATTTTGATCTTGGCGGAACGTAGGTGCTGTCAGAGCTGCTCTTCTTCACAGGCCGGCAGCGCTGTGGGTAGCGCAGCCTGGTTGCACTGCAGGTAGCGCCGTAAAGCCGGCGGCGCTGAAGGTGGCGCCGTCATTGTGGCGCTCAGGCTGGCGGCGCTGAGAGTAGCGCCGTTGTTGGCGGGGCGCGGCTAGTCGAGCCGCTGCTGGCGCTGCGGTAACCCCACTTCAGGGGTGTTAGCAAACCTTTGAAGCAGTAGGGGGGTACACGGCACTTCCAAGCGAAACACCTGAAAATGCAAGCATTTTGCAGGGGCTGAAAGCCTTCTAAGGCGCTTACCACAGGGCTCAAATGTATCAAAACATGCCTGTGGACAGGGGCAAAAATACGTACAAATCAGCGTAAGTTAGCAGAAATCGGCAGAATGTTAACAATACAACGAAATATAGCAAAATTATTCGAACATTCATGAAAAATGGGTATAAAAACGCTGTTTTAGCCCTTATTGCTCAATCTGGGATTACACCTTTGCTAATGTCATTTTGCGCTTGCCGAGACTTCTGCGGTCGCGCTTGGGGAACCCACCCGCGACCGCATCACTCATGCTCACTCACAAGGAGGAACACACTCACGCAAAATAGTCAAGTTTTGGGCGCTCAAGTGTGTGTACAATACAATCAAAAAACTCCTGAACATGCTAACTACATCTCTCTCAGTCACCTCTCAGTCACTTCAGTGACCCACACAAACACCCAAACAGTACATGACGCCACAATTTCACCAAATGTTACAACATACATGGGCTTCACTCAAATGGGTATCTACATGGGTAGTACATGGTCTATTCTGTAAGTATGATTACAAGTGTGTACGTGTGTCATTCAGGTTTGTAGTTGTAGTTGTCAGTGTGAGTTGTAAACCTTCAAATCAAAGTAAAGTTGTGTTATATACACACGAGAAAGACTCAGGTTTTTTTTTCCACTGAAATCTTTGAGTACCTGAAATGGAGCAGGAGTAAACACCAAAGCAACTGCAACCAGAGGATACAGAGACTATTCAAATAGAGGAACGAGATGCGAAGCGGGAATTTAACACCTTCATCAGAGCGTTTCTGCAGCACGCTGTGTGCAACAGGCCCTTTGATCATAGTTCTGTAGGTCTCTCAAGACGAGCAGAACTGGGATCAATAAAATAATGAAGAACTCGATGGGGCTGTACAATGCACAGACAAACAATGGGTGATTTTGTGCCTTGTTTTAGCTCGTATGCATACATGTACGCATCAGGACCACAAAGAACTTCAGTCTGCACTCTGCTACAACGAACAGTGACTTCAGATCAGGGCAAAAATGGTATATCTCAGAAATCAGGCTTCCTGTAGAGATTGTCAAACAGACGAAAGAAAAATGGTTTTAACATGAAAAAAAAGTGAGTGAAAATCACTTCAAACGTCTTCCAGAAATTTTCTGTAGCTCAGGGAACAATTAATTCATGTCTGCAGAACTCAGTAGGAACTACCCTATTGACCTCAGAACTCAGTAGGAACTGCCCATAGTGGAAGCGGCGCGCTCACGGGGCAAAAAAGGCCAAAAAACTGAAATAGTCTTATGACCACTATGTAGATGCCGAATTTCATGCTGAGTCTGAAAATCACATTTTTTTTATCTGTGAAACGACCATATGTTGGAGAAAAAGCCCGATTACTTAACAGCTCAATGAGACTAGCCAACAAAATTAGATAAAGCAAAGGCCAACACCCATGTTGTGCTATATAGTACAAATAGTGTTCAAAGAAAAAACAATGGAATAACAAACAAGAGCTCATTGATTATAATACAATAGATAAACCCTCTTTTGAATTAAAGTTAGGCCATTCAGTGTCTTTCACCCATATTGGAAGTGATTAAGCTCGATGGATAAAATTTCCCCCAATGTCCCAACCAAACTCGAATATAGAGTAATACCATTGCTCCATATGAAAGCAATATTTTGAGAAATCGTTGCTCATTCATGGACTTTTAACACCCCTCCCAGCCTGAATACACGCTGTGTGTGAAGGCGTTGTCCAAAAATGACTCCCATGTTCCACGTAACCAAAAGATCTCAACTCGATCCGGCGTGAATGGGGTCCAATCCTACTAAAAATTGGGAGTGGAACCAACCATAAATGATCAAATGTAGACCAAGATGAGTCCTTCAAACGGTCTCTGGATACTCCAGTGTCGTCTTCGTACGCTCTCGTAGTCGTGAACGATGCTCCTGGTTGCAGTAGTCAGAAATCCAACTCTGATCGAGACGCTTGACCCAATAAATGTCACCAAATACAATCAGTCTGGGCAGATGAACACAGTAATTGAGCCATAAATTCAGTGAAGTAGGCACCCTAGATATCAGGCCAGCACCTGAACTGTCAGGTGGTCGTAGGTGTCGCTGGGGGCCTGCACTTGTAGCCATGAAACACCAGCATATGAACTTGAGCTACAGATCCCACATCATAAATGTACCAGGATGCGCCAATCCAATCACATGAATCAGCCTGTCATAACACAAATGGCAGGGCATGAGGACTCAGCTCCTCGCTGCACGTGTACAATGGCGCGTCCAGAGTTCTAACGCGGTGCTTTACGTGTTTGCCTCAACATGTAGACCACTGGTTCAAGTCAAGTTGGTGCCCTGGGAATAACTCCCTCCAAAACCCCAAAACTCAAGTTGTAGTTATTTAAACTTGGCTTCAAGTTGACCATAGGTGCTGCAAAGTAAAGCCAGGACCAAGTAATATTCAAAGTACTTTCCAACCATGAACTAACGAAAAGAGTTTGGGGACCTCAAAAACTCCAGGTTCCTTGATACTTGGCTCCCTCCAACTCAACTCCCTCCAGAATTTGTCGGAACTCCAGAACTTGCTGTTATGCCAGTAATATCCGCCTTTTAAAACCGTTCAATATTTGACCTTGAAACTTCTTCCAACTCCTTTCTTTCTTTTTCCCAAAATTGTTCTGCTGACCTTGCTGGCGGCGCGAGCGTCTCAGAGCGCAGAAACCCGGCGGTCCCTCCGAAATTCCAACGAGGAATAATGGAGTCCATATAAGGTGTGGGCTTTTCCATGCCTTAAACTGAACTTTTCCGGATATATTCTGAACTTCAATAATTGTTCTGCAGAGTGAAGTGAAGTTCTGCAGGTTTTTTCCTTGGTCCGCCAGTGGAAGCATAAGAAGCATGAGAACAGACTTCAAGGTACTCTTTCCTCCCCAGTCTTTTGGTAATAATTCAAGGTAACCAGTCTTCTGCCATACCACCAACTGTAGGATCCTGGTCCCCGCTGCTGTGAGACCTTCTTGGTACTGACCTCTCCTGGTTCCCTGTTGTCCGTGGCAGTCTCTTCGTTGGGTTTCTCCGCGCTGGACTTCTTCTTCAGTGAACTGCTGATCCGCCGAGCCTGCCTTAGCGCTGTGTCAAAGCAAGGTGCGTGTGCCAGACAGTAATCCACAAACACATGATTCAGCTTTCCATCATCATGCACGAATGCACGAACTGGTTCCCAAGTACTCTCGCTCGTGCCATAGCCTTCCCACTTCGTCAAAAGGCGCCAGCCTTGCCCATATTGTCCTCTCAGGATCTGTTCGACCTGATAAGCTCCAATTCTCTCCATCTCAGTCTGATTGTAGAATGGTATATCCTGCTCATTCGCCACTATGTCCTGTTCATCAGCCAACACTGCTCGCTCGTTGTCATTCAGCATGTCTGTGTCTCCTTCTTCGATTGTGTCCTCGCCATAGTCATCCACCAGCTCAAATGGAAAGCGCTTCACGAACTCAAAGGCCACAGGTACTTCGCCGCCCAACCTTGGACTTCAACGCGCCGCAATACCGCCGCTGCTGACTCCAGTAACCAGGTAGGGACCATACCATATAACATCCTTCATGGCCCCCTTAGGTACCTCCAATTGCTTGAGCCTCCTTCTGCTCACAAGCAAGTGGTCGCCGACATTGAGAACTGCAGGTTTCCTCGTTCTATTGACGCGTTCAAATCGACTTGCTCCTCCTTTCCTCAAGTGGGCTTGTACAACTTGGGCAATCTTGTTTTGTTCTTTGACCCAGTCCTGCACTTGAACGTTGCCTTCGTGTGGAAAGGGTAGGTTCAAACGTAGAGTAGGCCTTCCATGGAACACGTCTCCTGGTGAATAGCCAGATTTTCCTCTCTGCTTGTGGTTCATACATATGACCACGTAGTCGTTCAACTGGACCCAATTGGTGGTTTCAATGCTCTGCCTCAAAATACAGAGAGGGGCTGCACTTTGACGCGGCTGGTTTCCACCAGCCATACCCCACGTTGAAACCCAAATATTCCATCTCCTCTTTCATAAACTCACATTTTTCGAGTTTGATTCGGAGATGGTTTTCTTGACAAACCGTGAAACGTTCACGCAGGAGAAGGACATGGTCCTCTTGGGTATTAGTACCCAAACTCACGTCGTCGATGTGGGCCTCCATTTCTGCACCCCGAGAAATCAACTCCTGTACTAGAGGCCTGCGCCTCAGTATGTACAAAATTTTGTTCATTAGCTCCTGAAAGAGCGCTGGGGCATTAGTCACCCCGAAAGGCATGACCTTCCACTTAAACACACGACCCTTAGGGGTTAGAAAAGCCAGCAGCTCCTGAGCTGCGGCAGTTAGGTCTACATGCCAGAAACCACTGCGTTGGTCCATTTTGGTCTTATACCTGCATTTGGCAATACGCTCCAGGGTATTTTCCATGTTAGGAATACTCCCTGAGTGGTTCTGGGTTTTCTTGTTGACCTCACCATAGTCAACAACCAGTCGTAGGGCAGTCGACCCGGGTTTAGCAACCATGAAACAGGGACTGCAGTGATGGGGGTAGTCCCCCTTCTTATATTCTTCCACGAGGCCAGCATCAATACATTCCTGCATCTGGCGCTCAATTTCTTCAACCTGTTCCTGTGGAGCGGGATAGGGACGACGCCTCACTCGCATCTTTTCAAATTCAGGTTTCAGTTTCAGGTCCCTCTGGACCAGTTTTTTACAAGAGAGGGGGGGCAGCAAGGCGCCGAACACCTCCTCATAGGTTAGCAGCAGTTTCTTTAGTCGGTGGTCAAGGTTAAGACTCTCGATTTTCTGCAAGAAATCCCCCTCAGCATGGAGGTTGCTCTTTCCATGTTCTTTCTTTTTCTGCCGATCAGCAGTTTCCGCAGGTACAGAACCATCGTCCCACTCAGGGGGACATTGCTGCCCATAGTGCAAAGAATACAATAGGGGTATCTCAGAGTCAGGCAGCGTGTAGGAAACATCGTCCTCCTCAGACCACATGGAGCATTTCCAGGTCTGACCGAGGTATTGCAGCCGCCCTTGGCGCTCAATACCTTCGGCCTTCAGGTACAACAGCCGTCGGAGTTCCTGAGTGTCATGCTCAGACAGTGGCATGTTATTAGAAGCAGGCGACACTAGAGCATCAGGACTCTGGGCCACGGGTTCACCTGTGTGCATAGACTGCATGTGTAGTACCGGTTTCCCAACAGGGGAAGTGGGTTCTGAGGTTGACTCTAGATCTACCTCCTCCAGCAACAGCTTGGCTAGGAAGGCACTGTGTTTTAGATCAACACAGCTAGGATCAACAGGAGGGATAGTGCTGGCGATCTCAGACAGTTGGTCGTCAGCATCCTCCTTAACAGCTCCAGGTTCCAGATAGCCATCGGGAGATTCACAACCTGTAAGTGTGACAGATAGGTGTTCAGGAGATCGATTTTTGAGATCAGAAAGGGTCAGGCCACCATTTTCGGCCATGACCTCTTTCAGGGGCACCTGGTCTAGGTCACACAGGGGTATAGGATTGAGAGATCCATCGACGATCGATAAGAAACTGGCCCACACAGGGGCCTGCATAGCTGTGTCTGAGTCCTCAGGCACATAGATGGGACTGTCGGGGAGTTGTACTCTTCCCACGGTCATTCGATCTAGCATACGGCGCTAGTAAGCGTGTTCAGCAGAGCAGCCCCAGTCAGGGGTGCACATGACAACCCTTCCTCCCTCATAAGCGATTTCGGTTAGAACCTTCGCGAGCAGGGAGAAGGGAGGGTTAGCATACGCTAGGCCCATTGCTTTCCAGAAGAAATGCAAAGCGTTGTTCAAATGTTTCGAGCAGTACAACTGCATGATGTGCTGTTGATGGCTCGCAAACAATTCCACCTGGATCTCATCCAGGTTTACCTGAAGGGCCGCCAGTCCATTTTCAAGAACGTGACGGCCCAATTGGTAGTTTTCAGTACGATAGTTAGTCTTGGATGCGTAGCACAGCCCAGACTCTTTTCGTCCTGACAGCTCCAAGGGTACTGAGAAGAGCCCACTGCCAAAGTCGCAGTGTAAAGAATAGGGGCGCTGGAGAGGCAGCATTTTTACCTGGGGGTTTCTTCGTAGGAAGGCGGTACCAGTGACGATTTCAAAGGCGTCGGTGTCCAACACTCTGCAGTGTTGGGTCACAGTTTCGTCGCCCAGGAATATAGTCACATACCCCCCCCAAGGAATGGATGGTACGCCCATCCCCTACTCTTATGGCCACGGTCTTAGTTTTCTTGAAAGTTTTTAGCAGGCGCCGGGCCACTATGGAAAGTGTTGCACCGGTGTCAAGAACCGCTCGAAAAACTTGATACCCGATTTTTACGAGGATCCAGAAAAGTAAGTCCTCCTCTTCCGAGCCGCCCCCCTACTCCACAGCGGGGAACTTGACATCCACCCCTACAGCCATGAGGAACTTGGCCATCCAGGTCAGTCGCCTCTTCTTGGAGTTATTTCCCTCAGGGGAAGCGTTATCACCCTGTGGGCGCTTCTTGGGGTCACCTTCGGCAGGAGGGGGAGTAGCAGCGGGCGCTGAGGAGCGCCTCTAGGGCTTAGAGGGCCCACCTTTGCCACACCCCTTGCCACCTCCTTTACCACCTTTATCCCCATTCTGGGGGTTTCTGGTGGGTGTTTGGGTCTTCTGGCGTTCAGCCTCCTGCCGCTTGAGTTTATCACTCTCGCGTTTCTTTATGTGACATTTGTCCTCGTAGTGACGACGTTTGCCACAATAGCCACAGCTGATGGTACACCTGAAATGATCCTGATGGGTCACAGTTTTCCCATCCTTGGAATGCTGCTGTCCTTTCATCTGCAGCATACAGCTACTGCGGTGGTCGCAGTCAGGGGCATGACAAGGTCTTCCCTTGTCATTCACAGGTTTACAGTAGAACAGAGGGGGTGTACCTGCATCAGGTTTAACCTCATTCATGGCACGTAGGTTACCCCTCCCTTTACCACTCCCCTGGTTGGCGTTAGGGGGATTCTTAGGCCCTTTCCCTTCGCCAGGTTCGGGGGTAGGGGTACCACCTCGGCCCAAGTGCTTCTTGAGGAATTTCTCCATGTGGGAGTCATTCTTCCTCTCAAGAGCTAGCTCAATCAGCAGGTCCACCAGTTCATCGTACGAGTGTGTCCGGCTTTTCCTCTCAGAGGTAGCGCGGCAATCATCCCACGTACGTTCGGGGAACTTACTCATGAGCCACAGGTGGGGCTCAGTGGCTCCAAAAGAGCCCACGTTCATCCATGAAAACAGATACTCTAGGTCGCATACGTATTCAGAGACTCGCGCAGCAGAAGGAAACTCAGGGAGCATAGGTAGGCTCCTCTATCTATGTGCGCACACTGAGGTCAGTCTCATTGACTGGGAATGTTTTCTCCAGTCTTTGGAGTACCTCTACCCAGGTTGAACAGGGTTTCACAATCTGTTTCACCTGTTTTCGCAAAAATTTCTTTTTGCAGGAGTGTTTCGGTAGTGAGCATTTGGTGGCCACATCTACATGGGATTGGCCCGTTAGCAAAAGAAACTCAGCAAATTCTTCTGCCCATTCGGGTAGGTTTTTCGGGTCGAACTCCGGCAACTCCAGCTGGATGTTCGCCTGGGCAATCGGTCTGCCCATCTTCCCACCCCCCGGGGTTAGGCCAGAAGGGGGGAGGAAATAAGCCGGCAAGAAGTGCCAGGGCTGACAGCCCTGTTTTCTCAGTCTCCATCACCGGCACATCCTGTAGTTCAGCTATTGGGACTGTCCTGGCGCGAGGATGAAAAGGGCTGGGGCAAGTAACCTCCGGTAGCAACCTGGACACCCTTGATCTTTTGAGATCATCAGCCAACGTGCTCGATCCGGGTGAAGGGAAGAGTAACGCTGGCTTGGGTAAGGGTTCAGTGATACCCAATTTAGCCTTGACGGCCTCTGACAGAGCTGTCACATCCGGGTCTTCCGATCCGGACAGAAGTTTGGCCAAAACTTCGGCCGTACGATCCAGAGCCCCATAGGTCGGCTCCGGGCGAAGAGGATCCAGACTCTTTTCAGGAGCCATTGAAATTATCGGCAGGTCTGGATGCCATGCTCTCGGGTGTTGGTGTACTCCTGGTCGTCTCCGTAGTGATACTGTGTTCGCCATGTCTGTAGATGGCCCAAAATACAGGAAGGAGCCCATCTCAGTTTGGGGCGGCGACCCGAGGGCATCAAGAGGTATTTCTCCATCTTCTCCTACGGTGGACTTGTGGTACTCTTTGTGGAGCATGAACTCGTCCATCCTCCTTCGTAGGTCCTCTTGTTCTTCAGGACCACCTCCAAGAACAGTAGAAGACGAGGCCGGACAGGCCAACCGGGCGATGGAGGCTTCGACACGCCTGCGGAGCCTTTGCAAGCTGTCCTCACCATGGGCCGCTGGGGTTTCCATGGTTAATGGGGTTGTTCTGGGCGGATTTAGATTCGCCCTTCTGTGCTTTGGATCTTCCTGAGACCCAGATGCTGCTCTGAGTGGCGGTTCACTCTTTGGGTCGGCTACACTGCCAAGTTGTACTTGTACACTTCTGATCGGCCAGGTTGGGGAGGACAGTTGAGTGGACACGTTCAATGTGCTTTTCAGTGTGCTTTTCTTGTGCTTCTGCTCAGAGTCGGTTCGAAAGGTTCTCACAGTTTGCCTCTGCTACCGAAAAGATGTCCTTGATTAGTGCCCTATAGATTTTGATGAAATCCTACAGGGTTTTGATGGTGAAATCACAAAACCAAAGGAGCAAGTAGAGCAAGAAGAGGATGTGGATCGAATCAATGAATAGTTTGAAATCCAGTGTAACACAGAAGGGCTGCAGATAGACAAAGCAAGTATAGATACAAAGATTCAATCACAAATGGATAAAACAAAAGATTTTATGTGAAGGCTGGCCTGACTCTGGCCTCCAGGTTAGCATCAAGCACTTCATGTGCACTCTTTTGGATGAAATAGTGTTGGTTAGGACTATGGGGCAAAGGAGTTAGGCCAGACACAGATTATGACTTGGCCAAGCAACTGAATTCAGAAACGGTTAAAAAGTAGAACCACAATAAGTGGTAGAAACAATTGAGTATAGGGGTCTTGGGGTGGGAGACCACTAGGCTTAACCCTAAAGGCCTAAAGCATGAAATGCCTATTTTATTTCGGTATATCCTCCATGAAGGAAGATACCTTCCGCTCAGTTAAGTGGTAGGGGTGAACTTCATGGGGGGCTAGGGTTATAACCCTAGTTACTTTGAAAGAGTGTACTAAAAGCTTCAAAAGAGTGATAAAGATACTTAAGTTAGTCTTAGCATCAACAAAAGGGTTTTAAGGGGGGCTTTGCCTGGATCAAGCCCTGCAAGAAAGACATGGCAGTGACTTTTTCTTACTGCTTTGCATCACAAATGGAGGGCCCGGTGTTGTGTTCAGGTGGAAATAACAATGAGGTCCTTGGAGTGGAGTGGACCGTTGTTGTATGGTAGCCCGTTGGGCCACTACGTCCTTGCGTGAGAAGCTTGTGTAGTACACTGGCAAGTGACACCTGTACCCCAGCGCGGGGTGCAAGTGAGGCACCGTGTGTGGGAAATGATCCCCATGTGATGGGAAAAAGTCTGCAGCCACAGAACTCTAACAAAATTGGGAAAATCCCTCTCCATCTTCTTCCCCCCTAGGAATCCACCTCTAGGTCGAGATGTTTCCGCAGTTTTGGGGGCATTTCTCCCAATTGCCATTCTGAGCCACAGTCTTGGCCTGAGCACACCAAGCAGACTATGTTATTGCATCATGTTGCACAGGGATGGGGTGGCGGATTGGGGATTGGCGGATCACTGAAACGGTTGAGGAGGTATGTTTTCCAAATCATGTTTCATGAAGCGTGTTGGAATGCTATTCTTGTGATTCTTGTGTGACGATGGCAGAGTTGTCAAGGGGGGGGGGGTCACAAAGGGACTTTGTTGTTGTGGAAAATTGCGCATTCTAATTTGTGTGAATTCCCCCACCCACCTTCCAGGCCGCTGTGCAAAATAAACTTGTGTCAAGCTTTAGCAAGGTTGCTTAATGCTCAATTGCCTCTGCCAAGCATGGTTCAGCATATGCAGGTGAGGTATGGTCAGATTCTGTGGGTATGAGGCCTTTCACCGTTGATCATCCTTTTGTTGCACAATTGCTCACTGATCTACAAACCTTGTGCGTTTTCAACAGCGGGCTCATGTGCGTTGTCAGCCAAGCGGGAAACTGATGATTTCCAGGAGACTATTTGTGCAATGGTTCAGCAGCTCAAAGCTACTTTTTCTGGAGCCCAAACATTTGTCCTGGGTCCCCTTCTCTTTTGCCCCTTGCAACGCTTGCCTGTGTGCACAATTGCGGCAGTTTTGCAGTGACATGAGCACAAACGGTGGCAATTCAAATGCGACGCAACAGCAAACGACTTCCTGGATTCAGATGTCACCCACGAGGAATAACAGAATTCACTGTATATTGCACACTACATGAAGTGTATATCAAATTAGTCACAAAACAACCCTTTCAGCAGAGCGTCAAAACGGTATTCTGTGGCGACCCAACGCCTGTTGACCACCTTCACCAGAATGGCAGGGAGGAGAGGCTGGTGGCAGATACCATCGCTCAAAGAGCCCAAATCACCAAAAGATCACCTGATGGAGATAGAAAAGAAGGCAAAAGCCCTTGGTATTGGAAATCACTGCAGCACGGACGTTGAGGAGCAGAGGTTAGCAGGGGTGGTCAAGTAGCAGATGGGTGTTCCGGAGGGGGCACGGGGGCAAACAGTCTGGTGGCCCAGACCCGCCCAAAATGAGTTTCATGGGCCACCTGGACTCACCCCAAATGAATTGTGTTGGCTGCCCTGACCCGAAATGAGTTTTTCCTTGGCCACCCTGACCCGCCCCAAACGAGTTGCTTTGGTCGCCTGTACCCGCCACAACAGAGTTTCTTCGGCCCTTCGGTTCTCCACCTCCAACTCTTTGCTGTGCTCGAGTCCTGGTGAAAGACACATGGTGTCTGCAAGGACCGGACTTCCCTGAAGCTAACATCCCTCCGCCTTGAGTAGCCCACTGGTCAGGCTCCTAAGCTGGGCCCAGGTCCAGCCTCTTGCTGTTCCACTGCATCCCAAGGGCAGTGTTGGGGTTCGGCGCATGAAGGGGGTCTTACCTACGGCTACCGCACCGACCTCTCATCTCGGTATCAGCACCGCTTGCCATGCTCTATTTACTTCCCTCACCGGCGCTCACCCCCTTTTTGGCTTGAGGCACAGCACTTGATCCAGTCCTCATGGGTGTGTGGGTGTGTATCCGCCAACAAAGCACTCACCCGCAAACTCCCGAAATATCAATGAATTATGAAGAAGGCCTACCGGACGTTGGGAATAGGGACCAACAACCAGCTCTCCTTCGACCACACACCCCATTCCTGGCCTAACTGGGGGATTTCCGGGTGCTTTGCTCATTTATGCATATCAACGCTGGTGGGCAGAGGTCCCCAGCAGATCGCCCCCCCCCCCTCCCTTCCCTCAGCACGGGGCTTCAGCCCCTCCTTGGCCGCGCCCCCCGTGCCGCCTGCGCTTTGCGGCCGCGTCCGCATGCGGCACTGCCCCCGGGCACTTCGCTCTCTGAGTCCTGTTCCCTGGGGCCCGGCACCTGCAGTCCTCCTGGGGTCCGCCGCTCTGGAGTACAGTGCCTTGCATTGACGTGCACGGCACGAGACAGGGCACCACAGCCTGGGCCCGGGAATGCAGGGGCTCGTTTCCTTGGCAAAGTGCTGTGGAATCCCCCCCCCTCACCGCCCCTGTACACAATACGACGCCAGCCCACAGGCCACAGGAGCCCAGGGTACCCCCCCCCCCCCGCCCCGACACAGGCTAGGCCTTGGTTCAGGGGCAAAAGTGCGGAAATACGCCGCACTTGGACAGGCCCGTATTACCGCGTGGCACGTACCACGGAACACATGTTGCAGGCATACCCAGCCGCTCGAAACGTGCCCTGATCATATCCAGCGTTGGGTTTTGCGTATTGCACAGCGTTTTGCGAATTGGAGGGAGAGGGTTGTGCACACATGAATTGGCAAGCCCATTCTAACCCCCTCCCAAGCCACAGCTGCCCCGGCGACGCCAAGGAGCGCAGTAGGAGCTGTAGCTGTCTTTTATGACTCAGCAGAACCTGGCGACTGCCCTGATGCAGCGCCTTCTTTCCAATGTTAGGGATGTTATACGAAATTTTAAATAAATGCTGAAGCCTTGGGGAGGCCAGGAAAAATTCCTTTTTTCCTTTCAAATGCGACAGTGGTGGCCACCATAGCACAGGGGGGGAGTAAGAAAAAGTGTATTTCCCTGCTAAAAGGTCAGCTTAGTTGTTATAAAGAGGCCCAAAGGCATGACACATTTTTATCTTAGTATTGGCCTATCAAAAAAGGGGTGACAAGACATTTTGACCTATACAACCAAGCATTAAGCTCCGGAGGTTGTTTGGACCCCTGACCCCCCAACTGATTGATCTTTTACACCATTTCCTGGACTGACTGAGGCGCTGACATTGATCCAGAGCCTATACATTTTTCTATGTTTTCTCATGAATGCTTAGCTATCCTAGTGGTATGCACCCTAGGGGGCTGTGGCACCTCTTTTTGAGAGGTCCTCGGTTCAATTCCCAGTCAGCCTAGCTAAGTAAGATTTTCCCATGTGACATGGCAGTGACCTCAGCGCCACAAGCCATGCTTCCTCAGCACCAATGGGACCCAAAATAAAGAGTGCACATCTCAGGATGGCACTATATGGAGTGTGAGCCCATGGGGCAGTTTTCCAACCAGTTTTTCTCAATCATGTGAAATATTTTGATCCAAGTTGCATTGATTGTCTATTGCTGTAGTCTATTGTTGATATCTTTATTATCTAACTCTTTTCTGACTGCAGCCCTTCATGCTTTGATCCTGTTCGGCTTCTACTTGCTCATTCCTGGCTTGGGGTATCCTGTATTGGTTGTATTTCATCAACAAAACATTTTCTCCATCAAAAACAAGCAGCAGGAGCCCTACACCGGCAGCAAGCAGCAGGAGAGGCACAACAAGAGCTGAAAGACTCATAAAAGCATTCTAATGCCCCCATCCACAACTTTGGCCTCAGCTACCCATCTTCCTTTTTGACGACCTCTTTGTGGCCCAAAAAACCGGTCTAAGGACCATCGCCTTCCACTCCGACGACCTACCGCAGGCCTGATCCCCACTACACCATGTAGGATACACCTCGAGACGCCGACCGGCCTCCGCCTTATTCCTCCCCAGGCGAGGAATGGCTCCGACTGTCGCAGCTCGCGGTCACAACAGACTCGGGGGTCGCCTGAAGCCATGGTGCAGCTCATTCTTCATGGCTCACCTTCATTGGCGCCCGCGACGCCCCCGCAGTGGTCCTCTCCACAGAGCGATGGCTGCAGACCTGTATACCACTGTATACCTGGTACCATGATAGTAACTGTATACCACCTGTATACTCTGTATACACTGTAGACTGTATACCGTATACGGCTTCATGGCTGTATACTTATGGTATAGGGAGACTGTACACCTGTAGACCTGTAGACCTGTATGCCTATATAGCTTTGTATACTAGCTGTATACTACAGGTATACGGATCTGTAGACCACGTCCTTAGACATTTGGCTGTAGACCTGTAGACCTGTAGACCATGAATCCAACTCCTATATATTATATGTATTGGGAGCACCCATGACTGCACATATGTGTTTATTGATGTATGGATGCAGGGAATGATGGGTACATCACATATGTATGTCATGCAATATGTGTTGATATGATCACATAGTCTCCCACCTACATTTTCAGGGAGAAAACAATATCCTTTTGCAGAGGAGTGGTATGTACCCCTATACACCACTTCTCCACGGTCATGACCGCCTGCTTCCCGGCACAGCCTGCAGCTTCGCCTACGCCAAGGTTATGACGCGTCCACCGTCGACCTGAACCCTGAGAAGTTCACGGAGAGGCAGAGGATGTGGGACAGCTGGATCTTCTACCAGCTCATGGGCTGCCCAGACGCCCCTGTAGACAGGGCGAAGCGACATCTGTTGATCCAAGGCTGCATCCCATCGCTGCGAGATTCCCTCGAGTTGATGCGCTTCAATTACCACACCATGAGCTTCTCAGAAGCGTAGAAATTGTGGAGGATTCGGTGTTTGTTGACCGCCCAGGGGTCGGAAAAAGGACTTGTTCTCGTATAACCTCCAACTGCGCCCCAATGAACACCTCATGTACAGCAGATGGGCGAGTTACATGGTGAAGTACAAGGGATTGAGAGAGCGGGTCGCGGACGTTGACGACCAGTCCGAGATGGGGCATTTGTTTGCCCAGTTGCCCCCTCTCTCCGCGCGCAAGCTTGGCGAAGCCGAGGCTGCCGATCGCCGAGTCTGCCCTGTTGTGAACTGAATGTAGCACAATCCGGTGAGCATGGCGACACATATAATGCAGCTGATGGGCCGGCGTTCCCTGGAGAAGCCCCTCAAGATGGTGGTGAAGAGAAATGGCGTCCTCATCCACTGCCGATCTGTCCAACAGGCGGCCTTAGAGAAGGTCCGTAGGACCGGGCCCTGCCATTGTGCGGGCTCTACCGCCTAACCCCGATTTTTTAACGTTCTCCCCCGTGACCCCCTTTGTCCTTGATCTCACCAAACCTTCGATGCTTTCCAATTTTCAATTTCCCAAGTCTAAAAATATCCCGCAAGCACACCCCTTGGCAACCCATGGCAATAAATTCCAAATACGTGGTCCACCAATTCCAACTGGGCTTGAGTACCATCAATACATGGAAGTCATGGAGAGGGCAACAGACAATGACAATGTCGGACAAAGGGAAATAGAAGAGAAGTAGAAGTGAAGATGAAGCCCTGGAATAAGATGTGCGTTTACTGAAGACGATGTTGCATGCCTACTGCAAGAATCGATTGATACACCATGCACACCGGAACTATACGTTCAATCATGCACATCTGACCCCATGCCAGCACAATTGCGATACAACGGCTTAAAAAGACACATTGGTTCACGGAAGATCATGCATGACGCAATGACATCAATATGGTCCATTTGGTGTATTGCAAACACAAAGAAAAGCATGTACAACAGAATGGCATCATTGAGTTGTTCATGAAGCTTGGGCACACATGGCCCATCCAAAGGGATGGTCCACAGAGTATACAGTGTCACCATGATACTAACCGTATACCGGTATACAGGTATACAGGTATACAGGGTCTACAGAGAGTCTCCAGGGGGTGCAGTTCGGTATACAGGTCTACAGGACAACAGGGAGTGTACAGAAAGTATACACACTGAATTTTGGCGTGGGCATCGTTGAGTACTCCATCTTTCTGAGGATGTGTCAACTTGCCAGTATTGTGAGGCATGCCCAATATTTAACAACGCTTGTGGGGTCTCCTGACTCATTATGCATGGATGCATTCAAGGTGCAATACATGGCTCCATGTGCTAAGGCCGGATGCAATTAGAGATATTTTTTTCGTTATTCGATGTTTCTAAATCACTGTTGGTCGGTCGTTCCAACCTGACGGAGAATACATTGCCATGGCATGTGCACCGCCTTGCCCTAATGCAATTTTTTCTCCAAAATTGGAAAACGGAATGTTTTAGAACTTTACAAAGAACCTTGGCTTAGAGCAATGACACTTTGTTCTTCAAAAATGCAACAACCAATGTAGACAATCGATATCCTTATTGCAAAATGGAAGACCCAACGGTCATTGTTGCAAATTCCACAACACGTGAGGCCACCACAGCGCACAGACTCCGCAAAATCAAACGCAAAAAAGCCAATGCAAATTTTGTGACACCATTTGAACCACTGTACACTTATTCAAAACACTGCAAGATTCCAAATGTGTCTTCCTGTTTTTGGGCCCTAAAACCTTGAAAATTTTAGGAATTTGTTTTACCCCTGTATGTCTACCCGAACAATGCCTGGCCCTTTTGTATGCGCTCCCGACCCCCGGAGGTCCGTTGTTCAGGGAATGTCCAGGGTGGTGGGTCAAGCTGCAGCGCGTAGGCCACAGACACAGAACGTGTTCAGTAAGAAAAAGTCACTGCCATGTCTTTCTTGGAGTACTTAATCCAGGCCAAGCCCCCCCCTAAACCTTGAGTTGATGTTGAGACTACCACTTAATCATTTCTATCACTCTTTTGAAGCTTGAAGTACACTTTCTCAAAGTAACTAGGATTATATCCCTAGCCTTCCATGAAGTTCACCCCTACCACTCGACAGAGCGGAGCTGGGACCTGATTGGTAACCAAGCAAGTGGTCCTCCCCTCCAAAACCTAGCAAACTGGGGCCAGTCATGTTGGCAGCTGCACTACAAGTGCAATGCCAGTAAATTGAGAAATGAAAACTGGAAGCTTACCACAAAAGCAGCAGTGGCCATCTTTGCGAAGGGCTAGGGAGCGGGCACCCAGCCAAGAAGAAAGTCCAGCCTAAGACTGGGAAATACCCAGTTCTTACCTAGGGCCCAACATGCACATGGCAGCTGAACCTGCCAAGAGTTTCAGAGCGACTCAAGCGCCTAGACTGGCCAGGGGTTCGTTGCTTTCAAAAAATACCTAGTACCTTAGCGGCTTTCTCCTAAGTGCCGGCAGGAGGACCAACATGGCGGGGGTTGCATCCAACGCAATGTGGCAAACTCTACCCACGTGTCCCCTCAACTAAGCATGAAAAAAGAGTCCATGACCTCCATAGTAACCGTTAGTGATCTTGTCTCTCAATGAGTGCTGACAGGGTAGGGGTGCAACATAAAACGTGCAGCAAAATCGAAGTCGTAGGACAAAGCAAGCTACCCACGCACGCAATTTGCGGAGCTCATGAAGCGGTAGGGGGGTCCACGGCACTTGCAGGTGAAACACCTGAAAATGCGGTAGGGGGGGTCCACGGCGCTTGCACGCACAACACTCGACGATGCAAACATTTTGCACGGGCTTAAAGCTTTCTAAGGTGCTTACCACAGGGTTCAAATGTATCAAAACATGCCTGTGGACAGGGGCAAAAATACGTACAAATCGGCGTGAATTAGCGGAAATCGGCAGAATTTTAACAATACAACGAAATATAGCGAAATTATTCGAACATTCGTGAAAATTAGCTATAAAATCGCTGTTTTGGCCTTTTTTTCTCAATCTGGGATTACGCCTCTGCTGAGGTCATTTTGCGCCTGCGGAGACTTCTGCGGTCACGCTCGGGGGACCCGCTACCGCATCACTTCTCTCCTTAAGAGCGTTGCAACCCCCTAAGAGGCTTGGAAATCTGCACCGAAGTATTGTGGAGGAAGTCTGCGCTGGGTGACCCTCCCCTATGGGACAGCCCAAAAGTTTGTTTATTTGCTATATGAAAAGAAAACCTCTGCAAAAACCACTGCCAGATTTTTCAAAAGAAAATCAAAACAAGCATGGCTGCAGGGCACACAGAGGCAGGTAAGAAAAAGCAATCACACTGCTTTTGTGTTGTGCTGTCACTAACATTCCAGTTCGCTGCCTTGGCAGCCGTGCAGAATACTCTACAAGTGCACACTGGAGTGCAGGAAAGGCAAACCGACCAATGGGCACGTTCTAACGAACAAAAGTCAGCTCAGCAGCTGACCTCCCATGATGGTAACATATAATAATAGAAATATAAACTTACTCCAAAGATTGGGCTTAGTGCCCAGCACAGGGATTTTCTCCCAACACTGGCAAGCTTATCTCCGCCCGAACCTGGCCACTGAGCCTCCTCAAGTTGGCCGTGTCTTTTCTGAATGCCTCTCTAAGCTGGGGGGATAACCTGATTTCGAAGTCCCAGATCTACTCCTGGACCAATGCATTAGTCATGTACCAAAGTGCCCAGACGATGTGGGCACACAGCCTCTCCCTCTCCCCAACGCTTCCTGGCTATGGAGCACTACTGCACGCGCCAGCCCTTCCAAGGCCACGGGAGAGGACGAGGTGAACTACTACGTCATTTCTCTGTGCCCTGAACATCTGCAGGCCTTTATTTTATCTGCCATTCAATTAGTTCTACGTCATGGCCCCCCCCCACAATGGGCAAAGGCTAGGGTGTGTCTTCTTTACAAGAAAGGGGACCCAAAGAAGGCGTCTAATTACCGCCCGATCTGCCTCATCCAGTCTATTGTTAAACTCGCGTCTGTCTGGCAATGCCAGGCACTTACAAAACTAACAGCAGAGCATCGCCTGATTTACCCCTGCCAGCACGGGGGCCTCAAAAACCATAGGTGCGGTGACCACATCTATGATGTGGTGGGCCGGATGCTCCAGTCCAGAGGGCGCCTGTACCACCTGTACGTGGACTTCAACAAGGCCTTTAACTCTGTCCCGTTGAAGGCCCTGTGGAGAACACTTCGGGGGTACAGCCTGTCGGACGAGCTTATCTCTTCTATCCAACGCTTGTACACACACGCCTTTGAGCAACCCCTCGTGGACGGAATAGCCACAGCAGGCCATTACCAGAAACAGGGGGTCAGGCAGGGATGCCCCCTTAGCCACCTTCTATTTGTACTCTACCTAAATTTAATGTTTTAGTACCTGGACACCAAAATAGAGTGGGGCCTAGAAAAAAGTATTCATGCTTTTATCGACGACATCCTGTTTAGAGCGCGCTCGCTAGCCGGCATCCAGGTGGTCTTTGAAGCGTTCGATGGACCGGCACGCCAGCTGGGACTAGATATGAACGTGGAAAAGACGGAGTTGCACATGTTACGTGGCAGTCAGCACGCGGTTATACAGTCAGCACACGGTGGCCACGTCTCTACAAGGGACGGTGCAGGTAAACCGCATTCCGTCCAGAAATACCTGGGGGTCTAATTTTGCACAACCGACCACGCGACACGAGTGTGGGAATTCGTCCGAGCGGAAATGAACTCTTTTTTTGCTCACCTGGCGCCACTGCAGCTCACGGCGTCCGGGTTAAACTCCCTCGTTAACAAGCAATTGATCCCTACGATGGCCTACCGGCTCATGGCCGGCCCCATCACAGATGCACAATTCGTTAAACTGCAGCACCTCATCTCGAATAACATCGCGGTTTTTGGTAAACTGCCCCGTTGGCTCTCCGCCAAAGACCGACATCACAGCCGCTCCTCGCCCTGCTTTGGTCTGGGGCTTATGCCATTCCGCACGTTCATGCACACCCAGGTGCACAACTATTCAATAAGGTATTTAAACAGCGAGGGTCCCACGCAAAGCAATTATTGGGTTTGTCGAGCCCTCACCAACAAGAGGGCCAACTGGCTCCAAAATTCGTTTGTTGACTCAGTACAGGCGTTGGGAGGACACTGCCATGGATTCAAGCCTTGGAATGCATGTAAGGTGGCTGACCTGCACCCAGGTGAAACGGTGTACGTCGAGTTCAACTCCGGTTGGCATGGTCGGACAGTTCTGCATGACCCCGCGCCGAACTATGCTGTGGTGCAGTTTCATATCGACAACACACTTTTTCATATTAAAGACGCCCTCCATAATTTCAGCGTGCATCTCCCACCTCAGCCCAATTCAGCGAACCCAGAGCCGGCCCTAAACATGTCCATATCCCCTCCCCTTCTTTACCTCCAGCCCCCGATCCCCCCTTACGCCATTCCGTACAGGTCAACACAAGTGGGATCTAACTGGTTCGGCCATCTCTTTCGATACCCTGAGGAAATCCCATTACCACAGGTATCAGCACTGGTCTCGTGGGGATGTGTGAGCGTACGAAACGCGGTTGAACATCCGCAGGCGAACAACTGGCTGTGGGTGTACCTCGACGGGTCCTGGGACAATCCTCTAGCTGCGTCTGCGGCGGTGATGGTCTGGCCGGATGGCACTGTCCTGGCACTTGCCATTCCCTGCCCCTACCTTGGCAGCAAGGATGCCGAGTTCTGGTCCTTCGTGCAGTGCACGCGCTACCTTCAGTCTGTAGGCCTTAAAGTCCAGGAATTTTTCTGCATTGATAACTCTCAACTTGTTGACTGTACTGACTGGGCTTTGTTTCAAAGCCCGATCCCGCCGGCTTCGGCATCCACTCAAGAAACATGGTTCCATACCGTCCACGGAGTAATCCGATCCTCTTCTTTCACGGTAGGAGTGGGGTGGCTCAAGTCACACGTGGGCTTCCAAGGAAACCAGGTGGTTGATGGTTTTGCTAAATACACTTCATATGCATGTGCCGTCCTCGAAGCCCACAAACAGCCCCCGGGACTCCATACCGTTACGTTTCATGGCAATCCTCACATTCACAAGCTCGGGGGGTCTCAAAGACGCCGTCTGTACCCCCGCCATGCAAACACCGGTATATCCCTGCCACTCAGCTTTGATTGGGCTCGACACCACTCGTGGTTTAGCTCTTTTGCGGCCAAGTGGGTACTGGGAGTAAAGGGAATTCACCGAGCCGGCCCGTTCTGGGATGTCTCAGACAGACAGTGTCCCCTGTGTGATACCCGCCATCCCCTAGACGTCGTTTCCAGTGTGGCCTTTTGTGACGACATGAAACCCTTCCTGCACCAACTTGCCGACTCTTGGGGTCCCAACATATCCCCCGTGGTGCATCAGTGGCTGACTGGCCCCCGTTCGAGAGGGGAACTTCGAACTTTTGCCAGGACCCTGACCCCTGTTTCCCTCTTTGAACTCCTCACTGCCTCTCGTGAGCTCAAACATCAAGTGTACGAATCCTTGCCCACCCGAAGAAAAGCTCTCGCGTCCACAATTAAATCAGCGTGCAAACACCGCCGTGATCGCCCCCTCCCTGAACCACTCCCCCCCCCCCCTGTCCCACAACAGCTTCCTTGAGTCAGGTGGACCCTACAGCACCTCTGACAGGGACCCGACTCAGAAATCTTACCTGTACCGCCCACCCAGCCCCATCCTCTCTGTCGTTTCGCTCAGAGGTACAGACACGCCCAGGGGAGTCACACGTAAAAGGAGCAGGGACCCACCTGGGCCAGCTCCCAGACGTTCTTGCAGTCAGCACAACAGGGAAAAGGGACGTCAGCTCTCCATAAACCAATTTCTGCCCCACGGTCCCCCGTGATATTGATTCGACCGATAACAGCCTTCAGTCCAGTCCTGGTCTCTGACGCACTTGTCGCCTCGTCCCTCTCCCACCCTTTGCCTCCACTCTCACACTCACAGCCAGCAGTGGCGCGGTCATTACCACTTCAGCCACCTGCTCGGCCCACGGCAACATGCTGCCCCCCCCCCCCCCCTCGACAGCATACTCCCCCTTGACCTGCCAGGTCTGTCTAATTCCAGCTGCCCCCCCCCCCCCCCCCCCGGGAGTCTTTGCCCGGCTGCCGCACATCCCGTGTCTCTATGTGATCCCCAGCCCCCACCCCTGCCACAACTCCCCCAAGGTGTGCTACAACAAAGCAGCAAGAATCGGCGGTACCCGACGAGTCAAGCGGCTTCACCAAGGCAGTAAGGGTGTCTGTTCAGAGATTATTTGATGACAGCAGCGATACCTGCTTGGCTGCAAGTGACCCGTTGGCTGCGATTTCTGCTTGCCTGCTGTGTTGAGCGCCCCCCACCCCCTTGGTATTTTTTTTCTGGCTGTCTTGGATCTTCCCCCATTTTTTTTTCCTTTCTTTTTTGCTCCTGTTTCTGTGTGGTTTTTCCTTGCTCCCACCTTAGGTAATTAGCACCTCACACTAACCAGAGCGTGGTTTGGCCTCAGGCTGGGGTGTTTACATGCTTCTCTGCCCTCTTAGATACTGTGGAAACTGCACCTTGTCTTTTTTTTTTGTATTTCTTCGTTACCTCACACTCCAGCCAGTCCCATAGGTGAATCACCTAAGGGGGAGTGACAGCTCAGGTCTCCTGCAGTCTGTGCATAGTTCAGGTTTCCGCGATTGTATGTAGGGTTTATGCCTTGGTAGGAGCATTGGTGAGCCATACCCGCTTGTTGTACCCTCCACAGGCCCCCAACAGGGGGCAGATTGGGCCTCAATCAGCCACGGTCGGGAGCAGTGGGTCACAACGCGGCACAGCCACCCCCTACAGCCACATGTAGCATAGAACCGAACCACAAGAGTGCTGAACTTGTTGAGATGCTCAAAAAAGCTTATCTCCACCAGCGTCTGCTTCTTGATGCTGGTGTCTGGGTGCCCACCTCTGGGCTCAAATCGAGTGTCTTCGGCATGATCGGCGTTTGCTGGACGTACCCTTCGTCCCTTCTGTCCACTATTGTCTCTGAAATCAACAACCGCGTCCCAACCTGATGCAGGCGCAAGCGTAGGTCTTCATTCTCTATTTGTAGGCCTTGGGTCTCCAACCATAGGTCCTGTTTCTCCAATGGCCACGCCGATAGCTCGGGTGGCGCGCTGTTCTCTCTGGCCCCTTGGTTCTCCGATTGCACGCCGGACTGCTTGAGTCCTTGCTCCCTCTGGGGTCTCTGTGGCGTATTGTACTCTGCGAACCCAACGTTCCTCATTTCTCTGCACTGTGTGTCCCCGCGTTACCCCCGGGGCACTGGGGTAATGTTCCTCTTCTGTCCTCGGTCTCGCTGATCCCCGCCACTCTGTGTAAGTCCAGGGTCTCAGTGTTCCACGCTGAGCTTCGTGAGTCCTCGGACTCGCTGCTCCACGCTGCACTTTGTGAGTCCTTGGTCTTGCCGCTGCATGGCTTACTCCCTGGCGTTGGTCTTAGCTGGGCTCCTTTGTTCCAGTCTGGATCGGCTCCGCTCGTAGGCCCACTTGTTGCGGCTGGTCTCGCCGCGGTTCACAACGTGTTGTGCTGCCGGTTGGCGGCGGGATTTGCCACCATCTCCATGGATTGCGAGGCTGCGCTCCTGCGGCAGGCAGATGTCAGACAGTTGGTAGCTGCTGCCACTGTCAGTGCACCTGTCGTAGACGTAGCATTTTGATCTTGGCGGAACGTAGGTGCTGTCAGAGCTGCTCTTCTTCACAGGCCGGCAGCGCTGTGGGTAGCACAGCCTGGTGGCACTGCAGGTAGCGCCGTAAAGCCGGCGGCGCTGAAGGTGGCGCCGTCATTGTGGCGCTCAGGCTGGCGGCGCTGAGAGTAGCGCCGTTGTTGGCGGGGCGCGGCTAGTCGAGCCGCTGCTGGCGCTGCGGTAACCCCACTTCAGGGGTGTTAGCAAACCTTTGAAGCAGTAGGGGGGTACACGGCACTTCCAAGCGAAACACCTGAAAATGCAAGCATTTTGCAGGGGCTGAAAGCCTTCTAAGGCGCTTACCACAGGGCTCAAATGTATCAAAACATGCCTGTGGACAGGGGCAAAAATACGTACAAATCAGCGTAAGTTAGCAGAAATCGGCAGAACGTTAACAATACAACGAAATATAGCAAAATTATTCGAACATTCATGAAAAATGGGTATAAAAACGCTGTTTTAGCCCTTATTGCTCAATCTGGGATTACACCTTTGCTAATGTCATTTTGCGCTTGCCGAGACTTCTGCGGTCGCGCTTGGGGAACCCACCCGCGACCGCATCACTCATGCTCACTCACAAGGAGGAACACACTCACGCAAAATAGTCAAGTTTTGGGCGCTCAAGTGTGTGTACAATAGAATCAAAAAACTCCTGAACATGCTAACTACATCTCTCTCAGTCACCTCTCAGTCACTTCAGTGACCCACACAAACACCCAAACAGTACATGACGCCACAATTTCACCAAATGTTACAACATACATGGGCTTCACTCAAATGGGTATCTACATGGGTAGTACATGGTCCCTTCTGTAAGTATGATTACAAGTGTGTACGTGTGTCATTCAGGTTTGTAGTTGTAGTTGTCAGTGTGAGTTGTAAACCTTCAAATCAAAGTAAAGTTGTGTTATATACACACGAGAAAGACTCAGGTTTTTTTTTCCACTGAAATCTTTGAGTACCTGAAATGGAGCAGGAGTAAACACCAAAGCAACTGCAACCAGAGGATACAGAGACTATTCAAATAGAGGAACGAGATGCGAAGCGGGAATTTAACACCTTCATCAGAGCGTTTCTGCAGCACGCTGTGTGCAACAGGCCCTTTGATCATAGTTCTGTAGGTCTCTCAAGACGAGCAGAACTGGGATCAATAAAATAATGAAGAACTCGATGGGGCTGTACAATGCACAGACAAACAATGGGTGATTTTGTGCCTTGTTTTAGCTCGTATGCATACATGTACGCATCAGGACCACACAGAACTTCAGTCTGCACTCTGCTACAACGAACAGTGACTTCAGATCAGGGCAAAAATGGTATATCTCAGAAATCAGGCTTCCTGTAGAGATTGTCAAACAGACGAAAGAAAAATGGTTTTAACATGATAAAAAAGTGAGTGAAAATCACTTCAAACGTCTGCCAGAAATTTTCTGTAGCTCAGGGAACAATTAATTCATGTCTGCAGAACTCAGTAGGAACTACCCTGTTGACCTCAGAACTCAGTAGGAACTGCCCATAGTGGAAGCGGCGCGCTCACGGGTCAAAAAAGGCCAAAAAACTGAAATAGTCTTATGACCACTATGTAGATGCCGAATCTCATGCTGAGTCTGAAAATCACATTTTTTTTATCTGTGAAACGACCATATGTTGGAGAAAAAGCCCGATTACTTAACAGCTCAATGAGACTAGCCAACAAAATTAGATAAAGCAAAGGCCAACACCCATGTTGTGCTATATAGTACAAATAGTGTTCAAAGAAAAAACAATGGAATAACAAACAAGAACTCATGGATTATAATACAATAGATAAACCCTCTTTTGAATTAAAGTTAGGCCATTCAGTGTCTTTCACCCATATTGGAAGTGATTAAGCTCGATGGATAAAATTTCCCCCAATGTCCCAACCAAACTCGAATATAGAGTAATACCATTGCTCCATATGAAAGCAATATTTTGAGAAATCGTTGCTCATTCATGGACTTTTAACACCCCTCCCAGCCTGAATACACGCTGTGTGTGAAGGCGTTGTCCAAAAATGACTCCCATGTTCCACGTAACCAAAAGATCTCAACTCGATCCGGCGTGAATGGGGTCCAATCCTACTAAAAATTGGGAGTGGAACCAACCATAAATGATCAAATGTAGACCAAGATGAGTCCTTCAAACGGTCTCTGGATACTCCAGTGTCGTCTTCGTACGGTCTCGTAGTCGTGAACGATGCTCCCGGTTGCAGTAGTCAGAAATCCAACTCTGATCGAGACGCTTGACCCAATAAATGTCACCAAATACAATCAGTCTGGGCAGATGAACACAGTAATTGAGCCATAAATTCAGTGAAGTAGGCACCCTAGATATCAGGCCAGCACCTGAACTGTCAGGTGGTCGTAGGTGTCGCTGGGGGCCTGCACTTGTAGCCATGAAACACCAGCATATGAACTTGAGCTCCAGATCCCACATCATAAATGTACCAGGATGCGCCAATCCAATCACATGAATCAGCCTGTCATGACACAAATGGCAGGCAATGAGGACTCAGCTCCTCGCTGCACGTGTACAATGGCGCGTCCAGACTTCTAACGCGGTGCTTTACGTGTTTGCCTCAACATGTAGACCACTGGTTCAAGTCAAGTTGGTGCCCTGGGAATAACTCCCTCCAAAACCCCAAAACTCAAGTTGTAGTTATTTAAACTTGGCTTCAAGTTGACCATAGGTGCTGCAAAGTAAAGCCAGGACCAAGTAATATTCAAAGTACTCTCCAACCATGAACTAACGAAAAGAGTTTGGGGACCTCAAAAACTCCAGGTTCCTTGATACTTGGCTCCCTCCAACTCAACTCCCTCCAGAATTTGTCGGAACTCCAGAACTTGCTGTTATGCCAGTAATATCCGCCTTTTAAAACCGTTCAATATTTGACCTTGAAACTTCTTCCAACTCCTTTCTTTCTTTTTCCCAAAATTGTTCTGCTGACCTTGCTGGCGGCGCGAGCGTCTCAGAGCGCAGAAACCCGGCGGTCCCTCCGAAATTCCAACGAGGAATAATGGAGTCCATATAAGGTGTGGGCTTTTCCATGCCTTAAACTGAACTTTTCCGGATATATTCTGAACTTCAATAATTGTTCTGCAGAGTGAAGTGAAGTTCTGCAGGTTTTTTCCTTGGTCCGCCAGTGGAAGCATAAGAAGCATGAGAACAGACTTCAAGGTACTCTTTCCTCCCCAGTCTTTTGGTAATAACTCAAGGTAACCAGTCTTCTGCCATACCACCAACTGTAGGATCCTGGTCCCCGCTGCTGTGAGACCTTCTTGGTACTGACCTCTCCTGGTTCCCTGTTGTCCGTGGCAGTCTCTTCGCTGGGTTTCACCGCGCTGGACTTCTTCTTCAGTGAACTGCTGATCCGCCGAGCCTGCCTTAGCGCTGTGCCAAAGCAAGGTGCGTGTGCCAGACAGTAATCCACAAACACATGATTCAGCTTTCCATCATCATGCACGAATGCACGAACTGGTTCCCAAGTACTCTCGCTCGTGCCATAGCCTTCCCACTTCGTCAAAAGGCGCCAGCCTTGCCCATATTGTCCTCTCAGGATCTGTTCGACCTGATAAGCTCCAATTCTCTCCATCTCAGTCTGATTGTAGAATGGTATATCCTGCTCATTCGCCACTATGTCCTGTTCATCAGCCAACACTGCTCGCTCGTTGTCATTCAGCATGTCTGTGTCTCCTTCTTCGATTGTGTCCTCGCCATAGTCATCCACCAGCTCAAATGGAAAGCGCTTCACGAACTCAAAGGCCACAGGTACTTCGCCGCCCAACCTTGGACTTCAACGCGCCGCAATACCGCCGCTGCTGACTCCAGTAACCAGGTAGGGACCATACCATATAACATCCTTCATGGCTCCCTTAGGTACCTCCAATTGCTTGAGCCTCCTTCTGCTCACAAGCAAGTGGTCGCCGACATTGAGAACTGCAGGTTTCCTCGTTCTATTGACGCGTTCAAATCGACTTGCTCCTCCTTTCCTCAAGTGGGCTTGTACAACTTGGGCAATCTTGTTTTGTTCTTTGACCCAGTCCTGCACTTGAACGTTGCCTTCGTGTGGAAAGGGTAGGTCCAAACGTAGAGTAGGCCTTCCATGGAACACGTCCCCTGGTGAATAGCCAGATTTTCCTCTCTGCTTGTGGTTCATACATATGACCACGTAGTTGTTCAACTGGACCCAATTGCTGGTTTCAATGCTCTGCCGCAAAATACAGAGCTTTTCCTGGTACTCATCATTCATACGCTTGCATAGTTCGTTTGATTGTGGACAATAGGGTTGTGAGAACGATACTTCCACGCCCATTGCAGCAAATACGTTGCGATACCAGCCATAGTCTCCCTTGAAGCGAATATCCTTGTCACTGTGGATGCGAACAGGTGGGCCATAGAAACGAATCCAATGGTGTTTGATGAGCTTCAGCTCGCCTTCTCCATCAATAGTCTTCTTGCATGGTACAACTTGGCAGAAAGCACTCAGAGCGTCCACAATGATCAGGGCATAGTCGTAGTTATGGCACTTGGGTCTGTCAATGAAGTCCACATACAACAGTGCACTGACCATGTGTGGCAGTGGCAGGACACCAAGTAGGCCTCGGTTGCTGGGTCGGTTCCGCTTGCTTTAGACACACTCCTTGCATGTCCTGTGCATGTCCTCAATTTTATGTGTCAACTCTCTGTCAGGTACGCGAGTGTGGAACATCTTCTCGAAAGCCCAGAGCCAGGAATCCGGTCCAGGATGACCGACAACATCGTGGGTCCACTGTACCGCTGCGTCCAGCGCCTTCTTGGGTATGCATGTTTGCACTTCCTTCCTTAAAATACCACTTGAGGATAGCGACCACAGCTCCTTGTCCACCAGTGCATAGGATCCGTCCCCTAGGGCTTTCAAAATATCTCAATACTCCTCCACATAGTCAGAATTCCGCAGAGTTGTTCTTTTAGTCGGTGGTCAAGGTTAAGACTCTCGATTTTCTGCAAGAAATCCCCCTCAGCATGGAGGTTGCTCTTTCCATGTTCTTTCTTTTTCTGCCGATCAGCAGTTTCCGCAGGTACAGAACCATCGTCCCACTCAGGGGGACATTGCTGCCCATAGTGCAAAGAATACACTAGGGGTATCTCAGAGTCAGGCAGCGTGTAGGAAACATCGTCCTCCTCAGACCACATGGAGCATTTCCAGGTCTGACCGAGGTATTGCAGCCGCCCTTGGCGCTCAATACCTTCGGCCTTCAGGTACAACAGCCGTCGGAGTTCCTGAGTGTCATGCTCAGACAGTGGCATGTTATTAGAAGCAGGCGACACTAGAGCATCAGGACTCTGGGTCACGGGTTCACCTGTGTGCATAGACTGCATGTGTAGTACCGGTTTCCCAACAGGGGAAGTGGGTTCTGAGGTTGACTCTAGATCTACCTCCTCCAGCAACAGCTGGGCTAGGAAGGCACTGTGTTTTAGATCAACACAGCTAGGATCAACAGGAGGGATAGTGCTGGCGATCTCAGACAGTTGGTCGTCAGCATCCTTCTTAACAGCTCCAGGTTCCAGATAGCGGTCGGGAGATTCACAACCTGTAAGTGTGACAGATAGGTGTTCAGGAGATCGATTTTTGAGATCAGAAAGGGTCAGTCCATCATTTTCGGCCATGACCTCTTTCAGGGGCACCTGGTCTAGGTCACACAGGGGTATAGGATTGAGAGATCCATCGACGATCGATAAGAAACTGGCCCACTCAGGGGCCTGCATAGCTGTGTCTGAGTCCTCAGGCACATAGATGGGACTGTCGGGGAGTTGTACTCTTCCCACGGTCATTCGATCTAGCATACGGCGCTAGTAAGCGTGTTCAGCAGAGCAGCCCCAGTCAGGGGTGCACATGACAACCCTTCCTCCCTCATAAGCGATTTCGGTTAGAACCTTCGCGAGCAGGGAGAAGGGAGGGTTAGCATACGCTAGGCCCATTGCTTTCCAGAAGAAATGCAAAGCGTTGTTCAAATGTTTCGAGCAGTACAACTGCATGATGTGCTGTTGATGGCTCGCAAACAATTCCACCTGGATCTCATCCAGGTTTACCTGAAGGGCCGCCAGTCCATTTTCAAGAACGTGACGGGCCAATTGGTAGTTTTCAGTACGATAGTTAGTCTTGGATGCGTAGCACAGCCCAGACTCTTTTCGTCCTGACAGCTCCAAGGGTACTGAGAAGAGCCCACTGCCAAAGTCGCAGTGTAAAGAATAGGGGCGCTGGAGAGGCAGCATTTTTACCTGGGGGTTTCTTCGTAGGAAGGCGGTACCAGTGACGATTTCAAAGGCGTCGGTGTCCAACACTCTGCAGTGTTGGGTCACAGTTTCGTCGCCCAGGAATATAGTCACATACCCCCCCCAAGGAATGGATGGTACGCCCATCCCCTACTCTTATGGCCACGGTCTTATTTTTCTTGAAAGTTTTTAGCAGGCGCCGGGCCACTATGGAAAGTGTTGCACCGGTGTCAAGAACCGCTCGAAAAACTTGATCCCCGATTTTTACGAGGATCCAGAAAAGTAAGTCCTCCTCTTCGGAGCCGCCCCCCTACTCCACAGCGGGGAACTTGACATCCACCCCTACAGCCATGAGGAACTTGGCCATCCAGGTCAGTCGCCTCTTCTTGGAGTTATTTCCCTCAGGGGAAGCGTTATCACCCTGTGGGCGCTTCTTGGGGTCACCTTCGGCAGGAGGGGGAGTAGCAGCGGGCGCTGAGGAGCGCCTCTAGGGCTTAGAGGGCCCACCTTTGCCACACCCCTTGCCACTTCCTTTACCACCTTTATCCCCATTCTGGGGGTTTCTGGTGGGTGTTTGGGTCTTCTGGCGTTCAGCCTCCTGCCGCTTGAGTTTATCACTCTCGCGTTTCTTTATGTGACATTTGTCCTCGTAGTGACGACATTTGCCACAATAGCCACAACTGATGGTACACCTGAAATGATCCTGATGGGTCACAGTTTTCCCATCCTTGGAATGCTGCTCTCGAGTAGTTCAGCTTTGCTCATAGTGAGATCCAAATGGACATCCATTTTCTGCAAAGCTTCTCGAGAAAGTGCTTCAGAGCTTGCAGAAATTTTCTCATCGAAATTTTCACGTGAGAGCCAATCACATAGCTCATTTTTCAGACCTGGTACTCTGTACATGGTGAGCTTCAGCTGAGCAAGAAACGTCAACCAACGTCTTAGCTTTCAGTTTTCAGGAGGGGCCCCCTTGAGAAACGTCTCCGTAGACTCCTGATCACATAACCACACCACAGAATTGCTGCCAAACAGTCACCTTTGTCCAGAGATAAGCAAAATCCCAGCGAGTAATTCACGTTCATACGTGCTGTAGTTTGCTTTTGTTGACGACCATTTCAAGTTCCAGTGGCCAATGGGTACAAGATGGAATTCCCGCGGATCGTAGTTGTGCTTGAGTGAACTGTCATGATTGACTCGGACTGTCTTCAGTTCATCCGCTATTCTCCTTGCAGCTGCTCCTGGAATTCGTTGCCACTGCAGAAGTGTACCTCCGCCTCCCACAGGAGAATCATCAGTGATGACCACGAACTCGCCCTCAGGTGCAGGTGTGCCCAACGGCCTCAGTGAACTCACTTTTTCCTTGATCTCCTGAAATTGAGCTTCATGCTCTGGGGTCCACTTCCAAGGTACAGTTGTCTTGGTCAAGTCCGTGAGAAGGTGACTGCTGTACCTGAAAGTGGGGATGTGCCTCCTGTAAAAAATACAGGATCCCAGGAAAGCCCTGATGTCCTTGACGCCAGGAGTCTTGTCTTAGCGAATGCAGGCCATCAAATTTGGGGTAACTATTTCCTTCACAGGTCGCCACCATCTCCATCCAACTTGGAAACCCAAATATTCAATTTCTTCCTGCATGAATTCACAATGTTCCAACTTCACGCGGGTATTGCATTCTTCACAAGTACGAAAGAACTTCCTCCAGCAAACGTAAATGGTCATCAGCGTCATCGTTCCCTAATAGGACATCATCAATATAGACCTCAATGACTGCCCCCTTTTTCAGTAGTGCCTGCACTGTTGGTTTCAGCTTCATACGGGCCACGACCTGGTTCATGAGCTCCTGGAAAGTTGCCGGAGCATTCCTCAGCCCAAACGGCATAACTTTCCATTTGAACACCTGACCATTAGGAGCAATAAATGCTGATAGATCCTCCGATCGTTTTGTAACACCACTTGCCAGAGGCAACTGCGCTTATCCAATTTGGATTTGAAACGGCAATGAGCAGCTCTTTCCAGCGCCTGTTCTAAACTTGGTAGACTCCCGGAATGTTTTTTCGTGAGTTTGTTCAACTTCCCGTAATGGAAAACCAGTCTTTTTGCGTTGCTCCCTGGTTTGTCTACCAAGTAGCATGGAGAGCAGTGTTTTGGATACTCTGCTTGCTCATATTTTTCCGCGAGGTCGGCGGCGATGCATTCGGTGATTTGACGCATTATCTCCAGACTGTCGGCCTTGCTAGCTGGAAATGGCTTGGAACGCACTGTGGTATTCTTGTGCTCATCCTTCGATTCCAAATCCATGGTAACCAAATTCTCACATGAACCATGTGCCATCAACGGTCCAAAAGCCACCTCCCTTCGACGTAGAACTTCTTGAATTTTGGTCGGCAAATTTTGGATCTTCTCCTCTAAATCACCTGCGGCTGCCAAATTTGATTTCCCATACTCATCCCTCGATACAGAGTAACACTCACTGAGTAGGGCCGAGACATCCAGATAAACGTCATTGCCATCCACGATAAAGCGGTCGTCATCCAGATATTGGTAGTACAAATCTGTTTCATCTCCGTCAACACTCCTGCCCGTGAACTCGTTGTAATGGCTCTCCCATCTGTCCTTGAGCTCTAGCCTTTGTTGTTCCTCAGATATCCCGACCATTCGGAGCTCAATGTCCTCCTTCAAAGAGCGTAAGTCGTCCTTCGAGACCGGCCATCCGCGTGGGTTGGCAATTCTTGCCTTGTCCTCCTTGACTTGCATGGTCATGCCATACTCTTGCATAGCATGTAGGGCCAGACACAACATGGTAAAATTTGTACACCTCCCAGAACTGAATCTTTGAGATCGACTTCGTTCAGTAAATCCTCGATTCAGTCCGAATAATCTTCGTGAATGCTCGGGAATGGATCGTACTTCAGAGGCTGAGCGATACTGAGGTCCGCCAGATAGCGGTCTTCACTGACTCAATCCCATTGCACTTCTGCAGGTTCTTCACTGACCTCTTCCCACTGAATGTCGACCTTGTCAACTTCAGCATCTCGAACGCTAGCGTCCTGCTCTTCATCTGATTCGGTTGGAGGGTGAATTTCTGGGACTTCAGACTTGTCCTTCGGTGTTGTTGCAGGTGTATGGTGCCCGTATCGTTTCAGTAAATCGGACCGGGTTAAACCACGCGTTCCCGTTCGGGGCCTGGCCACGGGACGCTGCGGCAGACACGCGCAAGCAAGCAGGCAGGCAAGGCACTGCGCTCACAAGGGCATCCTCATGCTCGTGTCATGTGACAAAGCGTTTCAGGATCCTTGGCACTCTGAAACAAGGAGACAAAAGTACGTACAGCAACACATCAGGATATGTACACATGGGGTTGAGACTGGACTGAGAAAAGGGCATCACAGGACAATATACACTCAGTCCCAACTCATATCCGAATCCCAGGTCCGACCCTCCCAGTGGCCGGCTGGGGAGGGGGCTCAAACACAACCCATGCCCTACTCAGTCCGGACCCTGAAACCCTGCCAATGGGGGAGGGTGTTCCGACCAGCCAGAGGCGAGTTCCTGCGAGGCAAGAAACTCCAAGGCCAACCGACAGTGGCTCCCTATGCCCCTTCAACAGCAGGTCTCAACTCCTCTCTGAGCCGGAGATAAGGCCCCGCCATTATCCCCTAGGAGTTGGTAGCTGAAAATTGGCTGTTTCAGCCCAAACTGATATTAGCTCCGAAAACTCCCAAATTGACCCCTTGTCCGGACCATCCAGAGGTAGGGACGAGGCAACTGACTCTATGCCCTCCAGTTACCAACTGTCTGGAGCCCTCACCCAACCTGGTTTCCTCGGAGCTTCCAGTATCAGAGCACCACGGGTTCCTCAAGTGGGGTCATGATGCCTAAATTACCAAAATTGGCGTCATTCCCACGCGTGACTCGCCCGGCCAGGGCAAGGCCAATGGCCCACAGGGGAGGAGGCAGGACCTGGGACCCATATCTGAGTGCACAACTTGAAATTGGGTCCAGGCTCCTGGTGGGCAAAGAGATATGGGGCCGCCAATTGACCACACAGGGGGCTGAAACTGGGGTCCCAAAAGAAGGTCATTTTGGCTGCTCAAAATGAGCCAAAATCGGGGGTATCCCCAATGATATATCTCCACGCCGGCTTGGAGATCCCATTCTCCATTTCATATGCGATCCACTGGGAGTCCAACAAAGACTCACATGTACTTGGCTCTCAAGGATCTCCATGTCCCTCGGCGTGGTGATGATCCAAACTGGGTCCACAAACGCCAAAATGGCAAAATCGGCCGTCTCGGGCGACCGTCCAGGGTAGGAAACCTTGGCGAATTTGTCGAGCAAAGCCTTATTTCACGACCCTTGATATCCCCTATGGTCCCATGCCCTGGGATTTGGCTTGCTGTCACACTGGCTGCTTACTGTTCACCGAGGGGATGACCACACGGATGGGGCAGAAAGCAGCATGCGGTGCAAAGGGGGGGATCATGGATCGCATTAAAAGTTGAATAACTCCGGATGAGCCAGAGGAGCAGATACATAACTCAATGGCGTTCAACCCTTGGTCATATGCTACAATATTCGCACCTCTCTTCTGGCTAGATCCTGTGCCCCATGGAGATATGGTAGTTCCAATATGGCATACAATGGCAAAAACAGCAGAATTTGGCCAAAATGGCCCGCACTCATGATTCCATATCTCAATGGCCACGGCGAGGATCCTTTCAACCAAAGATGCTATAGACACATGGGACTTAGGCCCCAATATATGCCGCTTGCCAACCTTCATGGTTGCCTCTAGCTATTTCCCCCCTTGGAGGGAAAATGACACAAAAACCGGGCAGAATGGCAAAATACCCCAAATTGGGTGACTCACAACTCTCCCTTCGAGAGGAGAGGCCACATGGGAAAACACCCCATTCGATGCGAGTTTATGTGCCCTCTCTGAATTGCCCTCACCCTTGGTCAAGTAGCGCACACAAGCTCGGCGGTGAAATCAGGGGGAGAAGGGGGTTGTGGCCATTCTGGGCAAAACGGCCAAAATTCACCCAAAAGTGGTCACACGAAAAATCGTATCTTCGTATCACAAGAGAAAGGAGCCTCCGGCTTTTGCATGGATGCAAACGGCAGCTTTGCTTCCCTTTTGCAACAGGGGTTGAGGTTCAAAGCATAATGGAAACATTTTTGACACCTCAATCCTTGAAGCACAATATTTATGGGAAAAAGTGCATATATCGGCGATATTGGCATGAACATATCTTTGGGACCTTGAGGAGCAAAAATATGAGAAAAACATTCTTGGAGTAGGCCCATAGTAGGTGCCTTCAAATATGCCCACTATGGTTAGATTGTCTCCGCCGACTCGTGTAATTGGTGCTTGCATATGAGCGCGTGTGCAAAGAGGCAGTATGGCACGCGTGCTCACAAGGCGAAATTATATAAAAAAGAAGACAAGGTTGTAAAAGTCAACCAAGCAATCCACGATGTCCTTCGTGGTCAGTACTTTACATATTGTCTTAGTTTGAGGCTCAACTCCCCAAAGGCTTCGAGTACGAGCCTCAGGGGTTTGGCGATTTTGGCCTGATTTTCGACCAAAACTTTGCCTCTTTCAAAAAGAGAGTTTTGGTACGCATTGAGTTGCGTGGAGCCATCGTTGAGTTGGCTCGATAAACGAAAATAGCCTAGGGTTTTTGGTGTTGTCAGCATTATCTTTGGTTCTTAACGTTCATGCTCACAAGGCCACAAAGTTAGCGTTTGCGCATATAAAAGACTTGGGCTTGCGAAACCCATAGGCTGCCTAAAACATCCCGATTGCCCTCTTCCCCATGCAAAGTGATAGGCCCACATGGAAGGGGCATGAATGAAAGCCTTAGGGGGGGGATGTAAGGTTCCGTCTGAACTCATGGTCCTTGAGAACCATGAGTTCGCACGATCGACGGAAAACCTTGCGCGTTGATTTTCTCGACGACGCAACGGCGAAAAATTCTGGTGAACACACCAGATGAAAGTACATCAAAAAACCCTCTAGATTCAGCCCTTAAGTTCTCTTAGAACCTCAACGGTACTCGAGAAAGATCCCTCAGAAAACTCGCCACGGAGAAGCGACGAATACGCGCGAACAGGCGACAACAGGCGGCGATTTTACGACAATTAGAAATCGAGGTAGAAATCGGGTATTTCACCGATTTCGGACCACAAATCGCCTAAGACAATAAAATTATGGTAATTCTACATCGATCTATT
Source organism: Eutreptiella sp. 'Long Island Sound 2002' (assembly GCA_964036045.1). Lineage (NCBI taxonomy): Eukaryota > Euglenozoa > Euglenophyceae > Eutreptiales > Eutreptiaceae > Eutreptiella > Eutreptiella sp. 'Long Island Sound 2002'. Next base: position 148,700,338 of record OZ038381.1, on the reverse strand, counting down.
GGTTAGAAATCGGATTCCAGATTTCGCGGGTTAGAGAACAGGGATTGTGCCACGACTGCAGACTCTGATGGTCGGTGCAGACAGTGACGGGATGGAGGGCTATGTACCCAGCCGATTTCCTGAGAGCCATGACGATGGCATACGCCTCCTTTTCCCGGGGCGTCCACGTCCGTCTCTGGCCTTCCGCCAGGACTCGGGTCCAGAAGGCCACTGGCACGTGCCTCCCATCGTCAAGCACTTGTTCCAACAAAGCGCCAACGGCGTAGTCGGAAGCGTCGGTGCGCAGGACAAACCCTTGGTCAGGATCCACGAGGTGCAGACCCACTGTGGATAGCAGCGCCTGCTTCATCCCCTCAAAGGCACGGTTGGACTCAGCATTCCAGACCAGAGCCTTCTTGGACCCCTTCTTGGTCTCCTCTCGGTTGCCCTTGAGCATGGTCGTCATGGGGGCTGCATACTCGGCATACATCTTGATATACCCCGAGTAGTAGTTGCAGAACCCCAAGTACGCCCGTAGCTCAGAGACCGTTTTGGGCTTTTCCCAGTGCTCGATCACAGCCACCTTGCCAGGTTTGGGATTCCTCTGCCCGTTTCCAACTACGTGGCCAGCGAAGACCACCTCGCTTACCGCAATGGTGGCCCTGTCACTGCTGCCCGTGAGTTTGTGCCGAACCACAAGGTCCAGCACTCGGGGGACGTCCCTCTCATGTGCCTTCAGGAGCTCCTCATAGCTCATACTGGGGTCCCCGGACGCGATGATCACGTCTTCCACGAAGGGGTCCGCACAGTCACGCACCGGCTCAAGCAGGTTCTCCAGCATCCGCTGTAAAGCCGCATTGCCGTTGGTAACGCCCATGGGCATCACCTTCCACTGGAGAGGTCCAAGTGGGGTGCTCATGGCTGTGCAGGCACGGGACTCCTCGGCGAGAGGCATCTCATGATAACCATGTTTCAGGTCAATCACCGTGAAGATCCTCTGCTGGTGTTGTTTTTGCAGCATGTCCTCAATGAGGGGCAGCGTATAGCTGTCATGCTGCGTTTGGGTGTTTAGGCCGCCGTAGTCGACCACGAGCCGCCACTCTCCGGCCACCTTCTTGAAGACGACGAAGGACGGGGATGCCCACTCAGAATGGCATGGCTCAAGCCAGCCCCTCTCGATGAAATCACGGAGGATCTTCTCCATGGCCTCCTTCCTCTCGCCCCTCAGGGCAAACTCCCGGTGCCTATACACCGGGGGGTCCGGCTTCAGTCGTATCTTGGCCTCACCATATGGTCCACGCACCGGTGGGGGAAACACAGGTTCTCCGCTGAAGAAGTTTTCACCATACTTCTGCTTCAGCCTGGCCCTCAATGCCTGGATCTTGGGGCAATCATTGGACTCCGCCTTGGCCTTTCCGGGCACCTGAACCACTGAGCTTACTTGCGGGGTACCTCCGCAAGATCGTTCAGGTGGTCTTCCCAGGTGGCCCAAAGGGCCATCTCTGGTCTTGCCTCGGAACAAGTCACCATAGGTGGGCGGGTTTCTGCCGATTCGCTCGTCCTGACTGGACATGTGATCCATTATCCTCTTTACGAAGGTATTCCCATCATAGGAACCGGAGACGATGGAATCCACTTCCCACCAGGCTTTGTCCTGGCCCTTGCCCTCACGCTGGTTTCCCCACTCGTGAAAGGGGTGATCCATATACCCCTGACCCAGATCCAACTCCTCTTCAGTGAGGAGGTCCTCCGATTCTCCGATGTCAACAGGGGAAACCGCAAAGCATTGCCGCCATGGCTCCGCTATGATGCGGTTGACACACACGAAGTCCGGGGTGCGGGCCTGTTCAAGGCCCCCATCCACATAGTGGAATTCCGTTGGCCATCTCTGCGGTGACATGGGCTGTCCCTTAGCGTCCTGATAGACACTCCCTCCAGCCAGTAGGACGACCTTGTTTAAGGTCATGTTGGTCAGTGAGACCACCCAATCTCGGGTGCTTTCCTCCTCGGTGCATCCCATAGGAACAACCAGCACTGCCTTGGAGCGGTCCTTGCGAATGTTCGCTACCGCCCTTGGAATGTCCCATCGGGGGCAATGGATCCACATCAAACCCTGATGCGGACCCCAGTGCTTCTTCCACGCGGAGTCCTGGGCGCTCCAGTACTTCTCACAAACCCGAAGATGGGCGGAGGTTCCTGAAGAGAATGCATCCAGGGCCAGATCCGAAGCTCCAAGGTCCGCAACCACTCGGCTCGCCACTTCCGGCATTACGACGTACTCCTGGTTTGCTGGCCCAGTTGGCTCAGTGCCCAGCGCGGCTACTTCGAGCTGATTGCGTTCCAGGTGGATCCATTGGCACTCCACATCGTGCTCAGGTGACGAAGGCCACGAGAGCTGGTCATCCTGGTACAGGGTCATGGAGGCCTGGGCCGGGAGAACGCCGGAGTCCGTCTCCATCATGAAGTCGTACCCAACGATCATGTCCCAGTCCATCTCGGCCTCGTAGAAGCGACCTTGCAGGAGGATTTCCTTGCCGAGGTCCGGGCGGCTCAGTTCACGGTGGTTCACGAACTGCAGCCCAATGGCCGCTTCCTTCGTGCCTCCCACCATGTACTGGCCGTTCGCCAACTTCAGCCTGACAGGCTTCCGACTGTCGGTCAAGCACTCTGGCGGAAGTAAGCCAGCCTTGACCAAGCTGACCTGACCTCCCGTGTCGACCAACACGTCGGAGAAGTTCTCCACTTCCCCGCATAAGGCACGGACCTTAAGGTGCAACTGCCGCTCACGCCCCACTCGGTGCACGGCATGCAAGCTCAGGATCTCTGGTCGTTCCAGAAGCTCAATAACCGACTGGTGCAGGTCGTGGACAATGGGCTCAGGCTGCCCATCTGCAGCAACCAGCTGTGGTCCGGGTGATCCTCTGATAGTCTCGGATAGATCTTGAAGCACATCAAATACATTCTTGGTCGCGAAGGATGGATGGGTGCAAGTGTTCGTGCCTTCACTTGCCCTCACCCTGCCACTGCGACTGTCTTTCGTTTTGGGTGCCGGACCGGGCCTTCCGCCCGTGGCAATCCCTTTGTGCTGACTGTCTCCCGACTGGGATGGTGTGGCGCTTCCCACGACACCATCCTGCGACCGCCCTAGCTGGGGCCCTTGGCTGCAGGGGCTCCGCTAAGGGGCGTCGGTTGTGGTAGTAGGGGTACTCTCCTCCGCATCAACCTCGTTGACAGTCTTCTTCTTTCCCCCTTTCTTACCCTTCTTGTCCTTGTCCTTCTCTTTGCTCTCTTTGTCCTTTTCCTTGTTCTTGTCGTCCGAATTGGGGATCCAGGACCTCTTGATCTCCTGGATCTCCTTGGCCAACTCGGTCCCCACCGACATCAGCTTGGAGAGCTCTTCCTTGGTGACCTCCACCTTGGTCTCCTGGATACCCGCGGGTGCGCGCTTCTTCGACCCGTGCACCTTCTTGTTGGCCTCCGTGTCGGCCTTGTGGACGGGGCATGTCCGGTGGTCATGGTTGAACTCTTTGTTCCTCCCATAACACACGAAACAGCCCTGAGGGTGAACTCGTATGAACTCCCCAAAGGACAGCGGAGGGTCGCCAATGCGGCGGGGATCCTTCTTCTCCTTCTTCTTCCAACCCTTCTGCAGGGGCTTCCAGCTCCCACGGTTGCTCCCCGTGATCAGGTTGTTGGCCACAAAATCCACAAACGGCCACCTCGGCGGGCTCATCGTCGTTGTCATCGTCGTCGAGAGCCTCATCGCCATCGGCTCCCGCTGGGTCCATGGCAGCTTCCCCGCCAGACCCCTTGCCAACGTAGTTGACGTCACGGTTGCCGGGCTTCAACCCGCGGCTGTGGTGGAAGTTCCGATACTCCTTGAGTACCTCCTCTCGAACCCACTCCAGGATCTCGTCGCAACTCATCCGCGCCGGGATGGCCTGCAGACGGATGGTCTGGCCGCCCACGTCACACTCATCAACGCGCCACATCGCGGTCTTCTCGCAATCGCCCGTGACGGTGATGAGGAGGGCGTTCCGCAGGGAGTGCCGTTTGACATCCCGGGTCACGTTCTTCCTTGTCCAAGCCACCACGTTCGTATGATACTCCTTGGGGAGCATCATCTTGACCGTGTGGTTAGACTTGGCCCTCTTGGCTTCCTCCTTGGTGACTCTCTTGATCCATGCTTCCGGCAGCATGGAGAGCAGGCCGGCCTGCTCGTCACCCTCATTCCAGTCCTCCACGTTGCGGCGGAAGAGGGTGTATTGCCCCTGGAAGTCCTGCCAATTTCGTAGGCGGATCTCTGGGCCATCATGCTGAAGCTTGATGGCCTTCCACCGCTTGGCAGCCACCTGCGGAGCGTCCACCCGCTCCTGCTCGTTGAGCCACTTCTTGGCTTCCTTGAGGGTCTTGATTTTCCCCTCCTTGGTCGCCACGAAGAATAGCTCTTGGAGCACCTCCGGCAAGCGGTACCTGAATCGTTTGAAGACATATTTCTCCGCATCTGCAGGATCCATGTCTTCAGTGACGGTCATCCCCCAATCGTCCAGCTTCTCCAAGAAGCGGTCGAGGTTGAGGGGGTTCCCATCGTACGTGGGGGGCTTGATGTCGTTAAGGTCCTCCCACACGGCGGCATCCGCGGCCTTAGAGACAATGAACGCCGGCCGCGAGGTCGACCGAGGTTCCCATCGGCGTCCCCCACGGACTCCCACGGCCGCCACTTCCATGTCCTCCACAGTATCCGTGTGACTACGCCGTGGTTTCTCCGTGTACGCTGAACCTAGATGTTCACGCCGTACTCCTTCCATGTATGCCTCCTCATCACGGCGCCGGCAGCTGCGTTCAGCGGCCTCCCGTCGTACACCACGCGACGGGGTAATGCCGAACTCCTCCAGGTCTTCCTCGCCTCCGCCGACATCCCACTCCACGTCCCCTCTGGGGACCTCATATCTGAGTCCACCGTATTGCCCACCAGCCATTCAGATTGGCCCTGGGACTGGTGCGGGGCTTCGGGGGTGTACCGGTGTCCGCGGAGGAGCACGGCGGTTGTGGTACTCCGCACTGAGCCACTCGTCACGCCACTCCTCACTGCCACTGCCGGGCGGCACGCGCTCGTTGCGGCGGCCCGCGCTGTGATGAGAGGGGGCGCTGAGAGAGGGGGCCTGGCGCTGGGGCGACTCCTGGGGGCTCCGCCAGGGGCGTGGGCTCTGCCTGGACCTGGTCCAGGTCCCCAGCCGTCGTCCGACGAGCCGGACTCCAGGGCCGGGTGGTCGCTGCCGACGCTCCCACGGCCTTCCAGCTCGTCCAACCTCTGCTGCAGGCCGTTGATGACCTTGTCCAGCAGCCTGGTCTTGCCCCAGGCCATGTCCAGCTCCCTCTGGGCGGCGGTGGCGACCTTGGCGATCTTGACCATCCCCGTCTTGGCGATGTCCAGCTCCTTCTGTGCTCCCGCGGCGACCCTGGCAATGCGGATCATCTCGCCCTTGCCCGTGTCTACCTCGCGCTCGAGGGACTGGACCCTCTTGCGGAGGTGGAACCGTTCCCTTGTGGGTCGTCGGGGTCCCCAGCGAATCCTCCAGGAGGACCCCTGCCGGGTCCACCAGGTCCAGGGGGTCCTAGCCCTCCCGGAGGTCCGCCTCCGGGGGGTCCACCTGGTGGGCGTCCTCCAGGGGGGTCCTGATCGTCCTCCGCCAGGGGGTCCCGGTGGATCTCCGCCGGGTCGCCTCGGTGGGTCCGAGGATGAGGGCTTTTCCGTACAACCGAAGTCCATGTCATCATCGTCGTCCATGTCGCCCCACCTGGTCGTCTCGGTCTCGCACGCGGAAGACTCCGAGCTCCGGTAGGGAGGAGGGAGATCCTCACCCTCACCCTCCGGCTCCATTGGGACGTCTCCGCCTCCTCCGCCAGTCATTCCTCGGCGATGTGGGCGGTCTCGTCCATCCCTGTCGCTGGCGGTGAAGAAGGGGTCGGAATCGTGGGGTTGTCCGCCCGCTGGCCTCCGTGACCTCTCGGGGGTCTTCCCCTTACCCTTCCTTCGTCGGTAGGCGCCTGGGCCACTGTCCCCACTGCTGCCGGGGTCAACCTCCTCCAGATCCAGCGTCATCTTGGAGGAGGCGTCACCTTCGAAGAGCTTTCGAAGGGTCTCCACTCGGGATCCTCCCGGGGGAGTCTCGCGCTGGAGCTTGGCTTCCGCCTCCTCCATTGCGGCGGCCGTGGCTGCGGCAGCTCGCCTTTCGGCCTCCTCCCAGGCACGGACAGCCTCAGCCTCCCGAGCCCGCTGCAGCCGAGCCTTCTCAGCTTCCAACGCCGCCAGCTCCGCCTCCGTCTTGGCCCTCTCCTCAAGCGACCTTCGGTCGCGCGGCCTCGATGGCGTCCTTCCTGACGGCGTCCGCTTGGGCCTTGGCCGTTGCTTCGGCGTGGGCCCTTTCCTCCGCCTCCTTCTTTGCCCTCTCTTGGGCAAGCACCTCTTCCAGCGCTTTCACCTCGGCCTCCTTGCGGGCAATGGCCTCCTGGGCCAGACAGGCTTCCTCGGCGGCTGCCGCCGCCTCACCCCTGACCCGGGCAGTCGCTGCCTCCTGGGCGGCTGCGGCCGTGAGTCCGACCGCAATGGTCGCCACGGTAGAGGCGTGGAAGGCCATGCCTCTGCCCGAATCTGTGGCCTGCTCCTGTGTGATGCCAACGGCGCGCTCCACGGCAGCGTTCTGCTGCATGGCCCGTTGCCTGGCAACCCGAAGGTTGCAGAACACCCCACAGACGCGCTCGCAGGCGCGGGCCACGTCCCTTTGGTCGGGAGCGACGCTGCTCCTGGAGCTGGCCTGGTCGGCCGGCATCCTCCCACGGTGGGCCGACTCCACGTCGCTGCTGGGGCCTGACTTCCTCAGGTGCAGCGGACGGGGCTTGGCCTTGGCCTTCTTGGCGACTTCGAGGAAGTCGCCAAGGGTGGTGTGGCCGGGGTGGTGACCACCACTGGCCCGTTAGGGGCTGGGGGCTCGGGTTCCGCCCTTGGCGGCTTGGGAGGCTTCGGCGGCCAGGGATTCCTGGTACTCCCGCCACTTCTTGTCCCGCTTCCTGTCCCCGGCTGATCGCTTCTCCTTCCCAGGAGAAGCGCTGCTGCTGCTGGCCTGCAGCGTGCGCTCGTTCCCCGGCTCCGGGAACTTTTTTCTGATCATGTCCCACATGGAGACGTTGATCGTGGCGCCCAACGGGTATTCGTTGGGGTTCCCGTCCTCCTCAATCCCGTCGGGGCGCAGCCCTTCGCCGGGCCTGTCTAGGCGGGTCCAGACCCTCCAGTGCTTGTGGCGGAAGCGATAGGCGTATCCTTCCACCCGCAGCCAGTCTTCCACTGCCTGCAGGCGGTCGGCGCCCATATCCTCGCGGAGCTCGAAGCTCCCGGGCATGCCGCCTTCGCACTGGGAATTGCTGTGGCGGTAGTGCTGCCCCCACACCAACCCACGCAGTAGGCGCACCGCATGGGGGTAGGGCAGCGGCCACATCTTGCCCGCCTCCTGTCAGTTCACCATCGGCGCTCGTTCCCCTCGATGGACCAGTCTTGGAGGTGGTTGTTGAAGCGGTTGCTGTGGTCCACTCTATCTACAGGGCTGGGACCAAGACGCCCGATGGTGGTTGTGGAGGTGGGTGATAGAGCTGGGAGTGCGGCCGGTACTGGTCCGCCGAAGGACCTCGCTGACGTCGGAGTTCCGGTCGCTACACCTCCTTCACAGACTCGGCGATGTTGCCGGGCGGCGCTGCGAAGCCCGTGGTGCTCGGGGTTCGGGTGGCCCCGAGTGGCACGCGAGGGACGGGTAACCCCGCGGCAGTGAAACGCTTTTGACGCGTTCCCGTGGGGGGTCTGGCCACGGAACGCTGCGGCGGACACGCGCAAGCAACCAGGCAGGCAAAGCACTGCGCTCACAAGGGCATCCTCATGCTCCTGTCATGTGACAAAGCGTTTCAGGATCCTTGCCACTCTGAAACAAGGGAACAAAAGTACGTACAGCAACACATCAGGATATGTACACATGGGGTGAAGAGTGGACTGGGGATAGGGCATCACAGGACAATAAACACTCAGTCCCAACTCATATCCGAATCCCAGGTCCGACCCTCTCAGTGGCTGGCAGGGGCGGGGGCTCAAACACAACCCATGCCCTACTCAGTCCGGACCCTGAAACCCTGCCAATAGGAGAGAGTATTTTGCCCAGCCACAGGCAGGTTCCTGGGAACCAAGGTACTCCAAGACCAACTTACAATAGCTTCCTATGCTCCCTTGACGGCAGGTCCCAACTCCTCTCTGAGCCGGAGATAAGGCCCCGCCATTATCCCCTAGGTGTTGGTAGCTGAAAATGGGCTGTTTTAGCCCAAACTGATATTAGCACCAAAAACTCCAAAATTGACCCCTCGTCCGGACCATCCAGAGGTGGGGAGGAGGCAACTGACTCTATGCCCTTCAAGTATGAACTGTCTGAAGCCCTCACCCAACCTGGTTCCCTCTGAGCTTCCGGCATCAGGGCACCACGGGTTCGTCAAGTGGGGTCATGATGCCAAAATTACCAAAATTGGCGTCATTCCCACGCGTGACTCGCCCGGCCAGGGCAAGGCCAATGACTCAACGAATGGGAGGCAGGACCTAGGACCCCTATCTGAGTGCACAACTTAAAATTGGGTCCGGGCTCCTTGTGGGCATAGAGATATGGGGCCGCCAATTGACCACACGGGAAGCTGAAATTGGGGTCCCAAAAGGGGGTCATTTTGGCTGCTCAAAATGGGCCAAAATTGGGGGTATCCCCAATGGTACATCTCCACGCCGGCTTGGAGATCCGATCCTCCATTCCATATGCGATCCACTGGGAATCCAACAAAGACTCACATGTACTTGGCTCTCAAGGATCTCCACGGCCCCTGGCGTGGTGATGATCCAAACTGGGTCCAGAAACGCCAAAATGGCAAAATTGGCCGTCTCGGGCGACCGTCCAGGGTAGGAAACCTTGGCGACTTTGTCGAGCCAAGCCTTGTTTCACGACCCTTGATACCCCATCTGGTCCCATGCCCTGGGATTTGGCTTGCTGTCACACTGGCTGCTTACTGTTCACCGAGGGGATGACCACACGGATGAGGCAGAAAGCAGCATGCGGTGCACAGGGGGGGATCATGGATCGCATTTAAAATTGAAAAACTCCGGATGAGCCGGAGGAGCAAATACGAAACTCAATGGCTTTCAACCCTTGGTCATATGCTACAATATTCGCACCTCTCTTCCGGCTAGATCCTGTGCCCCATGGAGATATGGTAATTCCAATATGGCATACAATGGCAAAAACAGCGGAATTTTGCCAAAATGGCCCGCACACAAGATTCCATATCTCCATTGGCACAGCGAGGATCCTTTCAACCAAAGATGCTATGAACACATGGGACTCAGGCCCCAATATATGCCGCTTGCCAGCCCTCATGGTCGCCTCTAGCTATTTTCCCTGTTGGAGGGAAAATGACACACAAATGGGGCAGAATGGCAACATACCCCAAATTGGGTGACTCACAACTCTCCCTTCGAGAAGAGAGGCCACATGGGGAAACACCCCATTCGATGCGAGTTTATGTGCCCTCTCCGAATCGCCCTTACCCTTGGTCAAGTAGCGCACACAACCTCGGCGGTGAAATCAGGGGGAGAGAGGGGTTGTGGCCATTCTGGGCAAAACGGCCAAAATTCACCAAAAAGTTGTCACACGAAAAATCGTATCTTCGTATCACAAGAGAAAGGAGCCTGGGGCTTTTGCATGGATGCAAACCGAAGCTTTGCTTCCCTTTTGCAACAAGGGTTGAGGTTCAAAGCATAATGGAAACATTTTTGACACCTCAATCCTTGAAGCACACTATTTATGGGAAAGGGTGCATATATCGGCGATATTGGCATGAACATATCTTTGGGACCTTGAGGAGCAAAAATATGAGTAAGCATTCTTGGAGTAGGCCCATAGTAGGTGCCTTCAAATATGCCCAGTATGGTTAGATTGTCTCCGCCCACTCGTGTCATTAGTGCTTGCATATGAGCGCGTGTGCAAAGAGGCAGTATGGCACGCGTGCTCACAAGGCAAAATTATATAAAATAGAAGACAAGGTTGTAAAAATCAACCAAGCCATCCACGATGTCTTTCGTGGTCTCTACTTTACATATTGTCTTGGTTCGAGGCTCAACTCCCCATAGGCTTCGAGTACGAGCCTCAGGGGTTTGGCCATTTTGGCCTAATTTTCGACCAACACTTGCCCTCTTTCGAAAATAGATCTTTGGTACGCATTGAGTTGCGTGGAGCCATCGTTGAGTTGGCTCGAAAAACGAAAATGGCCTTGGGCTTTTGGTCTTGTCAGCATTATCTTTGGGTCTTAACGTTCATGCTCACAAGGCCACAAAGTTAGCGTTTGCGCACGCAAACAACTTGGGCTTGCGAAACCCATAGGCTGCCTAAAACATCCCCATTGCCCTCTTCCCCATGCAAAGTGATATGCCCACATAAAAGGGGCATGAATGAAAGACATAGGGGGGGGATGTAAGGTTCCGTCTGAACTCATGGTCCTTGAGAACCATGATTTCGCGCGATCGACGGAAAACCTTACGGGTTGATTTTCTCGAAGACGCAATGGCGAACGATTCTGGTGAACACATCAGATGAAAGCACATTAGAAAACCCTTTAGATTCAGCCCTTAAGTTCTCTTAGAACCTCAACGGTACTCGAGAAAAATCCCTCACAAAACTCGCCACGGAGAAGCGACGAATACGCGCGAACAGGCGACAACAGGCAGCGATTCCACGCCAATTAGGAATCGCGGTAGAAATCGGGTATTTCACCGATTTCTGACCAAAAATCGCCTAAGACAATAAAATTATGGTAATTCTACATCGATTTATTGGTTAAAAATCGGATTCCAGATTTCGCGGGTTAGAGAACAGGAATATCCCGCTGACAGCCGGTGTCAACGGCTTCCGCACGGGTGTGACGGCTCACAGGCCTCCGGGCCATGGGCCATAACGGGTGTGACGGCTCACAGGCCTCCGGGCCATGGGCCATAGGCTTTGGATACCGCTTCAGTTCACTCAATGGAGAAACTTGACCACTTGGGGATTCAGTTCATCCAACGAAATATCACAATCATTGCCATCGATGAGGGATGCAATGCTTCCCCAGCGTGGGGCTGGTAATGGGCTGGTCGCCCCATCTGGGAGATAGAGGGGTACATCTGGGATAGGAACACGAACCTTCGTCATGCGGTCCAAAAATGGTCGCCATGCGGCATCTTCCCCGGTTTGGTCCCAATCAGGACAAATAACCACAACTTGCGCTCGGTGGAGCACGGCCTTGGTGACCATCTTCTGGAGGTGTGACCATGGTGGGTTGGCCCAGCATAACTGAAAGTCGTGCCAATTGTAGGCATAACATGAATCCTGAGGAGTGCAATACAACGGTTCGGTATGATTTTTGGGGCTGGCGTACAGGTCCACGGTGGGTCTCAAATCACCAAGGTTGATGAGAACTTGTCCTCTCAGTGAAGGTAACAAACTGTAGGCCTCTCTCCAGAAAATTCTCAAAGATGACTGAGCAGGTGGCAATCCGTTTCCTCCTTCCTTGTGACAGGTCTTCTCATATAATGATACCAAGCATAATTCATCAGTCTCAGAATTCTTGACAATGAGCCTCGATGGAGTAAAAATCAATCCCAGAATTGTATTGGCGTTTTGACGGATGAAATTCATACCCAGGCATACCTGAAAAGCTGAAGTCTCCATGACGATACAAACATGAGGAAGACTGAAATTGCCCATGCACACATCCACGGATTTCTCTCCTTCACTGTAAGTGTAGTGCCCATCTCCCACCTCGACTGCACAGTAGCCCCTGCGATTCGGATCTGACACCAATGATGAGGCCACAATGGAATCAGTTGCACCAGTATCCAAAACGGCGTCACACGTCCCCTCCTCCACAACCGCGGGTAGTTACAACAACAGACCGTCCTTGACAGCGGTTCGAAGCAGGTCCACGATTTTATCAACCTCTGAAAATGCCAGATCTCTCTTCCTCTTCTTGGTTTGACTCTCAGTGTCCTCCTGCATCGGTTTGGTCTCTGCTGAGGGGGCGCCAGCACCAGCACTTGCTGCGGAGGGGCCAGATGCATGTCTCTTTCTTGGGCCAGGTCTTGGTCCCTTTTGCTTCTGGTCCTTCCACCGCCTTTTGGGCTGCCTGCTCACTGAGACCGGATTGGATCAGGAAGGTCTTGAGTTGATCCTCTTTCTGTTTTCTTTGGATCTCAAAGCAGTGATCGCTATAATGGTTCGTTTTGCCACATTGTTTACACTGGATGCAGGCCTAGAATTCTGCGATCAGCGCGTTGGGCTCCATCTGTGCTTTGCCTCCTCTGCCTCCTTGGCCTTTTCCTCTTCCACGACCTTTTCCTTTGCCAGGACCTTTTCCTCCTTTGTCACCCTTGCCTTCTGTCTCAGAGACTCTTAGCCCTGCGATCATCGAGTGGCATTGGGAGAGGAGCTCGGAAATGTCCGCCTTGGGAGCTGAACTTCAAGACGATGGTCCTCCAGAGAAAGAGGTGTCCTTTTCCTTATCTCTCTGCTTTTCATGGTATCGACTCGAAGCAGTGCGCCCGGACGTAGAGCCACGAGAAGCAGCAAGTTGCTTAAACCCGACAGAAAGTCGTGCGCGCTCCTTCATGAGATCCTACAATGAACCATAAGAGTGCATCCTTGCAAAAAGCTTATCGTCCTTCGTCGATTCAACGAAAAGCTTATCATTTACCTTCGAGGAAAGTTCCTCAAGCTTGCGCTCTTCCGTCATAACTCCCGGGTTCAACTTATCGAACAGCCTTTCCAGTGTTTCCAACAATTTGACCACTTGCTCTGGCTTCGGGTCCTAGGGTAAATGGGACACCTTCGAAATTTCACCCAGAATTGAGAGGTCCGTATCAAGGGTAGGATAGAGGCTTTGGTGTTTTTTCAGAACGTCTTCAAAGCTTGTGGCCAATTTGAGGAACTTCGAGACTCGTTCTTGTACTTCAAGATCCTTGATGCCCTGAACGATGAGGGTAGCTTTCACCCGATCTTTGGCTCTTGTCTTGCCAGTGAGCACCAGGTATCTTCCAAATCTTTCTGCATTCCTCTCAACGTTGCGCCCATCGAATGGTGGAATTTCCATTTTCAGCGCGTTAGTCCTATCCTCTTCACTGTCATCCGACCACTAATATTTGTTCACACATCCACATACTTCTGTGAGCGTGGCAAAAGCCGATGATTCTCTCGTAACAAAGGGACTCTTGGTAGGTGGTGAACGACTGGAGGTAGGCATGCGCCGAACGTCTTCAGACGTCTTGGAGATCTTCTTGTTCATCCGATCGATGCGCTGAAGCACCTTCGAAAGAAACGGGTCATCCGTCTCCAGGATTTCTTCCTCAGAATGGTCGGAGAGACTCTTGTGAAATTCAACTTTGGATTTTCCGTTAAGTGTCTTACGTGTACGCTTCTCTCGTACTTCGGTGGCTTTGTGCTTCATTTTCTCCTTGAGATCCGTCAATAAATAGTCTTCCAGCCAGCCACTCATTTCTTCGTGCTCTTCCTCTGTCAGTTTGCCAATTTCATCTTTTAACTCCTTTGCAAATTTCGTCTCAGGTAATTTGTAAGAACCTTCGGAGAAATCATGCCCAACTTCGGAACTCGACGTCCAAACAGGTACTCTGTGATCGTCTCCTGAAATGTGATTCTTCGGCGTCGACGTAGGTTCCAGAATAATGGTCGGCGGACTGAGAGGAACAGGTGTGGTAGTAGATCCTGACAGGAAACTCAACGGTGTCATAACTGGAATGGAACTGGTCAAGCGTCTGCGTGTGTTGCTCTCTCAAACTGAAGCTGCGGTCTTGTTGAAAACCAGCGTCTCTTGTAGATGAAAGAAATTCTGCATGTTCTCTTCTTCGACGCGTAAAGCACGCTCACGTTCAACCAAGCCAGTCAATAATAAAGCATAAGGAACGCCAATAGAATCCAGTTCTTGTTTTCCCATGGGTTGATAACTTTCATATGATTGAGATAAAGGTTGCCTTTCTTGATTCGCCCCATCAACTTCTTGTGCTCCGTGAACGAAAGACCCCAGTGATGCTTGTGGATCATCGACGATGCTAGAACTCGCCAGATCGACGCTTCGACGTATGGAATCGATACCTTGCACAGTAGCATCCATACCTCTGCTACCACTGTTAAATTCCCGCTTTGCATCTCGTTCCCCTAATTGAATAATCTCTGTATCTCTGGTTGCACTTGCTTTGGTGTTTGCTCCTGCTCCATTTCAGGTACTCAAAGATCTCAGTGGAAAATAAAACCAGACCAAGACTCCAAGACGAGCAGAACTGGGATCAAAAAATTAAGGAGGAACTCGATGGGGCTGTACAATGCACAGACAAACAATGGGTGATGTTGCGCCTTGTGTTTGCTCGTGTGCATACATGTACGCATCAGGACCACACAGGACTTCAGTCTGCACTCTGCTACAACGAACAGTGACTTCAGATCTGGACAAAAATGGTATATTTCAGAAATCAGGCTTCCCCCAGAGATAGTCAAGCAGACGAAAGAAAAATGTTTTTAACATGATAAAAAATGATAGAAAATGACTTCAAACGTCTTCCAGAAATTTTCTGTAGCGCAGAAAACAATTACTTCATGTCTGCAGACCTCAGTAGGAACTACCCTGATGACCTCAGAACTCAGTAGAAACTGCCCATAGTGGAAGCGGCGCGCTCACTGGGCAAAAATGGCCAAAAAAAGGAAATGGTGTTATGACCACTATATAGATGCGGAATTTTATGCTGAGTCCGAAAATCATATTGGTTTTCTGTGAAGGGACCATATCTTGGAGAAAACTGCAGATTACTGAACAGCTCAGCCTCAATGAGACTAGCCAAAAGAAATAAATAAAGCAAAGGCCAACTCCCATGTTGTGCTATCAGACAAATAGTTTTCAAACAAAAAACAATGGAATAACAAACAATAACTCATGGAATATAATACAAGAGATAAACCCTCTTTTGAATTAAGGTTAGGCCATTCAGTGTCTTTCACCCATATTGGAAGTGATCAAGCTCCATGGATAAAATTTCCCCTAAAGTCCCAACCAAACTCCAATAAAAACTAATACCATTGCTCCATATGAAACCAATATTTTGAGTACTTGTTCCTCATTCATGGACTTTTAACAGAAGGAGTTGGCTGCACATGAGCAGCTAAAATAGGCTGATTGACTTCAAATGATGAAGGACGATCAAAATTTTGGAATTTTCTCCAAAAGTGACAAATGACCAAAAAAGACCGGGAACCTCACCTTAAAAACATCCAATCGCACTTGGACTCAGGGAATGCTGCAGCAACGCCGTGGCGAACGACGGAAGGCGTCGCCACACGTGGCAGCTGTTGCTGGCAACTGATGCCGCCAAAATTGGCAGATTTGGCCCCAGACCGGCCAAAAAGGTTTAAAAACCCCAAAAATGGCCCAGGATGAAGCCCTGTAACTGGGGAAGACGCTGGAAGAGAGCCGTCAAGACACAATACAAGGGTCGACGAGTGCAAAAAATGCACTCATGCGTGGAAAAGCGACGACAAGTGTCGACAAGAAAAAAAGATCAAAATTTGAAAATTGGCAAAATTGAAGAATTGAAACAGATTTAGCTGCTACAGGTGGTGTAGGACACTCAAACGCTCTCAGCACAGCGTACGGCGACACGTCATGAGCGCCATAACCCCGTCCAAGCGTGTCCTCAGGGAACAGGGACTCTGATTGCGACAAAACATCAAAATCCAACATCAAACTTCTAAATTCAAAATTGCTTCAAGAAAACCAAAATGAAAGAAACATAAACCTTCTGGACTGGTATACAAATTCGACGACGGCTTCCGCGACGACAAAGAGGTTGATGGCGGCCACTGCAGGCGAGATCTTGGACTTGCCTGACAAACTTGCGGCTTGAGATGAGATCTTGAGACATGTGGGCGGAGAGAAAAGGGAGGAAAACAGACACCAATCAAAATCCCCGTGCCTCTTTGACCATGCTTCTCTTGATATCATCTTCATGAATGATATCCCACTTGTCACTATAGGTAGGTAGGAAGGTAGGTGCACTCGGTCGTGGAGAGGCGCCTCATGGTTCCCCCTGGCGTCGCCCCTGTGACGAACAGGAAGAGGCTCCGCGCGTGAAGAGGGGAGGCGGCTTACTTCCCGCTAGACCTGGCTGTTGGCCCCCAACAAAGCGGCCCCGGGCAACGCCGGGAGGGCTGATTGCCGCCAGCGTGACATGCTTGTCTCACCAGGAGGGTGTGCCCCCGTGCTTGCGCACGTCCCCTCCTTTGGGCGGAACCCTAGGGGTTCACCAGACTTCCTGGCGTATCCCGTTCCCAAGGCATGCATGCACGTTCTTGGTACTAGGGTTCCGAGGTGCTTGGGTGTCGCACGCTCCGCGTCGAGTCCCAAAGCAGCGCAGGCCTTAGGATGCAGCCTTACCCCCGGTCTCCGGATCTCGTTTGGCCGGGTCACCTGCATGGCACGGGCTGCCTCAGTGCCCGGGCTGTGGGCACTGGGTTTCCTACTGTTGTGCGGCGTTTGTGTTTGGGTCCGGTTGGCGGTTGGGTGTGGGTTTTGTTAACCCCGCCAGTCCTGGATGGGGTCTTGGGTGGGTGTGTTTGGGCACGGTTTCTGGCGTTGTCCCTCTAGTGTCGGCTGTTTGTGGTGTTCGTGGTTGGGCTTCGGTTTCGGCCTGCTTTTGGGACGTGTGTGGTTTCATGGGCGCCCCGCTTGCCCCCCGTTGTTTCCGGTTCCGGCGTGCGGTGTGGGCGTGTGTGTTGGGCCCGGGTCTCGGCTGTGCCCAGCCCTTCTTGGCTGGGTTGTCGGTGTGTGTTTTTTGCGCTTTTGTTTTTTCTTTTGTTTTTTTTTCCGGGCTTTGTGGTCCCTGTCCCTCCATCCCCCTTCTTTCGGGCTGGGCTGGTGGCTCTCCTTTTTTTTTTTTTCCGTTTCGGTGTCCCTTTTCCCCGTGGGCCGCTGTTACTGGCTTGGTGTTGCCGGTTTTGGGTGGGTGGTCCCCCTGTGCCTCTGTGGGGGTCCTGTCTTCGGTGCCTTCTGGGGGGGGGTTTGGCCGCCTGTGGTGGTGTTGGCGGGCGGTTTGGCGGCTGTGTGCTGTTTTCGTGCCTTTTCCCCCTCCCCCCTCCTTTTTTTTTTCGGGGGGGGGGGGCTTGCCTGTTCCTCCCTCTGCCTTCCCTGGGCTGGCGCACGCACTGGCCTGCATCCAGTGTTGTCTTCCAGGCTGCTGTCTTCAGTTGCGTTCTGTGTGGCCGCGTTCCGGCCCCATGGGTCGGGTGGGCTATGTACACGGTGGGCTCGGCGCCCCTTCTTGCCGGGTTTGGTCCTAGCTCTGCCGGCTGGGCGGCTGCGCCAGGTGGGTGCTTGTGGTTTTGGGTTAGGGGGCTGGGGTTGTTCGTGTCCTTTCCCCTCTGCAGTGCCGGCTGTAATCTTCTGGGTGGTCCGCCACCGTTGTCGCCTGGCGCGCTGTGGCCCCGTGTGTGGCCTGCGGTGCTGGTGTGTGGCGTGCTGGCGCGGCGCCTTCCAGGGTGTGCGGTGGCTGGCTTCGGTTAGTCCCTCAGGTTAGGGTCAGTTATGTCGTGCTGTGCCGCTCTGTGCCGCGTCGCGTCGCGTCGTGCTGTGGTGCGTTGCACTGTGGCGCGCTGTGGTGCGGTGTGCCGTGGTCTCGCGTGGTGCCGCGGTGGGTCAGTGGAGGTCAGCCTGGCCTGTGTCGTGGTGCGGAGTGCGGGCCGGAGTGTGGCCGGCTGGTGGTTGGGGGGTGCGGTTAGGTGTGGGTGGCTCGCTGGGTCCGTGCTGTGGGGGCTTGGGCGTGCCGCTCGGGCTGGTGGGTCGGGTAGGTCTTCGGGAAATTCCGCTGAATGATCACGGTGTCCTTGGGGCGTGCACACTGACTCTCACCCATGGACTCAATCTTCACCGGGCCTCGCAGACAGGCAGGCGTACTCGGGGTGTAGGAAAGGCGTTCCTTCTCCAAGGCAGACAAACAGAAATCAGGAGTCGGACGGTGGAGGTGGCTTCCGAACGCCGTTTGAGTGGCGAAAGGCTTGCACGGCAGCTCGGCTGCGCTGGCAGGGACATGAGGGTCCGGGTCGGTGCCGCCGGCAGGCATGAGCTCATACTTCAGGGTCAGGGGGATGTCCATTTCTTCGGTGCTGAACTGCAGGGGTCCGGGGCACCGGTAGTAATCTTGGCACTTCCAGTCTTCACGGCGCTCGGAGAAGGCCTTGAAGCGGGCACCGTCCAGCAGCACCAAGGCCTTCGCGATCACAGCCTTTCACTTCCCCTTGCGGCGCTCGAAATTCATCATGGACGGGATCGGCGTGCCGCCGCAGTGCCATTCCTCCACTGGACGCAACAGGTTGGTGACGGACGCCATAACGGACGTGAGACCAGCTGAGATCAAGCCCCCGGCCGTCAATCCAAGTGCATAGCAATACTCTGCGTCGAACCGCGGCGGTAACGCAGCCCGGCCCTCATAGCCAAAAGCGTGGTCGCGTGACGGTCCGTGGGGTTGCCCTCCCTGGGGGCCTGTACCTTGGTCCCGTGTCCTCTCAGGGTTTCGGTCCCTAGTCTTGGGTGCCGCGGCCGTGCCTTCGTCCTCTTCCGGTGCCTGTGAGGTGGCCTTTGTGGTGGCCGGGGTCGTCGCCTGGCGGTGAGGGCGTGGTGGTGCGCCGTGCGGCGGCGTTCCCTGCGGCTTCCTCTGTGGGTGTGGCCCGTTCTCCCCGTGTAGGTGTGCCCTCCGTTCTCCGTGTGGTTTCCGGTGGCCGGTGGGCGTGCGCTGGTGTGATCCGCATGGCGTCCGATGTTTGCTTCGGTGGTGTGTGTTGGGGTGTTTGGTGGGGCTGCGGCGGCGCTGGTTCCCCTGTCGTGGTGTGCCCTTCCTGGGTGTGGGTCGTGGTGCCTGCCGTGGTGCCCTTTTCCTCCGTGTCGTGGTCCCCGCTCCCGCCCCTTCCTGGTTCTTGGGTGGTTTCCTGCCCCCATGTGGTGTCGCTTCCGGCGTCCTGTCACTTCGAGTGCCTGCCCTCACTTGGGGCCCTTCCGTGCCCTCTTGCCTGAGTGCTCCTTGGTGCCCCTTGCCCTTCCCTTGCCCTTGTCCTGCCCCTTCCTGGTGTGGTGGTGGCGGGAGGGGCGGGGTGGGGAGGGGGCGCCGGCGGCCCAGGCCTGGGGGTGGGTGGCCTGGAGCCACTGGCGGAGGGCTTGGGGGGTGTAGGGGGGGCGGAGGCCCTGGACCGCATCGCGGAGGAGGGCCTCCCATGCCGCTTGCGGCATGATGGCCTCCGGGGCGGCCTCGTCGGGGTTTGCGGGGGTGCGGGTGCGCACCTCCTCGAAGGTATGCACCATGTGCACCCCTTCGTGCCTTCCCGCTCCTCCGGCCCACTTCACCCCGCGGCGGAGCTCCTGCAGAGCGGGGGGAGACCACCAGGCGAGCTGGGCGGGGGCCCGGGGGGGGAAGGGGTCCGTGCCCGTGGTCGTGGTGCGGCGGGGGGAGGACGTGGACCTGCGGTGGTGGCGGGGGTGGCGGTGCCTGGGGGAGCAGGAGCGGCGGCGGCGGGGGCTGGGGGTGGAGGACGGGTACGGGCGGAGGGGGGAGCGGGAGGGGGAGGTGGACATGGGGCGGCGGTGGCGCGCTCGGTGGCGTCCGGGGGAGCGGGAGTGGTGGTGGCGGGGGCTGGGGGTGGTGGATGGGTACGGGTGGCGGGGGGAACGGGAAGCCCGGCGGGGCGTGTGGGGGGAGGGGAAGGTGGACGTGGGGCGGCAGTGGCGTGCCTGGCTGCGTCGGGGGGAGCGGGAGTGGTGGTGGCGGGGGCTCGGGGTGGGGGTCTTGTTTGGCCGGTGGGGGGAGGGGGAGGGGGACATGGGGCGGCGGTGGCGCTCGTGGTGGTGCCCGGGGGAGGGGGAGCAACTGGAGTGGGGTCCCGGGGGGTCGTGGTGGCACCTGGGGGAGCGGGAGCGGCGCGAGTGGGTGGTTGAGGCGCGGTGGGAGTGTGGGCGCCGTCGGCGAGTGTGCCGTGCGGGGGGGGAGCGGGAGCGCCGCCGTTTGCGGGACCGGGCCTCATCGCTCGAGTCGGGCCAGTCTGGAGGCGTCGGCGGCCCCTGGGGGGACTCGCGCGGTGCCGCCTGGTACTGGGGGGGGGGGGGAGGTCCCCCGTTGTCCATGGATCCGCCACGTAGGGGTGTGGTGGCGGCAGTGGCTGGTGGTATGGGTCGAGTGGCTGTCTTTGGCGGGGTTGGGCCCGGGGGGGCCCTTCGGCCATCGGATGGTGGCCGGGGGGTACGGATACGGTTCCTGGTACGGGGCTGGTGGCTGGTACGGGGGGGGGTGGCTCCTGGCGGTAGGTGGGGTATGCGGGTGGAGCGCTCGGTGGCTGCCATCCCGTCCACTGGTGCTGTTCGTGCACGGGGGGTTGTGGCCCGGTGGGGTAGGGCGGTGGGCAGTGGTAGTGGTGGGGCTGGTGTTGGTAGTGGTGGTGGTGGGGCCGCTGGTGGTGGTGGTGTGGGTAGTGGTGGGGTTGGTGTTGCGGGTATGGCCCATGGACCCCTTGTGGGTTTTCCGGTCCCCCTTGTGGGGGTGGGGGGTTGGGCATCGTGGGCAGTCCCCGGGGCTGCACTATGTGGTGGGCATGGGTGAAGGGTTGGGGGCCGGGCTTGACGGTGACGGTGGTCGAGGGTTCCCACGTCCCTGGGTCGGTTTGGCCGGCGGTGGTGGTGGTTTGTGGGGGATGGATGACGGGGCGCTTGGTGACGGGGATGCGGACGAGGGCTTGGACGGGGTCGTGCTGGGTGGCCGTCTCTGCGGTGGTGGTGGGTGCCGGCGGGAGGGGGGCGCGGGTTGCGGTGGGTGGGGGGTCCTGGCTTGGGCGAGGGTCCGGGAGGGGGTGGTGTCGGGTGGGTTTGTGTCGTTGCGTCTGCGGTGTTCTGTGTGCTCGCGTGGGCGCCAGCTTGGGTTTGTGGTCGGGTTTGGGGTTGGGGTCCGGTTTGGGTTTGGGGTCGGGTTTGGGGTTGGGGTCCGGTTCCAGGTTGAGGAGTACCTCTGTCCGGAGGTGTGAGGGCGCCGATGTCGGGTCGGGGGTCGTCCCGTTGGGTTGCCGGGGTGCCTGAGTCGCCTGTGTGGGGGTTGGGGGGTCGGTGCGTGCGGCCGCGGCTTTGGCTTTCGCCGTGGCCTTGAGGATGAGTTTGGCGGGGAGGGGGGGGTCGGAGAATGAGGTGGAGGAGGTGGACGAGGCTGAGGATGAGGAGGAGGTGGTGGACGCGGGTTGGGCTGTGATGCGGGCGGGCTTGTGGGCGGCGGCTTCTGCTGCGGCCACGGCGGGGAGGATGGAGGGCATGTCCTCGGGCTGTAGGTTGGGGGTGGGCGGCTGGGGGGGCCCGGTCGTGACCTGGCGGCCCGGCGGGCCGATCTGGTCGGCAGCGGCTGGGGAGGGAGGCGCGGGGCTGTGGCCTTCTCCTTCTGGGCTCGGCTGGGCCCGGGTCCTGCAATGTGCGAGGTCGTGTGGGTTGGTGTCCGCGGGGGGGGACAGTTCGTGTGGGCTGTATTCAGGGGCCGGTGGGTCTCCGGTTGAGCAGCGAGAGGGGGGGGGCATGGGCGGGGATTGTGCGGCGGGGTGTGCTGTGTCGGTGTATGTGTCCGCTTGCCGCGCGCTTGCGTGGGCTTGTCACTTGTCACTTGTCACTATACTCCGAACAGTCCAACAAAAGGTAACGAGTAAGGATTCATCCATTTGAATAGGATGTCTCCACTGGAATTTGTCCTCCTCTAGGAACTTATTGAACAGATGGAGTCTCTCCACACGCTCTGAACAAAGATCTGACAGTTGAACTCCATACAACTGTAACTCACAGTGATCTGCACACGCTCTTACAAAGTCCTTTGGCTCCAAGGGGGTGACCAATTTCAAACTTGGCACCAATTTTGGTGGTGACGGTGAAGGACTGGTTGGCAACACGACCTGAGTATCGTTCTGATCATTGCCTTCCAACAACACTGGCAGAGCCCTGTGACGCTCCTGACGGCGGCGTTGCTCTGCTTCACTGAGGGATGTGCTGACCAGGGCCAGTTGATTCCCAGAGGAAGGTGGACAGGACAGCTGAATGGATGGCTTGGGACTCACAGACTGCTCTTGAGCAGGGACCTGATTCAAGCACTCGTCACGACGGCGTTGACCCTGAAATCTTTTGAGCCTCTTCTCACATCAGGTCTGGTCCCCTGTCTTGACCTTTGGTGGATGTACTGGTTCATTTCCAACATCCAAAGTCCCCAACGTTGGTGATGGCCGTGAATTGGCTTGTAAGTACTCCCTTGTGGTGGCAGTACCCTTAGAAATCTCCCTGATTTGAGGCATTGGTTTTATTTCGGGCTCTCAGTTGGGGTTGCGTTTGATTGGCAAAGCTGATCTGGGGTGCTGTGGTGAAAGTTGCCCTTAGCAATACTATTGCACTGCTTTGGATTCAGAACCACCTCACCAGGGTTGATAAAGCAGCAACCAGTAGAGCAGACACGAAGAAATTCCGACAATGCACTCGAATGTTGTAATTTATGAAGTCATGAGAGAACAGCACAAAGGCACCAGAGGCAATTGAAGCTCGCACCGTACCCTACAATTATGAAACACAAACATGTGGCATAGCTCAAATTGAACGTGCAGGATGATGCAAAACATGGCAAAAGCAATGAATAACTGCAACTCAATGCGAAAAGATAGCAAAAATGATTGTACAGGCAAAAGCCTGAAATGCGCATGCGTCGCAGGGGAGTCTGGCTCAGGTCGGGCAACCGTAGTTACACCCCCCCACTAGGACATACCCACGGGGATGAGGCCGATACCCACAGAGTAACGAGGTCGACCACTCCCGGCGCACGCAAAGGAAAGAGACAATAGCCACGGAAAATGAAGCTTGCTTGATGACGTCATCGCCTGACGGGGGGGAGGGGTGGATAGCCCTGAGTCCCACGCTCCCCGGAGCGGGAGTCGAAGAAGACATGTAGTGAAAAAGTTCAGAGCCACACAAGCGCCTAGAGTGGCGAGGCGGTCGTTGCTCTCAAAAAATACCTAGTACCGTTATGGGGTTCTCCTAAGTGGCAGCAGGAGGACCAGAAGAGCGGAGGTTGTGTCCAACGCAATGTGGCCAACCCTACCCATGTGTCCCCTCAACTAAGCATGAAAAAAGAGTCTATAACCTGCATAGCAACCGTTAGTGATCTTCTCACTCAATGAGTGCTCACAGGGTAGGGGTGCAACATAAAACATGCCACAAAATTTGAGTCGTAGGAAAAAACAAGCTACCCACACACGCAATTTGCCAAGCTCATGCTCACGCACAAGGTGAAACACACTCAAGCAAAATACTCAAGTTGTGGGCTCTCACGTGTGTGTACAATAGAATCAAAAAACTCCTGAAAACACTGTCTACACCTCTCTCAGTCGACTCTCAGTCACTTCACTGACCCACACAAACACCCAAACAGTACATGACGCCACAATTTCACCAAATGGTACATCATACATGGGCTTCACTCAAATGGGCATATACATGGGTAGTACATGGTCTATTCTGTACGTATGATTACAAGTGTGTACGTGTGTCATTCAGGTCTGTAGTTGTAGTTGTCAGTGTGAGTTGTACACCTTCAAATCAAAGTAACGTTGTGTTGTATACACACGAGAAAGACCCACAAGCTGTAGTGTACATCCCAAAGAGAGCCCTACAGAACTATGATCAAAGGGCCAGGTGCACAGAGCATGCTGCAAAAACGTTCTAGCGAAGTAGGTGGCTGCGCATGAGCAGCTAAAATAGGCTGATTGACTTCAAATGATGATGGATGACCAAAATTATGGAATTTTCTCAAAAAGTGGAAAATGACCAAAATTCGTCCAAAACACACCTCAAGAACACCCAGGCGCACTTGGAGTGCTCCAGGAGCGCCGTGGCGAACAACGGAACGCGTCGCCAGGCGTCGCAGCTGTCGCTTGCAACGAACCCTGCCAAAATTGGCAGATTTGGCCCGAAACGGGCCTAATCAGGGGGACTTCATCCTAGATTAGGAAGACTTCGCCGAGGAAGTCCTGGGTGAGATACGGTTCGGGTCAGATGTCTGAGACAAGTGGACCCGTTCTATGTTTCCACACCGTTTGGCCCCGTTGAAGGCACACTTCCGCGACGCGATTCAGGAGAAGAGGATACATACGGAGGAGCAGTGTTTGGACTGGTTGGAGCAGGGGGAAATATTGGATAATCTCAACCAGAACCTGGATGACCTTTGGGGAATACCTCTCAGCTTGGAACGTGGAGAGTTACGGTTGAGGGAGTGGAGGATATACCTTCGAAAGTACAGCCCACTTCTAAAGCAGGTTGACAATTGGTCGGCATCTGGCGAGATTGCCCACCTCTTGCGGGAAGTACTTCCAGCTTGTTGGGAGAAACGGGTGGAAAACAAGGAGCAGAAACGGGCCAAGAGGCGTGTGGCAGTACGCATCATGTCGCCGAAGGAGCAGCAACCGGGCGTAATGGAATTTTTCCGATGGAACTTAGGAGCGCCGGAGCAGAGGATCTCGCTCAAGGACTCCGTTTACGTGGAGGTGGTTGGCGGGACGGTAGGAGGACGTCACCTTCGCCTCAACTATGTTGAATGGAGACGCGGTGAGAAGCTGCAGTTGCAGATGATTCCCGGGCGAGTGACCCTGCACTCGATCATCCACTACGTGGGCGTGGACCTGAAGCTGAGCTCCAAAAACGAAGCGCATATTAAAGACCATCTCGTTCATGGGCACCATGATCGCTGAGGGGATCGAAGTCATCGAGAGATCCAAAAGGATTGCGGCACGAATTTGGAAGATGCTAGAGGGTCATCCGGGGGCGCGAGTATGACCCGTGAAGATCACGAAAAAGCATGGGCAGGACAGGTTGAAGTGGAGGAGAGCACCACCCCGTGGAGGAATAGCGAAACCTTTGCCGAGGATGGGCAATCCTCCGCTCTCCTTCAAGGAATACAGGCGGGAACTTTCCGGAGGCTGGATCTCTTATGGGAAGAATCTGCCACACAAACATGATCACAAGATCTGCAAGATCTACTCGTAGGACAAGCGGGCTTGCTTCCAAGCCCATGCCCAGAAGTTGCCCGGAGAGAAGCATATAGAGGCTTGGAAGCCGGGGCAAAGTGCTGGTCGACACCCGGGAGGACAAGGCCCTTGAAGTGACCCCCTGTCATGGGCCCCCTCGGGACCGCTGGGTATACATCATGGGGGTTTAACCATAACCGTCTTCTCACGGGTACGCACCGTAGCTGAACATCCGAGGCTCTGGCGCGCAGTGGGTGGGGCTGTGTGGAAGTGGTCTTAATAGTGCCCCATTGGTGCCCTATTCCGGCGGATGGGCGGGGTTGTGGTCATGTTTGTCGGTCTCCGCAGTCGCGTGGTGGCCGGTGGAGTATGGCAGCGGTCTCGGTGATCCGCGTGTTCTGGTGGGTCTGGGCTGTGGCCTGTCGCCTGTCAGGGCATCGGGAAAGTCAAGGCGTCGGGTTTACCCCGCTGTCTGCTGAGAGCGGTGCAGAGGGCGGCAAAGATGTCGCTCACGAGGGCTGTATGTGCTGCTCGTGCTTCCTCCTCCGTGTGGATGGCGGGTGACACTTGTCCCGCCGCCAACGCCCGGATCTGGTGGATCCTGAAGACAGGGTACAAGTTGTCCGTGCTGGGCCGCCCGGCCGTCCGTTCCTGGGCTAGTATGGCTTCTGTCTGTTGCCGGCCGTCCAGGTGGAACCTGCATCGCGCTGAGCAATCCCTGGTATGCGGCCAACTCCGTTGGGCCCATCGCCACAGGCAGTAGAGGGCGTGTCCCAGGTGCCATGTGCCGGCCGCGCTAGACACAACGGCTGTTAGGGGGTCTGCAGGCTGGCCCGGGAGTAGGGGAGTGGGGCCATCTGGCAGGTCCAGGTCCTTGGGGAGCATGGAGTCAGCGGCCTCCAAGTCCCAGTGGTTTTCCAGTGGTTGTGGCGTGATCCTCACCTGGTAGTAGTGGCCGCTTTCCAACACCACCATGGAAACGGTGCTGGGGGTGTCTCGCGGCGGAGGCTCCGCGTGTGCCCCCTCCCCAACGGATTGCGCGTAGCGCTCCCCCATCGTCCGGAGGTTTTGCTTCCTTTCCCTGGCCGTCCTGCTTTCCCAGTACGCAAGGCCCCCGTGCGGTGGGACGTTGAGGGCATCGGCGCTGAGTTGCGGCGCGGCTCGCGTCCCGCCTCCGGGGTTGGGTGCAGATCGGGGCTCCGTCGGCGGGGCACTGACCGTGTGTGCGCAGGCGTGGTGCGAGACCCATACCCGCCCCCGGTCCGGCTGGTGGTAGTGAACCACCAGATCCACACGTCGATGAAGTTGTCCGGGATAGGTTGTCCTAGGTGAGGAGCGACTCGAGCTGCCGCACACAGATGTTGGTAGCCCCGTGTTGGAGGAGGGCCGCCGCGAGGGGCCGGTCGCCGCGAACGCCCCGGAAATGCATTCGGAGGGCGTCTACCAGGTTTGGTGAGGGTGTTCTGCGGTAGATGTCGTATGCCCTCTGCAGTCCCTCCAGGTCGAGGTGGTCTCCCACGTGTGGCGGTCTGGGGGGTGGGGGGGGCATGATTACCCTGTCCCGGGCCACATGGGCCGGGCGAGGGACTGTCCCCTGACGCGTCCACGTCAGGCTCTGTCTGCATGCTTTCCGCGTTGGGCCCGGGCCGGGGGGGTGCCAGGTCGGGGCGCGTGGCAGGGGGTGGGGTGGTTCTTGACGTCCCTGAGTCCCGGCTTTCGGTCATTGCCGCATCGGTGGTGGACGTCGCGTTGCTGGGGTCAGTGTGTAGGTGCAACCCGGATTCCGCGTCTGTGCCTGCACCGTAGCCCGGGTGGGAGGTGCGGCATGTGCAGCGTCAGGTTCGCCGGGCGGGACCTGCGCGCCCATGGTTGGTGGTGCCGTAGCCACGTTGATTTCTGTGGCCCTACCTCGTAGCCCTGGGTCCCCCTAGCCGCGTACGCCGGTTTGTGTGGTGGCGCGTGCGGGCGTTCCGGCCGGCTTTGCGGGGCTGCGGTTGGGTTTCCGTTACGCCAGGGGTGCACGGACGGTGCTGATATCGGTGTCGCCGTGCGTGGGGCCGCCGATTGTTCGTGTAGCCCTGGTGGGGTGTCGTTCGTCCTCGCATGGGAGGAAGCGGTGGAAGAGCCAGACGCCGTGCCTCCTGCCGTATCGGTGTGTGCGCCAAGTGCTGCCAAGCGTTCCCGTTCCGTGGGTGAAAGTATGGTGGGCATTGGGTGCGGTTCGTTCGGGGCCTTTTCGTCTGTCGCTGGGGTTCCACCGCGGGTGACATTTGCCGGCGGTGTCTCCCGCCTGGCTTGTCTGGGCTGTTGTCGTCGTCAGCTTGGAAGGTCACCAGTTGCGCTGCTGAGGGCGGCGTGCGGCTCTAATATCGGGCACCCGCCAACCTCCTGGCCCCTCGCGGCAGCTGCGGTGTCCGAGGGGAGTGTTGCCCGGTCGCTCCATCCGGGGCGCGTTGATCGCCATCATCCCGCCAGGGGTGGGCGAACAGCCAGAGTGGGCGCTAGATTGCTTGGGTATTTTCACATCCCGGAAATCTTTGATGCGTATAGCGCCCCCAATATCCGAAGCAATGACGCCTCCAAGTTGCATACTTCCACCACTCTCGATGCCTTGGAAATGGGAGTATACTCCTTGGATCTCCAGTTCTTCTCGTAGTCCAGATTTAGCTTCTCCCATGCTCGGATCGACCATGGTCCATATGCCCGACCGCGGACGTTGGATCCATGGCTCCCCACTTGATCCATCGCGGCAAGCCACTGACCTGAAAGCTTCTTTGTCCACTCGTTCCGCATATGCAGCTCTGGCGTCGAACGTCGCCCCGGCTGGAGCGCTGGTCATGTCAGTCTTGACCGTCTCCTCAAAGGTATCACCCTGAGGCGTACCAGTCCCCAAGCCTTTTTTGGGCGTCTTCTCCCCCAACATGACGCTCGTTCAGAACTTTGGGATGTGCCTCAACAATGAGGGCCCAACCCGTGGCGGACCATATGGTGCTGACTCCATGGGACCCTCCATGGCCGCTACTCCCTCTGCGGCTGTCCACAAGGTCGTCAACCGTCTAAGCACTGACTCCGGGGCACGAACCCGTGGCAGGTCGAGGCCTCGTACCGGAACGGGCATGGGGACTCCTGCACGCTTCTCCAACTCCCGAATCCTGGTCTTGACAGTCTCCAAGTACTTGATCCTTTTGTCCACCACGCCCTGGAGCTCTGTCAGCATCCTCTCCAGCTTGGCCTTGTAGTCCTCTTGATGTGATCGGATACTCTTCAGAACGTTTTTCGAAGATTGCCTACTCTTCACGATTTCCAGAGGTGGTGTCGTCCAAATTGTTGATCCTTTGAATAAGGGCATGTTTGCGCACCCGGGAGAAGTTCCAATGAGGAAGTCCACATGATGGCACTGGCAGTGATTCTCACGTGCCGTGTCTCCGCACGCCACTTCCTACAGGTTTGCGTGCGGATGTGGACCATCTCCTTCTGGGTCCCGGCTATCCAGGGGCGGATCTCCTGGAGCTCCCCGCTCTGCTCCTCCACCCATCATGGTAACGCCTGTCGCATCACCGTCCATCCTCTGTTCCTCCTGGACGTTTCCTGCCGCACCCGTGCGGCGCGGTCCCATCATCCTGATCTCAATATGTCTTGGGACTCTTGTTGTGGCCGACCTTGGCGTCAATGCTTCTCAATCTGCATCATGAGCAAGATCAGGAATCGGGGCAGTATGTGATTGTCCCGCTGGGAAATCTGGCTCTGCGCCGTCGCTATCCGAAGGGTACCCTAAGAACCTGTTTTGCCCAGGTAGACTTGCACACAAAAATTGATGTTTGCACGCAGCCTCACTAAAATTTTGCCAGTTGCACAGAATTGCACTGCAGTCGCACAGTGCAATCCCTGTGCAACCGTGCCGGCGCCGCTGTCGCGACTGCCGCCATCGCTGCCGCATCTTAAATTTGGCGAGAAAATTACTAGCCATTTGCCAGATTTGCAATGGTTTTGCAAGGAAATGCTATTTCCTAGTGTATTAGAACTACTTACGGTAATTTTAGCAGCGAGGATTTGATGGATGACCTTGTGGGACTATTTACCTGAACAGCACTGGGTACCCCCCTACTGGATCGCCTAAATGCACGCATTAATAAGCAAAAATGATACACAAAACGCGCAAAGGACACCATTCGGCAGGTTTACACACCTACCGAGGCTGTCCGCCTCGTTTTGGAGCTTTAAATGCCAAAAAAGAGGTGATGTTTCTTGCTATGTCGCTTTTTTGCGTTATTGATGCATTGTGCAACTGCTCCTTGTGGTGTGCAAGTGATCAATTGCACACTTTCTAAGCCATATCATTCTCATACATCGTCTAATGTGGCCATTCACTCCATTCGGGATACCTACATACTCTAACTTGCACACTAGGACATCGTATAACACCACATTCATAGAAATAGTGCGATGATGGCAATGTTACGCTTTGTGCAAACATGTGTGCAAGTAGTTTATTGCACTGTTTGCACACGGTTTCACTTGTGCAACTACCAATATATGCCTCTCCCTTTCTAGGTACAAGAACCTTATCCGTTGGGTATCCAAGCTTCGCAATGATGGGAAGGGGCGCCTCCCCGCTAATTGGGAGCACCCCTTTCCATGGTTTGAGGCTTTCAAGATTGCTTGGCGGGAGCTTGGAGGCAAGCAAATCCTAGTCCCAAGCGATTACAATGGGAAGGTAGGTGTCCGTTGGGATCTTGATGAGTTTTTTAAGTATATCTCAACTCAAGACGATATACTTGATACAATGTCATTCCCGTATTTGGATGGGGAACGACCATATGTTTTGATCGTTCGGGGTGATGGATTCCCTTTTGAATCTCGCCCCCGGGTGCAATTGGCCATTGGGTTTGCCAACCATGGTCAGAAGGCGCACACCCTAGCTTATAATTGGACCATCGATGTCGCCCTCACAAGTGAGCACGACATTGATGCTCTACGTGCAATTTTTTCAAAGACTTTGGAGGCAATCCAAAGTATTAAAAATACTGGATGGGTCCACATTCCTGAAAAATGGTGTCGTGCCCGAGTCATGTCGGGTGGTGACTCCCCGTGGCTCCGTAAAGTGCTAGGAATTTCAAGCTATTTTTGCATTGGGGGTATTTATACTTACGCGACGTGGTGCGACCTAAAGGGAAAGTGGGAGGACGAAAAGTGGCGGCATTCACCCAAGAGTGACAAAAAACTATATAAACTTCATAAGAGGGGGTTGGATTGTACCACTGCCAAAGGATGTGTGAGTGAACCCTTGCTGCATATAGAGAAAGAGTTCAATTTTGTGGTTATGTGCATATTGCACCTTGTTATTCGGGTTGGTGACTACCTCACCAAATTCATTAGGACAAAGTGCAAGCACCTTCCGCCGGCCACTAGGGATCGTGTTCAAGATCGCCTCAATTGTGCGGAGACCAAAATTAGTCTCAAGGGCCATGCCTTTCCGGATGGGGAAGAGACATGGCTCTTGATGGCAAACTGGCGTCATATTGGCAAGGCCATGAAGCTTCCAAACCATGTCATTGATGTGGTTGTACAAATGGCTTCTTTACTTACCGCACTACAAAGTTGGGAGTTCAATTCGAACGCCCTCAATTGTAAATCCATCGCGAAGAAGTTCAAACGAACAATTTGTCCTACCATTCGATCGCCATATTTGTTATGGCTACAATTTGATGCTCCCGAGGTTCTGAAAAATTTGCATCCGTGGGGCTGCGGTATGTTTAGCGGCGACATTGTCGAGTCGCTAAACTACCTCTTCAGGGACCATTTTTTGTGCTCTTCGGCTAGGGGAGGAGGAAAAGGCACTGCAACGGAATGCGACACGCGCTTCGTCACACAAGCGCTAGAACGTCTCTTCCTCGCCAAGGAGATGCCTCGATGGCAACGTGCAAATGCTGATTAGGTGTGTCTCTTCATGTTGCATGTCATTTAGTCAGCGATTGGACGGCAATGTGTTTCGACATGTGCATGTGTGTCGTACGCCGGACGCGGAGCGTGTGCAAGAATTTTGCAAGTGGTGTGCAATGTCTGGAAGTGGGTTGTTGCAATGTGCAACCGCACGTTGCACACTCTCGTCCCATCTTTCCTTCCGTAGCGGTTGCGCATGGGCGACCATGGATTCACAACTCCAACAACTCCAACAATTATTACAACTCCTACAAGCAAGTGGGAACGGGAGTGGTAGTGGAGTGTCAAGTGGAGCGTCAAGTAGAGCCGTACAAGCAAGTGGGGGCGGGAGTCAAGGGAGCAGGAGACAAGCGTCGACTAGTAGTGGTTTGACAGCGCTGAAGAAGCCGCAAGTTGATGAGCAAGCGAGCAACTAATCAACCGAACAAACCACCCCGCCTCGGTTGCAATCCCACTTCCCATGTAAAAGCGAGTTGTTGGTGCACCATAGTTGTCACATGGACGCCCCGCTTGCCGATGACAGTTGGAAATGGCGCTGGCTTCGCGATGTAACGCCAAAATATTTGTATAGGCGCGCATTGTGTCATTGGCTCAAGAGCTGCCGGCACGTCGACCCCTCGGGAATTATCACTTATCCGTGGCAAGGCTCCGCCCTCACCGCTACGTGATGGAGTGATCCGAACATCTTGAGGATTGGCCTCCAAGGCTACGTGGAAGGATGCATGGTGCTGAGTGAGGCCGCCTTGTATGCCTTATTCATGGTGTGGCAAAAGACTGGGTTTCGAGAGGCCATGGTAGCCAAGTGAGTCAGCGGCGGCAACCCAAGAGCCCGTGCGGGCAACCAGAGACATGGGCATGGCCCTCAGTTTTTTTTCCACGATGTCGGAGGCATTTCAGAAGAAGTATATGACGTTCACAACGATGGGGCATATGGCGCGTCACCCCCATCATTATTGGAAGCGGGGGCAACAATTTCGGGAGGCAATCGGCGCACCGCGAAAGCCGTCGGCGCCGTGCCACAGTCCAATGCACCGGCAACAACACCGAGTCCTCTCAATGTGATGGCGCCAACGTACACCCCCGTTGAGAAGGTGTGCAACCACTGTGCAAGGGTGTGCAAGTGCCGTCGTGCATACACTCCATGTGTCAATGATTGTAGGACCGGTGGGTAAGGGGCCCATGGTGCAACTAGGGTGATGTTTAGCATTGATTCCTTTATTGGACATGCATCGGATGCCCCATTTACGGTCCCACACATGAATCCGTTCATTTTCGCTATGATGTTTGTGAATGCGGAGGTGTTGTGCAACCACACCCTTGCACACCTTGCACCTGTGCAACCGCCCTTCACAGCTCACCGCGACAGACGTGCCGACCGCCATGTTCGTTTGCGACAAGCATGGCCCCGGTGTGATCGTGAGTGGAGTGTGGCCGCCGATTCCATTGACGAATGGCAGCTCACCATGGATCCAAGAAAGGTGGAGGAATGTAGGAAGAAGTGGAAAAAACATATGAAAGCCGCTCTACGGGGGTTGGACAGGAGCGTGGGAAGCCCGGATCAAGGGACGAAATCGCAACCAAGGGTCCAGTCGGAGAAGGCCGCGCCTCACCTCCCTTCCCCAAGTGAGTTTCCATTGGATTTTGCAACGCCGCAACGACGGGTCCAAACTCGAGCAAACGGAGAAGAGTTGCGGTGGAATCGGACAGCGATACGACGGCCGGAGGTGAGGCATACGAGGAGAAGCCCGCCACAAGGAAAAAGAAGGGAGATGGAGGCAAGAGCGTACAACCCAAAGCGCCAAAGAAAACGAAAAGCTCAAAGGCGAGCGTACCACAACCGCAAGCGCGGCACGAAAGTGAGGGCCCGAACCAAGATCCAAAAGAAGAGGAGAGCCCAAATGAAGCAAGTGACCATGGCACACCGCATGCAAATGAGCTGGCCGCACCCGAAAAGGCAACATCCGCCGCGGAGGTGTGACACCGTCGTGTTTACTCGCATTCCATGTCACGTAGCTTGTGCAACTAGTGTGCAACCCTTGTGCAACTTGTGCAAGCACTCACTTTCGCGCGGTTGCACACACTTGCACAACGGTTGCACATCTTACC
This sequence comes from Eutreptiella sp. 'Long Island Sound 2002', assembly GCA_964036045.1. Lineage (NCBI taxonomy): Eukaryota > Euglenozoa > Euglenophyceae > Eutreptiales > Eutreptiaceae > Eutreptiella > Eutreptiella sp. 'Long Island Sound 2002'. Next base: position 148,667,147 of record OZ038381.1, on the reverse strand, counting down.
TTCGTAGGACCTCGCAAGGCAACGGCGGAAGGAGGCCGCGGACAAGCGTGCAGAGGCGTGCAAGAAGTTCGGCCTTCCGCCCGGTTGTTGTGTACGATGGTGCTTGTTGGAAGGACCGAATGGTGGCTACCGACTCGCCGTCGGCGGCAAAAGCTAACCTCAAAAAGGTGACAAGAAACCGAAAAAAGGACAAGAGTTGGTCCGAATCCCACCGCAATGGGAAGATGATGAGGAAGTGGCGGCAGATGTCATGTGGTCCGAATGCGTCGTCGCGGGAAAGACCTCATTTACAAACGAAGATGACGCGGTGCAAGCACTCAAAGAGATGAACGAGGGGCACGAGGACAAGGGCGTTGGCAAGGAGGACAATGCGAAACTGGCGGAAGCCAATGAGGACAATGACAAAGTGGCGGAAGCCACCGAGGACAAAGAAAAAGAGACGGTGCCAGATGCCGAGGCCAAGGCTGGTGGCAACGAACCTGATGGGAATGGCATTGCCATGTCGGGTGGGGCTGGCGAAGGCGTGATGCAGCCCAATGGTGACGGTGACCGTGACGTGCGAAAAATTGACGAAGGGGAGTCCCCACCCAAGGCCGATGGGGAAATGGTGTGTACCAACGGAAAGAAAGGCACGAAGGAAGAGGATTAACCCATGCAAGAGGGAGAGCAAGAAGAGGCAAAGCCCACAGAGGATGACAATGACAAGCCTGCCACCCCAAGTGACACAACTGTGGCCGTGGCGGAAGAGGGGAAGAGCGATGAGGCACCCAAGACGAACACGCTGAACAAGGAGTGTTTGGACGCAACGCAAAAGCTATGGAGCTCGCCACCTCTGCAATGACTAGCCGACACCCTCGTTCAAAAGGGACGTCATGCAAGGGGTTGGGAGACCATTGGGAGACATGGCACTCACTATCGGAGGCTCCTCCTTGGGGCCGTTAAGGCATTTCCAAGCTTTCGCAAGGAGATTGCAATTTCCGCACGGACCTCCAAAATGGCGCCCTTGGTGGGATGTATAAATAATTTTGTGCGACGACAGCTCCCCCATTTGTCCTACAAAAGCATTGCTCTTGTGCATGGCGCGGGGAGTGCCCCCATGAACCTTCATACCAATGGCCACGACGATTGTGCTCTCACCGGCGAAATCACCATTGGTGATTTCGATGGGGGATACCTTTTCACGACGGGTCATTTGGGGGGGGGAGCAAGTCAAGGCCCGTGCATGGGCACATTGGGGGGAGTGACTTGTATGGGGATGCTTGGTCAATGCAAGAGCCGGCGTCCTCTTCAATGCATATCATTTGCATGGACCTACGCGTTGGCGTGGGGAACGCTATGCTATTGTATGCTACAAGGTTGCATCGTGGGCACGCTTGACGCCCGTGGTGCGACAAGGACTCCTTGAAATGGGGTTCCATTGTGGTGATGACATGTGATTCCAATGATGGAGGATGCGTTTTGGCTTGTGTTATGTGTGATTTGTAGTGCATTGACCAAATGTGCTCGCATTGAATGGTTTCTTCATTTTTTTGTAGTACGGCGCGCACCGCGCGTAGCATGGTGGTTGCACACGGTTGCACACGGTTGCAGAAGTGCAACCGGTGAAATTGGGGGGTTGCACACACCAATGAGGGTAGACAAAAGGCGGTTTTAATGTGAAATATTGTGGTGTGTGATGGTAAAAAACATGGTTCTCCTCTTTCTACAAAGAAAGATGTCCTTGAATTATGCCCTAGGTCTTTTGATGTATTCCTGCAAGTTGGTTTTGTAGTGGAAAACCCCAAACCAAAGCAGCAAGTAGAGCAAGGACTGAATATGGATCGAATCAATGAAATCAATGATTGGTTTTGGAATCCAGTGTAACACAGAAGGGCTGCAGTTAGACAAAGCAGGTATATGAACATAGATTCAATCACAAATGAATAATGCAAAAGGTTTTATATGAAAATTGGTCAGACTCTAGCCTCAGAGGTTGTAATAGGCACTTCACGTGCACTCTTTTGGGTGAAATGGTGCTGGTTAGGACTGAGGGGCATAGATGTCAGGACCACACAGAAAATGACTTGGCCAGGCAACTGAATTCAGAAACAGTTACAAAGTAGGACCACAATAAGTGGTAGAATCAATTGAGTATAGGGGTCTTGGGGTGGGAGACCACTTAGGCTTAACCTCCAAGGCCCACAAGCATGGAATGCCTGATTTATTTTGGTATGACCTCCATGAAGGAAGGTACCTCCGCTCAGTTGAGTGGTAGGGGTTAACTTCATGGGGGGGGCTAGGGTCACAACCCTAGTTACCTTGAGAAAGTGTACTTTAGGCCACAAAAGAGTGATAAAAACACTTAAGTTTGTCTCAGCATCAACAAAGGGTTTTAAGGGGGGCTTAGCCTGGATCAAGCCCTCCAAGACAGACATGGCAGTGACTTTTTCTTACTCCCCCCTGGAGTACTAGTTGATCAGGCTAGTAGGACCAAGGAAAAAGGCTCAAATTTCCCAAAATTACCCCAAAAAAAATGCATTAAACTTACCAAAAACATTCTCATCACTTCATAGAAGCCTATCACACTGTATGGACCCTTGAAAAACAGTGTAATGTACCGTGAATGATGTCCCTTCGAAGGGGCATTCCTCAAAAGTCGTCGGCGTGAGGCGAAAACTTTTGGAAAGAGTGTGGGGGCAGTGGGAATTGAACCCACGACTCCCTGTCCAGAGCACATGTGTCTGTCCACTAGGGTACAGTCGAACGCTCTAATGCGGACGGTTATTGCCGTATAAACAGCGTTTTAGTAAACGTCCTGACCAAGGGCCAGGGCGGAGCAATACTCCCAATGGAGGTCAGAAACACCCAGGAGCTGAAAGAAATAGAAAATGGAACCAGCAGGGAGTGATTCCTGCGGTTTTGCGGAAGGGGCTGCGATTTAGCAAGTGAAATCGTTGAAAATCGACGAAACCACGCGGGAAATCGTCATTTTTACACATAACTTAAAGTCGCAGACAAGCGCAAACGAAGCGGACGCCAAGAAAAGGGTTGCGCAAGCGAAAACGGCTTTTGGAAAAGAAGGTATGAGCTGTAGTTTTTAAGGTTTTAGAGAAAGTTTTTGCACAGTTGCATCAAAATTTTTATAAACTTCAGAGTAAAGTATTCAAAATCAGCCCGCACCACAGAGCAGTTCAACAACCCGTCTCTCAGGTATGTCTGTGTCACTTCACACTCACGCATTGCGTTCGTGTTGGTTGTTCCGTCAAAACGTTAGGGTTGTCAACGCTGTGCTCGTTGGGGGGTCGGGTGTTCATCTCTCGTGCTCTGCACAGGCGAAAGCAGGAATGAAAGGTATGTGATGCGGATGGAGCGCGCAGCGCGCACGTAGGGTTAGAATATGCGCTGTGCTCGCGATGCATGTGCCTAATCTAGGCATCCACACGCTGTATCGCTTCACCTGTATCCCTAATCCACCCTTGTTTCCTTCTTCACAGGTAAGCGTTTGTACGTGTGCGGCCGTAGCGTTCAAGTTGAGTTGCTTAAAACGCTTAGGTTTGTTTTGTGTTCGTTTCAATGCGGCATTCGCACAATGCATGGTGAGTAAGGTAGGTTAGCCCAGGAGGAGCTCACCTCCTGGTTGAGTCTGTGGTTACGCCTCCCTTCCCTGCGTGCACATGATGCATTAAAGGGTAGGCCACGCGAATTGCGCACGGTAAACCTTGTTTAGGTTACCCAGAGGCTCCTCGGTACATTCTTTAAGAGAACCCGAGGAGTTTCTTAAAGCTTGCTTGCTTGACAGGGGTAGCTGCACCTGCAGCGTGTTTGCGAACAGCATATTATAGGTCACACTGAGAAGGGTATAATACCTGGAGTGTGGCTTGGTTCCACAGTCGCAAACGCCCCTTCATCTGCCTCTTTTGTACAGGTGGGAGAGGTTAGGGTGATTGGTGCACGCAGCAGCTGCCTTCGGCGGCTACCATTTTTCTGCCCCAGCAAAACAGGGGCGCTGATCACAAATCAAATCACTGTGCCTCAGCCAGGAGTGGCGAGGACAGTCCGACTTCAACGACATCTGCGCTGTGCACGCAACGAGAGCACCCCTTCCCTCCAAGCCCTAGCAGGGGAAACGCGTTGTGGCGTCCCCTGTTAGGCCACAGCTGCTTAGGAGCGCTGTGTTCTCTTGTCCTTTTCACAGGAGGGTCGTTAGGACCCATGAGAACTTCACCTCCGCAACGCCAAGTAGAGTGTGCGTGTAGGAGTGGTAGTCCTGAGTGGGGGCTAGAGCCAGTTGCCCAGTGCTCGCCCACCAGGATGGTGCCACTGTAGGGTGTGTAGGACCTGTAGGGGGCGTGTCACTGTCCCACCCTTTTCCTGCAATTTTAGCTGGGCTGGTGGGCTGTGACAGTGGTTAGGTTAGTGTTTTTGGCCACATAGCAAACAGGCGTTTTGCATGCCTTCATAGCTTTTGGCCACCCCTCCCTCTAGTAGTCAGGTAGGTAGGGAAAACAATACCTGGACTAACACTCTGGGTATTCCCCCAAGGTTTTGCGCCAGCACAGAAATTGGGCGCATAGGGGAGGGGAGACCCGGGGCGTACCCCGTGGCATCAATAAGCCAACCCTCCGGGTTTAGCAAGGGCGCAGACTTGGGTATAATTAGGACACCACTTCTGCGGCTTGCTCTCAGGACCTTAGGACTAGCACACTCACACATACGTTATGGCAGGTAAGGGTAAGGTAAACCCTGTAAGGAAGGGTAGAACCCCATGGGTCTGGACCAGTCAGGGGTCCTAACTGTGGGCTCGCTTGTCCCCAAGGAGGGAAGACATACCTTGTCTCATAACACCTTGCTTGTCATTCCCCCCTGGTGTAGAAAGCCACCGTTCTTCGTTGGCTCACCAAGGTCATTACATTAGGGCAGTACCCATGCAACACATGGTCAACAAGGCAAACACTCGCTGGGTGACTGCCATCTTGATAAACGGTCACCTGGCTCACGCTGGAAACCATAGGCATGGGTCTGCAGGGCACAGACAGGGTCAGTAGACTGACACAGGGTAGTTAGTTTCGCTTCTTATGCTGGGACATAGTCTCAGCACGGGTTAGGAGCTGCCCCTCGTTGTTCTCAACGAGATAAGTGCGGAAGATGGGGTTGATACTCCCATCTGGTTGTATGAAGGCTGACATAGGTTCCCAGGTCGCCTCGGACAACCCATAGCCATCCCACAGGGTAAGGAATTTCCAGCCCTGTTTATACTCGTGGCGAGCAATACCTGCAACCACGTAGTAACCATCGACTGCAATCTCATCGGCAGTCATCTCTTCGAGTTCGTCTGCCTCCTCTGGACTGGCAGCGTTCTCTAGGTCTATACGTTCAATCTCACTGTCGCTGAGGCGCCACTCATCCCAAAACAAGTCGTCAGGGGAGTGATAGTGCCTCAGCTGCTTAGGAGCACATAGCAGTTCACCACCTAGACGTGGACTGCACCTGACATGGATCCTGGATCCATCTATCCTGATGATACGATAGGGTCCAAAGTAAGGGTCCTGTAGGCAGTTACGTGGCCAGGAGGGTAGGCGTGAATGGTGTACCAAAACAAGGTCACCAACCTTGAAGCTGGCAGGTCGCCGTAGGCGGTTCCGTCGGCTCTGTTCACGGTCACGAATGTGCCTCAGGTTAGTACCAGCCTGGTTAGCCAGAGACTGCTTGTGTTCTAGCCAATCTCCCACAGGGCTCTTGAAGTCCTCAGGAAAGGGGGTTTTGAAGAACCAAGCAGGTCGTCCTCCATGGAACAGTTCGTGGGGGGTGAAACCCGTAGAAGAGCTCTGCTGTGAGTTCATGGACAGAACTGCCCAGGGCACTAGGCGTACCCAGTCCTTGGTGCGCTCCTGTTTCATCAGGATTCTTAAGTTTTGCTCCACCACACGGTTTTGTCTCTCACAGAGAGGGTTAGACGTGTGAGTGTAGGGCACACCTGTGGTTACCTCCACGTTGAGGGCATTTAGCACTTGTTTGTACCACCCAGTGTCACTGCGGATGCGTACATCTTCATCAGAGTGCACCTGTTTAGGTGCTCCATAGGGTTCGAACCATTGTTCGACCAACATTTTTACAGTCTGCTCACCTGTGATTTTCTTATTGCAAGGGAACACACGGGTGAAGCGAGATAGACCACAAGTGACCACGAGGCAACTATCATAGCCGCCAAAGCGTGGTAAGCCGTGGATGTAATCCACGTAGAGAAGAGAGTTAGCACAATAGGGTATGGGTAAGCTGGAGATCAGACCCCTATCCCTACTGTCACTTTGCTTGCTGGCATGACAGCCACAAGCATCCACAATGGTCTGCATACGCGACCTCAGTTCAGTCAGGGTTAGACTAGAGTAGAAACACTCACGGAAGAAGTCCACTGAGCGATTAGCGCCAGTGTGACCAGAACTGAGATGGGACCACTGTAGGCACCCATCCAGTCGTGCCTCAGGCACCACAATTCGGTCCTCGTAGAAGAGGTACTGATTGTTTTTATACCACTGGTGCCCGTCAATGACACGGGGTTCGAGACCAGTGTTGAGGAGGTGGAGAATTTCTTCATACTCTGACTGATAGTCGGTTAGACTCCAACCCTCCAGGATTCCAGCAGTGCGCATGGACAGGTCAAGCTGGACATCCATACGCTGGAAAGCCTCTTTGGCGAGTGCCTCAGAGCTCTCACCAATAAGCGCATCGAAGTTGTTGCGCGATATATAGTCAGACAGTTCATTCTTAATCCCGGGGATATGATGCACTGTCAGCCTGAACTGGCTCAGGTAAGTCCACCACCGTTTTAGCTTCGCTTTTTCTGGTGGTGGGCCCTTCTGAAAAGACTTCACAGGCTCCTGGTCACACAGCCAGACAATAGGGTTAGACCCCAGGAGTCGGGATTGTGAAGATAGCACCAACATACCGGCCAGGAGTTCCTGGTCATAGGTGCTGTAGTTGGAACGCGCTTGGTTCCACTTCTAATTCCAGTGTCCCAGTGGCACCAGTCGCCACTCACTGGTAGGATAGTCATGTTTCAACGAACCATCACGGTTCAGTCCAGTAGTACGATAATGGCAGTGGGTTAGCTCAGCGGGGTTAAGCTCCTGCCATTGGTAGATCGTACCTCCCCCCCCTACATCACTGGCATCAGTGATCAGGACTATCTCGCCCTCAGGGCGGGGAACTCCCAGGCAGTTGGAGGAGGCAATCTTCTTCTTCAACTCCTGGAAACACTCTTCCTCTCTGGAGGTCCACCTCCAGGGAGTAGTTTTCTTGATTAGGTCAGTGAGGGGTGCAGAGGAGTAAGTAAAATTGTGGATGTGACGCCGATAGAAATTACAGGCGCCCACAAAACTCCTCACATCGTGTAGACCCTTCTTAGGGTCATCGCGAATCTGCATGTCCTGTAGGGGCTGCATCTTAGACGCGGCTGGTTTCCACCAGCCATACCCCACGTCAAAACCCAAATACTCCATCTCCTCTTTCATAAACTCGCATTTTTCGAGTTTGATTCGGAGATGGTTTTCTTGACAGACAGTGAAGAATTCACGGAGGAGAAGGACATGGTCCTCTTTGGTATTAGTACCCAAACTCACGTCGTCGATGTGAGCCTCCATTTCTGCACCCCGAGAAATCAACTCTTGTACTAGAGGCCTGCGCCTCAGTATGTACAAAATTTTGTTCATAAGCTCCTGGAAGAGCGCTGGGGCGTTAGCCACCCCGAAAGGCATAACCTTCCACTTGAAGACACGACCCTTAGGGGTTATAAAGGCAAGCAGCTCTTGAGCTGCGGCGGTTAGGTCAACCTGCCAGAAACCAGAGCGTTTGTCCATTTTGGTTTTATACCTGCATTTGGCAATACGCTCCAGGGTGTTTTCCATGTTAGGAATACTCCCTGAGTGGTTCTGGGTTTTCTTGTTGACCTCACCATAGTCTACAACAAGACGTAGAGCAGTCGACCCTGGTTTAGCAACAAGGAAACAGGGGCTGCAGTGATGGGGATAGTCCCCATGTTTGTACTCTTCAACGAGGCCAGCATCAATGCATTCTTGGATCTGGCGCTCGATTTCTTCAACCTGTTCCTGTGGAGCGGGATAGGGACGACGCCTCACTCGCGTCTTTTCAAATTCTGGTTTCAATTTCAGGTCCATCTGGACCAGTTTCTTGCAAGATAGAGGAGGCGGCAAGGCGCCGAACACCTCCTCATAGGTTATAGGCAGTTTCTTCAGGCGGGGGTCAAGGTTAAGACTCTCGACTTTCTGAAGGAAGTCCTCCTCAGCATGGAGGTTGCTTTTTCCATGTTCTTTCTTTTTATGCCGATCAGCAGTTTCGGCAGGTACAGTACCATCGTCCCACTCAGGGGGATGTTGCTGCCCATAGTGTAGAGAATACACTAGAGGTATCTCAGGATCAGGCAGCGTGTAGGACTCATCGTCCTCCTCAGACCAGATGGAGTATTTCCAGGTCTGTCTGAGGTATTGCAGCCGCTCTTGGCGCTCAATACCTTCGGCCTTCAGGTACAGCAGCCGTCGGAGTTCTTGCGTGTCATGCTCAGACAAGGGCATGTTATTAGCAGCAGGCCGTGCCAGAGCATCAGTACTCCGGGCCACGGGTTCACCTGTGTGCACAGGCTGCATGTGTAGCACTGGTTTCCCAACAGAGGAAGCGGGTTCAGAGGTTGACTCTAGATCTACCTCCTCCAGCAACAGCTCGGCCAGGAAAGCACTATGTTTTAGGTCAACACAGCTGGGATCAACAGAGGGAATAGTGCTGGCGATCTCAGACAGTTGGTCGTCTGCATCCTCTTTTACAGCTGCAGGTTCCAGATAGTCATCAGGAGACTCACACCCTGTAACTGTGGCAGATAGGTGCTCAGGAGATCGATTTTTGAGATCATAAAGGGTCAGGCCACGATTTTCGGCCATGACCTCTTTTAGTAGCACCTGGTCCAGGTCACACAGGGGTACAGGATTGAGAGATCCATCGATGATGGACAGGAAACTGGCCCACTCAGGGGCCTGCATAGCTGTGTCTGAGTCCTCAGGCACATAGATGGGGCCGTCGGGGAGTTGCACTCTTCCCACGGTCATTCGGTCAAGCATACGGCGCCAGTAAGCATGTTCACCAGAGCAACCCCAGTCAGGGGTGCACATAACAACCCTTCCTCCCTCATAAGCGATCTTGGTTAGAACCTTCGCGAGCAGGGAGAAGGGAGGGTTAGCATACGCTAGGCCCATTGCTTTCCAGAAGAATCGGAAAGCATTGTTCATTTGTTTCGAGCAGTACAACTGCATGATGTGCTGTTGTTGGCTCGCAAACAATTCCACCTGGATCTCATCCAGGTTTACCTGAAGGGCCGCCAGTCCATTTTCGAGAACATGACGGGCCAGTTGGTAGTTTTCAGTACGATAGTTCGTCTTGGTTGCGTAGCGCAGCCCAGACTCTTTTCGTCCTGACAGCTCCAAAGGAACGGAGAATAGCCCACTGCCAAAGTCGCAGTGCAAAGAGTAAGGACGCTGAAGGGACAGCATTTTAACCTGGGGGTTTCTTCTTAGAAAGTCAGTGCCAATGACAATGTCAAAGGCGTCAGTGTCCAACACTCTGCAGTGTTGGGTCACGGTTTCGTCGCCCAGACATATGGTCACATCGACCCCCCCCAAGGAATGGATGGTACGCCCATCCCCTACTCTTATGGCCACAGTCTTGGTCTTCCTGAAAGTTTTAAGCAGGCGCCGGGCCACTATGGAAAGTGTTGCACCGGTATCAAGCACTGCTCGAAAAACCTGATCCCCGATTTTCACGAGGATCCAGAAAACCAAGTCCTCCTCTTCGGAGCCGCCCCCCTATTCCTCATCAGGGAATTTCACATCCACTCCTGCAGCCATGAGGGCCTTGGCCATCCAGGCCAAGCGCCTCTTCTTAGAATTATTCCCCTCAGGGGTAGCGTTATCCCCTTGGGGGCGCTTCTGGGGGACACCTGCGGCAGGAGCGGGTGTAGCAGCAGGAGTAGGCGTAGCAACGGGCGCTGATGAGCGCCTCTGGGGGTTAGGGGGTCCAGTCTTACCACCCCCCTTGACACCTCCTTTACCTTTATCCCCATTCGGGGGATTTCTGGCGGGCGTCGGGTTCTTCTGGCGCTCCGCCTCCTGACGCTTGAGTTTGTCACTCTCGCGTTTCTTGATGTGGCATTCGTCCTCATAGTGACGACGCTTGCCACAGTAACCACAGGTGATGGTACACCTGAAGTGGTCCTGATGGGTCACAGTTTTCCCATCTTTAGTATGCTGCTGACGTTTCATCTGCAGCATACAGCCACTGCGGAGATCGCAGTCAGAGGCATGACAAGGTCCCCCCTTGTCATTGACAGGTCGGCAGTAAAACAGGGGGGGGGTGCCTGCATCAGTTGGAACCTCGTTCATGGCACGTAGGTTGCCCCTCCCTTTACCGCCTCCCTGGTTGGTGTTAGTGGGGTTTTTATGCCCCTTCCCTTCGCCACGTTCAGGGGTAGGGGTACCACCTCGTCCCAAATGCTTCTTGAGGAACTTCTCCATGTGGGAGTCGTTCTCTCTCTCAAGAGCTAGCTCAATCAAGAGATCCACCAGTGTATCATACGAGTGGGTCCTGCTCTTCCTCTCAGAGGTTGAGCGGCAATCATCCCACGTACGCTGGGGAATCTTATTCATGAGCCACAGGTGGGGCTCAGTGGCTCCGTAGGAGCCCACATTCATCCTCGAAAATAAGTACTCCATGTCGCACACATACTCAGAAATTCGCGCAGCGGATGGAAACTCCGGGAGCATAGGTAGCTCCTCGATTTGTGTGCGTACGCTGAGGTCAGTCTCATAGACTGGGAATGTTTTCTCTAACCTCAGGAGTACCTCCGCCCAAGTAGAACAGGTTTTCACAATCTGTTTGACCTGTTTTTGCAAAAACTTCTTTTTGCATGAGCGTTTTAGCAGTGAACATTTGGTGGCCACATCCACATGGGATTGGCCAGTCAACAAAAGGAACTCCGCAAATTCTTCTGCCCATTCAGGCAGGTTTTTAGGGTCGAACTCCGGCAGTTCCAGCTGGATGTTCGCCTGGGCAATTGGTCTGCCCATCTTCCCACCCCCTGGAGTTAGGCCTGAAGGCGACACGCCGGCAAGTGGGGCCAGGGCTGACAGCCCTCTTCTCTCACTCTCTGTGACAGGCACGTCCTGTAGGTCCGCCATAGGCACAGTCCTGGCACGGGGGTGAAAGGGGCTGGGGCAGGTAACCTTAGGCAACAGCCTTGAGACCCTCGATCTCTTGAGATCTTCGGCCAGGGTACTCAGCCCTGGAGAGAGTGAGAGGAACTCAGGCTTGGGTAAGGGTTCTGCAATACCCAGTTTAGCCTTAATGGCCTCTGATAAGGCCGTCACATCTGGATCTTCTGATCCAGACAGGAATTTGGCCAGCAGCTCGGCCGTTTGATCCAGGGCACCGTAGGTTGGCCTTGGATGATGTTCTTCGACTCGTGTTGGGCCCACTTCGGGAGCCCTTGGGGTTGGGTACTCAGGTCGTAGTCGTCTTGGCAGGGATGCAGTAGACGGAGGGCCTGAGTGTGAGTAGGACCCTAGATCCGTACGTGGTCTGGACCCATGTACAGCCAGTGGTTCCTCTCCATCTTCCCCACGGATGGATTTGGAGTACTCATCGTGCATGATGTACTCGTCCATCTTCATCTTCAGCTTCTCATATTCCTCAGGTCCTTCAATGGCAGTTGAGGATGAAGCTGGGCAATCTGATCGTGATACTGAAGCAGCCACACGTCTGTGGAGGTGACTGAAGCTGTCTCCACCGTGTGCTGCTAAGGCCTCGGTGGTAAGGCCTTTATTCTTCTCCGCCCTTCTGCGTTCTGGATCTCCTTGGGACCCAGATGCGCCACTGAGGTGATGTGGTGCTCGGTGTGGTGGTTCACTCATCGGGTGGACCACACTGCCCATTTGTACTTGGACAGTTCGGATAGGCCAGGTCCTTACACTTGGTGTGGACATTATGGACTTTTTGTTGAGCTTTTGTTCTGCACTTCTCAGGGTCGGTTCAAAAGGTCCCATTTGATGTATTCCTGCAAGTTGGTTTTGTAGTGGAAAACCCCAAACCAAAGCAGCAAGTAGAGCAAGGACTGAATATGGATCGAATCAATGAAATCAATGATTGGTTTTGGAATCCAGTGTAACACAGAAGGGCTGCAGTTAGACAAAGCAGGTATATGAACATAGATTCAATCACAAATGAATAATGCAAAAGGTTTTATATGAAAATTGGTCAGACTCTAGCCTCAGAGGTTGTAATAGGCACTTCATGTGCACTCTTTTGGGTGAAATGGTGCTGGTGGGGACTGAGGGGCATAGATGTCAGGACCACACAGAAAATGACTTGGCCAGGCAACTGAATTCAGAAACAGTTACAAAGTAGGACCACAATAAGTGGTAGAATCAATTGAGTATAGGGGTCTTGGGGTGGGAGACCACTTAGGCTTAACCTCCAAGGCCCACAAGCATGGAATGCCTGATTTATTTTGGTATGACCTCCATGAAGGAAGGTACCTCCGCTCAGTTGAGTGGTAGGGGTGAACTTCATGGGGGGGGCTAGGGTCACAACCCTAGTTACCTTGAGAAAGTGTACTTTAGGCCACAAAAGAGTGATAAAAACACTTAAGTTTGTCTCAGCATCAACAAAGGGTTTTAAGGGGGGCTTAGCCTGGATCAAGCCCTCCAAGAAAGACATGGCAGTGACTTTTTCTTACTTACAACCTATTCATTACAAGCAAACCGTGAAAGCACGGTCCCTTTGGTTAGGATGGCATGTCCAAGGGGTTGGTTGTGCAAGGGTGCGGTTGCACAACCCCCGCATTTGGGAATTTTGGGGGAAGGTGTTACATGGGTATGGAACACGCTTTTGAGGCATGTGAGAGGTTTGGGTCATAGTACACTAATGGAATATGCCATGGGATATTCGGTGGAACCCAAAAACCACCAAAGAAGAGGGTGAAATGAAAGTTTGGGTTCGGTGTGCAAGTGGTGTGCAAGTGGCCTATGTCACACTTCATCACAGGCATTGCACACTAGTGCCGCCATCTACTTGGGCAAAACGGGTTCCAAGTGTAACAAGTAGTCCGTTCTGTGCTTGTGGTCTACTGTTGCACACCCGGAAAACGGCCTCCGTTTTCTCATACGGGGTGATGCGTACCCAGTGGAACACACCCCAGGAACTCCAGGCCCACCCCCCCGGCCCCCGGATGCAGCCCACACGAACTGATTCCCCCCGCGGACGCAAACCCACACGATCTCACGCATTGCAGGACTGCGGCCCAGCCGAGCCCAGAAGGCGAGGACCGCAGCCCCGTGCCTCCCTCCCCCACCGCTGCCGACCAGATCGGCCCGCCGGGTCGCCAAGTCACGGCCGGGCACCCCAGCCACCCACCCCCAACCTGCAGCCCGAGGACATGCCCTCCATCCTCTCCGCCGTGGCCGCAGCAGAAGCCGCCACGACCCACAAACCCGCAGCTGCCCGCATGACAGCGCAACGAGCGTCCCCCAAAAACCACCACTTCCTCCTCGTTCTCATTCTCATGGACGTCCTCCATCTCATCCTCCGACCCCTCCCTCCCCGCCGACCTCATCCACAAAGCCACGGCCAAAGCCAAAGCTGCAGCCGCACGCCAGGCTGCCAGAGGCCCCCCGACCACCAGACAGGCGACCCAGGCACCCCGGCAGCACACCAGGAACCCCCCCCAGCCGGCACTGGTGCCCACGCACCTTCAGGAAGAGGTCCTCCTCAACCTCAAACCGGACCCTACCCCAAAACCCGACCCCAAACCAAAACCGGAACCCAAACGACAACACCACCCGCAGCAGCAGCGGCACCACCACCACCACCAACAACAACACGAACACCACCCCACACAGCCCCCAACACCACAAAAGCTACGACGGTAGCACAAGCAACCACGCCCTAACCAAAACCCTAACCCGAACCAGGACCCCCCACCCACCACATCCCGAGACCCCCTCCCCCCCAGCGGCCGCTGCCACCACACAGGCGGCCAGCCAACACGACCCCGTCCAAACCCTCCTCAACATCCCCATCTCCAAGCGCCCCATCATCCACCCTCCACAAACCACCACCGCCGCCGGCCAGACCATCCCGGGGACGTGGGACCCCCTGACCTCGGTCACCGTAAAGCCCGGCCCCCAACCCGCCCCCACTACCCACCAAGCCGTACGGCCCCAGGGGCTGCAAACGATGTCCGACCCCGCAGCCCCATCGGGGGGACCGGAATATCCACAAGGGATCCTAGGGCCATACCTGCAGCACCATCACCACAACTACCAGAGCCACCGCCACCAACGCCCCCACCACCACCACCAGCAACACCACCATCACCACTACCACTGCCCACCACCCTACCCCACCGGGCCACGACCCCCCGTGCACGAGCAGCACCACCGCATGGGATGGCAGCACCCAGGCGCTCCACCCCCATGGCCCGCCTACCACCAGTGGCCACCCCCCCCCGTACCAGGAACTGTATCCGCCCCGCCACCACATCCACGCCGAAGGGGCCCCCCGGGCCCGTCCCCACCCGGGACAGTCACTTGACCCGTACCACCACCCGCCACCGACGCCGCACCCCTAGGCGGCAGATCCATGGAGGGTGGGAGACCCCCCCCCCCCCCCCAGTACCAGGCGGCACCACCCGAGGCCCCCCAGGACCTGCCCACGCCTCCTGACTGGCCAGGGGCGCCCCACGACGAGGCCAGGTCGCGCAAACGGCGGCGCTCCGGCTCACCCCCCACACGGCCCACCCACCCCGGGCGCTCACACTCTCCGGAGCGCCGCCACTCAGCCGAGGCGCCACCACTACCCCCGGGGGCCCCGCTCCCGCCGCTCCCCCTCTCCCGGGCGCCGCCACGCACGCCACCGCCGTCCCATGTCCACATCCCCCTCCCCCCGCGAGCAGCACCGAGCTTCCCGTTCCCCGCGCCGCCTGTACGCATTCTCCACCCCTAGCCCCTGCCACTGCCGCTCCCACTCCCCGGGGCGCCGCCACGCCCGCCACCGCCGTCCCATGTCCGCGTCTTCCTCCTACCATAAGCCCCACCGAGTTTCCTGTTCCCCCCGCCGCCCATACGCAATCTCCACCCCCAGGCCCCGCTACCGCCGCTCCAGGACCTCGAGCTCGGAGCCCTTCCCCCCCCAGGCCCCCGCCCACCTCGCCTGGTGGTCTGCCCCCGCCTTGCGGGAGCTCCGCCGCTGGTTGGGGTGGGCCGAAGGAGCGGGACGGCGAGAAGGGGTGCACATGGTGCACGACTTCAAGGAAGTCCGTACCCGCACCCCCGCCAACCCCAACGCGGCCGTCCGGAGGCCGCCATGCCGCAGGCGGCATGGGAAGCCCTCCTCTGGGACGCGGTCCAGGGCCTCTGCCCCCCCTACACCCCCCCAACCCTCTGCGGGTGGCTCCAGACCACCCACCCCCAGGCATGGGCCATCGGCGCCCCACAGGCCCCCCCCCCCACCCTACCATCACCACATCGGGAAGGGAAAGGGCACAGGCAAGGGGAGGGCAAGGGACGGGAAGGGATAGCCCGTCATGGGGACGAGGAGGGGCCCAAGGTAACAGGCAGGCGCCCACAGGGCCAGGGCACCGGGGGCGACACAACACGGGAGCAGGAAACCACCAATGGGCCAGGGAGGGGAAGGACCAGGGACCGTGGCGCAGAGAGAGAGGACGCAACGGCGGGGACCAGGGCGCACACACAGGAAGGGCATGCCACAAAGGAGGGACCAGCGGCGCCCCACCGCCAGCGGACACCGCGCGACCCCGGAGGCGCACGCCCGCCAACACACGCCGCGGAAGCACAGACCTAACGCCGTACGGACCGCACCGGCTCACGCCCACCGGCCACCGGAACCCGCACAGGGGAAGGAGGGCACACCCAGACGAGGAGAAGGGGCTACACCCACCAAGGGAGCCGCCGAAAACACCGCCCCGCAGCCCACCACCACGCTCCCACCGCCAGGCGACAACCCCGGCCACAGCAAGGGCCACGACACAAGCACCAGAAAAGAGAGAGGCGAATGTCCCAGCACCCAGGGCTAGGGGCAAGGACCCCCAAAGGACACGGGACCAAAGCACAGGCCCCCAGGGAGGGCAACCCCGCGGACACCTACCTGACCCACCAGCCTGAGCGGCACACCCGGACCTCCGCAGCACAGATCCAGCGAGCCACCCCAAACCTAACCGCACCCCCCAGCCCACCAGCCAGCCGGAAAAACCTCGACCCGCGTCCCGCAGCACAACACCGGCCAGTCTAACCAACACCGACCCTACCCCGCGCCCCTACCACGGCACAACACGAGGCAACACGGCACAACGCACCGCAGGGCATCGCCGTGCAACGCACCACGACAAGGCACCCCAAGACACGGCACACCACAGCACGACGAGGTGCGACGCGGCACAGCGCGACACACCACGGCACGACACGGCGCAACACGGAACCACAAGGCAGGGCGCACCACAACACAGCACGGACAAGCACGACGCAGCACGGCGAAAAACGGCACGACACAGCACGGCGCACCAAAGCACACCACAACACCAAAGCAGGGGACACTAACCGAGGGTCCAACCCGAGCAAGCCACCGCACACCCCGGAAGACGCCTCACCAGCCCGCCGCACACCCGGCAACAACGGCGGCGGCCCGCCCACACAAACCGCCACCAGAAACTTAAAGCCGGCACCGCGGAGGCGGAGGGACACGGAAAACCCCAGACCCCCTCAACTCAGGGCCTCACGAAACCGCCTGGCGCAACCGCTCAGCCGGCAGAGCCAGAACCTAACCCGACGGGAAGGGCCACCGAGCCAAGCGTGTACATAACCGACCCGACCCATCGGGCCGGGGCAAGGCCCAGCAAAACGCAACCACCAACAGCAGCCCGGTTCACCACACCAAATGCCCACCAGTGCGTGCACCAGCCCAGGGAAGGCAGAGGAAGGAACAGGCAGACCCCCCCCCAAGATAAGGGGGGGGCACGAGATAGGCCCTCAGCAACAAAGCCGCCCACCCACACCACAAGAGACGACACCCACGGGCCCCCCCGAAGGAACACCGGAGGACCACCCAGCGGAAACCGGCAACACCCAACCAAGAGCAGCGGCGCAGCGGAAAAGAGGACACCCCTGACACGCCGACACACACCTCGCTGGGGCAGAGACGGGCAAAAAAAAACACGAAGGTGCAGCTGGAACGAGAGGGGAAGGGGGGACGGACACCACCAGACCCCAGTTTGGGACAGGCAGCGACGGTCACCACAAGACCACGACACGACAGGGCCGAAAACTACCCCCCTCCCCCCCGCAGCCCGGAAAAAAAAACAAAAGGAGAGGGGGGGGGACGAACCCCACCCACGGCAGCTCCCGCAGACCCCCACACCACAGGCGCGCACCCCAGAAGGTGACGGGAAACGGACGCGGCGCAGAACAGTGGCCACGCGCTGCACCACCCAAGCAAGGAAAAAACCGGAGAGCAGACAAAACCCAAACTCACACGCACACACACCACCCCGCCAGGAATGGCGGGGTATAAGCAGGGCACACGCACGAACACACACACACCCCAACGCCCCAACCAGGAGTGGCGGGGCACAGCGAAAACCCGAGCCCAAGCACACACGCCCACACCGCACACCCCAGCCAGCAGTGGCGGGGTACAAGCAGGGCACACACACAAACACACACACGCTCCAACACCCCAGCCAGGATTGGCGGGGCGCGGCTGCAACCCAAGCCCAAGCACACACCCCCGCACCGCACCTCCAGCCAGGAGGGGTAGGGGACCAGGCGCAACACGCACACAAACACACACAGACCCCAACTGCTCAGCCAGGAGTGGCGGGGGGGCAGCCGAAACCCAAGCCCAAGCACACACACCAACACCGCAGACCCGAGCCGGCGACGGCGGGGTACAGGCAGAGCGCGCACAAAACCACGCACGCCCCTAAACCCCAGCCAAGAATGGTGTGGTGCAAGCCAAAACCCAAGCCCAACCGCAAACACCACAAGCCCCAGCCGGGAATGGAGGGGCAAAACCACAACCCGTACCCAAACACACCCACCCCAGACCCCAGCCAGGGTTGGCGGGGTTACCCAAACCCGAGCCCAAGCACAACCCGGACCCAAACACAAACGCCACACAACAGTAGGAAACCCAGTGTCCATAGCCCGGGCACTGAGGCAGCCCGTGCCATGCAGGTGACCCAGCCAAACGAGATCTGGAGCCCGGGGGTAAGGCTGCATCCTAAGGCCTGCGCTGCTTTGGGACTCGAGGCGGAGCGTGTGACACCCAAGCGCCTCTGAACCCCAGTACCAAGAACATGCATGCATGCCTTGGGAACAGGATACGCCAGGAAGTCGGATGAACCTCTAGGGTTCCGCCCAAAGGAGAGGAGGTGCGCAAGTACGATGGCACACCCTCCCGGCGAGACAAGGACGTCACGCTGGCGGCGATCAGCCCTCCCGGTGTTGCCTGGGGCCGCTTTGTTGGGGGCCACCAGTCAGGTGTAGCGGGACATAAGCTGCTTCCGCTCTTCATGCGCGGAGCCTCTTACTGTCTGTCACAGGGGCGACGCCAGAGGGAACCATTGGGCGCCTTTCCACGACCGAGTGCACCTACCTACCTACCTACCTTCGAAGGTCACCCGTCGCGCTGCTGAGGGCGGCGTGCGGCTCTGGTTTCCGGCGCCAGCCGACCTCCTGGCCCCCCGCGGCGGCTGTGGTGTCCAAGGGAAGTGTTGCCCGGTCGCTCCATCCGGGGTGCGTTGATCGCCATGGTCCGGCCAGGGGTGGGCGAACGGCCAGAGTGGGCGCTAGATGGCTGGGGTATTTTCACATCCCGGAAATCTTCGAAGCGTATAGCGCCCCCAATATCCGAAGCAGTGACACCTTCAAGTTGCATACTTCCACCACCCCATTGCTTTGGGAATGGGAGTATACTCCTCGGATCTCCATGTCTTCTCGTAGTCCAGATTTAGCTTCTCCCATGCTCGGATCGACCATGGTCCATATGCCCGACCGCGGACGTTGGATCCATGGCTCCCCACTTGATCCATCGCGGCAAGCCACTGACCTGAACGCTTCCTTGTCCACTCGTTCCGCATATGCAGCTCTGGCGTCGAACGTCGCCCTGGCTGGAGCGCTGCTCATGTTAGTCTTGACTGTCTCCTCACAGGTATCACCCTGGGGCGTACCAGTCCCCAAGCCTTTTTTGGGTGTCTTCTCCCCCAACATGACGCTGGTTCAGAACTTTGGGATGTGCCTCAACAATGAGGGCCCAACCCGTGGCGGACCATATGGTGCTGACTCCATGGGACCCTCCATGGCCGCTACTCCTTCTGCGGCTGTTCTGAAGGTCGTCAACCATCTCAGCACCGACCCCAGGGCAGGAACCCGTGGCAGGTCGAGGCCTCGTACCGGAACAGGCATGGGGACTCCTGCACGCTTCTCCAACTCCCCAATCCCGGTCTTGACAGTCTCCAAGTACTTGATCATTTTGTCCACCACCCCTTGCTGCTGTGTCAGCATTCTCTCCAGCTTGGCCTTGTAGTCCTCTTGATGTGATCGGAGACTCTACAGATCGTTGTCGAAGATTGCCTGCTCTTCACGAATTGCAGAGATGGTGTCATCCAACTTCTTGATCCTTTCAATAAGGGCATCTTTGCCCACCCCGGGAGAAGTTCCGATGAGGAAGTCCACATGATGGCACTGGCAGTGATCTTCACATGCCGTGTCTCCGCACGCCACTTCCTACGCGTTTGCGTGCGGATGTGGACCATCTCCTGCTGGGTCCCGGCTATCCCGGGGCGGATCTCCCTGAGCTCCCCGCTCTTCTCCTCCGCCCATAATGGTAACGCCTGTCGCATCATCGTCCATCCTCCGTTCCTCCTCAGCTTTTCCTGGGGCACCCGTGGGGCGCGGTCCCATCATCCCGATCTCAATATGTCTTGGGACTCTTGTTGTGGCCGACCTTCGCGTCAATGCTTCTCGTTCTGCATCAAGAGCAAGTTCAGGAACTGGGGCAGTATGCGATCGCCCCGCTGGGGAATCTGGTTCTGCGCCGGCGCTATCCGAAGGGTAACAAGTAACCCGTTCCGTGCTTGTGGTCTACTGTTGCACACCCGGAGAACGGCCTCCGTCTTCTCATACAGGGTGATGCGTACCCAGTGGAATCTTGCAGCTGGTCCCGGTTAAATATCTCTATCATAAATCTCACAAAACTTGCGAGATCCGTGTCCCATTGCTGGGCTTTGTGCCTGGCGTATTGTTCTGACAAGGACCTGGGGCTACTTGCAGGCCTCTTGCGCCCAAATATTCAGGTGTGAAATTGTCTTTCGTACGAAACCTTTTTCTTTCGTACGAAGTTTTTTCTATGTACGAAATGATTTTTAGGCTTTGTGGCAGCTCATTGCACTGAAGAAGGTCCCCTTGCGGCTGGGTACGGTCCCACGTACTGTTGGACTTGGCGGCGACATGCCCTGGACAAAGGGACTGTTGGGCATTACGACATCCTGGATGGTGCCATCCTTTATTACGCAGCCTACTGGGACACCACATCCTCATGTTTTGCAGGGGTTAACCAGAAGCGCACAATGGAAAGTGACGCCGCCCGCAAGGCTTGGAGCCTATTTGTGCTGTAGCACGAGGTGTGGTTGCAGACCCCGTGTTTTGAACGTACGGGACGAATTGTAACCCTGTATATTGCATTTTCTAATGGCCATTGGCAAGGTTATGCTCCTCTAGGCGAATGCCTAGCTTCAATGCCCAAGGGAAGACACAGTAAGCTGCAAAAATGTTTCACAGTGGCTGGTATTCTTTTCAACATAGGCGTGGCTCCCACGTAGGATGCGGAAGACTGCTAACGGTTCTTTGAGTGTTTGGGTTTCATTGCCGTGATCATTAGGGTCGATGAGAGTCGTGTTGATCAACTTGTCACCCATATGGCAATCGTCCTTGGTGCTCTGTACCGCTCTTCATTCCATTGTGATACATTGCCGCACCGTGTGGCGGGTGCGACAAACGCCTTCGAAAAATCTGTAGCGCCCAACTCAAAAGGGTCATATTTGTACAAGCTCGAGCATGATTTTCCAGACGTGTTTCTGTCACTGCAAGGTGTGGGTATGCATGTGTATTCCAATGGTGTGACGGACAGTGTCAATGCGCCGATGAAACAAATTCATACCCGGTTCAAGAATCCAGGGGGTGGTATTGTTGCTTCTAAGGAGTACGCAGCGCTTCAACCGGTGTTGCAGTAATTCTTTCTGCTGCATCATTTGCATATTGTGGTCCATGGCAAGCCCCGCCCAACCATGTTTGTCAATGCAGTCCTTTTCAACGATGCGTGATCCGTCGTTCGATGTGGACCACCGGAATGTCTTGGAATCTCAGATATTTCATAATACTTGTCGTGTAGGCCAGTGTTGCTGAGCTGTGAGATGTCGCGCACGCTGGCGCCAGAATTGATAATGAAAGAAAAAAATAGGAAAAGCAGGACAAAAAAAGTTTTCAAATAGCTGAAAATAAAGCTAATGACCATAAAAAACGGCTAGGACAAAAAGCGCGCAGCGAAACGTGTTAAAACATGACGTCGGAAATTTTGAACTTAAATACACAAATAAATAGCGCCGTAAGCGCCGTAACGTAGATAGGAACATAACGCCGTGCCCCTTGTCCCCCAATACGCCATCTAAACAAAGAAAACTGCGTCGCGAGCGACGCGTAAAACTCGAAAAAAAATTTCGTAACGCGCCGCACCCCTGCACTCGCTTCCTCACGGCCTCTTTTATTCACCATGTACCTCCCTCTCCCGCTGGTGCTGCACCTTCAGCGCCTTTGCTTCCTCTTTGCTGCAGGCGGACATTACGTGCCGTCAAGACCGAGACCACCAAATACAACTACAACTTCAAGTATGGGAAAAAGACTTTGGAGTACTTTCAATAACGACGCCACGGAGGCCGACGGGTAACACGTAAGTCAGTGAGTTGAATGTGGTGTTGCTGCTCGCGCGTGGATTGCGTGGAGTATAATTTTAATTTATTTTCAAAAACGAACAACAATTTATACCCGTTTTACAGGAAATTTTTTAGGGGAAACCAACGACCAGGGCCACAAGCAAGGCACAAAAAAAGGAAAAAAAGATGACAGGGCACCACAGCACAGCACCACACGGCAGCACAGGGCCACAGGACACACCACAAGGGAACAGGACGACACAGGGAAGACGCCGAGCGACGGGAGACGCGGCCAGACACGGACACCACGGCCGACACACACCACCAAACGACAACGACAGGCAACCAGAGCCACCAGCGGACCCCCAAAAACACGCAGCGACACCAGGAACCAACAGCACCAATCACCAGAAACAGCGCAGACCACGCGGACAGCACAACACAAGGGCACCAACACAGCGCAGCACAGCACTGCACAGGGGGCAGAGAACAGGAAACGCACAGCACGGGACCCCAGAACACACACAACAGACGCCCAGCGGCCTGAAACAAACAACAGGCACAGGCCACGACGCAAACAAACAGCAGAGCACGACAGCACACCACCACACGACAGCACAGCGCCACAGAACACAACACACGGCAGCGGAGCACCAAGACACACCACACCAAACCACAGGGCGGCGAGCCACGCGGCCAGACAGGGACAGCACCACCAAAACACGACACTAGGACCCACCAGGAGGCAACGGAGGACAGCCAGGCCCAACAGCAAACACCCCAACACGACGGGCAACATTACACAACACCAGCCAGCGCCAGAGGGGCGAGAGAGCACCGCACAAAGAGCAACGACAGGAACAGCACCACCGAAGCACACACCAGCACACCCCACAGCCCAGGACACACACACCAGCCCCGCACTTACCACCGGCAAGGCACGGACGGAAAAAAAAAAAAAGCAAAAAAAAAACAGGAAGGAAAAAACAACAGGGGGGGGGGAGCAGGGGCGACAACAAGGCGCCAAGGCCCAAGGCACCCCGGGCTGGAACACACGGAACGCCAGAAACAACGGGGACGAAAAAAAGAAAGCCAGGGGAGGAGGAGAAAAAAGGAAAAAAAGGGGGGGGGGAGACAAGAAGACGCCAAGGCCCAAGGCACCCCGGGCCCGAAAAGACGGAACGCAAGAGACAACGGGGACGCCAAAAAAAAATAGCCAGGGGAGGAGGAAAAAAAAAAAAGGGAGCGAGGAGAAGCAGAAAAAAAAAAAGGGGGGGGGAGACAAGAAGACGCCAAGGCCCAAGGCATCCCGGGCCGGAAAACACGGAACGCCAGAGACAACGGGGGCGCACAAATGAAAAAAAAAAGGGGGGCGAGGGGGGGGGGGGAACCACCAGGAGCGGGCGGCAAGGGCCCCAGGAGAAGGAACGCCGGAGACAACCGGAGCACACAAAAAGAGAAAAAGGGCGACCCCAGCCCGGCGGGGGCCGAGCAAACAAAGAGCGCAGCAAGACCCGCCACGGGAAAAGGTGAGGCGCACCACAACGCGCCCAGGAGGCCGGCCCGCCCGACCCGGCCAAGAGGGACGGCGGACGCGTCTGTGACCGGGTCCACACACGCCAACCACCGCAGCGCACGCAGCCCAAGACCGACGCCGGAGGGACCCGCCAGCGACAACCGCATCGCGGGGCCCCGAACGGGTACGACGCGGAGCGAGCCCAGTGCCCCAGCCACGGCGGGGGCCAGCGGCAGGCACAAAGAGCCCGGTTCTTGGCCGGCCTCTGCGTGCCCCGCGCAGCCACCCAGTTAAGCCGGGGCGCAAGCCCCCGGGGTGGGGAACGACACCACGGCGTCGGGAAAGCCGACTGGAGCACCGAGAGTGACCGGACTGGACAAGGCACGGCGCACCAAAGTCAGGCCACCAGGCACGCCAGAGAGGCACGCCGCCGGCCACAACCAAGGCGAACGGACAGGTGCCAAGCAACAACGGCGACCGGATGCCGCACACCCGGACGGCGCGCACAACACGCAACGAACCACAGCACAGGGACAGGTGCCACGCAACACCAAACCCACACACCACAAACCCGAGCCAGGAGTGGCGGGGTACAAGCGGAGAGCGCACACAAGCACACACACACCCCGACGCCCAAGCCCGGAGTGGCGGTTCGATGTTTGAGGTTTGAGGTTTGAGGTTTGATTTTGCGGGTACGAGACGCCTTTCGGCCCCGGGAGGCACATGGTCGGGCCAGGTGATATCCTCCCCACCGGGTCCTGGTGGAGTGCCCTCAGAGACGCATCTCCTGCCTGGTGGCGGAGTCCCCCGGGTTCACAGGGCTCGGAGCCCCGTCCTTCCCCGGCTTCCCCGTTTCGCCACTCCCCGGTCAGTGCATCAATTCACAGCCGTGGCTGCGGGCGCTTACCAACTGCGTCGCCCCCCTAATGCGTGGTCGCCCGGGGCGCCGGCGCCGCCGGGCCCGTGCTACTGGCTTGTTGCCAGTGGGACCCCCTTGGGCTGGCGCGGAGGCTGCCTAGCCTAGGGGTTGGGGCGTGGCGCAGTGCGCCACTACTGCCTTGGTGGGTGCAGTGCCCCGTCCGTGTGTGCGCGGCGCTTGCGGCCGGTTCGGGGGGTTCGGGCCGGTACCTGGTGTTGTATCTCTCCCGTTTCCCCCTTCCTGCCCCGCCTGTCCCGCGCTGCGTCCAGCGGGCTGTCCCGTCCGGGTGTCCCTTACCCTCGCTCGCTGGTAGGATATTCAACGGGGTCTGTGCGTTCCGCGTGCTCCGTCCGGTTGCCCTTCTGGTAGTCCCCGTGTGCCCTCTGCGTGTGTATGCGCTGGCGCTCCCGCGGCGTCCGCTCCCCCCCCCCCTGGGTGGTGTGGTGTGCGCACCTCGCGCGGTCCCGGCACTGGGGGCTGGTAGGGCTGTTCCACGTGGTCCGTGCCCCTCCGCGTGTCCTGCCCCGGTCCCTTGCTCCGTCTGGCGTGCTTGGGGGGGGGGGCGGTCCGGTCCCGGTTCCCCCCTACTTGGCTAGGTGTTGTGGGGGTGGCGGAAGGGCGTCCCCGGGGGGGGTGCCTTCCACTGTTGTGAGGGGCGTCTGGGGTCAGGCGCTCCCCCTCCCCCGACTGCCCGCCCACTGGGCGGGCTGTTGGGGTCCGCTATCGACGTGCTGTCGGCGCGGGCGTGCGGGTGTGGGGGCCGGACCCTGTCCCCTTGGCCTGCCACCCTGTGGGGGCTGCGTGCTGCGGGGCAGGTCCGTGGCGTTCGTGTGCCGGGGGGCGGGCGGGGGGGAGGGCGTGCGCCGTGCCCCCCGTTTGCGCGGCCGGGGGGGGCCTGTAGGGCGGGGGGTCGGAGGGAGGAGTGGCGGGGTACAAGCGGAGCGCGGACAGAACCCACACAGGCCCCAGCACCCCAGCCAGGAGTGGCAGGGCGCAGCCGAAACCCAAGCCCAAGCACGCACACCCACACCGCACACCCCAGCAAGGAGTTGCGGGGTACAAGCGGAGCAAGCACACAAACACACACACACCCTGACGCCCCAGCCAGGAGTGGCAGGGCGCAGCCAAAACCCGAGCCCAAGCACGGACACCGGCACCGCACACCTCAGCCAGGAGTGGCGGGGTACAAGCGGAGCAAGCATACCAACACACACACACACCCCAACACCCCAGCCAGGAGTGGCGGAGCGCAGCCGAAACCCGAGCCCAAGCACGCACACCCACACCGCACAGCCCAGCCAGGAGTGGTGGGGCAAGAGCGGAGCGCCCACACAAGCACAAAAACACCCCAACACCCCAGCCAAGAGTGGCGGGGCGCAGCCTAGACCCGAGCCCAAGCACACGCACCCAGGCCGCACAACCCAACCAGGAGCGGCGGAGAAGAGCGGAGCGCGCACACAAACACACATACACCCCAACAACCCAGCCAGGAGTGGCGGGGCGCAGCCGAAACCCGAGCCCAAGCACACAGACCCACAGGGCACACCCCAGCCAGGAGTGGCGGGGTACAAGCGGAACGCGCACAAAAACACGCACACCCCGACACCCAAGCCAGGAAAGGCGGGGAGCAGCCACAACCCGAGCCCAAACACACACGCCCACACCGCACACCCCAGCCAGGAGTGGCGGGGCACAAGCGGAGCGCGCACCAAGCACACACACACCCCAACACCCAAGCCAGGAGTGGCGGCCACAGCCGAAACCCAAGCCCAAGCACAAACACCCAAGCCGCACACCCCAGCAAGGAGTGGCGGGGCACAAGCGGAGCGCGCACACAAGCACACACACGCCCCAACACCCCAGCCAGGGGTGGCGGGGCGCAGCCGAAACCCGAGCCCCAGCACGCGCACCCACAGCGCACAACCGAGCCACGAGTGGCAAGTTACAAGCGGAGTGCGCACACAGAGACACACACACCCCAACATCCCAGCCAGGAGTGGCAGGGCGCAGCCGAAACCCAAGCCCAAGCACGCACACCCACACCGCACACCCCAGCCAGGAGTGGCGGGGTACAAGTGGAGCAAGCACACAAATACACACACACCCCGACGCCCCAGCCAGGAGTGGCGGGGCGCAGCCAAAACCTGAGCCCAAGCACAAACACCCAAGCCGCACACCCCAGCAAGGGGTGGCGGGGCACAAGCGGAGCGCGCACACAAGCACACACACGCCCCAACACCCCAGCCAGGAGTGGCGGGGCGCAGCCGAGACCCGAGCCCCAGCACGCGCACCCACAGCGCACAACTGAGCCACGAGTGGCAACGTACAAGCAGAGTGCGCACACAAAGACACACACACCCCAACACCCCAGCCAGGAGTGGCAGGGCGCAGCCAAAACCGGAGCCCAAGCACACACACCCACACTGCACACCTCAGCCAGGAGTGGCGGGGTACAAGCGGAGCGCGCACACAAACACACACAGGCCCCAGCACCCCAGCCATGAGTGGCGGGGCGCAGCCGAAACCCGAGCCCAAGCACACACAACCACACCGCACACCCAAGCCAGGAGTGGAGGGGTACAAGCGGAGCGGCCACACAAGCACAAACAGGTCTTAACACCCCAGCCAGGAGTGGCGGGGCGCAGCCGAAACCTGAACCCAAGCACACACACCCACAGGGCACACCCCAGCCAGGAGTGGCGGGGCACAAGCGGAGCGCGCACCAAGCACACACACACCCCAACACCCCACCCAGGAATGGCGGGGTGCAGCCGAAACCCAGGCGCAAGCACAAACACCCAAGCCGCACACCCCAGCCAGGAGTGGCGGGGTACAAGCGAAGCGCGCACACAAGCACACACACACCTCAACACCCCAGCCAGGAGTGGCGGGGCGCAGCCGAAACCCGAGCCTCGGCACACGCACCAACACCGCACACCCTGGCCAGGAGTGGCGGGGCACAAGCGGAGCGCGCACACAAGCACACACACACCCAAACAGCCCAGCAAGGAGTGGCGGGGCGCAGCCGAAACCCAGGCCCAAGCACAAACACCTGAGCCGCACACCCCAGCCAGGAGTGGCTGGGTACAAGCGGAGCGCGCACACAAGCACAAACACACCCCGACACCCCAGCCACGAGTGGCGGGGCGCAGCCGAAACCCGAGCCCCAGCACACGCATCCACACCGCACAAGCAAGCCACGAGTGGCATGGTACAAGCAGAGTGCACACACAAACACAAACACACCCAAACACCCCAAACAGGGTTGGCGGGGCGGCGCCGAAACCCGAGCCCAAGCACACAGACCCACACCGCACACCCCAGCCAGGAGTGGCGGGGTACAAGCGGAGCGCGCACACAACCACACACACACCCCAACACCCTAGCCAGGAGTGGCAGGGCGCAGCCGAAACCCGGACCCAAGCACACACATCCACACCGCACACCCCAGCCAGGAGTGGCGGGGTACATTCGGAGCGCGTACACAAGCACACATAGGCCCCGACACCCCAGCCAGGAGTGGCGGGGCGCAGCTGAAACCTGAACCCAACCACACACACCCACACCGCACACCCCGGCCAGGAGTGGCGGGGTACAAGCGGAGCGCGCACACAAACACACACAGGCCCCAACACCCCAGCAAGGATTGGCGGGGCGCAGCCGAAACGTGAGCCCAAGCACACACAACCACACCGCACACCCCAGCCAGGAGTGGAGGGGTACAAGCGGAGCACGCACGCAAACAAACACACACCCCAACACCCCAGCCAGGAGTGGCGGGGCGCAGCCGAAACCCGGACCCAAGCACACACATCCACACCGCACACCCCAGCCAGGAGTGGCGGGGTACATTCGGAGCGCGTACACAAGCACACATAGGCCCCGACACCCCAGCCAGGAGTGGCGGGGCGCAGCTGAAACCTGAACCCAACCACACACACCCACACCGCACACCCTGGCCAGGAGTGGCGGGGTACAAGCGGAGCGCGCACACAAACACACACAGGCCCCAACACCCCAGCAAGGATTGGCTCGGCGCAGCCGAAACGTGAGCCCAAGCACACACAACCACACCGCACACCCCAGCCAGGAGTGGAGGGGTACAAGCGGAGCACGCACGCAAACAAACACACACCCCAGAACCCCAGCCAGGAGTGGCGGGGCGCAGCCGAAACCCAAGCCCAACCACAACCCAGACCCAAACACAAGCGCCACACAACAGTAGGAAACTTAGTGTCCATAGCCCGGGCACTGAGGCAGCACGTGCCATGCAGATGACCCCGCCAAACGAGATCCGGAGACCGGGGGTAAGGCTGCATCCTAAGGCCTGCGCTGCTTTGGGACGCGAGGCGGAGCGTGCGACACCCAAGCGCCTCTGAACCCCAGTACCAAGAACATGCATGCATGCCTTGGGAACGGGATACGCCAGGAAGTCGGATGAACCTCTAGGGTTCCGCCCGAAGGAGGGGACGTGCGCAAGCACGGGGGCACACCCTCCTGGCGAGACAAGCACGTCACGCTGGCGGCGATCAGCACTCCCGGTGTTGCCCGGGGCCGCTATGTTGGGGGCCACCAGTCAGGTCTAGCGGGATGTAAGCCGCCTCCCCTCTTCATGCGCGGAGCCTCTTCCTGTTCGTCACAGGGGCGACGCCAGGGGGAACCATGGGGCGCCTCTCCACGACCGAGTGCACCTACCTACCTACCTACTTGTCGTGTACGAGACAGTTTGCTTCGTAGGGCGTATATTTGTTTCGTACATAGTATGGTTTAGGAAACTCCCGTCACTGTGTAGGCAGGGCGCAAGCAGCATCGAAGCTTGGCTACAACGGCGTAGGAAAGCGTGGGGTTGCGGCTGCAAGTGCACATGGGGTCAGAATCTGGTGCCGAGGGGAGCAAGAATTTGCCGGCGTCGCCGGCCATTCAAATTCAACTATCCTGCCGGCCACTCACAACGAACCCGGGTTCACAGACATTGCCGTCATGCCGCAGGTCCCAGCCCTGGTCCCAGTCCCACCAGAAAGCCCAGCCTGCATAGGCGTAGAGTGATCCTTGGAGACCGTGCTTCCACCAGGGGCCTATCGACTACTTCTGCACACCTGGCGAGGTGGACCGCCTCCTTGGGCTCCCCTGGAGGCGAGTGTGGCTGGGCTTCTTGTACGGGCACGCTGTCCGCCACCTCAATGAGCCCCTGTACACCAACAACGACAAGGTGCATGTGACTAGTGTATGGGTGTTTGGACGCATGTTCAGCAAGATAGCTTTCTGCTTGAAGCACCACATGCAGTGGGACACAAAGATCACGGCCAATCTCATAGCGCGCGAGGGACCCTGCCCCACTCCCCATTTGTCTGAGGTTAAGAAGGATAAGCAGCCCCCCACTGTCCTGATGAAGCTGCTAATGAATCAATGGTACGTGTTTCGCCGCTGTACGTTGAAGACAAGCACTGAGTGGATGGTGTTGTGGTATTCGACTTGGGAACTCTCTCGTCCCCTTGTTTCTCTTCTTTCTCGAAAAACCCAAATCCCAAATGGACAGACCTCTGCGCAGGATCTTTAGACGGAGCACCAATACATAGATACTTCACCAATTCGAAGACAAAAACCGTGTCCAGAGATATCGAAGTATCGTACAGGACTTGGTTCACGCAACTGGCATCTCGATGCTTCAGATGTATTCACAGGCTGCAGTGCGATTGCGACTGCGATTGTGACTCGCGCGCTTGCTGCGCTACTGCTGTTTGAAGCCATAACAATGGCCTCATTTGCAGCCCATCGACACCCTCGAGAATGGTGAAATGGAGTGGTTATTCGTGCCAATTGAGAGGCCCAGCGCCACCTCACAAGAAGTCTGCCCTCGAGTGCCCCCGCCGTCTCCTACGACCCAGCGCATCCATAAAATGAGCCCCGGGAGCCCAGCGCCAACTGGCGTACGGCCCTAGGAAGCGCTTCCGCCGCCGGTCCGAATGAGATGGAACAGCGGCAAGAACAATATGAAGTAGTTGCAGGAAGGGGTGTGTTTGGTAACGTTGTTTCATACGTACTTCGTACGTAGCAAAATGTTTCGTACGTAACATCTATACAAAGCTTTGCAGGTTGAGTCCGTCGAGACAAGTGCACCACGAGATCGATGGGCATTGTGCCCTGTCAGTGCCGGCGACGCGAGAGGGAACATTGCTGATACAGCCGGGTCAATTTTGTCGCTGCTGCAACAGAAACCGGACAAGGCGCTAGCCCTTTAGACAGCGCACTGGCATGATGAAGTCGGCGGAAAGAGTGCACTACAAGGACGGAGGCTGAACTGGCATGCAATGCCGCGGACACCAAGCAAGCTCGAAAACCCGCCAAAGGTGGAGCCGCGCAGGAAAGCCGTCATTGGGAGCAAGGCATAGAAGAGCCTGGGGATGCCGGTGGAGCATTGTAAAAAGGTGAAAGAGCCCAAGCCAACGGCACCAAAGAAGCGCAAGTACGAGTGAAGCAGCAAGGAGGTATCTTCCGGGGAAGAACAGAAGTGAAAAGAAGAATAGGAGAAATTCGAGGCCACAGCGAGCAGCGATGATGAACCAACAGCATCAACACTAGGGACAAAAGACAGCGTGAATTGGTGGTGTGTGCCGTGCGAGGAAGAACAGGAGATGGAAGAGGGGCGGTAGATATGGGAAGCTACCGTGTGTGCATGGTAAGGGACTGGGGTGTAACGCATGTGACAGCGGCTGCAGACACTGTGCGGCTGATTACGGAAGACCGAAAAAACGTACTCTTTTGGATGCCGCAAGACTGGGACAGCCCCACCTGGTGGAGGCAGGGTGACCCCATCGCGAGAAGCAATGCGACGAATGTGATAAGTCGGGGCATTTGGGCCTCTCAGAAGCTTTCTAGAGGATTTCTACTAGACCTCTCAAAGGTTCAAGATCCTAGAACACTGGGATATTTGCCGATATTTGGCTTATATCTCAAGCCTATAGCTTATTGCTAGAGTCTACTGCTCTTAGGTACACTACAGGGAGCATACATCTAGGTTTGTGGTTTGAGTTTTGAGGTTTGATTTTACGGGTACTAGACGCCTTTCGGCCCCGGGAGGCCACCTGGTGGGGCCAGGTGATATCCTCCCCACCGGGTCCTAGTGAGGGGCCCTTCATGACGCACCTTCTGCCTGGTGGCAGAGTCCCCCGCGTTCACAGGGCGCGGAACCCCGTCCCTCCCCGGCTTCCCCATTTCGCCACTCCCCGGTTAGTGCATCACTTAGCAGCCGTAGCTGCAGGCGCTTACCAACCGCGTCGCCCCCCTTATGCGTGGTTTCCCGGGTTGCCGGCACCGCCGGGCTCGTGCTACTGGCTTGTCGCCAGTGGGACCCCCGTGGGCTGGCGAGGAGGCTGCCTAGCCGTTGGGCTGGTGCGTGGCACGGTGCCCCACTACTGCCTTGGCGGGTGCAGTGCCCTGTTCGTGTGTGCGCGGCGCTCGCGGCCGGTTCGGGCGGGTTGCAGCCGGTACCGGGTGTTGTGTCTTCCCCGTTTCCCCCTTCCCGCCCCGCGTTTCCTGCGCTGTGTTGGCGGGCCGTCCCGTCCGGGTGTCCCTTATCCTCGCTTGCTTGTACGTCATTCCACGCGGTCTGTGCGTTCTGCGGGCTCGGTCCGGTTGTCCTTCTGGTTTTCCCAGCGTGTCCTTTGTGTGTATGTGCGCTCGCGCTCTCGCGGCGTCCGCGCCCCCCCCCCTCCCTGGGTTGGTGTGGCGCGCGCACCTCGCGCGGTCCCGGTGCTGGGGGCTGGTAGGGCCGTTCCACGCGGTCTGTGCCCCTCCGCGTGTCCTGCCTCGGTCCCGTGCTCCGTTTGGCTTGCTTGGGGGGGGGGCGGCCCGGTACGGTTTCCCCCTACCTGGCCTGGGGCTGCGCGCTGCGCGTGGGATGGGTGCGGGCGCGGGGACCCGTCACCAGCCCCACAGCGCGCGCTCTTGCTAGCTGGCTTTGCGCGCTGTGGGGACGGCAGGAGGGTGCCCGGGTCGGGCGCCTCCTGCCTGGGTTTGTTGCGGCTGGGGTCGGGCGCTTTCCCACCCCCGACCACTCGTCCTTTCGGGCGTGCGGCCGGGGCCCACTACCCACTGGCTGTGGGTGCGGGGGATGCGGGCGTGTTTACCCGTCACCAACCCCACAGCGCGCGCTCCTGCGTGCTGGCTTGACGCGCTGTGGGTCGGCATGAGGTACTATAACTAACACCAGATGTACATATCCTGGGGGGCAGAAAAGTGAGCAACAAATGGGTAAATAGGCGTGTAAACACACTCTGGATAGAGCGCCAAACAGCGCCCCGGTCAGGATGAGGCATATGCAGGAGGGTGGACAGAAAAGCGCCTGAGTCCAGGCCATATATAGTCTGCAGACACACATAGACTGGTCTGGATCCTGCAAGTGCCACGGGACCAGACCACACACCCAAAAAACGCAATGCCGATGACAGCGGTATCCGTTGCGCAACGTCGTATGGGCCTTAAGGCCTCAATCTGGGATAATGAAGGGGTGCCATCCGCCCTGGTTTCCCACGAATTCAGCAGGAGGCTATGGCCGTCCAAGCACGATCCAGCTCCTTCAAACTGCAATGATATCCTTTGCAGCTCATGGAGCGTGGATTCCGAAATCACACTGGAAAGACCAGTGATGCTCATCGGGGGAGAGCTCAGGGCGGTGATCAGGCGCCTCTGGCTGCAATCGCCCGGGTGAGTGCTGCCAAGTCCGAGACATGGAGCTTGGTCTTGTGCTTGCGGATGTAGTCCATGAAGGGGGTGTTAATCCGCGGCACGAACAAAGAGATCGGTTCCCAGGTGTCGTGGGACGGCCGATAGCCTCGCCAACGAACCTTGAACTCCAGGCCTCCGGGTGCCAAGGCGTTCTGACGCTGGGCCAGGATCTTCTCAACGGTATAGTCGTCCTGCTCAGCATAGTCCTCGTCCGAATCAGCCTCATGTGCGGCGTAGCCCAGGGACAAATGTTGGCCACGGAGGTCCGGTTCCCGCACACGGAGTTGACTCTCGTCGCGCTCCCGGAACTGTCAGTGACCCACCTTGATGCGGTAGGTGTCTTCACCAATCCTGCGGACCACCTCTCCGGGTGTGAACCAGGTTTTGGTGCGGTGGGTGCCCATAGGGCGGGGTCTGATCACCCACACCGGGTCTCCCACCCTGAACCTTTGCGCAGTCGAGCTCGGGGCGGACTTCTGACGCTCGGCATGCTCCTTCTCGAGCTGCCTGCGGATGTCCCGCGCCGTTGCCTCCTGCCGCGCAAAGAATTCCTTGGCGTCCATGGCCATACCATCACCCGACAAGGGAAGTCCCCAGCCCAGGGGGTCCCTGCCGAACAAAATCTGGTGAGGGGACAATCCACCCGGAGTGGGGGTGTCATGATGGGCCTTCAGAGCAGGCCATATCTCCTCAAACCAGTTCCGACGTGGATTGGTGATGTAAATCTTGCGTAGCTTCTCGAACAGCTGTCTTACAGCCACTTCAGCCCGGCCGTTGGACCCGCTGAGATAGGCAACGCTCTTAGCATGACGTATTCCCATAAGGGAACACATGGCCCTGAACCAGCCACTAGTAGACTGGGGCCCTCGGTCACTGCAAATGGTGCGGGGGATGTCAAAGACGATCAGCCAATGACGAATCATCATGACTGCCACTTCCTTGGCAAGCAACCCCCTTTTGCGTGCCGGAACGGCTACTACGTAGCCGCTGTGGCGGTCCAGACAAAGGACCACACAGTCAAAGGTCTCCTTGCCTATGTGAACTTCGGGAATGGAGAAGACATCCATGGCCACGCTCTCCATTGGCTGGTCAGGCATAGGAGTCCATTGGGCTTCCCCCTTGACGTTTCGGTTATCGGGATTGCAGGCTTGACAGACCGAGCAACCCTTCCTGACCTTCTTGATGGCGTTGTAGAGACTGATCTGGTCGATCTCAAACCGGCACTGCATGTCCAAGGCTTGCTTCCTGACCCCTGGGTGCATCATGTGGTGGTGCCCAGCCTCACATAGCTCGAGCACTCGGGACTCTGGGACCAGCAGCTTACCATTCCGGTAGAGCTTGCCATCCTCCTCAGTCAGCCCCTTTGGCCACCTCTGCCCGTCATCAGGGTCGGTCACAGCCCTATACTCGGCCTCAAAGGCCTCAGACCTGGCGTAGTCGTCGGTCCAGTCGTCCTGCAGGCAAGATTCAGGGAAGAGGTGCTTGTCGGACTGGGCTCCCTCAGGGGCGAGTACTCTGACCGCTCTGCCCATCCTCCTTCCGAGGGGGGCATCAGCAGCCATAACGACGAAGCATTTAACACCCTCCTCCGCCATCAGGCGCTCCATTTCTATGATCCTCTTGGCCTCAGCGGTCTCAGCCTCATCGCCATGGGCGGAGACATCCGTCATGCCCTTGCTGGCGGGATAGGCCCACATACTGAGACAGTCTGCCACGGTGTTGTCCTGGCCAGGAACATACACAACCGTGAGGTCGAACTTGGCCAAGATCTCATGCCATCTTGCCCGTCAGGAGGCGGGACCACCGGGGGTGTCCACGTGCTCTATGTGCCACGACTGCAGACTCTGATGGTTGGTGCAGACGGTGACGGGATGGAGGGCTATGTACCCAGCCCATTTCCTGAGGGCCATGACGATGGCATACGCCTCCTTTTCTCGGGGCGTCCACGTCCGTCTCTGGCCTTCCGCCAGGACTCGGCTCCAGAAGGCCACTGGCACGTGCCTCCCATCGTCAAGCACTTGCTCCAACACAGCGCCAACGGCGTAGTGGGAAGCGTCGGTGCGCAGGACAAACCCTCGGTCAGGATCCACGAGGTGCAGACCCACTGCGGATAGCAGCGCCTGCTTCATCCCCTCAAAGGCACGGTCCGATTCATCATTCCGGACCAGAGCCTTCTTGGACCCCTTCTTGGTCTCCTTTCGATTGCCCTTGAGCATGGTCGTCATGGGGGCTGCATACTCGGCATACATCTTGATATACCCCGAGTAGTAGTTGCAGAACCCCAAGTACGCCCGTAGCTCAGAGACCGTCTTGGGCTTTTCCCAGTGCTCAATCGCAGCCACCTTGCCAGGTATGGGCTTCCGCTGCCCGTTCCCGACTACGTGGCCAGCGTAGACCACCTCGCTTACCCCAATGGTGGCCTTGTCACTGCTGCCCGTGAGTTTGTGCCGAACTAGAAGGTCCAGCACTCTCGTGACGTCCCTCTCATGTGCCTCCAGGAGCTCCTCATAGCTCATACTGGGGTTCCCAGACGCGATGATCACGTCGTCCACAAAGGGGTCCGCACAGTCACGCACTGCCTCGAGCAGGTTCTCCAGCATCCGCTGAAAAGCTGCATTGCCGTTGGTAACGCCGGTGGGCATCACCTTCCACTGGAGGGGTCCAAGTGGGGTGCTCATTGCTGTGCAGGCACGGCACTCCTCGGCGAGAGGCATCTGATGATAACCATGTTTCAGGTCAATCACCGTGAAGATCCTCCGCCGGTGTTGCTTT
The DNA here is from genome assembly GCA_964036045.1 of Eutreptiella sp. 'Long Island Sound 2002'. Taxonomy (NCBI): domain Eukaryota; phylum Euglenozoa; class Euglenophyceae; order Eutreptiales; family Eutreptiaceae; genus Eutreptiella; species Eutreptiella sp. 'Long Island Sound 2002'. The sequence continues at coordinate 148,631,183 of OZ038381.1, read as the reverse complement.
TGGAGCATGTCCTCAATGAGGGGCACCGTATAGCTGTCATGCTGCGTTTGAGCGTTTAGGCCACGGTGGTCAACCACAAGCCGCCACTCTCCGGCCACCTTCTTGGGGACGACAAAGCACGGGGAGGCCCATTTGGAGTGGCACGGCTCAAGCCAGCCTCTCTCGATGAATTCACGGAGGATCTTCTCCATGGCCTCCTTCCTCTCGCCCCTCAGAGCAAACTCCCGGTGTCGGTACACACGGGGGTCCGGATTCAGCCGTATCTTGGCCTCACCATACGTTCCACGCACCGGTGGGGGAAATACAGGCTTTCCGCTGAAGAAGGTATCACCATACTTCTGCTTCAGCCTGGCCCTCAATGCCTGGATCTTGGGGCACTCATCGGACTTCGCCTTGGCCTTTCCGGGCACCTGGACCACTGAGCTTACTTGCGGGGTACCACCGCATGGTTTCAGCCCAGGTGGTCTCCCCAGGTGGCCCAAGGGGCCATCTCTGGTCTTGCCTCGGAACAAGTCACCGTAGGTGGGTGGGTTACCGCCGATTGGCTCGTCTTGGCTGGACATGTGGTCCAGCACCCTCCTTACCAAGGTATCCCCATCAGAGGAACCAGAGACGATGGAGTCCACTTCCCACCAGGCCTTGTCCTGGCCCTTGCCCTCACGCTGGCTTCCCCAGTCGTGAAAGGGCTGATCCATATACCCCTGAACCAGGTCCAGCTCCTCTTCAGTGAGGAGGTCCTTCGATTCTCCGATGTCAACAGGGGTAACCGCAAAGCATTGCCTCCAGGGCTCCGCTATGATGCGGTTGACACAGACGAAGTCCGTGGTGTCGGCCTGCTCAAGGCCCCCATCCACATAGTGGAATTCTGTTGGCCACCTCCCGGGTGGCATGGGCTGGCCCTTAGCGTCCTGATAGACACTCTCTCCAGCCGGTAGGGCGACCTTGTTTAAGGTCATGTTGGTCAGTGAGGCCACCCAATCTCGGGTGCTTTCCACCTCGGTGCATCCCATAGGAACAACCAGCACTGCCTTGGAGCGGTTCTTGCAAATCTTCGCTACCTCCCTTGGAATGTCCAATCGGGGGCAATGGATCCACATCAAACCCTGATGCGGACCCCAGTGCTTCCTCCACGCGGAGTCCTGGGCGCTCCAGTACTTCTCACAAACCCGAAGATGGGCGGAGGTTCCTGAAGAGAACGCATCCAGGGCCAGATCCGAAGCTCCCAGGTCCGCAACCACTCGGCTTGCCACTTCCGGCATTACGCCGTACTCCTGGTTTGCTGGCCCAGCTGGCTCAGTCCCCAGCGCGGCTACTACGAGCTGATTGCGTTCCAGGTGGATCCATTGGCATTCCACATGGTGCTCAAGTGACGAAAGCAGCAGAGCTGGTCGTCCTGGTACAGGGTCATGGAGGCCTGGGCCGGGAGAACGCCGGAGTCCGTCTCCATCATGAAGTCGTACCCAACGATCATGTCCCAGTCCATCTGGGTCTCGTAGAAGCAACCTTGCAGGAGGATTTCCTTGCCGAGGTCCGGGCGGCTCAGCTCACGGTGGTTCACGAATTGCAGCCCAATGGCTGCTTCCCTCGTGCCTCGCACCATGTACTGGCCATTCGCCACCTTCAGCCTGACAGGCCTGCGACTGTCGGTCAAGCACTCTGGTGGAAGTAGGCAAGCCTTGACCAGGCTGACTTGAGCTCCCGTGTCAACCAACACGTCGAAGACCTTCTCCACTTCCCCGCATAGGGCACGGACCTTAAGGTGCAACTGCTGCTCAGGCCCAACACGGCGCACAGCGTGCAAGCTCAGGATCTCCGGCCGTTCCAGAAGCTCAATGAGCAACTGGTGCAGGTCGTGGACAATGGGCTCAGGCTGCCCATCTGCACCATCCAGCTGCGGTCCGGGTGATCCTCCGATACTCTCGGAAACATCTTGAAGCACATCAAACACATTCTTGGTCGCGAAGGATGGACGGGTGCAAGGGTTTGTGCCTTCACTTGCCCCCGCCCTGCCACTGCGACTGTCTTTCGTCTTGGGTGCCAGATGGGGCTTTCCGCCCGCGGCAATCCCTTTGTGCTCATTGTCTCCCGAATTGGATGGTCTGGCGCTTCCCACAACACCATCCTGCGACCGCCCTAATTGGGGCCCTTGGCTGCAGGAGCTTCGCTAAGGGGCGTCGCTTGTGGTGGCAGGGGCACTCTCCTCCGCGTCAACCTCGTTGACACTTTTCTTCTTTCCCCCTTTCTTACCCTTCTTGTCCTTGTCCTTGATCTTGTCGTCCGACTTAGAAACCCGGGACCTCCTGATCTCCTGGATCTCCTTGGCCAACTCGGTCCCCGCCGACATCAGCTTGGAGAGCTCGTCCTTGGTGACATCCACCTTGTTCTCCCGGATACCCACGGGTGCACGCTTTTTCGACCCGTGCACCTTCTCCTAAGCCTCTGTGTCGGCCTTGTCGATGGGACATGTTCGGTGGTCATGGTTGAACCCTTCGTTCCTTCCATAACACACGAAACAGCCCTGAGGGTGAGCTCGTATGAAATCCCCAAAGTTAGCGGAGGGTCGCCAATGCGGCGTGGCTCCTTCTTCTCCTTCTTCTTCGGACCCTTCTGCAGGGGCCTCCAGCTTCCCCAGTTGCTCCCCGCGTTCAAGTTGTTGGCTACGAAGACACAAACGGCTGTCTCGGCGGGCTCATCGTCGTCGTCTTCATCGTCGAGGGCCTCCCCGGCTTTGGTTCCTGCTGTGTCCATGGCAGATTCCCCGCCCGACCCTTCGCCAACATAGTTGACGTCACGGTCACCGGCCTTCAAGCCGCGGGTGTGTTGGAGATTCCTGTACTCCTTGAGTGCCTCCTCTCAGACCCACTCCAGGACCTCGTCACAGGTCATCCGCGCCGGGATGCCTTGCAGACGGAGGGTCTGGCCGCCCACGTCACACTCGTAAGGGGCAACATCGCGTTCTTCTCGCGATCGCCCGTAACGGTGATGAGGAGGGCGTTCCGCAGCTCTCGCCGCTTGACATCCCGCGCCACATGCTTCTTAGTCGAAGCCAACACGTTTGGATGATACTCCCTGGGGAGCATCATCCTGAACGTGTGGTTGAGCTTGGCTCTCTTGGCTTCCTCCTTAGTGACTCTCTTGATCCATGCTTCCGGCAGCATGGAGAGCAGGCGGGCCTGCTCGTCACCCTCATTCCAGTCCTCCACGTTGCGGCGGAAGAGGGTGTATTGCCCCTGGAAGTCTCGCCAATCCCGTAGGCGGATCTCCGGGCCATCATGCTGAAGCTTGATGGCCCTCCAGCGCTTGGCAGCCACCTGCGGAGCGTCCACCCGCTCCTGCTCGTTGAGCCACTTCTTGGCTTCCTTGAGGGTCTTGACTTTCCCCTACTTGGTCGCCACGAAGTATAGCTCTTGGAGCACCTCCGGCAGGCGGTACCTGAACCCTTCGAAAACATATTTCTCCGCCTCTGCGGGAGCCATGTCTTCAGTGACGGTCATCCCCCAATCGTCCAGCTTCTCCAAGAAGCGGTCGAGGTTGAGGGGGTTGCCATCGTATGTGGGGGGCTTGATGTCCTTCAGGTCTTCCCACACGGCGGCATCCGCGGCCTTAGAGACCATGAACGCCGGCCGCGAGGTCGACCGAAATTCCCATCGGCGTCCCCCACGGACTCCCACGGCTGCCACTTCCATCTCCTCCGCGGTATCCATGTGGCTACGCCGTGGTTCCTCCATGTACGCTGAACCTAGATGTTCACGCCGTACTCCCTCCATGTATACCTACTCATCACGGCGCCGCTGGCTGCGTTCAGCGGCCTCCCGTCGTACATCACGCGGCGGGGTAATGCCAAACTCCTCCAGGTCTTCCTTGCCTCCGCCGACATCCCACTCCACGTCCCCTCTGGGGACCTCATCTCTGAGTCCCAACCACAGTGTACCACTGGCTACAAGCCTTTCACGACCTGCGATGGAGGGGCAAACCCGACCGCCAAATCAGCTCCACACACTGGCAAGCGTGGCTGCAGGCAGACGCGCAGCGCGATGCCGTCCGGAGTCTCCCCCCCGGGCCCGCGACACGAGCCCTCGATGCGGCGGCCACAGACGGTTCCACTGGCCAACCTGCCCTTCGAACCAGCGACAGAGGGCGCCATCCGGAAGTTGGTGCCGCTCCCCCTGGCGCGAGGGGCCACGGAACCAACGAAATGCCCCCTGTGTGCAGAGAAGTACTACACAAGCGGGGCAATGCTGGAACACCTGGCGTGGCACGTGGTGCACGCTGCAGCCCCGGTGGATGACAAGGAGGCGGCCTCCAACATCCTGCAAGGGAGGGCGCGGAGGTCCCCATGGCACGCCCCGTACGCCCGGCGCCCCCCGCCCCAGGCAGCGGACCACGCAGGTGGCGATGAGGAGGCACCCGGGGCGGCGCCGGGGACCGGCGGTGCGGCCCAACAAGGGGCCATCCCCGCGGGGCTGGCCCCCCTGGCCCCCCTGGCTCCCCTGGCCCCCCTGGCCCCCCTGTGGGCCCCGCTGGGAACGGGCTCTCCGCACCCCATGGCCCCGGCGCACCCGGGAGCCCTGGCTGCACCAGCGGACCCAGCGGCGATGCCGATGCAGGATAGCTGACTCCAGGAGAACACGGCGGACGACGCCCTATGGCTCCTCTCGTGCAACCTGCGCAACGGCCTCGTACTGCCAGACCGGTCCCTCCGGGACGCGCTCCGGCGGCGCCGGGGGCCGGCGGCCTGTACCAACAAGGAGCAGCTCATCACTGGTATGCTACTGCAGGAGGGGGGCTTTGCCATCATGCTCCGGGAAACAGGGATCGCCACCCGGGCGCAGGAGATGCACGTGGCCGCGGCGCTCCGGGACAAGGGGTACACCCCCTTCTTCAGCAGCCGGCTGGCAGAGACGGGAGCCACTTCCACCTCGAGAGGGGGGGGCCTCCTCACCGCGGTCAGCAGCAAGTACGTGGCGGAGCAGGAGGTGCTCGGTTTCAGGGAAATCGTCCCCGGGAAGGCCGCGGCCCTGGAGATCCGCACAGACGGGGGAGGCCTCACCCTCATCAACGTCGACGGGGCGCAAGCAGGCTGCTCCCCGTGGGCGGGACGGGCGGCATTCTGGGCCGACATACAAATTTATGCCACGGCACGCAGCCTCGGTGGAAGACACCCGCTGGTCATCGCGGGTGACACCAACGTCTACATGGATGCCACCTCCAACCCGGCCACGGAGCACTTCCGCACGGGCTGGGAGGCCTGCGGTTTCCGGAGGGCCACGGCAGGCGGCAGGGAGGACATGACCCCCGGGCTCCACCCGTCCCGGCACAGGGTGGACACCTTTCCTGGTCAACGAGCCCCTCCTGCCGTGGTCCCTGCGGGAAAGCGTCTGGGCTCGCGGCATGGCACAGCCCCAGGTGATTGGCTTCGACCACCTCCCGGTCCGCCTGGCCCTGCCGGGCCTCCTCAACGCAGTGGGGCACGTGGCAATTCCCACCCCGTACAGCCACACGGAGGGCGGCCTCCTCCCGTACGACGCCGAGGCCGCGCCCGTCCAACACTGCCTGTCGGCGGCGGTCGCCGCCGCGCAGGATGAACCCTCCCTGGCGCCCTGGCTGGGTCCCGCAGAGCAGCACGCCTACGGGTCCATGCCCAAGGCCGCGGTGGACAAGGTGTTCGAACACCTCCACGCGGCGCATGAAGCCCTAGCGCGTGTGGTGGGATGCCGGCAGCCGTCCCCCGCGGGGACGGACCCGGCGGAGAGGGACCCCCCGGAGAACGGAAAGCGGCTCCAGGCGGCGGTCCTCCGCTATGACACCCTGGCCGCGTGCGCGCCGGCGGCGTACCAGGCGGACCCGGGACGGCATGGCATCCGGTCCGAGGCGGCGCTCCGGGTCGCGGAGGAGCTGCGGGGTGCGTCGCCCAGGTTCTGCCCGACCACACAGGGCCAGCTACAGGAGGAGCTGGAGAGGCAAGCAGCCGCCCTCGAAGAGGACAGTCGCCAACTCCGCGCACTCCTGGCGGCAGACCGCAAGCCGCCATCAAGGACTTCTGGCGCCGCCACGCCCCCGACATCGCCCAGCGATGGAAAGCCGTGCGGGGAGCCATAGAGGTAGAGGCCCCGGGCCTGTCAGGACTCTGGAACGTGCGGGTCCCCAACACCCAAACGCTCCTCACGGAGGCCCACGACGTGATGTTCGCAGTTCACGCCTTCTGGCGTGAACTGTATGACAGACGCCCGGTGGACCTCCCAGGCTTCCAGGCACTCCTCGGCCGCCATGTCCCCCAGGTCCCTGACGGGGCCTGGACACAGGTCCAGCAGTACTCCATGCAGGACCTGCAGTCCGCCCTGGACAAGGCCGATGGCAAGGCCCGAGGTCCCAACCACGTGGAGGCCCGTTTCATCAAGGCCCTCCCAGCACCCGTCCAGTGGCTCCTGGTCCACTCCTACCAGGCCTCCCTCCGCGGCGCCCCGCCGCCGATGCATTGGAGGGACGCGCACATCTGGTCCAGCCCCAACGTACCGGGCTCCGCCAGACTGGACGACTACAGGCGCATAGCCCTGGGCCAGCTGGACATGAAGCTGCTCACGGGCTCCGTCACCCAGCGCATCACGGAAGTGCTAACACGGCACAGAGTGGTTAGCGACTGGCAGCAAGGGGCCCTCCCTGGCTCCAACACAGGCCCCCCACTGTTCATGGCGCAGCGGCAGCTCCAGCGGGGAAGACCCAACTACGTTTTCTCCTTCGACGCCCGCAAGGCCTTCAACAACGCCCCGCACGGCGCCCTCCACCTCATCCTGCGCCACCTCTCTGTGCCGCCGGAGGTCATCAACGTCCTGCTCTTCCTCCACACGTGCGTCAGGCTGCGCATCGTCACCGCACACGGGCTAACGCAGCCCGTCCACATGGTGTGTGGCGTCCGGCAGGGCAACCCCGAGAGCCCCCTGCTGTACGCGCTCCTCCTGGAGCCCCTGCTCAGGGCGCAGGGGCACCGCCTGCGCCCGCCGGGAGGGGCCGAGCAAGGCCTCATCCAGGCCTACATCGACGACCTGCTGGTAGTGGCCCACACGCTGCAGCATTTCGTCGAGGGCGTGGAGGCGTTGGCCGCGTACCTGGGAATGATGGGCATGGAGCTCAACCCCCGCAAGTGCACCATGGCCACCACGGAGGGGGTCCCGGGCCTACAGCTGCGCCTCTGTCCCCACCTGGAAAACCCATGGCACCCGGTACCAGCGGCGGACTCCGTCCCCTACCTGGGACTCCAGCTGCAGCCGGACGGGAAGTTCTCCCTGCAGCGCAAGCACCGGCTGCGCCTGGTGGCGGTGCACCACTGGTGCCTCAACACCCTCGCGCCACCGAACGTGGTGCAGGACGTCATCCTGGCGATCCTCGGGGGGTCGACACAGTACATCGCCCCTTTCATCGCCGAGGACTCCGACACCGCGCGCCACCTGGACCACATCACGGTCCAGGTCGCGAGGGAAAGGGCGCGGTACGCCTTCGACGCCTCGCGGGACAGCCTGCAGGATGACCGGACTCTGGGGCTCACACGGGTACCAACGCGGTGCCAGCAGGCAGCAGTGGCCCTTGCTGGTACACTCGTCCACCACCGCTCAACCTCCGTGCGCGCCGAGGTCACCAAGATGCTCTGGGAAATAGCCGGCGCGCACGGAATATGTCCCGAGGTGCACTACCCCGTCCCGGAGTTTGCAACTCTAGCGGGGGGGTGACTGGGTCCTGCGCATAGCCCGGGCCCTGGCCGCCCTTGGAGTGGGGCTGTACAACCCCATCGCGTGCTGCAGGGCGGCCCACGTCAAACTACAGTCCCCACCGGGCAACGTCGTCAAGCTGCGCACCCTCAAGCTGCGACACCGCGACACGTGCCGCGTGACGGTGCCGCACACGACGCCGTGGCATGGGCACCACGGGCCACGCCACCCCTTCCCCGACAACGACGACCCGTGGCCGACAGCGGTGCGGGAATGCCCCAACCAATGCGCCGATGAACACCTCCACTATTGCCGCCGCGAGCAGGAGCCCACCAACCACCCCGGGTGGCGCAACGCCTTGGTCCACCTCTTCCACACCACCGGCACACGGGACCCCCGCCTGAGACTCGTCCACCCAAAGGGGGCTAAGCAGGACGCCCACACCGGCCCACGGGTGACCCCGGACAGCCTGCACCTCCACGTCGGGGGCTACCGCCGCCGGGGCGACCTATCCCCCCCCACGCGGGGGGCGGCGTACCACCCGCCGGCAGCCCTCATGTACATCCTCCATGACGTACTTGCGGAAAGCGAGCACCGAGAGCCTAACGCGGATGTGGCGTGGCCCGAGCCCCTGCGCCCCCGGCCCCACGCGCCGACGCCGCTGTGGTTGGTGACCACGGACGACCAATGCACCCGAGCGGCGGGGCAAGCGCAGCTCCAGGCCGAGTGGGTGATAGTGCAGGTGGGGGCAGGCCAGCCCAGGCCCCGTGGACTCCCCCGTGGCACCGCCCTGCTGGTAGCTACGGGGGTGCCGCACGACCCACACATGGCAGTGCACGCGCTGGAGGACCAGCCGGAGGACACTGGACACCTGGTGGTGCACCAGCGCGGAGGCCCGGCGTGGCTCAAGGAACATGTGATGGCACTTCGGTCCTGGGCAAGCACGATCGCCAGAGCGGAAATCCGGCTCAACCACCACCCGGGGATCAGCCCCGGCGACAACAGGGCGCTGAGTGTGGACCAACTGACCCCCAGCCATCCCGACGTCCGGTGGCACTCAGCCGACCTCAACGCGGGTTGGTCAGCCCCACCAGGTACTATTTGATCCCGTAGGCCTGGGGCCAAACCTCTTCCGACGCGTCAGGTGGCGGACCCTGCAAACACGCCACAAGCGTCGCTCTCGCCGCCGACCTCACCCGCACTAAAGAAGGTCCCTACGAGGACCGGCCCCTGCTGTGCCCCTTCCGCCTGTTACTCGTGCTGACTTGCTCCTGATCAACGATTGCATTTATCAAAATCCAGGGTTCCAGATCCAAAAATATAGAAAATACTATCCACCTTCAACCCTGAACAGCAACCAGATCCCACAAATACAGCAATAACCCAATCCACACTGCGGGCTTCCGTTCAGCACACCGGTCGTCTCACGGTGGCGGGCATGTACAAGAATTGCACCAAGGAAGAAAGCCCTGAAAGTGGCATATGAACACATATCAAGCAAAGTTGGGGAAAGAGGTAAACGTACACATTCACAGCCATAAACCCCTCATTCCCTGGACTCAAGACCTTCCCTTGGCTCACCAACATATTGCCCTGAACCAGGTCAATTGAGATGGCTGAATGCCATGTGTCAAAAGTCTCTACATAAACCCCAAAAATGTGTTCACACCCAAGCCTCTAAATCCTAGCCCAACAGGGGAGGTGGCGTGTCATGGCTTAGGGTGGCACTCAGGACCATGCCCTACCATGACATAACCTTGGTTGGACTTGGAGCTGAATGAGCTTAGAGATATGCCCCATGAGGATGACCTCACAACATGGCAAAATCAGGCAAATCACACCATAATGCCCAAAATTCAATTATAGACTCAAAAATGCATACTGCAAATATTCAAATGCTCCATGCATGTGTCAAACCGGAACGTATTATACAAGGGTGATATGGACCAAAGATCCATGCCCAAGAATATCCCATCATTGGCTCCGAAACTCCTCCGGTTATGTACATGACATGCTTCACAAGTCAGCTCATGAGTTTGAGACCTAATTTTGTGAGGCCTCGTGTGGCAAGCCAAAGTGACCATGTGATCCGGCATATGGTGAGGTACAACACCGAAGCATATGCCAACATATATACTACATACCATAGTTCACGGATCTCTAGGCACTTTACTGTTAGCCGACCAGTTCAGCACATAAAACACAAAAATGAGCGTAAAATGAGGTCAAAAACATGCAAATAATGCCAAATTCAAGATAATTACAATAGTATATAACTTCGCTCACCCATGATGTCAACCTAAAACTCAAAACACAATTGCTTGGGACCATTTGCAAACAATCCCCCCACTTGGATCCCCATATGGACGCATAAGGACACCTTCAAACCTACTCCCAACACGCACCATTAAAACTGGGAAAATTGATATTGGCGCTTGTGGGTCGCTCTGTGAGCCCTCCCACATGCACTATATGAGCGGTGGACTTGGTCTAGCGCTATGGAGTTCACCATTGGGACATGGGCGAAGCCCTTGCCACGTATGACTCCATATATCTTCCTACAAACGGAGATATATAACATGGGCGTGAGCATATCGAAGCACATACCATGCATATAACACATACCCTCAAAATGTGGCTCCCACCATGATATGCCGTGCCCCTCCATGGTCATAACTTCACGTTAAAAATACGTAGGAACCCATGAAAAATATCTATGCAACCCCAACACTCATGCGGTACACTCGAAAGTCCCAATAAAATATTCGGTTGCACGGTCCAAGAGTTATATATCCCTTTCTACCCTCTTGACCATTATCCCTTGCTACACCGGGCATGTATACACAACAAAGGCGTTTGATGCTTCCTAAATTAAGTTGAGACCAAGGCGGTTCCAACCCAATTCTCGGTATTGATATTCCTCGCCGTGAGCCGGAGATATGATTCTTCAAAGTGGCCTCACGAATCAACTTTGTTTCGCCTATATCTCCAAGCAAAACGAAGGGCATAACAAAAGGAAGGTTGATTCGTGAACGGGGAAAAATGTAGGACCACTCGAGACTCATCATATCACGTGCGGCGATGTCGAAGTCGAAAATCCGATTCTGAAAGTCTGAAAAAATCGGATTAACTTTGCGAGTATATAATATGAAAATTGCGGAAGCAACGAACCCTTTACTGATGAAATCTGACCCTTCATCGGGGTTTCCGCCAAAATATCTGTAAATAACAGTTAACGATTCGGTTACCGCAAAATCGCGAGCCAACTGACAGTCGCCGATACATTGAGAATCAGAACGAAAGGCGGAAAAATTACGGAAACATTATGATAAAAAAACCCTGTTGATTCCTGATATTCTGATATATAAATCTCAGCTGGCGGCGCCTCGGTACTGAATATGGCCGTTCATAGCCGGAATGGCCAAACCTATCACACTATCACATCAGGTTAGGTCAGGTGGATGGGAGAGTATGATATCAGCCAATGGCGGCTTGCCGGCGGATAGATACACACCCCAAGCGACCCCAAGATGGCCACGGGGGTCCGAACCGGCTTCACCCCCCTTCTCAGAGACTTGTTACCGCTCGGAAGTCATTGAAGAGAGGACGGGAGGACCCCAACAGGCCCCAAACCCCCCCCCATGTCCCAAGGACACATGGAGGCCCCACACACGTCGTAGGCGTCCCCCACGCCCCAAGGGAGGGGTGAGGACACTCATAATCGGTGCCCTACGCCATATCCGGTCTCCTCTTGATCTACAACATGGACCAAGGGGATCAAAGATAGAAAAACGTCGTCGGTCGACCTAAATAAGTATACCACAATGCAATATATATGTGGAGATCGAGTGAAAGGGGTAGATGGCCAATCAAGGCCCGAAAATCCCCGGATGAACGCCCTCACCCGTCTCCCAAGCACAAAAACAAACAAAATGCCAAGGGGGATCCATTGCGTTGCTACAGCAGCAACCAAATGGACCAACACGTCCTTGACATCCAAAGAAATATTCTTTTTCTTCAGATAGTCCATCCAGACCGTGGTATACCTCGGCACGAAACTGCTCGGAGGCTCCCACAAATCCCTGGATGCGGCGAATTTCTTCCAACGGACTTTGTAAAGCCTCCCCCCAGGCGTCCCCGGGTCTGGCTTGTCCGCCAGGATCCTCTCAGCGGTGAAGTCGTCGTCCTCACCCTCGTTGTCCGAGTCCACATCGCCGGCCGTGAACTCGAAGGTGACCGGACGTCCGCTGGGGTCTGGTGCTCGGGGACGAAGCTGGATATGGTCGCGGTCCAGGATCTTGTTATCCCCCACACGAACCGCATACACATCCTGCCCGACCTTCCGCACGATTACCCCCGGCACATACCAAGATGCCTGCCGATGCCTGGACAGGACATCCTTGTGGTGCCGCTCCACCCGCACGGTGTCTTGGAGAGCATACTTCTGGACTTTTCCCTGCTTGAAGTACTTGGCCCTCTTGTCATGCTCGTCCTGAAGTGCCTTGCACACCTTGGCCGCCGTGTCGTCCGCCTCAGCCATCATAGCGTTCGCCTCCCGGGCCACTTTGCCATGGTTCAACCACGGGAGAGTGCGTGACACTCGATCCTGTAGGAACAGGATACGATGGGGCGACAGTCCAGTGGGTCCCGGAAGGTCGTGATACGCTTGGAGTACTCTCCACAGTGAATTCTACCAATTCCGGCCCGGTTCGTCAATGTGCAGCTGGCGGAACTTCTGGAACATCTGCCGCCCGGCCACCTCGGCCCGGCCATTCGACCGGCTGTGGTACGCCACGGTCTTGGCGGGCCGAATACCCATGTGCTTGCACATCGTCTTGAACCACGTCCCCACAAACTGACTGCCCCGATCGCTGCAGATGACAGCCGGGACATCAAAAATCGTCAGCCAATGCCTGATCATGGCATTAGCGACGGTCTTGGCCTGCAGCCCCACTCCATGCTTGTCCTTCTTGTCCTTCTTCTTGGACTTCTTGCCAGGGACCGCCACGATATACCCACTGTGCCTATCCACCGCCAGGATGACACAGTCGTAGGTCTCTCCTTCCACGGTGACCTCAGGCATGGCGAACACATCCATGGCCACGGACCGCATAGGGGGCTCCGGTATAGCCGTGTACACCGGGTTGCCCGCTGTGGAATGGTTGGGGCTCTTCGTGGCCCGACACACGGCGCAGTCGCTGCAGTACCTATCCAGGATGGCGTAGTACCCCGGAGGGAACTTGAAACGCCACTCCAGGTCCTGCTGCATCTTGTCTCGGCCAGGGTGCATGAGCTGGGCGTTGTGCCAATGGTCAATGAGCTCCTCCACTCGGTTCTCAGGCACCAGCAGCTTGTCCTTGAGGAACAACTTGTCCCCATCCTCGGTCAAGCCCTCGGGCCACTCGTCGTCCGACGGGGCGCTCACGGCATTCCAGTACTTGCTCCAGTGCTCAGATGCCGCGTAGTCATCCGACCAGTCCTCTGTGAGCACCGACCTGACTAGCTCTACAGGGGCCACCATCCATTGCTCGAGGGTTTCCTCTCGAGTAGCTTGGACGCGGGCACCCCGGAACTTGGCCAGGTCCGTACGGTTTGCCATCACCACAAAGCACTTGACCCCCTCTTGCTCCATGGCCTTCTCCATCTCGATGATGCGCTTGGCCTCCCCGGTTTCCTCGGCGTCCCCATGGCTGGAAATGTCCATCCAAGCCTTGCCCGCGGGGTAGGCCCATCGACTGAGGCAATCTGCCACAGTGTTGTCCTTCCCCGGGACGTATACGACGCTGAGGTCGAACTTGGCGAACGTCTCATGCCATCGGGCCCTCCTTGCCGCAGGTCCCGAGGGGGTGTCGACGTGCTCCTTGTGCCAGCTCTGCAAGGACTGATGGTCCGTGCAAACCACCACCGGTTGCAATCCGATGTGGCCAGACCACTTCCTGAGCGCACAAACAATGGCGTACGTCTCCTCCTCCCTCGCGGTCCAGGTGCGGCGTTGGCCCTCGGCCAGGATCCGACTCCAAAACGCCACGGGTACGTGTGACCCGTCGTCCCAGATCTGCTCGAGGACTGCCCCTACAGCATAGTCCGAGGCGTCCGTCCGTAGCACGAATCCCTTGTCCGGGTCCACCAAGAATAGTCCCAGCTGCCCCAGGAGTCGCTCCTTCAGGCGGCTGAACGCATCTTCGGCCTCAGGGCCCCAGGCAAGCTTCTTCTTGCTCCCCTTCCGGCCATCGAACTTGCCCACTTGCAGCATCTTGTGCAGCGGCCCCGACAGTTCTGCATACATTCGGACATAGCCCGAATAGTAGTTGCAGATCCCCATGAAGGATCGGAGTTCGCTGATGGTCTGGGGCTTTTCCCAGTGGTGCAGGGACGCCAGCTTCCCAGGCATGGGACGGCGTTGCCCATGACCAACCACGTGACCCGCGAACTCCACTTCCTTCACGAAGAGTGAGGCTTTGGTGGGCTTGCACACCATGTTGTGCTTGTCCAACTCGCTGAGCACTCGGCGCAGATCCTTCTCATGCACGTCGATGAGCTCGTCCTCAGTCACGTTCTCCGTGCCGGACCCGATGATGATGTCATCCACGAAGGGATCAGCACAGTCCCGGACAGGACCAAGTAGGTCCTCCATCATGCGCTGGAAAGCGGCGTTGCCATTCTTGGCGCCCATAGGCACCACTTTCCACTGCATGGGCCCCAGCGGCGTCGACATCGCTGTGCAGGGCCTGGAATCCGGGTGTGGCGGCATCTGGTGGTAACCGTGTTTCAGGTCCAACACCGTGAAGATCCGCTTTTTCTGTTGTTTTTGGAGGATGGAGTCGATCAGGGGAAGCGAGTACGAGTCGTGCTCAGTTTGCTCGTTCAAACCCCTGTAATCCACCACCAACCTCCACTCGCCCTTCTCCTTCTTGGGCACGATGAAGGCTGGGCTGGCCCACTCACTGTCGGAGGGTTCGATCCATCCTCGCTCAATGAACTCGGCCAACAACTTCTTCATGGCCTCGGCCCGATCGCCCTGAAGTTGGTACTCCCGATGACGATAGATCTTGGGGTTCGGCTTCAGCTTGATCCTCGCTGTGCCAAACCTCCCAGGATCTGGAGGGTTCTTGTTGGCGACGCCACTGAATAGCCGCGGATAGGCATTGATCAGCCTCTCCTTCAGATCGGCGACCTTCGGGTTTTCCTGGGCCTCTTCAGCCGCTTGCTTCGGTATCGATACAACCGACCGCACTGCGGTGTAGGCCTCTTCCGGGTCCGAATCCGACTTCTCCTCGTCCGATATGCCGCCTTCATCGTCGTGGGGCATGCTTCCCACCGATAAACTTCGGAAATTTGCGGCGTCGGGCTGGTTCTTGTCGCTATCGGCACCCATTCTTGGAAAATCCCATGTCAGTGGGTCCGACCCAACCGGACCATCGTATTGGTCCGCGATGTGATCCATGACCCTCGCCACGAACTCGTCCTTCTCGTACTTGCCGGTGACCAACATCTTGTCATCCCACCAATGCGGAGATGTGACCATGGCCCACCTCTTCTTGGCTGCCACACGGTCATGCATCCCCATCCGCATGTAGTTGACGACGTTGTCGATCTCGGCGTGGGACAGGACGGCAATGCCATCGATTGGCTGAGCCGTCCCCTCCTTGGGCTCAGACATGACCTGCAAGGGCACCGCCTCCACCCTACGGATGAATGCTTCATCACCCGTGTGCTGGGCTTGCGCCCCATCAACCAGGAAAGCCTTGGTACCCCACGCTTGACCCGGGGAGGGCATTGATACACCCTTGGCGTCGATGAACAACTCCGCCTCTGGCCCGAATGACATCTCGTTCAGGGTGATGGAGTCCAGCGTCGACTTGAGACCCTCCAGCGGACAAGGGGTGGATCCTATGCCGGTTATGACCAGGAACCCCTTCGCCCTATCCGCGACGATCTTCTCCACCGTAAGTCTGGTATTGTCCAAGGAGCCATGCCAATACATGGGCCCCCACTCCTTCAAACCCCAATGCCTATGCCAGGCTGAGTCTCCTCGATGCCAATGCCTCCTACACTTCCGCAGAAGTGGGGCATCCCGGGAAGCGAAAACGTCCGTCTCGGGCGCTTCGGCTCCCAGCGTCTGGATCATCCTGTCGTACACCTGTGGCGCCATTCCATATTCCGTGAGCTGAACTCCGCGGTCTCCTCTGGACTTGGCCCCCACAGCTTGCACCGCTCGGACGATCCGGTCCTCTTCCTCAGCATTCCATTGGGATGATCCGCATGCATAGTCCGTGGACAACCATGTTTGGCATTCATCATCCTCCCGGACCAGCGTTGCACGATGGGGAAGGGCTCCAATGGCATTTGCCACCATGAAGTCATACCCCATGATCATATCCCAATCTGTAATGTCGGCCACATACAAGTTCCCGGATAGAGTGCTTCTCTTCGCCAGATCAGGGCGGTTCAAGCGCTCATGTTCCCAGAATTCCATACTGATAGTGGCCTCATGGGTGCCACCACCCATAATCTCTCCATTGGCCACCTTCAGGCGTACCGGTCTACGGCTGGGCTGCAGGGATTCCTCCTTGAACAACCCTCTCCGGACCAGGCTCACCTGGGCACCCGTATCCACCAAAATATCCACCACCAACTCCTCTTGTCCGCACCGTACACGCACCTTCAAGTGCAACTGCCGCTCGTCGCCATGCGGCGTATGGACGACTCTCACGGCATGCAACTCTAGCACGTCCGGGTGCATCAGGACTTCGAGGGTATGATCACGGATGGTGTAGATCTTTGGTTGGTCTTGCCCGTCCACGGGGCTCTCGGTGGTCGCTCCTTCCTTCTTGCCACGTCCCTTGCCCACATAAACTTCCGTTGGCAGGGCGCTCCAGGGGTTGGGAGTGGCGAAACTCAGTGGTTTTGGCTCTTCTGCAGCCTTCTTTGGCACCCGATGTGCCTTCGCTTTCTCTTGGGATTCCACTGATTTTCGGAGGAGAGACCTCCGAGGTCCCACTCCCGTGGGGGCTCCTCTAGACTTGACTTCCCGCAGCCCCTTCCGGCTGCGATCCGCCAGGACTTTGTCCACCACGTTGCTGGGCTTTGAGTTCCTCCAACGTCCTCAACATGTCCTCAGCAACTTCCTCGATCGACCTCACTGGTCGGTCTTGGCCAGATCCACCACCATAGCCTCTTCCTCCGCCTTTTCCTTGGCCTTTGCCTTGGCCTTTTCCCCCGTCTCCGCCCTTCGCCTTCCAATCGGAAATCCGCTGCTCCTTGGGCTTCTTCTCGGGGTGGGCGGCGAAGTAGGCCTTCTTGTCCGCCTCATACACCTTGCACTGACGGTGGTCGTGTGCATGGTTGTTTCCCTTGCCATAACAGACCCAGCACCCGTCGTGCTGAGACCTGTACTCCCGGAACGAGAGTGGTGGGTTCCCGATCCTCCTTGGCTCATTGCCCTTCTTGGGTCCCACCCGGCTCCATCTGGACCGATCCTGCCCATGGTCCCTCACGTTGTGCGCCACAAACGCGAAGAAATGGGACTCCTTGTGATCCTCCCGGGACCAGGTCCAGTGGTCTTGGCCACTTCCACTACCATTCTCTGCGGAGTTGGCCGTGTCCTCCTGGATCTCTCGATGATGGCGGTCTTCTCGATGGCCTTGTTGTCCATGACCATGTCGATCCTGCACGTGGGCCTCGTTCTTCGCATTGAGCTTCAACTCCACCGTGATGTACTTCACGATCTTGTCCAGGCTCATGCGGGCGAAGATGACCTGCATACTCAGCGGCTCCCCGCGCCTCCACTCCACGTTGTTGAGGCGCAGCAACCTTTGCCCCATGGAGTCTCCAAATACCTCCACGTACACGGCGTTCTTCAGTCCCAACATCCGGTTGGGCTCGCCCAGGTTCCTCGTGAAGAACTCCATGATACCCGCATGGGTATCCTCCGCCGCCATGATCCTCACCGCAGCGCGCTTCTTCGCTCTCTTCTTTTCCTCGTCCTCCACTCTCCTCTTCCAGTGGCCGGGGAGGACGTCCTTCAGCAAGTGGCGGATCTCGCTTGACTCGTTCCAGTCCTCCACCAGCTTGAGGCTCCGTCAGTACTTCCGCAGGTACCGGTTCCACTCCCGGACCCGCAACTCACCGCGGTCCAGCTGCAGCGGGATGGACCACAAGTCCTCCAGCTTCTGGTTCGGAGCGTCCACCCGCTCCTCATCCTCCAACCACTGGAGGCAGGCCTGCTCCGTACGGATCAGTCCTTCCCGGATCTGATCCCGCAGCTTTTCCTTCAGGTCCTGCGCCAGCCGCTGTGGGAATGTCCGGCATACCCACTTGTCCTGCGGCGCTCCCCGCATCTCACCGACGACCTCCTCGGCAAAGTCCTCCCAATCCAGGATAAAGTCATCCAGGTTGGAGGGGTTGCCATCGTAGTAGGGGATTTTGATTCCCCTGAGGTCGTCAATCCTAATGGCGTCTCCGACATCCCCAGCCACCACTCCACCGAGACGGATACCACCTGTGGCCGGGGGGTGTGAGTACACTCCCCGTACATCCCTCTCCTCCATGGTGTGCGGTCCAGTTGGGCTTGAACCCATGGGGTTTGGAATGCGGGAAGGACTTGCTCCATCGGCTATCCATATCCCCGTAGTGGGGTCCTTCGCCCACAGATTTTCGCCTGGGTGGCCTCGACCATGTCCGTCGGCGCTTCCCATTGTTCCCCCCTGCATGGTCTGGCTCTGAATCTCCTCTTCCGCATAAACTGCATGGGTATTCGTAGTTGGCGGTAGATCCTGGGCGGCGTGGGACATCTGTACCGTCAGGCTCCTCGGGTCCGTGGTTATGTGCCCTTCCCGCATGGACCCAGCCGGTGCCGTGTGTTCCCCGAGCATTGTGGATTCGCTGAACATGGGAACAAACAGCAGCGCACCCGGGTCAACACGCGGAGGGGCGTAGGGTGCCTCTGCAGGGCCGCCCATGGTTTTATCCATGGCGCTCCTGAGGGTCTTAACCCGCTCCACCAGCTCTGCCGCGGCCGGCTTTGCAGGGAGCTCCGGACCCAAGGCGAGGGGTTGTAACTCCTCTAGCCTTCTGAGGCGTCCCGACATGTCCTCCACCAGGTTGAGGAGGCTGTCCACCACTCGCTGCTGCTTCTGCAGGGCCAGCTCCAGATTCTCCCGGTACTGGGCCTGTTCCGCTCGCAGCTCCGACATGTCTCTCTCCGCAGCCGACTGGTCATCCAGAATCCCGGCGACACCCTCCTCTAAGCCGTCCTTCGCGTTGTCCAGGCTGTCGAGGCGATGCACGATGGCGTCCATCCCCATCTTTCGGTACTTGCCCATGAGGAAGGACACGTGCTCGCAGTGGCACTCAGCGTGCTTTCCACCTGATCCAGCGCATCCCGCGGTTCCTGGCGCCTCAGACTCATCGCCCATGGGCGTATCGCCTATGGCGTCCATCTCTGGTCCCGTGTGCCGGGGCAGAGGTGCCGTCCTTGCCCTGGTTGGCCTCTCCAAGCCCTCGGCGTCGTGCTTCAGGGTGGGCTCGGGGGCCGTATGCGCCCTGGCGGTCGGCGCGGACATCTCCTCCGACTCCGAGGGGAAGCAGGTCCGATAGCCATCGGAGTGCCCCTCGGATTCCCACAGCCTGACCGGGCTGGGGTCCGTATCCATAGCCCCGGCGTCCCCTGCCGTGGGCTTGGGTGACCCGCGCTTCCGTTAGCGCCGGGCCCGTCCTCCACTGCTGCCTGAATGGCAGGCCTCCTCAGAGTCCTCCGCGGCGGAGCGGAGGTTGCATGCCTTGCGGCAGCGACGCTCGCACATGGAGACCAGGTCCTCCATGTCAAGTCCTCCTCTTCCCGAATGTGGTACTTCTCTTCGGGCTTCAACTTCCGGAGTTCGCCATGCTCTTGAGCGTCTCGGCTTTTCTCTGGCTCCAATCTCCGGCGTGGTCTCCACCGAGTCCACAATACGCACCCGGGGCGTACTTGGGCAGGGCTCATAGGGGCCCAAGTCCCCGCGTCGGCGGTAGGTAGGGGCAGCAGGTAAGCCTCTGCTACCATAAAGAAGGTCCCTACCAGGACCGGCCCCTGCTGTGCCCCTTCCGCCTGTTACCCCTGCTGACTTGCTCCTGATCAACGATTGCATTTATCAAAATCCAGGGTTCCAAATCCAAAAATATAGAAAATACTATCCTCCTTCAGCCCTGAACAGCAACCAGATCCCACAAATACAGCAATAACCGAATCCACACTGCGGGCTTTCGTTCAGCACACCGGTCGTCTCACGGTGGCAGGCATGTACAAGAATTGCACCAAGGAAGAAAGCCCTGAAAGTGGCATATGAACACATATCAAGCAAAGTTGGGGAAAGAGGTAAACGTACACATTCACAGCCATAAACCCCTCATTCCCTGGACTCAAGACCTTCCCTTGACTCACCAACATATTGCCCTGAACCAGGTCAATTGAGATGGCTGAATGCCATGTGTCAAAAGTCTCTAGATAAACCCCAAAAATGTGTTCACTCCCAAGCCTCTCAATCCTAGCCCAACAGGGGAGGTGGCGTGTCATGGCTTAGGGTGGCACTCAGGACCATGCCCTACCATGACATAACCTTGGTTGGACTTGAGGTTGAATGGGCTTAGAGATATGCCCCATGCAGATGACCTCACAACATGGCAAAATCAGGCAAATCACACCAGAATGCCCAAAATTCAATTATATACTCAACAATGCATACGGCAAATATTCAAATGCTCCATGCATGTGTCAAACCGGAACGTAGTCTACAAGGGTGATATAGACCAAAGATTCATGCCCAAGAATATCCCATCATTGGCTCCGAAACTCTTCCGGTTATGTACATGACATGCTTCACAAGTCAGCTCATGAGTTTGAGACCTAATTTTCTGAGGCCTCGTGTGCCAAGCCAAAGTGACCATGTGATCCGGCATATGGTGAGGTACAACACCGAAGCATATGCCAACATATAAGCAACATACCATAGTTCACGGATCTCTAGGCACTTTACTGTTAGCCGACCAGTTGAGCACATAAAACACACAAATGAGCATAAAATGAGGTCAAAAACATGCAAATAATGCCAAATTCAAGATAACTACAATAGTATATAACTTCGCCCACCCATGATGTCAACCTATAACTCAAAACACAATTGCTTGGGACCATTTGCAAACAATCCCCCCACTTGGATCCCCATATGGACGCATAAGGACACCTTCGAACCTACTCCCAACACGCACCATGAAAATGGGAAAATTGATATTGGCGCTTGTGGGTCGCTCTGTAAGCCCTCCCACATGCACTATATGAGCAGTAGACTTAGTCTAGCGCTATGGAGTTCACCATTGGGACATGGGCGAAGCCCTTGCCACGTATGACTCCATATATCTTCCTACAAACGGAGATATATAACATGGGCGTGAGCATATTGAAGCACATACCATGCATATAACACATACGCTCAAAATGTGGCTCCCACCATGATATGCCATGCCCCTCCATGGACACAACTACACGTTAAAAATACGTAGGAACCCAAGAAAAATATCTATGCAACCCCAACACTCATGCGGTACGCTCGAAAGTCGCAATAAAATATTCGGTTGCACAGTCCGAGAGTTATATATCCCTTTCTACCCTCTTGACCATTATCCCTTGCTACACCGGGCATGTATACACAACAAAGGCGTTTGATGCTTCCTAAATTAAGTTGAGACCAAGGCGGTTCCAACCCAATTCTCGGTATTGATATTCCTCGCCGTGAGCCGGAGATATGATTCTTCAAAGTGGCCTCACGAATCAACTTTGTTTCGCCTATATCTCCAAGCAAAACGAAGGGCATAACAAAAGGAAGGTTGATTCGTGAACGGGGAAAAATGTAGGACCACTCGAGACTCATCATATCACGTGCGGCGATGTCGAAGTCGAAAATCCGATTCTGAAAGTCTGAAAAAATCGGATTAACTTTGCGAGTATATAATATGAAAATTGCGGAAGCAACGAACCCTTTACTGATGAAATCTGACCCTTCATCGGGGTTTCCGCCAAAATATCTGTAAATAACAGTTAACCATTCGTTTACCGCAAAATTGCGAGCCAACTGACAGTCGCCGATACATTGACAATCAGAACGAAAGGCGGAAAATTACGGAAACATTATGATAAAAAAACCCTGTTGATTCCTGATATTCTGATATATAAATCTCAGCTGGCGGCGCCTCGGTACTGAATATGGCCGTTCATAGCCGGAATGGCCAAACCCATCACACTATCACATCAGGTTAGGTCAGGTGGATGAGAGAGTATGATATCAGCCAATGGCGGCTTGCCGGCACATAGATACACACCCCAAGTGACGCCAGGATGGCCACGGGGGTCCGAACCGGCTTCAGCACGTGGGCGGTGGCCATCTCAGGCACGGTGCCCGGCGGGGAGGGGGTGGCCGCCTCCCTTCCCCTACAATACGGCGCCCACCGACCATCGGTCCACACGGTTGGCGCCGAAGTCTTCCTCTACCTCCTGCGACACGCAGATTGCGAGCGGACCACGGGGGTCCCCGCGGGCGCGGCGAAGATGGTCAACCAGATGCCCCTACGGTGGCTCCGGGACGGCCTGCTCGCGCGAGGGCGACACGCCAGGCACCTGTTCTGGTACGTCCAAGCCACCTCGCACCACAGTGACGCCCTACTGCACAAGTCGGACTGGGCGGCGTCCCAGGACACCGTCCTGCAGAACACGCCCCCGGACCCTGGCCACGCCCACATCATTGTCGCCGGCCGTGACGGCCACCTCGATCTACGGCCCGCCACGATGCGGACGCTCGGCAAGGTTGCGCAGCGGGCGCAGACGGACCATGCGCTGACGCACCGAGGACACACACCTTTGAGCGCGGCCCACGCCACAGCCTATGTCCACGCCCGGGACCTCACCGCGACGGCCACCAACCGCCGGGCGCTGCGAGCCAGGGACGGCCACACGCCGGTGCAGCGCAGGCTCCGCGTCCGTAAGGAGCTGCTCTCCAGCGTCACCGTCCTCCCACAACCGTGCCTCCTATGCGGCGGCCCGGAGGAGACCCCGGTGCACATGCACGTGGGGTGCGCCCACTCACGGCTCCTCTGGCCCCACTACCGCCAGGCGGTACACGAGGCGGCCCGCCACCTCCCAGCCGGGGACAAAGCCCTGTGGATGGCCTCGTGGCGCTCCGCAGGAGCCACATGGACGGAAGTCTTCTGCTCCGGGCTGGTGCCCGAGGACGCGGAGGCGCAGCTCCGCGCCATAGCCCGCTACGACCCGCCGGGAGGGACCGCTGTGGACGATTTCCTCCACCACATGCTCCGGCTGGGGGACTTCGCATGGGAGCTTCGCAACCACCGGCTGGAGCAACTCCTCCGTGAGCCCCTAAGCGCGGCGGCCCAGGCGCACCGATGGCTCACCGCAGCGGAGGGCGAACACCCCCCCCCTCCCCCGCGCCCTGACAAGGACTTCGTAGCCTCCCTCCGTGTCGTGAATGGCACTCTGGAGTGCCTGCTAAAGAGGGCCCCCACCCGTATCAGGACCTGCCGGGGGGGTTCTCGAAGCACCTACAAGACGCCCTCTTCCCACCGTGGATCATCGGGCGCGGCTCCATGACCGCGTGGGAGGCACGCATAGTGGGTGAGGAGTGGGCGCGCGAGTGGAGCCGGTGGTGCGCTGCCACGCGCGCCCCGGAGACCCCTGCGCAACGATACGCCGCCATCCCGCTCGAGGGATGGGGGCCGGAAACCCGGCCGAGACTCCCCGTGATCCGCGGGGCGGGACCTGACCACCCGTGGGACGCGGCGACGGGGAAATGGCTGCAAGCGGCCCCGGGGCCGCAAACAGGATGGACTGGGGACGTGTCCTCACTCGTCAGGACGCCCGTCCCCCCCGGCATCGTCCTTCACGCCGCCAACGTATTCCGGGCTACAGAGATACGCAAATGGGGACACGCCACGGCCACCGTCCGATGGCACCCCCCAGAGGACGGGGACGCCCAGCTCACCGTGGCGCACTTCAAAACGGGGGCGCCGGTATACGACGACGCCCTGTCCCGGCTAGGCGACACCCAGGGGCCCTTGCTCCTCATGCTCCCCACCGACATTGCAGCCGCGCTGCGCCAGGAGCTGAACAGCTGCGAAGGGCTGCGAGTGGGATGGGAGGCAGTCGCGGATGGCACCCTACTGGCCCTCCTCCACCGGGACGCCGCGAACGGGTGCCAATGGGATACGCTGACGCCGCACCTCACCGGCCGCCACGTGTACATGGCAACCTCCCCCCCAGGGGGACCCCCGCACGGCCTGGGACGACCTCATCGCCGCCCTTCCACGACCACGGGATTCTCCCCGACGACACGTGGCGGGAGGTCCAGCGGAAAACGCTCGGCAGGGACTACCGGCGCCGCGTACGCGACCGCCTGCTGGAGATCCGGGACCCCCTCCGACAGAGGTGGGACGACCTCTGGCTCCGCCATCTCGACCCTTGGTCGCCGCCCTCCCACCTCCCACACACCTGCCGAATCTGCGGGGAATGTGACATGGTGTCCTCTGCAGCGTCCACAGGCGCCAACAGGTGCGCGCGGTGCGCCCAGGTGGCCGCGTGCCCCTGGCCCGAACCTCCCGCAGGCCCGCGCAGGCGCACGGAGGAGGAGGCCTTGCACCGGCGAATCGAGGGGGCACACGCCTCCTCACACGAACGCGCGGGCCCCGCAGGCGCTGCCCTTCTGTGGATCCACGTGCACTTGCTGGACCCCACATCCGTTGCGCACCTGTCGCACGTGTTTGCGCCCTGACCCCCACCCGCCGCCGCCCCTTGCAGAGCCCGCAGTACCATGCCACGCCGACGGGGGGATGGGCCGGGACACGCCAGGCCCCGCCGCAAAGCGCAGGAGGCGACCGTCCGGGGCCTGGTGGCGGACGCCGTGGCGGAGGCGCATGAGGCGCAAACTGCCGCACGTTGTGACCTGACGGGCAGTGCGAGGGCTTTCCTCAACGAGACCGCCCTCCCGGCCGTCCGCGCCCTGAACAGAGCAGGGGCCCCTACGCTACTCCGGGTGATGCACCGGATCGTTAACGCCATCCAGCCGGGGCTCATCAACCCGGAAGCGGCCCTCTACGGGCACTGGATGGAGTGGCGCGAGTCCAACTGATCGGGCCGGCCCCTGACCATGGGGGACAACCTGCGGCTGACGGGAGCGGGGTCTGCCATGTCCCTCCGCAGCAGCGCCCCAGCCCTGCTGCACGCCCTCAGGACGCGCTACCCCGGGGACACGGCCCCGTACCTGAGCCAGGCGCGGGCCACAAACCCAGGGGGAGTGTCCGAGCTGGATGCGGCGCTCCACCTTCTACACCCACCGGACGAGGACCTAGAGGTGGGGGAAATCACGGTGTTCGTGGAAGGCGCAAACGAGGCGCCCGCCCGCCCCCGGCCGACCAACCCAGTGCACGACGGCACCAGGCCGACCCCCCCGTACGCCATCGTATGCGAGGCGTTCCCCAGGGAGCCCACCTGGTGCCCCGCCCTCCCGCCGGCGACGCACGCGCCCCGCGGCTGAGCCAACCCAGACCTGCCCCTCCCCCTCTCCAGAACCAGGAGTGCCCATCACAGGGGGCAGGTCCTCTGGCAAGAGCGCCCTGGCAACCCCCTGCTCCTCCTCGTCGTCCCGACCCACGGGAACCCGGAACGGGTCCTGGGGATCACCCCCACCCACCTCTATGGGGCAGCACCCGTACCCCGCCCCCCCCTCCCGGCGCCCGTGGTGCGGGACGGGGTACACACCTTCCTGCGAACACAGGAGGTCACCGCCGTTACGGGGGTCCACCTAGTGCGGCTCCCCCCGGCACCACCCGACGACCCCCGGGGGCCGAGGGCCCTGAGCCCCGCCCCAGACTGGGAGCTGTGGCGCGACGCGTGGGCCGCGTGGCTCCCCTGCCTCCCCTCCCAATGCCGATGGATGGCCGCCGGCCCCCGCCCGTACAGGGCTGACGCCTCAGCCGGCCCCCCAGCACCTCCCCCCCTCCCCCCCGCAGAGCACTGCACGGCACTGCCCAGGGCACCACACTGATGCACCGGAGGTAGTGGGGGAGGCGCACCTGCCACCACGCATGCCTACCAGGTTAACAGTGATGGCAGACTCCGATGCCTCCCCCCAGCGGGACGACCGCCACCACCGCCGGTCCCGCTCCCGCTCCCCCGTCTCCCCGGAGTGGACGGGGAGGATACCCGCGGAGCGCGAGGAGCAGAGGCTGGCAGAGGCGGCGGTGCTGGTCGGGCCCCCAGCTCGGCAGCCCCGGGCAGCCTCCGCCGACACCAGGCCGTCCACCCAGGAGCCTGAGCCGGCCGAGCCGACCGCGCCCGCCGCCCGAGCAGCAAGCCCTGCCGCCTCGCCCCGGGAGGGGGCCCCAGATGCGCGTGGAGCGGAGACCGCAGCCCCAGCGAGCCACGCCGCGGCCCCTACCGCGGCCCCCGGCACGGCCTACACACAGGGGATAGCCCCGGAGCAGAAACTGGGCGCATCGCCGAGGGCTGCCGCAGCCGCAGAGGGGAGCGCGGAGGGCGCGCGAGGGGTTGCGACCGCGGCCCCAGCAAGCCGCGCCACCGCCTCGGCCGGGCACGCCGCGGTTCCCAGCACGCCACGAAAGCAGGGGAAGGACCCTGCACGGGCCACGGGCGCCTCGCCGGCGGCCGCGGCAGCAGCAGCAGTGGGCAGGGAGGGCGCCAAGTACCGCGCCCACGCCAACCCCACCCACACCCACACCAGCCCCCCAGAGCTTTTCCCCCCCAAGCCCTTCCCCCCGGGGCGGACGCGGCACGTCCGCCCCCCGGCGCCTGAGCGCTCGACGCCGGGCGTCATGCTGCCGCAGCTGCAGAGGCAGCGGGACGCCCGGCGCGTGATCCAGGAAGGAGGGGACGGCGCGCAGGCAGAGCTGCGTGCCAGCCTGGTGAGCGCGGAGCGCGGGACAGGACGCGACAGAGGAAGTGCCCAGGGGCACCCGCAGGGAGCGGGCCAGGGCACGCGCGGCAGGGAGCAAGGGCGCAGCAGCGGAGGGGGTCAGAGCGCGGGCAGAGGACGGCGCGACTCAGGGCAGGGAGCCGAGAAGGGGCCAGGGCACGGGAAGGGCGCGCAGGGGCGCGGGCAGGGCGCCCAGGTGCAGGGAGCGGAGCGAGGGACGGTGGGCGAGCGGGCAGGCCAGGGCGTTGGTGACAGGGGGCGGGACCCACGGCATGGGCAGGGGGCCGGAAGGGGGCCCAAGGGCAAGGGCAAGGTCGCCACGGGCCCCCAGGGACAGGCGGGACGGGGCATGGGAGCCCAGGGGGGAGGGGGGATCGAAGGGAGGGGGGCGGGGGGCGGGGCGCCCCTGCAGCCGGACGTGCAGCCGGTGAGGTGCATCCCCCCCGGCATCCAACAGATGCCGGCGCACCACACCCGTCACAACCACCACCACCACCACCACCTCTACAACATCGACCCCGACGCCGGCGAGCTCATCCCCCCCCAACCCCCACGACCCCGGCACCAGCCAGCCCCCCCCGCACCGAGAGCGGAGCCGGCGCCGATGGCCTCGGCGGGGGGGGGGGGGCCGGGCGCGGCACCAGCGCCGCAGGCACAGGGGCAGCAGGGGGAGCCGGCGCGAGGGGCAGAGGGGGCCCGGCCCTGGGACCGGGACTGGGGCACGGTCCCGGACCCTCTGGGGGATGAGGCCCTCCCCCTGGGGGGGGAGGTGTACGGGTGGTTGAGCTGGGCCAACCAGGGGACCACCAGGGGGTTGAAGAACCGGCCCTTTGATGCCGTGCTCCTCGGGAGGAACGGAGGAAACCGGAGGTAACCCCGAGGGGTTGGGCAGCATCAGAGGACCAGGAGAGGGTCCTCAGGTGAGTGATCCGGGCGGCATGGCCGGACAGGGGGCCGACGTGGCCGGCTTTCCTGGAAGGCGGAGCGGTACTCCGCATCACGGATGCGGACGCCAACAACTGGCTCCCCCGGGCCTTGCGCAGCGCCCTCGCCCACTGGCGCTACCGCCGGCGCAACCCGCTGCCGCCACAGCCCCAGCCCCCACAAAAGCGGCAGTGCAGGTAACGGCCCAGACGGCGGACGCGAGGAAGTGGGGGGGGGAGCTGGGCCCCCTGACCCACGCCCCCCCCACGATACGGCGTGACGGAGGAGCGCGTGCCACCTCCCGCGGGAGAGAGGGCGGAGACAACGAGCGCGAGGGCAAACCTACTGCCCTGCAGCCCGCTAACCGCTGACCGCTAACCCACACGGCCGCCCCCGGCCGGCCAGCGCCGCGCGGGGCCGGCGGGGGGGACGAGGGGCCCCAGCGAGGGCCTGCACGAGGGTCCGACTCTAGGTACAGGGGGGCGGGGGAAGAATGCGACCCCCCAGCTGACGGCTGGCCCCCAGGGCCGGGACCGCCAGGCCGCCCCCCCTCGGCCGTCAAGGGGGGGCCCCAGGGGACCAGAGGGCCCCCCCCACTCCCCCCCCCCCTCCCCCTCAGGCCCAAAAGCGGACGGAAGCAGACCAAAGAGACAGCAGCCCCGCACCCCCCCTGAAGAGGCTGCTGCACCCGGGGTGCGGGGGCACCGCGGCCGAGACAAGCGCCCGCACGCCCTGCCCGCTGCCGGCCGACGGCGGACCCACGGCGCCCAGGACGGCGCAAACGGAGCGGCCCCTTCAGAGGCCGGCCCGGGGAAGATTGGGGCGCGAACCAGGGGGGGGGGGTCCGCCCCCCCCCCCCCCCCCCTGCCGCACTGACCCATTGGCAGCCGACCGGGCCGCGCCCGACGCCAGCGGCCGCCCGGCAACCCCCACGGCACGAGTATACCCCGGGGGGGCACGCCGGAGACAACGGATGGCAGGCCGACGCCCGACGGGGCGGGGGGACGGAGGGCGGTGGGGCGGCCCCCCCACCCCCCCCCCCCCCCCCGCCCCCCCCCCCCCGGCTTGAGGGCCACAGGAGCGACCCTCCGCCTCCCCGGAGCCGAGGGGACGCCCCGGCTCCCCCAGAAGGGACCGCAACGCGGGGGGGGGGGGGAATCCGGCTGGACCTGCACACCGC
The DNA here is from genome assembly GCA_964036045.1 of Eutreptiella sp. 'Long Island Sound 2002'. Classification (NCBI taxonomy): domain Eukaryota; phylum Euglenozoa; class Euglenophyceae; order Eutreptiales; family Eutreptiaceae; genus Eutreptiella; species Eutreptiella sp. 'Long Island Sound 2002'. The sequence continues at coordinate 148,602,408 of OZ038381.1, read as the reverse complement.
GCGCCCCAGCGCCCCCAGCCGCCTGCTCCCGCGGGGGTCGCGGCCGATGGGCGAGCCCACACCAGCGCGCCGGAGCGGCGCGCGGACCAAGCCTAGGGGCGGCGCACGGCGGCGCACCAGAACAGTATGGAGGCCGCGCCCCCCATGACTCCCCATGACCACTGCCCACTCAGGGGGGGCAGAGGGGGGTTTCAGGTCTGGAGGGGCCCCCGGGGGAGCGGTCCACGGGCAGCCCCTCATCCTCCCCAACCCCGGGGCGGCCCCGCGACCCGGACCGCACGCGCACGCCGGGGGGGAGTGCGCCGACGACAAGGAGGGGGCCAGGTTAGGGAACCGCGGGCCGCCACCCAGAGGGGGGGCAGGGAGGCCGCGGCCCGACCCACCCCCCACCCCCCCCACCGGCCCGCAAGCCACGGGGGCCCCGGCCCCCATCCCCCGAGGCAGGGGGGATGGTCCCCCCTCCCCCCGCCCAAGAGAGGAGCCGGAAACAAGCGAGCGCGCGCCAACGCGCCAGGACGCCGCACAGATCGCGCCCAGTGAAGGCAGGCGAGCACGAACCGGAGTGGTATGGGGGGCCACGGCCCCCATGGACAGAACGACGCCAGTGACACCCACTTTGTTGCCTGCCCAGGGAAGGCAGAGTGACGGAACGAGGCAGAGCGACCCCCCGCCCTACAGGCCCCCCCCAGCCGCACAAACGGGGGCCACGGCGCACGGGCCGCCCCCCCTACCCCTCCCCCAGCCTGCCCCCCGGCGCAAGAACGCCACGGACCCGCCCCACGGGGGGCGCACAGCCCCAAACCAGGTAGGGGGACGGCCCCCCACCACCCCCGCGGCACGCAGCCCCCACAGGGCGTACAGGCCAAGGGGACAGTGCTGGGCTCCCACACCCACACACCCGCACCCACAGCACGTGGGTAGAGGACCCTAACAGCCCGCCCAGTGGGCGGGCAGTCGGGGGAGGGGGAGCGCCTGACCCCAGACGCCCCTCGCAACAGTGGAAGGCACCCCCCCCGGGGATGCCCTTCTGCCACCCCCACAACCCCAAGCCAAGTAGCAGGGAACCGGGACCGGACCGCCCCCCCCAAAGCACGCCAGACGGAGCAAGGGACCGGGGCAGGACACGCGGAGGGGCACGGACCACGTGGAACGGCCCTACCAGCGCCCAGTGCCGGGACCGCGCGAGGTGCGTACGCCACACCACCCAGGGGGGGCGGGAGCGGACGCCGCAGGAGCGCGAGCGCACACACACGCAAACGGCACGCGGGGACCACCAGAAGGACAACCGGACCAAGCTCGCGGAACGCACAGACCGCGTGGAATGGCGTACCAGCGAGCGAGGGTAAGGGACACCCAGACGGGACGGCCCGCCACACGCAGCGCGGGACACGCGGGGCGGGAAGGGGGAAACGGGAGAGACACAACTCCAGGTACCGGCCCGAACCCCCCGAACTGGCTGCGAGCGCCGCACACACACGGACGGGGCACTGCACCCGCCAAGGCAGTAGTGGCGCACTGCGCCACGCCCCAACCCCTAGGCTAGGCAGCCTCCGCGCCACCCCAAGGGGGTGCCACTGGCGAAAAGCCAGAAGCACGGGCCCGGCAGCGCCGGCGCCCCGGGCGACCATGCATTAGGGGGGCGACGCAGTGGGTAAGCGCCCGCAGCCACGGCTGCGAATTGATGCACTGACCAGGGAGTGGCGAAACGGGGAAGCCGGGGAGGGACGGGGCTCCGAGCCCTGTGAACCCGGGGGACTCCGCCACCAGGCAGGAGGTGCGTCTTGGAGGGCCCCCCACTAGGACCAGGGGGGGAGGATATCACCTGGCCCGACAAGGTGGCCCCCCGGGGCCGAAAGGCGTCTAGTACCCGAAAAATCAGACCTCAAACCTCAAGTCTCCTCCGCGGTATCCATGTGGCTACGCTGTGGTTCCTCCATGTACGCTGAACCTAGATGTTCACGCCGTACTCCCTCCATGTATACCTCCTCATCACGGCGCCGGCGGCTGCGTTCAGCGGCCTCCCGTCGTACACCAAGCGGCGGGGTAATGCCGAACTCCCCCAGGTCTTCCTTGCCTCCGCCGACATCCCACTCCACGTCCCCTCCGGGGACCTCATCTCTGAGTCCACCGAATCGCCCCCCAGCCATTGGGATTGGCTCTGGGACTGGTGCGGGGCGTGGTAGGCGTACCGGTGTCCGCAGTGGAGCACGGCAGTTGTGGTACTCCGCACTGAGCCACTCGTCACGCCACTCCTCACTGCCACTGCCGGGCGGCACACGCTCGCTACGGCGGCCCGCGCTGTGATGAGAGGGGGCCCTGAGAGAGGGGGCACTGGCGCTGGGGCCACTCCTGGGGGCTCCGCCGGGGGCGTGGGCTATGCCCGGAGCTGGTGCAGGTCCCGAGCTGTCGTCCGACGAGCCGGACTCCAGGGGTTGGGGGTCGCTGCCGACGCTCCCACGGCCTTCCAGCCTGTCCAACCTCTGCTGCAGGCCCTTGATGACCTTGTTCAGCAGCTTGGTCTCGCCCCTGGCGATGTCCAGCTCTCTTTGGGCGGCGGTGGCAACCTTGGCGATCTTGACCATCTCCGTCCTGGCAATGTCCAGCTCCTTTTGTGTGCCCGCGGCGACCCTGGCGATGCAGATCATCTCGCTTTTCCCCGTGTCCACCTCGCGCTCGAGAGCCTGGACCCTCTTGCGGAGGTAGACGATCCATCGCCAGGTGGCCTCCGGGTCATCTTTTCCTGGTGGGCCGTCAGGGTGCCCAGGGGGGCCTCCAGGAGGGCCTCCGCTGGGCCCTCCCGGTCCAGGGGGTCCTCCCCCGCCAGGGGGTCCGCCTCCGGGGGGTCCACCTGGTGGACGTCCTCCAGGGGGTCCTGAGGGTCCTCCGCTCGGGGGCCCCGGCGGGACTCCGCCTGGGGGTCCTGGTGGGGGCTTCTCCATGTAGCCGAAGTCCATGTCTTCTTCCTCATCCATGTTGCCCCACCTAGTCGTCTCGGTCTCGCACGAGGTGGACTCCGAGCTCCGGTATGGAGGAGAGAGATCCTCACCCTCACCCTCCGGCTCCGTAGGGACATCTCCGCCTCCTCCTCCAGCCATTCCTCGGCGATGTCGCCGGTCTCGTCCGTCCCAATCGCTGGCGGTGAAGAAGGGGTCGGAGTCGTGGGGATGTCCGCCCGCTGGCCTCCGTGCCCTCTCGGGGGTCTTCCCCTTACCCCTCCTTCGTCGGTAGGCGGTAAGGCCACTGTCCCCACTGCTGCCTGTGTCGTCCTCCTCCACGTCCAGCTTCATCTTGGAGGAGGCGTCTCCTTCCAAGAGCTTTCGAAGGGTCTCCACTCTGGATCCTCCCAGGGGTGTCTCGCGCTGAAGCTTGGCTTCCGCCTCCTCCATTGCGGCGGCCGTGGCTGCGGCAGCTCGCCTTTCGGCCTCTTCTCGGGCACTGGCAGCCTCGGCTTCCCGAGCCCCCTGCAGCCGAGCCCTCTCAGCTTCTAACGCTGCCAGATCCGCCTCCGTCTTGGCCCTCCCCTCAGCGACCTTCCGTCGCGCAGCCTCGATGGCGTCCTTCCTGGCGGTGTCCGCTTGGGCCTTGGCCCTTGCATCGGCGTGGGCCTTTTCCTCAAACTCCTTCCTTGCCCTCTCTTGGGCAAGCGCCTCTTCCAACGCTTTCACCTCGGCCTCCTTACGGGCAATGGCCTCCTGGGCCAGGCGGGCTTCCCCGGCGGCCGCCGCTTCCTGCGCGGCTGCCGCCACCTCACTTCTGACCTGGGCGGCCGCTGCTTCCTGTGCAGCTGCAGCCGTGACTCCGGCCGCAATGGCCGCCACGGTCGAGGCATGGAAGGCCATGCCTCTGCCCCACTCTGCAGCCTCCTGCTGGGCGATGCCGACAGTGCCCTCCACAGCAGCGTTCTGCTGCGTGGCCCGTTGCCGGGCAACCCGAAGGTTGCAGGGCACCCTGCACGCACGCTCGCAGGCGCGGGCCACGTCTCCTTTGTCGGGGGCGACGCTGCGCCTGGAGCTGGCCTCGTCGGCCGGCATCCTCCCACGGTGGGCCGACTCCACGTCGCTGCTGGGGCCTGACTTCCTCAGGTGCAGCTGACGGGGCTTGGCCTTGGCCTTCTTGGCGATTTCAAGGAAGTCCCCAAGGGTGGTGTGGCTGGGCTGGTGGCCGCCATTGGCCCGTTGGGGGCTGCAGGCTGCGGTTCCGCCCTTGGTCTCGTTCTCCGCGGCTTGGGCGGCTTCGGCGGCCAGGGATTCCTGATACTCCCGCCATTTCTTGTCCCGCTTCTTGTCCCCTGCGGATCCCTTCTCCTTCCCAGGGGACGCGCTGCTGTTGCTGCCCTGCAGCGTACGCTCGTCTCCCGGTTCTCGGAAGTTCTTTTCGATCATGTCCCATATGAAGACGTTGATCGTAGCGCCGGACGGGTACTCGTTAGAGTTCTCGTCATCCTCAATCCTGTCGGGGCGCAGCTGTTCGCCGGGCCTGTCCGGGCGGGTCCAGACCCTCAGGCGCTTCTGGCGGAGAGGGTAGGCGTATCCTTCTACCCGCAGCCAGTCTTCCACTGCCTGCAGGTGGTCGACGCCCATATCCTCGCGGAGCTCGAAGCTCCCGGGCATGCCGCCTTCGCACACGGGGTTGCTGTGGCGGTAGTGCTGCCCCCACACCAACCCACGCAGTAGGTACACAGCATTGGGGTGGGGCAGCGGCCACGTCTTGCCCGCCTCCTGCCAGTTCACCATCGGCGCTCGTTCCCCTCGATGGACTAGTCCTGGGGGTGGCTGTTGAAGCGGTTGTTGAGGTCCACTCTATCTACAGGGCTGGGACCCAGACGCCCAATGGTGGTTTTGGAGGTGGGTCATGCAGCTGGGAGTGCGGCCGGTACTGGTCGGCCGAAGGAACTCGCTGACGTCGGAATTCTGGTCGCTACACCTCCTTCACGGACTCGGCGGTGTTGCTGACGCTCGGGGCGATGCTCCGGGCGGCGCTGCGAAGCCCCTGGTGCTCAGGGTTCAGGCGGCCCCGAGTGGCACGCGAGGGATGGGTAACCCCGCGGCGGTGAAACGCTTTTGACGCGTTCCCGTGGGGGGCCTGGCCATGGGACGCTGCGGCTAACACGCACAAGCAAGCAGGCAGGCAAAGCACTGCGCTCACAGGGGCATCCTCATGCTCATGTCATGTGACAAAGCGTTTCAGGATCCTTGCCACTCTGAAACAAGGGAACAAAAGTATGTACGGAAACACATCCGGATATGTACACATGAAGTTAAGACTGGACTGGGGTAAGTGCATCATATGACAATAGACCCTCAGTCCCAAATCATATCCCAATCCCAGGTCCCACCCTCTCAGTGGCTGGCAGGGGCGGGGGCTGAAACACAACCCATGCCCTGCCCAGTCCGGACCCTGAAACCCTGCCCACAGGGGCGGGTGTCCCGCCTAGCCACAGGCGAGTTCCTGGGAGCCAAGGCTCTTCAAGGCCAGCCAGCAGTGGCTCCCCAGGCTCCCTTAACGGCAGGTACCAACTTCCCTCTGAGCCACAGAAAAGGCCCCGCCATTATCCCCTAGGAGTTGGTAGCTGAAAATGGGCTGTTTCAGCCAAAACTGATATTAGCTTGGAAAACTGTAAAATTTACCCCTCGTCCGGACCATCCAGAGGTAGGGACGAGGCAACTGACTCTATGCCCTCGAAGTAGGAACTCCCTGGATCCCTCACCCAGCCTGGTTCCCACTCAGTCCCCGGCATCAGGGCGCCACGGCTTCGCCACGTGGGGTCATGATGCCAAAATCATCAAAATTGGAGTCACTCGCTCGCTCGGCCCCGGCGGGGCCAATGACCCACAGGATAGGAGGCAGGACCTAGAACCTCTATCTAAGTTCAAGACTTTGAATTAGGTCCGGGCTCCGGATGGGCAGAGAGATATGGGGCCGCCAATTGACCACACGGGGGGTTGAAATCCGGGTCCCAAAAGGGGGTCATTTTGGCTGCTCAAAATGAGCTAAAACCGGGGATATCCCTAATGGTATATCTCCACGCCAGTTTGGAGATCAGATCCGCCATTCCATATGTGATCCACTTGGAGTCTAATAGAGACTCCCATGCCCTTGGCCCTGAAAGATCTTCATGCCACTTGGCGTGGTGACAATCCAAACTGGGTCCATAATTGCCAAAATGGCAATATCGGCCGTCTTGGGTGACCGTCCAGGGTAGGAAACCTTGGCGATCTCGTCGCGCCAAGCCTTGATTCACGATCCCTGATATCCCCTTTGGTCCCATGCCTTGGGATTCGACTTGCTGTCACACTGGCTGCTTACTGTTCACCGAGGGAATGACCACACGGACGGGGCAGAAAGCAGCATGCGGCGCAAAGGGGAGGATCATGGATCGCACCAAAAGTTGAATAACTCCGAATGAGCTGGAGAAGCAAATAGGAAACTCAATGGTGTTCACCCCTTGGTCATATGCTACAAAAATGGCCCTTCTTTCTGGCTAGGTCCCTTGCCCCATGGAGATGTGGTAGTTCCAATATGGCATACAATGGCAAAAACAGCGAAGTTTGGCCAAAATGGCCCGCACTCATGATTCCATATCTCCATGGCCACGGCGAGGATCATTCTAACCAAAGATGCTATAGACACATGGGACTTAGGTCCCAATATATGCCACTTGCCAACCCTCATGGTCGCCTCTAGCTATTTTCCCCATTGGGGGGATGTGACACACAAATGGGGCAGAATGGCAACATACCCCAAATTGGGTGACTCACAACTCTCCCTTCAAGAGGAGAGGCCACATGGGGGAACACCCCATTCGATGCGGGTTGATGTGCCGTCTCCGAATTGCCCTTACCCTTGGTAAAGTGGCGCACGCAACCTCGGGCCGAACATTAAGGGGTGTAACGGCAGCAGTGACAGCACTCAATTTATACATCAATGTGATCAGAATTTCAATGATTCTCAGATGTACATTAGTGCAGTAAATTTTCCGCTTGTTTTCATGTTTTCCGTTCGCCGCCAGATGTCGCCTGTGAGCGCGCGTCGAGTCGCATTTGTCTTTCGTGATTTCTCAATCGGTTTTACTTAAATTATTTCGAATGATTTCACGTTGTGTCATTATGTGCGATGGATGTACAATGAGATTCTATGTCTGCTCCATTTTTGTAGACCGGGTTTTCTGACTATTCATATTCCACCATGGAGTTGAATGGACTCACAAGTGCTTCGCATGTGTCGCTCCCAGAGGCTGGATATGGGTCTGAAGAGGGTCAGTTGGGTTCGGAGATATCAGGGGCAGTGTCGGGCGTTATGACCCCTGGGGCATCAAGGCTACAGGCTTCGCAATTACAAGAAAGATCCGCCACTATGCAGCGGTTACATGGTAGCAGAGGAAATCATGACTCTGCTTCTGGAATCTCCACGGACACCCTTAGATCATCCGACTTTAGCGGGGCTATCACTCGTTCTGAGTCACTTCCTGTTCCCCCTGAGGTTACATTTGTGGCATCCCCCCAGCGAACCGAAGATCACCCTTCTGAGTCTCCTTACTGTGGCCATAGACATTGGACTGTAGTTCATACCTGTGCTGATTGCTGTGTGAACGCCCCACCAAACCTTAGACCCAGTCGAGAATCTCCCTCCTCAAGTGAATCTGGTTCGTATTCTCACGCTCTACCTGATCTCGAAGACAGCAGCTGAAGCCGGTTCGGACCCCCGTGGCCATCTTCGGGTCACTTGGGGTGTGTATCTATGTGCCGGCAAGCCGCCATTGGCTGATATCATACTCTCCCATTCACCTGACCTAACCCGATGTGATAGTGTGATAGGTTTGGCCATTCCGGCTATGAGCGGCCATATTCAGTACCGAGGCGCCGCCAGCGGAGATTTATGTATCGGAATATCAGGAATCAACAGGGTTTTTTTATCATAATGTTTCCGTGATTTTTGAGACTTCCGTTCTGATGGTCAATGTATCGGCGACTGTCAGTTGGCTCGCGATTTTGCGGTAACCGATTGGTTAACTGTTATTTCCAGATATTTTGGCGGAAACCCCGATGAAGGGTCAGATTTCATCAGTAAAGGGTTCGTTGCTTCCGCAATTTTCTAAATATGCACTCGAAATTTAAATCTGAATTTTTCGCGATGTCGAAATCGGATTTTTGACTTCGACATCGCCGCACTTGATTTGGTCTTCTTCGAGTGGTCATACTCTTTTCCCTATGCCCGAATCAGGTTTCCCTTGTACTTGCCACCCCTTTGACTTGGAGATATAAGGGAAACAAAAGTGAATCGTGGGACCACTTGGACGGGCCATATCTACGCGTGAGTGTGAGGAAAGAGAATAAGGAAGGTTGCGTTGTAATCGCCTCAGTCCCAACTTATTTGTAGTAGGGTCCAACACCTTGGGTCATCACAGACACACGTGGTATCATAGGATCATGGTCAACATGGTAGAAACTTGCTTATGACTTGTTGACCATGTGTCCGGACTTGATATTATGACTTTCGAGTGTAGCGCATGAGTCTTGCGGTGGCATAGCATCTTTTCTTAGGTTCCCACGTCCATTCAACCCAAGGTTATGACCATGGAGGGGCATGGCATACCATGGTGGGAGCCAATATAAAGGGCTATGTGTGATATGGGTAGTATATGTCTTGATATGCTCACGCCCATGTTATATATCTTCGTGTGGCCGAAGAGATGGGGAGCCACACGTGACAAGGGCTTTGCCCATGTCCCAATTGTGGAATTCAAAGCGCTAGACTAAGTCTACCGCGTATGTATTGCTCATGGTATGTTTGGCAAAGAGATCCATGAGTGCACTCCCATTTTCATGGGGCATGTAGATATGAGTGGCGAAGGTATCTCCATGCGCCCGATTGGGGATCCAAGTGGGGGAATTGTTGGCAAATGGTTCCAATCATTTGTGTATTGAACCATGAGCGGATATCATGGGTGAGCATAGAGATATACTATCATGACAACTTTGTATTGGGACATATTTTCATGTTTTTGACCTCAATTTGTGCTCATTTTTGCATTTTGTGTACTTACCTGGTCGGCAAACAGCAAGAAGCCTATGGAGAGTCGAACCATGGTATGTTTTTCATATGTTGGCATATGCTTTGGAGTTGAACACCACCATATGCCGGATGGCGTACTCCATTTGGCTTGGCGCACGAAGGATTACAAGAGTTGGTCTCAAGATCATGGGCTGACTTGGGCAGTGCGTGGCGCCCATGTCTGAAGGGGTTTCGAAGGTAAGGTGGGGATGTATATGGGCATTGACCTGTGGTCTCTATCCTCCATGAATACTAGACTTTGATTCCATGCATGCCTTGAGCCTTCGGATAAGTAGTAACTTCAATTTTGAGCATATATTTGATATATGGCCAATATGGTGTGAATTGGCAGTTTTTGGCATGCTATGAGTTGAAACCCATGGGGCATATCTCTAAGCCCAATCGACTCCAAGTCCAACCAAAGTTATGCCAGGGTAGGGCATGGTCCTGAGTGCCACTCTAGGCCATGACACGCCACCTCCCCTATTGGGCTAGGATTTATAGGCCTGGGGGTGAACACATTTTTGGGGTTTGTGTAGTGACTTTTGACGCATGGCATTTAGCCATCTTAATGGACTGGGTTCAGGACATCATGTTGGTGAGTCAAGGGAAGGTCTTGAATCCAGGGAATGAGGGGTCTATGTCTGTGAATATGTATGTTTCCATCTTTCCCCAACTTTGCTTTATTTGTGTTCATATGCCAATTTCAGGGCTTTCCTCTTTGGTGCAATTCTTGTACATGCCCGCCACCGTGGGACGACCGGTGTGCTGAACAGAAGCCCGCAGCGTGGATTGGATTGTCTATTGGGTTATTGCTGTATTTGTTGGATCTGGTTGCTGTTCAGGGTTGAAGGAGGATTTTACTTTCTATATTTTTGGATTTTAGACCCTGGATTTTGAGGAATGCAAGCATTGATCAGGAGCAAGTCAGCAGGGATTACAGGCGGAAGGGGCACAGCAGGGGCCGGTCCTGGTAGGGACCTTCTTTATGGTAGCAGAGGCGTACCTGCTGCCCCTACCTACCGCCGACCTGGGGACTTGGGCCCCTATGAGCCCTGCCCAAGTACGCCCCGGGTGCGTATTGTGGACTCGGTGGAGACCACGCCGGAGATTGGAGCAAGAGAAGAGCCGAGACGCTCAAGAGCATGGCGAACTCCGGAAGTTGAAGCCCGAAGAGAAGTACCACATTCGGGAAGAGGAGGACTTGACATGGAGGACCTGGTCTCCATGTGCGAGCGTCGCTGCCTCAAGGCATGCAACCTCCGCTCCGCCGCGGAGGACTCTGAGGAGGCCTGCCATTCAGGCAGCAGTGGGGGACGGGCCCGGCGCTACCGGAAGCGCGGGTCACCCAAGCCCGCGGCAGGGGACGCCGGGGCTATGGATACGGACCCCAGCCCGGTCAGGCTGTGGGAATCCGAGGGGCACTCAGATGGCTATCGGACCTGCTTCCCCTCGGAGTCGGAGGAGATGTCCGCGCCGACCGCCAGGGCGCATACGGCCCCCGAGCCCGCCCTGAAGCACGACGCCGAGGGCTTGGAGAGGCCAGCCAGGGCCAGGACGGCACCTGTGCCCCGGCACACGGGACCAGAGATGGACGCCGTGGGCGATACGCCCATGGGCGATGAGTCCGAGGCGCCGGGAACCGCGGGATGCGCCGGATCCGGTGGAAAGCACGCTGAGTGCCACTGCGAGCACATGTCCTTCCTCATGGGAAAGTACCCAAAGATGGGGACGGACGCCATCGTGCATCGCCTCGACAGCCTGCACAACGCGAAGGACGGCCTAGAGGAGGACGTCGCCGGGATCCTGGATGACCAGTCGGCCGCGGAGAAAGACATGGAGGAGCTGCGAGCGGAACGGGACCGGTACCGGGAGAATCTGGAGCTGGCCCTGGAGAAGCAGCAGCAAGTGGTGGAAAGCCTCCTCCACCTGGTGGAGGACATGTCGGGACGCCTGAAAAGGCTAGAGGAGCTACAGCCCCTCGCCTCGGGTCCGGAGCTCCCGGCAAAGGCGGCAGCAGCAGAGCTGGTGGAGCGGGTTAAGACCCTCCGGAGCGCCATGGATAAACCCATGGGCGGTCCGGCAGAGGCACCCTACGCGCCTCCGCGTGTTGACCCGGGTGCGCTGACGTTTGTTCCCATGTTCAGCGAATCCACAATGCTCGGGGAACACACGGCGCCGGCTGGGTCCATGCGGGAAGGGCACGTAACCACGGACCCGAGGAGCCTGACGGTACAGATGTCCCACGCCGCCCAGGATCTACCGATCACTACGACTGCCCATGCAGTTTATGCGGAAGAGGAGATCCAGAGCCAGACCATGCAGGGGCAAACCATGGGAAGCGCTGACGGACATGGTCGAGGTCATCCAGGCGGAAACCTGTGGGCGAAGGACCCCAATACGGGGATATGGACGGCCGATGGAGCAAGTCCTTCCCGCATTCCAAACCCTATGGGTTCAGGCCCAACTGGACCGCACTCCATGGAGATGAGGGATGTACGGGGAGTGTACTCACACCCCCCGGCCACAGGTGGTATCCGTCTCGGTGGAGTGGTGGCTGGGGAAGTCCGAGACGCCATCAGGATTGACGACCTCAGGGGAATCAAAATCCCCTACTACGATGGCAACCCCTCCAACCTGGATGACTTCATCCTGGATTGGGAGGACTTTGCCGAGGAGGTCGTCGGTGAGATGCGGGGAGCGCCGCGGGACAAGTGGGTATGCCGGACATTCCCACACCGGCTGGCGCAGGACCTGAAGGTGGAGCTGCGGGATCAGATCCGGGAAGGATTGATCCGTACGGAGCAGGTCTGCCTCCAGTGGTTGGGGGATGAGGAGCGGGTGGACGCTCCGAACCAGAAGCTGGAGGACTTGTGGTCCATCCCGCTGCCGCTGGACCGCGGTGAGTTGCGGGTCCGGGAGTGGAACCGGTACCTGCGAAAGTACCGAAGATGCCTCAAGGTCGTGGAGGACTGGAATGAGGCCAGCGAGATCCGCCACCTGCTGAAGGACGTCCTCCCCGGCAACTGGAGGAGGCGAGTCGAGGACGAGGAGAAGAAGCGAGCCAAGAAGCGGGTGGCTGTGAGGATCATGGCGGCGGAGGATACCCATGCGGGTATCATGGAGTTCTTCAGGAGGAACCTGGGCGAGCCCAACCGGATGTTGGGACTGAAGAACGCCGTGTACGTAGAGGTCTTTGGAGACACCATGGGGCAAAGGCTGCTGCGCCTCAACAACGTGCAGTGGAGGCGCGGGGGGCCGCTAAGTATGCAGGTCATCTTCGCCCGCATGAGCCACTCCAAACCCCTGGAGCGCCCTGCCAAGGGAAGTACATGTAGGTACGGGACATGGCAAGAAGGAAGGAGCGACAACGGAGAGCCCCGTCGATGGGCAGGACCAGCCCAAGATCTACACCATCCGTGACCATACCCTTGAAGTCCTGATGCACCCGGATGTGCTAGAGTTGCATGCCGTGAGAGTCGTCCATACGCCTCATGGTGACGAGCGGCAGTTGCACTTGAAAGTGCGAGTACGGTGCGGACGAGAGGAGAAGGTGGTGGATGTGTTGGTGGATGCGGGTGCCCAGGTGAGCCTGGTCCGGAGAGGGTTGTTCAAGGAGGAACTCCTGCAGCCCAGCCGGAGACCGGTCCGCCTGAAGGTCGCCAACGGAGAGATTATGGGTGGTGGCACCCATGAGGCCACTATCAGTATGGAATTCTGGGAGCATGAGCGCTTGAACCGCCCTGATTTGGCGAAGAGAAGCACTCTATCCGGGAACTTCTATGTGGCCGACATCACGGATTGGGATATGATCATGGGGTATGACTTCATGGTAGCAAACGCCATTGGAGCCCTTCCCCATCGTGCAACGCTGGTCCGGGAGGATGATGAATGCCTCACATGGCTGTCCACGGACTATGCATGCGGATCATCCCAATGGAATGCTGAGGAAGACGATCGGATCGTCCAAGCGGTGCAAGCTGTGGGTGCCAAGTCCAGAGGAGACCGTGGAGTTCAGCTCACGGAGTATGGAATGGCGCCGCAGGTGTATGCCAGGATGATCCAGACACTGGGAGCGGAAGCGCCCGAGACGGACGTCTTTGCTTCCCAGGATGCCCCACTTCTGAGGAAGTGTAGTCGGCACTGGCATCGAGGAGACTCAGCCTGGCACCGGCATTGGGGCTTGAAGGAGTGGGGACCCATGTATTGGCATGGCTTCCTGGACAATACCAGACGTACGGTGGAGAAGATCATCGCGGATAGGGCGAAGGGGATCCTGGTCATAACCGGCATAGGATCCACCCCATGTCCGCTGGAGGGTCTCAAGTCGACGCTGGACTCCATCACCCTGAACGAGATGTCATTCGGGCCAGAGGAGGAGTTGTTCATCGACGCCAAGGTTGTATCAATTCCCCCCCCTGGGTCAAGCGTTGGGTACCAAGGCTTTCCTGGTGGATGGGGCGCAAGCCCAGCCCACGGGTGATGAAGCATTCATCCGTAGGGTGGAGGCGGTGCCCATGAAGGTCATGTTTGAACCCAAGGAGGGGACGGATCAGCCAATCGATGGCATTGACGTCCTGTCCCACGCCGAGATCGACAACGTCGTCAACTACATGCGGATGGGGATGCACGACCGTGTGGCAGCCAAGAAGAGGCGGGCCATGGTCACATCTCCGCATTGGTGGGATGACAAGCTGTTGGTTGCCGGCAAGTACGAGAAGGACGAGTTCGTGGCGAGGGTCATGGATCACATCGCGGACCAATATGATGGTCCGGTTGGTTCGGACCCGCCGACATGGGATTTTCCAAGAATGGGTGCCGAGAGCGACAAGAACCAGCCCGATGCCGCAAATTTTCGAAGATTATCGGTGGGAAGCATGCCCCACGACGATGAAGACGGCATATCGGACGAGGAGAAGTCGGATTCGGACCCGGAAGAGGCCTACACCGCAGTGCGGTCGGTTGTATCGATACCGAAGCAAGCGGCTGAAGAGGCCCAGGAGAACCTGAAGGTCACCGCGCTGAAGGAGAGGCTCATCAATGCCTATCCGCGGCTATTCAGTGGCGTCGCCAACAAGAACCCTCCAGATCTCGGGAGGTTTGGCACAGCGAGGATCAAGCTGAAGCCGAACCCCAAGATCTCTCGTCATCGGGAGTACCAACTTCAGGGCGATCGGGCCGAGGCCATGAAGAAGTTGTTGGCCAAATTCATTGAGCGGGGATGGATCGAACCCTTCGACAGTGAGTGGGCCAGCCCAGCCTTTATCGTACCCAAGAAGGAGAAGGGCGAGTGGAGGTCCGTGGTGGATTACAGGGGTTTGAACGAGCCAACCGAGCACGACTCGTACTCGCTTCCTCTGATCGACTCCATCCTCCAAAAACAACAGAAAAAGCGGATCTTCACGGTGTTGGACCTGAAACACGGCTATCACCAGATGCCGCCACACCCGGATTCCAGGCCCTGCACAGCGATGTCGACGCCGCAGGGGCCCATGCAGTGGAAAGTGGTGCCTATGGGCGCCAAGAATGGCAACGCCGCTTTCCAGCGCATGATGGAGGACCTACTTGGTCCTGTCCGGGACTGTGCCGATCCTTTCGTGGATGACATCATCATCGGGTCCGGCACGGAGAACATGACTGAGGACGAGCTCATCGACGCGCATGAGAAGGATCTGCGCCGAGTGCTCAGCGAGTTGGACAAGCACCACATGGTGTGCAAGCCCACCAAAGCCTCACTCTTCGTGAAGGAAGTGGAGTTCACGGGTCACGTGGTTGGTCATGGGCAACGCCGTCCCATGCCTGGGAAGCTGGCGTCCCTGCACCACTGGGAGAAGCCCAAGACCATCAGCGAACTCCGGTCCTTCATGGGGTTCTGCAATTACTATTCGGGCTATGTCCGGATGTATGCAAAACTCTCAGGGCCGCTGCACAAGATGCTGCAGGTGGGGAAGTTCGATGGCCGGAAGGGGAGCAAGAAGAAGCTTGCCTGGACCCTTGAGGCCGAAGATGCGTTCAGCCGCCTGAAGGAGCGACTCCTGGGGCAGCTGGGGCTATTCCTGGTGGACCCGGACAAGGGATTCGTGCTACGGACGGACGCCTCGGACTATGCTGTAGGGGCAGTCCTCGAGCAGATCCGGGACGACGGGTCGCACGTACCCGAGGCGTTTTGGAGTCGGATCCTGGCCGAGGGCCAACGCCGCACCTGGACCGCGAGGGAGAAGGAGACGTACGCCATTGTTTGTGCGCTCAGGAAGTGGTCTGGCCTAATCGGATTGCAACCGGTGGTGGTGTGTACGGACCATCAGTCCTTGCAGAGCTGGCACAAGGAGCACGTCGACACCCCCTCAGCACCGGCGGCAAGGAGGGCCCGATGGCATGAGACGTTCGCCAAGTTCGACCTCAGCGTCGTATACGTCCCAGGGAAGGACAACACTGTGGCAGATTGCCTCAGTCGATGGGCCTACCCCGCGGGCAAGGCTTGGATGGACATATCCAGCCATGGGGACGCCGAGGAGACCGAGGAGGCCAAGCGCATCATCGAGATGGAGAAGGCCATGGAGCAAGAGGGGGTCAAGTGCTTTGTGGTGATGGCAAACCGTACGGACCTGGCCAAGTTCCGGGGCGCCCGAGTCCAAGCTATTCGAGAGGAAACCGTCGAGCAATGGATGGTGGCCCCTGTAGAGATAGTCAGGTCGGTGCTCACAGAGGACTGGTCGGATGACTATGCGGCATCTGAGCACTGGAGCAAGTACTGGAATACCGTGAGCGCCCCGTCGGACGACGAATGGCCCGAGGGCTTAACCGAGGATGGGGACAAGTTGTTCCTCAAGGACAAGCTGCTGGTGCCTGAGAACCGAGTGGAGGAGCTCATTGATCATTGGCACAACGCCCAGCTCATGCATCCTGGCCGAGACAAGATGCAGCAGGACCTGGAGTGGCGTTTCAAGTTCCCTCCGGGGTACTACGCCATCCTGGATAGGTACTGCAGCGACTGTGCCGTGTGTCGGGCCACGAAGAGCCCCAACCACTCCACAGCGGGCAACCCGGTGTATGGGGCTATACCGGAGGCCCCCATTGCGGTCCGTGGCCATGGATGTGTTCGCCATGCCGGAGGTCACCGTGGAAGGAGAGACCTATGATTGTGTCATCCTGGCGGTGGACAAGCACAGCGGGTATATCGTGGCAGTCCCGGGCAAGAAGTCCAAGAAGAAGGACAAGAAGGACAAGCATGGACTGGGGCTGCAGGCCAAGACTGTCGCTAATGCCATGATCAGGCATTGGCTGATGATTTTCGATGTCCCAGCTGTCATCTGTAGCGATCGGGGCAGTCAATTCGTGGGGATGTGGTTCAAGACGATGTGCAAGCACATGGGTATTCGGCACGCCAAGACCGTGGCGTACCACAGCCGGTCGAATGGCCGGGCTGAGGTGGCCGGGCGGCAGATGTTCGAAAAGTTCCGCCAGCTGCACATCGACGAACCGGGCCGGAATTGGTATAATTCGCTGTGGAGAGTACTCCAAGCGTATCACGACCTTCCGGGACCCACTGGACTGTCGCCCCATCGTATCCTGTTCCTACGGGATCGAGTGTCACGCACTCTCCCGTGGTTGAACCATGGCAAAGTGGCCCGGGATGCGAACGCTGTAATGGCTGAGGCGGACGACACGGCGGCCAAGGTGTGCAAGGCACTTCAGGACGAGCATGACAAGAGGGCCAAGTAAATCAAGCAGGGAAAAGTCCAGAAGTATGCTCTCCAAGACACCGTGTGGGTGGAGCGGCACCACAAGGATGTCCTGTCCAGGCATCGGCAGGCATCTTGGTATGTGCCGGGGGTAATCGTGCGGAAGGTCGGGCAGGATGTGTACGCCGTTCGTGTGGGGGATAACAAGATCCTGGACCGCGACCACACCCAGCTTCGTCCCCGAGCACCAGACCCCAGCGGACGTCCCGTCACCTTCGAGTTCACGGCCGGCAATGTGGACTCGGACGACGACTGTGAGGACGACGACTTCACCGCGGAGAAGATCCTGGCGGACAAGCCGGACCCGGGGACGCCTGGGGGGAGGCTTTATAAAGTCCGCTGGAAGGGATTCGCCGCATCCAGGGATTCCTGGGAGCCTCCGAGCAGCTTTGCCCCGAGGTACACCACGGTCTGGATGGACGATCTGAAGAAAAAGAACATTTCTTTGGATGTCAAGGACGTGTTGGTCCATTTGGTGGCTACTGTAGCACCGTAATGGATCCCCCTTGGCATTTTGTTTGTTTCTGTGAATGGGGAGACAGATGAGGGCGTTCATCAGGGTATTTTTCGGCCTTGATTGGCCATATACCCCCTTCACTTGATCTCCACATATATATTTCATTGTGGTATACTTATTTAGGTCGACCGACGACGTTTTTCTATCTTTGATCCCCTTGGTCCATGTTGTAGATCAAGAGGAGACCGGATATGGCGTAGGGCACCGATTATCAGTGTCCTCACCCCTCCCTTGGGGCGTGGGGGACGCCTACGACGTGTGTGGGGCCTCCATGTGTCCTTGGGACATGGGGGGGGGGGTTTGGAGCCCATTGGGGTCCTCCTGTCCTCTCTTCAATGACTTTCGAGCGGTAACAACGCTCTGAGAAGGGGGGTGAAGCCGGTTTGGACCCCCGTGGCCATCTTGGGGTCACTTGGGGTGTGTATCTATGTGCCGGCAAGCCGCCATTGGCTGATTTCATACTCTCCCATCCACCTGACCTAACCCGATGTGATAGTGTGATAGGTTTGGCCATTCCGGCTATGAGCGGCCATATTCAGTACCGAGGCGCCGCCAGCGGAGATTTATATATCGGAATATCAGGAATCAACAGGGTTTTTGTATCATAATGTTTCCGTGATTTTTGAGCCTTCCGTTCTGATGGTCAAAGTATCGGCGACTGTCAGTTGGCTCGCCATTTTGCGGTAACCGATTGGTTAACTGTTATTTCCAGATATTTTGGCGGAAACCCCGATGAAGGGTCAGATTTCATCAGTAAAGGGTTCGTTGCTTCCGCAATTTTCTAAATATGCACTCGAAATTTAAATCTGAATTTTTCGCGATGTCGAAATCGGATTTTTGACTTCGACATCGCCGCACTTGATTTGGTCTTCTTCGAGTGGTCATACTCTTTTCCCTATGCCGGAATCAGGTTTCCCTTGTACTTGCCACCCATTTGACTTGGAGATATAAGGGAAACAAAGGTGAATCGTGGGACCACTTGGAAGGGCCATATCTACGCGTGAGTGTGAGGAAAGAGAATAAGGAAGGTTGCGTTGTAATCGCCTCAGTCCCAACTTATTTCTAGTAGGGTCCAACACCTTGGGTCATCACACACACTCGTTGCATCATAGGATCATGGTCAACATGGTAGAAACTTGTTTATGACTTGTTGACCATGTGTCTGGACTTGATATTATGACTTTCGAGTGTAGCGCATGAGTCTTGCGGTGGCATAGCATCTTTCCTTAGGTTCCCACGTTCATTCAACCCAAAGTTATGACCATGGAGGGGCATGGCATACCATGGTGGGAGCCAATATAAAGGGCTATGTGTGATATGGGTAGTATATGTCTTGATATGCTCACGCCCATGTTATATATCTTGGTGTGGCCGAAGAGATGGGGAGCCACACGTGACAAGGACTTTGCCCATGTCCCAATTGTGGAATTCAAAGCGCTAGACTAAGTCTACCGCGTATGTATTGCTCATGGTATGTTTGGCAAAGAGATCCATGAGTGCACTCCCATTTTCATGGGGCATGTAGATATGAGTGGCGAAGGTATTTCCATGCACCCGATTGGGGATCCAAGTGGGGGAATGGTTCGCAAATGGCTCCAATCATTTGTGTATTGAACCATGAGCGGATATCATGGGTGAGCATAGAGATATACTATCATGACAACTTTGTATTGGGACATATTTTCATGTTTTTGACCTCAATTTGTGCTCATTTTTGCATTTTGTGTACTTACTTGGTCGGCAAACAGCAAGAAGCCTATGGAGAGTCGAACCATGGTATGTTGTTCATATGTTGGCATATGCTTTGGAGTTGAACACCACCATATGCCGGATGGCGTACTCCATTTGGCTTGGCGCACGAAGGATTACAAGAATTGGTCTCAAGATCATGGGCTGACTTGGGCAGTGCGTGGCGCCCATGTCCGAAGGAGTTTCGAGGGTAAAGTGGGGATGTATATGGGCATTGACTTGTGGTCTCTATCCTCCATGAATACTAGACTTCGATTCCATGCATGCTTTGAGCCTTCGGATAAGTAGTAACTTCAATTTTGAGCATATATTTGATATCTGGCCAATATGGTGTGAATTGGCAGTTTTTGGCATGTTATGAGTTTAAACTCATGGGGCATATCTCTAAGCCCAATCGACTCCAAGTCCAACCAAGGTTATGCCAGGGTAGGGCATGGTCCTGAGTGCCACCTTAAGCCATGACACGCCACCTCCCCTATTGGGCTAGGATTGATAGGCCTGGGAGTGAACACATTTTTGGGGTTTGTGTAGTGACTTTTGACACATGGCATTTAGCCATCTTATTCGACTGGGTTCAGGACATCATGTTGGTGAGTCAAGGGAAGGTCTTGAATCCAGGGAATGAGGGGTCTATGGCTGTGAATATGTATGTTTCCATCTTTCCCCAACTTTGCTTTATTTGTGTTCATATGCCAATTTCAGGGCTTTCCTCTTTGGTGCAATTCTTGTACATGCCCGCCACCGTGGGACGACCGGTGTGCTAAACGGAAGCCCGCAGCGTGGATTGGATTGTCTATTGGGTTATTGCTGTATTTGTGGGATCTGGTTGCTGTTCAGGGTTGAAGGAGGATTTTATTTTCTATATTTTTGGATTTTGGACCCTGGATTTTGAGGAATGCAAGCATTGATCAGGAGCAAGTCAGCAGGGATTACAGGCGGAAGGGGCACAGCAGGGGCCGGTCCTGGTAGGGACCTTTTTTACAGCAGCGAAGGAGAGCAGTCTGATACTGGAATTAGTGGTGATTACTGGGAAAACCACTTCCAGGAAATCTGGAATCAGGAGTTCCTGCACCGCCAAAATTGGCTACTGGCGGAGGCAGGCTATCGAGGCCACCTGAGGGACTGGTTCAGGGCGTCGTGCCAGTTCATCAGGGACAGTGGCCGCCTGCGATTCGACGCAACATTGCAGGAACAAGAGGAATGGGAGGAGCTGATGGACCAGCTCGACGACCAGGCTGCCCTGATGGTGCAGATGGCCATCATTGCCGAGGAAAGACGCCAGAATGTGCATCCGCACGCTGGTCCGTCGGGCGCCTGGGGTCCGAACGACGAAGAGGTCGACGAAATGAGGTGTGATTCGACACATCCTCAACCCTCCAGGGAGCAATTGTCCAAACTCCCCAGCTCTACCTCCAGTGTTGACACTTGGGTCGACGAGGTAAGAAGCAAAGGAAAAGGGACAAGATGCCCGTCCTGTGGTGAGTGTGCCAAGGACTGCTCCTGTCGGCGCCAGATTTTGTCGCTGGAAGACAGGGTGAAGGAGCTGAAGAAGGCCGCCAAGGAGA
Organism: Eutreptiella sp. 'Long Island Sound 2002'; assembly: GCA_964036045.1. NCBI lineage: Eukaryota > Euglenozoa > Euglenophyceae > Eutreptiales > Eutreptiaceae > Eutreptiella > Eutreptiella sp. 'Long Island Sound 2002'. The sequence goes on along the minus strand of OZ038381.1, from coordinate 148,581,784 downwards.
AAAAGAGGGATGACGACAGCAAGTGGAAGGAGATGGAGCAGAAGCTGGAGAAATTGACCAATCTGGTACAAAATCTGAGCACTACTGGGCTCACTGGACCAGCGCCTACAATGGCAAGTCACCCAGCACCTACCTCCTCAGCTGCACCTGCATCCACGCCTTACGGCGTTCCACATTCTCCGGCACCCCCAGCTTTTACTGGTTCACACCCAGCTTTTACTGGAAATTCTGGTACCCCCCCTACTGGATTTACAAGTCCTATTGGGTTCAATCTGGGTACTGAAGGAGGAGAATCTTCGTCGGAGAGGTCTATACTGTCTGTTGGTACTGTTGATGATATTGATGGAGAAGCAAGGACCACCGTGAAGGAGAGATCAATGGCCTTGAAGAAGAAAGGCAAGGAAAAGAAGGAAAATGAAGCCAAAACGAAGGAAAAGCAGAACAAAATTAAGGAGATGACGCATCATCAAGCGCAACCAACGCCGTTTGTACAGCCTACTGTGGATCAGGCGTTGCTGGCGGCCGCAATTGCACAAGCACAGGCAATGGGAGGCGCCGCTGTCAACCCGGTTTTTGTCAATCCGGTTGGCACATCCACAGGTTTCAACCTGAACCACCTACTCAATCCGTTACACATGAGGCTTAGAAGTTCGGTGCTGAAGCAGCCTAAGTTCTCAGGGCACCCAAATTACTGGGCGTCCTTCGAAAGGCAGTTCATGGTTTGGCTGCAGACGGAGAAACTGGACAAAGAACTCTGGATTCTCGGGTTGATGGACTGTTTGATTGGCAAACTCAGGGAAAGTACATATAATCTTGATGTGGAAAGGCAGAATCAAGGAGATCCCCTGACTTATGAAGAGCTGTATCGAAGTCTCAAAAAGAAAGGCTCTCGACTCCCTGAGGATCATTACAGGAACCGTCTCGAGAACTTCAGGGCGATCAAGAAATTGTTTCTTGAAGAGATCCAAATAGCAAGGCAGGATTGGGAGTTTTTGGTGCCGGAGGCGGAGAACTCGGGAGAAGGCCTTTCTGAAGGCGAGATGAAGAAGATCCTCCTGAGCAAGCTCACGCCGGAGACCAAGCAGAAGATCAGGGACTCCCAGGCGGACCAAAAAGTCCTTGGCAACTGGGTTGAAGTCCGAGGATTGCCGGAGACTATGGGAAAAATGGCAGTTCGTGAGTTGCTACACTCTATCAGTGCTACGGGATTGAAAGACATCACCATTCTTGAGGGCAGATGGAGAGTTGGTTTCCATGATTCTGAACAGTCGGAGTTTTTCTGTAGCATGGTGGATGGAAAAGTGAAGTATAAGGGGACAGTTTTGAAGGTGCGGCCGTGGATCTTCTCGTACGGAGTCGAGCGGATCTGGGACCAACTTGAAAAGTATGCAAACTTAGCACGCCAGAAGTCACAGGATGCACAAGGCTTCGGAGGCAAGGTCAGTGCCGTTGGTGAGGAGGGATGCTCCGTGTGCATTGCCCTTGGAAAGGAAGGTCCAGCGGCGACTCACACGACCGCAGATCAGAGGTGGACGCCCTCAGATCTCAAGACCATTCAGTCCAAAATGGATGGAAAGGGAAATTCTCCCAAAAATCCCTAGCAGGATGGAGCACGAGATGCTGACCAGCATGGAAGGGGAAAGGGTAAAGGGCAGTCCAAAGGAAAGAACAGGGATTGGACACCAAAAGATTACTCGCAGCAAGGCCGAGATCCAAGCGGCTCAAGATGGACGGATGCTGGGGGAAAATCTGGTGGAGAATCTGGCGAAAAGAGTGGAAAGGGACAAGGAAAGTCCGAAATCAAGATGATTCCAAGTTGAATGGCAACCCCCTGTATACGGAGAGCCAGCAAACAAGACCTTCGGCAACAGCAAGGATACTGGAGGTCGAGGCAGGGGCAGATCCAACGAATCCAACCCCAATTCCAACACCTCCAACAACAAAGGCCAAGGAGGTAAGAAAGGTGGTGGTGGAAAGTCATTTGGTGGTCGTGGACGTGGAAAAGAAGTCGATGCGATTGAAGCAGGAGAAGAATGGGTTGACGAAGGACAAGTACAGGACGTGCAGGCGAACGTCGAAGAAGAATGGCAATAGGGAAGCCAACTTGACCCAATTCCCAACACTGGGGTTGAGTGGCAGGAAACAAAGCCCATCAGGGTAGTTGGGGCGGTGGATGGACGCTGCTGGGATCGGCTGGCGCATTCCTCTGGCCTCCTCTACCCTGCCTGGGTCCTCAGCGCTGTCCGGCAGGGCAAGCAGCCCCAGTTTGTCTGCTGGATCCAGGTCAGGACGACAGATGGTAAGGTTAAAGTTGCCAAATGTCTGATTGACAATGGTTCAGAGGTCAATCTGGTGAGGAAAGGCTTTCTGCAGGAGGACGAGGCGAAGATGTCCTCAACACCTGTCCAGCTTGAGGGAGTGAGCGGACATCGCCTTGAAGGTGGCGACAAAGAGGCAGAATTGGCGGTCAGATTGGTGGAACAATCTGTCTGGAGCGTGGAGGAGACGTTGACGGAGGAGTGGTTTCCTGGAAAATTCTATGAAGCCAGCATAAAGTATGATTTATTCTTGGGTCAACCATGGCTTCACGCTCACCGTGTGTCGCCCATGGGACACAGGACATGCTTCCTCCAGGATCCGTCGACCAGCGACCCGTCTGACCTGTATTATCTGCACCCATATACCAAGAGTATACACCAATTCAAGGAGCGAAATAAGCTGCATATTCAGCAAGATGGGCAGGAATGGACAGGGAATCAAGAAGAATTCGACGAAGGAAAGGTGGAATCATTGAACTGCAAGAAGTGGAAGTCAGTTTGCTATCGTGTAGTCGACAAATGGCGGGACATTCTTGTGGATTACTTCGACAAGAACGACAATTTTCGTCCGCAAGTTGATGCCTTTGCAAACAACAGAAATAAAAGATTTCCAAAGTTCTACGACGATGCCTGGAGTGAGGACTGGTCTGAACCTCTATGGATCAATCCGCCCTTCGACGTTTTTCCTCGTGTGGTGCAGAAGCTGAAGCAATCCGGCGCAAAGGCGCTTTTAATTGTCCCCAACTGGCCAAAACAATCTTGGTTCAAGGACATTATGGACATTTCAATCGACATTGTCGAGCTACCTCACAAGGGAGTGAAGCTGTATTGCGAGGACAATGGCAAGCCATTGCCACAGCGTTCGTGGAGCACGTTGGCGTGCTTAGTTGACGGGAATCTGGGAGGTTATTGGCAAGATGACAGTGAAATGGGAACAGAAGAGGTCATCTCAAATTCCTCAAGAATCGACGAAATTGAAGTGGATCGAGACGATCGAGAGCGGAATCCCGACGTATCGTCGTGGAAGGAGGGAAGGACAATCGGCGTCCCTCAAGAGAACGCCTGCATCCATTCCAATTCGTCCCCATCAGACAGGAATCAAGCCAAAAATGTCAAGATTTCAAACAAGAATGACGACAAATTTCCAAGAATCTCGCCTGAATTGACAGGAATGCAGCTGAATTCGTCCGACCATCCCTTCAAGACATTCGTGGACTGCCTTCATTGGTGGGATCCCACGGAGGAGCGAGCTCAGGTGAGCTTCATCCGCCAACAATGCGACGAAGAAGTTTGGAATGAAGTGGCCAAGAATATGAGACCAAGACCAAAAATTCGCAAATTGGTGGACATAATGTCGGTGATTAAATGTGGGAATCAGGTCGACGGAGACAAGATATCTGCAAGAAGGGATGCAGTGTTCGAAGATTATAAAGATGACGTGCTGAGTGGAAAGTTGTGGAAAAACCCCCCAATTCGATGTGAAAATGGGGAAGCCAAGAATGAGATAATTCAAGGCTCAAAGGTACACAAACAACGTCCATTCTACCTTCACGGCACCAAAGCAGATGCCCTGCGAAAGATTATTGAGCGCAATCTCTATGAGTTCGGTTGGTTGGAGGGCTGCATGACTTCTGAGTGGTGTTCAGCACCATTTACTGTGCCAAAACCCCCACCTGCTGACCAATCCAGCATAGATGCTTGGCGTCTAGTGGTGGATTACAGAGCTCTGAATGCCGCCACGGTACCTGACGCGCATCCCCTTCCTTTAATCGAGAAGGAGATCGCCGCGAGAGCCAAAGGTAAGCTCTTTACTGTGTTGGATTTGCGCCATGGCTTTCACCAAATGCCACTTCGAAAGGAGGATAGGCATTTGACGTCAATGTGCACGCCCTGTGGCACTGTCCAGTGGACTGTACTGCCGATGGGTCTGAAAAATGCGCCGTCGATGTTCCAGAAGATGATGGAGACTATTTTATTTCAGAAGCACAAGTCTCTGAATTTACAAAAATTCTGCAGCATCTACATTGACGACCTTCTGATTGCCACGCCGTTGGGAAAAAACTTTGATGAGTGCCTGAAGTTGCACGAAGAACAAGTCCGCAAAGTTCTCGAAGTCCTTCAACAAGAGAAGCTCGTGTGTGGACCCAAGAAGGGCAAAATGTTCCTCCAGAGTGTGGAATTTTGTGGCTCTGTCTTGGAAGATGGGACAAGAAGACCGGCCCCAGGGAAAATGGCTGCCCTGCAGCTATGGGAAAGGCCTAAAACCATCACGCAGCTTCCTGCCTTTTTAGGCTGCTGCAATTATTACCACGAGTTCCTTCCTCTCTACGCCAAGTTCTCTGGTCCATTGCGAGAGTTACTCAAGGTTGGCAAAATAGAAGGAAAGAAGGGATCTCAAGTCAAGCTCAAGTGGACGCCAGAATGTGAAGAGGCCTTTACTGGTCTCAAGGAAGCACTGGCAAATGTGGTTACATTAAAGACTCCGTGGTTGGATGGAAGACCTTTTTATATTCGTACAGACGCCAGTTGTTATGCCATTGGTGCTACGATCAAACAAGTTGATGACGAAGGTCACCATCATCCTCTGGGTTTCTGGTCTCGCAAGCTTACAACAAGACAGCGAAATTGGAGTCAAAGGGAACAAGAAGCCTACGCAATCCTTTGTGCCTTACGGCGTTATGAAGGTTGGATCTTGGGCCATCGCGTTGAGGTACTGACTGACCACAAGTCACTGGAGAGCTGGAGGACAGAACATGTGGATACCCCTGGTGGACCAGCTGGGAGGAGAGGCCGTTGGCATGAAAGTCTCAGCAGATTTGACCTCCATGTGACTTACATTCCGGGGCGCTACAATACAGTGGCTGACGTCCTGAGTCTTTGGGCCTACCCAGCCTCAGAGGCTTACTCTGAAGTGAGTTTTCATGGGACAGCGACGGATAAAGCCGAAGTGATCGAGTTTGATAAGGAGGAACAAGCACTGATCAAGAAACATTGTCTTCAATGTTCGATTAAGAATCGGATGAAGGTTGAATTGGTCAGATGCAAGGAGATTACCAAGGCAGATCAGACTGAAAGGGTCAACTCTGACTCTGAGTCGTTGCTGCCGCTCCTGAATGTGTTTCCAGTGACAAGATCCAAGGCGAAATCCACACTCCCTCCACAACAAAAGGACAAGGAAACTTCCTTCCTCTATGTGGATTGGACGAAGATGTACGAGGAAGACAGATTCTTTGGGTCTGTATACCACAAGTTGAAAGGGGACAAGCCTTACGACTCTGAAGAGACGTCTGATTTCAAGATCCAAGGCGACAAGTTATTTTGGCAAGGACGGATTTGTGTTCCTGATTGTCGAATTGATGGATATGTCAAACATTGGCATCGGAATGAGACATCCCACTGACATTCTCGTGTACTGGAGCAGGAGCTACGACACAGAGTGTACACACGGGACCTCAAGAGTGCCTGTGAACGAGTTGCCAAAGGATGCAAGCAATGTCAGGCGAACATCCCCAAGAATCAAAAGGCAGAAGGACTACTGAAAGGATTACAGTTTCCTGAGAGGTTGTTCGACAAGGTGACGGCGGATGTCTTCGAGTTGGGACAAATCCAAGAGGAATGTCTCTACACGAGGAAGCCAATTGATGGGGTTTTTGTTAATTCAAGACCGCCACAGTGGCTACATCGAGGTCCTCCCTTGCAACACGAAGCATCTCACCTCTGAAATGGCTGCCAAGTGGACTGCAAGTCAGTGGATGAGTAACTGGGATGTTCCCAGTGAAATTCTGACGGACAGTGGCAAGGAGTTCATTGGGACTTGGTGGGAGAACATGTGTGCTCTATTTGGAGTTCGTCATCTTCGTGCCCGAGTCTACGACCATCGAGCTCTCCCTGCTGAACACGCTGGAAGAATTCTTATCAACATTCTGAGAAAATTACTGGCGACTGAAAAAGACTACAATTGGTTGGAGACAATTTACTGTGTCTTGAGGAGATACCATCGTACCAAGAATTACACTGGATTAAGTCCGAATGAGCTTGTTTTTGGTCGTGAAAAGATGGGTCCAGGACCAGTGATGTATCATCCAAGGCAGTGCTACGACGCCTCACAATGGTTTGAGAGGATCAAGGATTTAGAGTCCAAGTGGATCCAAGCCAAATTGGAGAGTCAAGCAGATTGGTTGAAATTCAAAAATCAGTCGAGAACACAAGGAAAACCCTTCAAGAAAGGCCAGCAAGTTTGGCTTCGTTGGTCAGACGAGATCCTGAAGGACGACAACAAATTGTTACCTTTGTGGGACGGCCCATTCCAAGTCAGTGGTCAACTAAGTGAGACTACATTCAACATTCAGGTTGAACCGGGCAGACATCAAGAAGTACATCGTGACCGTTTGAAGGCCGAAGTACCCTGCCCCAAAGGAAGGTTCAAGCCTCTCTATTGGACTTCGAAGTACCTGAGCGACAGGAAGATGGTCACCAGCAGTTTCGAGTTGGAGAAGATCCTTGATTACAAGAAAAATGCTCGAAACAAGTGGTACTTTCTGTGCAGATGGAAAGGTTTCGGTCCAGAAGAAGACAAATGGGAGCCAGCTTCAAGCTTTATCCATGGGTATAGGGACACTTTCATCAGGTTCCTGAAGAAACACCCTGAGATTGACCGTGAGCTCTCGCTGATCAAAGATTGTGTCACCAAGGAAGACTTACAAGCACAAGAAGAAGCTCCAATCGTGGCAGAATCCATTTGAGACAAGATCTGATCAGAATTTAAATCGCCGAAACTTTCGAAAAGGTTTACGGTTTACATATACCCTTGGCATTGGGACAAAACAGTCCTGGCGCATAGTCTATGTGGCTCGATGAACAGATGATGGGACATTCTGGGATCATCCTGGTCATCATGTCCATCATTCTCATCATGGTCATCATGTGAATCATGTGCTTCATTGTAGATGATTCCAATCGGAAGCTCCGAAAGGCCTTTATCCTCAACCACGACGACACCGTCGTGTTTTGCTGTCGATTGTGCCCCTCTACTCGCCTTGGGAAGGACTCGTTCGAGTTCGTGCTCATTTCAGAGATTCTGGCACATGACTGAGTCTGATGCATTTCATGTGTTTGACGGATCTGCTGAGAATGTCATTTCAATCAGCTCTTACATTGAGACTGTTGTTTTGTTTTTCAATCGACCGCTGTCAAAGGGCTTATATAGACCAAGTGACAACGATGGTGTTCTTACTTGTGTCGACTCGCTGTTCATCTGTGGATTGTGTTGGAATCCCCCTCAGAATCTGCTCAATTTTGGCAAATTCCTGGTACCAAGCATTGGATGCTTATACATTCTGGGACTATAATGAGTCAATTACCCCTTCTGGCTCATACTGGATTAAACATGAAGCCCTGGAGACGATACTGACAGTGTCGTGTACACTCACTGGGTTTTCTTGGCTATCATTCCTCTTGCATGATTGGATTTCCATCATGGGATTCATCATCATCATGAGGATTTGACCTGGATTGGCTATGAATGAGAACTGGATTTCCGTTCAGCACTACACACAGTACCTATCGACAATGAATTGGACCTATATTGGCTTGCTGCAGACTTCGCCGCCCTCAATCCGTGTGCGATTCACTGATTTTGGTCTCAATTCAGTCACATTTTGTACCATAATCTGGCATCTGGTCTCATGACTGCAAATGACACCGACCAGTTTCACATATCTTGGACTCCATGAAGGGATACCCTATTTTTTGGACGCTCAACGACATGGCGACACTCGTTTTCTGTTTTCTGGCAGTGGAATATCAGATCCTGATTTCATCATGGATCATGGATCTTGATCATGCATGTACATTCTTCACTCAGACTTTCCATTTTCGATTTTTCGAGCTTGAACGAAGCTATTTCTGTGTGCCCTAAGGTACCTATGCGTTTCATTCAAGTCGATGGCCATCGCGAGACACAGATCTCAGCACAATTTTGCTCAATTCAGCTCAATCTCTCACATTTTGTCACAGATTAGTCGATTTTAGGTCACTTTCGCCGTTTTTTTCACTTCACTTGACCCAGCCTGACATACTGGCGTATGTTTTCAGAGGGGGAGTGTAACGGCAGCAGTGACAGCACTCAATTTATACATCAATGTGATCAGAATTTCAATGATTCTCAGATGTACATTAGTGCAGTAAATTTTCCGCTTGTTTTCATGTTTTCCGTTCGCCGCCAGATGTCGCCTGTGAGCGCGCGTCGAGTCGCATTTGTCTTTTGTGATTTCCCAATCGGATTTACTTAAATTATTTCGAATGATTTCACGTTGTGTCATTATGTGCGATGGATGCACAATGAGATTCTATGTCTGCTCCATTTTTGTAGACCGGGTTTTCTGACTATTCACATTCCACCATGGAGTTCAATGGACTTACAAGTGCTTCGCATATGTCGCGCCCAGAGGCTGGATATGGGTCTGAAGAGGGTCAGTTGGGTTTGGAGATATCAGGGGCAGTGTCGGGCGTTACGACCCCTGGGGCATCAAGGCTACAGGCTTCGCAATTACAAGAAAGATCCGCCACTATGCAGCGGTTACAAGGGGGAGACGGGGTTTGTGGCCATTCTGGGCAAAACGGCCAAAATTCACCCAAAAGTGGTCACTCGAAAAATCGTATCTCCGTATCACAAAAAAAATGAGCCTCGGGCCTTTGCATGGATGCAAACCGAAGCTTTGCTTCCCTTTTGCAACAAGGGTTGGGGTTCAAAGCTCAATGGAAGCATTTTCCAACACCCCAAATCCTTGAAGCACACTATTTATGGGAAAAGAGGCATATATCGGCGATATTGGCATGTACATATCTTTGGGTCATTGAGGAACAAAAATATGAGTAAACACTTTTGGAGTAGGCCCATAGTAGGTGCCTTCAAATATGCACACTATGGTTAGATTGTCTCCGCCCACTCATGTCATTAGTGTTTGCATATGAGCGCGTGTGCAAAGAGGTAGTTTGGCACGCGTGCTCACAAGGCAACGTTATATAAAATAGAAGACAAGGTTGCAAAAATCAACCAAGCCATCCACAATGTCCCTCGTGGTCTCCACTTTACATATTGCCTTGGTTCAAGGCTCAACTCTCCAAAGGCTTCGAGTACGAGCCTCAGGGGATTGGCCATTTTGGCCTAATTTTCGACCAAAATTTGCCCTTTTTCAAAAAATGAGTTTTGGTACGCATTGAATTGCGTGGAGCCATCGTTGAGTTGGCTCGAAAAACAAAAATGGCCTATGGCTTCTGGTCTTGTGAGCATTGTGTTCGGTTATTGACGTGCATGCTCACAAGGCCACAAAGTTAGCCTTTGCGCACGCAAATGACTTGGGTTTGCGAAACCCATAGGCTGCCCCAAACCTCCCTATTGCCCTCTTCCCCATGCAAAGTGATATGCCCACGCGAAAGGGGCATGAATGAAAGGCAATGAGGGGGGAATGTGGGGTTCCGTCCGAACTCATGGTCCTTGAGAACCATGAGTTTGAGCGATCGACGGAAAAGCTTGCGCGCTGATTTTCTCTCAGATGCAACGGCGAAAAATTCTGGTGAGCACACCAGATGAAAGTACAAGAAAAGCCCTCTAGATCCAGTCCTTAAGTTCCTTTAAATCCTCAAAGGTACTCGAGAAAAGTCCATCACAAAAACTCGCCACGAAGAAGCAACGAGATCGCGCGAGCAGGCGACAACAGCGGCGATTTCACGACAAATGGAAATCGCGGTAGAAATCGGGTATTTCACCGATTTCTACTCAAAAATCGACCAAGACAGTAAAATTATGGTAATTCTACATCGATTTAATGGTTAGGGATCGGATTCCAGATCTCGCGGATTAGTGAACCGGGATATCCCGCTGACAGCCGGTGTCAACGGCTTCCGCACGGGTGTGACGGCTCACAGGGCCATAGGTTCTGGGTACCGCTTCAGTACAAGACCAAAATGGACAAACGCAGTGGTTTCTGGCAGGTAGACCTAACCGCCGCAGCTCAGGAGCTGCTGGCTTTTATAACCCCTAAGGGTAGTGTGTTCAAATGGAGGTAGCTAATGAGCAGCTAATGGACAAAATTTTGTACATACTGAGGCGCAGACCTCTAGTACAGGAGTTGATATCTCGGGGTGCCGAAATGGAGCCCCACATCAACGACGTGAGTTTGGGTACCAATACCCAAGAGGACCATGTCCTTCTCGCCCGTGAATGTTTCACTGTGTGTCAAGAAAACCATCTCGGAATCAAACTCGAGGAATGTTAGTTTATGAAAGAGGAGATGGAGTTGTAAGAGGCCGGCCTGGGCAACCAGGACAGGGCTGCAGGAGCCCTACCGCGATCGCGCATTCGTGTATCGCAGGCACAAATGCCACAGTGGAATCAGAAAAGAGAAAGAAAGAGAGAAGCGCTGTGTTACGTTATTTTGTGGTTGCTTATTTATGATTATTATTATTCATTCTGTGCTTGGCATTCTTTTGGTTGTTGTAGATATCTTGCATGGAGGGGTGCCAAAGTCCCCAAACTGCCCACGCTCGTGACGCCGGCAGTGACCGCTCAGGCAAGCGAGGGACTCCGTGCTGAACAACGACAATGGAGATCAAAACTGCTTGGTGCCTATGAAGGTGCAGGGTTTGCGTGCGGGATGTGTAGATGAGTGCATGCACAGCGCAACGTACAAGGAGTGCAGAACAAGCAGGATACAAGGAGCACAGAACAAGCAGGATCCAAGGAGTGCAGAACAAGCAAGGAAAAGTAGCAACCACTAAGGGGAACGAACGTCAAAGGTTTTGAGAGTTTTAATAAACAAGGAGAACGGGTTTTGGTGAAATCGCGAGAGTTCTGGGTTACCTCCGCCGAATGCCTTACAAAACTCTCAACTAAGTAGGGATACCCCACAGCTCTCCAACTGCAGCGCTGAGGCAGCCCCGTGAGTGCACAGTGCAGCGACCAAGCAGCAGGGCAAAGGCAGCTGAGTTGGGGGACGCGTGCAACAAGAACAGCACCAAAATTGGTACCATACCAGCGCTGCAGTACAGCGCTGACAGACATCCGAAGTATCAGCGCCGCGTTGAGCGCTCAGAGGGAACCGAAGTACCAGCGTTGCGATGCAGCGCCGATGGAGGCTCAGAGAGACTCACGAAGTATCAGCGCTGCGCTACAGCGCCGATGGAAGCACAGGGAGACTCACACGGTACCAGCGCTGCGCCACAGCGCTGAGAGGGAACCGAAGTACCAGCGCTGCGCTACAGCGCTGGGAGAGACCTGAAGTACCAGCAGCGCTACAGCGCGGAGAGAGACCTGAAGTACCAGCGCTGCGCTACAGCGCTGAGAGAGTACTGAAGTACCAGCGCTGATGGATGCGTGGACCAGTAGCAGTGCTTTATGGACGAAGGCTGACCGGGAGGGGAGGCCAGGCTCGTGAGCAAAGCGCAGCGCCAGCGTTCCGGCGAATACCGCCTCGAGGCTTATCTACGCCGTGTGCAGGGGCAAGGGTAGCGACACAACAGCCGGATTGATGCTCCTCGGATGAGCAGATGACCACCTCCTCTTCCGGCGATATTACGCATTCTAAATGCGGCAGATGACAAATTGAGTTTGTCACTGAGGCACTGACAGCCTCGATGGCGTTGGTTTTTGCTATGTATGCATCCAGTATAAATGCACCTTTGCCCTGGTTTGTCTTGGTGGATCCTCTTTTGTTGTATAGTAAAGGCACCAGGACAACAGGGCAAAGGTGCTACGAACGGCGGGGTTGAGACTGCTGGGCTGGTGGTAAGCTGCAGTGTGTGTGTGTGATTGCCTAGTTGAGGCCCCACCCACTGGCAGGCAAGTGCATGGCTGGTGGGGTGCTGTGTGTGGTTGTGGGTACGCGTAAGGGTCAGCCTCCACAACAGGGGTGGTGGGGGAAGTGGTCCAGGTAGGACGTATGCAAGGGGCGTGATCGAGCAAGAGTAGCTCCCTTCTAGCCCCAATAAGTATCCCCGTGAAGCCGGACGCCTTTGGTGCCCAGGGCAGCAAAGACTCCACCATCAAGACTGCAGCTCTGCAAGCAAGCATGCAGCCGCAGCCTGCCTCCACGCCCCAAGTTATGCCTTTTGTGGGTCTTGTTGCCCAGGCCAGCCTTTGGTTTTGGCCATATGTATATCAGACTCTCCACGCTCCGTGTAGTGTCTTAGGAGGGGAGTGTAATAGGCCGGCCTGGGCAACTAGGACAGGGCTGCAGGAGCCCTACCGCGATCGCGCATTCGCGTATCGCAGGCACAAATGCCACAGTGGAATCAGAAGAGAGACAGAAAGAGAGAAGCGCTGTGTTACGTTATTTTGTGGTTGCTTATTTATGATTATTATTATTAATTCTGTGCTTGGCATTCTTTTGGTTGTTGTAGATATCTTGAATGGAGGGGTGCCAAAGTCCCCAAACTGCCCACGCTCGTGACGCCGGCAGTGACCGCTCAGGCAAGCAAGGGACTCCGTGCTGAACAACGACAATGGAGATCAAAACTGCTTGGTGCTTATGAAGGTGCAGGGTTTGCGTGCGGGATGTGTAGATCAGTGCATGCACAGCGCAAAGTACATGGAGTGCAGAACACGCAGGATACAAGGAGCGCAGAACAAGCAGGATCCAAGGAGTGCAGAACAAGCAAGGAAAAGTAGCAACCACTAAGGGGAACAAACGTCAAAGGTTTTGAGAGTTTGAATAAACAAGGAGAACGGGTTTTGGAAAAATCGCAAGAGCTTTGGGTTACCTCCGCCGAATGCCTTACAGGAGTATTTGGGTTTCGACTCGGGGAATGGCTGGTGGAAACCAGCGGCGCCTAAGATGTAGCCCGTACAGAACATGCAGATTCGCGATGACCCTAAGGGGGGTCTACACGATGTGAGGAGTTTTGTGGGCGCCTGTAATTTCTATCGGCGTCACATCCACAATTTTACGTACTCCTCTGCCCCCCTCACTGACCTCATCAAGAAAACTACTCCCTGGAGGTGGACGGCCAGAGAGGTTGAGTGTTTCCAGGAGTTGAAGAAGAAAATTGCTTCCTCCAACTGCCTGCGAGTACTGCGCCCTAAGGGCGAGATAGTCCTGATCACTGATGCCAGTGATGTAGGGGGGGTGGGAACGATCTACCAATGGCACGAGGTTAACCGAACTGAATTAACCCACTGCCATTATCATACTAGTGGACTGAACCGTGATGGCTCCTTGAAACATGACTATCTACCAGTGAGTGGCGGCTCGTACCACTGGGACACTGGAATTGAAAATGGAACCAAGCGCGTTCCAATTACAGCACCTATGACCAGGAACTCCTGGCCGGTATGTTGGTGCTTTTGTCACAATCCCGACTCCTGGGATCTAACCCTATTGCCTGGCTCTGTGACCAGGAACCTGTGAAGTCTTTTTAGAAGGGCCCACCACCACAGAAACCAAAACTGAAACGGTGGTGGACTTACCTGAGCCAGTTCAGGCTGACAGTTCATCATATCTCCGGTATGAAAAATGAACTGTCTGACTATATATCGCGCAATAACTTCGATGCGCTTATAGGTGAGAGCTCTGAGGCGCTCGCCAAAGAGGCTTTCCAGCGTATGGATGTCCAGCTTGACCTGTCCATGCGCACTGCTGATATCCTAGAGGGTTGGAGCCTAACTGACTATCAGTCAGAGTATAAAGAAATTCTCCAGACCCTCAGCACTGGTCTCGAACCCCGTGTCATTGACGGGCACCAGTGGTATAAAAACAACCAGGACCTCTTCTACTAGGACCGTATTGTTGTACCTGAGGCCGGGCTTGCTCGGGTTTGAGGTTTGAGGTTTGATTGTGTGGGTACTAGACGCCTTTCGGCCCTGGGCGGCCACCTGGTCAGGCCAGGTGATATCCTCTCACTGGGACCTAGTGGGGGGCCCTTCATGACACACCTCCTACCTGGTGGCGGATTTCCCCGGGTTCACGGGGCTCGGAGCTAGGGATGCATGTTTGAATTCGTAAGAATTTGCTCAAATTCGAATTTGCCCCGAATTCGCACGAATTTCTGGACCCCTCCGAATTCGAATTCGCAACTTCATATTCGAATTCCCCCTTGATTCGCTTGAATTCACCCGAGGCTGAGAATCCATAGGCACCTACAATTTACCTTCACCTCTTTGCATATGGGTATGCCAGTACCCACTACCATATGGCATAAAACATTTCAAGTCGAAAAACTTCCATAACCTTGCAATTTTTGTTTTTTGTTGTTGCTTGCATTCACCGTGCTTCAAATATTTGACAAAAAAAAGACGAATCCAAAACAAGAATTCCAAATATCGAGGTATACACCCTTCCATGATTCTTTCAAATACCTTTTGGAAAAAAAGCAACGAAGCATGCAACATCACCAATCCACACACAAACCATCACATGTGAACCCCTTCTTGCCCTTATTGGGCCTTCATTCATTGTATTCTTGCATTGAATCATGGGACTTGAATTCACCTAAGGGAGAGGATAACAAATACAAGGGAAACGTAAAGCAAACTAGCAATGGGCATTCAATTAACATCATTATTGTCATGCTGCTCAATAATCATCACTATGTGACTGTCACAGTACACTGTCAAATCTGGACTTTTTCGAACCTCGTAACAAAGATTTCTCTGCGTGCACGGACCCGACGAGGGCAAGGAGGGTACCAGAATGAAGGGTAGGCAAGAAGGAACACGTTTTGACTGTGCAAAGTCGAAAAAAAAAGTCAAAATTTAAAAGTTCGCGACGCGTTTTTCTCCGAACTGGTGCGGTTTTGGGAGGAACGGAGGGCACCGTCGTGTTCAGTGCAACGAGGCGACTACAGCGGTGCGTTCAAAACTAAAGGACAAATTTTTTTGTCGAAAACAAGTACGCAGTAACTGCACAGGCAACTGAATAGGTTAATCAAAGCACAATGATCATGGTTTTCATTGTATAAAGTCAAAAACAGTATTGCATGGCACAATTCAAGGTTAGGTTTTCATCTGGAGAAAAGACGGCGCACGCGTGATCCTTTTGCTGTCGCCTGCGAATTCGCAGTGCGAATTTGCCCTGAATTCGCAGTACTGTGAATTTCACGCTGAATTCGCAGCGAATTCGCGCTGCGAACGAATTCGGAGCGAATTCGGCGAATTCAAATTCAATTCTCTGCAAATCTGCATCCTTACTCGGAGCCCTGTCCCTCCCCGGCTTCCCCATTTCACCACTCCCCGGTCAGTGCATCACTTAGCAGCCGTAGCTGCAGGCGCTTACCCACCGCGTCACCCCCCTGATGCGTGGTCGCCCGGCGCCCCGGCGCCGCCGGGCCCGTGCTACTGGCTTGTCGCCAGTGGGGCCCCCGTGGGCTGGCGCGGAGGCTGCCTAGCCTTGGGGCTGGTGCGTGGCGCGGTGCGCCACTACTGCCATGGCGGGTGCAGTGCCCTGGTCGTGTGTGCGCGGCGCTCGCGGCCGGTTCGGGGGGCTCAGGCCAGTGCCTGGTGTCGTGTCTTCCCCGTTTCCCCCTTCCCGCCCCGCGTTTCCTGCACTGTGTGTGGCAGGCCGTCCCGTTCAGGTTTCCCTTATCCTCGCTCGCTGGTACGCCATTCCATGCGGTCTGTGCATTCCGCGGGCTCAGTGTGATTGCCCTTCTGGTTTTCCCCGCGTGTCCTTTGTGTGTGTGTGCGCTCGCGCTCCCGCCGTTTCCGCGCCCCCCCCCCTCCCCTGGTTGGTGTGGCGCGCGCACCTCGCGCGGTCCCCTGCTGGGCGCTGGTAGGGCCGTGCCACGCGGTCCGTGCCCCTCCGCGTGTCCTGCCCCGGTCCTGTGCCCCGTTTGGTTTGGTTGGGGGGGGGGGGCGGTCCCGTTTCCCCCCTACCTGGCTTGGGGCTGTGTGCTCCCCGTGGGGTGGGTCTGCGCATCTGGGGCGTTCAAGCGCAGGTGAGTGGGGTGGGGCGGGAGGGGGCGGCCTGTGCGCCGTTCTGCCCGACTGTGCAGCCAGGGGGGGCCAGCGGGGCAGGGGATCGCCTTGCCTCGGTCCGTCCCTCTGCCTTCCTTGGGCAGGCAACAAAGCGGCTGTCCTTGGCGTCGCTCTGGCCATGGAGGGCGTGGCCCGCATACCGCTCCGGTTCATGCTCGCTTGCTGTCTCCAGGCACAGTCCGTGTGGCGCCCCTGTGTGTTGGCGCGGGTTCGCTTGTCCATCGCGGTTCTTGCGGGAGCAGGCGGCTGGGGCGTGCAGGCGGGCCCTGCTCCAGCCTCCCTCGCGGGCGCCGCAGTCTTGCCGGGGGGAGGGGGGATCATCCCCTCTGCCTCGGGGGGGGGTTGGGGGGCCGCCACCCCCCTGTCTTGCGGGTCGGTGGGGAGGGTGGGGGGACAGGGGAGGGGGGTCGCGCCATGGCTCCCCACCTCCCTCTCTGGGGAGGGCGGCCTGCGGCCCTCTGCCCAGTCCCCCCTTCGTCGCCGGCGCATCCTTCCCAGGTGTACGCGTTCGGGCGGGGTCGTGGGGCAGCCCCGGGCGCCGGCTGCGGCCTGCCGCCGGCGGGCCAGCCTGGCGGGGGGGGGGGGGAGGGGCGGCCCGTGCGCCGCCCCCCCGGCGGGGTGGCCGGGGGGCATGGGGGCCGGGGGTTTGCTCTGCCTCGGTCCGTCCCTCTGCCCTCCCTGGGCGGGCAACAATGCGGGCGTCATTGGCGACGCTCAGGTCTTCGGGGGCGCGGCCCCAATACTGCTCCGGTTTGTTGTCGCGTGCCGCCCCCGGGTGTGGCCCGTGTGTCGTTCTTGTGCGCTGGTGCGGGTTTGCCCGCCTGTCGCGACCCCCGCGGGAGCAGGCGGTGGGGAACGCGGGGGCGCGCGGCGTGCCGGTCCAGCTGCGCCCCCCTCCGGGCGTCGCAAATTCTTAAGGGGGAGGGGGGACGTCCCCTCGGCCTCAGGGGGGGTGGCGGGCCGGCGCCCCCCTGGCCCGCAGGTAACGGGGGGGGAGTGGGGAGAGAGGCAAGGGGGGGCCGCGCCGCTGTTCCCCACCCCCCTGCCCTGGGGGGGTGGCCCGTGGCCCCCGTCCCTGTCCCCCTTCTTCCCCGGCGCACCCCCCCTGGGTATACACGTTCAGCCGGGGTTGCTGGGCGGCCCTGGGCGCCGGGCGCGGGCTGGTCGGCCGCCGGTGGGTCAGTGTGGCGGGGCGGGGGGGGGAGAGAGGTCTCTTTGCCGCGGTCTGCTCCCCCACCTTCCCCAGGCGGGCACCAAGGCGAGCCGCTTCTTCTGCGCATTCCTGGGTGCCGCGGTTCCGTTGCGGCCCGCGGCGCCGGCACAGAGCCGCCGGTCGGCAGGAGGTAATGCGTGAGTGAGCGAACGGTCGACTGGGGGCGCTTGGCGCGCGGCTGCGCTCGCCGCGGCTGTGGCGTCCCCCCCCTGGGTGCCGCGGCCCCCCCGGGGGGGTGCGGGGCCGCCGTCTCTCCGGCCGGCCTCCGGCCGCCAACAGGCCGGGGGAGAGGGAGAGGGGGGGGGGAGGGGGGGGGGGAGGAAGAGTTCCCCGCAGTCCCCTTCTGGTCCCCTGGCGCCGCCCCCCAACGGACGCGGGGGGGCGGCCTGGTGGTTCCGGTCCCGGGGGGCCCGTCGCCGACTGGGGGGGCGCACTCTTCGCCCGCCCCCCTCCAACCTTTGGGTGCCAGACCCTCGGGCAGGCCCTCGCTCGGGCCCCTGCTCTCCTCGCTGTCGCCGCGCGGTGCCGCCTCGCTTGGGGGGGGGGGGGGGGGGCGTTGAGTGTTGGGGGCGGCGGTTCGGGTCAGCGGTCAGTGGTTAGCGGGCTGCGGGGCAGTGGGCCTCCCCTAGCGCTCGTTGCCCCCATCGTCCCTCCCACTGGAGGCGGCGCGCGCCCCTCCGCCGCGCCGTACGGTGGGGGGGTGTGGGTCGAGGGGCCCGGCTCCGCTTGGGGGGGCGTACCTCGGCACTGTCCGCTTCCCACCCCCTCGCGCCCATCGCCTTTGCCGATGGGACGCGGCCGTCACCTGCGTCGTCGCTTGTGTGGGGGCTGGGGCTGCGGCGGTGGCGGGTTCTGCCGGCGGTAGCGCCAGTGGGTGAGGGCGTTGCGCAAAGCCCGGGGGACCCAGTTGCTGGCATCCACATCCGTGATGCGGAGCACCGCCCCCCCCTCCAAGAAAGCCAGCCACGCCGGCTCCCTGTCAGGCCACGCCGCCCGAATCGCCGTCCGGAGGACCTCTCTCGGGCCACCCACCCCCCTGGGGGCACCTCTCGGATCCCGCCGTCCCTCCAGAGGAGCAAGGCATGGAAAGACCAGTTCCTCATCCCCCTGGTGGTCCCCAAGCAGGCCCAGCTCAGCCACCACCAAGAGGAGGGCCTCACCCCCCAGGGGGTCTGGGACCGTGTCTCAGTCCCCGGTCCCAGGGCCGGGCCCTCTCTGCCCCCCGCGCCGGCTCCCCCTGCGGCCCCTGTGCCTGCGGCGCCCGTGCCGCGCCCCGCCCCCCCGCCGCCAAGGCAGCGGCCATCCGCGCCGGCTCCGCCCTCGGCGCGGGGGGGGCTGGCTGGTGCTCGGGTCGGGGGGGCTTGGGGGGGATGAGGTCTCCGGCGTCAGGGTCGATGTTGCAGAGGTGGGCGTGGTGGTGGTGTTGATGATGGGTGTGGTGCGCCATATGTTGGACGCCCGGGGGGATGCACTGCATCGGCTGCACGTCCGGCTGCGGGGGCGCCCCGCCCCCCGTTCCCCTCACTTCGCTCCGCCCTCCCCCTGTGGCTCCCGTGCCCCGTCCTGTCTGTCCCCGGGGGCCCACGGCGCCCTTGCCCTTGCCCTTGGGTCCCTTCCCGGGCCCCACGCCTTTGTCCCCCTGTCCCCGCCGTGGGTCCCGCCCCCTGTCACCTGCGCCCTGGCCTGCACTGCCGGCGCCCGTATCCTTCCCGTGCCCGTGTCCATGCCCTTGGCTGCGCCCCCACTCGCTGACCGCGCCCCGCTCCACTCCACGCGCTCCGTGGCCGCCCGCCTTGGCGCCCTGCTCGCGCTCCTGCGTGACCTTCCCGTGCCCTTGCCCTTTCTCCGCTCTATGTCCCGCGTCGTGCCGCCCGCTAACCGCGCTCTGTCCCCCTTCGCTGCCGCTGGCCTCGGTACCTTGCCCGCGCTTTCGCCCTTGCTGCTTGCTGCGTGCGCCCAGGCCTGCCCCCTGCATTTGTCCCTGGGCACTCCCCTCGTCGCCTCCTGTCCCCCGCTCCGCGCTCCCTTGGCCGACAGCCTGCCCCGCCTGCGCGGTGTCCCCCCCCTCTTGGATCCCGCGCCGGGCGTCCTGTTGTCGCCGCCGCCGCCCCCGCGTCACATCCACAATTTTACCTACTCCTCTTCCCCCCTCACTGCCCTAATCAACAAAACTACTCCCTGGAGGTGGACCGCCAGAGAGGACGAAAGTTTGCAGGAGTTGAAGAAGAAAATTGCCTCCTCCAACTGCCTGGGAATACCCCGCCCTAAGGGCGAGATAGTCCTGATCAGTGATGCCAGTGATGCAGGGGGGGGTGGAACGATCTACCAATGGCACGAGCTTAAACCAGCTGAACTAACCCACTGCCATTATCATACTAGTGGACTGAACCGTGATGGCTCCTTGAAACATGACTATCCTACCAGTGAGTGGCGGCTGGTACCACTGGGACACTGGAATTGGAAAAAGAACCAAGGGTGTTCCAATTACAGCACCTATGACCAGGAACTCCTGGCCGGTATGTTGGTGCTTTCGTCACAATCTGGACTCCTGGGATCTAACCCTATTGTGTGGCTCTGTGACCAGGAACCTGTGAAGTCTTTTTAGAAGGGCCCACCACCAGAGAAAGCAAAACTAAAGCGGTGGTGGACTTACCTGAGCCAGTTCAGGCTGACAGTTCATCATATCTCCGGTATAAAAAATGAACTGTCTGACTATATATCGCGCAATAACTTCGATGCGCTTATAGGTGAGAGCTCTGAGGCGCTCGCCAAAGAGGCTTTCCAGCGTATGGATGTCCAGCTTGACCTGTCCATGCGCACTGCTGGAATGCTTGAGGGTTGGAGCTTAACGGACTATCAGTCAGAGTATAAAGAAATTTTCCAGACCCGCAGCACTGGTCTCGAACCCCGTGTCATTGACGGGCACCAGTGGTATAAAAACAACTAGTACCTCTTCTGGAAGGACCGTATTGTTGTACCTGAGGCCCGACTTGATGGGTGCATACAGTGGTCCCATCTCAGCTCTGGTCACACTGGCGCTAACCGCTCAGTGGACTTCTTCCGCGAGTGTTTCTACTCCAGTCTAACCCTGACTGAACTGAGGTCTCGTATGCAGACCATTGTGGATGCTTGTGGCTGTCATGCCAGCAAGCAGAGCGACAGTAGGGATAGGGGACTGATATCCAGCTTACCCATACCCTATTGTGCTAACTCTCTTCTCTATGTGGATTTCATCCACCGCCTACCCCACTTCGGCGGCTATGATAGTTGCCTAGTGGTCGACTGTGGGCTAGCTCGCTTCACCCGTGTGATCCCTTGCAATAAGAAAATCACAAGTGAGCAGACTGTGAAAATGTTGGTCGAACAATGGTTCGAACCCTATGGGGCACCGCAGCAGGTGCACTCTGATGAAGATGTACGCATCCACAGTGACACTGGGTGGTACAAACCAGTGCTAAATGCCCTCAACCCCGAGGTAACCACAGGTGTGCCCTCTACCCACACGCCTAACCCTCTTTGTGAGAGACAGAACCGCGTTGTGGAGCAAAACCTCAGAATCCTGATGAAAAGAGAGCGTACCAAAGACTGGGTACGCCTAGTGCCCTGGGCAGTGCTGACCATGTACTCACAGCTGAGCTCTGCTACGGGTTTCACCCACCACGAACTGTTCCATGGAGGACGACCTGCTTGTTTCTTCAAGACCCCCTTTCCTGAGGACTTCAAGAGCCCTGTGGGAGATTGGCTGGAACACAAGCAGTCTACGGCTAACCAGGCTGGGACTAACGTGAGACACATTCGTGACCGTGAACTGAGCCGGCGGAACCACCTACCGCAACCTGCCAGCTTCAAGGTTGGTGACCTTGTTTCGGTACACCATTCACGCCTACCCTCCTGGCCACGTAACTGCCTGCAGGACCCTTATTTTGGACCCTATCGTATCATCAGGATAAGTGGATCCAGGATACATGTCAGGTGCAGTCCACGTCTAGGTGGTGAACTGCTATGTGCACCTAAACAGTTGAGGCACTATCACTCCCCTGACGATTTGCCCTGGGATGAGTGGCGCCTCAGCGACAGTGAGGTCGGGCGTATTGACCTAGAGAACCCTGCCAGCCCAGAGGAGGCAGAGCAACTCGAAGAGATGACTGCCGATGAGATGGCAGTCGATGGTTACTATGTGGTTGCAGGTATTGCTCGCCACGAGTATAAACAGGGCTGGAAATTCCTGACCCTGTGGGATGGCTATGGATTATCTGAGGTGACCTGGGAACCTATGCCAGCCTTCATACAATCAGATGGGAGTTTCAACCCCATCTTCCGCTCCTACCTCTTTGAGAACAACAAGGGGCAGCTACTAACCCATGCTGAGACTCGGTCGCAGCGTAAAAAGAAAAACAAATTTCCCTGTGTCAGTCTACTGACTGTGTTCTAACCTCACAGGTGCAGTGAGCACTCTTGTGCAGATGTGCCTGTGTATGTGTGTAAGAGCAGTTGTCACAGTTGCCCCGCATTGCATCGCAGGACAGGACCGTTGGCCCTCCGTGACAACCACTACTTGGCCGAAGGCCATTGGTTTCTCACAGACCGGTGCTTACTGAGCACCCCACTGACCCTGTCTGTGCCCTGCAGTCCCATGCCTATGGTTTCCAACGTGGACCTGGTGGCCGCTTATCAGGTTTGCAGCCACCAAGCGAGTGTATGCCTTGTTGACCATCTGTTGCAAGGGGACTGCCCTCATGTAATGACCTTGGGGAGCCAACGAAGAACGCTGGCTTACTACTCCAGGGGGAAATGACAAGCAAGGTGTTATGAAGCAAGGTGTGTCTTCCCTCCTTGGAGACAAGCCAGCCCAAAGTTAGGACCCCTGACTGGTTCACACCCATGGGGTTCTACCCTTCCTTACAGGGTTTTCCATACCCCGAAGTGTGCTACGTATGTGTGTGTGTGTCTCACTTCTCTCCCCGGCGTGCCTGCCGGAGACCGGGCTTCGCTGACGTCGGACTTATTGGGCCTTCATTCATTGTATTCTTGCATTGAATCATGGGACTTGAATTCATCTAAGGGAGAGGATAACAAATACAAGGGAAACATAAAGCAAACTAGCAATGGGCATTCAATTAACATCATTATTGTCATGCTGCTCAATAATCATCACTATGTGACTGTCACAGTACACTGTCAAATCTGGACTTTTTCGAATCTCGTAACAAAGATTTCTCTGCGTGCACGGAGCCGACGAGGGCAAGGAGGGTACCAGAATGAAGGGTAGGCAAGAAGGAACATGTTTTGACTGTCCAAAGTCGAAAAAAAGAAGGCAAAAATTAAAAGTTCGCGACGCGTTTCTCTCCGAACTGGTGCGGTTTTGGGAGGAACGGAGGGCACCGTCGTGTTCAGTGCAACGAGGCGGACACAGCAGTGCGTTCAAAATTAAAGGACAAATTTTTTTGTCGAAAACGAGTACGCAGTAACCGCACAGGCAACTGAATAGGTTAATCAAAGCACAATGATCATGGTTTTCATTGTATAAAGTCAAAAAAAGTATTACATGGCACAATTCAAAGTTAGGTTTTCATCTGGAGAAAACACGGCGCACGCGTGATCCTTTTGCTGTCGCCTGCGAATTCGCAGTGCGAATTCGCCCTGAATTCGCAGTACTGTGAATTTCACGCTGAATGTGCAGCGAATTCGCGCTGCGAACAAATTCGCAGCGAATTCGGCGAATTCAAATTCAATTCTCTGCGAATCTGCATCCTTACTCGGAGCCCTGTCCCTCCCCGGCTTCCCCATTTCACCACTCCCCGGTCAGTGCAGGACTTAGCAGCCGTAGCTGCAGGCGCTTACCCACCATGTCACCCCCCTGATGCGTGGTCGCCCGGCGCGCCGCCGCCGCCAGGACCGTGCTACTGGCTTGTCGCCAGTGGGACCCCCGTGGGCTGGCGCGGAGGCTGCCTAGCCTTGGGGCTGGTGCGTGGCGCGGTGCGCCACTACTGCCATGGCGGGTGCAGTGCCCTGGTCATGTGTGTGCGGCGCTCGCAGGCGGTTCGGGGGGCTCGGGCCGGTGCCTGGTGTCGTGTCTTCCCCGTTTCCCCCTTCCCGCCGCGCGTTTCCTGCGCTGTGTGTGGCGGGCCGTCCCGTTGGGGTTTCCCTTATCCTCGCTCGCTGGTAGGTCATTCCATGCGGTCTGTGCATTCCGCGGGCTCGGTGTGATTGCCCTTCTGGTTTTCCCCGCGTGTCCTTTGTGGGTGTGTGCGCTCGCGCTCCCGCCGTTTCCGCGCCCCCCCCCCCATCCCTGGTTGGTGTGGCGCGCGCACCTCGCACGGTCCCGGTGCTGGGCGCTGGTAGAGCCGTGTCACACGGTCCGTGGCCCTCCGCGTGTCCTAACCCGGTCCCGTGCCCCGTTGGGTTTGGTTTGGGGGGGGGGGGCAGTCCCGTTTCCCCCCTACCTGGCTTGGGGCTGTGTGCTCCCCGTGGGGTGGGTCTGCGCATCTTGGGTGTTCGAGCGCCGGGGGCTCGGGTGGCGGGGGGGGGGGCGGCCTGTGCGCCGTTCTCCCCGACTGTGCGGCCGGGGGGGCCAGCGGGGCAGGGGATCGCCTTGCCTCGGTCCGTCCCTCTGCCTTCCCTGGGCAGGCAAAAAAGCGGGTGTCCTTGGCGTCGCTCCCGCCATGGAGGGCGTGGCCCGCATACTGCTCCAGTTCATGCTCGCTTGCTGTCTCCGGGCGCGGTCCGTGTGGCGCCGCTGTGTGTTGGCGCGGGTTCGCTTGTCCATTCTGTTTCTTGCGGGAGCAAGCGGCTGGGGCGTGGAGGCGGGCCCTGCTCCGGCCTCCCTCCCGGGCGCCGCGTTCCTGCCAGGGGAGGGGGGATCATCCCCTCTGCCTCGGGGGGGGTTGGGGGGCCGGCACCCCCGTGTCTTGCGGGTCAGTGGGGGGGATGGGGGGACAGGGGAGGGGGTCGCGCCATGGCTCCCGACCTCCCCCTCTGAGGGGGGCGGCCTGCGGCCCTCTGCCCAGTCCCCCCTTCGTCGCCGGCGCATCCCCCCCAGGTGTACGCGTTCGGTCGGGGTCGTGGGGCAGCCCCGGGCGCCGGCTGCAGCCTGCCACCGGCGGACCAGCCTGGCGGGGGGGGGGGGGAGGGGCGGCCCGTGAGCCGCCCCCCTGGCGGGGTGGCCGGGGGGCAGGGGGGCCGGGGGGTCGCTCTGCCTCGGTCCGTCCCTCTGCCCTCCCTGGGCGGGCAACAATGCGGGCGTCATTGGCGACGCTCAGGTCATTGGGGGCGCGGCCCCCATACTGCTCCGGTTTGTTGTCGCGTGCCGCCCCCGGGCGTGGCCCGTGTGTCGTTCTTGCGTGCTGGTGCGGGTTCGCCCGCCTGTCGCGACTCCCGCGGGAGCTGGCGCTGGGGGGCGCCGGGGCGCGCGGCGTGCCGGTCCAGCTGCGTCCCCCCCCGGGCGTCGCAGTCCCTTTTGGGGGAGGGGGGACGTCCCCTCGGCCTCGGGGGGGATGGCGGGCCGGCGCTTCCCTGGCCCGCAGGCCGGGGGGGGGGGTGGAGAGAGAGGCAACGGGGGGCCGCGCCGCTGTTCCCCGGCCCCTTGCCCTGGGGGTGTGGCCCGTGGCCCCCGTCCCTGTCCCCCTTCTTTCCCGGAGCACCCCCCCTGAGTATACACGTTCAGCCGGGGTTGCCGGGCGGCCCTGGGTTTGAGGTTTGAGGTTTGATTTTGCGGGTACTAGACGCTTTTCCGCCCCGGGGGGCGACCTGGTCGGGCCAGGTGATATCCTCCCCACCGGGTCCTAGTGGGGGGCCCTCCAAGACGCACCTCCTGCCTGGTGGCGGAGTCCCCCGGGTTCACAGAGCTCGGAGCCCCGTCCTTCCCCGGCGTCCTCGTTTCGCCACTCCCCGGTCAGTGCATCAATTCGCAGCCGTGGCCGCGGGCGCTTACCCACTGCGTCGCCCCCCTAATGCGTGGTCGCCCGGGGCACCGGCGCCGCCGGGCCCGTGCTACTGGCTTGTCGCCAGTGGGACCCCCTTGGGCTGGCGCGGAGGCTGCCTAGCCTAGGGGTTGGGGCGTGGCGCTGTGCGCCACTACTGCCTTGGCGGGTGCAGTGTCCCGTCTGTGTGTGCGCGGCGCTCGCGGCCCGTTTGGGGGGGTTCGGGCCGGTACCTGGTGTTGTGTCTCCCCTTCTTCCCCCTTCCCGCCCCGCGTATCCCGCGCTGCGTGTGGCGGGCCGTCCCGTCCGGGTGTCCCTTATCATCGCTCGCTGGTACGCCATTCCATGTGGTCTGTGCGTTCCGCGCGCTCGGTCCGGTTGCCCTTCTGGTGGTCCCCGCGTGTCCTTTTCGTGTGTGTGCGCTTGCGCTCTCGCGGTGTC
This sequence comes from Eutreptiella sp. 'Long Island Sound 2002', assembly GCA_964036045.1. Classification (NCBI taxonomy): domain Eukaryota; phylum Euglenozoa; class Euglenophyceae; order Eutreptiales; family Eutreptiaceae; genus Eutreptiella; species Eutreptiella sp. 'Long Island Sound 2002'. The sequence continues at coordinate 148,555,924 of OZ038381.1, read as the reverse complement.
CGCTCCCCGCTGGTTGGTGTGGCGCGCGCATCTCGCGTGGTCCCGGCACTGGGCGCTGGTAGGGCCGTTCCATGTGGTCCGTGCCCCTCCGCGTGTCCTGCCCCGGTCCCGTGCTCCGTCTGGCGTGCTTGGGGGGGGGAGGTCCGGTCCCGGTTCCCCCCCTACTTGGCTTGGGGTTGTGGGGGCGGCGGCAGGGCATCCCCGGGGGGGTGCCTTCGTCCGTTGCGTGGGGCGTTCTGGGTCTTGCGCTCCTCTTCCCCCGACTGCCCGCCCACTAGGTGGGCTGTCGGGGCCTGCGTTGCGGGCGTGCGGTTGTGGGGGCCCCGCTCTGTTCTTGCGGGGGGGGAGAGAGGTGTCGTCTTGGTGTCCAGGCGCCGGCCCGCCGGATTCCCATGACGAGCCTGATGCGCACGGAGCTTCGCCCTGCGGGATGCGTTCAGCCGGGGTTGCCGGGCGGCCCTGGGCGCCGGGCGCGTCCTGGTCGGCCGCCGGTGGGTCAGTCTGGCGGGGCGGGGGGGGGCAGAGGTCTCTTTGCCGCGGTCTGCTCCCCCACCGTGAGTGAGCGGGCGGTCGACTGGGGGCGCTTGGCGCGCGGCTGCGCTCGCCGCGGCTGTGGCGTCCCCCCCCTGGGTGCCGCGGCCCCCCCGGGGGGGTCCGGGGCCGCCGTCTCTCCGGCCGGCCTCCGGCCGCCCACAGGCCGGAGGGGGGGGGGGAGGGGGGGTTCCCCGCAGTCCCCCCCTGGTCCCCCGGCGCCGCCCCCCGAAGGGGGGGCGGCCTGGTGGTTCCGGTCCCGGGGGGCCAGTCGCCGACTGGGGGGGCGCACTCTTCCCCCGCCCCCCTCCACCCTTTGGGTGCCAGACCCTTGTGCAGGCCCTCGCTCGGGCCCCCTGCTCTCCTCGCTGTCGCCGCGCGGTGCCGGCTAGCCGGGGGGAGGGGGGGGGGCAGGGCCGGTGAGTGCTGGGGGCGGCGGTTCGGGTCAGCGGTCAGTGGTTAGCGGGCTGCGGGGCAGTGGGCCTCCCCTAGCGCTCGTTGCCCCCGTCCTCCCTCCCACTGGAGGCGGCGTGCGCCCGTCCGCCGCGCCGTACGGTGGGGGGGTGTGGATCGGGGGGCCCGGCTCCGCTGGGGGGTGCGTACCGCGGCACTGTCCCCTTCCCACCCCCTCGCGCCCATCGCCTCTGCCGATGGGGCGCGGCCGTCACCTGCGTCGTCGCTTGTGTGGGGGCTGGGGCTGCGGCGGTGGCGGGTTCCGCCGACGGTAGCGCCAGTGGGTGAGGGCGTTGCGCGAAGCCCGGGGGAGCCAGTTGCTGGCATCCCCGTGATGCGGAGCACCGCCCCCCCCTCCAAGAAAGCCAGCCACGTCGGCTCCCTGTCGGGCCACGCCGCCCGAATCAGCGCCCGGAGGGCCCTTTCATGGTCCTCTGGGGCGGCCCACCCCCCCGGGGGCACCTCCCGGTTCCCCCCGTCCCTCTGGAGGAGCACGGCATGGAAAGACCAGTTCCTCATCCCCCTGGTGGTCCCCGAGCAGGCCCAGCTCAGCCACCACCAGGGGGAGGGCCTCACCCCCCAGGGGGTCTGGGACCGTGTCCAAGTCCCGGACCCAGGGCCGGGCCCCCTCTGCCCCCCGCACCGGCTCCCCCTGCGGCCCCTGTGCCTGCGGCGCCCGTGCCGCGCCCCGCCCCCCCGCCGCCAAGGCAGCGGCCATCCGCGCCGGCCCCGCCCTCGGCGCGGGGGGGGCTGGCTGGTGCTGGGGTCGGGTGGGTCTGGGGGGGATGAGGTCTCCTGCGTCGGGGTCGATGTTGCAGAGGTGGGCGTGGTGGTGGCAGTGGTGGTGGGTGTGGTGCGCCGGCATTTGTTGGATGCCGGGGGGGATGCACCGCATCGGCTGCACGTCCGGCTGCGGGGGCGCCCCGCCCCCCCGTCCCCCTCCCTTCGCTCCGCCCTCCCCCCGTGGCTCCCGTGCCCCGTCCTGTCTGTCCCCGGGGGCCCACGGCGCCCTTGCCCTTGCCCTTGGGTCCCTTCCCGGGCCCCACGCCTTTGTCCCCCTGTCCCCGCCGTGGGTCCCGCCCCCTGTCACCTGCGCCCTGGCCTGCACTGCCGGCGCCCGTATCCTTCCCGTGCCCGTGTCCATGCCCTTGGCTGCGCCCCCACTCGCTGACCGCGCCCCGCTCCACTCCACGCGCTCCGTGGCCGCCCGCCTTGGCGCCATGCTCGCGCCCCTGCGTGACCTTCCCGTGCCCTTGCCCTTTCTCCGCTCCTTGTCCCGCGTCGTGCCACCCGCTGCCCGCGCTCTGTCCTTCTTCGCTGCCGCTGGCGTCGGTACCTTGCCCGCGCTTTCGCCCTTGCTGCTTGGCGCGTGCGCCCAGGCCTGCCCCCTGCGTTTGTCCCTGGGCACTCCCCCTGTCGCCTCCTGTCCCCCGCTCCGCGCTCCCGTTGCGGACAGCCTGCCCCGCCTGCGCGCTGTCCCCCCCCTCCCGAATCACGCGCCGGGCGTCCTGTTGCCGCCGCCGCCGCCGCCGCGTCACATCCACAATTTTACCCACTCCTCTGCTCCCCTCACTGCCCTAATCAAGAAAACTACTTCCTGGAGGTGGACCGCCAGAGAGGACGAAAGTTTGCAGGAGTTGAAGAAGAAAATTGCCTCCTCCAACTGCCTGAGAATACCCCGCCCTAAGGGCGAGATAGTCCTGATCAGTGATGCCAGTGATGTAGGGGGGGGTGGAACGATCTACCAATGGCACGAGCTTAAACCAGCTGAACTAACCCACTGCCATTCTCATACTAGTGGACTGAACCGTGATGGCTCCTTGAAACATGACTATCCTACCAGTGGGCGGAGGCTGGTACCACTGGGATACTGGAAATCGAAATGGAACCAAGCGCGTTCCAACTACACCACCTATGACCAGGAACTCCTGGCCGGTACGTTGGTTCTTTCGTCACAATCCCGACTCCTGGGATCTAACCCTATTGTCTGGCTCTGTGACCAGGAACCTGTGAAGTCTTTTTAGAAGGGCCCACCACCAGAGAAAGGAAAACTAAAGCCGTGGTGGACTTACCTGAGCCAGTTCAGGCTGACAAATCATCATATCCCCGGTATAAAAAATGAACTGTCTGACTATATATCGCGCAATAACTTCGATGCGCTTATAGGTGAGAGCTCTGAGGCGCTCACCGAAGAGGCTTTCCAGCGTATGGATGTCCAGCTTGACCTGTCCATGCGCACTGCTGGAATGCTGGAGGGTTGGAGCCTAACCAACTATCAGTCAGAGTATAAAGAAATTCTCCAGACCCTCAGCACTGGTCTCGAACCCCGTGTCATTGACGGGCACCAGTGGTATAAAAACAACTAGTACCTCTTCTGGAAGGACCGTATTGTTGTACCTGAGGCCCGACTTGATGGGTGCCTACAGTGGTCCCATCTCAGCTCAGGTCACACTGGCGCTAACCGCTCAGTGGACTTCTTCCGCGAGTTTTTCTACTCCAGTCTTACCCTGACTGAACTGAGGTCTCGTATGCAGACCATTGTGGATGCTTGTGGCTGTCATGCCAGCAAGCAGAGCGACAGTAGGGATAGGGGACTGATATCCAGCTTACACATACCCTATTGTGCTAACTCTCTTCTCTATGTCGATTTCATCCATGCCCTACCTCGCTTCGGCACCTATGATAGTTGCCTAGTGGTCACCTGTGGCCTATCTTGCTTCACCCGTGTGTTCCCTTGCAATAAGAAAATCACAGGTGAGCAGACTGTGAAAATGTTGGTCGAACAATGGTTGGAACCCTATGGGGCACCTAAGCAGGTGCACTTTGATGAAGATGTACGCATCCACAGTGACACTTGGTGGTACAAACGAGTGCTAAATGCCCTCAACGAGGAGGTAACCACAGGTGTGCCCTATACCCACACGTCTAACCCTCTTTGTGAGAGACAGAACCGTGTGGTGGAGCAAAACCTCAGAATCCTGATGAAAAGAGAGCGTACCAAAGACTGGGTACGCCTAGTGCCCTGGGCAGTGCTGACCATGAAGTCACAGCGGAGCTCTGCTACGGGTTTCACCCCCCACGAACTGTTCCATGGAGGACGACCTGCTTGTTTCTTCAAGACCCCCTTTCCTGAGGACTTCAAGAGCCCTGTGGGAGATTGGCTGGAACACAAGCAGTCTATGGCTAACCAGGCTGGGACTAACGTGAGACACATTCGTGACCGTGAACTGAGCCGGCGGAACCGCCTACCGCGACTCGCCAGCTTCAAGGTTGGTGACCTTGTTTTGGTACACCATTCACGCCTACCCTCCTGGCCACGTAACTGCCTACAGGACCCTTAATTTGGACCCTATCGTTTCATCAGGATAGATGGATCCAGGATACATGTCAGGTGCAGTCCACGTCTAGGTGGTGAACTGCTATGTGCACCTAAACAGTTGAGGCACTATCACTCACCTGACGATTTGCCCTGAGATGAGTGGCGCCTCAGCGACAGTGAGGTCGGGCGTATTCACCTAGAGAACGCTGTCAGCCCAGAGGAGGCAGACCAACTCGAAGAGATGACTGCCGATGAGATGGCAGTCGATGGTTACCACGTGGTTGCAGGTATTGCTCGCCACGAGTATAAACAGGGCTGGAAATTCCTAACCCTGTGGGATGGCTATGGGTTATCTGAGGCGACCTGGGAACCTATGTCAGCCTTCATACAACCAGATTGGAGTATCAACCCCATCTTCCGCTCCTACCTCTTTGAGAACAACAAGGGGCAGCTACTAACCCATGCTGAGACTCGGTCGCAGCGTAAAAAGAAAAACAAATTTCCCTGTGTCAGTCTACTGACTGTGTTCTAACCTCACAGGTGCAGTGAGCACTCTTGTGCAGATGTGCCCTGTATGTGTGTAGGAGCAGTTGTCACAGTTGCCCCGCATTGCATCGCACGACAAGACCGTTCGCCCCCCGTGACAACCACTACTTGGCCGAAGGCCATTGGTTTTTCACAGACCGGTGCTTACTGAGCACCCCACTGACCTTGTCTGTGCCCTGCAGTCCCATGCCTATGGTTTCCAGCGTGGACCAGGTGGCCGCTTATCAGGTTTGCAGCCACCCAGCGAGTGTATGCCTTGTTGACCATGTGTTGCAAGGGGACTGCCCTGATGTAATGACCTTGGGGGGCCAACGAAGAACGGTCGCTTACTACTCCAGGGGGAAATGACAAGCAAGGTGTTATGAAGCAAGGTGTGTCTTCCCTCCTTGGAGACAAGCGAGCCCACAGTTAGGACCCCTGACTGGTTCAGACCCATGGGGTTCTACCCTTCCTTACAGGGTTTTCCATACCCCCAAGTGTGCTACGTATGTCTGTGTGTGTCTCACTTCTCTCCCCGGCGTGGCTGCCGGAGACCGGCCTTCGCTGACGTCGGACCAAAGGTCCTAATCAGGCACTATTACCACTCCTATGGCGCCCAATTTTTGTGCTGGCGCCTATCCTTGGGGGAAGACGGCAAAAGCCCTACCTACTAGAGGGGAGGGGTGGCTGAGTGTGCTAAGGGCATACAAAACGCCCATTTTTGCTAAAGGCCAAAAGCTAACACACTCCACTGCCCACGTGGAAAAAGCACGCAGGACAGGAGACACCACTACACTACACTCACTAACGCCAGCACCAGCCTTCGAAGACAGGGTGAGCACTCACTACTTTCACTCAACACGTGCCAGGCCAGCTGACCCTAACACCTACACACTCTACTTGGAGCTGATGTCAATGAAGTCGCAAGTCCTACTGACCGCTTTGTGAAAGAGCAAGAGAGCACGCCCTACTAAGCGACTGTGGCCTAACAGGGACGCCACTACGCGTTTCCCTGTCAGGGCTTGGAGGGAAGGAGTGCTCAGTATCGTTCACAGCGTGGATGGCGGTGTAGTCGGACTGCACTCACCACTCCTGGCTGAGTTGCAGTCATTTGTTTGTGTGATCTGCGCAGCATATTTTAGCGCTGCTCAAGGAGACTGCACCAATCGCCCTTACCTTCCCACCTGTAATGCAAAGGCAGATGGCCTGGGTTTGCGGCTGAGGAACCAAGACTACCTCCACGTATTATACGCTTCTCAGGTAGCCCTATAATACACTTTCCTCAAACCCAGGTGCAAGCAAGCTAGCTTAAGGAACTCTACCCGTTCTCTTATAGGACGTGGGACGGAGTCCCATGGTAGCCTAAACAAGACTTGTACCGTGCGCATTTCACGTGGCCTATTCTTTATTGCGTCATATGCATGCACAGGTATGCACTGGGTTTCGGATTCCTCATACTGTCTCCTAATTTAACGCATCACAACCAATCACAGCGTGACTCAACCAGGAGGTGAGCTCCTCCTGGGCTAACCTACCTTACTCGCCACGCATCATGTGAATGCCGAGGAAGACACGAGCGCAAAACAACTCTACGCGCTTAAACAAACCTACGGCACACTATAAACCACCCTAAGCGATTAATGCACTGTGTGTCATGCATGCTTCCCTTGTCTTGTTTCCTGCACAAAGAGGGGAGAGAGTCGCGCACTCCACAGCGCAAAACAAGCCTAAGCGTTTTAAGGAACCCTATTTTAGTGTTACGGCAACAGGAACACGAGCAAGCACTTTCTTTTCTTACCTGTGAAGAGAGAACAAGAGTGAATTGGGGCACAGGGAAAGCGAAACAGCGTGTTAATGCCTCAATCGGGCACATGCATCGCGAGCACAGCGCATATACCAACCCTATGTGCGCGCTGCACACTCCATTCGCATCGCATACGTTTCATTTTTGTTTTGACCTATACAGAGCAAAGGAGAGGAGCACCCGAACCCCCAACAAACACAGCGGTGACTACCCTAACGTTTTAACGAAGCAACCAACACAAACGCAATGCATGCCTGTGCACTGACACTGACATACCTGAGAGGTGGGTTGTCCACCTGCTCTGTGGTGTGGGTTCATTTTCGATACTGTTTCCTAAAGTTTATAAAAACTTTGATGCAATTGTGCAAGAGTTTCTTTTAGAACTTCAAAAACTACGGCTCATACCCCCTTTTATCAGAGCCGTTTGCGCTTGCGCAACCCTTTTTCTGGAGTCCGCTTCTGTTGCGCTTGTCTGCGACGTTAAGTTGTAGTGTAGAAATGACGATTTCTCGCGTTGTTTCGTCAATTTTTAGCGATCTGACTTCATGAATCGCTACACCTTTCGCTAAACCACAGGATTCACTCCTTGTTGGTTTCATTTTCTATTTTTTTCAGCTCCTAGAGATTGGTGTCCTCCATTGGGAGTATTGCTCCGCCCTCGCCCTTGGTCATGACGTTTACTAAATTGCTGTTTATGCAGCGATGGCCGTCCGCATTAGAGCGTTCGACTGTACCCTAGTGGGCAAGCACGTGTGCTCTGGGGAGGGAGTCCTGGGTTCAAACCCCACTACCCCCGAAATTTTTACTAAAAGTTTTAGCCGCACGCTGGCGACTTTTGGGGAATGCCCCATCTGAGGGACATCATTCACGGTACATTACACGCTTTTTCAAGGGTACCTACAGTGTGATAGGCTTCTATGAACTGATGAGAATTTTTTTGGTAGGTTTAATGCATTTTGTGAGGTAATTTTGGGAATGTTTGAGCCTTTTTCCTCGGTCCTACTAGCTTGATCCACTAGTACTCCAGAGGGGAGTAAGAAAAAGTGGCTGCCATGTCTTTCTTGGAGGGCTTGATCCAGGCCAAGCCCCCCTTAAAACCCTTTTGTTGATGCTAAGACTTACTTAAGTATTTTTATCTCTCTTTTGAGGCCTCAAGTACACTTTCTCAAAGTAACTAGGGTTATAACCCTAGCCCCCCATAAAGTTCACCCCGACCACGCAACTAAGCGGAGGTATCTTGGTTCATGGAGGTTATACCGAAATGAAATAGGCGTTTCATGCTTAAGGCCTTGGAGGTTAAGCCTAGTGGTCTCCCACCCCAAGACCCCTATACTCAATTGTTTCTACCACTCATTGTGGTTCTACTTTTTAACTGTTTCTGAATTCAGTTGCTTGGCATAGTCATAATCTGTGTCTGGCCTAACTCCTTTGCCCCATATTCCTAACCAACTCCATTCCATCCAAAATAGTGCACATGAGGTGCGTGAGGCTAATAGGGAAGCAAGAGTCATGCCAGTTTTCACATGAAATCTTTTGTTTTATCCATTTGTGATTGAATCTTTGTTTTAAAGCCTGCTTTGTCTATCTGCAGCCCTTCTGTGTTACACTGGATTTCAAACTATTCATTGATTCGATCCACATCCTGTTCTTGCTCTACTTGCTGCTTTGGTTTTGGGATTTCAACATCAAAAACCTGCAGGATTTCATCAAAATCTATAGGGCACTAATCAAGGACATCTGTCTGTCACCATTCGCCAGGGGCAGAGCGCACTGTTGTTGAGTGATGGGTGGACAAAGAAGAGGGCGAAACTCGGAAGTAGAACACAGGCAGGGTTACGGCGCGCTGGGGAGTGGCATGCCACACCTGTGGGTGAAAAAAATAACAAAGGGAGGACGCCACAGGGGGGCCAACCTGCCATGGGTTGGTGAAAAAATAGGAACTGGCGCGCAGCGGACACCACCGCCAAGTGCAAGAATCTAGTGTTAGATGTCAAGTCTGTAGAGGGGTTGGTCCTTGTCTTCAGGGATTAGGCCACACCAGCTCGGACTCGAAGGGATGAGGGGTAGTGCGGGGCGTGTAGACCCGTTTTGGGTTGGGGTTTGCAGTGTCATAGGGCCGGGAGCGCTTTTTGAGGTGATGTACGGTGGCAACGGCAGCCTAGAACAGGTCCTCCGCAGCTGACCGGTTTTCCCTTAGTATCTGAGTGGCGACGTGTGTGAGTGTCTGCATTGACCGATGTCTCAAGGTACATAGGGATTGAATCCAAAATTTTTCCTTCTTGGTGTGGCACGTTTGCATCAGTGTGTCATAGCGGTCAAGGAGAAGACCCCCTTGGCGCCTCCAAGCGATGATACGGCGACGCGAGGTGGCAATGGAGGTGCCTGAATTGCTGTAACATCGCCACTTGCGGTTGTAAAATTGCTACAGGAGGTTGGCTTCTGTGTATTGGGCATACTGTAGGAAACGGCTGCCTAACTCCATGTCCCAGCGTCGGTGCCGCATGAGGGTGCGGGCAAACTAGTTGTAGTCCGCGATTGCAGTAGCCGGAAACTTTAATGCATGGTGGGGGGGGCAGGTCGGGGTGAAACACTCCTAGGAATGCACGTAGTGCAAGGATGTAAAAGCTTTCAGATCAGCCGTGTAGGGTGTACCAGGGTGCTGGGTGAGGTAGCGGACGGCCTTTGACCGATTTTGGGAGGTAGGGGTTTTGGTCAGCAGCTTTTTTATCCGGCGTGTAACCAGAAGGCCTGGCGCCGGTTTTTGGGTCGGTGTGTCTGGGTCGGAGCCACGTGTCGCAGGAGAGAAGTGTACCTGTTCCCACAGGTTTCTTGTTGTTGGGTTTGGTTGGGGTTTCCTATGGCGTAGCGAACCAAACCAGGCAGAAATGGACGCAGTAGGGACAGAAGAATCAGTGCATCGGGGCGGCATGGGTAATTCACCACGTAGGGACATTACTGACAGAAGCAAGTGGTACTGATGGCACGCTACTCGCTCTCGCAAGGCAAGCCGCAGTGCTCGAGGCAGCCCGTCTCCAAAAAAATTGCGGGATCCGCAAGCGAGAGATATGCACAGAGTCGTTGTGTGTCGCGTCATCATTCCAGGACGTGGCATATTCAGTCCAGTCCCCCCAGTTACCGAGCCAGGCTTTCCAGAAAGCAAATTTCCAAGTGGGACATTGGATGCGCCGCAGTTGGGCTCTACTGCCATAGTACGTGTTACACAAGGGCACAGACTGGCTGTCTTTTTCCAAGGGGGGCACATCCTTCCCACTGCACATTTCCCCCGAGCCAGCGGAGCCACAGCATACGCCTGGTGCCCTTTCGGGGCAGCCAGGAGACCCAATGAACACCAGGAGACCCAAATGTTTGGCGGCGTTGGAGTACCCTTTTCTTTGCTGGGGTGGGTGCGATACCACCTCAAATGACAATTGCGGACGGTTCCGTAGGCTCACAGGGAGGTAGGGGGAGGGCAGTTGCTTTCCTTGCCCACCTGTCAACCTCATGATTGCGTAGTATTGTCTCGTGGTCGTCTGGACTTGTGGCATCAGACAGGCTGCGGTGGCTGGGGACCCAGGAAAAGGGTGTTGGTCGGGTAGCCAGATGCTCGGCGACCTACTGCCGTAGGTCCATGTCAGCACTGTCCCGGTGAGGAGGCCTGGGAGCCTAGCGAACAACTGCTTGGTTGTCCATGGTCAGTGTGTCACCAGGCTCTGCGAGGGCAGGTGCAATGAGTGCTGCACCCTGCAGCTCACCTCTATATGACATATGTGGCTCAGTTACACGGGCAATGGTAATGAGTGGTCCGCAGGACAGCGCGACACCGGCTCTATCTGCTTGTCATTCCAATGAGGGAACCTCCAGCTTGCTACCATCACTGTACCAGGCCGTCCCCTCTTTTGGCTTTCCATTGGTGTAGCACTAATGACCAACAACAATGATAGGGGAAAATCCAGGTGGGATGGTACCTTCATCATGTATGAGTGACTGCTCTGTAGGCCGTGTACCTGAGTGAGTATTCAGATAGGGCTACATTGGGGGTTTGGATTTGAAGGAGTCGCCGATCATCAGAGGATTCTTCATCAAGCAGCTGTGGTCCCCCTCGGGGAACCACCCTCTGCTGTAGATTAACGCATGTGCTTGCTCCAAGCTGCTTCAGTAGCGCGACATAATGGGTGCCATAGATTGGGACACTGGGAAGGCCGCCAGTTCGCGGAGGGGACTGTTGGGGTGAGCGGAGCGCACTCTGAATCAAAGAGATGTAGCGTGACCGATAGGTCCAATAGATTTGGTGCAGCCCTAGTCCTCCCTCGTTCACGGGGTCCGTGATGTGGGTGGCATTATGCCGTGGCTCGATCCCTTTGGAAGCAGTGACACAATTGCGTGCCTTTTGATCGATGTCATAGAACATGCGGTCATGGCGGATGAAAAGTGACCTGTAGCACCATTTGGGGAAAAAAACCCAAGGAAAGTAATTGGGCGCGCTCAAAGCCACCCAATTCGTACCGAATAGAGACGCAACGCCCACCTCTTGGACAAGGGTCAACGACAGTTGCCGACACCCTATCCCCGTTGGAGCGGTGGTAGTACACAGGCAGTGCGGCGACAAGCCAAGGTAGCTCAGATTCAGGCATTGTGGATCTGGTGGACACAGAATACGCAAAAGGACGCACGGTGCGCGCACGGTTCAGGCAACACCCCCTTGGGATCCGTGGAAAACAGCCAACTTTTCACACGACGCGGGCACGGCACGCGCACAGCGCATGGTGCCCCCCCTTCACCCAATGATGCTATGGCAGGCACGCCATGCGCAGGACAGACCATGGGAAGATGACACAGTGGAAGGAAATCATATTAAGGAGCAATAGTCCATGGGGCTTCTACCCATTCCATCCCCCAAACTCACCCAAGGGGCAAGTCGCGCGGGCTTCTGGAGAGCTGCCGCCCTGTATGACAAAAGGCTCCACCCTGCGTCCTTTAGGTTGCCTCACGTGAGGCCCGTTCCTGCTTTATGAGCCCCTCCGCGCTGTTGGAAGACGGAGCACCTTCCTGCATGATGTACAGCATGGTGGAGTGTCATGCATGGGGGTCACGAACCCATCCCCGGCCCTGTCAGTCCATGCCAGGCAATTCCGTGCACACACGCTGTGCTCCGCGAAGAGAGGGAAAGGTAAAGGGGTTAGGGGGCCACTCCCCCACGGAGGGTGGGGTAGAGTACTTGACTTCATACTGACCCATGTCCTCATCGCACTCACGATGAGTGCTGCCCGCTCGCGAGGCAGACATCACGCTCTCAAAAAGTGGCGCCAGCAGGGTGGAGGGCAGATCGGGAGGGGTACAACACCGGACGGCATACTGTTGCACGTCCTCATCAGACGCACTCTGGGTGTTGTCCCTTCGCGGGGTAGACATTGCGCTCTCAAATAGTGGCGCCAGCAGGACACGGGGCAGGTGCGGTGAATCCTGCTGTCAGTTGGAACCCCCCCCTGGTGTGCATGCGGGCGACCAATGCTCCGGGGTCACGTGCCGCACGGAGTGCCAACTGGAAGTCACCGCCGGCGACCATGCCTGAGATGGCGAGAATTGCCCTGGCCTGCTCAGCACCCGGGGAGACGGAGACGAGGCTATTTGTACCGACTCGTGCATGCCCTTGGACGCAGCAATGCCACTGCCCGAACGGTAACCATTATTGTCCTAACTCCATGTCGTGGTTGTCCTCCACGAGGTCTTGCAAAGAGGTAGTCTCTAGGTCGTCGTCTGCCCGTGTGGCTAGACGTAGCCTCTCTTGGCGTCCAACTCTTTCCGCTGCTGGTCGGAGTTTGTGCGACACGCACCGCCTCCAAATTCGTGGGTTTGCTCTGGTGTCGGTGGACTCCAGCTTGTGCGCCTGCCATTCCGTTGGCACCCCCGTTGCGGTAATGTCGAACACCGGCTTGGTTATGGACGTGTTGACGAGGTGTTGGCAAGAAAGAACTTGGACCCTGCCTGAGGGAAAGACACGTGCGGCCTCCTCTTGAGCCCAAGTGGTACCGTAGCCGAAACCGGCCGGGTATCCGTACACCCGTATGCGTGTTCGCTTGGTGGGGGCCTCTGCTCCAAGCAGGTTCGCAATACCTGTCCTTTGCTGCTCGCTTGGTTCTTCTGTTCCCCATATTCGGACACCCCATCTGCCGACAGTGTCTCCTGTCAGCACACCGGCAAACCAGTATTGGGAATGAAGGATCTCCCATATGTTGCTGGAGCTCTTCATGTTGGGGGCTTTGATCCCGAGAATGCGTGCTTCCAGTCCAGGTCCAAGAGATCCTTTCGACATCCACGGCCTTGCCTCGATGCCTTGCAGCTTGCCCGACCCAATGAGCACCCTTTTGGCAGCCTCCAGTGGAGGCTCCATCGTGACTGAGTAATGTTCTGCGGTGCCTGTGTCATTTCTTGCATGCACGTTTTCAGGTACTCCATCGTTTGCTGCCGCACCCAGCGTTGTGCAGAGCCTTTGGTTCTGTTCGGAGGCAGTTCGGAATCCGAGCACATAAGAGGGTCTATCTGCAACGATATCTTGTGGAAGCCACTTTCCCTCTTCGAGGGCGTCACTGGGGCATGCTCCGCCGTGTGTGATTCCTGATGGTCCGATTCGTCGTCTTGTTCCATTGTGGTCCTTTCCCACTGCATCCATAGTTGCTGATCTGCTATGGGCCTGGGCGGACCCTCGGAGTGGACCCACTCGGCCCGCGTGATTCGGGTTGCCGGGGTTAGCAAGCAGCCCTGAACATCCAGATCGGCGCGCGTGAGTCTCATGCGGCGTAGTGCGTCCGCGACAGTTGCCTTTTTGACTCCGGCTGTATTTGGCACGTTGAATATGGCAGCCATGTGCTCTACCTGAGGATGGGACATGAAGGCCATGTCTGCGAGTTCCGCACGTGAGTCTGCTGTGCCTCCTAGCATGAGCACCCTTTGGAAGTTGCCTGGTCTCTCAGAGACTTTCCATTCGACTGGTGATTTGTTGGGATTCACCACCGGAAGGCCAAGTTGTTTGTTCGCGGCTTCTTTCCAGAGTTGCAATGGTAGTAGGGCAGAGGCTTGCCAGGTTCGTGCTTCCTCCGCAGCTACTCCATGCGTTGTTTGCACTGGCATACCTACATCTTTTGGCTTACCAAGTACTTTGACAGCAGATCGTGATTTGACTACCGTATAAGCACTGGACTGGCTGCTATCCTGTGACTTTTGCACTGAGGAGGATTTCCCCTTGGCCGCTGCGTCCGCATACGTGCGTGGCCGTTGAGCCAGCTGTGTTGGCTCCGCTGCATCTTCGTTGTCTGACGTCTTCTTGGGATGTCGAATGGAGGCCCGAAGCTCCTTGATCGTGGCGGTGAGCTCTTTGATCATGTCTTTGAGCTCTCTCGAATTTCCTTGTCTTTGGGATCTTCTCGCACCGTTTTGCTCCCTGCACCAGTGGTTGACTGGCGGGCTGGGGACTGTGATCTGGCCTTGGCCTTGGATCCTGCTGCCCCCTGGGATTGGGTGGGGTTTTGTGATCGGCTTGCACCTTTGCTGGTGCTCTTTGCAGATGTGGGTGTGTTTCGCTCTCCAGCCGCTGCACTTGGCTGCTGTTGTGAGGTCGCTCCCATGGCCGCCTGGACCTCCTGGCGGATGATGTCGCGCAGCCCTCGTAGCGCTTTGTTGTCCAGCGTGATGGGCGACATATTGTATGGCCCCGCTCAAAGGCAGTGTCAGCGAGGCCACCAGCCTTTCTGAGCGCGAAGCGAGGGCCCTGGGCCCTGTGTAGGTCAAGAGTTGTTGCTTTCGGTAAGATTCTGGGCCTCAGAGTCTCAGTGGCAGTGTCACCACATGCAGGGGCAACAAAAACACCTGGGAAGATGACACAGTGTGCAGACCGGCCGAAAACCATTCAAGAGATCGTGGTAAGGAGGGGTCCCAGTTGTGGTCCTGACATGGCCTGGTCCGACTAGTGGCAGTCCATAGGGGTCCGGCCACTTGAATTGTGAAGCAGCAATTGCCTCGGTCCTTGAAGCACCCCTGGATCTCACCCGCAAGCACGGGCACGCTCCTGATATTATGATGGGATAGGCCAGACCATGGAATTCCAGCCAGTGTTCTGATGTGTAGGGTGTGGTGAAGGCGGCGGTGTACGGTACACCAGCCGGTCCGTCACTGTTACTGGTCCTCGCAAAATACTGTCCCCTGAAATATTAAATACCCAACTCCTCCCTACGCCCTTCGCCCTGGGAATCCTTTACTGAGCACAATCCTTGGAATCAAATTGGGTGATCAAGAAATGTCCACACAGTCACATCCGGCTGACACTGCTCATGCATAAGACGTACGTCAAAGACATATGTCTGAGCATACTGAAGTGGTATGAAGGTGAAATGCACCATCAGGATACCGTCAACGTGCCAATGCACACTGCTCCGCCAGTAAAAGATCAGGGTCTGAACCAGCAGGGATGCCATGCACACCAGCTTCACAAAATGTGCAACCAATGAATGACAAAGGAAATGAGGTGAGGTTGGAAAGGCAGACATGGACTGCATGTGGATCAGTTTCATCCAAAAAAAAAAAACATCACTGTGGCCACACTCACCAAAAGCAACCGTGTCATCTGCTGCTGAGGTACCCCCTGCACACGAAGCCAGTCCCCTGGCAACCATCTGACCCCAGGCTTAAACAGGTTTGACCGTTTTTCGAACACCAATTGAAAGGCTCTTGCAGCTCATACATGCCTCAACATTCCTGCAGGTTGAACCTGTTCCTCATTCACTGTGACAGACAGTGTTTGGGTTGCAAACTCCTTCATAAGACTATACAGCAGGGTTGATCCCAGCATCATCCCTGACAGCAATTAATCTGGAGAATCGACCAAACCCTCAAGAGCAAAACCACCACAGACTGTGCCCAATGATTCTCAAGGTGCAGTACTGGTGGGGCAGGGGATCTTGATGCAGCTACTGCATGCTTCCAAAGGGGTAAGGTTGGTTGGTCATCACCTTTCATGAACCTGGTGTGAACGATGGTACAGCACAGGCGGTGCCAGCAAGGTATCTAATGCCCATGAAGAGCGCAGAGTGATATATGGTGACAGGTCCATCAAGACACTGCACAATCCGTCAGGGTCTGCGGATGATGTATGACTTTGTTATTGGACATGGTGTTGGAGATGCTAGATGCACAGAAATCAATCTGTGTGTAATGCACTTGTCTTTGCAGGCAAACACAAAATTCTCAGTTGTGACAGCAAATAAATACATGCAACAATTCTTCGCACAAATGACATATCCTTTTCATTGATCTTCATCGAACAGAAAATGACGAGCACAGCGTGGGGCTTCAAGCAATTCCACAAGTAGCATCCTAGCAGATTGGGTCAGCAGCCAAAAGCACTGGGGTTTGAAAAAGACAGGCACTTGCCACTTACGAGAGGATGGGATACCAGGATCACTTGCACCGTGTGAGCAAAGCAGGGTCATAGGGACGTCGCCGGATGTTGTGAAAAGCTTTGGACAGAAACACAGAGTCTTGTTCCGTTGGTCGTGGCTTTGTGGAACCCTATCCATTGGGAAACTCCTTGGCGGAGGTTTCTTTTCCTGCCAGCTGTTGTGGCCAGCACAGAGCATAGGCACCCACCCAAATACACTCTGCACACCACTACTTCTTTTTTTTTGTCTTTCCGCCAGCCCTCAGTACGGTACACTCTGTGTGCACACCACTGTCTCAAATTTTAGCGCACATTGCCCATATCTCCGTACAGTACAATGCCACCTGCACAACAAACTGCTTTGCACAACTGCTAAGGTCCAACAGCTGCACCACAGACGTTAAATTTGCTCAGTAAACAGGACCATGTTCATTTCGCACAAGTTGGGTCTACCGTTCCCCTTGAAAGCCCTTCTTGGATGGGAACACAAGCACATATGATGCCAGCGGACATATGGTATCTTCCACTATCTATCACATACATCTGCTTTGAGCTGGGGCTGCGTGACACAACAGCCAAAAAAAGAATCAGCAGCCTGTGACTTACCAACTCAGAAACCAGGGCAGGATTCCAAATATGAGGTGAGTGACAAAGACGGAAAGAGCAACATAGTATCTGGGGTGCATGACTGGGAACAAATGATGGTTGCATGTGATCTGTGACCCTGTCCAAATTAGTGTCGCTGTGATGTGAATTGCGCTTGTCTGTAAAGCAGCAGATGGGTCAACTGAGTGATGAGAGGCAGGTAGCCAGGTCCTGATGAGTGTTACTATTTGACCGCTGAAAAAAAGCTTCCCTGTTCCCGACTTCTGCAAACCGGGCAACACTTTGCAATATTGAAGAAGTCAGAGTCCAAGAAAAAGCATGAGATTTAAGGAGGTCTAGTAAAATGCTGCCCCCCCCCCTTAAGATTTACCAATCACTGACCAGCAGCTCAGAAAGGGAGGCAAATAGAAACTACACTTCTATGTACAGCCAGGAATGATCTGTTGCAAGATATGACAATGACTTGTTGGTGACCCATGTAAATTTGGGCATTCTCCAAAAAAACGAAAACTGGTGCTTCTGGGAGCCATCGCTGCAACCGTACATTGTCAGCCCAAGAGAACCCAGCAACCTCACATTGGTTGAGTGAGCTGTCGAAAAAGCAGGAACGTACATCTGCATCAAAGTACGAATTTATGCAGAAGGGCAACTCAGCTGTGCCCAGAGATGTACAGAAATGAGCATCCCACAGACTGTTTTCTGAAATCCAAATGGCACATGGAAGCAACTTCAAGGACCAATGGATTTTCGGCCGTTGTGCCGCCCTCAATTCTCCACAGAAACGAGAAGCTTCCGACAAACCATCGAGCCCCTTCCATCAGCAGTGTGGTGTTTAGCACGAAGGCCAGAGGGCTTAATCGTCAGCATCAAACCCAAGAAAATGCTCCCAGTAGGCAACAAGTTCCAGTATGCAACAAGCAAGAATATGCAGTTCTTCCCACAGAGTCTGGTGGGGAAAGATCAGCGCACATCATCTTTCACACAACTATACGTGTGGCGGACAGGGGGGGTGCCCTGGAAGAGCGGGATAGGCGTCCCTTTACCTCTGTCCCCTTGTAGATGGCCTCCATCACCAACATCAATGGTCTCAACTGAATGTTCTGATATTCCGGGAATGTGTTTCGATGAATGCGGTGCTCTGCTGGGAGCGATGTGGCGCAGGGTGCAGACTGGTGCAGCTAGAGTCTAGGGTCTGGCCTGTTGCTTTTCCACACCAATGCAGGATTCTGAGCTGTCGAGTAAAAAAGATATCAAGAGCATCATTGAATGCGGGCTACCTCTGTTGTTGGGACCACAGCAATGTGTGTCACAAAGGACAAAATGCAGCCAAAGCTGAAAGATATCAAGAGCATCATTGGATATGGACTACCTCTGTTGTTGGGACCACAGCAATGTGGCATTTTCGCACAGCGCACACAGCGCCAATTATTACTTATTACATTGTTTATCCCGGGAACACCCCTGAAAACCACCCACTGACAGAAGCATGCATGATCAATTCAAAACAGCATGGGGTGCAGAATTCAGGACCCAGGGACCCGTGGCAAGCATTAGAAGAAAAAAAAAACACTGGTGTACCAGCAGGGGCTGTAGGGTGCAGAAATCAGGAACCTGGGACCTGTGGCTACCGGTGGTGAAAAACAGCCAACTTTTCACAGAGCGCACAGCGCGGGCACAGCGCACAGCATCACAAAGGACAAAATGCAGCCAAGGCTGAACAACTCAAACGAATGAAATGTTGGCCCACAAAAGTAACACGCTTCAGTGTGGTCTGTTGAAAGAGAGTCATGAGACAGGGTGAAAAAATTCTTTTTACTTCAAAGAGTAGAGATGGGGTCAGCTACTGATACCGCAACATAACCCCAACAATGAGCTGCCAAGACTATTCCAAGTGACGTGTGAGACCTGGTCATTGTGCTGGATATTTTGTTGACTTCTTGATCACGAGCTGTTGATTCGTGGCCTAACACATGCTTTACATGGGAAAGCTTTTCTGTCCAAACTGTGCACTGCATGCCGCAACTTTGTTTGCTCTTTTTGTGACACATCTGCACAAAGCAAAGATGCCATGGACACAGCTGGGTATTGACATCCTTCTGGTGAGGGCATCATTCTGCTCATGCCGTGGGCTATGTTGCTGTTGTAGGCAACTGCTTTCTGTTTAGTTTCCCAGATCAAATTTCCTCAACATGTCCGCGCCATGGCAAGACCTTGAAAAATTAAGCGACGAAGAAAATGGCCCGCCAATATGCTGAATCTGCCTTACCATGACACCATGGACAGCTTGAGCAGTCCATCAAGCGGCTGGAAACCCTGCAATACTGCTGCGCTGTGATTGCTAGTAAAATGAAAAATCTACTCTTGTCATGTTTGTTGGTGCATTTATAAAATGTGACACACTCAAATCTCTGACTGCAACTCACACGCAGTCCCCAAGACAAGCTTTTTCGTGTCGCTTATAATGTTGTTACAATGAGTGTGTGCTTTGGCAATCAGTTACAACCCAAAATGATGATCTTGCACCAGTAGGTGCAGATATTGTGGCCGCCCTGGCTTCCTTAAACCAATCTTCATCTGTCACACATAAATCTGTGCTTTCCACATGGACGCTTGCAAAACCAGAGAACACTGTGCCTGCTCAACAGCCCCAGAAGACCAGAACGAAAACCACAATCGCGTGTCCCATGCATGTTTCCCCCATGCAGGGCTGATGTTCACGCAGGACGCATGTAGGAGAAGCATTTGCTCGTCAGCGGTCAGGATCAGCAATTTCGGACCTTGTAAAAAGACTTGTAGCAGGACCTTGTAGAAGGAGAACCACCTGATGGTTGTTTTCCTCAACCACGTCATGCATACAATCCTCAGAGCAACACATTGAATAAGCATGCAGGATGATTTTCTGACGCATGCAATGATTATACACGGCTCTTGACGCTCTGCAGGTTTTTGCAGCCATCAGCTTCTTGCTGACAATATCCATCAGCTAAGCCACTGCACAACCGTGGGGATCAGCATTAAGCCAACCCACCATACTTTTTTTTATGGCTTAGACCAAGATGAGCTGGCGTAGCCTGCTCACTTTACAGTACTCAAGATAACCTCTCGGAATCAAGATTCAGAGCTGTCCAGTGCTACGATCCCACAGTGGCTGTGGTAGCGGATGGCAGGTTGGCCGTCCGGTGGCTTCCTCCCCTTTTCTAATTTTTCGCCACAGCTGTGGAATGCCACTGCCCAGCGCGCCGCAACCCTGCTTGTGTTTTTGCTTCCACCTCAGTGCTCTCCTGGGTGTCACCAACCATTCCCCCTCAACTGGAATAGGGACAGCAGTGTTCTCTGCCCCTAAGCGAGTAGTGACCGACTGTGCCTGAATGTCAGCCCCCCCCCCCCCTCTCTGGTGCTGATGGTGCATGAAATGCAACCCACTAATTCATCCCAGCCTTCAATGTTCACACCGCTGTCTTTTTCAGCTTACAGTCATTGTGCCTCATGCACACTGGGAAGCCTACGGGCATGGCAGTCTCCCACTGCATGACCTGGTTTCAGACTCAGCTAATCCTCACTACGTGTCAGATCCGCTCAGCCAACCCACCATATTGTGAATGCAGCCGAATACAGCAAAGACTCTAATACTTCTTTGACATGTCTTCTGCTGTTTATACGGAACATTCTCCCAAACATCAATTGGGAACAGGCCAGTCTCAAAATGGTCCAAACAAGGACGAGGAATACGAGCAATGGAAGAGGGGTTGCTTGACTTCAATAGGACACCAGGCAAACTGACCTCGGAACTCACATGGTGAACAATCTAACACTGTGTGGAACAGCTCACATATACTGGGCACCGTGTGCAGACCGCAGACCTGTGCAGCAATGGGGGATCAGCAAGGGATACACTGAAGATTTCCCAGCCGCAACTGTGTGTCTTGCTGTTTGCAGTGCTACATGCACTGCAAACTAACTTGTGCACTGCAAAGATGGCTTCGGTTTCCGGTTTCCGGTTGTAATTGGTGTCTGACAAAGACGGTTGGCAGGCAGAGAGAGAGAGAGAGAGAGAGAGAGAGAGAGACAGACCGACAGAGAGAGAGAGAGAGAGAGAGAGAGAGAGAAACATAAAGACAGGAGAAAGATGTGTTACTTGTGAGCCCAGCAAAACAAGAAATGTGACGTAATTTCTGATTTGTATGGAATCCACCACAACCTGCAGGGCAGGCAAACACCAGACACATGGACTGGGGTTGAACACCGAGCTGGGTTCCTTTCCAGATGGAATCCAAAGCTGGTCCTTCCAAGCTGTTCCTTGTGACACTGTTGGTACGCAGGTTGAGCATGCCTTGCAAGAAAGCTGGGAACTAGAGAGATTTATCTGCTGGCAACAGGCAACAGGCACCCTCAGGATCTTCTTCACGTCCAAAACAAGCAGGTCAAAAATCCAAACGGATTCACATGCATGTGCAACCGGATGGATGCCGGCACCCCCTCTTGTTTTTTTTTGGCTCAAAAAAAAAATGTGCGACCCTCGCCACAATCTGCAAAAGAGTCATCGAAAGAGCTCAGAAATACAATGGCATACCCTTTTCTGTGGAGCTTGATCTCCTCCAGCTTTGGTGGGTGGGGGGGAGGGGGGGGGGGGGGGTTCCTTCCTATAAACTCGCTGACCCTTGCACCCAGATTTGAGTCCCTGTGCTTGGGCTGCACTCCGGTGCAGCATTCAGGCAGCAGCATTCAGGCAGCAGAAAGCAGCACAGAAGCAGTCACTTGGGGAACCAAGCACCCAGGTGAGGAAACAGACAAGAAGACAACAGCTGCAAAAGATTACACACCTCGAGTGGTGTGAAACGAAATGGCCCCCAAACACGCCAAGAAACACACTCCAAGGGATGCACCACTTTCCCATGGCAAAAAAGGGGGGGGGGGCACAGGTGTGCTGAAGTGCACTTCCGGTGGCCGTGTGTGTTGGCACAGTGCGCGCAGCGCACACAGGAAGGGTGAGATGGGGGTTTTTTGCTACAATTGGCAATATTCTTGCCAAAACAGACAATACCACATCCCCACAATGTTGGACAGCCTCATGTATCACCCCCCCCCCTTGCCCCCCAAGCCACCCAAGGCCTCAAATTGTACCCCCACTCCCCCTTGCAAAAGCACGGCGGCAGTCCCAAAACCCCCGGCAAAACAGCGGTTCAACGCCCACCCCGTGCTGAGACAAGCCGGTGCTTGCGCGCCACACACACAACAGCAAAGCATAGCAATAGCCTCAGCCGAAAATCACACCAAAACAAACAACATGGGGTTGCAATGCGTGGCACAAAGCAGAATGCACCACCAAAGACATAATTGAGCCCCACAAACGCCTTATCCTGCATTCTGCACCACAAAAAACAGCGGTCCCAAAAAATCCTAAAAACAGCGGTTCAACGCCCACTCCGTGCTTGGACAAGCCCGTGCTTTCGAAAGGGGGGGGGGGACCTCAACACCTCAAAAGCTCTAGGTTCAACCAACACAGGGTATTCTTGTCTATCAACCAATCTCCCACCTCAACAGGTCTATTTCGCGAGGGATGGTACTCCGGGTACACCTCTTAGGGGGATCAATTGTCGGTATCGACTGATTGAATGTCCCCGCCATAGACAATTTCAGCCCTCAGTCCAGTGGTTCTTGCACAGGAATCGTGTCCCCTTCTTGGCTGGGGTGCTCCACTATCGTATGTACATCTTGTTCGATGCGTGGGTTCTCAGCTAAAATGTGCAGTGGCTTGGTTGCCTGTGTTGCAAACCTACTGTCCATCGTGCCCGACCTGATCAAGCATGGCACTCCTTTGGCCTTACCCTCGACGATGATAGATTAAGGTTTCACAAAGCAGGTAGACATACAAGGTTAAGTAGGTCAAGTGAGGAAGGCGGCACCTCAAGTGTGGGAAAGGCAAAAATTCTATTGCCTTCGGCAGTGCACCTCGAAGAGAGGTTGACAGCCAACCAATCAGTCCCTGAGCCAAGCCAGCAGTCAGTCACACAGAAACACACAGTGGGTTTTTTGTCAGTGGCAGACGCAGCCCCAAGCAGTGGGGACACCCTTCGCCTCAGAGCAAGCAGTGGCCGAATGGTAATGCAGGTGACCGGAGACTTTTTGGTCGGCGGTTCGAACCCCGGTCGGGTGAACACGGCGCCGCCACCGCCGCCAACAGTCGGATGACCAGGATTCGAACCGCCGACCGAAAACTTTGCGTTGGCTGCGTTACCATTCGACCGGCAGTTGTGTGACAGAGGTAAGCTTCCCACATTGGTTCACATTGGTGCCTTGAAGGACAGCACGAAGAAGCAAAAAGTGGCTGACACGCCTACTCCTTCCACGACACCTTTCACCAACAATGCCACCACCAACAATGCCTCTTCGTCGTCCTCCTCCTCCTCCTCTTCCCACTCCACACCACCCACAACATCTCGTACCCCAACCATGCCACCTTTAGAATCGGAGGCCGAGACGTCACGAAATGCGGAAAAAGGTTGAATGCCATAGGGGGGTGTCATAAGAAAGAATTTCGGGTTTGGCCAAAAGGAGGTCCTTCTTGACCAAGGAGAAAGCCCTGGTTAACCACTTGAGGTAGGGCATGTTTTTGCAGATCACATTGGACCACATTTGGAAGAAAGGGAGCGTTGCGGGTGTGACCATGATTGCTAGGTCCGTGGCAAAGGGCCAGAAGAAGGTATCAAGGATGCCTAGCACATTCAAAAGAGCTTTGATGTAGCGAACTAAAGCCGGATTTGATGTCGGCCCAGGCCAGGATAAAAATGAAAACCGCCCGGTCACGATTGCCCGTGACAATGATCAGAAGATCAAGTGCATACCGTAGCACTTGTAGTTGGGGAGAAATGGCGGTGAGTTTGTGCGCACCAAGGGAAATTAGCATAGCAAAAATAGACGTACAGAGGGGGCACCCTTGCCGCACCCCGGAGGTAGGGTGGATTTTGTGGCGGGGGAGCACTTCCCCCCTTATCAACAGGCAAATGGGTGCTATAAAAAGCGCCATCATGAGATTGGTCAAGTCGGCTAGAACGCCCATGTCGGAGAAAAAGGTTTGGGCGTAGGAATGTTTTTATTCTTTCCTCATAGGCTCAAGAGTTTTGCAGAGTACAGTATGAGCTCTCATGCATCCGTCTGGACCAAGATGTAGGTCATATAGTACACTGGTACAAACAAGGGTTCGACATGCCGGCTTCACCTGGGGAACTTGCTCGTTTGGGCGTAGGAATTTGTGACCGAGTCAAAGGCCTTGCTGAAGTAGATAGGACAGTACAGTCTTTGCGCTGTGTCTGCCCCGGAGCCGAAGGCATGCCACACATTGTCATACATGTACCGGCCTTTGATAAAGCCTCGGTGCTATACCTTTTGAGAGCGGCATAGGAGGAGGCGCAAAGAGGTCCAATCCATGTCCCCGACTGGAAAGCGGCCAGTCCATATCCCCAACTAGAAAGGGGCGTACCACCAAAAAGGGGTACCCTTTTTGATTGACATATGCAACAAACACCAATGCACTAGAAATGAGGGCAAGGCATGCAAACAAATCCTGTAAATGCATAATTACCGAGCTTGGTTTACCCTGTCGAGGTTTTACACCACCTTTTAGGGGCCAAGGATGAGCTACACGTTTTAGCAAGCAGCAAGCAGCAGCAAGCACCAGCAGCAGAAGGTCCAAAAGTCCTTGTGACCATACCGTGGCTCAAAACCGGCATCCAAGTAGCTAAAAACGAGCGGGGAGCAAACGCGCATCACCACAAACAAGTTTCGTCGCATTTTGAGCCGTCTAGCCCGTTAGTGTCCAAAAAAGGCCGTTTTTGGGCTGTTTTTGGCTGTTTTCAGGACGATCGTCCTGAAAATTCAGGACGATCGCCGCTACGCCAAGCAGGTGTTTCCGATGAGGGCCGTTGTTCTTTCATGGCGATTGGGCTATCAAAGAATGGCAAATAGGTGTTCAATAAGGCGTGTACCACGCCGTGGTGCCACGCGGTGGTCCATTTTGAGGTGAAAATAAGGCGTTTTTCAGCCGTGTTTCAGGACAATGGTCGTAACCTTTTTTTTTTAAATCAAAAAGGCCAGTTGATAAGTGCCAGGGGCCACAGTGGACCAAGTTCGAAGTAAGATACAGATTTCGGCGAAGCCAGGGTATGCATACGGGCTGCAGCTCGTGACTGTTCCCCCATGGTTTCCCATTGAGGTTGGTGTAGTCATGTCAGTGGTACTTCCCACTCATTTGGGTCCCAGTGCGTTTTGTGGCGTTTCGGTAGCGGTTGTAACGGGACTTCCCACAAGGTGGGGTCCCAGTGCTCCCGCGGCCGCTTCCGTATCAGGTATATCGTCTGTCGGGCTGGTCGGGTTGTTTGCCAGGACAATGGTCGTAACCATGGAGGCACATCTCTAAAGCAAGCGGTCTTTCTTCAATGGTGATTTCCAATGCGTTACGCAAGATTGGGACCCAGCTCGGTCCTAGTTCGAGTCTTGATTACCGAGCTGGGTTTACCCTGTCGAGGTTTTACACCACTTTTTAGGGTCCAAGGATGAGCAACACGTTTTAGCAGCAACAGCAAGCAGCAGCAGCAAGCAGCAGCAGCAGCAGGCGAGTAAAAAGTCCTTGCGACCACACCGTGGCTCAAAACCGGCATCCAAGTAGCTCAAAACGACCGGGGAGCCAAGGCGCATCACCACAATCAAGTTTCGTTGCATTTGGGGCCGTCTAGCCCGTTCTACGGCCGATTTAGTGTCCAAAAATGGCCGTTTTTGGGCTGTTTTCGGCTGTTTTCAGGACGATCGTCCTGAAAATTCAGGACGATCGCCGCTACGCCAAGCAGGTGTTTCCGATGAGGGCCGTTGTTCTTTCATGGCGATTGGGCTATCAAAGAATGGCAAATAGGTGTTCCATAAGGCGTGTACCACGCCGTGGTGCCACGCGGTGGTCCATTTTGAGGTGAAAACGAGCCGTTTTTGAGCCGTGTTTCAGGACAATCGTCCCGACCGTGGAGGCACATCTGCACAGCAAGCGGTCTTTCTACAACGGTGATCTCCAATGCGTTACGCAAGACTAGAACCCAGCTCGGTCCTAGTTCGAGTCTTGATTACCGAGCTGGGTTTACCCTGTCGAGGTTTTACACCACCTTTTAGGGGCCAAGGATGAGCTACACGTTTTAGCAGCAGCAGCAGCAGCAGCAGCAGCAGCAGCAGCAGCAGCAAGCAGGCGCATAAAAAGTCCTTGCGACCACACCGTGGCTCAAAACCGGCATCCAAGTAGCTCAAAACGACCGGGGAGCCAAGGCGCATCACCACAAGCAAGTTTCGTTGCGTTTCGAGCCGTCTAGCCCGTTCTACAGCCGATTTAGTGTCCAAAAAAGGCCGTTTTTGGGCTCTTTTTGGCCGTTTTCAGGACGATCATCCTGAAAGTTCAGGACGATCGCCGGTGGGCCAAGCAGGCGTTTGCAATGAGGGCCGTTGTTCTTTCATGGCGTTTGGGCTATCAAATGATGGCAAACGGGTGTTCAATGAGGCGTGTACCACGCCGTGGTGCCACGCGGTGGTCCATTTTGAGGTAAAAATGAGCCGTTTGTGAGCCGTTTTTCAGGACGATCGTACTGACCGTGGAGGCACATCTCCAAAGCAGGCAGTGTTTCCTCCACGGTGATTTCCAATGCGTTACGCAAGACTAGAACCCAGCTCGGTCCTAGTTCGAGTCTTGATTACCGAGCTGGGCTTACCCTGTCGAGGTTTTACACCACTTTTTAGGGTCCAAGGGTGAGCAACACGTTTTAGCAGCAACAGCAAGCAGCAGCAGCAAGCAGCAGCAGCAGCAGGCGAGTAAAAAGTCCTTGCGACCACACCGCGCCTCAAAACCGGCATCCAAGTAGCTCAAAACGACCGGGAAGCAAAGGCGCATCACCGCAAACAAGTTTCGTTGCGTTTTGAGCCGTCTAGCCCATTCTACGGCCGATTTAGTGTCCAAAAATGGCCTTTTTTGGGCTGTTTTCAGGACGATCATCCTGAAAACTCAGGACGATCGCCAGTGTGTCCAGTGGGCGTTTGCCATGAGGGCCGTTGTTCTTCCATGGCGATTGGGCTATCAAAGAATGGCAAATAGGTGTTCAATAAGGCGTGTACCATGCCGTGGTGCCACACGGTGGTCCATTTTGAGGTGAAAATGAGCCGTTTTTGAGCCATGTTTAAGGACAATCCTCCCGACCATGGAGGCACATCTGCAAAGCAAGCGGTCTTTCTTCAACGGTGATCTCCAATGCGTTACGCAAGATTAGGACCCAGCTCGGTCCTAGTTCGAGTCTTGATTACCGAGCTGGGTTTACCCTGTCGAGGTTTTACACCACCTTTTAGGGTCCAAGGCTGAGCAACACGTTTTAGCAGGCAATAGCAGCAAGCAGCAGCAGCAGCAACAGGCGAGTAAAAAGTCCTTGCGACCACACCGTGGGTCAAAACCGGCATCCAAGTAGCGCAAAACGACCGGGGAGCAAAGGCGCATCACCACAAACAAGTTTCATTGCAAATTGAGCCGTCTAGCCGTTCTACGGCCGATTTAGTCTCCAAAAATGGCCGTTTTTGGGCTTGTTTTCAGGACGATCGTCCTGAAAACTCAGGACGATCGCCGGTGTGTCAAGTGGCCGTTTGCAATGAGAGCTATCAAATGATGGCAAATGGGTGTTCCATAAGGCATGTACCATGCCGTGGTGCCACGCGGTGGTCCATTTTGAGGTGAAAACGAGCCGTTTTTGAGCCGTGTTTTAGGACAATCATTCGGACCGTCAAGGGACATCTCTAAAGCAAGCGGGCTTTCTTCAACGGTGATTTCCAATGCGTTAACCAAGACTAGAACCCAGCTCGGTCCTAGTTCGAGTCTTGATTACCGAGCTGGGTTTACCCTGTCGAGGTTTTACACCACCTTTTAGGGGCCAAGGATGAGCTACACGTTTTAGCAGCAGCAGCAGCAGCAGCAGCAATCAGCAAGCAGGCGGTTAAAAAGTCCTTGCGACCACACCGTGGCTCAAAACCGGCATCCAAGTAGCTCAAAACGACCGGGGAGCCAAGGCGCATCACCACAAACAAGTTTCGTTGCGTTTCGAGCCGTCTAGCCCGTTCTACAGCCGATTTAGTGTCCAAAAATGGCCGTTTTTGGGCTGTTTTTGGCTGTTTTCAGGACGATCGTCCTGAAAATTCAGGACGATCGCCGCTACGCCAAGCAGGTGTTTCCGATGAGGGCCGTTGTTCTTTCATGGCGATTGGGCTATCAAAGGATGGCAAATAGGTGTTCAATAAGGCGTGTACTGCACCATGGTGCCACGCGGTGGTCCATTTTGAGGTGAAAATAAGGCGTTTTTCAGCCGTGTTTCAGGACAATCGTCCTGACCGTGGAGGCACATCTGCACAGCAAGCGGTCTTTCTTCAACGGTGATCTCCAATGCGTTGCGCAAGACTAGGACCCAGCTCGGTCCTAGTTCGAGTCTTGATAAGGCTCATTGTTATTCATGCTAGGCAATACTATGCAGCTTGGGTATGGTCCTGTACAAACATTTTGCACAGCGCAAAGTACACCCCCCATGTCACTCTTCAACTTCTGCTTGACTGTTCAAAATAGCCAAATTGGACACAGCACATGATTTCCCTCCCTGAATGCTGTTCCCACAAGCACAACACAAAATCAGGCACGTGCTCCATCACCCCAGCGCCCACCCCACCGGGGAACCTGTAGGTGCAGGTAGGTGCGTACACACCCACGTTTCAGGCACTTGTCCTCTTGAACACCTGAAGAAGGAAAAGGTACCATCCTTAGGGACCACCAATCAGACACATGAGTCTATACAAAAATAAGCATATTGTCTGATGCATGGTTGGGTAATTAGATACGTGTATACAACCGGCAATGCATCACCTGAAATCGGGTCTGTCTGCTTGAAGACCACTGAATGAAACCGCCGCACTATCTCTCGCAGCCCCGCGAACCACATGTGGTGGTACCCTCTGGCTTGGCTAGCTGAAACTGACACTGACCGGCGCCCCCCCGGTGTGGGGACCACTAGGGAGACCTCCCAATTGAAGTCATGGAGGTGTTCTTTTTTCTACTCCACAACCCATACCACTTGAACTGCCAATGAATACACTTCTTGTTTGCGCACCACTTCTGGTTCTCCTCTCACAGTGGCCACTTCCGTTGTCATTTTGGCTTCGGAGACACGTGCGGTCTAAGTCATATTCGTTGATTTCGTCTCCATATCATCGCCTCGTGTGTGAGCCCCAGCGTCTCCAGAGCCTCCTCAATTTCTGCCAGACGCCGGATTGCCAAGACCTTGAAGCGCTGGCTCTCTTGCTGTACGCCGAAGGGCTACCTCTGTCTCTGCCTCTACCTCTGTCTTTGCCTCGGTCTCTGCCTTTGCCTGTGTCTTTGTTGTTGCAAGCTTGGTTAAGCGATACCACACATGGAATGCCTCGACATTCCGTGCACCGCTGATGTGTTACACTTGTGATCCGTGACCCTGTGGCCCTGTGTTACCACTTCCGACATCGGATGTGGTGAAGAGCACCCTCCAAATTTCATGGTCTGGGAGCAGTACCATTCAGTTGTCGGGAAGCAAACCATCAAAGGCGAAAGTTTTGCCCGTTGGTACTGGCGGTCGAACGCACTTGGGTGTGTTTTGTGGAGGCGCGCTGTGGGGGAGTATGTTTGTGGGGAGGGGGGAAGCGGGGGAGGGGGGGGAGGGGGGGCCACAGCTTAATGGCGAATTTACCTATGGCAGGGCGGGGGGGGCCAGAGGCTAAAACAAAAATTCATGTACCTAAAATCGACCTCCAATTTCGGGCCCCTGTGATAAACTTCAATTTTTTTCCTATTTGGAGTTTGAATTTATGGCCCAAGCAGTTTGCTTGGTGGGAAACACCAGTACCACCCTGGTGTCTGTTTGTTGGTCTTGTCAAGTCGTTTTAGTTACTTGTTATGTCATTGTTTGCATCCGTCGTTCCGTTGCATGTCTCCACGAATTAATTTTGCAATTGATGCATGGAACAGAAGTTGGCAGGAACCATTCTTGTGTGCTTGTGTGTGTGTTTTCGTTGTTCGCTAAAAGACTTTGGGCAAACGTGTGTTCATCCGTGTGGATTTGAATATCTCATTCAATGATAGGAGGCCTTTGCCCAAGTTCAATTCATTGAAGACTTAATTGTAGGTAAGTGGAGACAAGAAGTTTTGAACTTACATGAAGGATCAGACACGGGCATATAAAATAGGGTTGTGGTGGAGTGGACAACTTACAGGCCAGATATGCAATCCGTACGTGAGGGTCGTTTATACCCGGGCAGAACCCGTGTGGGTTAGCTTGCCTACATTGGACATGAGTGGATCCCCATTTAGACAGAGCGTCATTTGTCGCCGGGGTAATGAAAGAGGGGCTTGTGTCACTCAGTCTTGACAGCGCATGCGCCAGCATCAGCTCCCATTTAACCCAAAACAAGTGCAGTAGGGCAGGTGTGTGTATAAGGTCTCATGTCTCATGTCTGATGTGGCATGTTGTGTTTGCACTGTGTGCAAGAAGATGTGTGATATAGCTGATATAGGTCTGATGCTTGGATGAAGGGGGCGGAATGTCAAAATGGATGTGCAAAAATTTGATGCCCCCCACCCAAGAAAAAAAAGAAAGAAAGGGGTTGAGAAAGATCAAGCCAACATGCAAAAGCTGGAAAAAACTAAACAACCGGGATCCGGGAAAAGTCCCCATAGGTCCCCATAGATCGTGGTAAGTCCCAAAACTTCCCATAGGTCCCAAAAGGTCCCCGTGGGCACCCATAGGGTCCCCGGCCAAGTTTTTGCACTGCGTGAGCACTGCGTGTGCACTGTGTGGGCACTGCGTGCACACTGCGTGCATACTACGCACGCACAGGCCGGGATACTCACCCAAGAATACCTGTCACCTGCCTGGTTGCACAGCAAAGCAGCAAAGCCCACATGATAACAACGAAACTGCCTTCAACTTGGTACTCCACTGTCTCTATGAGCAAACCACTCAGCCTTGTAAAGTCCGCTTGCTTCGAGTGTTTCGGTGCCCGTGGCTTCGCTCTTGGCCATAAAGGTGGTTTGCTGAAACGTACAGACGTCCACCACCGCCTGTCGTAAAACCATAAGTGCTTCACGTCAGTGCATGCATGTGCGGTTCAGTTCAATCACACAGGCTCCATGTGTCCCCTTCTTGGTTGGGGTGCTCCACTATCTATGTACATTACCAGAAAATCAAGGGGTGTGGCAATCGCACGTGTGCCATGTGGCTGTGTGTATGGGGTATCCCATCGCGGGTGAGGTGCCCCGTGCTTCAGTGGAAGCACCCTGGACTCCAGCTTCGCTGGTCCCAGGTTCGAATCCCGCTCCCCGGGCTGCCAGAAGCGGATCAAGTGGAGCGGCAGCTCGGGCAAAGGCAAGCAACGGGTGGGGTGGCAGCCTCCCATCGGGCGTGGGCGGTGGCGGGGCGCACTGCTGCAGGCGCCTGGGCACATTTTTCTAATTGATGATTGTAAAAAGGGGGGGGGGGCTGTAGCAGCTCAGTGGGGAAAAAATAGTTAAAGCCAGTGAGAAAAAATAGAAAGCAACGGGAGGGGCCCCGGTCCCCGGTCGGGCGAGGCCGGTGGGGAGGAGCACTGCTACAGGCCGGGTTCGAACCGGCGATCTATGTGACGACAGTCGACGATGATAACCACTATACCACACTGCCTCCCATACTGTCTATGTGGGGGGATACGTTCAAAATTTTGCACAATTGAGTCAAGCTCGGCGGCATTGGTTCTGCGCCGTCACTTGGCGGGGGGGTGAGCGTGGGCATGCAGTAATCACAACCCGGTTGTGCTGACGTCTGAGCTGAACTCGACGTCCCGTACATTGCTCTTGGAGGCGGCGATGAGGTGTCCCTTGACTCGGAGCGCGGGGAATGCGTTGTCCGTGGTCTCTTGGGTGATGGGGACCGCGAATAGGGTGAAGGGGAGGGCGGTGGTGATTCTGAGCGTGGACGCGACACTCTTGTTGATGGCGAGCGAGATCACTGATGTGGTGGGGATGAAGGCCATACCACAAACTCCTCAAGGTCCGCGGGCTATGTATGGCTACATCACCCCTGCCTTCTCGGGGTCCCAATAGTGGGGAGAGTTCAATATGGGGGATGGAAAATGAGTAAAAATGGTTGACATTGGGCAACAAGGGGTGACAATTCAAATGTGCCAGATCCCAAATGCATAGGAAGCTAAAAAAAACCCTAGTATGGAACCAAAAACTTGTCAAAAGGGGCCAAAAGTAGGGTCTGAGTATTGGCCGACATTCAAAACTTCTCACTGCGTGCGCACTGCGTGTGCACTGCGTGTGCACTGCGTGCATGGCATTCCCCCCATAGGTGCCAAGGAGTCCCCATTGGCCCCCATAGGCCCCCCATAGGTCCCCATAGGCCCCCATAGGTCCGCATTGGACCCCATTAGTCCCCGGATGCCCCTATTGGTCGGCATTAGTCCCCATAGGTGCCCATAGGTCCCCAAAGGCCCCCATAGGTGTCAATAGGTCCCCATAGGTCCCCATGGGTTCCCATAAGTCCCCATAGGCTTCAATGGGTTCTATAGGTCCCCATAGGTGCCAATAGGTCCCCATAGATTCCCATAGGTGTCCATGGGTCCCCATTGGCCCCCATTAGTCCCCATAGGCCCCCGCAGGTGCCCATAAGTCCCCATACGCCCCCATAGGCGCAGTCATGATTCCACTGCAACAGTTCGAAAGTCTTTGAGATGCTATGTACAGGATGCATGCATCTATGAACAAAAAGTAGACTCATAGTGATATGGACCTGAGGGAGAAAACCAAAGCAGACCAATTTAGTTGCGGGCGTCATGGTGAATATGCCCCCATAGGTCCCCATAGGCTCCCATTGGTCCCAATTAGTCCCCGTAGGAGCCCATTGGTCCCCATTGGTCACAATAGGACCCCCTAGGTCCACATAGGTCCCCATAGGTGCCAATAGATCCCAATGGGCCCCCATAGGTCCCCACAGGCTCCCATAGGTCCCCGGAGGTCCCCATAGGTCTCCATTAGGCCCCATAGGCCCCGATAGGTTCCCCTTGGGCCCCATGGGCTGCACACACCCTGCGGTGATTCATTGACGGGTCTACACCCCTAAAAAAATCACCGCAGCCCTGCCATGAATTAGCGTTGCGGTGAATACCTGGGAGGTCTACAGCACTCAGTTATTCACCGCAGGTGGTCTACTGCAATGTATGAGCGTTGCGGTGAATCATTGAGGGATCTACACCCCTCAAATTTTCAACTCACGTGGTCAGCTGTGTGGTAGCAGTGCTACGGTGAGTCTACAGCCCTCAGAGATTGATTGCAAGTGGTCTATCGTGATGTATAAGTCTTTTTTTGGCTGACACCAAAAGTTCAAAGAGTACTCAAGATTGTGCTTGGGAAAGGGGTGTCTCCAGCGTATGATACAGTGGATCCCCGCAACGAGGGGCACATGGCAAAGACGCAGAGGTCACATGCGTATACCAAAGGGCTCTCTGATGCGGTAGGCAAAACCGCCACGCCATATGGCAAGCCTATAATGTGTAAGACTTAATGGGGTTAAGACACGCTGAATCATGTGTGTGCCATTCCCCACAGGTCCTCAAGAGTGACAAGCTTTCGTCACTTTGTAGGGGCCATGTCCGGCGGCGGGCGTTGGCCCAGGTTGCCGGGCCTTGTGCGGCAGTGGCGGTTAGGCAGAGGGGACTGCACCCGGTGGGCGGCGCGCTCAAATGCCCACAACTGGCTCACCACCGAAAAGAGTTGAATCCTTCGGTTATGCCGCTGGTAGTGCTGGTCTGCGGAGGTGGTCCACACTCTGGCACGTCGCACAAGGGAGTGCCAGTGCCGTGATTGCCGCACCAGATCATCTAGCACGTCGCGGTACGAAACCATCAGTGAGGCCCCGAGAACGGCACGTTGATGCAGAAACCAAGGCTGGGCCACATACTGCATTGCCGAAGCTACTTGCTGTGCCCCTGGGTCTGCGGCAATGGGACACAGTGGTCTGCTGTGATGTATAGGTGCTACGGTAAATCCCTGAGGGGTCTGCACCCCTCAAGATTTCACTACATGTGGTCTATTGCAATGTATAAGTGATGCGGTGAATCCCTCAGGGGTGTAGACACCTTAGGGATTCACCGCAGGTGGTCTACTGCGATGAATAAGCGCTGCGGTGAATACTTGAGAGGTCTACACCCTCCAAGGATTTAGCGCAGGTGGTCTACTGCGATGTATAATTGCTACAGTGAATCCCTCAAGGGTCTACACCTGTCATGGATTTACCGCAACCTTGCGATGAATAAGCGCCGCGGTGATTACTTGAGAGGTCTACAACCCTTAGTGATTTAGCGCACCATGTGGTGCGATGAACAAGTAATGCGGTGAATCCTTGAGAGGTCTACGCCCCTCAAAGATTCACCGCAAATGGTCTACTGCAATGTATAAGCGCTGCCGTGAATCCTTGAGAGGTCTACACCCCTTAAGGATTTGGTGCGGGTGGTGTATTACGCTGTATAAGTGTTGCGATGAATCCCTGAGGGGTCTCCACCCCTCACGGATTAACCGCAGGTGGTGGAATGCGATGTATGGTGCGGTGAATCCTTGCGGGGTCTACACCCGTCAAAAATTCACCGCAACCCTTCGATGCATAACCGCTGCGGTGAATATGTGACAGGTCTACACCCCTCGGGGATTCACTGCTGGTGGTCTGCAGCGATGTATAACAGCTTCAGTGAATCCCTAAGAGGTCTACACCCCTCAGGAACTCACCGCGGCCTTGCTATGAATGAGTGGTGCGGTGAACACTTGAGAGGTCACCACCCTCCATGGATTTAGCGCAGGTGGTTTACTGCGATGAATCCCTCAAGGGTCTACACCCGTCATGGGTTCACCGCAACCTGGCGATGAATAAGCGCCACAGTGATTACTTGAGAGGTATACACCCCTTATTGATTCAGCGCAGGTGGTGCATTGCGATGAATAAGTGTTGCAGTGAATCCCTGAGAGGTCTTCAGCCCTCAGGGATTCAGTGCGGGTGGTGTATTGTGGTGTATATACATGGTGCTGGGACGCACAGCATAGAAGGTAAAAAATGGCAGGAAAATGCTGAGCATATTGCTCAGGATATTTGGGGATGCTCAGCATTCATGCTCAGCAAATGGGACTCATATTGCAGGGTGGATCTCGGAAGTCCCAACCAAAATTTCTTCCGAGCTCCCCCGGCACGGTCGGCTGGGAAGCCCATGGAACGATCCTACCGATATCGGTTGCGTTTTGGGACCCGATCTCGCTGCCAAAACTTCCGAGCATCTTTCCAAGGGTTTTCCAAAACTTCCAAGCAACGGACCGAAGCATATCGCATGCACGTCGGTACAGATTTCCTAAAATTGCCACCGGTAACGGGACAATATTGGTCTCTCTTCCAATGTTCTATGCTGGGCACCGGTGGTACATGTGAAGTGTTGCAATGATTCACCGCAGGTGGTTGACTGCGATGTATGAGTGCTCCGGTGAATCGCTCAAGGATCTACACCCCTCAAAGAGGCACCGCGGCCCTTCGATGAATAACCGCTACGCTGAATACGTGAGAGGTCTACACCCCTTTGGGAGTCACGGCACGTGGTCCGCAGCGATGTATCAGTGCTGTGATGAATCCCTAAGAGGTCTACACCCCTTAGAGATTCACCGCAGCTGGTATACTGCGATGTATGATTGCTGCGGTGAACCATTGAGGGATCTATTCCCCTCAAACATCCAGCCCAGCTGTGCGATGAACAAGCGCTGCGGTGAATCCCTGAGGGGTCTACACCCCTCAAACTTTCAACGCAGATGGTCTACTGTGATGTATAAGTGCTTCGGTGAATCGTTGAGGGGTCTACCCCCCTTCAACGATTCAACACAACGCTGCGACGAACAAGCGCTACGGTGAATCCCTGAGGGGTCAACACCACTTTGGGATTCACCGCAGGTGGTCTACAGTGAATCCATGAGAGGTCTACACCCCTCAAGGATTCACCGCGGGTGGTCTACTGCAATGTGCGGGTGCTACGGTGAATCCCTGAGAGGTCTACACCCCTCAAGGATTTGCTGTAGGTGGTCTACTGCGATGTATAAGTGTTGCCGTGAATCCCTAAGGGTCCACACCCCTCAGGGATGCAATGCAGGTGGTCTATTGCGATGCATAAATACTGCGGTGAATCCGTGAGGGGTGTAGACCCCTCACCGATTCACACTGATTCGGGGCAAGTAGTCTAGTGCGATGTACAAGTGCTGCGGTGAATCCCTTTGAGGTCTACACCCCCTAGGGATTCACCGCACGTGGTCTACTACTGCAGTCACTCCCTGAGATTTCTACACCCCTCAGGGATGCACTGCTGCTGTTGTACTTGAATGTATAAGTGCTGCGGTGAATCCCTGAGAGGTCTACACCCCTCGGTAGTTCACCGCAGGTGATCTACTGCGATGTATAAGTGCTTCGGTGAATCCCTAAGAGCTGCACACCCCTCGGGAATTCACCACACCTGGTCTACTACGATGGATAAGTGCTGCGGTGACTCCTTGAGAGGTCTACACCCCTCGGAGATTCAATGCTGGTGGTCTACTGCGACTTCTAAGGGGAAATGTTTGCCCTGCGCGCGCCGGGCGCGCTACTTTTAGACTATGTTCTCCCCGAAGAGCCCCCAAGCACACCCCTTGGGAACGCCCTTAGAATTAGGTGACCCAAACTGCCCTAGCTCAAGAAAGTTGCAAACTGGGGTACACAGTACCACTCTCGCTCCTTTAAGGGCGATCTGGGTCAACACCTTAGCAGGTTGGGAGAATGGGGGGTTAGGATAGCACAACCGCATCGATCTCCAGTAGAAGCGACAAGCGTTATTGAGGTATCGCGAACAGTAGAGCTGCATCATAACATTGGTCCCACACGTGTGGGTGTCAACATTCAGTACAATAGTGCTCCTTACACTCATCACAAACTGCGACGGTGGGGCGCTTCTGGCAACACAACACACACACTTCTGCCTCATCCTCTGCCTCATCTTGCGTGCCACAACCGAGCAAACAGCTGCTCAATGCGTGCCCTATATATACCACCCGTGCACGTCATTGCAACATAGTTGGCGGGCTGTCTAAGTGCCATTCTTTCTTCCAATGAATGGCACAATGACATGAATCCGGCCCTTATAAGCACCATCATGGCCCCCAACTTCGAAATCAAAGAAATCACCTCGGGTACGAGAAGGTCCATACCCATCCCAAATCAAAACATCTGCTGATGTCCCGGGGGCCAAGGGGCAAATCCATATAATGTTGCCCAACATATCAGCGGCAACAGTCCACCGGTAGGGCACGGGTCACAAAAGATGCCCGGTGCGCGCCCGGCGCACTAACGTTCCCCCTCACTGGTGCGGTGAATCCTTGTGAGGTCTACACCCCACAAGGATTCACCGCAGGTGGCCTACTACAATGTATGAGTGCTGCAGTGAATCCCTAAGGGGTTCACACCCCTGAAGGATTCACCACCCCCTTGCCATCAAAAAGCGCTGCAATGAATGCATCAGAGGTATTGCACCACCCCCTTGTGATCAAAAAGCGCTGCACTGAATACCACAGAGGTCTACACCCCTCAAGGAGTCATCGCAAGTGGTCTACTACGATGTTGTAAGTGTTGCGGTGAACCCATGAGGGGTGTAGACCCCTCATCGATTTACGGCAGGTGGTCTACTGCGATGTACAATAGCTGCGGTGGATCCCTGAGAGGTGTACACCCCTCAGGGATTCACCTCAGGTGGTCTACTGCAATGAATAAATGCTGCGGTGAATCATTGAGAGGTCCACATCCTCAAAGATGCCCCGCAGCCGTGCGAGAAATACGCGTTGAGGTGAGTCCGTGAGAGGTCTATGCCCCTCAGGGATTCACGGCACGTGGTCTATTGCGATGTATAAGTGCTACAGTGAATCTTTGAGGGGTGTAGACCCCTCAGAGATTCACCGCACCTTGTGATGAAAAAGCGCTACACGAAATACCTTAGAGGTCTATACCCCGAAGGGATTCACAGCGGGTGTTCTACTACAATGTATCAAAGTTGCCGTGAATCCCTCACAGGTCTACGCCCCTCAGGGATTCACCGCAATTGGTCTACTACGATATTATGAGTGCTGCGCGGAATCCCTGAGGGGGGTAAACCCCTCAAGGATTCACCACACCACGCAACGAAAAAGAGCTACAATAAGTGGATCCCCGCAACAAGGGGCACATGGCAAAGACGCAGAGGTCACATGCGTATACCAAAGGGCTCTCTGATGCGGTAGGCAAAACCGCCACGCCATATGGCAAGCCTATAATGCGCAAAATTTAATGGGGTTAAGACACGCTGAATCATGTGTGTGCCATTCCCCACAGGTCCTCAAGAGTGACAAGCTTTCGTCACTTTGTAGGGGCCATGTCCGGCGGCGGGCGTTGGCCCAGGTTGCCGGGCCTTGTGCGGCAGTGGCGGTTAGGCAGAGGGGACTGCACCCGGTGGGCGGCGCGCTCAAATGCCCACAACTGGCTCACCATCGAAAAGAGTTGAATCCTTCGGTTATGCCGCTGGTAGTGCTGGTCTGCGGAGGTGGTCCACACTCTGGCACGTCGCACAAGGGAGTGCCAGTGCCGTGATTGCCGCACCAGATCATCTAGCACGTCGCGGTACGAAACCATCAGTGAGGCCCCGAGAACGGCACGTTGATGCAGAAACCAAGGCTGGGCCACATACTGCATTGCCGAAGCTACTTGCTGTGCCCCTGGGTCTGTGGCAGTGGGAAAAAGTGGTCTACGGTGATGTATAAGTGGGAAAGAGGCACTGGTCGAGATATTTCAACGCCCATGACCTGGTGTGGTATAGCTGCGGCCGGTCCCATGTGCGCAAAGCTCTACGGTGGGACATCGCTTGAGAGGCACAGCCATCCCGCCGCAGTGATCTCTCCCGGGCCCTTGTATACCCTACTTGATTGCGGAGGACAGAGTTCGTATAACTGCTGCGGTGAATCGTGGAGCGATGTACACCCTCAAGGATTGACCGCAGACCTGTGAGGAATAAGCGCTGCAGTGAATACGCGAGAGGTCTACGCCCCTCAAGGATTCACTGCAAATGGTCTTTTGCGATGTATAAGGGCTGCGGTGAAACTCTAAGGGGTGTAGACCCCTCAAAGATTAACCACGCACGGCCGTGCAATGAATAAGCGCTGCGGTGAGCACCTGAAAGGTTTAAACCCCTCACGGAGTCACCGCACGTTGTCTACTGC
Source organism: Eutreptiella sp. 'Long Island Sound 2002' (assembly GCA_964036045.1). Classification (NCBI taxonomy): domain Eukaryota; phylum Euglenozoa; class Euglenophyceae; order Eutreptiales; family Eutreptiaceae; genus Eutreptiella; species Eutreptiella sp. 'Long Island Sound 2002'. The sequence goes on along the minus strand of OZ038381.1, from coordinate 148,516,914 downwards.
GATGTACAGGTGCTGTGGTGAATCGTTGAGAGGTCTACACCCTTCAAGGATTCACCACACGTGGTCTACTGAGATATATAAGTGTTGCAGTGAAGCCGTGAGGGGTGTAGACCCCTCACCGATTCACCGCAGGTGGTCTACTGCGATGTACAAGTGCTGGGGTGAAGCCGTGAGGGGTGTAGACAACTTACGGATTCACCACAAGTGTTGTACTGCGATGTATAAATGCTACGGTGAACCGATGAGAGATCTACACCACTCGGGCATTCACCGCGTTGGTCTACTACAATGTGTAAGTGTTGCGGTGAATCCCTGAGAGGTCACCATCCCTCAAGACTTCATTGGAGATGGCCCATTGCGATGTACAACTGCTGACATGAAGCCGTGAGGCGTATACAGTGCCTATACACAGCTTCCAATACCTGCATTCGCCATGTTCTCAGAGAAAGCTCCTTCTCGTGGTTTTGACCGTCGTGCCCATGGAAGTCATCATCCAGCACGTCCCGAATTCAAAGACGGCAGTTGCTCAGTTCCGTCAACCAACGTCGTCCTCCACAGTCCCTTCGTGTGATACTCATAGAGTCTTTTGCGCGCTCTAATTAAGATGAACGGCACCACCCAGAGAGCCACTGAGCGGGACACCTTCAGGCTACTCGCCAGCCCACGTGAAACTTTCCACGTCAGGGGTCGGCATTGTTTGGCCAAGGTCTTGCATTCTGTGCATTCGCACCATAACTGCCTTTTGATGGTAAAACATTGATCCTGTGTTTTTGGTTTCTTATGAAGGAAAAGTGCCTCCATAAATAATCAAACGTTCCCTGATTTTTTTTTATGAAATGGATTTCGAGCAAATAATACAGTCACCACCAAGCGTGTTTTCTGGGTGAGTATATTGCCCTTAACATCTTTTCAAAAAAATATTGGCACCGCATGCTCCGGATGCCCATGGAGACCACCCATGTTGATGCTCGGAGCACCGTTTTGATGGTGACGGGGCTTTTCCCTAATGCCAATTCCTCGTGCAGCTGCTCTTCAACAATCTTCCATTCAGGTTCGTTTGGAGCTGCCATATGTCATCGCTAGGGTTTTGCTTAGCCACCCTAGGGGGGGGGGGGGTTAATTCAGGGACCCACCCACCCAGAACTTTGGCATACCCACAGACCGACAAATGTCCCCCCCCCCCCGGGGGGGGGGGGGGGTCTGACACCCACCCACCCACCTACCCACCCACGTAGCCAACTGAGACATGCAATACAGAAGACCAAGTTTTTCACAGAGGTGAACAACCATCATGTCGGTCTAATTGTCAGTGTTGCCCCCTTCGCATCCAGCACAAACGACAAAGCATCCTAGCCCCTTTATGGGCGTGGGGCATTCACACGTGATATGCAATGACATGTAAACACACCATAAATAAACATGTTACACGGAACCTGCAACAGAAGAAAGAAAGAAGTGGCACTGGCTCGATAGACCCAAGGGCCCCCACAAAGTCCCACCCCACCCTGGGGGGGGGGGGGGGGGGTGGTTGGACACCCACCCACCCTGAAATTCTGCCAGACCCACCCACCCACCTATCCCCCCCCCGGGGTAGGGTAGGACGGACACAAAGCAAAACCCTGGTCATCGCCCTATTCTTCGCACCGGATGTGAACGTCCAAAGGGACAATGTTTTCCAAGCGAAGGCCTGCAGCATTCTTTTGTCCGGAGGTTTGCCAGATTTGCGTTGTTGTAGGAGGCCTCCCAGGACCGCAAGTGCCGTCTGGTGGGTTGGCCATGACGTTGGGAAACCCCACTGGTTGTCTTCCTCTGCAAGGTTGGATCTTTCGCTCTCATCTCCACCGCATCGTGCAATGCGGCTTGTGTATCGTACTAGATCCCACTTGGTTGTGTCCTAGCGTTGGGACGCCAAGATGGTTCTGGCCCCTTGCGGCACGAGGAAGGTGATTTTCTCTCCAGGGTCGGGCGCTCTCCTTGGTCAGTCTGTGAGATTGTTGGCCACCCTTAGCCCCCTCCGCGACCTCCGCCTAGAATCACACGCAGGTCCATACCGAGTGTCCTTTGCCACACTCCCTGCACTTTTCCGGCGGATCATCTTGCACATTGTACGTGTCTCCAGCCTTCGTCATGCACAACTTGTCTCCCTCATACTCCACAGACCAGAAGTACCCCGCTTTGGTTTTTTTGGGGTACTTTCTACCAACTCTATCCAAAATCCGTTTAACTGACGGGTTGTGCTTTGTTTTCGGTCTGAACCCTTGCAATTGTGAGTCCCCGCCTCCATTGCGTTGGCGTTCTTTGGATTTTTATTGGTATTTGTTTGCGTGGGACTCTTTCGTGTCCCACATGGCGGCCTAAACCCTATTGCTGAGGAAGTGGACACGTTTGTTGCCTTCTAGAGCCTCCGGATCCTCAAATGGCCGCATGATGACGGCTCGCAACTTCTCCATCCACTTTGGCACACCCTCTTGCGAGAGCACGGTTTCCACCGCCTTTTTAGACGGTTTTGGGCGCAATTTTTCTTTTTCTCGTTCTCCCAGCTTGGATTTCACCTCTTTTCTCCGTCTACTCCGTTCTTCAACCATGGGGTCAGAATTTTTTCCGCCCTCCACGTGTTTGGCGCCTCGTGCGAACGTCACACTTGCCTTGGACCCCACCGCTTGGATTTCGGATTCTTCATCCGTGTACAGGGCATAAGCTGCCAACAGTCGTAAGGTGTCTTGGTCAGTGAATCACAGGTCCTCTAACAGTTTGGAAATCATGTCCCTCACAATATACTTTCCACTCCAGCACTTGCCATTTCGAGTCCCACATCTGCCACTGTTTTGGTCTCATTCGAGGTTTTCAAACGCTCCCTTGAGCCCCTCAAAATTGGGATCGAAGCCACTGCAGCGTTCAATGGGTTCTTGGAGTTCAATAGGTACAGTCAAAGGTGCATGAGTGCTGGCTCTGTGGTGGCCTGCTCTACCTGTGATCTGATCCCTCATGCTGCTTGTTTTGGCCAGCAAGATTCTGTCAACTGCCAATAGGAAGAACACAAACACGACCGCCAAAAAAAACGAAAAATTCTTTGATCGGGTCTGGGTCTAGGCTAACTGACATCACATCTCGTCGCGCAGGCCCTGCCCCCCATCAGCCGGTGGTTTGGCTGATTCTCTGGATCCTCCCTGCCATCAGGACACGGGCACAGGTTAATTCGAACAACCATCTGACGGGCGGGAGCGCGCAGCGCCGCCCCTCATAGGCGGAAATTGCTTTCAGCAATTCGGAATCATCTCCAATGAACCCGCTGGCTTCTCTAGGCTGCCTAAGCCATTCCTCTTTGTCCATTCCTGCCTTTTTGATCCTGTCCAGTACCTCCTCTGCTACTCTGGCCACCCAATTCACACTCACCACAAACGCTTCTGACAACACAACACACTGCCCCATCCTCTTCCTCATCTTGGGTGGTGGCCGAGATGCTTTTGTCAGGCCAAACATGAGGCGGGACATGCTCCCATGGTGCATAGGGGGGGGAAATAAATATGGCCGCATCACCCCTGCCTTCTCAAGATCCCCATGGTGGAAAAATCAACCTAGTAAGGAGTGGATGTTGTGGAAACAAGCAAAAAATGGATGAAAATAGGTGAAATTGGGTGAGAATACAAATATACCATATCCCCACGTGAAAGAAGCATCAAAATACGCGTTTTCAAACGGCAACAATGCCCATGGTATCACAAAGTATGGCGTTCTACGACGGCTAGACGTCCAAATACGTACACTGCGCGACCACTGCGCTATGCACCCCCTAAAAAGTCACCGGTGGGGCACGGGTCAAAAAAGATGCTTGGCGCGCTAAAGCTCCCACACAGGGCAGGGAAAACAAGAGGTCAACATTGTTCCTTGGTACCAAGCTATCTCGGTATTATTCGCAAGCTGAGGCTTGCACACATCCTACTTAAGAGTCTGCCCAAGGGGGAGTGGTGACCCTGCACGCTACTTTTATTACCCCCCCCCCTTTGTACAAGCTACGCCAAAGTCCCAAATTAATACGGTCCCTACGTCTACTGTAGCTTGGCCACAGGCGTACCTTGCGCGACACACATACAACTACCGACACATAGGTAAATAAGTGCATAGTATGAATGCGCCTCAACCTCCACCCATGTTCCCAAAGGCATGCAAACACAAGAAAGTGTTTGAAACATGGAAATTCAGGTTCCCACCCATGTTCTCACAAGCAATGAAACATGAGAAGCCTACAAATGTTCAGCTTGGAAACCCTTCTTGCAATCTTTTTTTTTTGGCTGACTCCAGAACTTCAAAGTGTACTCAAGACTATGCTTGGCAAAGTGGGTGTCTCAAGCATATGATACAGTGGATCCCCGCAACGCGGGGCACATGGCAAAGACCCTTCTTGCAATCATACCACCCAGGGTGTACACTATGCGGAACAACCGCACATGCTCACCACTTGAAGATGCTTTAGAAGATGCCTTTGCCTGAGGTTTAGGGGCTGGATTGGGCTGAGGCAACTTCAATTTCTTGAGAATGAAATTGCCTTGCAAGTGGTCTCTTGTAAAATACACCTTCCCATCAAAGACATGGGCCATTCCCCACACACCTTATGCAGCCTTAGCCCAAAAAAATTCAGTGGGAGTGTCATCGGAGTCACTAGAATCATCAATTGAAGAAGAGGACTCAGAAATGGGGTGGGTTCAAGTTGGCAAACACTCACAACAAATGTGTCCATGACTCTATGTGACTGGCAAATTCGTGAGAAACTCATGTCTTATGTGGCTGCACTACGTTTGGAACTGAATTAAAATTATGTACCAAATTAATACGGTCCCTACACCTACTGTAGCTTGGACAAGGGCGTAGCTTATACATAGGGGGGGGGGGGGGATGACCTTTCCACATTCAGTCCCCAAATTCACCATTCCCTAATGAGGTCTCGGGATGGGGAATGTGATGACGGTTGTGTCGGGAAGCGACCGCGTACGCAGCTTCCATCAACAAAGGGGTTCAAAGCAATTTCCAGGTCCCCTAGACCTACTGTAGCTTGGACAAGGGCGTAGCTTATACATAGGGGGGGGGGGGGGGGGATGACCTTTCCACATTCAGTCCCCAAATTCACCATTCCCCAATGAAGTCTCGGGATGGGGAATGTGATGACGGTTGTGTCGGGAAGCGACCGCGTACACAGCTTCCATCAACAAAGGGGTTCAAAGCAACTTCCGAAGAGACGTGGATTGCAGGGATTGACGGGGATGGTGGTGGGGATACCAAAAGAGATTGAGTCCATGGGGCATCGATGCTGAACGACCCGCACACCACCTTGATCATGCCCCAACTCCACATGCTCATCATGCAAAAAACCAACCACCTTCATGGGTACCCGTAGAACACCCTGTCCCCAATGCTCAACTCCATGACAAATAGCAAGAGCTTTGAGACACGAGGGGCAAAAACTGATGCTCCACAACACACATGCTAACGTACTAGCTCAACGTGTCTGTTTGACAATCAAGACTCGAACTAGGACAGAGCTGGGTCCTAGTCTTGCGTAACGCATTGGAGATCACCGTTGAGGAAAGACTGCTTGCTTTGGGGGGAATCTTTGCACTGCACGCGCACTGAGCGCTACTTTGAGACTATGTTCCCCCCGAAGAGCCCCCAAGCACACCCCTTGGAAACGTCCTTAGAATTAGGTGACCCAAACTGCCCCAGCTCAAGAAAGTTGCAAACTACCTTCCCTTAACATAACACACACATGTTTCTTACGATGCCCCACTGCCACATGAGTGGTTTCGGTTGTGAGGAAGGGGCTCTCTCCTTTCCCTTGCGGTTAGAATCGGATTGGGGTTGAGATTGTGTAGCCACAGGGGGTTGCAAGGACTGAGAGGGTTGAGGGAGATTGGAGCTGGACAAAGCCACATCGGTCCGAGTGGCGCAGCAACACAAAAAGCATCCAGTGTGCGTTGCCGCTTTTCTAGGACGTGCTGCGCATGTTTTGCTTGTGTCTTGACCTTTCTCTCTCTCTTTTCTCACGGTGCAAACGGTCAATCGCAGGCTGCAGTGTTGGCGCTTCACTGCCGCCTTCAGAGAATGGTTGGCCATCAAGCCCATCCTGAAGAATTACACTTTCCTCATCCCTTAGTAAGTGGTCATCGAAGGAAGGAAGGAAATCATATTAAGGAGCAATAGTCCATGGGGCTTCTACCCATTCCAGCCTCCAAACTCACCCAAGGGGCAAGTCGCGCGGGTTTCTGGAGAGCTGCCGCCCTGTATGACAAGAGGCTCCCCCCTGCGTCCTTTAGGTTGCCTCACGTGAGGCCCGTCCATGCTTCATGGGCCCCTCCGCGCTGTTGGAAGACAGAGCACCTTCCTGCATGCTGTACAGCATGGTGGAGTGTCGTGCATGGGGGTCACGAACCCATCCCTGGCCCTGTCGGGCCATGCCAGGCTGCTAGTAAGTGGTCACCGAGCTGGGTTTACCCTGTCGAGGTTTTACACCACCTTTTAGGGGCCAAGGATGAGCTACACGTTTTAGCAGCAGCAGCAGCAAGCAGCAGCAGCAGCAGCAAGCAGGCGGTTAAAAAGTCCTTGCGACCACACCGTGGCTCAGAAACGGCATCCAAGTAGCTCAAAACGACCAGGGAGCCAAGGCGCATCACCACAAACAAAATTCGTTGCGTTTTGAGCCGTCTAGCCCGTTCTACAGCCGATTTAGTGTCCAAAAATGGCCGTTTTTGGGCTCTTTTTGGCCGTTTTCAGGACGATCGTCCTGAAAATTCAGGACGATCGCCGCTACGCCAAGCAGGTGTTTCCGATGAGGGCCGTGGTACACGCCTTATAGAACACCCATTTGCCATCCTTTGATAGCCCAATCGCCATGAAAGAACAACGGCCCTCATCAGAACCACCGGCTTGACGTAGCGGCGATCGTCCTGAACTTTCAGGACGATCGTCCTGAAAACAGCCAAAAACAGCCCAAAAACGGCCTTTTTTGGACACTAACCCGGCCGTAGAACCGGCTAGACGGCTCAAAACGCAACGAAACTTGTTTGTGGTGATGCGCATTCGCTCCCCGGTCGTTTTGAGCTACTTGGATGCCGGTTTTGAGCCACGGTGCGGTCGCCAGGACTTTTGGGGCGCATGCTGCTGGTGCTTGCTGCTTGCTAAAACGTGTTAAAACGTGTTGCTCACCCTTCGCCCCTAAAAGGTGGTGTAAAACCTCGACAGGGTAAACCCAGCTTGGTAATCAAACTAGGTGAACTGGGGCACAATAGGTGAGGGAAAGGAGGCCGGTCCATATTACCAATTGGAAAGGGGCAATTCCGTGAGGAGAACTCATCCCAAATTGCCGCATCCCACCCACCCACTCACCCATCCAACGGGTAGAACCCACCCCAAAAGCAGCGCACGAATGAGAAAAAGCCCCCCAAAAATGCTATGCGCCCGCCCTGCGCACTAACACTCCCTCAAAATGCTTCAAAGTGCCCAACAGAGTCGCCCCAACAAACACGAAAATAACCAATCTCAAACACCTGGATGGCTACTTGCAAGTGAGCCCAGAATCACTTGGACAATTTGGGCTCTGGAGGTTGTTGCAACTTGCAATCAGTTCAGAAAAGACGTGTATGGTGTCTACTTGAGTGCCTACTCCACAAGCATCCGTGCCCATCAAGGGTCAAAAGTGGGCGGCTTGGGGGGTGCCACCAAAGGGGGGGGGGGGGGGGCACGGCGTGTGCAGACAGTTCACCGCGCCACCTCGCAAGGCAGGGTGGGGTTTCCGGATATGGTTTGTGGGCCTGGATTGGCACCAAACACCATCCATTTGTAACATTGGTGGTGGTACTTTTTGCTGAATCCTGTGAAATCCACAGGGAACAAGAGGAGTCAAAGATGCAAGCATATGATGTTTAATGCTGGTGAATCAACATGTACTGCACCCTGCAATGCAGAGCCACCTACCTGTGTGTGTGGAATACACTGAACGGTTGGGCAGCAAATCTGTACACTCAATTCTTGGCATGATGATGCTACATTGCATTGCAAAATATGTCAGTTTGGGGGGGGGGGGTCCTGAAGGGGCATGCACGGCACTTCCTTTTTGCACCCCCCCCCCCAAGGTTTGACCACAGGCAGATGGTGAGAATCTGTGTTTTTATGTAGGGTCTGCGCACAGCGCTTGACAATCCCCCATAACACACTTCACTACGACTCGAAAATCCATCAAAGACTTTGCAAGGCCTGTGGGAAGGAAATCATATTAAGGAGCAATAGTCCATGGGGCTTCTACCCGTTCCAGCCCCCAGACTCACCCAAGGGGCAAGTCGCGCGGGTTTCTGGAGAGCTGCCGCCCTGTATGACAAGAGGCTCCCCCCTCCGTCCTTTAGGTTGCCTCACGTGAGGCCCGTCCATGCTTCATGAGCCCCTCCGCGCTGCTGGAAGACAGAGCACCTTCCTGCATGCTGTACAGCATGGTGGAGTGTCGTGCATGGGGGTCACGAACCCATCCCTGGCCCTGTCGGGCCATGCCAGGCAATTCCGTGCAGAGACGCTGTGCTCCGCGAAGAGAGGGAAAGGTAAAGGGGTTAGGGGGCCACTCCCCCACGGAGCTCCCACAAGGCCTGTGGGAGCTCACAAGTCTTCAGGAAGAATTCGACAAATTGTGCAGTAGCATGGTGAAAATTGGTTCAGAAATTCGAGTTGGTTTGGGAAGAAAACCACTGGACAAGCCAGTAAATACGGCCACAAGATTCAATTCTGAAGGTTCTCCGATTTGTTGTCGAAAATCGGCATATTGGGACATTACTCAGACCCTACAGCAGTGTAACTGACGACTACGAGTTGTGCAGTGTGAATGTGCAATGATAGTGCATGGGCAGTCTTTGATGGCAACCAGCAAGCAGTGGAGAGGCTGGCATCCCTTTGCAACGAGGGTGCTGTGATCTTGTGAATTGTCTTTGTGTGTACTGGAGGAACCTCCAGATGGGTAGGGCATTTGGGACTGAAGAGCACTGCTACGCATTCCCAAGGCGCAGCAGAGGAACGGTCCTGTGGCATCACTGTGTGTTGTTCTCTGCAAAAAGCGATGCTTAGCAGTCACTCGAACTTTGGCAACTCAAGAATGCAAAAGAAATTGACAGGAGGCGAGCACACACGTCCCTCTTCCCCCTCATGCCCTGCCGAAGATTTGACTGCTAAAAATGGGGAATGCCAAGCCATGACAATGTACAGAAAGGCAGAAGAGTGAACATTCTTCTATTTCAACAAGCGTGGCAGCGTCACAAAATGTGGGGTGTAATTTGCAAATTTTGATGTGACACCCGCAAATCAATTTGACACATCATAAGCCTAGTGAAATATACAGCCCATATTTTGACACAAAAAGCCACGTACAGGTAAGGCCCGTTCACCAGAATTGACACTCATGGAGTCGGAGCATGTGCAAGAAAAACTGACAACTGTGAATTGGTGCACAGTCTGAGATCATTGCCTGCACAAGGAGGTTGCAAATGCAGAGGGCACTTTGCTTCAAGTAGGGAGGGAAACATTGTAAACAAACCCATCAAATTTCCACGTGATTTCAAAGCCGCCCCTGCATTGACCCCCATCGCAATAGCACAGACCCTCCTTCGGCTTGGATTCACCACCCACCACTTCCCATATCTACAAGATCGCATGGATGGAATGACTCTGCAGGCTGTATTCAAAAGAGTGTTTCTGAGGATCCTGGTGTGGTCTGCCTCAGACTTCCACCCTGGGGTTGCTGAGGCCAGCTGTCAACCCGGTACCTTGGTGGTCCACGCTGGCAACTCTGGCCATGGTGCTACGCATTCCCAAGGCGCAGCAGAGGCATGGTCTTGTGAAATCTGGCATGGCTGTGAGTTGTTCCTTGCATAGTGCGACATCGCTTGGCAGTCGCCCAAACCTTGGCAACTCAAAAAAGGGAAGAAAATTGGACAGGGGTGAGCATACACATCCGTCCTCCTCCTCATGCCCTGCCCAGGATTCGCCGCTAAAAGTGGGAACCCAGACGCCAAGCCCTTAATACCTGCTGAGAAATGCAGAAGAGCAAGCCTTTTTCTGTTTCATGGAAAAAAAAAAAAAGAAGGAAAAAAAGGCAGCCTGAAAATTTGCAAAGACAGAAAGGCAAACCTATATTGTGCAGGTTTTGGGGCTGATTTCAGGCGGTAACAATTCTTGATGCAAAATGGGATCTCCCTGAATGAAACCAAAGCCAAACCACCCCCTCGTTGTAGACACAGAGCACAAAAAAAGCACCACCTTCCAGTGCTGAGGAGTTTTCTGCTTCGCTCAGCAAAAATGCTTGTGATCACAGAACGTTCGACATACCCTGCAAACACGCACAACAAAACGAGGGACATGAAATACCGAGAGGAGAAAACGGCAATCATTTCGGAAATTCATCCAGTACTAAGAAACAAGTGAAACAAAATGACCGCGGAAGAGACCTCCGGGTTCTTCTTTAGTCGCGTTCTTTTGTGTTCATAAACTTTGTTGTTGACCTCAGCCGTGGTTTGCAGCAGACGACCGACTTGTCTCAGATCTGTGGTGTTTTTCACTGTGGCTTTGTTCCATGCCCAGTTCCAACAAACCTTGGCCTTCATGGCCTGCTCGGAAAACACATAGGCTGTAGCTTTTGCAACAGCACTGGGACATTCAGGGGCAACAGCAGTAGACCATAAGCCAAACACAAATGGAATATATACAGGCAGGGGACAATGCCTGATAACCACAACCATCAGGGGTGCAATTTTGCTGCAAGGGCAGGAGGCCCCTCCCCAGGATACGGTGCCAAAATGAGGGCATGTGCGGCCTGGCTGCTGCTGCACTTCCTCGTTGCAGACGGAGGGCTGAAAACCCTGAAGCCCCTCTGACACCTGTCCAGCCACATTACCTGCACCCAGTACCCTACAAGAGGGGCAGGCTGTATCTGCCAGTGTCAACGAGAAGGTCGGTTAGCAGAGCCAGGATGCATGGAACTCTGCCGAAGGAGTGCATTGTGTTGTGCTGTGTGTGGTCCTATGTTGACGCCTGCTGGTGCAGCGTGCTGCTGATGCAGTGCCAGTGACAGAAAAAGGTGTAATACGTGGGCCCGAAATGGGGGGTTGAACATTGGGCTGGCATGTTTTGGGAGTGACAACGACCCAACTGCGCCCGAAGCCGGAAAAAATATGCCTAAAAACTTAAATAATCACATGATAAGAAAACCAAAGAGCATACTCCTCATGAATCCGGGAAAACTTCTTGGCGTATTACAATGGAGAGGAACACGGTATTGGGAGTGCAGTAGTGTGGGTGGATGGGTGGGTGGGTGAGTCGTGTCGTCGAGGAAACTTTGGCACTCTCACTCAGGCAATCCTACAAACGACAAACCAGTGCTTACCGGTACGCCCACAAAGCACGAGTGACGCTGCGCATGACTGTATACATATAAACATATATCGGGATCACTGTGCGACAGCCCTGGACAAACCTGCCATTAGGCAGGTAATGACCACCGGCCTACCCACATCAGGGGCCTCTGTGCACACGCCCTGGTGAAGGGGGCCAACAATGCACAAAAGTGCACGTGCTGGATACATATGGAGGGCGGAGAGCCCTCCCTGTGAAGAACGCCGTGATGTTAGATATATGTTTGCCGCCACACCAACCGCACCACAGCAGGTGTGCTGCTGCGGATGGCGGCATGTCTCAACCGTCCTTCCGGGCCCGACAGCATCTGGCACGTGTGTCAGGGCATACATACCATGTGACAGGAGGTCGACAGTACACAAATGTGCACGCACCGGATACATACAGGAAAGCCTGCCAAGCTGAACTGCAACAGAGTTTTGAGTACAACCCCCCCCCCCCAAAAAAAACCACACAGAACACAGCACAAAGGAAAAGAAAGAAATGCAGAGTTTTGGTGAAAATTAGGTGCAGTTCCAGCTTCGGACTTCATTTCCTTTGAACGTGGTTCACTGTTCAGCCTGGCAGAAAATCCTTTCCGATACTAAGCATGCATGCTTTTGCACAGAAGTGGATGTTAACGATGGTAACGAACAAGGAACGAGGACACGGGGTAGAGAGCGTGCCCAAACCCGTTTAGCAAAGGGTCTTTGAACCCGAGTGGATGTGCCTTTGCAAACAGACAAGGGAGGCAGAAACAGCACATGGGGACACCTGGTCATCTGAATTTGGGGATGCTGAAAGTAAACTGAGGAGTACCAAGTAGTACCAAGCAGGAGAGATCAGCACCGTCAAATATACCCGCGAGGGGTTTTTCTTTGCAACCGTGAGAACTTTTTGGGGGTTTTGCAAACACTTCCACACGAACTGCACCGCTTTGATCACTAACCCGATGCCAATGGGGGCGTTTTCGCACAGCGCGGGCACAGTGCGCGCACAGCGCCAATTATTACGGTGATTATCCGGGTAACAGCCCCAAAAACCACCCACCTGCGGAATCATGCACAACCAATTCAAATCTCAAAAATTCAAACATTTGATGCTTGCCATGGGTCCCAGGGACCTGAATTCTGCCCCCTATAGCCCCGTCCAGTGCAGCAGCCATTCAATGACATCCTTCCAATCTTCTGAACTTACCGAACTCCCGGTGGTGGAGAAGGGCCAACTTTTTGCACAGCGCGCGCACAGCGCGTGCACAGCGCACGGTACGCCCCCAATGTGAAAGGGGGTTTGCACAGCAAATACACTCACCTTTCTGTGTGAATCAACAGAAAAATTGGGAGATCCCCTAAAGAAAACTTCAGCTGACAATGGCTGTGCTACGTACTAGTAACATCATTTTTATTGTTGCAATACCAATCTTGGTTTTCAAAGATTCCATGAAATTTCTCTGCAACATTTCTCTCAAATTCCACACACAACCAATCCACTTATAGGATGGCTGGCATGGAACATACGAGGTATGGGCACCACGGTGAAAACCTGCATGGACCCACGACATCCCCAGATGACAAGGACCATGGGGAAACACCAGCACACGTTGATGTGGGGATGCCTACGGGGCATTGAACTACTGACCGATGAGCAAATGCGGGCTATGATGCAGGTGCACTAAAATATGGCATTCTTATTTGAATGGGCTGTTGTGCCATGGACCTGATATGGACCGACATAGGTTGTCAGCAGTATGCAATTGGACACACACCACAGACACACACACACACACACACACACACGAAACAAAAAGCATCCCCTCCAAACCCATGTGCCATGGGGAGTAAATCCCTTGGCCCCAGTGCAGATCACCGTCAGTAGCAAGCACACACAGCATGGGTACCCAACCATATCAATGGGCCACCATCAAAAATTGGGACTGCACTAAGCTTCTTTTCAGAAACTCACTGACAGAGTGCATTTCTGCACTTTGGTGCCATTCAGCTTGGAATATGCCTTCTGAGCATCTGCAGGATTCCTGTGGACAGATGCACGAGAATAGAAACAGAATTGATCCAAACCAGAAGAAACAGTTGCAGAGGCAATGGCTGTTTTTTCCAACCAACAGTTCAAACGAATCAAAAGAACAAAATTGCTGGGAACCAGTGTTTCCTACACCCCCTCCTGTGCATTTCAATTCAAGGTCCGCTCTTAGGCGTCCAGCTGCCAGATTTCCCATGTCTCCTGGGCTGGAGTGTAGCAGAATAAGCACTGTTGATCTACAAGGCCTTGGTGTCAAATTGGCTACAGCTTGAAATCCCATTACCTCTGGCAGTACGGCACCCACAGGTGGCACCCAAACTGGCCTGCTTGACGCCCTTTTGGGAAGTGATGTTCACTGAACATCCATCCTTGCTCCTCCGTTGGGGGACGGGGGGCACTTTCAGACCCGGAATCCCTACTATGAGAGAAACAAACGCAACGCGCATAGCACTGCGCGCTCGTTCTTCTTTGCTATTTTACGCACTTTTGGCAGGCTTTCAGAAATGTTTCATGGTTCGAACCTCACGGGGTGCTCATTCCCGTAAGGTGCCCCACAGGGTGCCCAAGCATGTGGAGCATTCTTTTCGACACGTTTCGCGGTTCGAACCTCACAGGGTGCTCCAAGGTCAAGACAAACCTAATGTGGCGTAGCTGCTCCCACTGAGCCTTTTGATGTGCTGAGGCATTGCACAATGATAGCAAAAAAAACAGATGTGAGCTGTAGTGCAAAGGAGCAAAGAGTGAAGGTAACCAAAAAATCATTCAGCACCTTGGGTTCCGCAGTGTGGAGTTGTGAGCACAACTGGTTTGAGATTTAGAAAACCATGGTTTTTCAAAAATGATCCTAGTCCAGTTGTGGTGCCCAAACGGATGAATACAGCTCATTTTGAGCACAAACGAAAACATGTGTCCTACGAGCTGAAAAGTAACCCCACCCAAATAGCTAGTTTTGTACAGACAAGTAGCGCACCACGAAAAATAGGTTGGTTGGCCTCTTGTGGCCACTATGCGTCCATTTCGACCTAAACACTACGCTTTCTTCTAAATAGACATCTTATCCATAATGTCGGTAGGCTGACAGTCAGCCAATTAGTCAGTTAGATAGGCCAGCAGTCAGTCAGACAGAAACACACATTTTGGGTTTTTTGTCAGTGGCAGACACGGGTGCAAGCAGTGGGGAGAACAACTAGTTTAGGGTTGGCAGTGGCCGAATGGTAATGCAGGCAACCGCAGACTTTTTGGTCGGCGGTTCGAACCCTCGTGCGGCCAATACGGCGGCGGCGCTGCCGCTGGCGTCCACCGACCAGGATTCGAACCGCCGACCTAAAACTCTGCGGCCGGGTGCGTTACCATTCAACCGGAGGTGGATCTGACATAAATTCTATTGCCTTCGGCAAGTCCCCCTCGCAAAGAATGTGCTCCAAGAACCGCACACACAAAATAGGGAAAAAACGACATAAACACGGCCTAAAACATGCTTTACATACCTTGGATGGTAATTTTAAGTGATCACGGTATCAGAATAATAAGTTTCGAAAACTTGGATTTTTGAGCTGCCCGGGGTGAAAAACTACATGAGCAGGTTGTGTACCCATCCATTGGGAAACCCGCCCCCGTGGACCTAATACCCAAATAGGGTGAAAAACATGTAAATACCGCCTAAAACATGCTTTACATAGTCATTTTAGGGGATCACAATATGAACAAAATAAATTCTATTGCCTTCGGCAAGTCCACCTCGCAGAGAATCTACCGCGAGCAACACACACCCAAAATAGGGTGGAAACTACATAAATACCGGCTAAAACATGCTTTACATACCTTGGATGATCATTTTAGGTGATCACGGTATCAAAAAAACAAGTTTCGAAAACTTCCATTTTTGAGGTGCCCAGGGTGACAAACTGCATCAGCAGGTTGTGTACCAATCCCTTGGGAGACCCCCCCCCCTTGGACCTAATACCCAAATCGGGTGAAAAACACGTAAATACGGCCTAAAACATGCTTTACATACCTTGGATGGTCATTTTAGGTGATCACAATATCACAAAAACAAGTTTCAAAAACTTCCATCTTTGAGCTGTCCGGGGTGAAAAACTGCATAAGCAGGTTGT